>JAWUZG010000119.1:3347500-4597500 GCA_036785705.1 Acanthornis magna | reverse complement strand
GCTGCAGATTAATGAGACTAACTACTTTCTTTGGACAGATTTTTTTTCTTAAGCAGAGAAACACTCCTTACATCAAGACCCAATTATACCGTCTTTACTCCCATTTCAAAAACCAGTTCTTTGGAGGCTATCTTTTTAATTGAATCATTTATTTTACCTACTTTAAACAAACCATTCAAAAAATCTAGGCTAACGCCTTTTGCAAGCGGTTGTATCTGAAATGGATTGCAGCTGGACAGATTAGATGTGGCAATTATTTCTGTGGAAGGCATGCCCTTGAGTTTGCTCAGGATGAGTGGCAGTGCTGCTGGTGCTGCGGAAGAGGAATTCAGAGATGCTCGTGGCCCGTGCGAGTGCTGCATTGCAGTCACTGTCAGCTTACGTCACGAGCAGATTCTCCAGCAGCCCAAGGGCTTGTCGGGGGCCTGAGGAGAGCGTGGCTTTAGTACCATGTAACAACAGATCTCATGGTCTGTGTTTTCTGTGCTTTGTGGTGCATATCTTGTGCCTTCTGCAGAGGGAAGCCTCTATCAACAGCTCTCTGTTCTCCTTAATGCAGTGTAAAAAGCGGCGAGTGCTTACCCATTTACAGCTTTTGGGTTGGAGGGCTTTTTAGCCTCATTTTTTAATATCTATTTAGAGACTTACACATGTCGTACTGTGATTACACCATTTCACCATTCGAACCTGTCTGTTTTAATTAGCAGTTGGCATTGCCCTATTTATAGATAGATGGAAAAAGCACAAGCTAGCCAGTTTGTAGTGCAGGGTGTATTTTCTTCTGTTGGCAAGTAGTTTGCAACCATTTTTCCATAGCTAAACTGGCTTGGCAACCTGCAGATGTTGCAGGCATTGGGTACTGATGCTTGAAATAGAAATGGACTCTGAAGAGGATGTGGGATGGGGAGGAATAAATCAGAAACTGCTGTTGCATTGGAAATCTATTAAGACTGATGATACGACACGCTTACCAGAGCGTAACTGCAGAAGCTGACCACGTGAAAAACGAGTACATTAAAAACCCACATATTTTAAGTCTTGATTCTGTCACATTATTAAGGTTCCTTTTCACTTTGGCATGATGTGGTAACAAAACTAGTTACCAGTACAAGTGTTTGGCTGTCCAGTGTGGCTAAGTTGTTTTAGGGTATTTGTACAATCAGGAGAAACAGATTGATTCTTTCTGGAACAAGTTGTGTCTAGTCTGGAAATGATGTGGAAAATGTGTGTGTTTTTCTTTTTAACTGCAACTTTAAATTTGCAAAAGTTTTGGCCTGTGTTGACCCTGCAATGCCCAGGAGACTGTCAAGAAACCAGAACAGCACTGTGTTATTAAACGCCTGGGTGTTAGCTGCTCCTCAAGAACTGTCTGCCGATGCACTTTACTCTGGGGAAAACAATTTGAGACACCTTTGCCCTCTTCAAGAAGCTCTCCTTAAATAAAACCATAACTTAACTTCTCAATGCAGATGCTAAATACAGGCACAGGAGTGGTGTTGAGCAGCTCACATGGGGGTTGCTGGGGACATGGTGAAAAGTGTTTTGCTCTGTACAGCATTTGGTTGCCACGATTTCGACACAGTTGTGTTGCAGCCTGGGCTTTGCACGGCCTGTGGACTTACGGTAGGGTTCACACCATTGTCAGGAGAAACACTGCTTATTAATCAGTGTCTTAAAGCATTGCTACCCATGAGTGAAAGGTGGGCAATTCAGTAACTCCCTCTTTCCTGCACCCCTTTTCAGAGCAGCTACATCCTTATTCTGCAGTGTGTATTTTTCACTGTCTTGCAAGATTTCAACCTTTCAGTCTAGGACAGAGCTGGCCATGCTGGCAAACAGCAAGTGGATTTGAATCAAACTTACACTTGGTGATTTGGGACTAGAGCCCAAGACTTAAAGCTTCCAAAACCTGGGGGTTCTCACTTCAGTTAGCAAAATAAAATGTCGTCATCTCTGTTGGCTCTTTGTGTTACAAACTGCGTTTGAGACCACATGGCAAGAGTTGAGTGATCCAAGACTTTCCTCAGCATGTCCAGCACAGTAATACAAACATGGATTTCCTCAGACTCTCGGTGAATGTGTGCACATTTGTGTGTATAATTTCTGAGTGACCTGTCCTCGGGTTGACTGTCTCTGGGAGAAGAGCTGGTTGAATTGATCCTGCTTCACGCGGCTGAGCAGGATGCAAGGAAGGGGAAACCTTTCATGTAACAATATCACCGTGAAATATTGGAATGTGGGTTACATGGTGCTAAATCAAAGCAGTCTCTGGGGGAACATAGTTAATAAATTCTAAATAGGAGGTGACCCTTTCTGAACACTTTCTCTAAACTAGTAATTTATTTGCTAGTCCTGTGTATTACAGTGCTTAAAGCCTAGGTCAGAAATCCTCCATCCAAATTTGGCACCTACTCTTGTCTTTAATGGCCAAATTAATAGCAGTAGGTCACAGCCAGCTGTTTTGTAGGTGCAGGTTGATGAGGTCTGTTAGAACAACAAGGGAGCATCAGAGCGTGTGAGGAGCTGTGAGGTTTAGATGGATTTCCTGCATTACCAGAGATGTCAAATGACCAGATGAATGTTTCTTTACTAAAATCAAGTTAATTGTAAAGCACAGTGCATTATTTCTTTGAGAAACCTGAAGAAATGAAGCAAGTTAGCAATTGGGCTGGCTGCTTTTTGTAGGTAAACTTTAATTATTTTGTGTAATTTTCAAAATGCCACAGACTTCGTTTTTCATAGATTGGGCTGTGACAATGCTGTTTTGTGTACCTATGGTGGATGTCCACATTCCTTTGATATCAAAGCTTTTACTTGCATAAAACAAATAAACATTTTCCACATATATTTGCTGTGTCACATTGACAAAGCAGTGCCGGGGGTGCTTGGAAAACTGTATGTTTGAACTGCTGGGACAGTGAACTTTGGATTTTAGTTAAGGAAAACAGTTTTCACAGTGGCACTAATCAGCAACTGGAAGAGAAGCCCAGGAATCTCCACCCCTAGAGACACTCAAAGCTGGACTGAACAGACCCCAGGAACCTCACAAAAGTTGGCCCTGCTTTTAGTGGGCAGTGAGCAGACCAAACAGCCTCCCGAGGTCACTTCCAGTCTTGTCTCTCTGGTTTTGCTGAGTAAGACACTGAAAGGAAGGACTAATAACCAAGTGTGTTACACCAGTGTTAGGAGGGGAGCGGGAACTTCCCTTCTGGAAAGAGGGGCATCCCCTCGGAAGGGTATTAACATACTTTTACACGCACTCTATATGGGTTGCAGCCTTGTTTAAAGCTGCCCAGCCCCAGCTGGTTTGGTGATTAAGGACTATGAGATGAGCAGGACTTGGCTAGAATGGTAATAGTGCTCTGAAAGTTTGTCCCGTGTGAAGTGTACGGTGTGAATATCCTCCTGCTCCTCTCCCCTGGGGGCTGTTCAGTGAGAGGAGGTTCTTAAGGTGTTTTGTATTGCTGTGAGAGAATGGATAAAGTGACGGAGAAGAATAGCTTCTGCTTCTCTTCCAAGGTTTAAATTTCAGGATTTGCAAAGCCCTGTTTTTAATTAATCTTTGCTTTCCTTCTGCCTTCTGATTTCTAGTCTTCCTCATTGATTCAGGTCCTGGCTTCCTGAAGCTTCTTGCAGTTGTTCTCACTACTGAGGGTGATGGAGTGATATTTCAAAGCTTGGCCTTCATGCCCAGGTCTTACAAACCTGGTGTGCATTGTGTGTCTGTGGATCACAGCCGGAAAGTAGAGCCAGAATAGGTGCATCTGCTGTTTCAGGGGTCCAGGTGTGTTCACTACAGCTCAGCAGAGCTTGTTGCAGGAAGAAATGCAGTTGGTCCGTCCTCGCAGGAAGAGATCAGCACACCCTTGGTGTTTGCGTGCCAGTCAGCGCTGCTGAGTGTCATGCTGTACGCTGTGCTTGTAATGCCATACACCAAGGCAGCTTCGTTTGATCTTTACTGCAAGATGTGCCTTTTTCTTTTTGTGACTCAAAGCTTTTCTCCTGCTGCACTCTTCATGGTTTAAGCAGGCACATTTTAAATGCAGCCTGACAGCGTAGATTGTTTGGAAGGATTCATGGGATAAACAGGAGTTTGCCTGCAGAGCATGTGAATCTGTGCATTCAAAGCAGCCAAAGATCTTGTGAGCACAGCCCTGTGCTTGTAAGCTGTCTCACCTGATCTGCATGCAGCTTTGTGTGAACTTCACTTGCTGCTTACGAGGAGAAAATGTGCCTTTTCTAAATTCAAAAGTTCAGAGTTTGCTGTGTTTTTAAGAGCATGTGTTTATTGAGTTGCAGGCCAAAAGCACAAACACCACCAGTTCCTGTGCTTGGAGATGGATGTCCTCATTTCACTTTCTGTAACAGGTGGAATATGTATATTTTTTTTAAGCCGTGTTCACTGTTGTGTATCGAATTCCTTTGTACTGCAGGCTCAAACAGCCAGCTGGTGTCAAACCCATGCAGTGACATTCTCCTTTGCCTTTCTGGAAACTCATTATATTTTAGTAAGGATGAGGAAGCTGAAGTTGAAAATTAGTGGGATACAGCCAAATGAAAAAAAAAAAAAGCAGTCTATCAGTGAGGACAAAACTGGTTAACTGTTTGAGAGCTGACCTGATAAACAGCACAGCTGTATTTATGCCAGGCAATATGAGCTTTGAGGCAATCTGGATAACTAAACACTAGTGCCCTGGATTCCTGCTACCCATTTGCTATCTGCCACTTGATTGAAGAGGTGTACAGGTTCTCCATGTGTCTGCTGCAGTCTCCTGGGGTTTAGGGGAGAAATCCGCAAAGTCAGTGTGTTTTTAATCTTTACTATCAAGAAGGCTTCTACCAAGCCATGTTGAAATGAGTTTGGAATTACAGTAAATAAATCAGTGGAGATGAAGTTGAGTTAATGGGTATTTCAGTACATATTTGGGCCCAGTACAATTTTTAAATGGTCTTTGGAGCACACAGAGCAGCTGCCTTGAGAAGGTACCAAAAAGAGGATGTATTGCCTTTTGAAGCACCACCAGCACCCCCCCCCCATATGGGTGAGTTGAACCTAGAGATTATTAACCCTGAGCAAAGGCATGAAATTGTCCCAGGAGAAGAAACCATGTTCCTGAATACCTGGGGCAGGGACAGAGCTTTCCTTTGCACCCAGGGCCTGAGATGTTGCACTCAATTCTTAGGTGTGCATGGAGTCTTTTGATGGATTGATAATGATGTGTCTCTATATGAGATACAAAAGGACACTCATAACTATCTGAAAAATAACAGGTATTCCCCAAAATTTCTTGAACTTTTAATTTCTTAAGGTGGTTTGAATGGTTTTTACCTCCCTTTGTCCCTTCATGATCTTTCCCTCAGTTCACTAAGGAAGCGTGCTCTGCTGGAAGAAGTGACAGCATGTAAAAATAGCGCTGCCTTATTTTGCAGATCTGCTTGCTGTGGGGTTTCGGTTAGATCTGCTGACTTGGATATAAAAATAAACTTTTCTTCTGCTTTTTGCACCTGCTTGTCCTGGCGGTGCTTGATTTTTTACTTCGGAGGCAGTAGCCATTTGGTGGTAGCTGAAATCCTTACTGGCTTGGGATCAGCAGCACAGGTGGTTGGGAGATCCGAGTTAAAGGGCTTTTGACTTTTGGGGCCAGAGGTGTTTACAAGGCCAACATAAAGATGAGAAAGACCTTGTAGACTTTTTAGAGCCTCTGTGGAAGTTGTCAGTTCAAAATAAGCAGTGTGGGTTTTGCCAGGCGTGCAGTGGAATTGCAGTTGGTGTTCCAGGCCATTTGCTGTAAGTGTATTATCCCTTCCCCTCATTGAGTAGTGCTGTAACCTAATCAGATTACATCGCAGTTCATCGCTGGGCCCAGGCAAAATAAAGAGCTGTACTTCAGAAGAACATAAGTATCTTGAGTTACTGCCTTCTTCACACATCAGGCTGGCATTAAGTGTTCATTTAGAGCCAAATTCATGGAGATATGGAGATCAATGGGCCTGGCTATCTAAATAGGTGTGAACCAGATCTCCATCTTTGCACCCTCTGGAGCATACAATGGGGTGTGGTCCTCAGTGCAGCGAGTGTCCCTGGCTGGTGGAGCTGGCCTTTGCATACCCATTGCCTGGCAGCTCAGCTCAGGGGTTCTGACAGGTGAGGGGTTACTCCAGACTAGCACACAGGCTTGGCCTGGTGCTCTGCAGCTCCAGGAATTCTGTTTCCTTTACAGAGTTCTCTTTATTAGCATGTTCTGGTGTTTATTGAGAGCACGAGCTTGGTGACTCGAGTTGCCTGCTTTCCTTGAGCCATGGACAGGTGTAGCAGCTGGAGCAAAGCAGTTGGATCTGCTCGGGTTAAGAGTCTTAGGTTTACTGAGCTATGCACAGAGTGTTTCTGGAAATACATTTCACTATAAATCTGAAAAGAAATGGAGAAAAGGTATGGGCAGTATTAGTGGACAGCTTAATTGTGAGTACAGATATTTAGCAGACCCTGTATGTTTTCAATACTGAAACTATTTGTATTCCTAAGAGTAAAATGTAAGTAATGGCCCTTGGAAAACACTATGCCACTATGTGGCATTTGCTCTTCTAAACAAATCTGCTTCTCATGATGCTTTGGTTTTGTGGCATTAAAAACTTGATGCAGAATTCTAGGTTCATAAAAATGAGCAAGAGGCACCTGTGAAGTGGGATGGACATTAATTCTTGCAAGAAATCACCAGAAGCAAAATTCTGTCTGTGCTGGCAACACCATTTGGGGAGAGGAGGAGGGAGCAAGCCAACTTGCACTCCTGACACAAACACCTCAAACTGGTGGATTTTGTTCCTGGGAAACGCTTCTGCCTGGACTTTGGCTGCTCTCTGACAGGATGTCATGGTTCAGTGATGCATTTTGTGTCTCTTTACAAGTTCATGAATCAATGACAGACTTAGTTTCTCAGAAGTTGAACCACTGCATCCTACGATACTTAAAACCTTCCCAAAGTGCTTTTAGCCTTTGTGACACCTGTGTGACATCCTCTTTCAAAGTGGAGAGCCACAGGTGAGCTTTGCATTCATGCACTGAAGGCTGATTAAACCCAAACTGTCCAGAGATCATAGCAGGGCTGGTTCATGACCATATTTATATGTTGGATGGACTGTGTAGTGACCTCTGTGTGCATGGGCGAAATTCTGACCCTGCTTCTTTAATGGCAAAGCTCATGTTGACTCCCGTGGGGCGAGGATTTTGCCCAGTGCTGAGCTAGAAGAACAGCTAAAGCAAGCAAAAATGCTGCTCACTTGAAGGAATAAGCAAGATCAGAAGAAGTCACAAGAGCTTTCTTGGATATTCTTTCCCAAGCTGACTGGAGCATTGTCGTAGTCTGTTACAGGGACTTCTGAAAGCTGGTGGCTGCCAGGGCAGGCTGTGGACTAGGGGTGGCTCAGGTTTCCTGTTCCTTGGCTTCTTTGCTGCTTTAACTGGCTGCCACTGCCACTCTTCTCAATTCCTTTGTCATCTAAGATCAATGAAAACGCAATTTGAGATCCTAGTCCCATCCGTGAACAAATGCTAGTTTCTTCTGCAAATGAGAAAATAAACCACCCACTGCATTTTCCTCTCGGACTGTGTGGGGCTCTGGCAAATGTGACAGAGAACTTCATAGCAGGCCTCTGTAAATATGTTTTCTGAGTAATTTGCACAAAAGGACACTCAACCAAACATTGCAAGCAATCTGTTCCTTTGCAATGACAACTGCAGAGGTGCAGTGTATGACAATGGCCTGCCAGACCTGTTTTATTAAATGTGGTTAATCTAAAATTCATAGGCTAGTTTGACCTTGAGTTTGCATTTGTTGATCCAATCTTCACTGAAAGATGTCTAAATTAAATCTAAAAAATAAAAAGCTCATGAATTTTTGTTTTCTTTATTTTGAGCAGCAGCTTTCAGAGACTTTACCAAGTGTTGCTCAGAAAGGCTCACAGCAGCTGTAGGAATAAGAGTGCCCTGTTTTCTTTTCGTGTCTGTTGGATGCAGAACAACATCCATCTGTTGTCTGCAATTTCTGATGTGTTTTTCCAACTTAGCAGCCTTACCTGGAGACTGTTGACACCCTGAAACATAAAGAGCTGCCGTAGCTCCACTTTCTGGTTCCTGTCCCAGTAGTAATACCTGTGCTAGTCACTTCTAAGCAAAAGATGTCCTTTTTTCTCTGTGTGCTGTAACATCCTGGAACTGATCCCATCATTCTTGAGTTTCGTGGAGGCATCAGCATGAAAAGTTTAGCAAGATCAAGCTCTGTGCCCCATGTAATCAGTGATGGAAACTGCTTGCTCTTGTCGCAGTAGGAGTTTGGATAAGGGTTGAGTAATGGCCATTAACTTAAAATGTCCTACTGTTAGTCATTTGTCACAGCCTCCATGTTCAGAACTGTTTTTAATAATCTAGCCTCCATTCTCTCCTGCTTTAGTCTTTACTCCAAAATGGAAGCCTCTTCTGGAACTTTGAAATTACAAAAATATTACACCCATATTTCATCATTTCCTCCCTTCTGGGCACGAGGGAAGTGGCTGGCACCTTTGGACTATGCCCTTGAAGATAAAGATGAGCTCGGAACCATAAAGGCATTTCCTGAAAGGCAGCATCTTCTGAGCCTGCTGGGGTTGCTCAACAGTGAAGTAAGAAGAGGAAGAGAAGAGGTTGATTGTAGTGAGTTGTTTGGAGTGTATAGAGGCCATGCAGTTGTACAGCTGCACATTTCATCAAATAATCATTTCCTTGATATATGAACATCATTAAATACAAACATAATGACTCCCATAAAACAATTGAGTCCCTTTCCTACAGTCTCCCTCTGTGACATTGAATGACAAGCAAGCATCGAAAGAAATGATTTATGCCTTTGTAGTGGACTCAGTGCAGTGTCATGGTCCACAGACTTCTGTTTAATTATCTCACATGAGAAAAGTTTGTGGTCTTTTACAGGCTTAGGGAGGAAAGGGAAAAGTAGGGAAGGTGAGAGCGAAGGCACGTTTTGCCTTGCAGAGTTGCCTTTTACTTATGAGAAATAAGGCTGTTGTTATCACCCACTTTCTAATCAAATTTGACAGGAGCATTTTGTTAAGCCACTTTCTCTGAGTGGGAATTCTGATGAATACAGCTCTCGTCTCCGGTTTCAAAGTATTACTTTACGCTGTTCCCGGGCATTGTTTGCCTTAATGGATGAATTATTGTAGTATGTCAGAGAAGCAGATAATTCACAGCCTCGTTTCATAAACTGAGAGCCCAAGGCACAGCAGCTTGACTTGCATAGCTGCAGGGCAGTGAATGGAGCCCAGGTCACCCACCCAACATGCTCATGGTTTGGTAAAAAGTTTGCTACTGTGGCCTCAGTATTTCTGTTTGGAAAATTACAGCTGCTGGAGGATGTCACGACTTTCTTCCAGGCACGTGCTTGTGAGTGAAGTGGAGACAGACTGTGCATTCGACGTATTCCTGGCACACTTCTCCATCAGATGCTCTTTTTGCCACCACATCTGTGGGTTGATAGCACTGAAAAAGAAGTTATCTCCACTGGCGTTCGGCCTGCCTGGCTCATGGCTCTGTCCTTGAGTCAGTAGGCAATTGGTCACTTACAGAGCAGGTTTTTGAAAAGACAAACCATAAATTAATTTGGAGGCTGAAGCATGTTTTGCATGACTGTGGCATTGCCCGCTGCAATAAACTGGTCACTAGATTTTGACTACTCAGGTGCATAGCCAGAACCAGCACTTGCACCCACATTAATGCTGCTTGTAAGGTCTGTCTCCGTGTGCAGAGTGCACATGTTGGCCACCCACTCGAGCTGTGAGTGAACTATTCATCAAACTCTAGTTTATATGAAGCATATGTTACTCTTGTTCATTGCAGCTGAGATGGGATAAAAGAAACAAATCCCAGTTACCGTCCCTTGTTAGGTTGGGATATTTTCAAACCACTGTGGTGGTAGCAAATGGTTCCCTTCTGCCAGTTTGTGTAGCCAGCTGATCCCAACCCTTTGGAAATAGGAGCATCAGTGCAGTTCTGGTGGGAACCAGCCTTCGCAGGAACCTGCTGAAAGCTGAGATAAACCCTTTGTTCTGCGGGTGTTCCTGGAAGAGCAGCTGAATGCATTGGTGATGGCCATGGTGCTCCAGCTCAGTAAATCAAGAGGTGGTGAGAGGCCTGTGTTTAATTTCTTTTGCTTTCTCAGGAAACATTTGTATTCTTGACAGTTAATATGGTTGGGAACAGGGAAGTAAAGCTCTGTTTAATCCCAGTGCTGTTGGAGTCCTTCATGCACTGGGGAGAAGCAGTGGGATTCAGGTGTGGGGCAAAATGGATTGGTACTGACCTTCATTCAGACTCGTGACCCTTTCCAGCCTCAGCCCACTCCTTACACCGCTCCCTGGGTCTGCACTGGCCAAGCAGAGGTGCTGGCTCAGCCCTCCCAAAGTTTTCAGCATCACCTCTCATTCTTCTCAAGCAGAATCCTAAACCCCTCTCCTGCAGCACCTTGTTTCCAGAAGGGACATCAAAAATTTCTCAAAACCGTTTCTTTTCCTTTTACCTTCACTTCATCAGAGTAGTCTTCATTCACAGAATAAAATTAACACCTCATCCTTTGATGTTCTTGTAAACACTTGTAAACAAATAGCATAGTTTTAAAAGGTGGGAAGTACCAGTAGCCCACTTATCACCAACCAGTTGTGTTTGTTTTTTTCTGTGGAATAACCTCTTTATTCCAGGCTTAATTTATTTTGTTGTGGCTTGGTTTTTGTTGGTTGTTTTTTTTTTACGCTGAGCTTCATTTGGCGGTTCTGCTGACCTTGCCCATCCATCTGTACTATGTGTTGAGGGGATATATTTATACTTTGGTTGGTGGTGTTTCAATTAAATTTCTGTTACTTTGGAATTTAATATTTATAGTAACTGACCCTTGTTTCCTAGTCTCCCCAAACACATGGTGCCTTATTTCCTTTTTATTGTTCTGATACGACCCTTCCTTTTTCATATAAGAGACTGAGGAAAGCAGTGTCACTTAACCATTGATGGTCCTTAATATTCCAGTATTTCAGTGTTTTCAACCTGAAAAACCTACCTTTTGCTTAAACTCAATTCAGAATTGCTCTGCTGGTAACCAGGGAAATTTCTGGTTCATTTGTTCTTCTTTGCCATTGTAGTTGTGCCACATTAGGCTCTGAAATAAAATTGCTTTTATTTTGTGGTTGATCCAGAGAAAAATGTCCCTATTTTGGGACTAAGATCCGGTCTTTGTTGTGGATGTTGTCCTCTTTCTCTGCTTGCTTTCTCTTCTGTTTCACCTCTCCCCATCTTCTGTATTGCTTTTTGAGTTACTGGAGACCATGTGCTTTTCCCAACCACCTGTATGCAACGTGGCTACAGCTCTTCAGTGTTACCAAATAGTATTTCAAAAGCTCCCTATAAAAACATGAGTAATCGGGCAACTGACAAAGGACTTTCTGTTTATCTTTTTGGACAACACCGAATAGCCACAATTTGTTCCAGTTATTTAGTGTCTTTGTTCCAGAGCCATATCGTGGGCACAGGGTTTAATTCCGCAAGAATGCAGGAAGGTGGTGACTTGTTTTCATGTTTAAAAAATCAAAGTGGTCAGAAATCTTAAAGTTTCTTAGGAAGATTTTTTCTTTTCACTTGAGCAATGCTATTTTTAAAGCCTAGGAAAGATTTTACTCGATGAGACAAGTCTAAGGTTATTTTAATAATCAAATAAGACTTTTAAATAGATGCTGATATATTCACTGTTCCAGAGAGCACTACAGTTTGGAAACAGTGCGTATGAAGGTTGATGTTTGTATCCTGAAATAGTAGATTTGACTTGCAAATGAGAACGAAGCAAGCACCAAAACTAACACTAACCGAAACACAGTTATATCGAAATGTAATAGGCTGATAGGTATGGCTGATTGAGGTGGGGAAGGAAGGATGTGTGTTTTGAGAAGGGAAAGCTTGGGAAGGGAAGGGAATGGAGCCCTTGGAAAAGCAGAGTTCTTGTGCCACCTGCGAGGGGCGAGGGGCGGCGGCCAACAGCGCCACCTCCTGGCGACGCCGGGAGCGGGGCCGAGCTCCGGAGCGGCCCTGGATCTCAAGAGTTTAGGGATGGGAAAATTGGATCGAATCCCCGAAGTTTATTTCTAAGATGTGCAAATAATCCGTTCGCCCACTCCCTTGGCAGCTGTGCTACTTGGCTTCTGGCATCTCAAACGCTTTTCTTTTAAGTCTTCTGCCACAGGGTTGGGCCTCTTGGCACAGAAAGCTGCCTGGAAGAACTGTGTTTTAATCTTGTTTGGTTTCTTGGTTCTGGTGAACAGGAATTAATATCATCCTGGGGTGGCAGATAGCACTGAGTTCTGCCCTGTTAATAACCTGGTTGATTCTACAGTTACTATTAATCTGTTTTGCTGTTGCTCTGGACGCCTTGGCACCTCCTTCCTGGTTATGCCTCTACACCACAGGCAGGAATCTCCTCAGGGGTCTCACCTGCCTTTTGGTTTTTGTTTTTCAGGTGGTACCAGAGAGATTGGGTCTGCTCTCACCAGGATGTGTATGAGGCACAGAAGTATAGAGTCCAAACTCCGGCAGTTCTCAAGGTGAGTGGCTCCATACCTGGCCCAGCACTGGAGGTTCCTCTTTCGTGTGCTGCTGGGGAACATCTAAAGCTGTTCACCAGCACTGGAGCTTCCTCTTTCATGTGCTGCTGGGGTATATCTAAAGCTGTTCACTGGCACTGGAGGTTTCTCCTTCGAAAGCTGTTCACCAGCACTGGCTCCTCAGCTGACCTCTGCCCATGTCTCTGAGAGCAGCAGTTGTTTTCTCCCTGCAGCACATTAGGTGCTGTGAACATGCAGGGTTTCACTGCACATTCATGGGGCTGGGCCAGTTCACCTCAAATCACCTCTAAATGCTGCAAATTCCCACTGCCAGTTCCTGTTGCTCAGTGCTGAGCAGGCGGCTGCTGATGTGACCGACTGACCTGTCTTTGTTTCAGGACTTTAAGCTTTGTCACTAAGTTTTAAACCAGCAGCAGCAGCAAGTGTTGTGCTGTTTCTTCAGCTTACTGCAGAGCACAAATAGCTTGCAGCCAAGAGAAAACCTTCAGCAGAGGAGTGTAGGAAAGGCAAATTCTCTCATCCTGTTTTTGCAGTTGAAGTTAGACTGTAGAGGTAGTGAGAGAGGATTAACTCATGTGTAACCTGGGCTGTACAAAAACAACCTACTTCTCTAGTAAGTAGTAGTTTGCATGTGTGCCTTTTTTAACCAGTCTTAAAAGTTACGCTTGACCTTAGGTAAACAAAAATGATGCTTCACCATTTGCCTGATGACCTGCTTTTTTTTCCCCCTTTTTCCCCCCATCCTTGGAAGTGTTCAATACCAGGTTGGATGGGGCTTTAAGCAGCCTGGTCTAGTGGAAGATGTCCTTGACCATGGCAGGGTGGTTGGAACCAGATGACCTTTAAGGTCCCTTTCAACCCAAAACATTATGTGATTATTCCATCATTATTTTTAAATAAAGTTATTTATGAAATTTGCTGTGAGAAGACAACTTTAGTCTCCAGTTACCACCAAGTTAGCTGTCTAAATGGTTTGATCCCAGTCTCATTAATTAGTGGAGCATTACTGGTACTGTGTCATGGACTCCACCAGTGTGAGGTGAGGCACATCAATGGGCAGGATATTGTTCTCTTGTACAACTGCTCTGTCTTCTTGTGTATATACATGTGCTGTTTAAGTTTATAATCTCCATGGCTGCATGGACCTTTCTGGTCTCCAGAGTATCCATTTAAATTGTGTGACAGTTGAGTAGGATCTGTTTACACTGAACTGTTTCAGGTCACTCCTCTGCTTTACAATGTTCCTCACTGTCCTGAGCTTCTGTAATTTTGGTTATCTTGTGATGTGAATTTTTTTTAATCTGCTTCTTTCTTTTGCTTTCTCTAGTGTAAACATTTTTATGTTCTGATATTTACATTGTGACACTGGTAGCTGTCACAGCAAAAAGTAAAAATACTCCAATATTGACCTTGGCTCTCTCCGTAAGAATAGGGGCATCTGCAAGATTTGATTGCTCTTTGTGTTTTTTCAACAAAATTAGTGCTTTAATTGACTGTCTGATAAACCCACTTCAAGAACAGATGGAAGAGTGGAAGAAAGTGGCCAATCAGCTGGATAAAGACCATGCAAAAGGTAGTTACAGGGGAAGAATTCTTTAATAGGAGTAAGATTGTAATATCAGTTTTTCTTCCTCTTTTCATGTTTGTACTGGGGAACTGAATGACATGCTTAAAAATGTATAGCAGTTTTTCTGTTCTAAGACACTCCTCTCCCACAGTGCCTTACAAACTTTTAACCCTTGCCGTATGCATTTTTGAAGGTTTAGTTTGCAGGACCCCCCGGGATGGGTTGCTTTTCTAGACTGGTAAGCAGTGACTGGTTTTGACTCTGTTAGCCCACTCTCCCTGTATGTGCTGAGGATTGGAGATGCCACATCTATCCCTGCAAAGCCCTGGGGTGTCGTTAAAAGCAACTTGTAAGATCATGTTGTGCCTCCGCCATAGCATCCTCCAGAGAGCGCACAGCCCTGTAAAACACTGAGCATCATTATTTTATACCTGATGCCACACAGAAGGTGCAGCTGGGGAGCAGGAGAGCTCTGCTGTTGGACATGGGGTGCCCAGGGCTGCAGTGGTGATGATGGCTCCAGAGGCTTTCCTGGGGGAATGAGCAGCAGGCAGCCGAGTCTTGCACAGCAAGCACGTGTTGGTAAAAGCCTTTGGCTTTGCAAAACTTGGACTGGGAATGGTGGCCCTCTAGCACAGGTGCTGAAAGCAAGTTGCAGGTCACCACTGACTGACCCTTGAAAATTGAAAGCTTTTGTTAGTGTCTGAAAGAATCGGCAGCACCATGATTTATATTGGGGAGGGTGAGAACTGATGGGAAGGAGCGGCTTGACCTTTAAAAGAGGATTTCCTTCTTGCCCCATTATTACTATGGTCAGATAGAACCAGATGAATCAGCAGCTCTTGAAAAACTTCCTACCTTGTGCTGCAGAGCATGTAGTGAGCAGGACAGAGGAATCACCCGGGGTCGTGCAGGTAGGGGTGACCCAGGCCAAAGTGGCAGTGAGATTTAGAGTTTACTGGGCAGGCTTGGGTGTTGGGAGTGCAGTTGGCCTCGGTACAGTTCCTGTGCCTGCCACCATTCTGCTTCTGTTTTGCCATCTACAGAAGAGTAGTAATACTGATCTCCTTTGTAAAAGTGTATGTGTATATATATGCACACATGCCTTTTATATATTTTTTTTAAGTATCAGTTTTCGTATCTGGTACCTCTAGTGTTCCTGCACTAGAGGTTGAATATTTTATTTGGGGATTTTAATTTTCCTGGGATTTGCAGCTCATCTGAAAATGAGGACAAGTGCAGTGTGCTCCACTTCATCAGAAGGAGCTGGCAATGTGACCCTTCTTTGGGCAGAGTTTTAGCACCCTCTTCCTCTGCCTGACTCTCATGCTGGAGAGGGATCACAGGATATTCTCTGCCTTGCCATTTCTGGATACTTGTTTTTTGAACACAGATGTTTCGAGAAACCTGTCATCTCTTGTTTTCCATTCCTGAGAGTGGATGAGTCTCTGAAATGAAAAGCACTCTAATTTTGTACTGTGTTCTCAGTTGTTATTTCTGTAAAGGCTTTGTTTATTTGGGAAAGATTTTGGTATGTGAATGTGCTCACACCCTAGAATGTTATATTAAGCCAAATGTATAGGCTTTACAAAATGTGAGTTCTAAGCCGCTTTGTTTAACAGTAGCTGTTCTCTAAAAGTTTGTAGTCTCACGTCTTTAAGTGTAGCCTTTTCTGTGAAAAACATGCATTTTGACATTGATTATATTGATAATAGAGATTGTGTGTGTTTTTTAGAATACAAAAAAGCCCGCCAAGAGATAAAAAAGAAATCGTCTGATACACTGAAGCTACAGAAGAAAGCAAAGAAAGGTAACTTGCTTCATTCTGTGCTGTTAAGAATCTTCTGATCTGTGCTCATTGACAAAGATTGAACAGTGATAGGACTTTCTACTGTAATAATTCTGCCCCTCTAATGTATTCCTGGTACGTACTTGGGTACCAGGATACAATTACTATGTGTCATTTAAATCATGTTCTGAAGCTGCCGTCTAATGTTCTTACACAAAAGCCTTGAAACTGTTTGTGCAAAGTCAATCATGTTCTAAAATAGAGCCCTTAATGCTAACTTTTTCTTTTTAGGAACACTGACACTCTTAACATGACTGGCACAGATACCCATAAAATTTTCTAGAAACTTTTGGAATAATACAAAAAAAGCCATTATGTAAATGTTCCATAACTATTAACATTTCTCACTGTTCTCCCTTTCTGCCACTTTTCTTCTTCTTTCTCTTTTTTTAACAGCCTGTAATCTCCTAAATCTTACTTTGTGCCTCAGAGTGTGAGAAGGTGGCATGGGTTCTTGCCAGGGTAGAGGGCACTTGGCAATCACAGAAAACTAAAGATGAGTGAGAAGAGAAAGGAAGTTTTCCTGAAAGGCAGTTTGTCTTTTTTAGCAGCTGTGTCTTGTGCTTCTGTTGCTCTCCCACCACCACCTTGTCACAGGAGTTTTGTCACTGTTCTGATGGAAACATGCATCACTGCTAGCTGCAGCATTGCCATCACTAAGGGCTTTACTTGGCCACGTGCAAACCCCACCAGGCTTTGGAACAATGTTAGGGAGCTTGCACAGAAGACTTCCTGGTTCCCTTTCCTGCCCTGGGCTCTTCTCAGCGGGGTCAGAAGTGTGCTTTGAGGAGCTCTCAGTCTGCAGGTTGCCGCTTGTGCTTCCCCTCCTGCCTAAAAACTGTGACCCCAGGGACAAGCAAAATAAATGCTGGGGTGGGGAGTTCCTTGAAATTTTGAAATTGTGTGTTAGCCAGAACAAGTGAGCTGTGTCTAACTGTCCTTCCTAATAGGTGAGTTAACAATTACACTGGTAGAAAGCCACACGACTGGAAAACTGTTCTTGAATTTTGGCTGACTTTAGATAAGAGGTGAGGAAAGGAGAGATGAAAGCCAGCAAGAGGGAGCTTAGCTCAGTAGGTTCTGTGTGTCTGTTTGTCAGAAATGTAGTGTTTTAAATCAGAATGGTGATTGTTAGGGGAACGTGACTTTCTGAGATAAGATTTTATTTTGGGGTGATGCGTAAACATGTTTCTCATTTTGTGTGATAAAATGTCTGACTTCAGACCAACAGCTTTAGAGAGTTTGTGATCTTCCTTCCGTGTCTCCTCCTGTCTCCCCACCTTTTCTAGTCTTACTTCTTGTCCTTGTGTGATACAAACAACCCTTCAGTGCAGGGTAGGTGAGCACTGAGAAAAACATGAAAGTGTGGAATGGTTTGAGGTGGATGTCTGGGATCTGTGAAGAAGGAGCCATTTTTTGAGCCTGTTTCTATGGATTGACAGCTGTCAGGCTCCATCTCCCCTTTATCCTGCTTCTGAGTGTTCAATAAATCAGTCTGCAGTATTGAAGGAGGAGGGATCATTTTCTGTAAAGTATGAAGAGGAAAGAGAAGCACTTAAAAGCTGCTGGAAAAAACGCAATCCACTCTTCTTATACTGCAGATGCCACCTGCATCTGTCAGCATTGGCTAAAGCAAGCAGACTTGGTCCTTGGATTTTCTGGTTTCATGTCCCCCTCCTCAAATGTGACCCAAGTCTCATGATGAGAGTCAGTAAACTGGTGTTTTGTCCTCCTTCAGGATTAAACATCTTTGAGCAAGGAGTGGAACAGGCCTCATTTTGCCATCATTGTTACAGCAGCCATGATGTGATTGAAGTTTTGTTTCTTTCTTTTTTTGTCTTTTTTGTTTTGTTTTGTTTTTGTGTTTTTTTTTTTTTAATGTAATTCCCTTGCTTAATTTTGCTGTTATGATGTTCTTTTGGAGGTGTGGTGAAGGTGCTGTATTTCTGTGCTGTCCCCCTTGGAACTGCTGTCAGACTCACAGTGTTTGGTCCAGAGCACAAAACCAACAGGAGTCAGGAGGAGTTAAAGTGTATGGGGCAGGTGGAAGAGCTGAAGACTCACAGGTAGCCAGGGAAAAGGAGCACAGGGAAAAGGAGGAGCTGAAATATTTTGAGGAGCTGAGAGTTGTTCTCATGGCCCCTGGGGAGGAGAGATGCAGGGAGGCCTTGGCTCAAGTGGCTGTGAGTATGAATGCCCAAAGCTGTTGGCCGTAGCATGAGTGGACAGGAGGTGGGAGGAAGTTCTCCCTGCCTTCCTGCAAGTTATCTACAACATTTAAATGTAGAAGAAAAAAACAAGCACAGACGTCTTTTTCCCCTCTGTTGTTTTTATTCCTGTCTTGAGGAAATAAAGCTTTGGTCTGTGTGCAATGTCAAATGTTGTTGTGAAAATGTTTTTGTATGTACCCATCTTGACAGATCTGTTCAGTGTCCTGTGTGGTGAAGTATATTGCTCTTGCTGCTACTGAGGGATAAAAAAATCAAGAAGGGGTTTATTTTATAACATGATAAAGCTGCAGAAGTGATTCTGCTTTAGGACACAAATGAGGTTTGAACTATGGGAAAACTATGCTGGCAGGCATGTGGCTGAGTGCATGAATGTCTTACTGTGTCTTCAACTCTCCTGTTTCCCTGTTTTTCAGACTTACTTTTTTTGTTGTGTTCTTCCTCAAGCAGGACCTGTCCCTTTGATTTTTCTGTAAAGTTACTGAATCACCTATGGGAACTCTAAAACAACCAATTAATTCCTTTCCTAGCACTTGTAAGAATATTTTTGAATTAACCTTATGATCATCTGTGGGCAAGCAGGATGTATGCTGAATTGTGGATTTGCTTCAATACTGTGCATGCTAAGAAGGTCCTTTGTCCTTTAAGCTTATTCTGCTATTTCCCATCTGCCTTGATGGGAAAGTGATTTTCTTCTGCTTTGGGCAGCTCCGGATGAAGGAACTCAAATATAACCCTCTACTTTCCTCGATCACGTCATGGCAGTGGTGTCCCACCGCCCTGACATGTTGGGCTGCAGAGGCTGTCTCACAGCTGATGCTGCAGCATGCACAGCAGCTCCTTGCTCCTTGTCTGCATCCCAAGGGCGTTTAGGAAGGAGGGTCATGGGCTGTGTGGCTTGTCCTGGCAGGAGTGCTGCAGGTTGGGCTCCCTGCCTTAGCTCTGAGGGGCTCAATGCACGGGGGTTTGCCTGTTCCATGCCTTGTGCGTGGTCTGTTTGTTCTTGTTCCGTGTGGCCAAGTTGAAAGTTCAGGCTGGACGTTTAAGACCATGTATTAGAAATTATGTTTGCAGAGGAAGTATTTTAATTGCAATAAAGGCGTTTCCAAAGCGTGAAATGATGGGGGAAACACCAAGCTTTCCAAACAAAACAAAAGGAAGTCCAGGGTCCTTTCTGGAAGTTTGCTAGAGTAATTTTAGTAAAGTGGCACAACTGTGAAATCAAGGTCTTGCATTTCAAAAGACCTCACAGAGAAAATTTTCACTCTATTTGTTGTCTTTAACTATTTTAAAAAAAATCCACCTGAAGCTAAATCTGTGTAGTCTTAAATAGGATCCTGGTGTACCTCCCAGATCCGTTCAGTCCCTGAGGATGTCATGGTGATCTTCAAGGTTCATCATTTTCCTTACACCCTTGTTCCCGTGGGGAACAGGCCCCTAGGGCTTGCTGCCCACCCCAGCATTGAAACCTAGCTCTTGTCTGAACAGATGATGTTGTGTAGTGTGTGGAACTGCAGACATCTTCTAAATTGCTCTTTGTTTTTAGGCAAACATTGGCCATCAGAAGTCAGCCCAGCTAACTTGAGTCAGCAGAATAATTATGCAAATACTTAAAATAAATTCCATGTTTAGGTTTCTGCTGAGTCAGGGCTACATAAGTGGATCCATAGCTGCTAGGAGCTGTTGATGCTATATTGAATCAGGAGAGAGTCAGCAGCTGTGGCTCTGCATGTAACCATTTGGAAAGGCTAACAAAATGCATGATTCTTAAAGAAAAAAGGATTAAGTGACTAAATTAAAATATATCTGAATGTATGTGTAAAATTTGGACTGCATATTGGTTCTACTTGCTATATTTCAGCTTGGCTATTATTTAATAGACAGGTTTCTCTTCTGCCTATAACATGACTGGTAGGTTTCATTTTCAGGTTCTTCATGTGACGTTGTGTGAGCTTTGAGGAAAATACTTAAATCCATGGGGATATGTAAGAAGTTGAATGTAACACTCCCAATAATATAACATGTGCTAATGTGAAAACTGAGTTTTATCTGTAAGATGTGTAGAAGTTTCTGCAGATTTCCCCTAACATTCAGTACATTTCTTGTTGTGTCCCATCAATGTTGAGTATCCAAACTGACAGTATCTCCTTTTGAGTATGCAGCCGTTTTGGAAAGTATTCTGTGATTCTGATGAAATTGAGAGAATAGAGCATGATTTTTAATTTACTGTAGAACATGATTATTAATTTAATACTGCCAAAAGTGCTTTTTCTTCCTCCACTGGGTTAGCAAAGATGACCTTTGTGTTTAGAGTTTTTTTAGCCGTTTTTCTGTTTTCCTCTGGTCTTTGTAATATTGTTTTACTGCTCTCAAGGATGTTTGTGCAAACCCCGTGACTCTTAACTAAAAAGCATAAAGCTCTTCAATGCTATTATAACCGAAGAATGTCTCAGTTCTTAAAGCAAATGCTGACCTTCTCATTCAAGCACTTTGCACTCTTTCTGCACGTGGCACTTGCCCCATCTGGAGTGGCAGGCTGGGGAGGGAGAATCCCTGGCCAGAGCCTTCCTCTCCCAGGAGGGAGCCTCATTCCTCTAAATTGATCAAGTGTGTCTCGATAACTGAAGTGAGAGCCAAAACTCTGCAGAGTCAATAAGATGTAGCTCAGGAGGGAAGCAGATGAGCAAATTACCCTTAACTGTTTCAGGGAAAAAATCCTGTGTGGATGAGGCCATGGTGCCTGCAGGGCTTTTTGGTGTGTTTTGTTGTTTTGGGGCTTTTTTCCCTGCAAGCTTAAAATGGGAGCTCTCCTTTACAAAAATGCAGGGAAGACATGTTGTTAAATCAGTGACTGAAAACATTTCTTCGATTTACTTCTGTTCCTTGAGTTTTGAAGGCCTCTTGATAGTTCCACTCCTTTTGACAACAAGCCAGATTTATTACAAAATGTTACACAATAAAGCTTTTTAATTAAAATACACATATCATGGTTAATCTTTTTTATGTCCTTCTATATTGAATCAGCAATTAGCTTTTCATTTAATTAACAATCTATTAATGTAATTGCAGTAGAGAACATCAAAAAGTGCTGTGGGTACTCACACAGCACCCGCTTAGAATTCTGCGGGTTTGAGTTCCCTCTTCCCGGTGAGGGGATGAGCTTCCTGCCACTTCATCAGCTTGACCAGGGTCTGGTTATCTGTGATGTGCTCTTTCTCTGAAGCACAAGTTAATATGTTCTCACCAAGGAGTCTAAACTGGTTTAAGTCTCTTAAAACTGTATGGTAAATAACCGAGAGTTTAATTTGCAACAGCTCACCAGGATGCAAAACTAATGTGTTTGTCTGTATCAGCAATGGAAGAAGTCAAAATAGTCTAGTCCAAACTGCTCACTCTCTTGTCTTGGCACTGATGATAATGTCTAAATTCTAGGAATGCTGGAATACCAGTTTGACTTTTTTTATTTTCCTTTCTGTGTCAATTTTGTGTCCTGCAATTTCTCACCATGCGCACCTGCCTGACAGCTGAGGCTCTGGGTAAGTCTGTGCCATGCTGTGACCCTGGTGGCTGGTTTATTGTAGCCCTTGCTGTGGCCTCTTCATGGTGTCTGGTCTCCACTAACTGCCTAGACTTTAATTTCTAATGGAACTAAAATATTGCCTAATGTTAATGAACAAACCATCTTTTGATTTATTTTCTTTCGGCATCTGATTGGAACACTGTAAAAGAAGAAAACCAGTATTGTGGATAAACCTCTGGTTTATTTTAGAAAGGGATGAACATGGACAGATAAACCTTGTCACAGTTGGGAGAGAAGTTAAATGGAATAGAGATGTCATCAAGGTGATGTTCAAACAATTGAGTATCTTATTGTTAATATGACTTTTAAAGTCTAGAGCCTAAAGTCGTTAATGTTGGTCTTTGTAACCTGTGATCCAAATTCCCCTTTTTTTCTGAAAATCGCATGCATCTTACCTGATAGATAAGAAATCACTCTATATACTTTGTGCTGGGAAAAGGGTTGGAATTCAGCATCACAATTGTCTCCTGTTGCCTGATCACACCTCAAATATGTTTGAACTGGGGGGCTGTTTAAGCTGTTTTGCAAGTTTAAAGTAGCTGCCTTGAGATCCCACTGTGAATGAAGCATGGTGTTTGAATCTAGAAAAGTATTCATACCTGCACCTGCAAGTGTAGTGATGTGGGTGTTGCCTTTTGGAGAAGCCTGGATTGATGAAATCGGGAAGGTCTCGACCCAGGTGCCTCCACTGGGCTCTTGGAGGTCGGCCTTGTTGTGCCTGCTGCTTGTCTCCATTTTTTGAAACCACAGTTGTGGTTTTCCTGGTTTGTAATTCAATCTAGAAGTGTCATTTGGCAACTTGTAACTTTTCTGTTAAGGCAAAACTTTGCGCTTTTGAACATGAGCAGCTGACTCAGATCTCCAGTAGCCAACAAAAAGATTGGGATTGGGTTTCTGAAGAAGTCTGAAGTTAATCCCAATTACGAGGATTTTCACCTTTACATAAATGGTGGCAGAATTCTTCTGTTCTCTGCCCAGACCCATATTAGTTAATTTGTTGGCTTTACTGTGCAGAACTTAGAGGAGCTGTTCATCCTGGCAGGTGGAGCAGGTATGCTCTTGTAAAGAAGATGGTTTGGGAATGAATGACTTGGAGCCTGCTTTGGTTTGTACGAGTAGAGGTGTACTCAGTATTGTCCCATACAGTGTAAATTCTGCCACTCTCTCAAGTGTGCAATATTGAATACTCAAGTTCTGTGCAGATGCTTGAAAAAGTGGAAGGGAACAGTCTATGTGAGAACATGTAAAATAGTAATTTCACTAATATTTGCTGCATTTCATTGTCAATAACAGCGTTAACTTTAGCAGTCTGACTTGCTCAGAGAGAATTTAAAAATTATTATTCTACTTTGGTGTTGATGAGAGTTTTGCTAGTTTAAGATGTCTTGTAAAATATAGGCATGAAATTGGGTTGAAAATTAGATTTCCCTTTTCCTTTTTCCCTAATATTTTTCCTTTATTGAAGTTCTTTATGAACAATAGTTACTTAAGAAATTGCATGAGGTTTTCAGCCAGGATTCACACAAAACACTGTAAAATGCAAGTTCTATTGCATGTTGTTCCTTTAAAGCCCTTGCATGTCATGGTACTGATGTAAAGCACCTGCTCTGAGGGCAACATACTAAGACTGTCCTTGAAGTAGCAGCAGATAATTGTTACTTTTGATAAGAAGCAGTTCAGCTCCCTGCACATGATTAGTTGTCACTTGCCTGTGTCCAGCCGCAGGTCACCAGGCTGTTGGAGCATGGTGCTGTTGGAGAATTCAATCCACAACTTCTGGTCTAGCATTTCTGCTCCTCTCTGCATCACCAGAGCTCCACTTTGAGAAAGGCTGGATTTGAATTCCTCCCCAGTGTTCAGGTTGTTGAATTGTTCTCCTGGGTGCAGCCGGACGTGCTCTGCAGAACCATTCCTACGTCCCGTTCATGTCCGGCTGGTTGCAGACCAGCGACCTGTGCCTACATTGGATGCTTTTCGCCATTGCTGTTGCTGATTGCTGTGGTGGGTTGTGCTGATTGCTGTGGTGCAAACCTGCCTGCAGCTGGGGTAGGAGTGTCCTTTCAGGTGCACTTTTACGGCTGCTCCATGATAAGACTGTTCTGGAACTATCTTACGTCATTGTGATGATTGTGTTGGTTTGGAAGAATTTTGGTATGCATAACCTGAAGGCCAGAGAACGTGGGCTGGAGGAAATAATCACTTGCTGATGTTCCTTATGAAAGTGTGCCTTATGCCCACAGCCAAAATACTGCAATCAAAAATGCTGCCTTGGCCGAGTAACCTTCCCCTAGTAGTTCAAGGGGGGAAGGAACTGCATTGCTCTGCAGTGGTCCATATTCCCTTCTGAGATAAGCAGCAGATTCAAATCAGTGGAGACCCAAGGTGGCTGAGGAGCAGAGGTGGTCAGCAGTTGGCCCTCACACCTTTGGTGTTTTCTGGGTGTAGGAGTGCTGTCGAGGGGATGTGCTCTGCTCTGCTTAGCTAAGGAAACTGGTTCAATTAGGCTGAGATCTCATCCCCCAGATTCCTGAGCTGAGTGCAACTGGCAGTTCAGGGAGTGAGAAGAGCTATGCCTGCTTTCAAAAGACTTGCTAGATTGATGTCTGCATTGTGGAGCTTTCAAAGGATGTTGATAAAGCTTTCCTCCTCCTGAAAGATGGGTTAGGAGAATTCACCAGGAGAGAGCTGTATTCATCTGTAAACATCTGACTTCAGAGCCTCATCCAGATGATTCACCTAAGCTTGTTCCCTGCTCTGAATTATACCCAAGACAGCTTCTGTGTTCTCACAAACTGCCCAAATGCCCCTGAGCATGAAAATGGGTCTGTGAAATTACTGGTGAGGAGGTGGTGTGTCTGTTACTGTACTGACTCACTGGAAGAAGTAAAACTGAAATTTTGTAGAGGTACAGAGGATGTTGGAGAGCGGTGGTTTTACATGCGCTTTTGCCAAAGGGTTAAAATACCAGCCTGAGCATTATCCTCATAACTTTGTTGAATTGGGTGAATTACACAGGTGCAAATGAGGTTTGTTCTTGTCCCAGGTTTTGGCTGCCCTTGTTTCTCTCGTCCAAGATGTGGTGCTCTGAGGTCCACATAAAGTACCAAAATTCACTATAATTGAACCCACTTTGTCAATGGAGTCCAGTTGCTTTCTAAGTGTGTGTGTTCTCACTGCATAGGCAAATGCATTTAACAAGGATTTACTACATTATGTGCATGATCATATGGTGGAGCAGCTGAACATGTATAGCTGCTCTTCAGAGCTGAACTAATGAGTGTGTGATTTAGTTTGGAACTAATATATTTTGCATTTGGTACATCCATGGTAGTGAGCCAGTGTCTAGGCTTAAACAGCAGATTGTTTTACCTGTTGTAATTCCTGGCAGCACTCAAAAGGGGCCTGAGCAATGAAGCAGGTTTCTGTTTCATGAAGAATTTGAAAGAACAACTCCAAAGAAGTATAAAATGTTTAACCCCAGTGCATCTGATGACAGAATATGGGGAGGGCCTGAAGTGTACAGAATGGTGTTGAAACAGGAAGGCCCAGTTTGTCTCCTGAGGGTGACACACAAAAAGGCACAGGTCCTTCAGGGAGGTACCCAAAGCTCTGCTATAACTTGTTTCTGGTAGATGCTAATTTTGATAGAGGAAGCAGATGACCTTCAGACTCTGTTATTCTAAAAGTTATTGACTTCCAAAACATTTTATGACCACATTAGAGCAGCCAGACTCATCTGCAGGATCAGACACCGCTGGAAGTTTGGTATCGGTGGTGGCCATGCCCATGTTTCACTGCATGTGATTCTTCCAGGATCCATTGCAGGGCTCTGCATGTGGATGTCAGTGCACTTTTATCTGGACTATGTCTGACTCTGTACAGAGGAGATTCAGATATATCCAGCCTGCAATGCCACTAAGCCAGTGTGATTCTCTTTGCTTCCGTCACTGCTCTCTTTTCCTGCAGCCCTGGCTGTGTATCAGTGCAGGGGAGCTGACGGCTTTGCCTGGCTCTGGAGTTCTAAGGAAGTACATGTGATAGTAAGGCAAAGGCTTTTCCTTTGTGACCCTAACATTGAGTCATCTGTATTATATACTACACACATCAAGAGACCTTTTTCTTCCTCTTGCTCATAGCGTTAAATCCTCCGTGCAGAAAGGTTATTGTACAAAAAAATTGATTTTGGGTAGCTGCTTGTAACTCACCCACCATTTCTTCAATGTTATCTTCCTGGTAGTTGGCAACAATGGCATGGATATATACCTGGATACTTAAATTGCATGTGATGGCATTTTTGGGAGATTTGAACAAATTCATACAACTGAGGTTCTTTAAAATATTTAAGGGTGTAAGGAGCATGAAAACATCTTGCAACTGCAACATTATTGGTTCAGTAATAGTATGTCTAAGCACCAACTCTTCATTCCCAGAGGAGTATTTTTTTGGCATGATGCAGCATAAGCAGTCAGTGCAGAATAAGGTACTTAGCTGTCACAGAAAGTTTTGGTGTTATGAGTTGACTGTAATTAACACAGTGAAGCTTTTTAATTGCAAAAGATTGGAATTTTATTGTTTCCATCAACATAATCAACATACATTGGACATATATATATATATATACATATATATATGATAACCTATGTTCAGAGGTTTGGTTTAGTTTGGACTCTGGAATGGATAAAACTGTTTCAGCAGTTGGTTTGTGCAGAGTACTTGAACCCAGTGCTCCAGTGATCAGTAACATGTCCTTAATAGCACCTTGTATAGGAGATTGATCCATTAATTTAGTGGCTCTACAAAATTCTCATTAGGACCTTGTTAAGCACAAATGCAACAAGGAGGAGGAATTAATCACCTGGGCTAGTGATTAATACTCTCGCAGTTAGTAAGATGTAGGTTTTCAGCAAGGTTGATGTGAAGAGTTTCTACAGCTAATGTTTTGAGAAAGTCCTTATTGAAAACGCTGTCTTTGGCTTGTTGAAACCTTTTGAATTTAGCTGGATTTCTATTCTGTGCAAAAGGAGGGAAAATAAATGCTTTGAAATGCTTGATTTAATTGGGGGGGGGGGGGAATCCTTACTAATTTGAATTAAGGGAAAATACTGGTTGAGACTTGGAATTGCAAAAACACAATCCAGCAGCAGTGCTGGCTGAAAATAATGTCGTCTTCTATGGAGAGGCACAGTTTTGACAAAATGTACTCTTGATTGTTTCCTGCATACAGGACGGGGTGACATTCAGCCCCAGCTGGATAGTGCTTTACAAGATGTCAATGATAAGTACCTGCTGCTTGAAGAAACCGAGAAGCAAGCTGTCAGAAAGGCTCTGATCGAGGAGCGCGGGCGATTCTGTGCTTTCATCTCGATGCTGCGCCCTGTGATAGTAAGAGCTCTTCGTTTTCAGTCAGTACAATTCACAGATTGGATAAGTGGCCAGAAGCCTCTTAAGAGAGTATCTCGTTATGTCTTGGGAGTGAATTTCTAGAGCCAAAATTCAGCCTGTATCTCTGTCTGGCAAGTGGTGAGAGTTAGGACCTTTCTTGTAGGCGTTTGGAGTCATTCAGCAATGGAAAACGCCAAATACTTTCAAGGTGACTGATGGGTAAACAATGGACACGAAGACTGAAGTCAGTTTGTGTTCTCTATGCATTCCAACCTGAGACATTGCAAATGCAGTTTTTTCCACGGCTTTTCTTCTTAACATCACATTTTAATATAAATCCTCCTTACTCCTACTCCAGTGCTAGGACTGATAAATGTTTCAAGACCTCCCCTGTGTATATAATGACATTATCTGACAAATTGCAGGCTGCTTCCGTGCAGTTTTCTGATAGCTCTTTTCCTTCTACATGACAGTTTTTCAGTTCATTGGAAAGGTTTGAGTAAATTTTCATCATCTCAGGTTGTCTGAAGCCTGACAAGGAACTCTTCATGGCTTTGTGCAAGCGAGGTGCATTTATGAAGGGTCGCCAGCATACTGGGAAAATGTTCCCAGTGCTTGTTTACAAAGAGCATCAGTCTCAACAGAAAACCGTAGTTAGAGAAATAGGAAGGTGATGACTGGGCAGAAGAGGTGAATTCCAGACTCAGAGAACCTGGAAGAAATGGTAACTAAGGAATTACTATGGTAGTTTACAGTGCAGGAGTCATCATCTGAGTTAGCTGTCAATGTAATTTGAGCCAGAACCAGTCATAGATGTATTAATGCTCTGTATCTGTATAATGCCTTTAAATTTCCAAAAACTATCAAAAAGTATGAATTTAACCCCTGTTTACATTCAAGCTTAAAATTGTTAGGGCACATTAATGAGTATACATAGAAGAGTTAAGTATTTGTGAAGTGCAGCAAAACTGGCACTCTTTTTCTGAAGATGTCACAAAAAGAAGGCTGAGACTTACTTACCTTGTTGATGAGGAAAAAGATTTCTGGGTCTCAGAATTTAAAGCAATCTTAAAGTAGTTACAAAACTCTAAATTAATATTTTGAACCTACTTTCATAATTACTTAATGTGCAAAGAAAAAACAGCTCCACTGGGCATCCCCATAGTCATCAGCAAAATGGGTAAGGTCATATATTGTGTTACAGGTCTGATTTTTAAAACCAAAGCTGTGGTTAGCCTTGCTCTTTTTTCTTTACAGGAAGAAGAAATATCAATGCTAGGAGAAATAACCCATTTACAAACCATATCGGATGATCTGAAAAGTCTCACTATGGATCCACACAAATTGCCATCCTCCAGTGAACAGGTTAGCTCTTGTTACCTGGAAAACATTTTATTTGTGGCTTGCACCACTTCTGTGTTGTGAGGAGTACTGTCTTCTAGTGTTCAGTGGCGTAATGTGATGTTTCGTCGAAGCTTTACTGCAGCAAGGTCATTTTTAACATGAGCAATTAAAAAAAAATCGTTTTGTTTTGAAAATTTGTTTTCAGGGGCTGAGTGCCCCTGAAATATTTGGTGAGACCACAGCTAAGTGGTA
This sequence comes from Acanthornis magna, assembly GCA_036785705.1. Taxonomy (NCBI): domain Eukaryota; kingdom Metazoa; phylum Chordata; class Aves; order Passeriformes; family Acanthizidae; genus Acanthornis; species Acanthornis magna. The sequence continues at coordinate 4,568,653 of JAWUZG010000119.1, read as the reverse complement.
GCAGAACACTTTGAAGGGCATGAAGATGCCTAATTTCTGAGGAGAGTATATGAAAAATGAATGTCATCTCCTTGCCCTATGTTTGAGCATCCCTGTCTTTTTGTAGCCACAAAATTGCTGGGGTTGGGTAGCTTGATGGAGTCTGACATTTGAGGATTTTCCATGATGCCCTTAAAATGCGTAGGAAAATGCATGTCATTAAATGAATCCAAATAGGACATTTTTCTCCAACTCTGCTGTGTGAACTCAGGTTTTTTGTCATACTTTAATCACCATGTCATTGACCTAGAAGTGTAAAGCTCTGTTGTGGTTGTACTGGGACTTCAATTGTTTTTTTTTTAAATGCTACGGTACTTCAACTCAAGGGCTGTAATAATTTTTTAAGTCAAAACAAGCAAAAACCAAAAAACAAAAAAGCTTCCTTAATGTAAAAAATAAATCTCCAATTTACTTTTTTAGAGATTTTTTTCCATTCAAATCTGAACTTGCCTTCTGTGATAGTAGCCTTAGTGTTGAAGTATGGTAGTACCTGGAAAGCCAAGGATGAAACCAACTCTCCTGTGTGATACAGCATAATTTGGGAAGAGAACTGAGACTGAGTCAATTGGCACTGGAAGTTTGTAGCAGTGATGAGTGTTGTATGACAAGCAGATGCTTTCTGTTAATAAGGGGAAAATTTTTCCACATCCTTGATGCTATTGATTATCTTCCATCAGGTAATTTTAGATTTGAAAGGTTCTGATTACAGCTGGTCTTACCAGACTCCTCCATCCTCTCCCAGTACTACCATGTCCAGAAAATCTAGTGTTTGCAGGTAAGTTGATTGGTAATATTTATTTTTAACCTGTTTGGGGGCAAAGGGAGGCAAGTTCAGACTGTGAAATGGATTTTGTATACATTCTTAAATAACAAGCCTTACTGAAACAGTCCCTCATGGTCTTTATTCATTTAAGTGTGTGCTGGGAATGTTTAAAAGGGTGAGCATGACTGAACAACTCTTGAACTCAAGACAACTTGAAGATGCTTTTGATTCAGTTCTCTTGAATCCATTTTGGATCAAAGAGCAGACTGTACTGATCTAAGCTCTGAGATTGTCCATTCATAATTTCCTTTTCTGTTTTTCATGTGATGACTTTTTAGATTATTCTAAGTAGCTGTTACTAATCAGTAAGTTAAACTGTTGGAAAAGGGAAAACATCCTTGACAATTGCCCTATCAGTCTGGTAGATGGAAATGCTTTTTTGATACAAGTTTTTTTGACTGTTTAATGCTGTCTAATGCTGTCCTGAAATATGTTGAAACACTGGATTCTGTCTATGCTTTCTCTGTAAAAACTGTTTTCTCTCATAAAACAGTTTATTAGCATGTTGCCCCCATATCCTGGTGTCTACATTTACTCTTTCCTTTTATTGAAAAGGAAGATACCCTGTTGTGTATTCTGCTCAACACCTCTCTAGCTGCTCTCAAATGATTACCTTTCAGTTTGCTTTATGAATAATGTACTACAGGTTCCCTGTGTATGAGCAAAGTTACCTACAGCATGTCAGAGCAAGTGAACACGACTTCTATGTACCTACTTGTCTCTGCATGCAGATATATATTAAAAAGTCAGTACTTTTATATATATATATGTGAAAATGTGCATTTAGAGCAACGAGCACAGGCTTAAAGATGCAATATCCTGAAGCTATAAAAGAAAATGGCAAACAAAAGCCCTAGAATTCATCATCTCTTCCTAATCAATTTCTCCTCGTGTGAGGTAAAACCGGTATGGCACAGACTGGTGTGTGGGGGTAAATACAGCAGAGTTCCTCTTCGCCTCCTCCAAGCTGACTTGCAATCTTCTCTGTACGTGGCCTTTGTGTGCAGGAGGTGCAGACCTCACCCACGTATCCTTTAGAGCCATCCCTTGGGCCAGGCTCCTGCCAATGGAGCAGGAAGCTGCCTTCAGCTCGGGGCATCCTGCTAGTCCTGCTCAGCCACCCCAGCAGGAAATTCCAAAAGCTCTCACATTGTGGCTGGCTTGTCCTTAGTGTCATTCGTGGATTCTGAGGATTAAAAATCAATCTCGTCCTTTGAAAAATCATGTTGGGTTTTTTTCATGGGTATTAATTTGGGGCTTTAATTCTCTGATTGTCTTTGTTACTAACTAAATCTCCATACCCAGTGGCTTGGCTTCACTCCGTGTGCTGTCATGTGTTTTTATCTGGTAGGAAGCCTTCAAGTGAGCAAAACATGTCCCAGGTACTCTGAAGTGTGGGGGTTTGGTGATGCTTTCAGAAGTCTCACAGGCTGTCCTGCTGGCTGTCTGCAGCATCATGCCTAGAGGCAGACTTTTAGATGAACTTCAATGTCTTTGGTCTCCCTGCTAGAAATCCCATTGAAAATTTGGGCCAAGTGTAAGTCAGGAACAGGAGAGAACCATCAGCAGGCACTTTTTGAGCAAGTGCTGTGCAAATTGTAGGGAGGGCATGTAGCAATCCCTTCATCCCTAACCTGAGTTTGAAGTCTCAGTGGTTACAGATTTGATCATTTGAGTGATACTCAAGGTAAAATGCCATTTTCTCTCTGGTCACCAGGGATACTGCAGCTGCTTATGGTTCTTTACTGATATATATGTGCATATATATATATATATATATATACATTTTTAATTTGTCAACGTTTTTCTTTTCCGGTTTATGCTGCCTGTTGCTAGAGACATGTGGAATGTTAATTGTACTGTATATGGGTCTCTCCCCACCCCGCCCTTGTGTCTTTTCCTCTCCCCTTTCCTTTCTCTGTTCCTTTTGTCTCTCACAGCAGTCTGAACAGCGTTAACAGTAGTGATTCCCGGTCCAGTGGCTCGCACTCGCACTCACCTAGTTCACACTATCGCTATCGCAGCTCCAATCTGCCTCAGCAGGCACCCATGAGGCTGTCCAGTGTGTCCTCCCATGATTCTGGATTCATGTCCCAGGATGCTTTCCAGTCCAAATCGCCATCCCCCATGCCACCAGAAGCACCTAACCAGGTACGTGCAAGCATGAGAACGAAAACCTGAGTGTGAGCTGGACTCTGTAACTTGGCTCACCTTTCAGAAAAAGGATCTGATGTGGTTTTGGGGTACCTTTGAGTCAGTTTAAACATTGAGGGTAAGGTTTGTCTCAGTGCACTTCATCTAAAAGTTGGGCCTCTAGCTGGAGTGATTCATGCTGCTTTTGCAGTTGGCACTGAAGAAAGGGAGGAGTCACACTTGGGGGATTTAGTTTTCCCTCTGGCCCTGGAAGGAGCCTAGATGCCTAACTTTCAGATAAATACAGTCAACAAAAAGCAAGGAGTCCCACCTTATAGGAGGGAGTAATATTCCCTTTATTTAGCCACTGAGGTTGCCAGTTAATATCCTGCACAGGCTGCAAGTGGTTCATATCTGGTGGCTCTTTGCTGTTTAATGGGCAAATATTGATGCCACAAGAGCCTTTTGACAGCCATAATACTGATACTGGTGGCTTTGGCATCAGAAAGATTTCTTTTATTCCTGCCCTGCAAAGGGTCTGGGATACTCTAAATGCTACCACTATTATCATATGGAATTGGTTTTGCCATTTTTTATGGCACCCATTTCTGTGGATAGGCTTGCATTTTGGACTCTCAGTTGAGCACCTTGCAGAAATAAGGTTTCTGCGTGAAAATGAGAGGTATTCTTAATTCTTTATGGAACTCATAAAAAATGAGTATTTATGTAGTTATATATGATAACATCCTGAAGCCAGTCAGACTAAGAGGATTTCACTACAAGTGTAAGCAAAACTTTTCCAGAGCATTTTTGGGTCTGCAGAAGGAAGCTGCTGGTCTATCTGTTCATGTCATCATTCCCCTAAAAGCTAGCTGGCCATCTGCAGGCAGAGGTTTGCAATGCTCCATGGCCTGTATCTTTCAGCGCCTGAATTCTCTTTGCTGCTTTTTCTTTTGTTTTGGTTTTTTTTAAAGAAATCACACAGCAACTGTACTATCTTTAAACAAGGCTGAATTGCCTTCTCACTTTATAAATCCCATTGAAAACCTTAGCTGCAAACTGAAGTGGGTCTAATATTCTAATGTTGTTGAGTATTAGTTTAGCACACCCTGAGGTCACTGGAGAAGATTGTCTTTTGCTTTAGGAAATGTAGTTGCACTCCTTTTCACTTGTTGGGGAGTAGGGAGTTTTGTAGGCATGGTTGGGGAGTGTTAATCCTCATAGTCAGCAAGTGTTAGTGGTTACCAAGAATCACCTGCCCTTGTAAACTACTCCTAGACCACCTTTCATAGCACACCGATCCTTGCCTTTTGCAGAACATTTACTAAGTAGAACCCTTAGAGAAATTTTTAAGGTGTCATCCAAAACAACACTGGTTCATTTAGCTTGGAACACGTTCTCAAGGGAAGCTCAATGGTTTTTAAATACATTTACTTATTTCATTTTAATAGAAATGCTTTCTTTTCAAATGATACCTCTTCTGTCCCCAGTCTGGACACATCAGCTTTTTTTTATAAATGACATCCTGAAGAACTTTGTGCACACTAATAAAATGAATGTTCTGTTTAGATTGGCTATGGCTAACCTAAGTGAAATGCAAAAAAGTAAATGAGCAATAATAAAGTTAACTGGAATAGTAACAAGGTAAGGAAGTTGACTTTTAAGATACATACCTCAGTTACACATGCTAGCATCATCTTTGGTTCTCATAGTATCCACTGCACCTGCATAAAAGGGCAGTATCCACATGATGATGCTATGTCTGCAGACAAGGATGTAACTTTGCAATTGCTCTTAGCATGAAAAAAACCAACACCTCTCTTTGCAATTTCCCCTGTTAAGCAGAGGAGAGAACTTAGACTGGTATCAGGTGGCAGAACATCCTGAAAGTTGATGGGAGTCACGCTGATTTACACCAGCTAAGTTCATACGCTTTCACTTCATTTGAGAAACTGTCCATAAGGTTGCAGACTGATCCAGGCATCACTTGAGCTATTCATGAGCTGTACAAGGCTGCAGCAGTGTGACAAGTGTAGTGTGTTGGTATAACAAATAGGTATGTGCTCTGTATGTCTCTGGGTCTGTTTACCTTTACGCAGAGGAAAAGGTAACAGATCATTGCCTGGCCGCTTCATCTTTGCTTAAGTGTCTTGCTTTGTATGTTCAGCACTAAGTAAATTGTGTGTGTTGTGCTGACAGATACCTGTGAGTGTGAGCTGAGCAGAAGTTGTTCAGTGGGCAGCGTTCCCTGTGTTGTGTGTCTCTAACCGACTGACAGATCTCCCTGTGGGGCTGTGCTTGGAGCATCGGTGCTGGGCGGGGAGGAGGCTGCTGCTCTGTCTCAAACACTGATGTCATTGTTTCCAGTAGTGACACTGAGAAGGCAGAAAAGCAAGCTCTGGAACCGACAAAGGAAATTAAAAGCTGTATATCTTGTGCAGGTGGACACTGATGATGTTTGCTAACTACATGCTGTGGCATATGTTGGATCAACAAAGCCCTTTCTTTTTTAATAATGAATTTTAGGGAAAAAAGTAGAAGGGGGCTACGTAAAATTCCTGTATTTTAGGAATGTAAATATATGATCTGTGGCTATTATGTATAGAAACTCACCTATATTTTAGACAAGCAAGTGTCGCTGAAAAGCAAACTGAATTTCCTCAAAATCACAGATGGGGGTGGGGAGTTGATGGGAATCTCAAACAAAGAGTTACTAGAGATTGAAAAAAGATACAAACTATACCAGAGGAGAGAGAGGGAAAATGAAGACTGCTTTCCAGTCTGTAGTTGTTAGTAAGAGTAGTAAGTCTTTACAGTTATCTCACTTTTCATACAAGATAGGAAAAAGAGCAATTATAAAATCAGACTCTGCCCTTTCGCTGGTGTATGAGGATCACTTTCCTGCAGCATTGCTGGGAGTAAAGTGTTAGCCTATAGCACAGAGCTGTACATTTGGGAAGGTCACTGTAAAAAGCTTTAATCATAATTAAATGTGTACATTTGGGCGTAGCTGAACAGCTGGAAAAGCATCACAGGTCTCTTTCTGGAGTGGAACAGTTGCTTTAAATGCCAGAGGTAAGGTCAGCCACGGCCAGCATTGCCCATGACACGGAGTGACCTCATCCAAATCCCCTCTGACAGACCTGCTGGGAGCACAGAGTGGCTTTTGGATGGTCACTGGATGTGGCTGGTGCTGCTAAACCCACACATTGTCCTGTGTAGTAGACAAACGGAGGCCTGGGAGTATCTGTGGTCAAATGATGTGGTAGTAGTATAGTGATGTTTGATTCAGAGGGGTAATAATAGTAGGATCTGCTGGATTTGAAGTGCACGTGCATGGGGGAAGCCCTTCCACAGTTGGATTTTATAGGCTGCTTGTGACTTCATGGAGATATGAAAGCAAAGGGAGAGAAATAAGCAGATGAAGATAAAAACGTTGATGTGCTGTCAGAGGGTAGAGAGATAAGTCTTTATTGTTAGAATGCTCTGGAAAGCACTTACCTAAACAGTGAAGTACAGGGAAACTGAATGCGAAGTTGCTTCTTTGTGTATGGGTTTTAAAGCTGGAAAGATTCTGCTTTTGAGGGGATTCCATTGCTTGAAATAGCTGCAAGTTAGAATAGGGGAAATACATTGTTACAGCTATTCAGTTTTCTATTTAAATTAAGAAGTGTTTCCAAACCAGACTTTTAAAAACCCCCCAAAACAGAGCAAAAGAATCCACCAAAAGCAAACAAACAAAACAAAAACTAAAAATCAGCTCCAAACTTAAATGCATCTGTAAGTTATCACCAGGTATTTGTTTCCCCTAAAATGCCTTTTCTAGGTTGTTTCCCAATAGTTTGTCCCTGACTAGAAAGAAGAGTCTCTGGAGACAGATTTCTGGAAATGAGACAAATTGAGGAGGTGACTTTGAGTCAGAGCTTTTTGAAAAGTAGCTGAGACCATCTTCCACTGACTCCAGAGGGACATTGGACCACGCTCATCAGTAGGATTTGATCTCTGGGGAAACCCTTGTCCAGGAAGCTCTGTCTCGTAGCTGAGAAAGTGAGAAGGTTAAGAAAGCAGTGTTATGTTTTCATGGGAAATGTATCAAACAAAGGATGCAAGTAATCCAAGATAACCATGGTCCTTTTATAGGTTAGTAGGACAGCAGATGGAAAATGTAATTGTACAGTCCAGTAGCCCAAAATACAGCTCTTGTTTTTTTTTTTAATATCCCTGCTGGAACTCATACATACCACATGGAGCAGTGGGACACTATCCAAGAACAAGGCATGGCTCATCTGAGAGACCAGACACCAAGCTACACTTGTACAAATGTGCATTTGGGGCACTGCTTGTCACTGTGCAGAGCACAGTTTTTGCTTTCTGCTGATACTGTTAACTTCAAGATTTTTCTCAGAGGAGGTGGTTTTAGAACAGAACAGAACTGCTGTCATTGCAGCTGTGCAGAAAAAATAGCTAAAATCAAAGAACTGATCCTGGAAACAATTCAAATGAAACAATCATTAAAAAAAGGAATCTACTAAAACAAGTTGAAAACTCAGATATTCAAATTTCTTGCACCAGGGGGTGTGGAGTAGAAATTGCTCTGCCCAGTGTTTGTGCATGTGCTCTCAGGGGATCGTGTACCAGGCAGGGGCTGTGCAGCTAGAACAGGCACTCCACAGTCTGGAGACTCTTTGCCCAAGCAGTGGCTGTGCAGTTGCTGTTTTCAGTCTCTTGTTTACTTTATGCTAAGAAATGAAGGGTATTCTGTCCTTCCCACACCCAGGTCCAGCCATTCAGGGCTGACCTCTCCTGTCTGATCCAAGCATCCTTTGACCTGCTGCCAGTCATGTTTTCCTTATGCTTTTCCTTTAAGAGTTCGGTATTCTGCCTCCCTCTCCATGGTTTTCTCACTGTAGCAAGACCAGAGGTTCCCCTTCTTTATGTCTTGCAAGTTTCTGAAGACTAGGAGACCCTGTTCCTGTACCACCACCTCTTGCATTTCCTTCAGCTACCGGGGTGTTTTTCCTGTGGCATCTTGGTTCAGCCTTTGTCTAGCTTTTCTTCCTGAAAATGGACACACTGGATTAGTGGGAGAGTCCTTTCTGTCATCTTTTTTTCATCTTTTTTTTCCATAATTTCATCTTTTTTTTTTTTTTTAAGGAGTCACTTTATTGCAAAAATAACTTCAGCAATTACAGTCTTCCCTGTACACCAAGTAAATTGAACAATTCTTTGCATCTTCAGAATCTGCATTTTTGACCTTTTTTATCTGTTTGCTTCATGCATCTTTGTTGATAATAAACCTCATCTATGAGCTATTTCTGCCATTACTTGACATAGTCTTGTGAAATTTCTGTCTTGCAGACACAAATAGTGTATTAGATGTAAACTCCAAGTTCTTCTTTTGACCATTTGGGGCATAGAAAACAAGGTAGCATGGGAGATGCCATGCTTGGAGCTCAGACCCTTCACTGTCTGTCCTGCCATGCATGGAGCATGCAGACCCAGGAGAGTCATTCAGGCCATAAGTAGGAGGTTGCAGAAAACATCTTCTATGATTACATTTTTCTCTCTTTTTTTTTTTTTTTCCTGGCCAAACCATAACAGTAGTATGAGTATTCTCATGAGGCTGCTTTTTGTGAGGCAGAACTCTGGAGTTTAGTGTAAAAGCTAGTTTTCTATAATGTGTTTTTCTCTAGGGAGAGAGGCAGTAGTCTCATCTCCATTTAGTGCACTGTGATTATGTCTGATGGCAGAGTCAACTGTAGCTCATCTTTGTAAGTATTCTTATTTTTAGAGGCTTTTCTCCCGTAAAAGGAGTTGCATTGAATCAAGAATGTGACAAGTTCCACTAAACATCAAGCCACTGCATCATCAGGTACCCCACTTTCACTGCTCTCTTTAACAGCTATGTGTCATTTGTTGCTGTTCCCTCTGATCTTACTTTCACCTCAGCTCTTACTGCTCTTTGAATACAAGCCTTGTTAGCTGAGCATACTTGTACCCTAAGCACATTTGACAGGTCACCTGCAGATCTGATCTCATAGGATGGCATAAGTGTTATTTCTATAAAATACTCCCTCACTCTACGTGCTTTTTAAAATTTTAACAGCCTTTGCAAAATTTCACTGAAATCACAGTTTACCAGTAAGCTCAAGATGCTGATGCTGTGTTTACTTCTCAGCTGTCCCAGTAGTCTTCACCAAAATCCTTATGGTGACAGTGCTCTGTCCTGGGAGACCTACATCCCATTTTACCCAGGCAGCTGTACATTACCCATGTGTAGCTCCTGGTGAACAATGAGACAACTTGTGGGTGTTAGCAGTAATTGCTCCTTTGCACTGCCTCATATCCAGCTGAACTTCTATTGCAAACTCACCCCAGATCTTACCTAAGGTTAACTGGTGAAATTTTATTTCAGGTGAGATTTCCCTTCCTCTTCAGCATGTCATTCCTTGAAATCTCTAGCTTTGCTACACAAACTTGATACAAGAATACATTCTCTCTGCTGTCATAAAACACTAGGGGTATCCTTAGATAGACTTGTTTCACAGGTCCGTGGCTGCTAAAGGGTGAATTGGCTTTGCTCTAGTGTTGAATTTCTGACAGTGAAAAGAGCTCAGTACTGCCCTGACCATTCTGCCAGTATTCTTGACCATTTCCAAGCTCCCAATGAGACCTGAGCACACATCCCTACTAGCGGGATGCCACTTCCAAGGGGGAGATGTGGTTGGTAAAATGGTCCATGTGGTTATTCCCCTTGGCCTGTGTGTAGTTGGATTAGATGCTGTTGTAGAGGTCTGGCAGCAGCAAATGTACATAAAGGTGTGCACTGAAAATTGGAGAAGTTCCTGGGTGTAGAAATAAAACGTTTGGTATATTCAATGGACATTTTACGTCATGCATTTTCCTTCACTCTCCATCCAAGCCCCCGGTATTTTCTGTCTCTGCTGTTAAGAGAAAGCAGGTGGCAAGCACATGCCACTACTTCTGCACTCAGCAGAGTGCATGTGCCTTCCTGCTGAGCAGGAGGGTTTGAGTCAGAGTGCTTTTGGTGTATGCATCCTACCTGCAGAGGCACATGCATACAGATCATGCACTTTGGAAACCTCCATTTCTGGTAAGTATCACTTCTTTCTCTGTTCCGTAATACTTGAACTCAGATGAGCTTTTCACAAGCACTTTTGCAGATCAGAATATATGAGAACTTGAGAATGTCAGTGACGTTTGCTACTCCATGTGTTAAATCTAAACTTTGTGCCTTTTGAAGTACTGAAGATCTGCTTTTCTGTATTAATCAGTTGTCTCAGTATATTGCATGTTTGGACCACAGGTGCCCTCAGCTCCCTCAGCTTCTTGCTCTGAGACAGCAGCAGAATTGAGACGCTGAAATTGCAATGAGGAGTTGAGATCGCTGCCTCAATTCCCTCATTCCTAAGCAGTGTGGCAAGTTCTCGCATTAAGCAAATGGCTTTTTTTCTTTTCATAGATTTCCTGAACATTAGCAATAGTTTTGAGCAGTTTCTAATTGATTTTTAAAATCCTAACCCTTTGCTTCTCTCATCCTTCCCTCTCTCCTGTGTGTCTCTGTGCTTTTTGTCTTTTTGTTTGTGGTTTTTTTTCTTTTTTGGTGGCTTGTGTACCCTTTCCCTGCGTTGCGGTGCTGTTTTATGCTGCAGAATTCGTCCAGCTCTGCCTCTTCAGAAGCCTCTGAAACCTGCCAGTCAGTGAGCGAGTGCAGTTCCCCCACCTCAGTCAGCTCAGGCTCCACCATGGGGGCTTGGGCCTCCACAGATAAGGTGAAAAACTTCATCTCCAAGACATACAAACCTACTAGCTCATTATCCAAACCCTGCAACATTCGGACAGAAAAAACTCCATGCATGGGATACAGCCAGGATTCCTCTTCGTGAAGATGAGAATAGGAGCTGTTGCACACTCCCTTAGAAATAAATCTGTTTGAATAAACCACACTTGCCTTTGAACTAGCTACTAGGAGAAGCTACAAATTGGGCATTTTACAGAGGTAATTTTCTAAGGAGAGCTCATTGTCCACCTTTTCTTCTCAAAGAGACTATGGAACGCTGCCCAAACCCAGCTGGTTGCCTGACAAAAAGCACCTTGCCCAGGTTGTGCTGTTTGTGGCTTCTCCCATCTCTCCCATTAGGTAGCACACATTACACTGAGTAATTTGGGTTGTTTTTTGACCAAAAAGGAAAGCAAATCACACATGGTTGGAATAAATTACATGGGATACACTCTGAATCAGGGGAAGAAGTGATAGCAGTCTCCTTTCTCATCTGGTAAATCCTTGCTGTTGGTTTCCATTGTTTTTTTCTTCCATATCATCACACAGCCAGAACTCGTCATGTTTGAAGGCTGTATGCTTTTCCTCTCTGTCCAGCTACACAGACTAAATGCCACCAATGCAAATGCCTTCAAGATTGGAAAAGTTCTGTTTCTATGTCCTCAGTCTGCAGGGTACCTAAATTGCAAAGGCCTTTTCACAGCATGCTGCTTTCATGGACAGAAGGCAAAGCTGCTCAGCCTGGAGACAATGACCACTAGATTGTTGCCTGAAATTTGTTATAGATAACAATTTTCAGGCGATCTCACTTCTGAACCAAGCATTGTGTCAATTTTCTGCTTTTCATTTACAGCGAATTGAAGAGTTTCCTTTCTTTTGTTTTAAGATACAGAAATTTTCTCCCTAGAACATCAGTCACAGTGTATTTTCGTATTCATTCTGTTTATATTAATTTCTCTGTTTTGTTTTTTTTTTATTTGTTTCGTTTCCAGTTGTCTAATGGGTTTTATCACTGTAGTTTATCAAGTGACCCATCCGTAGCTTCAGTTGGTGCAGGTCCTTTCCCTCATTTCCCGCCTGTCTCCCGCGCGTGGACTCGGGCTCCCTCAGCCCTCCTTCCAGACTACGTTCATTATTACACCATTGGGCCAGGCATGTTACCATCATCTAAGATCCCTAGCTGGAAGGTTTGTGTTCCTTTTGTTGTGGCAGTCCTCACCTCCTCATACCAACAGCATGCACACAGCAGTTGTTGCTCCCTTTCGGTCCGTGTAATTACTGGTTGATTTGCTCTGTTTGCTATCACTATGAATGGGCTCTGCATGGTGAAAATCAGACCTAAAATCCGGTTGTGGGTATTTCTTAATGACCTTATGTGTTCTGGCACCAACTAAAACAGACCAACACTGACAACACCTAGGTAGCAAGGAATAGTTTAGCTCTGGAACATTGGTGAAAGCACTCTGGGCTCTGTTCAGGGGGAAAAGAGCTTGTTTAGCACTGTCAAAGCACTCACTTGAGCAGGGAAGGGCATCCAGTTGTCATGGGGGGGCCATACATTGGACACCCTGATGTTCTCCCTCTGTCTGGGCCCAGTGGCTGTAGGCACAGTCTCCTAGATCCAGCTGGAGTGGTTTAAGAAGGTGCTTGGGCACTGGCTAAACCCAAGTGGTGACTGAAGCTTTACTGCCACAGACTCGAAGTGCTTACCCAGTTCATTTTGCTCTCCTGAGGACACCAGCAAGAGAGAGTGTAGTAACTTCTTTCAGTTGCTCCAGCTGGATCTGCAGGGATCTTACTTGGCATCAAAACATGTCTGCTCTGCTAGAGCCTGAATATTCATCAGGTTATATAATATTGTCTGTGGACCACAGGACCTGTGTATACATCTAAATTGAGATACCTTGTTACAGATCCCCCTAATCTCTCTCTCCAGCAGCTGGAGACTGTTGGGATACACACAGGGTGGCCACAGTGGTCCTGGGGCTCTGGGGTCATTTGTTGTGTCTCTGCTAGAAGCACTTTGCCAGTGTATTTCACAGCAAAACACTTAGAGCAGAGACACAGCTGTCAAGGCAAAGCAGAGTTTCATATGTGTTAATAAAACCAAAATACCTGTCTGCACTAGGGCGTGTGTCAGTTCATCTGCCTTGCACTTCCCATTCCTTGGACTGAGACACATCAAGACCCCACAGTGTGGTCTTAGCCCATCATTAATTGTCTGTCAGAAGGCTGTGGGAGGCTGCCCAGCAGGCGGCTGGGGGTGTGGGGCCCATTCTCATGCACAAGTTGTTTCTTTCATTTTTAAAGCAGCCTTTGTCTCAGTGAAGGAGAACTCCTTTAGGATTGGGCTTGCCCCTGCAGCAGCTGGTGCTGGGGGAGCTGCTGCTCAGCGCTGGTTCTGCGTCCCAGCACAGGTCACGGATCAGTCCAGCTCTTTGTGTGCAGTGTGTGGGTTCTGGACACCCTCAGGGCTTTGCTTAATAGAGCCCCGAGTAAATACAGCCCTCGTGGCCTGAGGAATTTCTGTTTCAAATTTAGCACCAGTAATTCAGAGTGAGGTTAGTCTTTCCTCAGTGCAGATTATCATTATAAACTAGATTTCAGTTAGTAAGTAAACTGAGAGATTACTCAGAGTAACTTGCTCCAGTAGTGTGTATGAAAAATCTGTTCAAGCCTAATTTTTCAGAACTGAAGACATCCGTAACACCACGTAATACTAGAATCTCTGTACATCTAGAACAGTTGCATCACTGATTGGACATTTATGTGCATCTTCTGCTGTATGTCAGTGATTTTTGTGCTTGAAATTCTGAAAATATAGGCTTTAACACCATGGAATTTCATTTAGATACAACTGTGGTATCAAAAAGTTAAATACCTTCATATTAGAACATTTAGGTAGAATAGGAAATTTAGATTCCTTTTAATAAAGGAAATAGGTTCAATAAATGAAGATTTTTAATATCCTCAGAATTAATTTCTCACCTTATTCAGAAAGGCATATCCAGTTTGATACTTAATCTGTTGCATTAAAACTGCCATTTTACATAGCTTTGCCTCTAACTAAAGTGCATTTCCTAACGAGAGCTGTCCCTAACGAGCTCATTTCCTTAGGACTGGGCCAAGCCAGGCCCATACGATCAGCCCATGGTGAACACATTGCAGCGTCGCAAAGAAAAGCGTGAGCCAGATCTCAATGGAGCAGCTCAGAGCGGAGCCCCGGCGCCCCCCGAGGAGGCCCAGAGACCTCGGAGCATGACGGTGTCAGCTGCCACAAGGGTGAAGCTCTAATTTCAAATACGCTGTTTGGTGTAAAGGAAATGGCCGTGCTGGCTCCTGCCAGCACTTCTGATGCACTTTATGTTGAGTTTATCAAGGAAGTGGTGATGGTGTGGTTGGTGGGAATCGTGCAGGCAGGAGGGAATGTGGTGCTGGGTATTGAATTTATAGAGCAATGTCCTCCAAAGAAGCATTTGTTCCTGAGCCGAAGTACACGGCTGGGCACAATCCTGTTGGATTATGATGGTGACAAGCTCTGCTGGGGAGGAGAAGTAGCTAAAAATGGTTGAAGTTGACTGATCCTTCCAGGCATAATGAGTCTCTTCCTTTGTGTAAGCAGCAGGGTGAGGAGATGGAGGCCTGTGAGGAGCTGGCACTCGCTCTGTCCCGAGGGCTGCAGTTGGACACCCAGAGGAGCAGTCGGGATTCTTTGCAGTGCTCCAGTGGCTACAGCACCCAGACCACAACTCCGTGCTGTTCAGAGGACACGATCCCATCTCAAGGTAGCCATCCAGTGTTCCTTTTTAAAAGATGTTCCTTTTTAGAGTATTCCCACCTTGTCCATCACATACTCACCCCATGGTGCCAAAGAGAAGCTATTGCTTGCTGGTTTTGTAGTCGGTAGAAAGCTGGCATTGCTGTTGGGAAGCTTTTTCCAGCTTGGAATGCAGCCTGGGTTTATTAACTGCATAGAAACCTATTGCTGCATAGTGCAGTGAGCAATTGTATTTTTGTATTTTCTTGTGCATTACTCCAATGAGTTTCAGCTTAAGAATGCCACCATTTTAAAGAGGATCCTGGAATTATAAATGATACTGCTATTCCATCAGATACTTCTTGGGTCCTTTCTGAGTTATTTTCTCAGCAGATATGCACTGATGAGCTTTGCTGTGTTCCATCAGCACTCAGAATCTGTTCTTGGTTTCCCTTGGTGGCCTTTTATTTCCTGCCTAAGCAGAAATTTCGTAATTGGAAAAAGAATCCCCTGGAGACCCTAACTCAGGCATAGCTGGGAAGCTGCAGTAAGGTGCTGGGTTTTGTACCCTGTTTCAGAACCAGGAGCAAGCTGGGAGGGACCAGGTTTGGTGTGTTTGCAGGTCAAGCCTTGTTCGCTCAGCTGGGGTGGTTGTGCTGTGCAGTCACAGGAGGCAGCAGGGCTTGCAGAGGGCCAAGCTTGGCTCAGCACTTACATGGAGAAAAAGGAGCCCAGTGCAATTATTAAAGCTAAGGCTGAGTTTTCAGAGCTGACACCTGGGATTTACTTTGCAAAATAAACAAATTTGCTGCTGAAATCACTGGTATACGTCCCCTGAATCCACTTGCCTTATCTAAAGTACATTTTTCAATTATTTCTATCTACAAGTGGTGGCATATGGTTGTAGGATGCCGGTTTTAATATCTTCATGTCAGTGACAAATACTGAGTTATTCTCTTTCACAAGGGCCATGGGCCCCCTGCAGATGTAGGGTTGGTCCACTGTGGTGCCTTCAGCCACACAGTCCTCAAATCTTGGTCACAAAACCTCGAGCTTTCTTCCTTCTAAAGGTGGAAACTCCCTTAATTCTTACTGACTCGCAGGCTTTTTTGGTTTTCTATACACATTTCAAACTTACTGACATGACTCAGCTCTGTCTGCTCCAGCTTGTTCCTAACTCTGTCTTTTGGCATCAGTTTCAGATTATGATTATTTCTCTGTGAGTGGTGACCAGGAGGCAGAACAACAAGAGTTTGACAAATCCTCCACCATCCCAAGAAACAGTGACATTAGCCAGTCCTATCGCAGAATGTTTCAAACCAAGCGTCCTGCTTCCACCGCAGGTCTGCCAACCACGCTGGGACCGGTCATCGTCACCCCCGGCGTCGCCACCATCCGACGGACCCCCTCCACCAAGCCTTCCGTCAGGCGCGGGACCATCGGCGGAGGGCCCATTCCCATCAAGACACCGGTGATTCCCGTCAAGACCCCGACCGTCCCCGATATCCCGGGGGGGCTGCCTGGTGCCCTCGCCGGGACAGAAGAGTGCCCCGAGCAAAGTCCGGAGTCTCCGGCAGCTGGAGATGGCGGGCAAGGTGTCACCGGCGTGCCCTCGTGGAGCGGCCAAGCGTCCGTCAACCCTCCGGCGTCGGGCCAGAAACTGGGAGCTGCCGAGGAGCAGAGGCAGGCGGTCCCCGAGAGCGAGGAGGAGAGCGAGCGGGATGGGGTGGGCAGCCTGGCGCCCGGGGGGCAGGCCGAGCTGGAGCCCGGCGAGCTGAGCCCCGGCGATGTCCCGCAGGGGGAGGATATGCTCAACGCCATCCGGCGCGGGGTCAAGCTGAAGAAGACGACCACGAATGATCGCTCGGCACCTCGGATTTCCTAGGAGCGGAGAAGCTGCCAGACTACTGAACGCCGAGAGGGAACTGTGAGAAAACTAATTTGTCTCTATCCATTCCAATCTGTAATCAATGATATTTTTAAGATACTCGGTAACAGACGGTCTGAAAGTACTCTAAAAGAGAAAACGAATGAAAGAGCGTAGTAAAACATAATCTTCAGTGGTGTTTTAATTTGTAAATATCAATAATTTTGTTTCTGCATTTTTTGATCTAAGTTACACTTTTAATTTTTTCTGAAGGTGCCAAATCCCATTTACCTTTTTTATAACTCTCTTTGTAAAGTTTTAAATCATAGGAGAAAAAAAAATTGTCGAGTAGTTAACTTCAGCAAAGGGATTTAATGAAAATTTGGCTTTTTTGCAAGCTTTTGTAGAGCGCCTTGTAATAGTGAGGTTAAAAAATAGAACAACGGGACTTACTACAGTTTAAGTCAAGCTATAAGGAACGGATCCTCATTTAAGTATTAAAAAAAAGTTTGAAAAGCAGGAATAAAAATTGACAATAAAGCAATATATAATGCAAGGAAGAAACCTGCAGTTGGTAGAGTTATTGGGGGGTAGTGGGGGGAGGGAGATGCCATCAAAATAGCAGATGCTGTTGCACAAAAGTAGCCTAGTAGGATGAATTACTAGTAGCTTCATGGTAAATGCATCAGAATAAGCCATATTGGATTGCAGTGTTTTGTTTCTGTAGGGTGTTTTAAAAACTGGGGTTTTCCACATTTCTTTTTTGACTGCACAGCAGCAACTCTCAGTCACATGCATGCAGCCTTAACTGTGTAGGCTTGGTTCATCCACCTTCACATTTTGTTCCACTCATCCTTCCGCTGAATACAAACAAGGACAACAGGCTTAAGGCAGTTACAAATGTGAAAACATTTTTAAAATGCAAGCAGGGAGTTCTTAGATGTTATCAAAATGCCTTTTTCTGACTGTGCCCAGCAGGCTGGGCACCTTAGAAAGCCCAACTATTTTGAGAAAACACTTAAAAATTTGACAGGTGAAACCAGCTTATGATCTAATAAACTGCGAATGTTTCTTTCCAATACAGGGGCTTGTTTTTCTTAACTTCTTTTAAATGGCAGTTGATTGGCTTTTCTTAAATACCGAAAAGAAAGGGTTGTGGGGTGGGGGGTGGGGGGAGATACTGGTTTTTTGATAATACCGGGAGTCTGACCACTATAATCTCTTTTTTTGTACTTTTAAGTAATGTTTTTTGGAACGCTGTTGATAGAATCATTAAGAGTTGGATTTTTTCCTTAAAGTGAAAGTGAGTTATTGCTGCAATACCCGTCTCCTAAAGCTGACAGAAATATGCAGACCCCTTAGCATGACACGTGTTCCAGTCAGACAATCCAGAAGGATGCTCTGCCCACCCACAGCAGACCCACATGTGGAGGTACATGAGACTTTCAGATCCAGGATTGTTTAAAAATGCACCAAATTACACACATAAGGGGCTGGTTTCCACCGCACACTGCAGATTTCTGTTGGCTCTAGACTTGCCTACATGACCTCTTATGCTTTAATACATAACTGCATTGGATGTGAAACTTCTAGTAACTGTGTAGTCACTGTGTTCTATATGACATTTTACACTGCTGTGCTTGCTAAACTTTTTTTTTTTGTTATGGCTTAAAAGCAAAAAGAAAAAAAAAGCATGATTCTTAGATAATACTAAATCTTCCTTTCTTTGAAAAACAAGCTCCTTATTACAGAATATAATAAACAGTAGTGCCTGTGGTGTAGCCCACCAATCTTGATACAGTAGCTGATGCATTGTGCAAATGAGGCTTGGAGATGGTTTTTGCATAAACAAAAACTGCTAGGAGATAATCTCAATAGTTAAAAGTGTTATTTAAACCTTTGAAATAAATGGATGTAACTGTACCCAAGTACAGCTTTTCACTTGTTTAGTTCTTAAACGTTAGTATAATCAGTAAAATTTAATATAAAATGTTGCCAAATTCAATGTAGAAAGAATGTGACAAAACACTTTGGATAGTTCTATTGTTTGTGTTTTTGCATATTGTAAAAGCAGTGTCACAGCTGAAAAATAAAATGTTTCTAATGGTAAATTATTGTGGTTTAGTTGCTAGTTTGTACTGAGAGTTGACCTCTCCCTGTGCAGTTTTTTGTTCTAAACTGGTATAAATAATTGCTGTAAGTGTGTCTCCCTTCTACATTGTAATGATTGCTTAAGCCTACATTATAAATAAAGAACTGCTGAAAAACTTCTGTATTTTGCTTCTTAAAGACTTTCTGCTTCCAGAGCATTGGGTATCAATGGTGGCCTTCATCAAACTTCTCAAGATCATGCAGGTTCCACCTGTGTGTAATAGAAGCAAGAGAGAATTAAAAACCAAGTAAGTAAAATTGCATATAGCTGTGTTTTACTGATGGGCACTGGTAGTGTAGCAGTGGAACAGAAGTGCAGTGCTAACGATGGGAATTCCCATTAAATAGCAACTGCTGACATTTCCCTGCACCTCATTGTTGTTACCTGGCCAGGAAGCAGAGATAATTCTGAGCTTTTGTGCATCCACCTCAGTGTTGGACCACAGTTCCTCAGGCCAGAGGAGGAAAATTGCTGCTGTCAACACTGCCCATGCTACAGCCAGAATTTATCAAGCACAACACCAGCACCCTCACCCACAGTTCCCCGAGTGACTGAAGACTTTCTTTTGCTCAGCTTTCTCAGCATCGAAGGCAGTGGGAGAGGATGTTGCTCCCTCTTGGGAGCTGCCACACGATAGCCCAGATTATTTCCTTGCCACTGCAGTAATTTCATTTTTGTGTAAAGGTTTCCATTTGTCACTGCATTGAGTTTATGTGGCCAGGTTTAGGTAGCAGGGGGCTACAGGGGTGGCTTCTCTGAGAAGCTGCCAGAAGCTTCCCCCATGTCTGACAGAGCCAATGCCAGCCCACTCCAGAACAGACTCACTGATGGCCAAGGCCAAGTCTGTCAGTGATGGTGGTAACACCTCTGCAATAACAGATTTAAGAAGGGGAAAAAGTTGCTGTGGGACAGCAACAGCAGCTGGAGAGAGGGAGGGAAACAGTCCCACATACACCCAGGTCAGCGCAGAAGGAGGGGCAGGAGGTGCTCCAGGTGCCAGAGCAGAAATTCCTCTGCAGGTGATGCAGCTGTGCCCCTGCAGCCCATGGAGGTCCATGGGGAGCAGAGATCCACCTGCAGCCCCTGCTGGAATGGGGGGATGCTCAGAGGAGGCTGAGAGCCTGTGGGAAGCCTGTGGTGGAGCAGGCCCCTGGCAAGACCTGTGGACACATGGAGAGAGGAACCCATGCCCTTAGGTCAATTTGGGTCAGCTGTCCTGAGTCCTGACTATGTCCCCTCCCAAGATCTTTCCCATCCTTAGTCCACTGCTGAGGGGGGATGCTGAGTGGGCACCCTGGATGCTGTGGAGCACTGCTCAGCAGTAGCCAGAGTCCCTGGTGTGCTCTTAACACCTTCCCAGGACTATGAGGGCTGCTATGGAGAAAGTTAGCTCCAACCCATCCTGTCCCAATAATCAAGATGTTAAAGGAAAAACCAAAGTGGTTTGGCTGGAAATGTCTTGCCACCAGAAGGATCTTTGTTTCATTCCCCCTCTTCTGTGGCTGTATCTCAGCTACTGCTGAGCATCTTCTCTTGCTCAGGTGTCGGTGCTTTGCTCAGCTGTTTCAATACTGAAGGCATTTGTTCTGAGAGCTCCAACCCGAGGTGCGGCGTGTGCTGAACAGCCGTGCTGGAAGAGGGCACACCTCAATTCTGCCACTGCTAACTGAGCACAGAGAACAGATCTTGCTTCCTTGCAGGAATGAAAATTTCAGCTGTGGAGTATGTAAAGCTGTTTTCCTGGAGTTTGTTTTGTTTTCAAAACTCAGTTGTATTGTAGCATGTAGACTTACTGAAGAGGGGCACATAGAAGTTTCTAAAAACCAGCCAGATTAAAGCCTCATTCCTGAGCTACATACGAGTCCTTTGAAAGAGCTGGAGTTCATATCTTGCCCTCTTTCATTCAATTGGGATTCACAGAAAAATTAGACTTTAGGGTTAAAGATGGGTACAATCAAGTAACTTCTGTAGAATGAAAGTCAGATTAGGCAACCTAAATCTCCTCTTCTAGCCCTAAAAATAGGAAAACAGCTGAAGAGGCAGGTTTTCCTATGAGCTTTCACTCAATGGCTGTATCCCATCTGTTTTCTCATGGGGCAGTTAGCAAAAATGTTAGAACTTCCCATGTCTTACACCAATGCTCTGGGAATGTGGCCAGAAGCAAACAGCTTTTTGTCCCCAGTTCAGTGAGTCACACTGCCAGAACCTTTTGTGACCCATGAATGAGCACACGGAGCCATATTCCTCAGCAGCCCACGCACATTAACTGATACAGCTCAGTGGTTATCTGCGATTCAGTTTGTATTACTCTCCTCTGGTGCTCTACAGCACTGCTATCCATGCCATGAGGAAAGCACCATGCTGGAAGGTTTATGTCTCGTGAGGTTTGATACCGAAGTGAAAAATGCAGCAAAGAGCCTAATGAGTTGGGAAGGGAGGGAGAAACGTCTTGATCCTACAGCAAGGTCAGAAATACCCTCACTGCAGGAGCACCCAAAGCCCACATCTGCTGGTGTCAGTAAGGGGTTAAAGGGGGTTAAAGGGGTTAAAGTCCAGCTTTAACCCCTTGCCTGTATTTGGTACCACATTCCAAGTTATGGGGCTGATATGAACTGCCTGCACAAACTGGCAGTGAAGTGTGAGTGCGCTAGAGAAGAGCAGTATGCCAGAAAAACACCAGCTCTGTTACTTTATTTGGCTTTATTCTGTATTTGAGAAGCACATGGTCACTGATGTGCCACCTGCTTGAGCAGAGACTGCTGCCATTCGCACCCGAGGTGCTCTCACATGGGCTGTTCGCGAGGTCGAGTGACATGATGCCACCACATGGGGGGCAGATGCCCCTCCTTCCGAGCTGGAGGCAAAGCTTCATTTCTTGGACCACCAGCTGGAGTTTCTTCTTGTAACTGCTTAATCTAGAAGACAAGACATAGAGCTGCTTTAGCACATTAACACACACTCCCATGAGGTGATTTTCAGTGCCCAGGGAGCGAGCAAAACGAGCCCCTGCCTCCACAAAGAACCAGTGGTAACACCTTTGGCTGACAGGTTTCATGTTTCCCAACATTCACTCAGTAATCACTGTAGGCTCGTATTACCTACCTAAGAAGTAATTTCTAGGAGCAAGAAGTGATTTACAAGAGAAATTTCACTTAAAAGGTCATTATTTTCATGTAATTCATGTCTACCATTACTATATTAAACAGGCTCAATTGTGCTGCTTTGGAAACTGCCAGATAATTCCAAGCCCTGACCAAGTTTCTCTGCAGTCAGCAGGAGACTTCTGTTCCTGCATGTCACCAACAGCCCCTCACGTGCTTTCAATAGCCATTTCTTGAAGCAGCACGAGTGCTGGCTGCCCCTGTGTTAATTCTGCTCAGAGTGCAACACTCCATACAATCCAACTGAATCAAAGAATTGTTCTAAGAACATCAACTTCTTCCAACCAACTCTCAGTTTAGGATGGCCAGAAATTAATCTCAATGCCCAACTGATGACCACTGCAGCAAATCACTTTCAAAGGTGTGAGCAGAAAGTGTCAGAGCCCCACAGCAGCAGAAGAGGAATTCTCTGGTCATTAGTCTCCTTTCATCCCACTCTGGAATTTTTTTTTTTCACAAAACTGCTAAAACAGCTCTCACTAACTGACGCAAGGCTGCAGGTTCTGCTTTAACTTCAAATTCCCTTCACAACCTTTCAGAAGCTGTAACAAATGTGTAGGCATTTTAGGTCAAGTCAGTGTTTCACACTGACAAGGGCTCCAGTACTGAAGAGTCTAACTGAGACTGCAGTAGCCATTCAATAATTTTTCCAAGAACACATCTGTGTCACACAGGATACTTGTGTGCTAAAGAGACTTCTCTCTGCACAGAGCAAGCACTGACCTCTCTTTCCCAGCTTTCCCGCTGCAGCTTCTTCCATTGCTCTCGTTTGGCAAAATAATCAGGATACATTGCCTTCTCAGAAGGATGCCAGAAATCCAAGCACCATTCAGGATGCTGTTGAAGAAAAATATAATTTAAAATACTATTTTTATATATGAAAGAAATATAATTTAAAATACTATTTTTATATATGAAATCACATTTGTACATACATGCAGAAGAATGAAACACAAAAGCTGAAGTCAGTGTCACTCCCTAGGTTTTTTCCTTTTTGAAGTACTACATAAAAACACCATTTAAGAGCTGCCTATCTCAAGGCATATGGCAGAAGGTCAGGACTTTTCACACATTATCCTAACCCACAGGAAGACATCACAGTGACTTGCTTAAATTGCAGCAGTCCAAAACAAGTCCCAGGTCATCTCAGTCTACTCTAAACACCTCAAAATAATTCCATCTGGTAGAGGGGAAGATCTGATTTCTTCCCTTCCTTCTCTCAAAAGCAGCAGGTTAGAGGAATCCTTCTCTTCCAACTACTGATTTACTTGACAGAGACAGAACCTTATAGCTCATTTCTGATTATCTACAACTACTAAGAAATGAGCAGTTTCTTATGCCTTTAAGATCTTGAGAATGGTCTGACCTCTAAGACCTTCTGACAAGGGAAAAAACCAAAATTCAAAATTTTGCAGCGATTTAAGAATAATTAATTGCTTACATTTTAAAGAGAGGAGCACTGATTAAAAAACAAAATCCCACCAAAATTCCCAATTCTGTAAAAAAAAAATTAAGAAGTTGCTCCAGTACTATCATTCATTCAGTGATATTCACACTTTTGGTTTCCTGCTGTGATTCTCATCACAGAGCAAACCTTTGACTGAACAGAAATAGCACAGCTGCTAAAGTAAAAACTATCCACACACAGCAAACTCCAATTAAAACCACCAATCAGTCTGAGATCTAAAAATTACATTTTGTAGCAGCACCTACAATCGACAGTCACTGATACATAAACCAGCCAAAGCCTTGTGACAGCCATTTTGCTAAAACAGTTTTAGCCCATCAAATTGGAAAAGAGAGTATAACCCAGTTTGTGTTTCTGTATGAAGACTAATCTTTACCATTTATTGCTCAACTGGCCTTTATTCTGTCCAAATTCTCTGTCACTATTATTGCTGCTACTGCTCAGGCCCTTGATATTGGCAAACGCTTAAGTCCTCCTCTTCTTTTTTAATTCATATGTTCTTTATTCTGCCCCGATAAATCTATATAATTTTTTTCCCGTGGCTTATTATGCAAAAAGATTTGATCAGATCCAATCTTGTACCAGCACTTTTTTCAAATTCATGAGGAAATGGGTGCAAGCAGTCTCTAGGTCAGTATAAATTTCTAATGCATTAAAAAGATGATGCCAAGAAAGCAAAATCCCTGTGGTTCTTCTATAAAAACTTTGCTCTTAAATAGAATAATCTTGACGCTCAAAGCCTTTAGAAATGTCTTAAAAGAATCTAAAAATAAAGCTTTAATTTCCAGGCACTGCTCCTGTCACACAGTGGCGCACAAACTACACAGTCCGGCACTGCAGCATACGAAGGGAAATGGTAACTTGCACCATTACTCAAAACGCTGGAAGCACCATGGGACTGAGTGAAGGGAAGTCCCCGACAGCCAAGGTGGCACCTGACCTCAGCAGAGGAACCAAGGCTGTGCTCGGGAGGCAGCAGAGCTTCCTCGGCGCTGTTCACTCCCCCAGCTGAGCCCCAGCCCTCCCCTGTGCCAGCCTGACCCGCCACCGGAAAAAGAGCAGATGAACATCCCGGGAAGAAAACCCTTAAGAACAAACAACTAGCGGTGTTCTGAGCGCTCAAGAAACTCCACTCGGAAGGACCAGGGCAGCTCCTCCCACACAAGCAGCGAGCTATGAAGTGACAGTGCTGAGCCAACCTGCGGCCCTGTCCAAGTCCATATTACATAAAACGAGCGCAACGCAAGCGCAGCAATTCACAGCATTAGAGGCACCTTACCTTGTAGCACTCGTATCTCTCGTAGGAAGTGCCCCCGGGGGAGTCGGGGAAGATGTATGGCTGCGGGTGCTGGCTGGCCCAGAACTCCTCCTCGCCGGCCTTCAGCAGCTCGGTGGCTTTCACCATGTCCTTCACATCCTTATTCTTATCGAACCGGTCCCTTAGGAGGCAGGCGAAGTAGCGGTACTTGTCTCTACGGACAGAGGTCACGCATAGTGAGGACGAAAACAACCACCCCCCCACACACACGGCGGGCCCAGCTGAGCACAGGGCTGAGCGCCCCGATGTGCGGGCGGCCAGCGCTTCCCGCGCCCAGCTCCCCTCGCCCTCACCGCTGGGGGCACCAGGACTCGAGGTGCCGCAGGGATTTCTTATACAGCCGCAGCACCTTCTGCTGGTGGGTCAAGTAGGCGGCCATGGCACCCGAGCCCTCAGCGGCACCTTCCCCTCCGCGCGGGGCATGCCGGGAGGCGCCGCGGCCCCGCCCCTGTGCCGCCGGAGCGCGCCGGAGCCGCCATGAGCCGCGCCAAGTTCATCGGTGAGGGGGCGGCGGGCGGGCGGAGGGTCTGTGTCCCCGTGTCCCCGTGTCCCGACCCCGGTCTCTCTGCTCCTCGCCCGATTCCGGGCCGAGGGGGCCGCCGCTTTGCCGCTCCGTGAGGGGACGTGCGCAGCTGTTGGGGGCTCGGGCTGTGCTGTAGCAGGGTTGGTCCCGGCTCCTCAGCCAGGGCTTGTCGCCTCCTGCTCCAGCCCCTCAGGGCTCGTCCCAGTCCCTCAGGCTTGTTACGATCTCTTAGGCTTGTTACAGTCTCTTAGGCGTGTCCCAGCCCCTCAGCCAGGGCTTGTCACCTCACGCCCTAGCCCCTCAGCCAGGGCTTGTCGCCTCCTGCTCCAGCCCCTCACTCAGGGCTCGTCCCAGTCCGTCAGGCTTGTTATAACCTCTTAGGCTTGTTACAGTCTGCTAGGCGTGTCCCTGCCCCTCATCCAGGGCTTGTCCAAACCCCTGATCCCGGGCTTGTCACCTCCCGCCCCAGCCCCTCAGGCAGGGCTTGTCGCCTCCTGCGGTCCCTCTCGGTGTCCCGGGCCGAGGTTCGGCGACCTTGGAGCCCCCAGGAAGCATTTGGGAATGTTTGTGCTGTGTCTGGGCACTGGGGCTGCTGTTCCTCGGTTACCCCCCCAGTTCTGGGGGTTCGGCCGCCCTCCGTCCCCTGTCCTGCATTGGCGCATTAATCGTGGTTGTTTATGATTGTATGGAACTGGCTTGTGTGAAGATGTTAGCATTTTTAGGAAATTCTACAGACAGCGTGTGTATAACTTCAAAAGATCGGTCCATATGGGCGCTCTACGTGTGGCAGAGCAGCCTGCTATTGCCTTGGGAAATTTCCATTCCCGCTAGAATCCCCGCTGGAAGCGCGGGCTGGGGCAGCTGCAGAGGTGGCTGCTCCTGAAGCGGTGCTTCAGGCCTTGGCTGCAGCGCAGGGAAAGCCGTGGGAGCCGAGTAAGGAGGGCTGGGCTGGCAGCTCCAGCGGGTACCTGCATTGCAGGTGTCCTGTCAGTGTCCTGTCAGTGTCCTGTCAGTGTCCTGTCAGTGTCCTGTCGGTGCTGCCGGGTGGGTGGGATGGCCCAGGGATGGCAGGAGGGAGAATAGAAAGCTCTCAGGAGGCATTCTGCTGCTGCTCCCACCCGTGTCAAGGCTGTATGGGAGATGCTGCATTTTCTCTTCCTTTATGCTTGTTTGCATATATTTGTGATTTCATGTGAAAAGCACATTTGTTTGCAGTAAAAAGCATATGTGTATTCACTTTGGTGGTTATGAGAGTGTGCCTAATACATTCAAAGAAAGTCTGAAGTTGCACAGAGGCAAAAGTTTAATTTTCTGTCACTTCTTGTAAAGATTAAGTTCTCAAGTTGTGCAAGTAAACTTATGCTTAAGCATTTTATGACTTATCAATGTGCTGGTCCAGGGGCTGTTAAGATAGAGTTTCTGTTGTCTTCCCTAGTTGACTAATGCTCAGAGTAAAATGTAGAACAATTATGACTTCTGTTTTCTATCTTTGTTTTTCCATAGATATTGGTATTAATCTGACAGATCCTATGTTCAGAGGAATCTACAGGGGAACACAGAAACATCAAGGTAAATGTTTCTTTGTATCTGCTGGAAGACAGGATCTCTTTTGCGGAAATAGAAACCTCTTGCATGTCAGAATATGATGCTAGAGTTTCTTTTTTCTTCTCAAAAATGTACTTGGGCTTGAAAAAGAAAACATGACTAAACAAGCTAGATACCCTAACCAAAATCCATTCTCTTAATTGCTGTTGTCATGGTTCTGAAACAAAATGGACAATTGCTGATCTATTTAGAACTGCATTGAAAAACTGGTCTGAGAATTATGAATTGTAGTCTGCATTGCTGAATCATAGTTACTTACATAATGTGAGGGTTTTTTTGCTCTTACTGCCTTTAGATATGGATGTAAAAATGGAGAGCCTCCTAAAGTGTATGGAAAAACTTCCATTGACTTCTTGGATTTAAATTGTAGTTTGTTATTGTCTTTTAAAGATTAATCAAGTGTGGTTTAAAGATTTAATGATAAGAATTTTGACTGTGTGAAAATTGAAAAGTAGTTAAATTATGCTGTAAAACCTCAAGTTCAATTTATGACATTTCTATGAACTTTTGCAGATGATTTTCTGGATGTAATAGAAAGAGCAGTCAAAGTTGGCATTAAAAAGGTAATTTCTTACAATAAAACCGCTTTAAAATTTTAAGATGCTTTTAATATTTGGTTTTTTTAGTGCTCTATTACTAAAACAATGTTTCTGGGACTTACAATGGAAAACACAGTAACTTCCTTCAATAGCATAAAATGAAAGTGTTCTGTGCAGAGCATTGTCTTTCCTCTTGCACAGATCATTAGCTTATTATTTAAGTTCAGTGATATTGTAGGTGATGTGGACGTAGAAGTTCTCTTTCTGTTGCAACTATACAAAATATTCCCCTCTGACCTACTGAAATCAACTAGTACATAATTTTCCATGCTAGTTGTGTTATAGGCAACCATTCCTTTCTTCTTGTATCCTGTGTGGCTCTTAGAGGGTAAATCCTACGAGGAGCAGCTGAGGGAGCTGGGGGTTGTTTAACCTGGAGAAAAGTAGGCTCAGAGGAGACCTTATCACTCTCTACAATTTCTAAAAGGAGGCTCTAGCCAGGTGGTGTCAGTCTCTTTCCCCAGGCAACAAATGAAAGGACAAGAGTAAATTACCTCAGGCTCTGCCAGGACAGGTGCAGGTTGGACATCGAGGAAGAATTTCTTCCTGGAAAGGGTGATCAGCCATTGGAACAGGCTGCTCAGGGAAGTGGTGGTCATCATCCCATGGAAATGTTCAAGAAACGACTGGATATGGCACTTAGTGCCATGGTTTAGTTGACAGGGAAGGTGGTGGTAAGCAGTCAAAGGTGGAACTCAGTGGTCTTGGAGGTCTTTTCCAACCTTAATGATTCTGTGACTCTTAATCAACAATTACTGCTGAAGATCAAACTCTTCTGATTGAGGTTCTTCAGATATTTCTATATGTAAAGGAAATTGGTAACTGCAGAAGAGCTGGGAGAGCCCACAAACTTACAGTTGAGACATATGAATGTTTGCTGGTAAATACTGGCTTACATATGTTGTATTAAAACAACATAATTATGAGAGGATTTGTAACTCTGAACTTGAAATTAGTGTTTTCAGCAATGCATCACATTCCTTTAGATACAATAGTTCAGCCTGCCTGTCTCTGTCTCTCTCTAAACTGAATAATTTTTTTATTTACAAAAATATGAATTAACATAGATTACAATGCATACTGCTACAAACTGCTCTACTCCACTAATAAGGCTACCGGATTGGAAATAAAGAAATAAACCTCCTTCTGGAAGATAAACAGGCATCTTGGAAGTTTGTTGAAAAACTCTCATCTGAAAAGAGTGGGAAATGCACTGGGAGACAAAAAAAGAAAACTAGTGATGGGGAAGTTATCCCACTGCAGCAAATACAGCATTGAGGTCACATTTATATGTGCTGTGTACGTGCTATTTAATCTTTATACCACCCTCTGAAAACTAGTGGCATTTTTTTATTTTATCATCGAAATAGATTAGCTGCATAACTTTTTCAAGATGCACAGCACGTTGAGAAATGTTATTTAAGAGTTCCTTTCCTTAGCTTTTCTCAGTCTTGCTATTGGCTTGTACAGTGTCAGAAGCCTGCTCCATCACAGATTGTTCCTGCTTGCCTAGAAGCTTAATCTGCTTATTTAATATTTCTATTTTTCCATACAGCTGCTGCTTTATGGTAATTTTTCCTGAAGTTTTGTCCTGTGTCATGTGTACACTGAGCCATTTTCAGCTTAACATTTTTCAGTGATATCTTTGGGATGTGTCCATCTGCCATGGAGTGCACTGCAGGAATGTCTGAGCTGGTGCTGACAGAGCCTGGTGGATAACACGTGTAGGGAGAAGAGTTGTCCAAAATCACTGTAGTCATGGTTACTACAGCCTAGGGTGTAATATTCTGCAAGTGGTTCAAAAAAGTACACTGTAGGCAATAATTTTGGTGTGATAACTTTGAGCTTAAGGTAAAAATAAAAGATCAGAGCTGGAAATTCTTAAATTTATAACCCCAGCTCTGATACAGACTCATTTTTTGGTTTAGCTACTTACTCTTGTCTTGTTTTGGGTCTTTGGGAGTCTTTACTTTCCCCATGTACTTTTCCCTTATTTCCTGAAAGACAAGGAAGAATGTTTCTAAGTGTCATTTCTTGAGTACAAATACAGTGTCTTTGGTCATTGTCTAATGAAGCTAATACTGCTGCAAATAGAAATATTTTATTCCTGTAATGATTTAAATGCTTAGCATACAAGATACTTGATGAAGGTAAAAAAAGTCGTATTTTGCTCCCTGGAGTATTTACTAGCTCCCGAGGACCATTGAGGTTTATTGCTGATTTACAAAATCTTGTTTTATATATATATATATATATATGTATGTATGTATGTATTAGTAATTGTATTCTGATGTTCTCTGTCGAGATTCTTTCTTGTATATGAGTGTTTTCTTAAACATTCTGTTTGATGTTCAAAGAACATACACACTGATAGTACTTTTCTTGTTTCAAGTTTTTGATTACAGGTGGGAGTCTAGAAGATAGTAAAGATGCATTGCAGCTGGCACAGACAAATGGTATTTTCACTTTAAACTTATGTTGTCAGTCAAAAATGTAACCATCTCTGCTCTCAGAATTGAGTTCAAAAGGACCTGCCCCAGAGGTGTTTACAGAATCTCAGATTATAATGAGAAATTACATTTCAGAGTGGGATGAATGCATTGTGTATGCATTTCTGTGTGTTGCTCTTTTGATCCTTGATGTTGGAAGGAATCGCTCTTTTCCTGCATGTTCTATTTCTAAATAAAAATAGAAATTATAGGAAATTTGTTGAATAAAAATACTGATACAAGTCTCTGTTCTAGAAAGAAGGTAAAATGCTTATGTGTTGTGAAATATATGGGGGTTGTTGGCATTTTGTTTGTTTTTTACTCACCAATCAGTCATGGTGTGCTTGATCAAGAGAGGTATCTTTCTTTTGATCATTCTGGCTTTTCCTTCCTTTCTGCGAAAGGAAATGGCTCTTCTTTTTTTCTTTAGGCAAATTTCATTCCTCTAATTACTTAAATATGTATTTGAACTAAAGCACATGATAAACATGTGCTTTCTGTTTACTAACAGAAACATAAAATAATTTCAGCTTGAATGAACCCAAGGCGGTACTTTGGTCCAACCCAGTCCACCTCCTCACTTCTGTCGAAGCAGAACTAGCTTTAACACTAGGGAAAATTGTTCAGGGCCTTATCTGTTTTTTTCCTTCCCCAGTGCTTTTAGACTTAGCAGAGATGTTGACTTTGGCAACGTAATCTAGATTAGATACTTGGGTAAATCAGGCAGATGCGTCTTGTGAAATTCTCTAACAGCTTATGTAGGGGCACGTGAGGGAAATGCTCTCTACAGAGCTTACAGCTCTTTGATGCACTTTGAACAAGATGTATTTCTAAATGATCTCAAGAGCTCTCTCCCAGCCTCAAAAATTGTGTGATTTATTGAGGGGTGCTCCACCAGAACAGTTCAGCTCTAAGCTGCAGTTTTGGAGTACACTGAATAATGTGTACTAAAAAGAGACACATGCATATGCCCCCGCTGGAGATACTGTCTAGCATTTTTAAGGCAGAAAATGTCTGTCTAATGAAATCATCACTAAGATAAAGATGTTCAAAGGGAGTTTTCTTTTTAAATTGTGAGCAATAAAAAAAACCTCCGGAGGCAAATATTGTCTATACCTTAAATAAATTTTATTTTCTTTTTCTTTTTTCTTAAAACCTCCTAATACTCTCTTCCTTTAGACATGTTTTACAGTACTGTTGGCTGTCATCCTACCCGCTGTGGAGAATTTGAGCAGAGTAGCCCTGAACAGTATTTATCTGAATTAAAAAGTCTGATTGAAAAAGACAGGACAAAGGTAATAGCAGTTGGAGAATGTGGCTTAGGTAAGTGTTCTCTTAGTACTTCAATATTTTTTGTTTTCTAGACATATACTAAAAACATCCTAAAATACTAAATGGGTTTTTTATTCTTTATATTCATAGATTTCGATAGATTAGAATTTTGCCCAATGGACGTCCAACTCAAGTAAGAAACTTTTGATGACTATGAATTGACTTGTAGCAATTTACAGGAGTGTCTTCTGTCTTGTGTTCTGCCACATAACATACTGTCAGGTCCAGCCCTAAAGTTTGCAGGGTTGGGCCCAGAGTTCTTTTGGCGGAAATGGGATTTTAAAGAAATATGCCTACATTCAAGTAGTGCAATGTGCTAAATTCTTCTGCCTGCCTGGTGTTGATTTATGCCAATGTGTCTTATGTCTGCATGTCTTTTTCTGTTAAATTGATTAGAAATTGTGGATTTGTGAGTGTGACAGATATTCGTTCTTGCTAATAGTGAAAAGCTCTAAGAGACTCATGGGGAAAATAACATAAATATAGTACGTGAAAGAATTGGTTTGTTGAGCGAAAGGCATGGGGAAGGGAACAGAACTACCAAAAGAATAAGTCAGCAGTGAGGAAAAATGAGCTTTTAGCAAGGAAGGTGCTAGCTGGCAGCAGATTATGGAGATAGTAATCTGGCGAGGTGGAGAAGTGGCACATACAGCATAGATGCTGAATGGAAAGAAGCTACCACAGCCCCTAAAATCAGTCTGTGTTCTTATATTGAGAACTTCTCTCTGCAGAGGCAACTGACTGAAAGATACGGGTGGTACATTCAAATAAGATGAGTGATTAATGAATTACACTTGCATGTTACTGTTCTGAATAATTTAGTCACTGGGGGGCAGTGGTTGGTGGCTTTTTTTTGTAATTGCTACATGTTAGCAATAGGAGGAGGTAATTTCTTCTTAATGCTACAGACCAGTGGTGAAGTACTCAGCAAAGGGAACAGGATTCTTTTCCTGGTAGAATTCAGTGTACACCAAGTTCAGCAAAGCACACCTTGGAGCTTTGCTGAAGGTTTGACCTGTTTCTTTTCTGTGGCAAACTAAAACACTGATGGAGTATCAGATTTTAAGATCCTTAACTGCCTTGCTGTTACTGGGAGAAAAAATATCTATCTCATTTCTTTGTCCAATGGACTGCAGCTGAAGACCTGTAGTGACTTCTAATTGGGTGCACTGAAACTGAGTTGTGAGGAAAGAGATGCCAGGCCTGATCAGTGAACTAAACAAAGGACGGCAGAGTGTGAAATACACGGAGACACTTCACTGCTTTTCAGCTGCTCCGGAGTTCAGGTGCAGCAGCCACGGGGAGGGCTGGCAAGCAGCTGCATAGTTCCCCCACAGCAGAGCAGTTTGTTTGCTTCCCAGGCAGTATCAGAGCATGACCTCCGTTTCATTTAGTACTTAATCATTATTTTTCTGGTTATTAATGATGTATTTTCTTTTTGGTAGTTATCACCTGTAAAAAATAAACATTTTTATTTTATCCTTTTTCTTCAATTTAAAAGTTAATAAAGATGAGAGTCTAATAAAGATGACATTCTTTTGTTGTAGCATTCCTAAGAGCTTTTTATTTCCAAAATTTTCCCCATTCTCAAAACTTTTCCAACAGAAAATAGTAATTTGAATGGTAGTAAGTTGAAGGTACTGCCTTCATATTATGGTGAAAGTCATATTGTAAATATGGGTAAGCATATAGAAGTTTCATATCTGCTGTACTATTGAGAGGGGTTTGTGGGGATGTTTCTTGATGAAGTTGGGGGAAGTGGACAATATCACATGCACCATTACTCATACATTAATTCAGAAGTGTCTGTCTACCTCAGCAGGTAGCTTGCTTCAGCTCCTTTAGTATCTTGATCCTATAGCATTTGAACATGATGGTCAAAACCAAACCTGCAAACAACCATGCAGAAGTATTTTCAAACTATGAGAATTCAGAATTCAGCATATATTGAATGACAGTCTGCTTGCCCAAAGGAACAGGTTGTTCCTTAAGTGCTGGAACTCATCAGGGTTAGATTCCTACTGAGTTATTTTGTTATGATTCTAATCACTGTATGTCTGTTCTCTGCAAGCTCTTCCAGGGTTTGGGTTTTTTAAATTTTTTTAAATTTTTTTTTTCCTCTTCAATAACTTTCCTATCCACTTTCCCTTTCTCTTTGGCAGGCCAAGGAGCAGTGTGTTGGGCTTCGTTGTTGCTAGGAATGAAAGAAGCTTGAGTCACATTTCCAGTTGTAGGGGCACTAAACTTTGTACTTTCAAGGGCACTACCCTTCTCAGAATTAGATTGAAATTGGCCAGTAGGTTACTTAGTGAGCTTATTTGCAGTTCTGTCTCGAAAACCTCTTTCCTATATGAAACAAGTATTCTGTTAAAAAACCCCTACACCAAAAATCAAGCAATTGTAGCTATTTAACTGCAAGAGCAATCATGAGTGCAATTAATATATATTTAGTCAAACAAGCTAAACTAAGCACAGTATCTAGACAAAGAAGATTCAAAGTAGGTGTAATGCATTCTCATGAATTTTCATGTCAGTTTTCAAGGTTATAGGTGGTTTGTTTAACCTGTTTTATCTCAAAGATTTGCACTGACTAACAAAGGAAGGTAACTTTGATCTGAGAAATATAAGCCTGTAATATACAGAAAACAGCGAAAATTATGTGAAATTAAATGACCAGTTGCATATTTGTTTAGGGTTTTTTATTTGGTTGTTTTTTTTTAGTAGACTGTAAATGAAACTAATGGTTTGCTGCCATTTTCTCCTAATTGAAATGTGAGTCATACACAGCAGTGTGTGATCACTGGAGTTTGCCTTTGAAATGTGTCTGATAACTGGTGATGGGAATTTCCCGGTGCCCTGGACTGTTTTTAACAGCAACACCTCAAGAAATGCAGTATGTGCAAAGAGCCGCAGCCTGTTGGGATGGGCAGTGTTGTTCTCGTGCTTTGCCCAAATAACGTCATCTTTCAAATTGCTGTGGACACTGAGTCAGCCATCCACTGCTGGCCTTCTGCCACGCTTAAGTTCTTCTACTGTGCTTCCTGAGCACGGTGATTTCCCTGCCTGGGTGGAGCAGGGCAGCAGAGATGTGGAATGGTAATTGCAGAGCTAGCTGCTAATGACAAGCACAGGTTAGTTCAGTGCTAAGTAGTTTCCTGTGGCAATTGCACTGGGGAACCTGGCTACCTCCTTACCTTCGCTCTGCCCACATTTCAGTGTCTCTTCATAGGGTGGGGCCTCGCTGTTATCACCCCATCAAGGGCAACTCTAGGAGTACAAAGAAGGAGAGGGATAAAAAGGAATGAAAAGGATGTAGGCTCATAGAGGAAAAACAGTTGAAGACAATAGGCAGAAGCATGATGTCTTATACTGATACTTGTTCCCCTCCAAGAGAGGAAAGACTGACCTCCATGGATTGTTACTCACAGCTCTGATGCAGTTTGGCCATTGGGGGCTATGGAAGCCTGCACAGTGCTCCCCTGCTCACCCTCATCTTGTTTATGAGTGCTTTTTGAAATAGTGGCCTCTGTGTCATCCACACTCTCCCATTCCTGACATTTCAAAACTTTATGGAAAGAACAGTCAGTTCCTCTTCCATTAAAAATAAATAAATGAAAATGAACTCCAGCACCTGCACTACACAAGAGTATATGCTCAGCATATACATATATACATTCTGCAATACTGATGCTCTTGGCCACTTACTTCAAGCACAGATCACAGCTATGGCAATACACATGGGAAAGAGGTTTTTTTAAAATCCTCACAGAAATAAGAACTTTTGCATGGTAAATCCCTTCATTCTGTCCTTAGCTCTGGTGACAGAAGCTGGGAAAAAAACTCTCTTACTGTCTTTATTTGTTCTTACACTGAACTTTTCTTTAAAGGTGAATTTTTTTACAGGTATTTTGAAAAACAGTTTGATTTGTCAGAACAGATGCAGCTGCCCATGTTTCTCCACTGTAGAAACTCACATGCTGAATTTTTAGGTGGGTTTTGTTTGAGAATTTCATATTCAGAGCAAATTCTGAATATTAAAATCTTCCATATTTGTCTGTTATGAAGCTGTCTTACCTTTTTATTTATTTCATTTCATAGAAATAATGAGAAGAAACCGAGATAGAGTTGTAGGAGGGGTGGTAAGTATGGACTTCAGTGTAGCATTCATTTTTACATGCATGTGTGTGAATATTAATGTGCTTAATATGCAATTTCTTGTTTGTCATGGAATCTGGGTAGGCTTCCTGTTATAGTATTTAAGCTGTTATTAATTAGTAAGTTTTCCGGTCCCTTTTGCTGTTTTTATTTTCATTGCTTATTTGACAGGATTTTTGCAAGGTAAGAAGATAAGCTGAGAAAAAGCTCTGCAGCTGATGTGAGCAGTTTTTCTTGGCCTGTCAGGAGGACAGTTTAAGCACCTCATAATTGACATTGGCCTTTTCCCAATTCGTCACTGTCTGTAACTGCAATGCGTTCAGATAATGATGCATGTTCCCAGTGGAAGCCATAACCTCAGACATTTGCTTCTGACGTTCGACATCGCTCTCAAATTAGATCCAGATGGAACTTTTGATTACTTTATGTCTTTAGATATTCAGATCACGTTTTTTAATTCAAAAAGGACAGGAAGAGCTTTGGGTGAAATGGTCAGGGAAGTCCAGTAATGCTTTTTCAGGTTTCCATTATGACTGGACTTTCTAAAAGTCATAAACGCTCAGATTATTCTAGCATGAGACTCCACCTCCTACACGAATATCTCAGTCCCCAGGCTTGTCCTTTGTTACCATGAAACCCTTCCCCACACTCAGTGCTTTGCATGTTCTGCTCTTATGTAATGCTGTGAAGGCTCTCCTTCCTTCCTGCCTGCCTTTCTTTTTCCTGCACAGCCAGGAACCAGGGCAGAAATGAGCAGGCATCTCTGCCATTGCCTGTCCCTGTCACAGCATGGGCAAGCAGAGCAAACAGTCCCTTTACTCCACTCAGGCTGAGAAGATGCAGTTCCCAGCTCCATTACACTGTTTGTAATTTGTGACCGTCCCCTTGCCTCTCCAGTCCCTGGAATGACCAAGCAGACTATCTAGTTCCAGTGGACTAATGTCCGTGGAGAACAGAATGCTGCTCTTGTGGTGTCCCTGACAGTGCCCTGTAGGGAATACTGAGGAAAGTATATAAAAACTCAGTGTGCACAGGATTACTTCCTGAGTATGATCTCCCAGCTATCGGCTGCAGGGAGTCCCAAGGCCAAAAGAGCATCACTGCACAGGACTTTTCTGCATATATTTATCACTGTTTAAGTGTGGTAACCACTTCTAGTGCAGCATTCAGGTGACTTCAGCCTGAACTTTGCTCAAATTAAGAATCAGCTGAGCCATGTTCCATCTTTTGTTTGTAATGATTTGTAATGCATACTGTCAAGGGCATTTGACGCCAATAAAAAGTAATATGTACTTCTGAATGACTGGAGTTTTAATAAAAATACACTTACATTTTATATATCTGTGTATCTATATATGTGTTCTAGGTACATTCTTTCGATGGCACAAAGGAACAAGCAGCAGCTCTGATAGATTTGGATCTCTATATCGGAATAAATGGCTGGTAAGTTCTTTACAATAAATATAACTGCTTTAAAATGGCAGCTGTAGTGAATTCACTGCTTCCTTTAAAACAATGAGGTCAAGTTTTCAAAGCTCACTAGACCCTTAATCATCTGACAGATTTAGAATTGCCCTCATTATTCTGTTGGCCATAAAAGTTCTTGCCGTGCAGCTCAGTGAGCTAATCTAGGTCCACTCTACTACCCTCAGGTCAATCCTTGTTTGTAAATAAATAAGGTTGTTGAGCAGGGAAAGGTTCCTTCTGAGAAGTGTTTAAAAAATAGCCTAATTTTAAGCTGCCTGTCAAATGCTGGAGTAATGCAAATGTAACCTGAGTGCCTCATCTCCTGGTTATGCAGTCAGAATTCTCAGCAGTCACCTGGCCAAATGCCAGCCAGCACCACTTTGCAAGGCACAGAGGCTGTCATCAGGCAAGGAAGTGCAGCTAGAGAGGGTTCTGCAGCTCACTGGGGTGAGGTGGCTTCTCCCAGTAATTCTAAATTTGCTGTTTTCTGCAAAGCTTTAATTTACAGGCAGTATTGTTAAAAAATGAAGGAAATTTTATTCATTAACAAAACTAGGAAGCTGTCTTTGCTATAAAACACTTTAACAGGCACAGTAATTATTTTTATACACTTTTTATGGGATTTTTTTTTTAACCAAACAATCTCTGGTTTTCTAGTTCACTGAAAACAGAAGCCAACTTGGAAACACTGAAATCAATTCCTAGTGAACGACTAATGATAGAGACTGGTAAGATTTTATATCTTGGTGAGTTTGTGACAGTGGGCAATGAGGTACACTGGTTTAGCAATCATAAAGCAGAATCCAGACCTAAAGAGTTTGGAACAGGAAAAGGACTGACTGTTTTCTCCACTTGAGAAAGCAGTTTAGAGAAATACTCCTTTTCAGCGTTCTGCTGGAAGGAATAAGCTGCTGTGTCAGTTCCTGACATTGCAGGGGAAGACGAAAAGGACAAATTGACAAGCCTGGATTTTTAAATGTACCAGAATCCTGCTTGAGTATCTTTTAAAATGTAGCTTGCTGGAGATGTGCCAAGCACAGGGCAATGGCTATGAGTTTGCCACTGGCAGCAGTAATGGCATTTGGAAACAACTCTTTAAATGGAATAGATGGAAGAATGCTTGAATTCCCCTCTTAGCCCACTGAGCAGTCATTTTAATGGTCTGACTAGGGATGTCATGTTTTCTTTTTTGATGTTCAGTTATCAATAACTGGCAGTTACAAATACAGTATTTAATTTCTGAATCTGAGAAAGGAAAATTGCAAACTGTTAAATCCTTAAATGTATTTGCACATGAAGTACAGACCTGTTACACAGGAAGTTTCTATGGAATGCATGCTGGCTGTCTTTATCATGTCAGAGGAAATTATTTATGTCAGTTTTATTACTGCTGATTTTTTCAAGTGTAAAATCCTGAAAGTAATGCTATAAAAATCCAAAGATTGTGAAAATGTTAAATTGCCCAGATCTCTAAAATTTCCTTTTGAATTAGTGGTCGCTTCTAGAAAGAGATTGCAAGAACTTTTGTCCATATAAGCAATTGATTAAACCATCTCATGTTATTCTCAAACAATTTCATACTCTTAATTCTTTTTTTTTAAATTAAACTAGATGCGCCTTGGTGTGGAGTAAAAAATACTCATGCTGGATCAAAATACATTAAAACTACATTTCCTACAAAAAAGAAATGGGAAAAAGGGCACTGCTTGAAAGACAGAAATGAACCCTGCCATATAATGTAAGTGCACTAATGTACTCCTATTTTAAATACTTCAAATCTCACATGGAAAAAATAGAAAAAAACACCAGTTCACTAATAATGTAGTAAATAAGAAATTAATTCTAAATGTACTGAGACTTGTGCAAGGTCTTGCTTCGCAGGCTGTGGAAAAAATTAGAAGTCTTCATTTCCATACTTAAGCAATTCTGGACGTTCATTGCTCCCTAAAAGTGAGACCAGTACTGTTTTTATCTTTTCACTTGATACATTATAGAAGAGGGTTAAATCCTGTAAAGTAACCTGACTTGAGTATTCATTTCACTCAGCTGTTGTTCAGGTAATTCTTAAAACCGATGCAGCTCTGGGGATCAGGGGATAGTCCCACAGATGGGACAGTGCCGAGGCACCAGCAGTGCCTGTGACACTGCTCTTGTCACAGGCCTGTGACATGAACTGCCACAACATGCATTTTGTCAGGGACATTTCTTCCTTCTGCTGTTGCGCTTCAAAGAATCTGATCCTGTGAAATTTAGATATGAATGACAGCAGCCAAGATACAGAGTAGTGAAAGAAAACTCCAGGGGCTTATGGACAGAATTGGTAAGCACAGACACTGTTTTCTGCCTCCTTTCCTCACAGAAGTGTGAAAAGCAGGAAAATGTGTAATTGTTTTAGTGGAAATGTTTAGTTCTCTGCATTAAGCAGCAGTTATAGATGAAATGCCTGAATTTTCAGAGTTCCCTGTTTGGAACTAGATTTTGAAATACTGCTCAGGGTAGTACTAAAGATGTAGGTATTCAGCAACATCTCTAAATTAGTTTATTTGAGAACTAAGGGAATTCTGCTGCTTTTTGACACATGAAGGAACTTAGATGTTCAACATCAGATGCACTGATGATGCTAAAAGCACAGTTTAAGCTTACATGGTAACATCTCCTAGTGTTCAGATATATTTTATGCAATTAGGTCAACTGTAATACTCTTAGAAACTGATTTTTTTTTTTCATTTTAAATGTGGACACATTAGCATGGAAGGGTTCCTCAGTATTTTAAGACTTTCTAGGGTCAGTCCATGCTTTGGAGTGGGGGAAGAGATCAACTGAGAAGTTTTCTAATCACAAGTGAAGGGCCTCTACTGTTACTATTTCAACAAGCCTGGGTGTTAACAACACCCCCACATCTTTGTCTGCTGCTTTAGTTGTAGTTTACAGAAATGTTTCAGAAACCCTAAAACTGGAAATGCACAGTCTGTCCTAGATCATTACACAAATGCTGTGTTTTGACTTTTGCCCTCTTATAAAACAAAATCTTGTTTTGCTCAACCTTATTTCAAAATTATCATCCCATTAACATTCATTATAACCAGTAGTAATTTGAGAACCTCTTAAACCTTAAGGAAAATGAAGACTGGTAACTGAGAATTGGTATTTTTTGACTTTTCAAGTAGCAAAACCTAGTGTGAAGGGAAGTTATGCAGTCCACAAAGTGTTTTTAATGTTTAGGGTATATATACTGTTTAATACAACTCAGTTGGCAGGAGGAATGTTCCATTTGTCTTTTTTTGGTGGTGATGAACACCTTTCAATTTTGATGGTGGTATTTCTGCTTCATATATGTATTTTTTAGAACTGCACTACCTCCCTTGGGAGCTATTTTTAGAAAAAATTAGCCACAAGAGGCTTCTTTTTTCTCCTTCAGCAGTTTCACATACACAGTGTTACAGTAACATACAGCCTTCTACTGCATCCAGGTGAGGAGATATGTAAGCCCTATGTCTTAAAGGGTGAAATTCTTTGGTATTTGTTACTTATTTCTGTGTACGGCTGATTTCACCCCATCTCCTCTGGAATATCCCCTTAAATCAAGAAGCTATTTGGCTAATTCTGCATCTCGGAAAATATTTGCAATAGAGTAATTATTAAGAGCAACTTTTCCTACTCTGTCTTTCTCAAAAAGGAATTTAGCTATTGCATCACTTTAGAGGCAAGATCCAAAAGCCACCAAACCCTACCACCAAGCTTAAGCTTCTTACTCTTCATGGTGAAGTTTTTTTCTACTACTGGAAAAATCAAAGTATGACACATCTCAAAGTGTACAGGTTATTTTTTTTAAAGAATAATTGATACAAAATCAAGAAAGTAAGTGCAGAGAAAAGGCTGTGGCTTGGTTTAAATTGTGTCCATCCCATTTCTTTTGCCTCCTTTTCCCAGTTTGTACCGAGATCCCGGGCCTTTTGAAATTGCTCATTTAGTGTTTACTGCAAATATCTAACATTAATCACAAGTAAGCTAAAGAACAGGGAAGCAGGAGTAAGTTACTTTGGCAGCTCTGTGCTCCGATAAAGCTGTACCTGGAATTTAAACTTTGCCATGGACCAGTCTATTCATAGTGCAGCTTTAGCCTTGAAAGACTAATGAGTTTTAGTTTGAAAAATGAAGATCATTGATAAAGACACCCACAAAATGACACTTCCTTCAAAACAGAAAGCTGTTTAATTACCTCCAAACAAGAGTCAAAAGACCAAAGATGAATCTGTACCAGTGAGCAAACCAGTGTTCAGTGTAAAGGAAATGGCAGTTAGTGACTTAAAAGTGAAGCTATTTGCATATCTGAGCACCCTGCCCTATTGCTCTTAGCATAGGTTTTTATTCCAGGTTAATCTTAGTGACTTGTACATACACATGCAGCAATCTGAAGTACATTCTGAAGTACTGGGTTTCAGTCTTCTAATATAAATCTTTCTTTTTTAGTCAAATACTGGAAATAATGGCGGCAGTAAGAGAAGATGACCCACTTGAGTTGGCCAATACTCTATATAACAACACCATTAAAGTCTTCTTTCCAAATATGTAAAGTTGTTTTTCTTACATTTATTCAGCATAACTTCAGTAAATATATTGCAAAAACTTAAAAATCATCATACCTGCAAGTTCTAATCAATGGAAGCCACTATGTAGTGGTTTTGGGGTTTTTTATGGTACAAGATTAAAGCTGCTTTTGAAAAGGTGGTCTGCATTTGTGCAGTTTCTCAGCCCTGTTCCCCTTTCGTCAAGATTCAGGATCCACTCCAAGGCCAGCCCCCGCCTGTAACTCCAGTTAACAGTGGAGGCACAGGAGGAGCACCAGGCTGCTGCATTCACATGTAAAGCACTTCAAGCTACTGCTGGCAGTTCAGGAGGGTCGGACACATCCATGGCATGCACTTTGCTGCTTCACCAGAAAGCTGAGCAGTGTCGCCTTTTGTTCCACATACGCAAATGCTATAGCATTAAGTCTACCAACCTAAGTTTTTATTTATTTTGTAAAAACACAACTCACTAGTTTTTTGCAATAAAGCTCTGCTAATACTGAATTTGTAAGTAAAGCTGCTTTGGCTCAGGCTTTTCATTTCCAAGTTGACCGGCTGAACAGTCTATATTCACCAGTATTTTTCATTTGCATCCAGAAGACGTTGATTGGGGATTACTGGTATACAGTCTTTGGCACAGCATTATCAGTACATCAATTAAAGAGTGTTTTTCCAACCATCTTAAAAATGTGAAAACATTTTATTCCATGTACAATAATGTACATAATTTTAAGGTGGTCATGAAAGAGACCAGCAAAAATTAGAGGTATATTTACAGTAGCACACACCACAGTAAACAACCACCATTCACAGACTCAACATTGAGATACTGCTGTTGTGCTTAAGTACAATAACTACAAAGTGATACTTTTATTCTGTTGAAGTCAATCTTAAACAAATACCTCCACGGCTTAGTAAAGGACACCTTAATCACCAAGAGAGTTAGAGTCAACATTAAGAGTCTCATTCAAGTGCTGTGCCACACAGTCACCATCTTCCTCATCACTATCAGAACTGTCGTTGTCTTCATTTAATTCATTTTCAGCATCAGCAGCTTCTTCTGCAACCCGTACAGGATTTTCATTTGGTGCTACAAACCCGTTGTTGTTAGAGATATTGGCATTTTCTTTGTCCTCAATATACACTTTCTGATGGCACATCGGGCACGTGTCCTGAATGTACAGCCACTTCCGAAGACAAAGTGCGTGAAAGTAATGGTTGCATGGAGTAATGCGCGCAGAGGTGGTGAACTCGTGATAGCAGATTGCACAGACGTCATCGATTTCATGTAACCGAGCTCCTTTCACCTCTGGAAGCGAGTTGATTTTCTTCACAGCAGTTCGGCGGTTTATAAAAGTCTTCCAGCCATTCTTAGCTTGCAGGTAGATGTTGAAGTACGCGTGCAAACACATCATGCAAGCGCGAATCTTGCTGCCCGATTCAAAAACCATCGTGTAAGCTCCATTTCCAAACATGATTACTCCAAATATAAACTCAATAATATTGCCAGTTGAGCGAACATAATAGACATAATCATCAAGTTTTTCCCATAGCACATTATAGTAGCCATCAATCATAAACAATATATAAACAGTGATAGAAACTATTACTTTTAGGCAAAGCTCTACACAGAACGCTGTGACTGCAAAAAGCCAAGTATTTAGTGCATAGTGGTGCCAGAGGATGTAACTGAGCAGAACTGGAAGAATGAAAAGGCAAGCGGAGACAAACAGTACAGGAAAGTGTCTGCGAAACGATGACACGTGGGAGGCACTGAGAGACATCAGCACGGGGTCTGTCATTCCATGGATAAAATGCAGGACTGCGGTCAACAAAAGGCACATGTTTCGACTCAGGCGAACTAATCGTTCCTCTGGTTTCAGTCCACTTAAACCAGTCTGCAGAGCCAAAATGAAAAACAAAACGGGTGCTACAAACCCAAGCCTTTTGTCATCCTCATCGGTTGATCCGATGAAGGCCAGGATACCAAGTCCCAAATAATGTGCTATCGAGGAAATGACAGCACTCATGCCCAACACAGTTAAAGTAGAGTCACACCCACTTATGATCAGGCTGCAAATCAGTTCCCAACAGTTATCCCACGATATCAAGAAGAATTTTTCTTCTGTGTTATTTTCAGCCATCTTTACAACATATGTTAATACCACAGCTTGTGCTGTAAGTCTTGTTAGCCAGAAGAGACGCAGTACAGCTGGAAACCGAATCCTTTTCCATGTATCTTCCATCAAAAGCTGTAATCCATAAATACGATACATGTGCCTCACCAGCAGATAAACGTATCGTACTGAATAATAGAACCACTTGATTTTCGTAACTAAAATGGCTGTGGTATTTAGTGTCAGAACTAGGCCTGAAATAAAAACAAGTACTTGCCGGACATTTAAAGGTAATTCAATAACCAAGCCAATTACAGGAATCAGTATATCCAAGATGATGAGTTGAGAGTATATGGACTGCATGTTTAGCAATGTAACATATCCAATTCCAAAGGTAAGCTGAAGGATGGAAAGTGCCATCCATAGTGAAGGTCCTTTATGTGGGAAGATCTGAATTCCAAATGCAGGTGTGTAGTAGGCACTGTAGAAGTTTATGTGCAAAGCAGCATAGTAATTCACCAACACTGAAGTTGCAGCCAGCAGAAACGCCGAGGCGATCATGTAGAACTTGAAAAGTGCTCGCTGTTGTAAGACCAGAACAACACTGGATACAAAGACACCTAAAACCAGATTGAAATCATTTAGTTCTCAATAGAAGTTCAACAACAGATTTTAACCTATTAGCTTTGGAGCTACATTTATTTAATGGATCACTTCCCCATTAGTCACTTGTAACTTTGCATTACCAG
Organism: Acanthornis magna; assembly: GCA_036785705.1. Taxonomy (NCBI): domain Eukaryota; kingdom Metazoa; phylum Chordata; class Aves; order Passeriformes; family Acanthizidae; genus Acanthornis; species Acanthornis magna. The sequence continues at coordinate 4,524,530 of JAWUZG010000119.1, read as the reverse complement.
TGGTGCCCTTTTCAGAGTACAGGCAAGAGGACAAGTTAATCTCTGCATTTAACATCTGTGCACTACCAGCTGTGATGCAAAGCCACTGCAAGCTCTAGGTCACAATTACTATGAAGTTCATCATGATTTTGGACTAAAATAGTGACAACTCCCAGCCTTTCAGCCTTAGTCCTGAAATCCAAGGGTAGACAAGTTCTAAAATAAACAAAACCCTCCCTACAGATACAGCATCACCTTTATAAGCAAAGCTAATAAAGAATAAGTGAGTAAATTTAAGTAGAGTCCCCTAACCCACTTGAACAAGGCACTCAACTACAGCTCTCCAAGCTGGAGTACTAAAGATAAGTAACTAAAACAGTTTAGCTAAGCCCTGTAATGGGAAAATAGTGAAAAAATGCTGTAGTTTGCTGTGGGGAAAGCACTCCTTGCATTTCCTTTCCGTTTGCTGTCATTTCTGCTGACAGTGGCAACACAGGGAAGACCTTCCACGTTATACAGCCTTTGTACACTTCTGTAGAACCCAAAACTGCACCAATTGCCTTTTTGCCAGTGCAAACATGTCTGTCTTGTTAGAAGTCAGATTTAGGCCTTGAAATTCCTGTTTGCTAACCTCTCCCTCATACTGACCATGACCACATCTTGACCATGACTGGGAAGTCTGCACCTTCCTGTGAGAAATTGTATCAGAGCAACTGCAGTATTGGGAGTTTGGGATTACATGTCCCTGCAGTAAAGTTCTGTCGTGTAGTTTATGAATTTCATCACTGTGTACTAACTACATGAGTAAGGCCTCTGCCCTAAGAGGTGTTAAATGAAATGGCACTTAGCACTAGTTCATTTCCTTAAACAGTTTCTTTTTCAGAAACACACTGCCTTTGTTTTGGACTTCTCAATCAGCTCCCACTCTATGCAACTGCTTTCTCATCCAAATCAGTTTGGAGAGATTTCAATCTCTACAATTTATATTTGATTCTAAGTTGCTTTCAATCTCTGTACTAAAACCAGTGAAATCACCAGTAATCCTCTTTCTGCTGGAGGACAGCATCAGCCTTTTCTGACAATTGTAGTTTTGGTTGTTCTAAATCCACCATAATAAAGTGTTTAAAAAATATTTTAAGATATAGTCTCTTGATCTTGAGAATAAAGTCTTTGAAACAGCATTTGATTCTACCAGTAGTGTGACCACTACTTGTATGAAGAACAACAACCAAACACACACAAATATACAACAAAAAAAACCCCAAAGCCTGGAGGGCTGAGAACAGAGAGGATCAACATGAATCAACAGCAAAAGGCAGGCTACAAATAAAGTTATTAATACACCTTAACAATATTCCTTGCCAGCAGCGCTGGCTGATATAAACACATTCTTTATTAATCATTAACCGGTAACCTTGTGAAGTGGACTGAGGAAAAGCCTCTGTCAGTTTTCAGAAAGCCCCTTGTATTGTAGCTCAGTTCTTCCAGGAGAAGCTGAATATTAGTTACATGCAGCACTTTTTACAAAGTAAGCTTGACACTTGGCTTGTCATCTTAACCACCACAAACATCTTTGGGAAAACCAATACTGCTGATGAGTTTGTAGCCTTTGTCTTTTCTCAGAAGTCACAGAAAAGGCTCACATGCCTGCACAAGGTCATTGTTTATGTAATTCTGATCATTCGAGCCAGAGGAGGTGCATTTTGCACTAAGCAGACTGCTCTGAAACACGCCTTAACAAAACCTATTTTTGTGCCTTGCAGTGGCAGTAACAGGCCTGTATTTAGATACTGCAGGTCATCTTAAAACACTGACGTTTCACATGCAAGACACATCTCTAAAAACAGTACAACAGTGAGTCAATAGAGCTTGTCCTACTGCTTCCTCCAAAGAGGGACTAACAGAAGGTACATCGTATTTCTGTTAACACTTGTGGGGAGAAGTCAAGACTCACCCAAAGGAGTCTCAAAAGACTATAAGAGGTAACACATCTCAGAAGGGTGGTGAGCACTCCTTTTCCCCATCTCCATTTATGTCACTTAGTCCATCTCGACAGGAGAAGACTTTCCCCTGCCCTGTCGCCATCCCTTTTCCCTCCAAAGCAGTCTTTTTCCATTTTCCCTCTGCTAGAAAATGCTGCAGTTCGTCCTTTGATAAGGTTTGTCTCTCTCCTCATCTTTACAGTTCCTGCCTGTGCCAGCCCATTGCAATTATCCCAGTATGGCCTCTAAACACAGCACTGAACCAAACCACGCTGAACTTACTGTTAAAATAATTTCTTGTGTTACAATGAATGCCTCCCTCTCTTTTTTTTTTCCTTTAAATCCTGTCATTTGTCAGTATTTTTATAGGAGCCCACTACTTAAGATTCGACTTTCAGTCCCTTGCAGGAGGCAATCACCTTTATACATCAGCATTTCATTCATGTGTAACTGCCAAATTTTTTTTCCCTAGCTCCAGTCATTCTACTTACTTCTACATCTTTCTGCAGACCCAAGTATTCACAGTACCCTTCTCAAAACTCAGTGTCCTTACTGAGGAGGGACTGCTGTCTGAGGTGACAGTCACACACTCCGGGGGTGTTAAGTCTGCTGGAATTGAGATACTTGAACCCAATGCAAAGATATGAAAGGTAAACATTGTGTTGGGACAAAGCAAAGTTAATAACAAAGGTGAAAAAGAAAATGTGCTCCAGCTGTGGAAGTTGGTTCTGTGTTGTGTATAACTATTTATTTGTGTAGAAAGTGATGGAAGAATCAGACCGAGGAATCCTGCTGTAAAACTTTGTAACACCCACACAGATCTCTATTAGCATTCCTGAAGAATGCCAGACTCCTTGTACTCCCAGAATATTTCAGAACTGTGTAACATCACCCCCAAAAGCCATCAATCTCTCCAGAGCTCCAGTCTTCGCATCTGCTGGACAGGTTGTGTGTTTATCCTGTGCTGAACAATATTGTGCTACAGGAAAAGTTTGGATCAGTACTTCAAAGTCTGCAAATGGTAAGTAAAAGGACATTTTCCCACTATTTAAATAGAGAATGATCAAAAATTACTATTTCGCTTTCCTAACAGCAGCAAAAACCCAACCAATCCTTAAATTCGGATGACAAAAAAACAGATGCAAAAGCACTGTGTTGTCTGAACCACGTGGAAGGTCTTTAACATCATCTCAGTGGTTACATTTTAATCTTTTCTTCAATTTCGGAAAGCCAAGAACCACAGACCAATTGTCTAAATGTACGAGGTAAGTTTTTTGGCATAAAGCATTCCCAAAGCTTTTTAGCAGCAGGCAAAAATTACCCACTTCTTCCCCTACCCCTTCCAGAAAAATGTTCATATGAATGCAAACCTCAAAAGTTTAATCTGTTAATCCCAACATCAAACACTTAAAGGGACATCATGGAATAACACATCCACCATACTCATTTACATGGGTGGGATTAATTCTAAGGCTCTTTCTACAGCATCTGGATCATATGATGGAATCCTAAAATTAAGTTGGTGAAGCACTGCAATGTCATTTTTTTAAAAGGAATTATCACTGTGAAGTACACTTAGCAATTCCATAAGAGGTGAACAAGAGGTCAAGAAAATGGGGAGCAGGAAGAAGTCCTGCTCCCCATCCTGGAGCTGTTGATAGCCGTGGCACAGCAGGCAAAGGGAGCAACTCAGGGCCTGCTCAGCATTGCTTCTTGCGTGAGCAGGGACCTCCCCTGGCACCCTTTACCAAAGCAATAATAATAAACATAAAAAATAGAATAAATGTAAAAACCAAAACAAAAACCACTTGCTGTGTTTTGTTACCTCCTCCCTTTGCTCTCCTCTCACCTGCCGTCTTGCTATAGGTTATCTTTTACTTTTTCCCCTCTGCTCCTGGACTTGTTCGATGAAGTCACACCACACTTCTTACTGTGCACATTTCCTTTAACCCTCTCTTCTCTGCTTCCTGCCCCAAGAGCTGTACCGCCTATTTCCTTCCTGTTTTTCTTCTACTATAAACGTCCAATAAAACATAAAACCAACCTTAGGCCTGCAAAAAAACTCAAACCAAACAAAACAACAACTTGATAAGTTTTGTATTCTCCTTCCTGCCTCGGGATACACAGCACGGCATCCCCTGTGCCGCACTTCACTGAACGGGGCTCCCACCAAGCACCCAAGGTAACAAAACTGAAACAATAACACGCAGTGATACCACTGATTCCATCCTTCACGCCGGGGAAGAAAAAAAACCTTGCCAATAACCACAGGCAAGTTTCAAGAGGCTTCTCTTTCCTCTGGGAACCAAATTCCCGGCATTTCTGAACTGCTGTTGCTAAAATAAGACTTTAACACCGTATTTCAGGAAGACATCACACTATCCAAAGTGCTTTTAAAAAGCCACACGAAAACCCTATACCCACAAAGTCACATGTTTTCCGCCTTGGAAGCCCCCAGAGTAAAGGGAGGGTCACAGCCCCGAGCCACCGCCGGGTCCTTGCGCCGCTAAGGGGACAGGGGGAGGCGGAGGGAGCCGGGGATGGATGGGGGCTGGGGGGCGGTGAATCGGGCACGGAGCGGGGCACGAGAGGCCGAGGCGATGATCCAGCCCGGGCGGCCGAGCAGGGGCGCCGGGGTGGCACAGAGGAGACGGCGGGGCCGGCAATCAGGGACGGGGGAAGGGGAGAGACGGGCCGCGACAGCAGCAGCAGCAGCCAGGCGGCGGCTGAGGGGCGGGGAGCGGCGGCGGCCGCGCCGTGCCCGCGGCTGAGAGCGGGGCACGGTCCGCGTCTCTGGGGAGGGGGAGGAAGGGAAGGTGTCTCACCCAGCAGCCGCAGCAGCGCGCCCAGCAGCGCGGCGCTCACGGAGCCGCCCGGCAGCGGGGCCGAGTTGAAGATGGCGTCGATGAGGAACAGGCTCGGCACCCGCAGCGCGACCTCCAGCCCGGCCCGCAGCCGCGGGCCCAGCCGCAGCCGGGGCAGCCGCGGAGGGCCCGGGGCCGCCATGCCCTGCGCGGGGGGGGGCAGGCGGGCCGCCTCTCCCGCCGCTGGAGGAGCGGAGGGGGCGGGAGCGAAGGAAGGGAGGGATGAAGGGAGGGAGGGCGGCCGGGAGCCGCTACCGCCCCGCGCCCGCCGCCCGGCCCGCCCGGCTACCCCGCGCCGCCGCCTCCATGTTCCTGCGCGCGCCCGCGGCAGCGCCGCCCGCCGGCCCGGGGGCGGGGCCGCGCAGAGGGGGCGCGTGCGCAGCCCCGCCCCGTGACTGCCAGCATCGGTGGGCGTGGGGGAGAGCTGTGAGCGGACAGCGCCGTGAGGGGACAGCGCTGTGAGGGGACAGCGCCGTGAGGGGACAGCGCCGTGAGGGGACACCGCTGTGAGGGGACAGCGCTGTGAGCGGACCGCGCCGTGACCGGACAGTGCCGTGTCAGCCGCACCGGGGCACTGAGCGCCAGGGCCACTCTGTCCTTAAGCACCTCCAGGGACCCCCACCACCACCTCCCTGGGCAGCTCATCCCAACGTCTGTTCAGCCTTTCTGTGAAAAACTTCCCGATGTCCAACCTAAATCTCCCCTGGCGCAGCTTAAGGCCATTTCCTCTCGTCCAGTCCCTGGTTTCCTGGGAGAAAAGACCCACTCGCACCTGGCTACAGCCTCCTTTCAGGGAGTTGCAGAGAGCTGTAAGATCCCCCTTGGATCTTTTCTCCAGGCCGAACACCCTCAGCTCCCTCAGCTGCTCCTGGTGCTGCAGACCCTTCCCCAGCTCTGTTGCCCTTCTCTGGACACACTCCAGCCCCTCAGTGTCCCTCCTGAATTGAGGGACCCAGAACCGGACACAGCACTCGAGGTTGTGACCACACCAATGAGTACAGAGGGACAGCCACTGCCCTGCTGGCCACACTGTTTCTGATACAATCCAAGATGCCATCAGATTCCTTGCCCACCTGGGCACACACCGGCTCAAATGGCGGGATGACCGTGAGCCTGGTCCCATGAGCACTTCGGCCCCTTGTGTCCCTAAAGCCCAACGTCATGCCAGGAAACCTCTGCAGCCGTACAGAGGCGTGTCCATGGTGCAGCCCCCCGGGAGGGTCAGCCCCCTGTCCCCCATCCCGCAGTGCTTCCCCAGGGCTGCAGCTTGCCCCGCGCTGCTCGGGGTTGTTGGAGCGCTCGGTACCGCCGGGGCTGTCAGGGAGTTGTGCAACCTCAAGAACTAAAGGGCTTTCATCAGAATTCCCAGTTCTCTTCAGTGGGATGCACAAAGACCTGTCTTAGCCGATGTGTAATCATAGATAAGGGTCAGAGGAAAAAAGGCATTTTCCTTTCAAATCCTTTCTCCTTCCTCATGCATTATCACAGAAGCCACAGATAAAAGGACAATCGGAAACTTCAAGCTGCCTTGATTTTTCATCAAGGACTGTAGTGATAGGACAAAAGGTAACGGATATGAATTCAAAGAGGAAAAATTTAGGGTAGGCATTAAGAAGAAATTTTTCTCTGTGAGGGTGGTGAGGCACTGGAACAGGTTCCTCAGGGAGGCTGTGGCTGCCCCAGCCCTGTCAGCGATCAAGGCAAGGTTGGATGGGGCTCTGAGCTGCCTAGTCTAGTGGAAGGTGTCCCTGCCCATGGCAGGGCAGGTTGGGACTAGATGATCTTTAAGGTCCATTCCAACCCCTTAACATTCTATGATTGTACAATTTTTACTAAATAAAAAAAATATTAAATTGAAAGCAATGTGCAACAACGTTAGCCCATCTGAAACGGGGGCATTTCCCACCCATCCCCTGTGGGAATTAAAAGCAGGTTCCAGGACACAACCGAGATGGGCTTGTGAGCCTGTTGGCATCTGCCACGCTGCAATTTCCCACCAGTGTCTGCCTCCTGCTTCACCTGCTGGGGCTCAGCCTTTGCATGAACCTCATTCGTCCATGGCTTAAGCCCTTGGAAGCCTTTCTATTGTTTCCAAAGGGGTTTGGATCAGACCACAACAGTATTGCACAGGAATTTTCCTAAGCAATGCCCCAGCTAACAAAGCCAGAAATGTTGCCAGATTGCTAAAGGATTGTATTACAAAATCCATGGACATGGACAAAGTGCATGTTTTAATCACATGCTGAAAAGCGTAACTCTGACCTAGTAAGTCTCCCCACACCAAATAATAGAGGTCAGGGTTTAAAATGTGAAAACGTTTGAAGATGGCTGAATCACAGTGATTCAGACTTGCCTGAATAATTTTATTCCTCAACTAAGTATAAAGCTGCTGAATGTAAATAAACAAATTTGATTTGAAATGAAAAATAATGTAAATCAAGCACATCAGAGTACTTGATAATTCCCAGTAATCCACATGAAAATACTAATTTATATGAGGTGTAATTTCAAGATAAAGCACTATTTATGGTAATGGAATTCCCTGACCTCTCAAAGCCCTTTCAACTTCATTTAATATTCTCATCTGTAAAGAGGATCTTAAATCTATTTTTGCAGTACAGGTTTCAGGATCAGAGTCAATGCTGTAGTACATATTTATATTGCTTTAAGGACCTGTGGATTAAATGGAACCCATTAAATTGATTTTCAGGTTCACATACATGCATTTACTGGCATATTTTACAGATGTTATTTGGGCACGTGAGTGCAGTCACGGATATCTGCAAATTACTTTGTGCATGAACACTTCCAGGTTGCACACATTCCAGAAATCCTAGTGTTAGTAAGGTGTATCAGATCAAATTAGTACACGTTCTACACAAGTTTTTCAGAAAACTTGTTTCTGTTAGGACTCCTACTTTTGATTCCAGTTCCGTTAAAAAAAAAAAAAAAGTAATTCTAAACTGGAATATCAGGCACACAGAATGCAGGAAGAGGACACCTACTGGATATGTTTCATTTTGCAATTTGGGCTACCTAGTTTCAAATGTGGAATAATAAACCAAATTCAGCTTTGTTACACAAGCAAACCTCTGCTGAATTCAATTCAGTCATAGACACAAGTGGAGGAAATTTTGGCATATCATTTCAAGAGTTAAATGCAGGCTCAACTTCCCTTTATATTTGGTGGTTAAATACTATTCCCAGTAAATTTATATTAATACACACGTAAAAAAAGTTGCCTTGGTTTAAGGATTCTTCCATTTCTCATTCATAACTAACATACAAATTAAGAAGAGAGCTGCTTTATTTGTCTGTGTAGATGAATTGTTAAGGGGAAATAGGCCTGGCTCCAGAGGAAGGTTGCTCATCTGGATTTGTGTGGCTGGGACCGGGTGTACCTGCCCTGACTTGGTGTCAGGTGTCAGGCCCACGCCCATGACACAGCAGCAAAAAAGAACAAGCCCTGGGGAGCTGTTTCATAATAAATAAGGACTTAACATTCAAAAATATTTTCGGAATAACTTAATACAGCTCCTGTATCGGGCTGAGTCAGACAGATGCAGATCGGTCTATTTCAATAACAAGTCACTGGAATTCTTTGATGTTCTTTATGGTATGTGGCAGAAGGTTGGGTTTTACTCTGTCACATAAAAATGATTTTTGGGGTATTTTTGACAGAGTGTCAAAAATATAAAATTAATATTATTTTTTTCAAAAGCTGTTAACATTTTTAAATACGAGATTTTTAGAACAAGAGGAACTGTGTAAATAAAAATTATCAGCTGTGTAAGTCACATGCCTTGAATTAACTGGACATAAGGAAATCTTTACTATCTTCCGGAATGGTAGAACAGCCTATTTTCTATACCAGTCTGCTGAGATCATGTTTAGGGGCTGTGCCCATATATTGTGGTCAAACCTAAACCCACTTTTTATCAAAACAACTTTAGATTTCTTAAGACTCCCCCATTTGTTTAAGTGCTGTCATGATCCCTTTGAGCCAAGGGCTTTATTGGATTAATGCAAGTGCTCACATCAGATAGTAAAAAATCACATGGTCTTGCAAAAATCAAATTTTTATAATTAAAAAAGAATAAAAATGCAGTGAAGGTTTTAAGAGGATTGGCTTTTTTCTTCCCTAACTACAAGATCATGAGAAACTAAATACATAATACCTTTGCCTTGAAACACCCCGTGTAAATTTAGCCTGATTCAGTAACAGTAATTTTTGTAGGAATGAAAACAGTTGCTCCTAAGAAAAACAGTGCCAATGTGCAATGTGTTTCAGTTTGCAATGTATGTAGCAATCCATTAACTATTTCCAAATTTCATTTCTCCTTTCCAGAGACCTTTTGCAGTGAATTCCCTGATATCATATTGCATTTCTCATATAAGAATAAAGCTCTGTATTACAGTATATCTTTCATTTTGTTGTGACAGTTTTTCATTACAATCACTAAGGACATCTGTATTTTGGACTGAAACAAAAAACAAAGACTTATGAAAGGAACCTAATGTGGATTTTCTTCTCCTAGGATGATATTTTTGCACTACATAGACTGATCTGCATTTTTTAAAAGCCAAATATCAACGTTTTATTAATGCAGGCTTTGGTGGATCCAGCAGGCAGCTGTGCCTTGGTGAAGCAGGTGTTTGCCTCCTGCAGGGAACAGTCTGTGCCCTCAGCTCTGCCTGGCTGCAGCAGCGTCCTGGTGCCATCAGCGTGAGCGCTGCTGGGACAGCAAAGTGCCAGCTCAGGCACAAAGATGCACAAGCTCTCCTTCATCTCTTGTGTTTGGTGTAGACAGACTTGCATATGTGGCACTGCCAATGCAACAATGGCAAAATACTCAAAGATGAACAGATTGCTGCTTAACATTCAATGGAAATTATTTACAGTCATGTGACTATTTTTAATATTGTTATTAAAGACACCAGTAGCCTTTACCCAAGAGTAGTTTATATCTGTGCCTTCTTCTGAAGAGAAAAAAGCAAATCAAGGTAGCATATGAAAAGCTAAGGTAAAACCTGTAAATATAGTTGACCTAGAGACCTTCTGAATATATTAAGAATTTCCCTACAAAAAAGAATGTGGGTAAGATTAGTTATTAAGTTTGTGTTTTATTCCTTCTCTACAGCTAAATGCCATGAGCTTAGATAGCATTTCTTAAAAAATGCTAACAAAGCAGAAAGAAATTTGCTTACAGCAAACCAAATTGTAATAACTTGTTTGTGTGAATGACTGATTTTTCACCTGCATGATGTGACAATGTCTGTAACATATGAGCACTGCACCAGGCTCTGGGATCAGCAACACAGGAATGACGTGGACCTGTTGGAGCGAGTTCAGAGGAGGCCACCAAGATGATCAGAGGGATGGAGCACCTCTCCTGTGAGGAAAGGCTGAGGGAGTTGGTTTTGTTCAGTCAGAAAAAGAGAAAGCTCTGGGGTGGCCTAATTGTGGCCTTCCAGTACCTGAAGGGAAATTAGAGAAAAGATGGAGAGGGACTTTTTGCAAGGTCATCCAGTGACAGGACAAGGGGGAATGGCTTCAATCGGAATGAGTGTAGGTTTTGATTAGATATCAGGAAGAAATTCTCTAAGGGTGATGAGGCACCATCAGAGGTTGCCTGAAGAAATTGTGGATGCCCCATCTCTGGAAGTGTTTAAGGCCAAACTGGTTGGGGCTCTGAGCAACCTGGTCTAATGAAAGGTATTCCTGTTCACAGCAGGGGGATTGGAGCTAGGGTAAGCTTTAAGGTCCCTTCCAATTCAGGCCATTTGATGATTCCATGTTTCTATGGCTCTGTTCCCCTTAGTGGAGCATGGCATTATTACATGTGTTATTTAAAGAGACTGCTCACTTGGAAGGTTTGAAGTGCCTAAAGAGTTTTCTGCCTTGACAAAGCAAGGTAGGTGCTGGAGAGTCAAAGCACATGGGCAAGCTTTGGGTCATTGCTGACAGGAGACAAGAATAACATACAAGTGTATCATCTGTATGAGGAGAACCTCTTAATTCTATAATTTTCCCCATAGCCCTTTAATGACAAATTTTTCATTCTCTTTAGAGTAAATGATTGCTAAGAAATGTGTTAGACCTTGCTGGTTATGGCTTTACAATTTTCTACAAAACTGCTCAGAGAAAGAGCCCTTGGCCTTTGCCTTCTGTGAAAATAAAAGGGGCTAAGAGAACAAGTTGTATTAACAGCTGCTCATTGGCATATTTGTCTCATTTCCTAACTCTGACCGGCATACGTAGGAAGGAGGCAAGAAAGAGAGACAAGGAATATGTCCAGGGCTGCAGCCCCGTTCCTGCATCTCCTGCTCCGGCAGTGATGCTCCGGTGGACAGCTCCGTGTGGCTGCCACCCGAGGCACGGTGCTCAGGGCAGCGCTCCCGTCTGGCTTCCTCGGCTCCACAGCCCCTCTCTGCCGGGACTCTGGGAAATGCACCACTTATGATCTCTCCTCCCTGATCCCTCCTGATCCGTGTTGTTGTTGTTCTTTTGTTTTCCAAACGCTAAATGGAGAAATGTCTCTCTTTCCTAAGTTACCACACACACATTGCAGCTCATGCTGCAGAGGTCTGCCTTCTTTCCCAGAGCTGCTGACTCTGTATTCCAGGCCTGATTTGAAGACGTAACTAAGCAAGCAAAAACAAGAGAATGAATAAAGGTCCTTTTCCCTCCCCCATTATTGCCACATATTCCTTTGTCTCCTGCCATGGTTTTGAGTGTTTGAGCGCATCTTGCTTGAGCCAGGCAGAATTTTGTGCCTGTTGGGTATCATCCCCTTTCCTAGTGGTTTTCCCAGCCCCCTAATCCTGTTATTAATCCATAGTAGAAAAGACAGCATGCTTTCCTGCACATTGCATACTCAGTAAAAAAAACTCTAGAATATTAAAGTAGTAAAAAATATTAAAAGTATCTCAGACCAGATGCTAGAAATTTGTCCTAGGAATTCATTATTATATTTCTAATATTTCTGTATTTTAATATTAGTTTCTGTTCTGTAGCTGTTCTTGGCTATTAATTCTTGTAATAAAAGGTCAGTATCTAGTTGTTAAAAGAAAAATGTGTCTGCTAGAACAGGCAGGAAGCTGGAACACCCTGACAGCTGGTGCAGCTCATTTTTTCAATTCCCAGACAGCAGCTCAGAAATGGTGTGCCTGAGAAGGAGAAATAGAAATTATTGTGATATTTTGTGTGAAGCACATGGAAGAGCACATACTGCCATCATAGCAGTTTTTCTGACCTCAGCCATGCTTTGTGTTAGACAGCTGTAAATGTAAGAAATAAGATGCAGATCCAGTGTTAATTCTTAAACTCATTAATGAAAATTCTCCCTTTGAAATGACAAATTAAATTACAGCTGTACATATAGAGCCTTGCCCTATATGTTGTTTTTTGTATCCAAGGAAATTAATTATGCATTACTCTCAACATTTTTCCCCTTACAAGGTTATGTGTGGCTGCATGTGGGAAGTCTGTACCACTGAAAGGCAAGATCTGGCTATTCTAATTCAATATTTTCTAGATATTTAGTCACATCTGGAATGTAGTTATAGAACTCCTGAGTTACAAAGTGAAATAACAAAAGAGCAAGGCAAGTTCCTTCAGCTTGGGGCTCAACAGTCATTTTACCATTTGTGCTACTTGTTTTGTGAAAGACAGAAGTGGAGAGAATCAGAATTTTACTGGAAACTAGACATACCACAGCAGAAAATGTCTTCCTGAAAAAACCTGCCCTGTAGAGGAAATTTCCTTTGTGGAAATACCAATCTCCTTGTCACCCCTGAGCTGAGCCTTGCCTGCCAGAGCTTGCCTCTGCCTTGAGGTTCACGCTGCAATTCCCAGTCTCGCTGAACTCCACTGTCAGTACAAAGCCTTGGCAGAAAAAATCATAGTGGAAACCCTCAAGTTTCTGAAGTCACATACAGAACAACCTGCCCCTAGTTCCCCTGTCCTCTGCCTACGCAGTCCCAAACAGGAGCTGTTTGCTAATCTGTGGGGTACTAAATTTAGCTGGTTCCTGACAGCTGAAAGCAGCTCACAGACCAGATTGCACTGCTTGGTCACCAGCACTTGCAGCCAGATAACATCAGCCAGCTGATATAAAACCAGGTAAAAACAATTGGCTGTGTCAGCTGCTCTCTGTTGTAGCATTTAAAAAATTGTTATTATTATTGTTGTTATTATTGTTATTATCATTACTATTATTATTACTATTATTATTACATACTGGAAGGAATAATTTTTCTAGTTTTGTGTGAAATTATACACCTCTCAGGATGATTTCAGTCTTCAGAAGAGTTGATCTGGGAGATATTTCATAGGTAACATGAGAGAGACAATAGTAGAGAGAATGCAGAATTATACAAGAAACTAGATCTGCCATGGCAGAAAATGTGATTTTTCTGGAAGATCCTCCCTGGCTGAGGAGGATATCAAAGTGATATCAAACTCTAACATTGACTGTAACTATAGCCACATCAAATATTTGTGTTGGAACCTGATACCACGTGAACTTTGTTCAGCCTCACCTTCCACTGCAAGGTTGGTGTTTAATAACTATTAAGGAAAACTGTAATTACAGCTTTGATCAACACTAGTTTCCTATAAAAGCCACTGAAACTTGTGGATTAAATGAAAAACCAGCATAATAATACAGACTTTTGGCTGAATGTCTCCTTTAGACTTTGGATACATTAAACTCTCAGGATATTTTGCAGGTATGAAGACAAAAGCAAAAACTCATGCAAATCTTTACGAATCAAGAAAGACAAGTTTTCTTGTCTTGAAATTTGAAAGCTAAATGCTTCTGTGATAGGAGAACTTCTCAAAGCAAAATTTAATTTCAAATTGCTTGCTTGGTTGGTTGTGCTAACAGCTGGGAAGCCTGTGTGGTATAGACACTTGAGAGTGCATTTCCAGCCAGCCCTGTGATGCTTGGTGGCCTGGCCAGAAGATGGCAAGCGTGTTTTGTGGGAGAAGAGAAATGTGCCAGCAGACAGGAGAGTTCTGGCGGTGTAACAATCAAACAATTCACAGTCAAGACTAGAAACGTTAACATTATTTACATCATCCTTGTAATGCTTGAACTGTGAGATAAGAAAAGAGACAAAACCCGTGATAATTTGCAGCTGCGTACGCATGGGGGAGGGAGGGAAGCGCTCCGGGAGGCAAAACCCCACAGACATGGGACGTTGTCCCGAGGGATGCAGCTGGAGCCAGCCTTGCACTTCTGCTGCCTGACATTTAGAGTCTGGTTCTGTAAGAGCAGTTCTGAAACAGCCACAGGAGAAAATCCCATAAAGGTTACAAATAGAGGTTACAGCATCTCCTCCCAGCTCTGGGCTTTCTGACCCAGCATTCACCTTCACAGTGGCTAGGAGATGTCTTTTCTTGCCTTATTAAGCGACAAAGAATTACAATCTTCTGTTAATTATTTGCTTTGTTCCTCTATTTACTTCTTTCCTTCCATACCTTTAGCATGGGGAGGGGCAAGGACAGGCATGCATTGAGTTTAGATATTGCTTTACAGCCTGGCACTTCTCTCTCTCAGCTATCAAAGACTGACGATTCCTGAATCCTTTCCAGAATGGCAAGCAGTCCTTTTACTTCCAAGTAGAAAAATTCTGTCTAGTGTTTCAGTTGCTGGTAACTGGATAAAGCTCTTTATCAACTAATTTTTGAGTCGCTGGAAGTGCAGATTGGAGAAAGCAAAGTAGCTGCTTCCCAGTAGGGGCTGAACGTTCAGTTTCTACAAAGCTCTTATTCACTGACAAGGCATTCCCCAGTGTGGAAATAACTCTGTGTTTGTAGGGAAGATTAAACTGAAGGGATACATTTACCACTTAGGACAAAATGTCATGATGCTTTTAATACCTCTGCACTTACAGGAGATCATATCATAGTTTTGGACCAGGACTGCAAGAAGTGTGACTTTCTAGACCAAGAAGCTTTAGTTTAGTTGTAAGATAGTCTGCTGTAGGAGAGAGCTGAATTGCTGACACTGATTTTCATTTGTAGCCTTCAGCTGATCTATCAGATATCCTGGGCGCAGGCCACTGGTTCCTCTAAGGGTCAGGGCAGAGGTCTTGAACTTCATTACATTTTGTAATGTGAACTGTCATGGGGAGCAAAGGACTGGGTTATGAAGAGATAGGGCAATGTTACATTGACACTTGTCAAAGGTTTTAGGGCCAGCCATGTTGTATCACTGTGATCCAGCTGACTGAAAGGCACAAAATGTTTTTCACCGCTGCAGGCTGTTTTAGGGGTGCTATTGGGGGGCCTCAGACAACATTTTAGTCCACAGAAGTGGCTGGACATGATGGCTCAGACAGGGGAGAGGGGGTTGAGTATTGATAATGCTTGAATTGGATTCCTCAGACCAGCTCATGAGGGGCTGCATTCACCTGTGGACCAGAGAGAAAACAGATCCTCTGTGAAACATTCCATTTTCTGTCATTACACAGGCTGAGCTCAAACAGTAATGCTGTCCAAACACTCCAGTCACTTTGGACACAGATGGACTTGATGGTCCAACCTTTACAACTCTGTGATTCTATGACTGCTTGCAGTGGACCTAAGGAGTGGAAAAGAATTTTTGGGAAAGAAGGCTGATGCAAACAGAACATACCACAAAGAGGAGAAAGGCTTTTTCCATGTATTTCTATTATGGTTAACTTTTGTTAAGCTGATTTCCTTATGCATATTCTGAGCAGCTAGGAATATCATGAACAAGGAATGAAACAAAAATTTCAGATGTTTCAGTAGTCAAAAGTGTGTGTGGAAACAATAAAGGAAAAATAGATTTCTTCTGCTTATTTGAAAGTACTGTAGCTTTGCAAGAAATTAAAATATTCCAAGGATTTCAATACTGCCAAGGATGATATTATATATGAGGTTGAGGAAGAAGGAATTACCC
Source organism: Acanthornis magna (assembly GCA_036785705.1). Taxonomy (NCBI): domain Eukaryota; kingdom Metazoa; phylum Chordata; class Aves; order Passeriformes; family Acanthizidae; genus Acanthornis; species Acanthornis magna. The sequence continues at coordinate 4,508,771 of JAWUZG010000119.1, read as the reverse complement.
CCTCATCTCCATTATTTCATTTAAGATAAATTTCTTCTAGTTAAAAGCATTGCAGCCTTCAAACCAAGACATATCCATATACTAGTTGAATTTTTCAGGACAAAATGTCCAGTGGTGATCACATTCTCTGCATTACTTTTGAGGGCAGGAAAAAAACAGATGGCATAATATGCACCAAAAGATTATTCAATTAGGTATTACAGAGAGCTTTCCATCTCCAAAGGCAGTTCAGCACAGTGATGAGCTTCCTAGTGAACTGTGGAAATTCTGCTATTGATGGGTTTTATAACAGCAGGGCAGAGAAACAGATATGAAGATTTATTTTAATGCCTCGCATCAGTGTATTGGCTTACAGAACATTCATAATTAATATCTATATAGTAAATAATGGAGTGTTTCTAATATTTCTATTGTGCCACTACGATGTGCTCTGTTTTGTTCTGTTCTGCTCTATTCTATTCTATTAAGCCACACAGCATCACTTCAAGGTGCATCAAACTTCAAAAGGCAGCCTGCTAGGAAAAAAATCTGGAAGCAAAAAATACTTCTCTTCTACTGGCTGGGTGGGCAGTTTCTCTGTCCAGCTCAGTGTTTCCACACAAGCCATGTGCCAGGACTGCTTTTAAAGAAATGTTCCTGGAATTGCACCCTTAGTTTTCCCCAGTCTGTCATGACAATCCTTACAAAAGGATTTATTTGCACTGTTAGCAAAAAAATATGGTGTATTCTCCTTTCTCCTGCTAAAGCCTGTGTGAGCCAAATTCTTAGTCCCTACACAAGATCTTATTAAACAGGATTCACTCCCTACAGTTCAGTGCTGAGAGAAACCTTTGCAAAGTTGCAATGGATCATTCCCAGAAGTTTTGGCCAGGGTGTCCATAGTGCTCCCAGATGAGTATCTCTCTGCTCACCCATCTCTGAAATCCTTCCAAGAGGAGATAATGTGGAGGGCTCACACAGGCTTTAGCAGGATTTGGATCAGGCCATCTGGGTAAAGTTTCTTCATCTGTTTGAACCAATGGACTTGTGCACTGCTGTTGAAATGGGTGGTCCCTGGCTTAATCCTTTTCCTCCCTTCATCCCAGCATGAATCTTATGTGGCTTCACAATGAACCAGACTATGGACTGAGCATCTTTTTTTTTCCCCAGCCCCAGATCAGCTCCCTGATTTGCATTATCCCATGAGCACACAATTGCAACTGCTGGCCTGAGGAAGCAGATGGGATCACGCACAAAAAACAGGGATAAGGACAGATCCACCTATGACAGACCCACCTCACTAAATATGGGTGAACATCCTTTGAAAACCTGTTTATACCCTTTTTCATCATCAGTGTCCCAAAACCTTGCAGTTCATATATGATAAAGATTGTAACTATAGGAACTAACAGCTTCAGCAGCTTCTCCGATATCGTTCCTTGACTGGAAGGAATATCCCTTGGGAGTCAGAATTGGATGTTTTAACAGAAGCAAAATATTGAAATAATTTTTTTTTTTTTTTAAACCCCAACCCTGGAAACCCCCAGTAATTCCTTTTGGTGAGGCTCTTCACAGGAAAAAATAAGAGTCATATGGTCAGACTGGCTCAAACTCCTAACCAAACAGGCCTGTGGTAATTGTGGGAGGGAGGAGAAAGCCACGGAAGGAGCTTGATACATTAGACCTCAGAATAATGTTTCTGACTATCCAGGGCTGAGTGGCCCATCCCATTATTATTCTCTCTTTTTGTTGCAGATTTTTGTAGCACTTTGTTTGGGCATTTTTTTCTTAAGCCATTTTAAAAATAGAAACTGTCATAACTGGAATGCTTTTCTTCTTGTGTTGGAAGACGACTCTAAGAATTATAAATGTGCCACTGGAAAATGATTCATAACTATGTATGTTTATGAACTTTGCATTTTCCAAAGCCAAATTAATCTATAGAAAATACAAAATAATTGTGGCTGTTGCCCAAATTCTGTTATATAGGGACCACTTATAGTGTTGGTATAATTTCATCTTTGTTAAATATTCTTAGAGACATTTTGAACCACCCATTCCTGCTCCCACCAAGTTATGTTGCCTGATTTAGTCAATATTTCATTTCTGTCATGATTTTTGTCTCAGCAACCAGCCTAATACACTGTTTTTACCTTTTCTTCTTTTAGATTTTGTGTATTGGAATAACATCCAGGATTTATATAATGGAATAACTTTTAGCCATAGGGACAAATTATCAGCTATTCTCAGACTGTGGAGCTCAGGGGAATTAAGGAAACCAGTCGAGTCTATGACAAATGGGGAAGTTTCTCCAGAATCGGCATTTTTGTTTAATGACATAAAAATCAAGCAGAGGTGTCTAAATCTAAATGTTTTTCTTCTACTCTGAAGAGAAAATTATTAGAACTACAGCCATTTACCTTGTTTCTTCTACTGCATCAGCAGGCATTGCATCAACAACAGCAATTTGTATAAATTCCAGCAGGTTTGCAATCAGCGCATATTCAGTTCATTTTGGATGGAAGTTACCTGGGGGTGATTTCACCTTAGTCAATGAAAATTGACTGATCTGAGGGATAGGATTTGAAGCTATTTTATTTGAAATGTAGCCTGACAGGACTTAATGTTTCTAGCATAAACATAATAGAGACAAGTGACACACATTACTTAAGCGAGATACAAATATGTCCTTAACAGAAGCTGTTTTTCTTACCTGTGGTAGTTCTGAGCCTTCTGTGCTCATTCTATCCAATGGAAATTCCACAGCTTTCAACAGATTCCTCCATTCCTTGAAAAATCTACTACTACAAGCCCTCCTCTTGTTGTGTTCGTCATTCCAGTCACTATCAAATCTTAACGGCTCTTTTAAAGGAAGGAATAAAAAATATACATATATTATACATATAAAATAATCAGATATGAAAGCATTTCCTTTTGTAGCTCTCATATTTCCCTGTGCTCTTTCTCATTATACTTAATATAACTACACTTTCAAAATATACTGTGTGCAGTGCGTCTTTCTGTGAGATCCAAGAGGCACATTATGAGCTCTCTGACAATTATAGCAGGCAGTGGAGTGGTGAATTACAGGTCATCTAAACCTGGCTGGGATAAAAGTGTTAACCAGTAGCACATAGAGAACATTCCTGGGTTGGACTAGGGGGATTATACAACATGAGCTGCTTATGCTAATTTTCTTCATCTCCTAATGTCTTTGGATTTCTTCACTGAAGTTGAAAGAAAAATTCCTAGTGATTTTTGTGGAGAGATATTTCACCCTTCATTTCCCAGAAAGATATCTGCTTTATATGACAAATATAGGATAAGTATGAATTTGTTCTCTACTCAGCCAAACACTTCGTGTGCAAGAATTCAGAATACAACAGTCAATGTTGTGTTACACAGACGTGGTTTTAGGTCTAATCAACCACTGTGACAAAGTTTAACACACTGCTACTTTTGCTAGCACCAAATACCCTGGCAGCTTTTCACTTTGATGTGAGAGCAGCAAAGTGAGTCATTTACTCCCCTTGGCTGCATATTTTCTCATTCAGGCGGTTTTCAAACTCATCTAGTTTTCACATTACTTAAGCAATTAACCATATGAAACCTCTTGTTCTCAATTCTCTGTCCCCAAAATATAATATTTCACCAGACAAGCCCATTAAGTCCCCATTCTGGGGCACATTATCACCTCTGCTGCTGTGTACACAGAGAGAGGTGGTTGGAGCAAGGACCAATTTGCTGTTTTCTAAATGCCCCTCACTTCCATGTGTGCTTAAACATCAATAGAGATGACAAACAACATAATGAAATAAGCTGAACTGTGACCAGGAAGAGAAAGAAAGCCTCCCTCCTTTCCTATTAGCTGCTTTTTACTACCATGTTCAATCTTCACATGTAAAGCTGGAAGATTAGCGTAAGCAAGCAGTTAGAGCAAGAGATGGAGCCAGCAGATTTTTAGGATTAATTTATCCCATAATGGGCTATTCAAAGCACATGCTGAGCCTCTCTTAATCACTTTAAGAAGACATGCTCCCGTAGCCAAGTGCAATGTATGATATCTTGGTCCCTTGAAGTAAAGAGATTTTTGCAACTGAATTCACTGGGGCAGGATTTTGCCCCAGTTAATGTCTCCCTCCATTCCTACCACTTGTTTTGTCTGCTGGAGCCAGTTCCAGGATGGTGTGTATTTCCTGGGAAGGTGGTTCTCCTGCAGCTCTGACTCTAGCTGGTGCCACGTGGTTCCATGTGACTCGATGGAGTGTGACTCTATGTCACCGTGGGCCTTCAGAGCCCTCCTCTCTTCTCCAGGCCAGCATAATGGCTGCACACAGATCTGTGTCAGGGGAGGTTTAGGTTGGATATGAGGAAAAAGTTCTTCACCCAGAGGGTGGTTGGGCACTGGAACAGGCTCTCCTTGGTCACAGCACCAAGCCTCTCTGAGTTCAAGAAGTGTTTGAACAATACCCTTGGGCACATGGTGGGATTCTTGGGGTTGTTCTGTGCAGGGCCAGGAGCTGGACACAATGATCCTTGTGGATCCATTCCAACTCAGGATAATCTATAATTCTAATGCCTCTCATCCATTGTCTTTGTTAACTTGTCAGGTGTTGCAGAAACTGTGATGGCCGAGGATTGTTGGCATGAGAGCAAACCAAGTTCCTACTGAGGCTTTACTTTTTTGAAGTAAAACAAAGGCAGGGGAGCACACCCAGTGGCTCCCCAGTGGCACTGAGGCTGCAAGGTGCTGTCTCCAGCTGCTAATGGGTGCAGGTACCAGCACAGCACTCTGCAGCTGCACCAACTGTGTGGGCTTTGGAGGCTGGAGAGAGAAGCACATGTGAGAGTTTGTCACGAGCTGTGTCCACACCCATCTGCTGGATGGCTTCTGAAGAGCAGAGTCACCTGCCTGCACTGGTCACCTTTAGATATGTCCCACACAAGCTTCTGCTTCTTCTTCTTCTTAGCGCTTGCCCAGCCTCTTTGTTTCAGCTACTGCAGGCTTGGATTGGGATCAGAAAGATCTTTGGCTGGAATCCTCCTTGCTCCTGTTTCTCCAGTGCCCACTCAGGATCAGAACTGAAGTGGTTGTACACAACAGCCTCAGCCTCCTGAGATGACTGAACAGAGAAGGTTGACCTTTCTCCCCTGTAACACGTGGCTGACCTTAACACTGTGGATAAAATTATTACAGAGGGTCACCTGACAGCTTCACCTGTGCCATAGATATTATCCTCTATAATGTGATGTATTTCAGTGCCTCTGTTGCTTTCCCAGAAACAAGTGGAAATCACTTTAAGCAATAAGAATAAATTTATATAAAATTCCACATTTTCAGATTGCTTTTAAACCATCTGAGTTGCTAATATGATATCACTGACTTGTGCATGAACTGATAATAGAAAAGAAATTTGGAGTGAACTAATTTAGTATGGGATATTTCTGTCAGTAAACAAGCACAAGAACATTACACCAAATTTATAATTTGTAAAACTGAATGTCTAGAGCAAAGGCTGAGAAAACTGCTTTCTTCTTTCCCCACAACAGTGTCATAAAAACTAACAAGAACTATGATAAAAAGTATCAGTCTCATTTCCGCATATGACCAAAATTCCCCTTCTGGGTTTGAATTCAGCTGAGGCACTAACGAATCCCTCCATAACATCAAAAATTAAGTCTGAACAACTGAATTTTAGTGGGATCTTTCTGATTCTGATGGGAGAACACAAAAAATTGGCAGTGACAGTCCGAGGTTAGAATATATTCCAGGGCAAGGAAATTTAGAATGTAGCAAGTTTGAACCCACCACAGTACAAAAACTTCAGAGATTTCTAATAACTGATCATATCTGCATAAAGGTATGTGATTCCTTTTGGCCCACTATGCACTGAAAAGTGATTATTTCAAAAATTAGAATATTTTAAGACAGTTAATGGTAAAGATACCATGAACCTTCACAGGAAAAATATTGACAGTAGGTTTCACTCCCCCTCACCATTTTCCCTCCTTCAGATCTGGCAAAAATAACATGCAATGTCAAGCACAATATCAAAATAATTCAAGGGTGATTTGCTGTTCCTAAAATATTTGTAGCCATATAACCCAACAATTTGCATATTATTGCCCACACAGGTGTCTGGCTGACTGAGTGCAAGACAAAAGATACTCCTAAGTCCAGCTGCTTCTCTTGATGCTGCAGGCCAGAAGTGTGAGTGGAGGGAGGGCATCAGAGAAAGGCCCTGGTGTGCTGGTGGAGGTGCTTCATTAAGGTTCAATACTGAGGCTTAAATTGTGAGAATGGAAAGACACAAAATAATTGGCAAAGTCAGTGAATACAGGAAGAAGGGGAAAAGGAAGCTAATGGGGCTTCCTGCAAGGTTGTGAAGCTGAGAATGAGAAATGTTATATTAATGAAGTTGATGGTGAAAAGGAAGTGCTCGAAAAAGGAAGAAGCAAATGACACCCAGTTTAGAAAGTGTGGGTGGCAGGAAGAACAGTGACACCATTAATTACAGATAAAAGAAGTGAGGGGACAGGAATATTCAGAAAGATGCTGAGTTCAAACACTACTGCACTGCATCTATGCTGTTGTGTAAAAACCAGTCAGTGAAATGATCTTCTTGTATGTCAAGGAGAGATTATTGTCTTCATTCATAAACCTCAGAGGTTGTGGAAAAAAATTTCCCTATTGTTTATACATGCAAGATGGAGTTATATAGCACGAACAGATGAACCTGGGATAAGGTCAAAGAAAAGCGAGTATCAGTAAATATTACATTATATGATATTGAAGGACAGAGTAGAGTAGAGCAGAGCAGAATAGGGTAGAATAGACCATTTTGGTTGGAAGGGCCCTACAATATTCATCTAGTCCAACTGCCTGACCACTTCAGGGCTGGCCAGAGTTAAAGCCTGTTGTTAAGGGCTTTGTCCGGATACCTCTTTAACACTGACAGGCTTGGGGCATTGACCACCTCCCCAGGAAGCCTGTTCCAGTGTTTGACCACTTTCTCGGTATAGAAACACTTCTTGATATCCTGTCCATTCCTCCTGTGAGACAGCTCTGAACCATTCCCATGCATCCTACGACTGGATCCCAGGAGAGGAGCTCAGCACTGTCCTGTCCCCTTCCCCTCCTCAGGAAGCTGTTAGGGAGCAATGAAGTTGTCCCTCAGCCTCCACTTCTCCAAACCAGACAAAGCCAGAGCCCTCGGCCGCTCCTCACAGGACATACCTTCCAGCCCTTCCACCAACTTTGCTGCCCTCCCCTGGACGCATTCAAGGACCTTCACATCTCTTAATTGTGGCTCCCAGCACCGCACACACAGCTCCAGCAGAGGCTGCACCAAGGCTGAATACAGCAGGATAATCCTCTTTTTCCTGGCTGGTTGTGCTGTGTTTGGGACAGGATGGGGTTTGTCCTCTTGGCAGCCAGGGCACACTGCAGGCTCCTGTTGAACTGCTGCTCACCAGCACCCCTAGATCCCTTTCTGCAGGGCTCATCTCCCACTCTATACTTGTGCCTGGTGTTACTCCATCCTAGGTGCAAAATCTTGCATTTGGACTTGTTAATTTCCATCCCACTGCAATTACAGTATATGATATCAATATGTTTTTGCTGGACAAGATAATCAAGTATCTGACTGGTATAGACTAATTTGGTATGATAATTCTCTTGGGATCTAAAAGAAAGTTTTAAAATTCATGCAACTGATTTTTCATTCAAATTACTTCTATTTTTGCAAGTTTATCAAGTAATGCAAACATTCAAGTTTGCTATTTTGAATGATTGCATAAGGGTCTAGGTATTTATAGGTCGAATGCTGCTTTAATTTGAAATTAAAGAGGAGTACAGAGACAAGATAGTTTGGAAACAAAATTTGACAGACAGTTCTGAGCTTGTGCTTCTTTAGCTGTAATGAAATTCTAGTATCAGCATGCAGAAGCATTTGCTCCTTGTAAAATAAAACAGATTTCTCCCTCATTTGTTGAGGATATGATCTTCAGAGTTTCATGGTCTACAAATCAACATCACATGACTACAGATTAATAACCCAGTGGAAAATATCTATTAAGAGCTAAGAGCACATGTTCTTTGTCCCAAAGTCTCCCTTATTATTATCACAGGCATAACATATGACAGATAAAGAAGAGATTTTTTAAGTAAAGGGGGAAAAGAAGAGGGGAATTTCCAAATTTTCATCAAAAGGCCTGGCTGTGTGTGTCACTGTAAGGCATGTTGCACCCTTTTTATTTGTGTTTGGAAATATGTATTTTCTTTGGACAGGGCTGACAGCTTTTAAGATTATGATTTTCCTGTACTGAAAAACACTTACAGAAGCTGCTCCTCCTTTGCCTGTATCTGTCTTGCATGGGATTGATTTTGTGTACTCCCCAATGGAAACCGTAAGGACTCAAAAAATGAATGAAATCATTAAAACACATTCTTCTCTGTCACCCTTTCCCCTAAGCTCTGCTTTCCCTTGCTGGGCTGCTGCATGAGAGTTGCTCCTCATCGCCTCCAGAAGGAGCTGTGCCATAACCTGCCACAGTTTTGAGGAAAGTCCCACTGAATTTAGTTGGGTGTGTGGAGATGGGCTTTAGACCTAAATTTGCTACAGGATTCGGAGTAACCAAGTGAGAGGTGATTTCAGCAAAGAGGTAGAAATCATGTTGCTAACGAGATCACATTCAGCATGCACAGAGAATATCTGCATGACCAGAACAAATCGGACTCTCTCTAAGGATGGCAAAAAAGATTTTATGTGAGTTGATCATTGTCTTAGGAAGTAGTTTAATTGGTAAATATATAAAATATATAATTATATATATAAATAAGATAAAAGAAGATGTGCATAGTGTAGCAATATTCATTACTAACCTACATGATTTATATTGATACATAGTTTCAAGAACACTTACATAATGGAAATAATTGTAAATCTACCCGAAACAAATACTGTATATTTGTACTCAACATCTCTATTTGTTACTACAGAGAGGTGGTGGTCTCTAGTGAACTCTGTACAGGACTGCAGCAAAGCTGAGACTTCCGGGTCTCTCATCAGGTAGATGTAATTACTACTATCAACTTTTTAAAACCTACTGCACACCAGGGAGGTGCTTTGTCAATTTTAAACTCAGTTGAGGCTATTGTACGGACAAAGCTTACGTGCCTCGGACTTCTTTTACTGAATTTTTAACAGCCATTTTTAGAAGGCTTTAAAGCCAATTCAGGCTGCTTGGCACATGACCTACAGTGGGACTTTAAAGGCTTTAAAAGCAGGATTAACTTGTCCCAGTCTGGGCTCTATGCCTGTGTGTCAGACCACTCAACAAGGTAAGCCTGCATCACAGATCACAGTGCAAATCTACAGCTGAGCGCTTTGGCTTCTGGAAGGGCTGGATGGCACTGGGCACTGCTGGGTACAGCTCTCAGCTGCAGAGAGAGCAGCTGCAGCTGGGAAAGGGTTCCAGGATGCAGCTGGCAAACAGACCACAGCACCCAGCGTGGAGAGCACAGCAAGCTCCTGAGTTGGAAGTGCCACAGCAGAGGATGATGAAAAGGAAATCAAATGAGTCACGTCTCACATGCAGTGGATGAGACTGGGCAGGTCTTACATCAATGATTCACTGTGATGTGTTTCCACTGCTTGTAAAATCAAGTGGAAGCATCTTCTTCCAGAGAGAATAAATCCACTTGTGTTTATCTGCCTCTTTAAAAGTATAAAGTGCTATACAAATGTGTTGCCAGAATGGCAGGAGGAAAATTGGAAAATTTACCTGGGACTCCTTGATTGTTGGGTATTCTTGTCACTACCATTTTATAATGCTTTGGGATCAAGGTTGTTGATAGGATGGTCAGTGCCAGATTCCTTTGGCACAAAGCTCTCTGAGTCAGGTCCCTATTCTCTTATTTCCTCACAATATTTGCAGCAGCTGCAGCAAGAAGACCTCTGTGGAGACTTTGAACTAGCATCACAAACAAAAAAACACTGCTTGTAATTTAATCCACACAGATGATTATGTATTAAACACTCATGAATATGTGTATGATCTCCCATACTTCAGCCTACAGAATTTTACCTATTTGGCATTAATTCTATACTTCTGTGTAACTGAATCCTTACAGAATATCTTTCTATATACTGAGCCAAGTTTTTCCTCTTTCATTTTATGATTATAAAGGAATCCTACACAGGCTGTAATTTTTCTTTGATTGTTGTGTCTGCTATTGAGCAATTCTCTTCCTGATGATTTGCTGGGAACACAATGGAAAAAGAGAAGTTTCAGTCAGATCTTCCAAAACAAGACAGAACACGCCCAGAGGTAAAGTGCATGCACAAGTAGAATTCAAAACAAGTTCTGTAACATATAGTAGGCATAATTTCATGTTCTATATGAGAAATGCAAATTACAAGATAATCCTGGCTGCTTGTGCTTCAGTTGCACAGAGTTTTTATAAGAGCTCATGGAGACTTCATTAGATCTGTCTTAGATCTGTATTTTACATCAAATCTACCCTGAAATCCATTAACATGGGAAGTTTAATTATCTAGACAGTTTGGGAATTTGGCACAGTTTGTTCAAAACACTCCTAGAAATCTTAATTTATTCATTTGACTATAAACAATATTAACAAATAGAGATGTAAAGTCAAAATTGGCACATGGCACCGGGCTACTCTGTAAGTACCTCTGACCTTCAAATTAGAGTACGCATAGCCCTAAATTTCCAGTGTCTCAGTTGCTATCTGATCTTGGATGTGCTGAGGATCCCCCCAAAGTAATTTAATTTGATAAGGTAAGCAAACCTAAAAGCCATAGGCAAGCACTTTCAATCTCCCTTCCATATAGTAAAACTGATCTGGGCAATCATTAATAGTTTTAATTCTCATGAAAATAAGAGGGGCTTTTGAGAGCTCAAGTCTAAAGTTTACAGAATAGGTAAATTTAGGTAAATTTCTTGTCATTGTGAGTATGACATAAACCTTTAAAACATTGACAGAATGTACTTCAAAAGCCCCAAACTCCCCACGAACAATAAAAGTGGGAGCATAACCAAAATGGTGTTTTGTAAAGGTGAAGCAGTACAACTTTATAAGGGAATCTCTGATTAAGGTGCAGTTTGTAGGCTCATTTTAAAGTGACCAGTGCCTTCCATTTAGTGAATGTAAGCAAGAGCTATAGGTAAGTGGAAAATGAAACAGGATTGGAATAAAAAAAACCTATAAAACTATTTTGATGCTAATTCTCTAAAGATATTCCCAGTTTATTGATGTGTTGTTAATAAATTGCTTTGCTTGTATTCTACCCCCAAAATCCAGTATCTGTATTTATAGATCTCTCTGGCCAACCACACTTTGCTAATGAAACTACACAGCCAGGGAAGCAACAACTGCAACTTTCTGTGCTGCAGAAAACCAAAGGCAGTTTCCCCTGTCAGGAAGTGTTCCAACATTCTCCTGTTCTGAAACTCTTCACATGCATTTTGTGGTGTCTCATATGCACTGTCAATTTATCAAAAAAGGACCTTTTCTATTACTAGACCTCAGATTGCATATTCTAAAAAAATCATCTCATATCCGGGTTTTATAGGTTATGTGCCACTTAAATTGCAAAGTTTCAAATCACGAGTTCATTTGTTTCTGTGCCTTGGGAAGTATTTACTTAAAAGAAAATATAGTAAGCTTATAGAATGGCAAAGAGGAAGAGGTAATATACACAAAGGACACAAGTGAAGACACAGTGTATTTTTCTGTCATACATATTGAAGAGTTTGTTCTTTCTCCTCATATAATCACACAACTATGTTGCAAATGGGAGGGACAGAAGTCTGGAAAAATTGTCTTGCAGTGACTGGTATAACCACTGCTATGTTACTGATCATTTACTTGGCTTGAAGCAATGCCAAGAGCAAAACTTCTGCTCATGATTCCACTTGTACTTTTAAGTGGCATTGCAATCTCCAGTTTGGAGGCTGCTTCTCTGGAGAACACCATATCCCCAGTACATCTACAGTGAACATTTGCCTCCAGTCCTTAACATTGTGCCTAATTACCACCAATATTTGTAAAGCACAATGTGCTTTGGAGCCCTCCACAGCAATAATTTTGTAAACCACTTAAAAATCATACTTGTGAGTGGCAATACAACAGAAAATAGCAATGCAAATTGCTCCTCTGGTGCATCATGACTAGCAACTTCTAGAAAAGTAGTTGTTTCTCCCTCAGTTGCAGTTCATGTGCAAAGACTGTTTGGTGTTTTTTCCTCTCCAAAATACACAGTTTTGAGAAAAAATATCGGTTGTTGTTCAGATAACAATTTGTACTGGCAAGACCAGTTTATATTCTGGATTAATTTGAGAGTTAAGAGTGTAAAAGAAAGGGATAAATATGGATGAAGTCCATGAAATCCCACAGTCCCATAGTCTGGACTGTGGGATTTACCTTCTGACACATCTGGTAGAAGATGCAGGATCCCTTGTGCTGCGCAAATCAGCCGACCAGCTGAGATTCCATGCACGGAGCACATGTCCTGCTGTCCTTTGGGTTTATTTCCTGCTAAAGAGCAAGCACTCTGCTGACCAGGTTCAAAATCCTAGCCAGGGCTCTCACTTGAAAAAGCAGAGTAAATAAAAGTGAAGTAGCATTTGAGGACAAGTAGTATTTGTGATTTAAATGTGGCTTTGAGTAAGCCTCACCTGCTAAAGCTTATGCATCTGTAAATTAAACATTTAAGTCATGGTCACTCCTAGCTCCCTTTGCAGTCTGTGCAAATAACCAGGCACCAGCAGAGGGTGGTTAAGCTCCTTACTGGACAGGCCTCTAAGCTAAAATCAAGTGAATTGTCTTCTAGAGGTGTTTGCATCCCTCCCTGTCTATACTGGGAGGCCAGACACCTACACACAGACAGCTGCACTTAGATGGAACCATGGATATCTGAAAAGTTAGGTGTGTAAATCTGGGCTGGTAGCTCTACTCGCTCTTTATAGTCCAGGGAAACCTGAAGTTCAGGCAGTAAAGTCCAGGAGGGAAACTGCAGATCAGCCAGATGAAGGAGACTGATAGAAAATATACAGGGGTGACACAGGGTCAAAACTGTAAAAATTTGTGTTGCTGCTCCAGATCACGTAGGCTGCAGGGAGTAAGAGGTGAACTTCCAAGAGGCAGCACAGAGCTGAAATGCAAGAGATGGATGCCTGGCAGAGATCACTGAGGTCAGGCAATACTGAAGCAGAGTGATAAAATAAAATCGATAGCTTCTTGACTTACAGTTATGAATAAACCAGGCAGGACAGACTCTGTCCTTCCTTATGGGAAGCAGTCTTAGATGTTGAGGAGCACTATTGGGGGCAAAGTTTTTTTAATATAAGACCTTTCTTTCTTTCTTATAGTTGTTCAAGCATATAAAAAGATGGTGGAATAAAGCAAATAAACAAATAAAAATAGAAATATAAATTTGCAGTTCATTTTGCAGTTAAAACAAGACTATAAACTGAATGGTTATGGAGCGTTACATTGAGTGATAGAAGTGTCATAGCTCCACTGAGCCTCTTTACCTCCAGGCACCTAAAAGTTTGGCTCAAATCCTCTGTTTGTTTATCAAATACAAATATCTGTGTAATACACAAATCCCCATAAAGACAATTTATTCCCTCCCCATCTGTTATTTCTTTTAGCAGAAAAATCTTCCTGGAAAGAATTCCTGTATAGCATTAAAGTACCTGAGGAAAACAAGTCAATAAACCAATAAACATATTTTCAGTTGTTGTAGCACCTTTTAAGCCCACATGCAAATTTTGTCCATTTATTCAGCCCCTATATGTAAAGAAGTTAATTCTAAGTGTCTTTGCTGTAGACTGAGAGCAAAAGAGAAAAACAAGGGTACAATAGTGGCCTATTGTGTTGGTAATGAATAGACTCAAGACCGATCTCTCCTTTGTTATATTTAAAAAGATCAGAGCAATAAACAATTCAGCCATTCTTAACAGTGGCTCTGCTCTGTCTGAGAGAACATGGCTCAGCATATTCAGCACTGCATTCTTCCATGGGTTACCAAGGAAAAACTCAAAAACTCTAATTAAATATAAGCAGTTTAAAAGCAAGGTAAATCACTGGATTTTACAAGTGAGACTCAGAGGCAGCAAGCATTCTCCTTTATTAACAGGACTACTTCTTGTGTATCCACTCTAACATCTTCCAGACAAATGGCTAGGGATGGGAGAGAATCCAGAAGCATCAATTCTGACATTGTTCAGGCAGCCTGTTGTCCTTCTAGTTCACAAATCTCACCTCTGACAGTGACTGCTACCTGACCTTTGCATTAATATAAAAAACCCACAGCAGGTAGGTATGGAATAACCTGCTTTCCATAGAAAGTGGCTCATAACTAGAGTTTAGCTTCACTCCTGACTCATAATGTTCATTCTCCTTTCCAACCTTTTCACATTTAATTTTGATAACAATTCTATTAAACTTCTTATCTTGTTCTGACTCTTCTTTAACTCTGAACATTTTCTTAAGGGCTTGCACAGGACAAATTTCATATGCTGTATCTTGTTTTATAACAATACTCCCAGCAACAGCCCAGAAAAAAAAAGAGGTGAGGACATCAAGAGAAAACAGGGAATGGAGCCAAGATATACTGCCCAGAACTTCATACTTTGTTACAATGAATATTGACAGTTTTCTGCCCCTGCCTGTGAGATTAGAATTCCTTCTGTCAGCTGTTTGTCCAGTTCTCCTGGATAAGGCTGTATATCAAAAATTTGGGAAGGAAAACAGGTTCTTTCTTTAGTTTGTTTTAAAAATACACTAAAATTTGTTACAATTACCACCTAAAGGACTAAAATACCACAGATACTAACTTTTGCAGAATACATACTAATATTAAAACATGCATTCAATAGTCATCCCTTACTGGTGACAGCAAAATGTCATACCTCTCTCCAGGTGTTACTGCTCTGTTCACCCACCTGGTACAGCAAGCACTCTCAGGGATTGCCAGCAGTGAACCCTCAGTGACAGTGAAGCAGCACATCAGGCCCTGTCTTGTATCCAGCCAGCTGCCCCTGACAATTAAGATTGTTTCTAGTTCGACACAAACTGTTGTTCAGGAAGGAGCTCCGGGTGTTGTACTACCCAAGACACTGCAAAGCAGTGGCTTTTGGTCACTACTGATTTATTTCAGATTTGCATCTGGTTTTCTGGGGGTGAAGAAGTTTCTCTTTATGAACAAACTCTTTGGCTCCTCTCATAACCAATTTGATTAGGCTAAATACAATACTAGAAACAGTTGGTTGGAGTAACTCATTATTTACCTGCACAGGAATCAGTCATGCAGGCATAACCAGCATATTCCAGTTTTTTGCTGTGAGTGGCCAGTTACTATAAAGACTTCTTATCCTCAGAAATTATTTTCTTTTTGCTGAAGAGGAATCAAGACTTTCAATTTTTTTTATCTTTAATAAACCACACAGAAATTTAGTGGTTAGTTAGAAACAAACCCACCATGACATAAAGCATGTTAATAACAGCATTTGGTTTAATGTTGGATTTAGCATCTGACAGTCACCTGCATGTTTGGAGATGATTATATCTCCGCAGTTATTATGAACTGCCTATAGCTTTTTCTTTCAATTGCTGAATGAAATATTAGTGCAAACTATCATCATGATCTTACATACCATCTGTTTCTGCTCCTTTTTTCATTTTTCTGTGATCATACATCTCTCTATTTTAAATAGATTTATATGTCCTCAATAAACAATTAAATAAATCTTGCATGCAATAGAACTTTTGATGATCTCACTGAAACAGTGGAAGTATTCTGAAATTTAAACAGATAGTAATTAAATATTCATTGCTACTCTCAGAATAATTTAATCCAGCAGTTAAATCAGCACAGCAGCTATTCAATAGGAAACTTCTAAATGTGGATTCTAAGCTATTCTGAGTATTGGTAATTTTTTAATTTGAGGGTACATACACATATGACCCTGTTCAGAAAAGAGTTCATTCACTGGTTTAGATGATTCTCAAGCTTCCAGACAATGACAATACAAATAATTTTACAGAAAGACATTGGATTTTTGGCATCTCACACCTGTTTATTTCCTTCTTTAAAACTATCTATATGATAGAATCAGTTAATTGATTGGCATCCTAATTTGTATTCATAGAACTCATAATGTGATTTTTAAAATGGAACTTTCAAGAATGAGTTTAGGCTATGAAATTTTACAATTACTGAGAGAGGCCATCACATTATCATGGTGTACAATTGTATTTCCTTTTGTATAACAAGGCAGCTTCAAACAGCAACTTAATTATCAAGAAATTAGTGAATGGAGATTGAAAATTGCACTGAAGACTTCGAAACAAGCTGTCATGGTTACGTCTGGAAAAAGAGGGGACCAGCAAGTTGCAATTGGCCAGGGGAAAGCCTCCACGAAGCAGCAATGGGCCCTTTAAAAGTTACAGATTGCGCATAGCCAGGCTGAGTATGTCAACAGGGTAGTGTGAGTGGAAGACTTCTAGAGTAGAAAGTGAGAGAATGAAAGAAAGTAAGGGACTGATGAAAAGGAAAAACAAGGAAAACAGAGAAATCTGCCTGAAAACCTCTGGGGGTATGTTACGAAGCTTTTGTTCATGACCTCTTTCATTGAATGTGTAAACAGGCTGAACAACGGCTTGGGCTGCCCTTTCAGTGGTATTTAACTCTCATCTCCTGTGACTAATTAGCTTTGCTCAATAGAAGTAAACAGGACCGAGGGGCAACGTGGATAATGGTGACAGCGATGTTCTATACAGCGCAAGGGAACAGCAGCCTCAGACACAGCGAAACACTATCAAGATGGGGTCGCCATAGGTCATCTCATCCATTTTACACCGCAAAGTGATGGATGTCTCCCAGGCCCTAACCCAGCCTGTTGTAAGGCTTTGAGACCTTTATCTTTCTTTCATGCATCAAAGAAAGGCAATGGTACAACATCCTTGGCGTGATACAGCACCCCAGAGCTCAGCAGCCAGATAAAGGCGCTGGGCAAAGGTGCTTTATGGCATCCACGTGTTGAGCTGACTCCAGGGCTGGGCAGGAGCGGCTCAGTCCTCACAGCACGTCACCCTGCTTATAGACCCAAAAATCAATCTTACACACCTGGAAGCGTGTGTAAGTACCCCCTGATGACAGTCACAGTGCTACGCTGATGTGGTCTGTACAGCAGAAACTACCAGAGAAAATTTTGGACCACCTAGTCATTTTTTGGGAGAGATAAAATAGAAAACAGCTAAGTTAGCCCAATAAATGCAAGGTATATATGCTGCTTTTCTCCAACATTCCCTACCCTCTTTTGGAATATTTCTCTTCTTTCATACATCCCCCCTGACACATTTTAATGCAGTTCAAACTGAAACAGTTCAGGCCTCTCATCTTACCCAGTTTACTAACACAATAATTTTTTTTAATCTCAAAGGAAGTATCTGATCTTTATCTTTTTCAAGTAGAACACAAAATATTGGAGAACAAAGGGCAAAATTTTCCATCATGTTTAGTGTGAAAAGCTCCAGGACTCATTTGAAGAAATGTCGTGAACCATATATTATAATTCTGGGAGAAATTAGAGTAAACACCTATATTTGGCTCTTCAAAGTCAAAAGAAGAACTAAGAGCTTGACTAAGATAAGACTTTCCTAAATTATTATATGAAGCAGATCCAATCTTTTAGAAAATTAACTTTCAGAAAGTTCTTCCAGTTGTTATTATTTTCACTGCTAAAATAAAACCCTAATTCTGCCTAGTTTCAGCTTCAAAATTTGCCATACATCAATATACTTTGATGGCTGTGACTGTACTATATAATTTTATTGTGTGATGAAAATGTTGTTGTATAAAGCAAGTGTCTTAGAGACTATGTTTATGTTAAACTCAGAAACTTCCAGTTAATAAAGTGAATAAATTGATCTTTGAAGTCTCTTATTGACAAGTATTTTTCCAAACCTTTAATAATTCTCCCAACATTTTTCTGAAAAATGTGCAATTTATCTTAGACTGAAGACACTGTAGCTGGATACAATATTCTGAAAGCATTTACCCTGAAAGACAGATATGTGTAACTACACATCTTGTATTTGATAATCCCATGTTTATAATTAAAAAAAAAAAACAACTTACTATCCCTTTCAGGCACAGTGTTCCAGAGGGAGCTTACTTCAGGGATTGTCTACTATGATCTTCAGGTTTGTTCAAACCTCAAAATGTGCCTTCTGCTTCCTGAATGTTAAAAGCATGGAATAAATTATATGAGCAAGATGAGGGGCAGAAAATGCTTTGACACTGTGTAAGCACCGCATAGCAGTAACTAAAACATCCCTGTGTTATCACCACTGCTTTCAGCACAAATCCCAAACACAGCCCCATACCAGTAAAGAACTTTAACTCTGTTCCTGACAAAGCCAGTAGAGTCTAAGCCAAAAATTGTCTCAAAATAATTCACAAGTGTTTATCAATATTATAATGCCTATGATTGTACAAAGCTCTACAAGGAGGGAAATGGGGATGGTCAGAAGGATCCTCTGGTTGCACTTGATCTCCTAGAAGTTCTTAAGCTGGGAGAGCAACTTTTTACGCAGGCAGATCATGATAGGAAATGGAGCAATGGTTTTAAACTTTTAAAAGAGGAGAGATTTAGATTAGCTATCAGGTCAGAGGGTGGTGAGGCACTGGAACAGGTTGCTCAGAGAAATTGCAGATGCCCCATCCCTGGAAGTGTTCAATGCCAGTTGGATGGGGCCTTGAGCAACCTGGTCTAGTGAATGACATCCCTGCTCATGGCAGGGGAGCTGGAATGAGAAGTCTTTCAGGTCTTTTCAACCCAAGATATTCTGTGATTCTATGATTATTCTAAGATCACTGTAAATTCTTCTTTTATTTCTAAATTATATTACTGATTTTTTGCACTATTGCAATAAATAATGGTAATTTAACCTCCTAATCTTGTCTTACATTCATATTTTAGACTGTCAATAGAATTTTGAATTTTAGCAAGTGGTCCATATATTTCAGGGCTCCTTTTTTGAGTGAGCATTTGTGGTTCATACTCTGTGGATTCCTAACAGGACCAGAAGATCCACTTCTTTTTCAGAAATGTGAGGCAAAATAAAAGTAGCTTGTCCTCTCTGGGGCTATTTATCTGCAAGTTTCCTAGAAATTTTGACCTGCATAGGTCAAAATATAATACTGTATATAAAAAAATATAGTACTTAACTGGTAAAACACAAACTATGCATAGTTACAATTTATGTTACCAGTTATAAACCTTGGTCTCACCTTAGCTAACAATACTCACCTTTACAGCTGGCAGAGAAATCATCCTTAATAGAAAGTTCCTTCATTACCATTTTATTACTCAACCACACAAGAATATAATTATCAAATATGCAGCCATTATTTATACAGGATAAGGGCTGCAAAGTATTTCCTGCCAATATCCACAAAAAGACTTATCTCTCAGCTCTGCAGTCCCTGGAAGGCTTTGCAGAAATTCTCTTAAAGATGGTTGGCATTTTTCTGCTGATTTCCACATAAACTTCCAGATTTTAAGGCTGAACATTACCTAATTTACTGTGTAATATTTTTAACAATTTCCTGCTAGTTCTGTCAGTTGCTGTATAAGCCATCTCTGTTAGTTTGGTCACTCATAATATAAATCATGTTAGGAGAAAATTAGGCTATCAGGAAAAGACCTTAGAAAATACAGGGAAACTTCTGCATTTTTTAGAACACGGTGAGAAATATGTATTTCAGCAGGTTCTCAAACTCTGCTGGAGTGTCAGGGACTAATGAAAGTTACTGTACACCACCCACTGAACAGAGTTAAATAGGCAGTCTGATTAATTAAAGTGTCAGTTCAGCCAATGGTTTCAATTTCCCTTTTTCACAAAATAAAAGTTCCAACAAAAAAATATGGAAAAAGCCTATTAGGTTATTTAGGTAATTTCCTGTCCTTGCAGAATAGTCCCTCCAATGACATTTTTATTCCAATTTGTTCAATGCAGTTTCAAGGCTTGGAAAGGTGTAAGCCACAGCTGATGTCCATGTAAGAATTTACTGTCTGCTAAACCTTGATCTCTATCTAGACACACAAGTAATGACTTTTATTTTCATAACAGTATTGCATATTGTCTATTTAAATAATGTCCTTGCACCTCTCTATACAGTGGATATTCCTATACAGCAAATACCTAAAGGCCACACTTCCTGCTCATTGTGCTTCAGTGCCTGAAAAGACGTGCAATGTTTCGAGTCATGTCAAAACACCCCAAAAATAATCCAGATGCAATCCTTCTGTAATAAAATAATACACATTTTGTAATATCTGTATAGTGTGGCTGGCACAGGCTGTGCTGGTGGGAAAGAGAGAAAGTCTCCTTTTTTGCCAGATACCAGTGTTCCTCCTTTGCTCTGTCTCTGTAGTCTGGCGCACTCCAACTGTGTGAATATAAAATCAAATATAATATATAACACAAACAGAAATGCATCAAATTGAAGTATCAAAGGTGTGGCCTCTGGAAAGTTTGGTTTTTCAGTATTTTTCATGTGGCATTTTTTTCAGGTGTTTGTAGCTCCATTGCATGTCCTGCCTTTCCATGTGGGAGCATGCATTTTTATTGCAATAGTGATCTGATTGCAAAAATTTTAACAGCATTTTTGAACAGATTTATGAATGCTGTTGTTACAGCTCTCCAGAATTGAAAACTATTACTGATTTCCATGTTTCCCCCAAAGAGTAGCAGAAGATTCCACTTTTTCAATAAAACAATTGGGAAGATAAGCACAGTTCTGAACATCATCAAAGGCTTAGTGGCTCTGGATCAGGAGCATGCAGAGAGACAACATTGAAAAAAAATCTCTCAGAGGCAGGCTCTATTAGATGCATGGAAAAATGCATTTAAATGCAAATAGTAGCCTATACTCATCCATTTCCACTATTTCACTAACAGGGTGAGAAAATATTATCTATCCAGGCCTTTATGACTTATTTTCTGCATTTCTGCACTCACTTTCTGCTCCATCTCTACCGTACATGTACTGTATGTAATATATCCATATAGTATAATTATAATAATTTTGAATGCATAGTCTAGTTAAGGCACCTCTGTTTATTATGAGATCTTTGTTTTTATATCATACATTAACTCTGCAGGAGCAGAACTGGAAAAAAAAAAATGCTGCTTTTTCATGCAATGTTAAAATTTTCTGTTTGCCTTCCTCCAAGAAGGCAGCAGATCCCCCTGGTTGAAGAAACCACCTGGATGGACATCAATAGGTCTGCTGCCCTTGGTGTTAAGGAGCTAGAGATAGAGCAGTACATTTTGAGCACCTTCTGAAGTTACTTACCTTAGTATTAAACGAGCTAGGCATATAATATATGAGTCCTTTATGGTTATTTAGGTTCTTTGCAGTCTAATTACAGTATCTAATACAATTTGAATACAGTGTTTTGACAAAATAGTGAACAATTGTGGATTAACCCACATGGATGGTATTTGTGATATTAGCGAAGCTAAATGAGATTTAAAACCAAACCTGGTTTTAAAGCATCCTGTTCCCTCAAGACATAAATTCTGCCCTGAATGTGTTTGGTTGGTTTGTTTTTCTTTTTTAAATAACTGTTCCGGGTGTGTCAAGCAGAAGAGCTGCCAATTAAAAGAATACAAACGCTATATGCAGGCAAAGTGTACTAAACCTAGAACTGGATGATGCAACACCGCAACACTCAAAGGCAAGGGCCTGGAAAACGGGAAAGACAAGCAAAACCTCATTTCTGTTGCCCTGCTAAGCTGCTGGCGGAGCCTGGCGCTGCGAGAAGCCCTGTGGGCTCTCAGGCACCACAACAGCGGGCGGAACGTACCGGGCCCAGCAGCGAGCGCCGAGCGAGGGCAGCGAGCGCCGAGCGAGGGCCGCGGCTCGCAGGGCGCCGGGCGCTGCCCACCCGCTCCCCTCAGAGCGCCGGGCGGCGCCTGCGCGGGGCCGCCCCCCGGGCCCCTCCGCCCCGCCCTGCGGCCGAGGCTCCCCGAGCGGAGCGGAGAGGAGCGGAGCGGGGCCGGGCCGGGGCGGGGCGGCGCCGCCGCTGCTGGCGGGAGCTCGGCGGGGCGGTGCCTGGCGCGGACCGCCCGGCCCCACCGGCGGAGCAGCCGCGGGAGCGCGGCCCGGGCGACTCGGCCGCGGGCGGTTCTGGCGGCCCGAGCGCCGCGCCCTTCCCCGGCTCCATGTCGGCGTGGCTCGGCCGGGCGGCTCTGCTGCTGGGGCGGCCGGGGGGCCCCGCCGGCGTCCCCTCGTCCTGCCTGGGCTCGCTGCGGGGCCCGCGGTGCTGCTGCCGCCGCCGCCTGGGCAGCCTGCGGGGCGGCGCCGAGGGGCTGCTCCTCCCGCGGGGGTCGCGGGCGCTCGGCACCCACCCCAAGAAGGAGCCGATGGAGGCGCTGAACACGGCGCAGGGGGCCCGCGACTTCATCTACAGCCTGCACTCCACCGAGCGGAGCTGCCTGCTGCGGGAGCTGCACCGCTTCGAGTCCATCGCCATCGCCCAAGGTGAGCCGCGACCCGCCCCGGGCCCGGCTGGGGATGGGGGGCCGGGCCGGAGCCGGGGCTGAGCCTCTGAAGTTTGGGGGTCCTCCCGCCCTCGCCCAAGCGACTCCTTCGGGCGAGCGGGAAACTCCAGCAGGACGAGGCATCGAGAGGCGCTCGCCCCTGTGTTCGCTTAATCGGCTATAAACGAGGCACACGACCTGAAATTTAGTTTCCAGAAGCATCCGCAGCACCTTCAGAACTTAAGCCGACCCAGTGTGCCAAATCCTCGGTGGGTCTGTCATCTCGCCGGGCGTTTCAGAGAGCCACGGGTGGCCATTTTTCGGAATGGGAATAGGAAAGTGTGTCTCATAAAATCCTCGTGACACCAGGGCAGCAGTAAATTGATTTCAGACCTCTTATGAGACGCTGGGCTGCTGCTGCTGCTCTGGGAGCTCATTCATGAGTTACACTTCCCTGCACGGAGAGCTGCCGGCGCTGCTTCTTGGAAGTGTTGGTTCTCGTTCGGGAAGGGTGTGTATGTGCTGGGGAGGTTTATAGGTGTATCTCTGAATATAGTGCTATGCAACGCCAATTAAAGTAATTCACAGTGATTTTTCTCGTCTGATCCAGCTGTTCTTGCCAACTTGACACTGTTCCTTAAACAAATCAAAACCTGACAAAACCAAATCCTCTTAATTACAACCTTCTTGCTTCTAGTTCTGATCCTCAGCTGTAATTTACAATCCCTATAGCAGCGAAGATGATAGCGGGTACTTAAGAGATCAGTGTGCATTTGATCTAGGCCTCTTTGTGACTTTGATAGTAGCGTGCCCTTGGAAAGGGCATTTCTGTGCCTTGTGGCTCCCCTATAGATGTCTGGAAAAAATGTTGGGTGGGCAGAGAACAGGTCTGGGGGTCAGCTGTAGAAGTGCTACTTTTGTGAAGGGACAGAATACCTTCAGGTATCTCTTTGGTTTTGTTTGTAGCACACTTGCATATAAACACTAGTGTTTCTATTTAGAGTGAGAGTAGTTCACATAAACAGCTCATTTCGCTTCTGTTTTGTGGAGAGTGAATCAGTTGTATTTGTTTTACAACACAGAAGGTAGTATGCTTTGAGCTCTAAGTTGACACTAACTTTTGAATACTAACAACTAATACTCTTCCCAAATAAACCCTTCTCAGCTTCTGAAGGGTTCTTGCCATGAGGTTTTTGTGTGAGTTTCTGTCTCATCAGTTATTGCTCAAGTTAAACAGAACAGACTTGTGTACCTGGAGGATCGTGTGGTGGATATCAAGATGAGACTTTAAAATTTCAGTGTAGTGTCTCCACACTTATACGGAGATAAATCAACAGATGGTCTTATTTAATATCTTGTTGCTCAGATGCTGTTAATTATAATATAGAAGTCTATTGTGTAAAATACTGTGACTTTCTGATAATTCAGGACTTAGAAGCAAAGTAACAAAAGCATTAGTTTGAATTTAGATACTTTAATGCATGGGAGATTATTAGTTAGTTTAAAATGTATTCCACTAGTGGAAGTTGCAGTTTACTTGTTCCTGAAACTGTAATCATTAATCTTGCTGGAGACATTGTTTCAGCAAAATTTCAGCTGTGGTTTTATTAGTCTCACAGGTAAGGGCTACATAAAGTGTTGTAATGCCATCAGACTTCATCCTTGGAGTCAGATTCTTGATCAGTGCATCTAATAGCTTAATACGACTTTTTTTGTAGATAACCTTTTCCTTTAGCCAGCTTTATTCATGGAATATTTTTACCAGAACGCAGCATGATAGCAGCTGTCAGCTTTTACCTTTAAAAAATTATGTTTCTTCAAGTGTTGTGAAAAAAGAAAAATCATAACCAAAAAGGGCTTCTTATAAGTCTGTTAAATACAAATTGGAGAAAAAACCTATCATGAATCTATTGCCCATAGCTATTTTCTGTAGAGGATTGAAAGAATTCATATTTTGCATGAAGAAAGGCAGTGAATGTAGCGCCAGGCTCTCGAGGGATGTGGGAATATGTATCATCACTGTAAACAGCGTGGAGAGCTAGAAGAAGACAAAGTGGATAGAAGGGCTGCACTGGAAAGAAGTTAAGATTCTTTTCTGAGGTAGATGTTAATATTCTGTGCTTAAAATGCTTTATTATGTTCAGAAAATATTTTGTATGATTGTTCTTTCCTGCTGTTGAAATGCTGTGTAGGAATGACCCGAATAGGTACGCAAGTTGTGAGTGAGTAGCAGATGAGGGGAGAGATATTTGTGCCTTGCGTTCTAAGTACTTAATCCAATCGACTAGTGTCGCTTTTGATTTTTACAACTCGTGAGTTCAGTCAAGAACTGTTTTAGTGATGTTGGGTTTCTTATCAATCTTCTCATTCATTGGCAGCATGCTGTACCTCCCAGAAACTGATTCTTTAGCTGAGGTTGCTAGTTACACTTTTGTGGTGATTTCCAGTGAAAGTGATCGAAATGCAGCCTTCAAATTCTCTTCTTTACCATCTAAGTAAATTCCCATGTTCTATTTGAGTCTGAAAAATCAGTCTCTCCCCGATCATGAAATGCTGTGCAGTTTTGCCATCGTGCTTAAGCTTTGTGCCTGTTATCTTTTCATAATTCTTTATGGAAAGAGAGGTGTTAGTCCATACCCTTCTTAACACAGTCCTTATTGGGTTAAGTTTTGACGTTCTTCCTTCGCTACCTCTTCTGTGCCCTAACAGACCCCATATCAGCTAGGGGAGCCTGTCAGCAATATGGGGAGACCTGGGCACATCAAGAACCAAATGGGGCAAGTTCCTCAGCCCATTCCCAGGCCTACCAGCAGAAGGATGCAGTTCCACCAACTAATTGCCCTAGCGCGAAATATGACAGGACACACTATCTGTGGCCTCCGCTAATGGCAGAGGCTGCGGGGAAACCCATCCTCTGCTGCGGCTGCTACGCTGAAGGACGGTCCTCAGGTAGGTGAGCTGTAGCTGTTACCTGTAAGTTAGGTGACTCTCTGAAGCATTTTTGAAAGTTAAAACATCTGTTTGTGCTGTAGCCTTGAAAACTGTAGGTGGGGAGAGTTGTGAATATGTTCCTGCCATCACCTTGTCACCTGTCTTACCCGAAGGTTTATAGAGCTTCCAGATGCTGGGCACTAGCAGTCGGTTAAGCAGTGTAGCTTGTGAATAAACACTGACTGAAATTCTGCTGTTTGTTTTAGCTTCAGTAGATAGACCCGTATTTGTGGGCATGTGATGGCTGAGAGCTAAAAGCCTGATTTTAAATTTATAGATGTGTTTTGCATAGTAGAAGCTGGGGGGAAGACTGTGAAACTGAATCTGGATAGAATAGTTCTCAGAAAATGTTTTGAAAACTATCCTGATTTAGACTATAATTTCTATCTTGCTATCTTAAAATTTAATCAAAACATCACTGAGCTGTTCTTTCTGAAAGCAGCTGCAAATCGTTCTCATCTGGATTTAGTTTTCCTTCTGCTTTGAAGTCTTCAAGTTGTTTTTTTTTCCCCATTTTGAACCTTGGAAAGGTAAATATAGTCTCACATTTTCCCAGGAAGAGCTTTGAAGCACAGTTTTTAAATTTTAGCTTGTGTTTCTTGTAAGCATGTCAGCCCCACCCAGCCACACTAGATGGAGATGATACATGTGGACTTGAATACAAGTAATCTGTATGTTTCTATTTTCATAGTTACAGGAACACTGAAGCAGCAAGTAGGCCAGTTCATTTTAAATGCAGTAGTCCTGCCTTCCTGTTCATAGAAGTGGTGCCCCATAATCAAGGCTTAGTTTTGTTAGCTTCAGATAGTCAGATCTTCCTTCCTGTTGTTTCTTTCTTGCGTGGTGGAGGTGAAAGTGTAAAATCTTTCAGACAATATGGGGAATGATTTAATGCTTCTGACCTTCTATAGCAATATTCCATTGACAAAAGTGGTGTTAGGAAGAAGATGGAACTGCTTTCTTGAGAAGTTTGTGTTTGGGGGTTTCGACCTTTAGTTTCCAGTTTATGATATGAGATGATTCATAAAAGAAAAGCAGGCTTGCTGCAGTTGTCAGCAGTGCAGCAAGCGTGGTAATGAGGAGAAAAAATATTAAAGGGTTTAGCTTGTTTAAGTAAGAAACACTAAACTTGGCAAGTTTGCTGTGTCTTTATTGTTTCAGTCCCCTATAGCAACAGTATAGGGTACTGTTGGTCTTTTATGCTCTGCTTTACAATATTCTTGAACCCAGATCTAACCATTTTTCATTAATATTACTAACACGGTGATTATCTAGGGTCTCTAAGAAATCTCAGGTCTTGAGGGAATCCTTTATTTTCCCATCCTTCGTTGCAAAGATGGGAAAACAATTCCTGTTTTCCTGTCTGTGTTCATACACATAAAATACACGTACTACATGTATGTGCATATCTAATACATAAAATAGATGTTTTTAGGATATAACGTATATCCATTGAACACAATTCATTGAAAGCACCCAGTTGCATTGTATATTTTTAGTGGAAGACTTTTGTGATGTGATCACTAAATAAAAGGTCTTTAAGAGTAATTTCTTCTTCCTCTGCCTGTTGAGGTTGTGTATTACCTCTGTAAAACATGCAAAAAACCGTAGCAATGAGTCTTGACAGCTGGTTTTGTGATTTAATTTGCAGGTTTTGGAGAATGCAGTCTCTAGCTAGATTCTCTCTGAAGGCACTGGGATGTCATACCGTACATAATAATCTGAGATACATAAATAATCTGACCTAGATGGTGCGTTCTGATAGAAGACTTTCTTAACTCCAAGTTACTGCATCGTGTCCTTGTTAAAAAAAAAAAAAAGAAAAAATAGTGTGCAGATAAAGGGCTCCACCTCCATGCATTCAGTTGGGCTGACAGCTGGTGCAGAATCTCTGAGGGGATTTGCAAGGTTTTAGCCATTGTAGGGTGAAATCTTACTTTGGTGTCAGAAGAAACCTTGCTGGCTTATGTTCTGGTGTTAATTTTTTGAGCTCCTCAGTTCACTGGAATAGCTTAGGGAAGGTTTTAGCCTATCTGCCTCTACTTCCAGAGCTTTACAAAGAAAAGGGTAATTCAAAAGACTGCAAAGTCATCAAAGACAAGTGGATTTCACTGACGTTTTTGGACACTCTGAACAATCTCTTGTGAAAAAGATTCCTTCTGTTGCATTAGTCAGATGCTTCTTGCTAATATGAGCAAACTGGTTCATCTGCCATGGTGGTTTAGAACCACTCAAATTTTAGTACCTCTTTTTGTTAGAACTGAATCTGTGTTAACACAACAAAGCATAATTCCATCCTTCTGGAAGTACTTGTCTTATTTGAAGAGTGATTTCGCAGTGAAAGTGTGAAGTTTGTGGTGAGGACTGCCCCCAGCCCACTGAGCTGGGAGAAGAGGAACTGTTTTTGCTGTTGTGCTCTGACAGGTACCATGGCACCTGGTGGGGACAGTTCTCTCTTCCTCTCTCCTTTACAGACCCAGCATATGCAGGTGAATGCCACACTGTGTGTGTAGCAATGTCATCTGCTTCTCTCTCCCATGCTGTGACCTAGGTCAATAAATTTTTTTAACTCTCGTGTTTGATTGCTATTCTAGGAAAAGCAGACTGCTGGCAGGCATCTAATTCACAAGTTTGAAGTGCACTGTCAAGCTGGTAAAATGACAAACTCTTGCCAGCCTGCCTGTGTGAGTCCCTGTATGTTCTTAGACCATTGCAGCCTACACCAGCACTGTTGCTAACCTCACTGCTGAGTCAAAAATACTAGGTGGTGAAAGGAGTATTGTGTTTCAGATGGAAAGATGTGCAACTTTTTGCTTTTGAAACTGTTTTTGTTTTAATATCCCCCCACCTCCTGCCCTGAGTCTTGGAGCCCTCTCATGAAGGTACAGTGCAGAAGAAAAAGTGCTATTTAGGTTCTACTGATTATTTTCATTTATATCTGAACCTCATGAATCACAGAATCATAGAATATCATGAGTTTAAAGGGACCAACAAGATGAGTCAAGTCCAAGTCCTGACCCTGCACAGGACCACCCTCAAGAGTCACACCACATGCCTGAGTGTTGTCCAAGCTCTTCTTAAGCTCTGTCAGGCTTGGTGCTGTGACCACTTCCCTGGGAGCCTGTTCCAGTGCCCAAACACCCTCTGGGTGCAGAACCTTTTCTAATATCCAACCTAAATCCCTGACACAACTTCAGGCCTTCCCCTTGGGTCCTGTCACTGGTCTCCTCAGACGAGAGATCAGTGTCTGCCCGTCTGCTTCCTTTTGTGAGGAAGCTGCAGACTGCAGTGAAGTCTCCTCTCAGTCTCTTCTCCATGCTGAATAAGTTTGGGCTGTTAGCCTGGAGAAGGCTCTGGGGATACCTTTACAGCACATTCCAGCGCCTTAGTGGGGTTTACAAGTGTGCTTTTCACAAGGACATGGAGTGATAGGATAAGAGGGAATGTTAAGGGCTTTAAACTGGAGGACGGTAGGTTTAGATTAGCTATTAGGAAGAAATTTACTGTGAGGATGGTGACACACTGGCATCAGCTGCCCAGAGGAATTGTGAGTGCCCCTTTCCTACAAGTCCAGGTCAGATGGGACTTTAAACAACCAGGTCTAGTAGAGGGTGTCCCATGGGGTTGGAACCAGACAACGATTAAGATCCCTTCAAACCGAAACTATCAGGTAATTTAGGGGCTGGGGTTTAATGTCATAAGCAAGAAAATTGGTACATGGTCACTCATGGTAAAATTACTCTGAAACTGCTTTCTGAAAATGTCAGATGTAACTGTCTACCTTTGAACCACCTGCAGCAAGGTACTGTTTTCTGAAGTGCATGTTGTTTTTCTATTGTGGTTTGGCTTGCTTCCATATTCTGAAATTTTACTTGCTCATGTAACTGAAAGGGGTTCTAGTCTGCTTAAATGCAGAAAGTTTGTCTTATGTTTTTGCAGAGAAAACCCTGCAAACATTCAAGTGAAATCGGAGTAAAACCCACAGAAATCCAATCTTAATATTAATAAAGGATCTTTTCTTGCTGGAGGATGCTCCAGTATTGATTGGAAGATTTAAAATAATGACTGATTGCTGTTTTGCTTTTGAAAACTCGTTGTAGCATTCAGGTATTCTAAACCCGTGGTACCACTTGAGAACCCAGCGGAGGAGGTAGAGTCACCAGAGATGACCAGTGCTTTTGGTACAGTAAAAAAAAACCCAAAGAGAAAAGTGTGATTGCTGAGATGTGCATTGCATAAGGCCAGCAGGCTGCTGGCTTGACAGACTTCCTGCATGCTGGTTTTGATGCATTTGGCATGTATTGCTGCAAGAAATAAAAGTACACAGTTTTTGTTTGTATTCATATAAAGCTTTCAGACTCAAGAATTTCAGTGATCTGCATCTTCAGGTACTTACTCTTAATTTGACCGGTGTTTCAAGTATAGGCCTTGTGGAAACTGCTGCACTATACCATAGTTTCTAGTTAATACTTTACCAGAGATTTCAGGCTACGATCAACTTCATTTTTTTGAAGCAGCTCAGTGTCAGCTACCTTATGCTTTTTCCTCAGAAGGTGATGTGCATTAAATTATGTGGTTCAGATATAATGCAGAAATAATGCAATTGTTAAAAAATATTAAGTTAGCTGTCTTTGCCTTTCCTGCAAAAGGTAAAATAAAAGATTGGTTCAATTAAAATTTGTTTTGTCTTTTGAATTTGTTTAAACATGTGATGAGTACAAAATAGGTGTCAGGCACAAATAACTTTTATATCACGAATCAGAAAAGATATCTGAACTTTAAGTTACTGTTCTTCAACTGTGTCTTTGTAAAATAATTCATTTTGTAGCTAAAAGGAAAATCTGTCTCCCAATAACTGTCTTGTCCAGTACAAAGCCTGCTTTTGATTTAGTTCTTCTTAGGGAAGATCACTTGAAATGCAGATTTTACTTAGAGTGAAACTTAAACTTTTGAGAGTTTCAAAACACTTAAATCTCTCTGCAACAGACATGAATGAAATACATCATATTTATTCTGTGAACACAGAACTACTGTTCCAGTGTGTAACCTCAATTTAAAAAAAAGGAAGTCTTCCAGTTTCTCAAAGAAAGAAATTATTTAAAGCTGATTCATTCAACTGAAAACTCTTAGCTTTAGTCAGCCTTATTTATTATTTAATCAATCCAAATATGAAACTGCAGAGGCATCTGGTGTCTCCAGAAGAAAATCCTTTTTAAAAACTATAAGTAAATGGAAAAATGAGGTAAGTATATCATGCAAACAGAGTACTTTAAGAAGCTGTCTTGCGTCCCTGTGCAGTTGTTTGGTTTTTTTACAGAAACAGCTCATTTTTGGGAAAGCTGGACATGAATATGTGAGCTGCCTTATGCCCCCCTCCTGCTTTATCCTTAAATTAGCACAGTGATATTTCAAATACCTGAAAGCATGCCTTCTTGTTTCTGTTTTGTTGCTGTGTGTGAGAACTTCCTTTAAAATTGAATGAGCCCCTTGGAATTTTTGGGATGTGACTAACACGTGTGTGAAACACATGCTTCCTCTGAGATATGGGGAACATTTTAAGGCAAAGCCCACAGAATACTTTTACTCAACCCACTAGAGTGCATGTTTCATTCAAAACTATGGATGTTAAAACCATAGTTGTTTTTTTCCAGTGTTCATTTACTCTGGATTCTTAGATATTTATATGTTAATTGTTAATGAAATATTCACCCTAGCAGCAATAGTACATAGTGATACTTGCCACTTGCTATGCTTTTTTCCTGCATCAGTTTTCTTTTGTATGTGATAGGCTCATGTTCATTCATTTTTGGGTATCTTTTGAGTTTTTATTAAACTTTATTTAGACTGAGATACTTTTAGCAAATACCAACAGGTCGTTTTTTTAACTCACTTTTTTTTGGTGATAATAAAAAGGACAAATAGGAACATATTTAAGACTATGTATTTTGAAATGGCTCATATTCTGTATCAACTCTCCTGTTGTCTTAAGGCAGTCATAAGAAGCAGGTGGTTTGTTTTATTCTCTCCTACTACTTGTATCTAAGGATAAAACCTTTCCTCAATGCTCTCAAATACTTCATGGCTTTTAGGCATTTCCAGAATTAAAGCATGCCTTACTGTTTGGCAGTGATCGTGGTGAAAGGCTCCTGTATGACCTGGGGGAAGGACACAGCTTTGAAAAATCTTTCTAATTTCAGGAAGAATTGAAAAGTTTGAGACAAAAAGCCTTCTACAGTGAGATCAGCTTCGACTGTGAGGAGCCAGATACAGTGTCTGCCGTGGCCCAGTGTTAGGTTCCCAAAGCTCATTTCTTGGAGATAGCCTGGGGTCTGTTTTCTGGGCACCAGCACTTCTTTCAAAACATTTTGGGAAGCCTTGAGACGGGGTTAGGAGGAGATTGTGATTCTTGTCCATGCCATGGACAGAAGTCTGTGCTTTGGTTTGGGTCGTTAGGTCTAAAGTTGTATTTCCACAAAGCTCAGATCCGAATGCTTACTGGGAACCAACAAGTAATTGCTGCACTTTGACCTGCTACGTTTTTCTTTTAAGCATTATCAGTTTCTGGTTATTGTACTGTTAGAGTAACGTTTTTTCCATGGCTTTTAATTATTTGCACTTGATAGCATTTGACTTTGTGCAGTGATCTATCCCTTACTGCTGATCAGTTTGCTGTAACTTCCCTTACGCTAAGAGTGTGAATCGTTGGTCTCCATGAGGATATTATCCCTTCTTTCATAACAATCTGAATGGGTAGACATTGTGTTTTATTGGCTTTATTTAATTTTGTGGAAGACTGGAGAAAAATGTGCATGGAACAAACCAATTTCTTGCTCTTTCAAAAACTGTCAGCTTGTATTTTCAGATTAAAGGTAACCTTTTGATCCAGTTGTTTCTTTGCTTCAGTTCTGGCAACAGGCTGATTTTCACAAAGTGCAAGTGAAGCTGTGATGTTACAAATGTAAAATTAACTGCTTCACTCAAGAATAAGAGATGTAAGAATTTCCAGCTAGATTGCCTAATAAAGATTTTTGCCATAAAGGAGAAATGGGAGAACAGCTTGAAATCCACCGCTCCTTCCCCAATTTTATTACCTATTTATATTATTTTATGAAGCAAAGTAAATAAAGTAAATAGGTAGCTGCAAAAGTGACAGTGGTGTTATAAATAATTAGTCTGGTGACCTTTTCCACTTGCAAATACCATACAGACTACTTCTGATTCAGTGTCCCTCTCCCTGAACAGAGGAAATGTACCAAAGGTGCATTTGAATTCTGATAAATCACAAATGGCCCAGGTTGAAAATTACTGTTCTCAGTGGGAATTATATGTGACCTGGTTTTTTACTCATTTATTGGATATGGTTTATGAAAAACAGAAAAAAAGTCTTTGCATTTGTAAAGTTTTCACTGTTGGATTACATCTCAGGATTGGATGCTCGGAACCTATTGTATCTACCTTGTTTACGTGCTTATATCAATTTTTGCAGTTGTGCACTAATATGGCTGAGCTTTACTGTGATTTATGTCTGACCCTGTGTTAACAGCTCAGTTAGGAAAAAAAACCAACTCACTTTAATTACTTTTTCCCAGCCATAGAGGAAAACCATTCTCCTGGGTTTCCCACAGTGGGTAAGAGCAGGCCTGGATGAGCTGTGGATGAGGTGATGTGTAGGAGATGTGACTTGGCCATATGGGTGTGGATTTACTTCTGGCTTCACCTGTGGTGTTGTCAGGAGTGTTCTGTTGTTCCCCTGTCCCAAAACCCTCTGGATATGAAAGTTTCAATTCTGCTTCCCGTGCTAGCACTACTGTTCTTCTCTGGGCCTGGCTGTGTACCTGAGTAAGAACAAGTGCCAGAATAAAGGAGAAGTCCCAAATACATGATCAGGAGGGAATTTAGGAACAGGAGGAAAAGTAT
This sequence comes from Acanthornis magna, assembly GCA_036785705.1. Taxonomy (NCBI): domain Eukaryota; kingdom Metazoa; phylum Chordata; class Aves; order Passeriformes; family Acanthizidae; genus Acanthornis; species Acanthornis magna. The sequence continues at coordinate 4,475,293 of JAWUZG010000119.1, read as the reverse complement.
GGAATAATCCCTTGTGGCAACAACATGACCTCAGATCACTTCAAGGTGCAGTTTTGTATTTGACCTAAGGTTCTGTCTTTCTGTTTTCCTATGGGAAGTGCCAGGAGGAGTTTTGTGCCTCAGGCAGGAGTCTGTTCTGGATCTCTGTCACTAACAGCATGCAGTGACTTGCACTAGTGAGCAATGCTGGTTTGATCTCTCAGGTTACCTTTGTAGTTTTGTCACCTACTTCCAATTATATTTTTTTTCTCAACATTTGTCTTGTGACTAGGAAGGGAACTGTCTCTCCTTTCCTCTGGCTCTCTATTCAGGATTATTCATCGTGGTCTGAGTGGCTGTGGCTGCCCCCCCCCAACACACAGTACTTTGCTTCAGCACTGCAAAAGGCAACCTCACCTGAATCCATCCCCTTCCTTGCTGCTGGAAAAGGGGCTGTGTAAACATTGCACAGATTTTGGAGAAGCAGAGGGAGCAGAGAATGAGGAAGGAAAGGATGCTGGAGGCACACTGATCAGTCTCCATTGCACAGCATGAAAAACTCTAGGGGTGCATATCTCATTAAGATCTCCAGTTAATAGTGGCACTGCAGGTATGTCGCTGGTGCAGGCAGTACACTAGTGCCACAGCATACTTTCCATTGCCAAGGGGAAAGTGTTAAATACATTAGATTCCATAGTTCCCCCCTGTGGAAAACAAAACAGGCTTATGCGTGCAAAAAATTTTGAGTCAAGGATTTGTGCTTGTACTTCACTATTCTCAAGCTGATTAGCAGAACTGGAGGTGAAGGATGTAATTTCAGCACTCACAGGAGTCTGTTGTCTGCTTACAGTGGAACTGTGACAAAAGAGCAGGTTAATAAAACCTTGCCAGTGGAAAAGAGAAAACGCATAAAGTTGAAAACCAAAAACTGTCCTAAGTGGCAGAACCGTGTCTTTCATAAACTGGCATTTTGTAGTTTCCTGGGAAAGTTAAGAAGCAGTGGGATTAAGTAGATGGAGCAGATGTGCAGCTCTTCATAGAGCAGAGGTCCTAAAGCAGGTTTAGAGGGAGTGTGTACACAGCTGGCACTTGCAGGGGTGTGATGGGAACTGAAGCTTCTGCTGGCTCTGCAGCTGGAAGCTGCACTGATGCACTTGCAACTGAATCCTCCTGAGAGAGGCCTCGTGCTTGCCAAAGGCTGGAGAAATACTGACCAGGAGAAGGATGAGGGGAAGGATGTTCCTTTTTTTGTTTTGCAGAATAAAGGCAATTGGTTGAAAGAATTAAAAGTGAGCTTAGTCAGAACTGTTCACTTTTAGGAAGAGCAGAGCAAAGGAGAAGCATTTGTCTTCTGCTTCTCCTTATTTGTATGACTTTTTTTACAAAACCAGCAATCTTAATATTTCAGATAATTCTTGTGAACAGAGTGAATTTTTATTTGAACTTAAAATTCACATGGAGAATAAATTATTATGTAATCCAGCTGCATAACAGCCCAGTAGATATTCCGTATTCTTATAACATAAAAGCCAAAAGAAAATATTTTAAGGTGAAGTTCCATCTGAAGTGATTTTATCTGTTTTTATATTATAGTCCTTCCTTCGGCTGTTTGTTGGAGAAAGCTGTCATTGCAGCTTGTATTTGACTATGCAGGGAGTCAGATGGGGGAGTCAAACTAGTTACAAAAATGAGGCTTTTTTAAGTTTCGTGGGGAAGGGAAGGGGGTATCCAAGTGATGAATCTACTGCACTACTTCAGCAGCAGGTGAAGAGTTAAGAATAGTTTCATTGCTACTGCATTCTGTATTCATTAGGCATTTATAGAGAGAGGTACAAATTACTTGAGTGTAATTTATGGCTGGAACTTAAATTGTCAGTGGTTTCTTATGGTGTTCCTTTTGCTGACAGGATTTAATAGATTCTTAAGGACTTAAAGGCGGCTTATGCTTTTGTCTTTAATGCCCCAATGCAATGAAAAATTAGGAGGAATGTCATTACACTTAGTATGAGTCTGTAACAAAATGTTTGATGATCATTCAGTTTATCTGTCCTTTTGTCTCTCTTATTTTGGGTAGCTGTATTAAGTCTGAGACAGATGAAAAACAATAAACTCTAGATGCATTTAAAATTATTTCAGACAGAAGCTTATTTCTGCAGTCATACTTGCTTCCAAGGTCGTCCTCAGGCAGGGAATGGAACTTTCTGCTTACAAGAAGGCTGGTATGTAGTGGTATGTGATTTAATAGCAGTTTTTCTTCAGCTCTCTGTAAAGACTGTAGATGAGTTCTCTTAAAGGACAAAAATAATCCCACCAAACACATTTAACGTACCAGCCCCCTGCCTGGTGCTCCTGCACCGCTGCAGCTGCCTGCGGGTGCTGGTGGCTGTGGGAAGGGTTGTTGCTCGCTGAGTACAGGTGCTGCAGGTACCAGGGACTGTGGGAAGCATGGCTGTTGCTGTTGCCCGAGGCACAAGCCCCTCGGGGTGTTAATTCTCCCAGTTTTGTGCCAGGGCGGTGGAGGAGGGAGTGTCCTGGTTCCCCTGGGTTCTGCACAGGCTCTGTCAGTGAGTTTTCTCCTCCAAGGGGTTCTACTTCTGGATGCAGGTACCAGACCTGGGCTTAAAAGCCAATGCTGCTCCCTGTTCTTAAAGCCATTTTCCCACTTGCTTTCTTTCCTGGGGAAACAAGTATAATTTTGTGCAGGTGGGGAAAGGGCATAAAGGAGAGGGGGGGTAGGAATAAACAACCTGGTCTCTTGCCAGCTTGTCAGATTTCGTGTTAAAACAGGGCCGGGGGGGGGGGACGTAAATGAATAAAGGATATTATAATTGTACATATAACTCCCTAGATATTGCCAGAGCACTCATGTTTAGACATCAGTGATGCCTAACATAGCTCTATTTAAAGGTGATGAAAGTCGTCTGGTAGATCAGATCTCTGATTGTGCACAGAGAGCTGATTATTTTTAACAAATCTTCTGTGGTGTCCCACAGAATTGCTTTGCTTCGGCTCTTGCAGGAATGTATTGCACCCTGATAATACATAGATAACGTAGTCTTGTTTCCAGTTCGGCACTGCTGCTGTGCTGCTGCTCTGCTCAGCTGCAAACCTGTGAAATGATGGATAGATCCCTGCCTTGAATGAGAGAGGAACAAGAAAAATCAGTATTGACAGAGAAATGCCAAAACTTCACCTTACTGAAAGTTAAATGAGTATATTTTGATGAAATTAATTCCACTGTAATGTTAGTCAGAAGGACTCATCTGGTCTTTTTCTAAAGCTAGTGGAGAGGTTGTTAATAATCCCAGGGGAAGATTCATTCATCTGAAGACGGATGAGTTTGCTATGCCTTTGGGAGGTGTCCCTCCTCTAGCTCTTGGGACCTCCCTGCAGTCCTCAAGCATTGAAATGGAGACGGTGAGGAGGGAAGGCAGAACCAGCCTCCTCTTGGGAGGACAAGTATTTGGTTTTTTGAGGCAGAGAATTTGAACTCTGAAGATGGTTCTTTCCAGTCAGGGAATTGCTATAGCAAGTTTATTTCTTGGCAGCTCTCAAACACCTTCTTATTATTTATTTTTTTAAATTAAATAATAAAAATACAATCATTTACTTCTGAAACACAGATCAGAATACCACATTATTGTTCCTATTTGCTCTTCTATCAGTGTTACTGTGTTGCTGGCACTTTTATACAAACACTAAAGCTGTTTTTCTGACATTTTCCATTTCTTTCTGAAGGAGACAGCTAATACTCTGTATTTCTATCCTTATGCTGCATCTCTCTTACAAGCTGCAAGTCCTTTCTGTGTTGTCATCATTTTAGCTGATTAACCCCCTTGAATCCTGAGGCAAGCATTTTACTTCTAATTTTTTTTTCCAGCTGTGGTTTGAGACCTTTTTAAGCAAACCACTGCAAATACTGTTTTGCGATGAACCTGCTGGAGTGGAAATGCTGACCTTTACATTTATAAGCACTGATAGAGATCAGGATTAGATCAGTGGTAAAACCCTCTAAATGATGAGGATAGTGATTTGAGCCTCTGGATACCTGTTTGCATATTATGCTTTCTCCTACATTTCCAGTCGAGGTTTCCACCTTAGATCTCTCAGTTTTGTCAAACATCTTTAAAAGGGTATGAATGCTGTGTCACGTTTTTGGAAGGGATAATAGGATAAGAGTATTGTATACACACTACAGGGGATCACAGTAGTGAACTAAGCCTGAAGAGACTTCTGGGGTTTGTTCTGAAGGGAATTGATTGTCCAGGGAGCAAACTGCACTCCTTCAAAGCTTGTTCAGCTCTTTGTCCAGTACATGTAACGAAAGTTTCAAATAAAGGTGATAATGTCCTGCTACTTCAAGGTTTTTCCGGGAGGGTGATGCAACAGGATCACTCTGTAATTCTCTACAGTGTTACAGGGAATATTAAAAAAATACTATCCTGTTTATATTTATGCAGAATATTTATTTGGACATAGTCACCTTTTCCAGAATAGTAGAGAAATTTTCTATCAGCTCCTCTGTACCAGAGCTTCGCCCAGCTTTCCTTCTGCTGGGCATGTGACTGAAGGGGCTGACAGCCAGGTTTATATTTAGCACTGCACGAGTCAGCATTCAGCATCCTTTCGTGCCTTAATTGCTGTAGTAACAGGAAACCATTTGTGAGTTATAACAAGTGATGCAGAGTTTTTCTTTACTGTCAACTCACGGATTGTTGTTTTCCCATCTGGAATATTAAGGGAACCCAACTGGAGATCAGTGGGACAAGGTTTTTCAATTTTTCTAGATTGCAATTTTGGTGAAAACATTGAGGAAGAGCAGAGGAGGGGAAAAAGGACAATGAGGAGGTGTCTTACAAGGTTATTCCATGAATGAACTCATACATCAGTCAGAATTTGCTTTTGAGGATCTGCCTCTGAACAAAGCAATAATGCATCTCATTTTTAGGCTTCAATCCAGAATTTTGGGGGATAAAGATCCTCTCATGAACTTATGGAGCACCTCTTTCTAGTAGACGCAACAATTGCTCTGATTTCTTGTTCTGTGTAAGTGATGCTTTTGCTGTTTCAGTGGTTTGTACCTGAATGATTTACTGAAATGATCTGGACAGGCTTTTTGGAGGAAACAGATTGGTGAATTCGAGACAAAACCCCCTGTAACTTCCAGATTACATTAGGCTCCTTTGGAGCCTAAAATGATGTTATCATGGATCTAGAGTATTAATATTTTTTATATTCCTATTCCTTCTTGATATTCATCGTTAAATAACAAATTTAAACAATTCAGTCACTTATTAAAAATCTATAAAACACTGTTTATATTTTTGTCTCAGATTTAACAATACTCAGCAATAGCAGGAATTTTCCTACGGTAGCTCTGGCAGTAGTACCTGCATTCAGTGTGTTTCCTGCCTCTGGGTGACAGTAACAGATTTAACTATAAAATTTTATGGTGGTGTTAGCTGCAATTCGAATAAAACATAATACATGCCTTTAGGCTTGCAAGTTCTCTTGTATGCCAGTTCTTAAAAAATTGATAGTTCATAAACTGGTGATGACAACTTGCTGGGTTTTGGTTGGGTTTTTTTAATAAAAGCACTCCCATTACCTGTTAGTCAGTTGTGGGGGTTTTGTCAGCTAATAATAATAATAATAATAATAATAATCATCATCCTAAAATTAAATGGCAAGTACTTGACTAGAATTGGCAGAGTGAATTTAACTTGCTGGGTTTGGGCCAAGTTGTGGATTATGGTTTTATTTATCTTGATGGTTTTATATTTCACTCCTCCACCCCCTGCGCTCCCCCTGGTTTCAGACTATTTTTTTTAAAAATAGTTAGAAAAATAATACTATAAATTCAAAAAATATCGAAAAAAGATTTAAGAAGCAGCATTTTTTTTTTCTGCTTCCTAGACTTTGCTAATTCAGGGCTCATGACATGTATTGCACTTGAACCTTGGTTTATAACTTCATTTATGGTAATGAATGTCAGCTTGAAAATAGCAATATTCCTCACTCTGCCATTTCACTTTATTCCTTCTGCAATAAGATGAATTCTGGTGTCTTATTGAGCACTGTGGCGTAGGATGAGCTGGTGAATGGCCATCGTGAAATGCAATTCTGGAGTACTTTAGGGTTGTTTTCTTTCCCCCCCCCAGACATTTAAACTCTGAATTGTTTGATTCTGACTTAATTAAGCTCTTGAAAGACGGTTTTGTAATTCGGATTTTTGTTTTCCCTCAGGTAAAACAAGCAAAGGGCACGTTTCCTTTGCTGTACTCCCTGAATATTTTTATTCTTGTTTTTTTTGCTGAGTCTTGAAAATTCAAATAGTCAGAACAACTTTCTATGAATGCATACCCTATTCTGAAATATATTTTGCTATCTAGAGTTTTAAAAAATTGGTTTAAAGAATTTTTTTGGCTCTCAGCACTTTCATATCTTCCAGAGTTTGAAAGTATGTTATGCTTTAAAGAGGTGGTATTGGAAGTGATTTTATAAAAAGGTTTTTGGCTTTCATGCCAAAGTGGTTGGGAATTTTTTTCTACTTTAATTTTTTTTTCTTCTTTATGCCCCAGCTTTAAACTAATCTTGGCCCCTGCAAGTAGAGCTGAGCTGGAGCAGCCCCTTCCCTGCAGCGGGCAGGGCATCTGCAGAGGCAGAGCATCATTTCTCAGGGAAGTCACCTTTGTGCTTTAAAGCCTGGTTTTGGTGCTGCATTGGGGACAGCTTTTCCCATGAGCCTGGTCCTGCAGGTACCATGTGACAAGGTCCTGAGCAGCCTGCTCTGACCTGGCCCTGCTTTGTGCTGGGCTGGGATGAGATGAGATGCTCTCTCAGGCTCTGTCCTGGCTCAGACAGAGAGAGAGCTTCTCTATCCAGAGCATGGGCAGGGTTCACCAGCACCAGTTAGCTGAACTTCATCTGGCAGACTCCTCCTATCCCTGCCTCACTAATAGGTGTAATCATAGATTTTTTTCACAGATTAATTTTTATCTTAATGATGAGGGAAGCTGTAGCCAGGCACGGTCCAGATGAGTTGGCAAGACTCCCTTTTATAAAATAAAGTTTTTGCATGTGCAGCAGGAGGAAGCTGTTACTGACAGGAGTTCCCTGGGGCCGATCAGGAGCAGTCTGTTCTCCAGAGCATTGTGCTGTGCCACCGTGCTGTCCCTAGTGACCTCTCTTGCAACTTTTGCCCTGATAGTGTTGAAGCCTCCCTTCTTTTAGAAACATCCCATGGTGGTCCTTGATCTGTGTTCTAAAGGAGGAGTTTATGTTCTTTTTAGTTACTGTGACTTGGAACTCCCATTACTCGTAGACATAAGATGTTTTTATTTCTTTTTCCTTCTACCAAACACACTTAATTCTCCCTTTTGATACTAAGTTTCTAAAATCAAGTATGCACTGGGGTTTTTTTAGCTTTTTTTAATAGCTGTCTAGCTAGGCTGAGTAGCATGTAATTGTGTAGGCTGACGGGTGCCATCAAACTCAGTTGCAGTTAAATCCAGAGAACTGATGTTCTAGAGTTTTGTAGTATTTTGTGACAAGCTGAATAGTCTTTTGTATTCTGTATTGGTACCCAAAATAGGTGGAAATTATCTAACCTAACTGGCTGTCATAATCAGGGAGAGCTATTGTAAGATGACTTCCTCAGAGGTAGAAGGTTTCCTGGAAATTTGTTTATGTTGTTAGAGTTTCTTATCACAAAATCCTTGCATATGGAAATCTAGATCTAAAGACCAGACTGACTGCAGCCGGGATGGTTTCAATGGCATCACCACAGGAAGCCCAGTAACCACAGTGGCTGCCATTGATAGCTTCCCGTCAGAGCAGAAAGCCATGGAGAGCAGCACTCTGTGATCTCCTTTGGTTGTGTTCTCGATTTTGGGGTTCTATTCTCTCCCTGGCATTCAGCAGGATAGAGCAAATGAGTTTAGGGAAGCTTCAGGAATGTAAGGGTTTAGACTTAGGTTGCCTGGCCACCCTCAGGGCGTCTGGAGCTTTTGGAAACAGTGGCCTCAGCTAATCTCTTTGTTTCAGCATGGCGCTGATTTTCCCCCGTGTTGTGGGAATTTACTGTCTGAGAATCTCCAAAGGGCAGTACTGGTGTATATATAGTTCTTTCTTTGTCCATGTTTCTGTAAAAGATTTGCTTAACCTGTGAGGACAGAAGGAGACTGTATGAGAATGTGTCCCATCCCCCATCCCATCCTTCCTGAACACAAGCTGAAAATTTTGGTCTGACGTATTCTGGCTGTCAATGCCCAAGGCTTCAGAAGATTGACTCTCACAGGGCTCCCCTCTGTTTATCATGGCACATTCTTTTGTTCCTCTTCCAGACTGAGTTTTGAATCTGTGAATTCCTTGGCATTTTCTAGGGGAAAGCAAAGTACTCTTTATTTCTGTAGTATTTGGGCTATACTTGTCCCACTTGCATGTCGAGTACAACTGGTGTTTGTAGAGCTTAGGTAGTGTTATATTGGACAGAGGGAAGAAGCACCTCTTCAGTGACTGCTATAGCTTGAAAGTTGTTAAAGACCTTCAATTAATGAAATTACTTTGCAAGTCAGTGTCCTGGTTGGCTGAATACTGATATTATGATCTAACCTTTTTCCCTCAAAGTTACTCTAAGTGAATATTTTAGTTTCTTCTTTACAGTAGCTTTGAATATAGGAGTGCCTTGGATGCAAGGATACTCACTCTAGTCTGCACTGCTCAAACATAGGTTCTAATGAATTACTGTTTTTTTTTTCTTTTATTGCTATGAAAAGATGCTTTCTGTGAGAATATAAATGGTAGTATTTTTTTTGCAGACTCTTTCTGGCAGAAAGAAGCTTGCTGCATGTTTAGAGGACCTCTAAAAAATAATAAGATACAATTGTCTCTAGAAAATTAGATTTTTCTAATTTTAGTGTGTTTTTGTAATTTTCAAGTGAAGATGGCTGTTGGGCTGCTTCTGAAGTATGCTGTTACTTTGCATAATCACTTATACTAGTTTAAGCTTGTAATATTCTAAGAGTTTTTGGCTTTTAATACTGTGTTATCTTTCGTAAAAATAATAAAAATGTAGGTGTGAAGTATTTTTCTTTCCCATTTGAAAGCTGTTAAATTACATAACTGCTTTTTTGCCTGCTAGTAATTTGGTAAAGACTATATAATAAACCCAATTTGTGATGAAGCAGCTAACTTTCTCATTTCATTTTGACTTCTCTAGAGAAGTTGGAGGTTGCACCACCATCTCCAGGACAACTGAGACATGGTAAAAGAAGAATGTTTATTGAATGTGGTTCAGTATTTGTGCAGTCTCTCTTTGAATTGGCTTCATCTTTGTTCTACAACTGCTGGTCTGTCCTCATCCTTGTTGTATGGAGTCAGAGAAAACCAAAGCAAGCACCAACACTCACCCTGCTGCCTTTGTTTCGTAACACCTTGGGCTGGAGAATGTGCAGCACTTAGTGAAAGTAGGACAGAAAGCCCAAATGAGAGCACGCTGTTCAAAGCCAGCAGCAAACATTGTTTTTCTAAGCCAAGCACTGGTGATGCTGCAGTACCTTGTGGAGGTTTTGTGTTTTTAAAAGGACTGAGAAGTGGTATAAAATTGCAGAGAAATTGGAAACAGATTGTGTATGTATAACACCATGATGGCTCAAATTCTGATTTAGTTTCCAAATTACTGTATTTTTGTGATTTTATACTCTGCAGTGAGCAAATTTATTTAGGCAAACAGTTTCCTTTTCTAAGTATCTACATTTACTCTATTTTCGTGGTTTTTTCTCCCCGCCTTTGTCCCTGGGGTTGTATTTGCTCCATGAATTCCAAAATTCTGTCCATTTCACTAAGAATTTGAGCTCCCTTTGTAGCTCCAGGGTTTGGTATACACATTTTGAAAATACTGGTTATATCTGTGTGCTTTTTTTTGTTATTTATGTTTTGGTGGGTTTGTCCTGTGATAGTTTAAAAAAAAATTGGAAATTTTCATACGTTTTGTGCTGTAGTCTTTTGCCTGTGCACTTTAGAAGGCAGGTGTGTTCTTACAAAGTAGTTTTAGATGTTCATTCATGTTTTAATACCTAAGCATGAAAGATCTTGTGTGTGGCTTTGGTTTTTTGTGTGGTCATGGATTCATACTGTCTGCAGGAAGAAAACCTAAAAGGTACTGGTACCAGTTTCTTTTCACATGACTGTGAGGTTCATGCATTCTTCTTTTTTCCCTCTTCCTAGGTTTGCATCTCTTTAAGTTTATAAAATGTAGGAATTATAGTCCAATCTGAACTGAAAAACCCCCCAAACTCCAGCCAAATCCAAACTGAATATCTGCTGCATTTTAAGTGTTAAAAAAAAGGACATTTTCAACTAAGCTGTATTTTTATCATGTATTTTCTCCTCATGCTGTATTTAGTCTTACAAAGTGAGCACCTTGAAACTCAGCTGGAGGCAATGCTGTGCAAATTCAATCCCACCCCCATCAAAAACTTACAATTTAAAACCTAAGAGAGAAAATTAAGCAGGACAGAAAGGAATGATACAGTAGCACTGTGCTCATTCTTAGAAATTACTCAGACCAGCATGTTCTGAGCTTCTGCAATAGAAAATATTTTCAAAAAGGATTTAATGGATTTCAGAAGTAAAAAAGAGGTAAATGCATGAAACAAAAGGTGGAACTTGTTTTCTTGAGCAGTGTATTAAGGAGCAACTACAAGTCTAATTTGCTCTGAGGATAGTACACAAACACAATCAAGATACAGAACTTTTGGTTGAAATAGTGAGATCATTAACAGTATATGGCACACTAGTGAAAACCACCTTAGCATTTTCAGATTTGGCTGAAGGAGTCTTGACAAGAATTGTCTAGCACCAGACAGTGCTTTTAAAATATGAATTTTTAGGAATGTGTGAAAAAGATGGAGCTCTTGCACAGAAGTAGCGAGGGAGTTGCAGAGAAAGGGCCTTTATTTCAAGCAAGAGAAGAGGGAGTCTGGTGAGACAGTTTGGTAGTCTTCAGTGATACTGCAACATCATTGGAAGGTCTGTAAAAATACCAGAGTTTGTGTAGTTTTAAATATTTCTCTTGTGTGCTAATAGGCCTAAGTGTCTTCCATCTGAAATTGTACAAGTGTTTTCAGAGTAAATAGCTTTAGCTGGTTCTTCACAAGCCATTAGTAAGATTTCTGTATAGCAAAGGGTTTTACCACAGCTGCCAGCAGCAAAAAGGTCACCAGTAGAATTAGTAGGGAAGGAATTTTGTGTATGTTGCCTTTGTTTCTCTTAAAGCCAGTATTAGACATTTCAGTTGTTCCTGTGCACTAGTAAATGCTCATAAATATTTATTTTCTCTTTGTTACTTATTTCTTTTAGTGTTCTTCCACAATGCATTACCTTTTGTAGGGTTTGGATTTTTGGATAACGCAATTATGATTGCTGCGGTAAGTTCATTGTTTAATTCCTCGATCAAGTCTGTAAGATTGATATTTTTCAAGAGAACAGAATAGACTGGCCTGTGAAGTCTAGTCTAGAATGCCCCCTGCTCAGGACTTTCTCAGGTCTAACCTGCTGCTCAAAGCATAACCAGCTGTACGAGACCAAGTTGTTCATGATTTTATCCTGTGGGACTTGAGAAATCCAAGGGAATCCTGTCTGAGCAACCTGTTCCAATGCTCAGCTGTCCTCACAGTGGAAAATGTTTTGCTATATCCAGCTGGAACATGTCTTGTTTTAGTTCATGCACATTGTCTCTCATCTTTGGACCATGTACTGCTGTTTCATAGTGCAGTCCACGTGATTTTGTTTCTTCAGCTGAAAACATAAGGAGCCGTGATACTGTGTTTTATTTGTTTGCTCAGTATTTGTAGAAGTTTTCATTCAGAGCTGTACATTCAGCTAGGAATTGCAGTGGGGAGGATGGTATGCAGGGATAGGGGTTGCTGGTTTGTCCACCAGCTGCCTGCTACGAGAGTATAAAATATTAAAAGAATTTCAGAAGTAGGCTCTTGTCTTAGGGGGAAATATATATGCCAGGAAGATAGGATCTGTGTGATCTGATAGAAGAAATACCTTTTATCCTTTCATTTTTAACATAGACAAGCAGTAAGCAATACTTCTGTCAGTTGTATCACTATAATTTAACTCCAAATCCCTCAAATAATGAGAAAACTGTTTATTTTTCAGGGAACCCAAATAGAATTGTCAATTGGAGTTGTCTTAGGAATTTCAACTATGGCAGGCAAGTATTAAAAATGCAGTACATTTAGACTAATATGGCACATTCCTATATTTTAGGCTGAAAGTAGCACACAGGGATGGAAATGGCTCTTCCTCAGTCTTGCAGCTGCCTTTCCTAATAAAGAAACAACCTCTGGGTGAAGCAAGGACGTATTCCATTTGCAGAAATGGAATTTTAGCTCAAACAGCTTTTTGAAATGCTTGTTGTCGATTTCAACCTAATAATTCAAATCTTGGGTCAGTTGGGAAAGTGTATTTGCATTTCTGTAATGGAACTGCTCTAAATTCCCCAGGACCTAGTATTGATGTATGTATATATGTATTTGTACGTTGCTGTTTGCTTGCCGTGAGAAGTGGAGATCAGTGTTGGTGTCTTTTTACTGCAGTTCTTGGTGGCTCCTCTGCCTTGGTGAGATACCACAGGAAGGCCAAGCAGCCACCCTGCTCCTGCACTGGGCCAAAACTGATAAGCTTTGCTCAACAGCTTTGGTGCCTCTGCAGTGTCAGAGGGTACAAAGCTGCTCATGGATCCCCCAGCTGCAGGTGCAGTGTTGCTCAAAAGCACGAGGCATACGGAGAGCTTAACTGAAAATGTTGCAGCAGAGCGAGTTAAAGATTTGGAAATTTGCAGCCCTTGGTTCAATGTGAAATAGTCACAGTCAAGCTTATCTCAGTAAGGTCTGCTGTGAAATCATGTATGTTGTGTGTAACTTTGTCCACTCATGTACAGTATTTATTCCTAAATTGACACAGTTCATGGATATGTTGATGTGTTTCTCAAAGCTGCATACTTGAGTGACAGCTCCCTTCCATTTCCAGTGCTCCTGTGCCTCTTCAGGTACTGGAAGGCCTTGCTGGTGGCCAGCATTAGCTGCATGGCGCTGGCCACCATGCACAGCTGTTCTTAACTCTGATCTCAAAGGTTATGTTGATTTCCAGGTGGTAGTGTTGTCTTTCTGTATTTGTCAAGTTTTCTCCATGTAAATTGAGAAAAATAGCTGCACCTCCTGTTGAATTTAGTCTGCCGCTGTTACTAAACTGTAGTAAGATCAGAATAAAGACACTAAAATAAAGGGAACTTCGTTCTAGTCTTTAATTCTATATAAACTGACAATAAGTGAGGGTCACTGCGCGGTGGGAGCTGGTTGGTTTTGTTCATAACTGAAATAATTCCTTTTTTTCATCCCTCTTCCTCCTTCCAGCTGCAGCTTTGGGAAACCTTGTTTCAGATTTAGCTGGACTGGGGTATGTCTGAACTTGTATTAAGAATATTAAGTGCATTCATTGAGATGCAAAGTGGAAAAATAAATTTTTTTGTAATATAATATAGCTCTGCATAATATACCTCCTCAGATTGTTATCCCCAGATCTGAAGACATTTGCTTCTCCTCAGCTAAAACAATCTCTCTGCAGTGTCTTCAGGTCTAGGCATAGCTATTTCTGATAAAACATATAGCTTATTTTAGTTTTTAAAGGAAATTTCTGCATAACTGCTAAAAGTAAAGCTGTTTGTTATACCTGTTTTTCCCACTTTCCCTCTGTTTTGTTTTCTGCAAATGACAAGGCTTACCACTAACTAGTCTGTGTGTGACCTTTCCTTCAGTAAAGGTTACTTAAAAAGCTCTGCAAAAATGCGTTAACATTCACAGCAGTTGTGTTGTACTGCATAAAGTTTTTCTGGAAATATTGTCTATTAAATCAGTGAGATAATTAACTTACATTGCAAAATATGACCTTTAGAAGTCTGAACTCTTTCCCATAGTTTTCTCTCGATCACTTTATCAGTATGCTGAAGGAAAAGCTATTGTTTTAAAGTTCAAGTATTTCAAAACCCTCACTTAGACGGTACTGTGAAATTCAAAATCGTTTGTTCTTGTTTTCTTGTTCTTCCAGTCTTGCAGGTTATGTAGAAGCTTTGGCTTCACGGTTGGGTCTGTCAATCCCTGACCTGACACCCAAACAAGCTGACATGTGGCAGACACGTCTCAGTGCACACTTGGTAAGTATCCTGGGCAACACTGCTGGTGTGGAGCTTTTTCTATTTAAACTAGCTGATAAATGCTTTTTGTCACTTCTTCCATTGAATCCTGAGTGACCACCAACATAGTGCATGTTCCCCAGAAGGTTTAGTCGTGAGTCCATGTCAGGGAGCATCATGAGACTGGATTTTTTTGGGCTTGAGTGTTTTTTTGTATGCAGCAAGCCCCAAGTGTCTAGTGACATGGATAGTCTCTGCAATGACTTTGTGTGTGCTGTGCAGATACCTGGGTTGAGCTCTGGCTATGGTGATAAGATAATTTACTTGGAAGTTATGACCCCTTAGTAGTTTACTCCTGTACATTCTTTGTCAAGTGCTTGTTGTTCATAAACCTGTGCCGCTATGTACGAGTTTCTAATATTCTATAATTACCTTGGATATGAAATCAGCTTTCCCCTGGCCAAACTTCTAGCATTTGAGTAATATTCACTGGCTGTGTTTACAGTTACAGGACACTCATCTTGCAGATTAATTTTCAGGGTGATTACTTACTTAACATTTAAACATTTGAAGTGGTCCCACTTCAGCAATGAGAGTTTAATTATCAGAAACTGAGTAAAGAAACAGATAGCTATTTCACTTTGCCAGAATGAGCCTTCTTTGGGAAAAATACTTTTGCAGAATTAAGGGAAGAGAAGTAGCACTTACTGAGGAAAAGTTATGGGAGAAAAAGTCAGATTTTAGCAGTGCTAGATCAAAGCACTGAGCAGAGAAGAGTTTCCATATTGTCAGGAGCCTGCCCCATAGTCTGTCCAATGTAAGAGTCTTCTCAGTGAAAGCTGATCCTGTGGCAAAATCCTGTCATTGCACTCCAGTTTGTTCACATTGCTTTTCTGTGAAAAGACTTCTGTGCACCTCTGCCTGTATGGTAGCATTTTTTCTTTTTTGCCTGCTGTCTCAAGTTTTTCACCACTACCCACCTACTGCTGGTGATGTGGTTTGGAGGCTGCTTGTTTTACTCTGTTTCCTCTCCTCTTGTCTTATACATTCAGGTCAATTCCGAAATGTTTTCCAATTTTTATTGGTTTTGCCTTGTGGCTTTGAAAGCCATCATGTTTGCAAGGAGCCACTCATTCCTGACTTTGATGGTTTACAGTACTAGATACCAGAAAATGCATTTATAATTGCACCTAAAAGGTGTCTAGGTGTTGTTCAGTGGTTTGTTGTTTTGTTTTTGTTTCTTTCCTGTCTTCCTGGCCGTTCTGCTAATCCTTTGAATGTCTGTTTCCTCCCTTAACACTTGTGCAGCTCTTCATGAGCATTGCTCTCCTCTTTCTCCAGAATTGTCTTTTATCACAGCAAACATTGGTTCTAACCTTGTCATATCTGTCTCGCTCTCTTAGACTGTGTTTCTAGTCTGCATGCTAAGAAAAACGTGACTCCCAACTGAAAACTACAAGGGGTGTGTGATCCTGGTTGTGTTGGTACATGAGAAATTAGTAACAATGACCAGTGAAAACTTAATCTTTTTCCCCCCTTTCTTTAGGGTAAAGCTATTGGAGTGACCATTGGCTGCATTTTAGGAATGTTTCCTTTGTTGTTCTTTGGCGAGGAGGAAGAAAAACTGGAAGAAAAATAATGATGTTTTTACAAGACATATACAAATGTAAACTACTGTACCTCAATTATTCAATTATGCTGTCGATATTTAGGAATTAACAGACAGTAAAAATGTATAGACTTGGGAACAAAACCTTCAGCATGTCATTTTATGGAAACACTAATTTATTGTGGCCTTGTTGTGTTCAGTACTTCTTTTTATAAGATATCATCTAACTTTTTATTTAATTGTAAATTTTTGAAGTGTTTTCACTTATGGCAAGATGTTTACCACTTTCCCCTTTGAACTTATTCTTTAATGGATTATTGCTTCAATAATCCACCATGGATGACAGTATCACTCTTGAGTTGCATATTGGTTGCTTAACAATTGTAATTGCATGACAGAAATATCACTGGTGTTCACTGGGTCCTTCAATGCAGATTATTAAGAAGGTCAGTGATGAGTAATTTGAAGTCCCTCACTTTGCAAGGTGACTGGTTGCCCCTCACCAGCCATCATTTTGCACTCCGCTAGATTAGATATTTCAGTGACCTTTGACAGTATAGTTTCATTTTTTTCACAATTCTGAATTAAGTATCTCTGAATTTTCTGAGATGATTATGTTGATGCTTTGACAAGGTAAGTGTTTCCAGTGTAGGCTCTCTACCAAGTCCATTTTTAAAGTGGTGTTTTAACACCTTCTGTAGTTCCATATTCATGCCGATTTTTTCCTTTCTAAACAGTGTTTTGAGAATTAAGTTAAAATATCGCTAAAATTGTCTCCTTGTATTTTGAGTGTGGTATTAAAGAATTCAGACCAACTGTTTCAAAACCACAAACAACTTTTGAAATTGTTCTGCTTAAAATAAGGTGTGAATAGTTGATTGGGTGGATGAGGCCAGGGAGCAGTTCAGGGTATGAATGAGCACTGGCATTGCAAGTTTGTAATGAGTGGTTCAGCTGAAATGATAAGTGTACCATCAGTCTGGATCAGAGGACCTGATTTGATGATGATACCTTTGTATTTAAGATTAAGCCTTTGCTGCTTTTTTTTTCCTGTGAAACAATTAATAAGAAAAACAAGAAACAAAAGTAGGAGAATTAGGGGCCTTTTTACTTTTCTGACTTTTATTTTTGAAGTCTTACTCAGCATATTATAGACCTGGCAGTGCTGTATTATGTAACTGTGGTTTTTTATATGGTTATGAATAAAATGATGACAACTATTGAATATTCATAATATTTCAGGATCTGAATTGCCAAGAGCATAACGCTAAACTGCTAATTATCCCTTAGAGGAGAAGGTTTCTTACCTGTTTAAATACCATTTGGAAGAAACACTAAAAAGTGGCACAGCTAGGGCACTTTGAAAGTTTTGTTGCTGAAATCGCTAGCACTTCTGAAACATAGAAGGAAATGTTAAAAAAAAATTAAGTCCCCTGATGATTTTTATTTGCTATAGGAAAAGTCTTATTGTAACATGTGTGTGTTTTACAATGCTCATTGTTTATCTTGTTGTCAAAAATCTAAGTTCTCTGTTCTCATTTCTAGAAGCCCTTTAACAGCAATACTGAGACTTTGACTTTAATGGAGGTGACACTGTTGTATCTGTTTTTTGAAAAGCAGATGCTGAAAGGTTGGAGTGAATAGTCCTAGTAGCATGTGCTGTACTTTGCACTCTAAACCATGAAAATCTGAAGCAAGCTGTAAAATGGAATGAAAACTCAGACAAGCATCAAACACAAATGCGGAGGAGTTTTGGCTTGCACTTCAAAGGTGGAAGCTTTATTAAAATAAAATTAAATAAAACAACAAACAACAAGAAAAACCACAGCTCTAACCAAAAAAAAAAAAAAAAAAAAAAACCCAAAAGAAAAAACAAACAAACAAAAAAAAAAACCAAAAAACCCCCAACCCACAAAAACAATCCAGAAAGGCACTCTTTCCTCAACAGATTGCTGCTGGTTTACAGTACTTCAGTGTTCAGAGGTTTTTTTACTCATCCACACATTTGTCTTGCCTTAAACTCCTAACTTTTTTGCCTCTCCATGCACTTTTGTTTCTATACAAAGTTGTATGTATTTCCCAGATATTTCTTAAACTGAAGTACAAGAAAAAGCAATTTTGCTTAGCTTCTTTTGTAGCTGTTTTTACAGTTCTTTCAACACTATTTCACATTATGATACTGGCATCTTGATTGGAATCTTCTAGCAGTGGCCAAATCTCTGTTCTTTGGCATTGTACCATCGGAACACTGTTTTCATCACTCTTTTACAGCTCATGAGAACAATTAGAAGGCTGTGCCAGCTGTCACAGTAGTGTTTGTTTTATAATGGCAATAGGAAAGACTGTGTACTATTGTTAAATAGCTTGTGCATGTAAATTGAGTACCTTTTGTTGCTGTATGTCAAATTATTGTACTGCAACCAGTGCTTTTATCGAGAATCAATGAACTAAAATATCTTGAAAGAAGTTAATCATGTGTCGTCTTGTTAAACTGTTTAGCTGACCACAAAAATGTGGAGGGCAAGTGACACATGGTAAGAAATCTTGGGTATTTCAGTCTGATGCCATAATGAAGATGGTGACTTCTGGGGTTTCAGTATTTGACAAAGGTGAAGAATAACTTGTGGTTTGAGAGGATTAGTGGTGCTGCTGGAGACTGAGAGAAGGTGCTTGTTGGGGCCAAGCTGCCCCCCTGAGAACCATGGGGTAGCTTGCTTTGGCTGCAGGATCCACACTTGTGTGGACATGTTTCATGTGGAAGGGAAGATCTGTCCCTGATCTGTGCCCTGTTGCTCCACAAGGAGGGTGGGTTTTTCTGGGGTATATGGATGAAAGTAATCCCTGATGCTCTGATCACGCTTTCTAAAAACTTAACTGAGAAGACGGAGTCCCCCTTATTTTCTGGTATCTTCTCCCTCCTTGACAAAAGGAAAAACAAAACACTGCAGGCTTGTTCAGAGACTTCAGTATTGCTCTATTTTTTTTATTCTATCAGTTTTCAATTCCTGTGTTAACAGGAATTTTTTTGCGTTGAAGGGCTGGTAGACCCAAAATTGTATTTGAAATACTGTCTTCTATTGTAACTTAAATTATAAATGTATTTTTGACTGTATGTTATCTCTAGGATCAAAGAACATGCATCTGATAATAGGGTTACCCAGATCTTGCCAGTATTTTCTCATGCATGTACTTTTACATAAATTATTTGAATTCAGACAACATATTTTGTATTGTCTTTAATTAAATTGTTGAACTTTCTGTAAACTTTTGTACTACAGCAAAGCTGTTCTGTGTTTCTTTATTAGACCAGATGCTGGAGGGGAAATGTTAATAATATCCTGTGGGTATTCAGCCTCAGTTATACAAATCAGGAATTTATTATATTTAAGGTGTAAGCAAGTGGTCCTTTGTCACTGTCATAGGAAATACCACCATGGAGTGGTACTTCTGTCTCTTCATGCTTGGAAGAGAGCAATTTAAATAATTAAAATGTTTGCATGGTAAACTGGTGGTGTTTGTGATTAATACTAATCGGGAGTTCACTTGGACTTGAACTTTTGGAATTGACTGAGAGGTTTTTGTATGTAAGCTAAACCATTTTGAACTTTCGTGGACTTCAGAGCTCCTCAATTTTTTTTTTTTTTTTTTTTTACTCCTTGGTCAGTCCCTTTTACGGATGTCTGTGCAAGAAGAAGTGCTGTGAGTAAAACATCTGTACTGGAATGATGGTCTCATCTAACTTTGACAACCTGTAGAGATTGGCTGTTACTTTATTCTGGTTGTGTAGTTGAACTCTTCATTAATGTTGTTCAGAGAATCTGTCACACTTCCACCCAACATTTCCCTCTTTTTGGTCTGAATTTTTACAGGGTTTTGTGACACAGTACATAAACTGAAGGCCTTAATAAAGTATGGAGGAACTATCACCCTGCTCTGAGAGTCTTATGCCTCTGGAATTTTTCAACCTAAAAGATTAAGAAAATAGCTAGACCTTGTAACACAAATTCCAGCTCCCATTTTAAAGTCTTTATTAGATGTTTGTTAAGTCTTTTCCTTTGTCTCAATGTTCAGGACCCTTGGCATCCAGAGTGTTGCTTCAAAATAGTGTTGGGGCAGGGTGGGGAGGTGTGGACAGAGGGTTTTGGGCTAACCTGGAATTTTAAAGCCAGGCAAGATAAACGCAGAAGGATTTTTTAATATTATTTTGGAAGACAGGTGTGTGTGTTGGAGTGCTGATGTAGTACTCCTCCTGCAAGTAGATGATGCCAAGGCAAGGCAGGCAGGAAACAGTTCTGACTTAACAGTCTGCAACTTAGTAGTGCACAGCTATGTGAGCAACTGGCTTAAAGAACACTGCAGCATAAATGCTGCTTCGCAGTCATGAGTTGCTCCTTCTGTGTATGTGTGCAAAGACTAAGTTGCTGTGAAATACCAGAATTATTTGAG
This sequence comes from Acanthornis magna, assembly GCA_036785705.1. Taxonomy (NCBI): domain Eukaryota; kingdom Metazoa; phylum Chordata; class Aves; order Passeriformes; family Acanthizidae; genus Acanthornis; species Acanthornis magna. Next base: position 4,455,056 of record JAWUZG010000119.1, on the reverse strand, counting down.
ACCTTAGTTTAACGCATTTTTTGTCCATTTTGTGTTCTGTTCTTGATACCGTGCTTATCAGTGTCTTGTTTTTCTGTCGTTATGAAAAGGGCCTTTTGCTTTTGCCTGGAGAGCTTAAGCACTTCCAAACATGTGAGTATTGATTTATCTGTTTGAAAATAAATTACCTTGTTATGGAATATGAAATGTCCTGAATGGAACCATCCACTGTGTAGAAAACATGGATCCAAAGGGTAAGGTTTGCCATATGGGACCTACTGCTGCCATTCCCGTTGAGAAGAGGTTTCCACTGAGCAGTACCATAGAAAAAATAACAGGGAGTGCTGCCTTGTCTTTGCACAGCACTGCTGCTTGGGTTTGGCAGGGTGATCTGTTTGCACCGTGGTGATCCTTTGTAGTTTTGCTGAAAATTACTTGTCTGTTACTTCCAGCTAGTAACAAGGAGGAAAGTGAGGTGAATGAGTTTCTTCGGGGTCATTTTCCCTACATAGAGATGTATAGATCTCTTATTAAAGAAAAAAAACTCTATGATTTGCATTCATGGTACTTTCCTGCACTCTGTGCCCTGAAAGTGCTTTTGACATGCTGGAACATTGGAAGATTCCAAAGAGCTGATGAGGCTTCTGTCCCTTAGAGTGGCTTTTCTGCACGTCTCAGCTATTGAACCATAGAAGGTACCATCAAAGGAAAAGTGATAGAAAAGGACAAGGGTCCTTGAACAGGAAGAAGAAAATGTTTAAAGGTGATTTACAAATGTTTGCAATGCAAATGCCAAGTTACCAAAGACCACACCAAAAGCCAGTTGGATATTAAAAGGGGAGCAGCCTCTTTTGATGAAGTTTCAGGTAGGCTTTGATGCAGACCTGTGTCTCTGCATGGTTTCCCCTTAGTTACTTGACCCTTTTTGTGTAGGAAAACTGAAGGGTATCATTTTCCTTCTACACAGTTTGCTTCCTGAGAGCCCCACAACCTCTAAGGAATGGCAGGAGTGGGGAAGAGTCTGCAACCAGAGTTGTTTGTAGGAAAACACGGCCAGAAGAGCCCATACTGTGATAGGTGATCTCATCTTCATTTGTAGTCCTCATTTGCCTTGTAAAGGCAGGTAGACAGTGGGATAGTTTCTCTGGGAAAAGAAATGTTTTTCTTGGATTGTATTCATTTATGGCAAGGGTTATTGTGCTGACATGCTGAAGAACAGGGTTGTCCTTAATGCAGATATTAAAAAAAGAAGAGGTTCCTCCTAAACTCCATTGGAAACCTTAATGTTTCACAGGATAGTCATCTCCTTATCTCTCCAGTAGATGAATGGCCTGGCTGTATGTTTTGGCAGATTATAAAGTCTTAGGAAAGCCAAAAGGCAGTTGCATGTCATTTTTCTGCAGGTCACTGAGATGACATTTGAGGAGCTTGGGTACTTGTGAACTCAGTCACATATGGATATCCTTCAGGCTTCAAGGCTCAGTTTTCATATGTTTGGGTGATTCTTGCAATGGGATTTCCTTGCGTAAATGTAGACTTCCCATGTTGGAACTGGGCCACTCCATGTGTTACATGGCTTGTGACCCCTTGTGTATGGCAGAACCAGTCGTGCAGAGTGTATTTTGTCTGGTGTAGGTGTTGCAGTTTAGGGTTGGATTGCTCGTGCTGCAGGCAGGAGGGTACTGGTTTACAGCCTCTGCACCAAAAATACAGTGCTGATGTTAATTCTTACAGTCTTCTAGTATTCTCTAAGCCATGGTGAGTATTTGGAGTGTAGTGGAGTTTCAGCCCTGCCTTTTGCCCAGAGTTTGCACAAGTTTTGATTGACCTGGCCTGTGCCATGTTGCTGCTGGTCAGTGAAATTAATTGTGCAAGTTAGCTTGTGCCATGCAATGAAAGAGTGTATTTCCCCAGGAAATAACTGGTTCATTGGATGGAAACTGCTGACTGTTTTAAAGCAAACTGACCTTGTGAGTGGAGGTAGCAAAGGGGGTTGACAGGGAAACAAATTACTTCTTTAAAACTTTCCAGCAGGGAAGAGCGGCTCCTTTCTTGGTAGCTGTTCTCTCTGACATTCAGTGTCGGCAGCAAATTACACTTTGTATTTTTTTGGTTTTCATTTCAGCTGCTGTGACAAATGATGCCAATGTTCTGTGTCGCGCAGCAGTGGGGATCTCTGTTGTAAATTACTTTGCTTGAAAAATGCAATCTGCTTAAATAAACAGATTGTCCAACAAAAAGAAACTTAAAGCATACTTACAATTAACCTGCTGCTAAAATCTGTCAGCTTGGTGTTGCTGAAGGTTGGTATAATGCAAGGTAGGCCAATGGTGTGATGTATCAAAAAGTGTTACTAATGAATCATTAAGAGAATTGTGTCCTACAAAAAGTTGTGCTGCTTTTCATTAACGTTCTGCAGCTGCTCCCTCTCAGTGCTGGGTTGACTTTTTTCTCCTTGAGGCATTTGTGGTTTTGATGCCATTGTGGAGGGCACATAATGAAACATCAAAAAAGTAACTGCAAAAGAAGAGAACACAGAAAGGAAGTAAACCATCCCTTCAAAGAAATGCAAACAAATTATTAATTTCATTAAAATACCTTAAAAAGTAACACTAGCAGTGTTTCAGTCTAAACCAGCTACTGCTGGTGGTTGCAAAAATAGAAAGTTTCTGAGTTCTAGATGATGAAAACCCCTTTAGTGCAGGTCCAGTATTAACTTGATTCTGATTTAAACTGAGTTCTAGTAAAGAGAAATTGTGGATTTTGCATGGTTTATATCTTAATGTATTTTCCCATTATGTAAGTTTAAGTGCTTCTCATATGTGCAAGCAGCCTGTGAAAGTGCAAGAGATGCTGTTTCTGCTCTGTGCTTGTTATTGTAAATGATTATTGAGAACAATAGAGGGTAGGGTTTTTCCCCTATATGATAGCATAATACCCAGCATACTTTAAAACTATTGTTATATGGTTCCTAGTTGGATAAATGCTGTTAAGATGGTGTCACACATAAAGCACTCACTCTGAATCTAAAATGGGAATAGCTGTTAGGATGCACTTTCTTTTCCCCATTAAAGGCAGCCTGTGCTTCACTTTGATTAGGTAGGTGATGGCAATTACTAGTGCGCTTTGATTTGACTGTTTCCCTTAAAAGACCTTTCCATCCATGACAGAAGGTACAGTGGCAGCAACTTGTTAACTGTGTGGTTTCATACTGGTTTCATAAACTTTACTTCCATCTTGCTTTCTGACCTAAACATGCAGCCTCCTGTTGCTTTCTGTTAGGACACTCATCTTTTGTACATCCTGGTGAGGTGTCCCTGAATGTTGTGGAAGAAACATTTTTGGTGTAATTCAGCACCAGAATAATCCGGCTTGTGCCTTCAATTCATGTAAATCAAGTTAAATATGTTCTGATGAAAATTCTCTAAGTATAAGTCTCTGTGATTCGCTGTGACTTGCACATGCTTGTGATCTGGGCTAGTCAAGTTATGAATCTCTGTTTCAGTTCCTGTAGTTTTTGTAGGAAATATTTAGGAAATCATCCTGAGTCATAATTTAGGATCCAGCTGTGTGAGTGGATGGGCTGGGACTCTTACACACGTGCAGCCTGTAAGTCTGGCTGTGGCAGCACAGGAGACGTGATGTCCACGTTGCAGCAGTGCCATTGCAGACCCTGAGATTTGCCATGTAGAATCACAGAATATCCTGTGTTGGAAGGGACCCAAAAAGATCATTGAGCCTGACTCCCACACACATTGTTGGCCCCAACAAGCTCAAGTGTAGTTGGCATAATTCCTGTGGTGAGCAAGTCGCTCATGGGGCAGCCCACACTTTGCACGTGTAAAAACAGACCAGAGGGCAACTCAGAGGCTGGTGAGCTCCTGCTGCCAAAAGCACCTGTTCAAGAAAGAATCATTCTGCTACAGGAATAGTCTTAGGTGTTTCCAGCATACCAGGGTTTGTCTCCTCTGATAAACTCTCAGTATGCCCTGTGGTTTTTGCAGATTTTATCTCACATCCTCTAATCTTATTCTGGCTGAAGTTTGCAGGTAGCTTCCCTTTGCTATGTCGGTGGTGTGGTGATTACTCTTATTTCCTCCACATTGTAGGAAGGTGCAGAGGGAGTGGTGGTGCCACGGATGGTTAGAGCAAAAGGTGGAAGAGTTTCTGCATTTCCTCAACATACTTTTTTCTTTGCATGGATGCTCTGGAGATGCGTGAATGTTAGGAAAAATTTTGAAAGCATCCATAGCTGTTGCTGTCCATGAATGACAGAATGACAGAATTCACCTGGCAGAATTGTGTCTGAGATGTTGCAGGCAGGGTGACACTGTAGCTTTTCTACAAATTGTGGTCTGCAGATTTGATGTATCTTGCTTTCAGTTGTGTGGGTTTTTTCCTTAACCTTAGTTTTTAACTGTTCTCCAGTTTGCTGCTTTGAATTAGTACTCCTCAGTGTGTCATACTGAGTAATTCCTCCCCATGGTAAGTGTATATGCATATTGAAAAATATTCATCTATTGGAAAGATATCCATTCTTTTAACTACACTTAGTCACTGTTGGAACATAACCACTCTTTTCTGTATATCGCATTAATCCCCTGTAGCGCTATTCTTTCTGCAAGTAAATAAGCTCAGTTTTCCTGTGCTTTAAAACACGGGGTGAAATACTTCAGTGATTGCCACAAGATAGCTATAACAAATAGGAAAATTTACTGCAGTTACTTTCCCTTCCTCCTGGTACTCCTGTCTGTGCAGTCAAAACTCTGTCAGCCTTTATGACTGCACAGAGGAAATGTCCTTCCTTTTCACTCACCTTTGAATTTCCAACCCTGATGACTCTTAACACTCACTGGTTGTTGCCAATTTTTTTCTGCATGTGCAGTTAAATTTATTTTGTATTTAAAATGTTTGAATCCCCTCTTAACCTCTTTGAATCCTTCTCACAGTATCTAGAGTGCTTGCAGAGTGTAAGCAGTAGTTGAGAGTAAAGTGTATTTATTTATTTATTAACATTAATACTTTGCTTCCTGTCTTCTAAATGCCAGTTATGTCAAAGTGTCCTTATTCTTGGCATTACTGACTACCCATGCAAAACCAATATTTTTCTGCTGGTTTTCTCCACAATCTGTGTCTCTGGTTTTTTCCACCCCCGTAATTTTGAAGAACTATTAAATGTTCAAGCCACAGGAGCAAACTCTGGTTTTGCTGATCTTAGTGAATCAATTTATAGAAACTGGCAGTTTTGTCACTTAATAACATTGCTGGAGGAATCTACAGCATGTCAGCTTGTCGTTCTCTTTGCAGCGTAGGATTTGTCTTACTTATTTGTGGCTGTCTAGAAGTTAAACATCCCTCTGAGCCATGCAGGGAGTCAGAGGGACAGCTCTGGAGAGATGTTGCATCCCCCTGCTTCCAAAGAGGAAGAATAGCTGACTAACTGTAAGTTATGCCCCAAACTTTAGACTTGTGGGTAGGGTGAGGTAAATGCAGTATCAGCACTTTATGGCTTTTGAACTGTGTGCAGTGTCTGGCTCCTCAGGAGCAGATCCTGTGCTTATGGCATATCAGACTGTGGCGGCTGAGTTTGAAGATTTGTTGCCCAATCTGAATCCTGGGAGAAGGTGAGCCAGTGAAGTCTGTTGCACATCTGAATCACAGGGGTGACCCAGCCTAGTGAAATGGGCATTTGCAGATCTGATGGATACCTCCTGGGGCTGTCTCACATTAATTTCCCTGACTCCTGGGACTCTTGACTGTATGATAATTTCGATACATGGCTTGTAGGGTCTGGAAGATGAGTGACTTTTGCAATCCATGTAAGTGAAGGGAAGAATAATAGTGGTGGATGAGAATTTATTTTAACATGAGTGTGCTCCAGACTTGGAGTAAACTCAAAGCTATAATAAAGTCTTTCACCTTCAGGACTAAACGGTACTAAATTGAAAATAAAGGCATTATTTTTGGTTGTGGTGTGGGACTGGCAGAGTGGCATTTCTGCTGGCAGACAATAAAAGGGCTGCTGTCCTTCAGTGGAAAAAGAGAGAGGCTGTTATGTTCTTGGCCTGAAAGAAATAGAGTTCCTCATCCATACTGGAGGCTTGCCTCAATGTCTTAAGTGACTTTTGGAAAAGCAGCTCAGATTCTTTGCTGAACTGCTTTCACAGCCTCCAGTTCCCTGTTCAGCTTTGGAAACTTGGCAGAGCAGATTCTGGCAGTGGTGTACCAAGTCTTCTTCTAGACAGTTTGAAGCACATTTGACAGGGCTATATCCAGCACACAACAGTAAATGGAAAATGTGCAAAGACTTCTGTGAAATTCAGTGTTCAGACAGCAGGGCTCAGTGCAGTGGTTGCTGGTCTGATTCTCCACCAGGTGAGATGCACAGATCGCTGTGGGCATTGTGTGTCTCTATAAGGTGCTTGATGGATGTCTGGGGAACGGGGGAGGCTCCTTTTCATGGAGCATAAACTCCAGTTAAACCTGAGCAGCTGCCACATGAGCACCCATTGTGTGCACAAGGCCTTGGGTAAACTCCTGCTGTGCTGAGGCCACTCCAGTTTATTTCTTGTGATGAAGAAATACGAAAATTGTTTGAATTTCCTCTTAACCTCTTTGAATCCTTCTCACAGTATCCTTCCAGTAGCAGAGTGTAAGCAGTAGTTGAGGGTACAGATCTCACAAGCCCAGCCAAACTTTCAGTTAACGTTTGGTTGGGTCTGTAAGAACTACACAGGTACAGAACATCTAACCATAGATATGCTGCATTTCTGCCCTCTGCAATTCTGTAGATGTATTATTTGTCAATTCACTTGGGCTTTTAACATCAAAGTGCAAATGTAACTACTAAGGATCCAGTCTGGTGACGCTGGAATCACTCAGGTGTGGAAAGATTCAGTTCTGTGTCTCCCTGCAGGAGTGTTCTGGGTAAAGGGTTCTTGGTATCTGAGGTACAGCACCAACAGTATGTAAGGTGTGAATGTCCCTTCAGTCTAGAAGATGAGGATTTACTGTGGGCACGGGATTATTTTTACCAAACGATAATAAAGATTTCTCTTTATGATGGGGAAAAATTGGGGGTTTTTTGGTCACAAGTGTGACAGATTTTGTCATGAAATTGAGAGAGGTTTTCCATCCCTGTTGCCTCAGTGCATCCTCTGCCTGATACACTCACATCCTGTCGTGGCTGCAGCCCCCCTTACTGACCTGATGTTTGCCCTCTAGTCATGTGGGTGAGGAGATCTGCTGAAGAAGTTAATCCATTGAGGAGCTCCTGGCAGACAGCATCAGCGACAGCAAAGACTTCCAGCCAAGTCTGGCATCAGCAGAGACTGGGTTCATACCAGCAACAGGGAGATGTTGATGCTTTTAAAAGACAATTTGGCACTGGACACAAAACCGACTGTCATAGCAGCACAGTGCTAAGTCCAGCTATTCATACTGAATGCTTGATGCTGTGGAAGAGAGGCCTAAAAAATTGTTAGAAGCTCACATCTGGGAAAAAACCTCATGGAGTCAGTGAGGAAGGAGAGGCAGGAGGAAAAGAGGAAAAGTAGCACTGAAAGTCATGGTGGTTGAAAGGGGATGTAGGCTTATTTCAGCAGGGGTGTGACATATTTGAGGGATGCCTGCTGCTGTGGGGCTTTACTTAGAGTGCACAGAATGGATGGGTCAGACAGGGAGGTGTGGGAGAAAATAGTGGTGTTAAAAACTGGGCTTACGGGGAGGGGGAAGTGATGAGTGAGCAGGACAGAGGGCAGACAATGAAGGAGGTATGAGAATTCACTTCTAAGAAATTGATAGAAATAAGGAAAGACTGCTTCAAAATGTTATCAAATTAACCAGCATATTAAAACCTCACAGGAATGTGTGGACTGTTGCGGATATTAAGGCAGGCAGCAGGAATGTGCCTTGCCAGTACTCTTTGGGCTCTGCTAGTGGGTGTTGCTGTGAAAATCAGAGATTCTTTGGTTGAAGAGCTTGAGAGACTGCATTTTATTGCTCTGACTAACCCACTTGAGTGAGAGTTTTGGACTCTGCATGGTTTTCCTTGTGATCTCAAGGTTGTTTTAGAAATGTTTGGCTTTTGGTGCAATTTGGCAGAGATATGCAGTTTTTTGCATTTCAGAATGGAAATTGAATAAACTGGGTGGAGGGGGGGTAATCTGTGCAGCTCAATAGCAGAGAGAAGTCAAGAAATTTTCCTCTCAACTGGCTTCAAACGAAGCCATCTTCATTAACCTGCATATTTCAGAACACATACTTAGTCTTTATCATTAATCTTAATATAGATAATGAATTTAATGAACAAGGATAAGTCAGTGAATGAATGGCTATGGCATATTCTTTTTATGCAAAACACATTTATCTTGATGACATCTCTGCTGGAGCTCCAGCAAATGTGCCTTTCCAGGGGAGATATGAGAAGGAATTGCTACTTACCTGACTGTGTAATACAAACCTTATTCTGATATTAAACTGGTTATTCTTAAACAAAGCAGGAATGTGTGTTGTTCTAGATTAGCATAAAACTGAATCACAATTCAAGGATCACCATTATTTAAACTTTAAAATAATGTAATTTGTCCTGCAGTACATGTGTGCCACTTCTCTCTAGTTCTAGCTGAATTTGGGTACCCTTCCACAGAGATCATGGGCTCAGTGGTCAAGCGGAGAGTGACGGATGTTGTTCATCCTGCCTTTGGCAAGTGGACAGTGAAGTGGACTGACAGCTGCCTGAATGGCTGGGCCCAGAGCCCAGAGGACAGTTACTACTGGTGTCCCAGGGGTTGATACTGGGGCCAGAGCTGCTTAACCTCATCGTTAATAAACCTGCTTGATTGTGCTGCTGTGTCAGCACATTCGCAGATGATATGAAACTGGGAGGAGTGGCTGACGCACCAGAGTTGTGATGTCCAACCAAGGGATATGGCAAGTGCTAGCCCCAGGCAGGAGTAGCCCCATGCACTGCTACAGGCTGGGGCTGACCCCAAGAAAGGCCCTTAGAATCCTGGTGGAGCCCAAGATGACCATAAGGCATCAATTGCCCTTGCGGCAGAGGTGACCACCCACGTCTGGGGCCTGTGCCCATTGGTGGGCTCCTTGTTACAGGAGAGACACAGACATACTGGAACAAATCCAGGAAAAGGTCACAGAGATGGTTAAGGAATGGAGCATGTGTCATGTGAGAAGGCTTCAGAGAGCTGGGATTATTTAGTCTGGAGAAGTGAAGGTTCAAGGGGACCTTACCCATGTGTGACTACTTGATTGGGGGGAGGATAAAGAAGAGAGATCCAGTCCTCAGTGGTTCCCAGTGTTGGGACAGGAAATTACATTTAAGCATAACAAAGCACCCAACATTTTATTGTGAGAGTGATGGAACACTGGATCAGGTTGTCCAGAGAGATTGTAGAGTCTCCATCCTGGGAGATACTGAAAACCTGACAACACAGCACTGAGCAACATGCTCAGGTGACCCTGTTTTGAGAAAGAGGTTGAACTAAGCCATCTTTTAGAGGTCTCTTCCCACTGCAGTCATGATGTGATTCTGTGGGTAGGATATACTTTTGTTATCAAGAAAAAAAAAAAATTCACTGAAGTGAAACTGCAATTGTTCAGATGGTTTCAGTAAAAAATAGGAGTAAAAAACACTGTGTAGCTAAAAGCTCATTGGTAGTTAAAACTTGAAAACATTGCTGTGTTCAATTCCATGTTTTACCTTTTACAGGATTGCCAGTTCTTGTCAGAGGATCACAGAATCATAGAATGGTTTGGGTTGGCAAGAACATTAAAGATCATCTAATTCCACCCCTGCCACCATGGGCAGGAGATGCCACCTGCTAAGTCAGGTTGCTCAGGACCCCATCCAGCCTGGCCTTGGAAGAGAATGGAGGGCACTTGTTTTGAATTACACTAAGAGAGTTTTTGTGGTGGAAGCCTGGCTTGGAAAAAGTGACTTTAGATTTCCTAGCAGGATGAGCTCCTGCCAGCAGCATATCGTGTGCATGGTGTTACCTTTGTGTGTCATGTGCCACAGCTGGGGGGGATTTCCTAGAAGAGCTGGGCTGCTTCTGTGCCTCCCTGCCAGCAGTAAACAGGACCAGATCTCTGTCGCTTTTTAAATGCATCTGATTTGTTGCTCACCTCCCTTTTTGTGTGTTTATTCCCAAAGGTTGGCTTTCTAAGTTGGTTTGCTCTGAGAAAGCTGGGGGTACAACAGCTGCAGGGTCTGATCTCTCTGGAACAAGTTTCTTGGAACACGTATGAGAAATGCAGTCTAAACCTTCTGTAGCTTGCAGTGCTTGGCATGAAACAGCTCTTGTGGGTCTCTTCCAACTCGAGGTGTTGTGTGAGTCTCCTCTGGGCCAAGTTCATCTCAGTGCAACCACTGAGCATTATCTGTACTCTCTGGGCTGTTCTCCTCCTGAAAGCCATTATTTTGTAATCAGGCCTGGAGAGTATTGATCACTGGATGAGAATAACTTGGCAGGTTTTGAGGGCTCTGTTTGAACTGGAGGTGGCAGCAGTGGGAGTGGGCATTTCTTTCTGTCAGGAGGGGAGAGAAGAAAATGGAAGGCTTTTATTCTAAACCATCTTTGGCATTAATGTGTGGTTTAAACAATGACTGGGGAGGGGATACAATTTGCACTTGACTGTTGGTGGGCATAAGGAAAAGAGTAGGTGAAAAAGATGTTGGCAACAGGAGCTTCTGAAGTACCATTTTCTGAACAGTGATCCTCATTACAGACACCCTCAGTATAATTAGTGTGCGAGTGGGTTGTGGGGCCACAGCCGGAAAAGAAAATTTTCTTCTAAATGTGTTTACCATTATGAGTAAAAAAAAGTGGGGAGGAGGTGGGCTTTTTATTGATAAAAACTGTTGCACTTTATCAGCTGTATGCAAATATTAGATAAGAGACATGTCTTGTGCACAGTGAGATGTAAAAGCTGCTGGAAAAAAACTTGGAAAATATAAAGGCTGTTACTTAATTGCAAATCAACCTTTGTTTTCCCCGTTTCATTCCTTTTCTGCTTTATGTTTTTGTGCAGTGTGGGGAAGGCCATCAGACAGCTGTGCTGACGTATTCTGGTTAAACTGCTGTACCCCAAGCCACAGGGTGAGCTTGGGCAGTGCACGAGCCTGACATGATGAAAACATGTTTTTTCCAGCTGTCTGTGTTAGACTCCTGGATCTCAGGTTTCTTTTACAGTCAAGACTTTTGGATCCATCTGGATGTAGTCCAAATTCACTATACTGAAGCCTGCATCCAGGCAGAGATCCTGCAGTAACCCTGTACCTTGGGGGTGTATAAAATGATGCTTGTTCTGCAGGATTTTCTGCTTCAGCCATAGAAACTTCATGTTGATCCCTGTCTGTGGGGATGCAGGGTTGGATTTCTCCATCAAGAAAGAAATCCTGCTCCTCCTGCATCGACAAGAAGGAGGTAGATGCTTTCTTCATCCTTTCTTCCCTGACTTTCACAGCACTCATGGCAGTCAGGCCCTTATCCTTTCCCTGACCAGCAGTCCTAGGGGGGACTGATGAAGAGTCATTTCCCAGTGGGACAGAAAACAGTTCAGGATGGACTAATTTCCCTGTATTTCCTCAGATTGTGCTGATACTCAACCCTACGACACCATCTCAGTACTCAGATGACATTCAGGCTGGTGCAGAGCTGGTGAGAATTGTTTTCACTGGACTCTGGCTGGACACTGGAGGAGGCTTTCACCAAGCTGGGGCAGGAGATAAGGAAGAGTTCGGGTCCAAAATACACAAGAACAGAGACAGTCAGTGATTGCTATGAATCACAGTTGCCCTGGTGGAAGACCCACTTAGGGTGGGTCAGGCCTGAATACCTGCCAATACCTTATGAATACCTGCAAGGACCTAAACTGGAAATTTAGAGGAAAACTGAAGATTTCCAGAAATTCTGAAACTCAGGAGAAATGCAGCTAACAAATCCTCTTGTGTTTATCCTTAGAGTTTCCCAGGGGCCAGCTGCATCAGCGTGAGCATCCATCAGCAGCCACAGCAAGAGCTGATATTTGCTGTTGGCAAGTTCGATCCCATCTTATGGAAGCTGAACTGCTGGAAAAAGCTGCTTTCCCTTGATGTCTGAGGGTGCCTTGGACTCTGAACACTTAAAATTCAGCATGAAATGAGGCTGGTCTTTTTAAATGCAAGAAAGTTGTTGCTGACAAGTGTTTGTGACAATGTGTAAACAAACGAGATGATAGGGAGCAAGGAACGTGTCTATGGTTATAAAAGTAAATGTAAATATTAGGCTTAGAGAGAGGTAGAATTATGTTGCAATCAGTTCTCCAGGCTGTTGGTACCTACCTTTTCATGAGGATTTCCCACTTGGGGTAATCATCTGCTGTGCCTTTGTACAGAGGCGTTTCAGGTTATCATTGAACCTGACCCTAGTGCTGGTCAAGACCAAGAAAACACAAAGACCAGAGATGAGCAGATCACCAGAAGTGAGCCTATGAGACCAGCAGTATTACAGAGAAACCACAAGCAGGATTCACCCATTCAGACCCTCTCTGTCTAATAAGGATGCTGATAGAAAAAGAATTCAGCGCTCTGGGGTAATGAGAAAAGAGAATGGTGAGACTTTGTTGCCATTTGAGAGAAGACAAGCTGAGAGAGCTGAGAAGCGTGCTGGAGTTTGTCCGCTGGGGCTAGGGTACAGCCCGGGCTTGAGAGCTGGGAGGAGGAAAAGGAGCTAGGTGAAGGGAGACTTTCAGAGATTGCTTCAGAGCAGCCCATCTTGGGCAGAGAGAATGTCTTTGGTGAACTCTTAAGACCATACACAGATACGTTGCTGAGTTGAACTTGCAACAGAGATGCCCTTGATGTCACTTACCTTTTACATAAGGTGGGCTTGAGAACAAATACAACTTGGAAGCAGAATGAAGACTATGTAGCTCAGTGAGCAATCAAATTTCATTTCTGTTTTTTGAAATCTCTGTAAGGATTGCCATAAAATCTTGGGCATCACCTTGGAACATTTGATATACATGTGAATTAATGAATAGCTAACAAGAGGGCAAAATGAAAATCTGTGAACCATTAGTTATAGCTCTGGAAGAGAGAGCTGTCTCCTGGGTCCCACTAGCAGGTTTTCCTGGAGTACAAGGCTATTTGCACCAGGGCTGCTCAGCGGTTGAGCCCTCGGGACAGATTCACAGACACCACAGTGCACTTGCAAATCTCATGTGGAAAGTCTCTTCCATGTTTTTGAGAATGGTGGGCAGGTCGCATGGGTATGATCCAGGTGTTTCCTGCATTTGTACTGCAAGCCAGTCATCCCTCACAGATGATGGACCAAAACTAAACGGTCATCACCTGTATGCGGGCATTTTAAATGTTTTGTATTTTGCAGCATTTCACATTAGCTGGAATAAATTCAATGTTCAGGTGGAATATTTTCCCAGCAAAGAGTATAGTTTTATCAAAATGGAAATGTTTGCCTGATACCTGCTGATTTTTATGGGTCTCTAACTGGAAGATTTCTTTTGTTCCATTGAAATGCCAAAGTGTTTCCTTTAGACTTAGGTCTGCAAAGAAGTTATTGTATTCCCTTTGGTGTAATACAATATTCAAACCTGAGTGAGTGGAAAAGATGCAAATGAAAAGTGCCAGAAGGACAGAGAGAGACTTTGTTCTGTAAGAAAGGTGTTGAAGTTTCTTGTCAGAGGCACTACTGGCAATGTTTGTGCTGATTAATAATACATTTTTAGGAGAATTTTTTATAAATAAAATGTACCTCAGCTGTGATGATGTTTGATCCTAAGGTATGGTGTATTTAGGGGCTTTATCGATGAGGATTTGGAGCAATTGTGAGATTATATGGTCTGATCTCATAGACTCCTGGAATTTTACTTTATTATTCTCTTCTAAATTCTGTGTCTTATTCCCTTCGACTGACACTTGATGCATTGTGTTGAAATGCAGCAGACAGAGGTGGACTATAATGTGAGATAAACTCTGGGCACAGAGGAAGAGAATGAATGAATGCAAGAGGTGAGCAAGGTGATGCATTTGGAGGCTGCTGCTTTTCTAAGGCACAGAGGAGGAACCTGCCACATGTCACAGAGTTCCATCTACCTCCCCTTTCCTTTCCATAGCATGGAGGGGATGTGTGGAGGGCCCCAGACCACCTGCCATGGAGGTTTGGTGCAGAAGGTGCTGTGGTGACTTTCTTTCCACAGCCTCCAGCTCTCAGAGCGGTATTTCCAGGGACCACCAGGAAGCAGGTATGGCCTGGGTGCTTGGGACCTGACATGCCAAAGGGACAATGTTCTGCAGTCAGCCCCAAGCAATTAGTTTTGAAGAGAGGCTGTTGTTTTGTAAAGATGCCAGGCTCTGGATGGAGTCACGATATGGATTTATTTATTCAAATTAATTCACCTGCTGGCAAGCAGGATAATTCCCTTTCTGGGCGCTGCTGCAGGCACTGACCATGGTGCCACTGCTCAGCACTGAAGTAAAGAAAACCGCTTCGGGGTGACGCTGTGTAAGGCCCCAAAAATCTCACTCAGTGAGACACTTAAAAGGGCTTAGTTGTTCATGTACTCTGGGTTAGGCACACGGGAGAAACACCAATGGTATTCTCAAGAGGTCAAAACACCAAAAAGAACTTTACTGGCCACTTTAGAAAATCAAAGAACTTCAACAAAAGATTCAGAGCAGCATTCAATCAACATAAAACACTCCTCAAAGCATTAAGTTAGCCCATTCAACTAGCCAACTAGAAGCCTCTCTGATTTTAAGTTTCTCAAAATCCCAGGAAGGGGGAATTAGAAGAAAGTGAGAAAGACAGAAAAGATAAAGAACAGAACAAACATAACTACCGCTCCTGGTTTCAGCTGTGTTCAGCTGATCGAAATTCTAAGAGGAGGTGGGGTCAAGACATGTGCTTGCCTCATGTCTCAGGTTAAATACCCTTTGGCTTTCCTGGACCCTTCCCACAGGTGGGACTTCAGGTCATTTGGTGTCTCAGGAGCTGGGCAGGAGCTCCAGAGGTGGGCTGGAGTGTTGCCTCCGGTGTGCCAAGGATTGGTGGCCCCTGCAGAGCTGTGGTACAGGCGGGGGTGTGGGGGCTGTGGGGCAGGGCATCACCTCAGCAGAGCCAAGGCCTGACCTGCCCCTTCCCCTGACAGTGCCTGAAATACTTGGAGCCAGCAGCACTTCCAGCCTCCCACACCCTGAGGTGCTGCCCTGCCTTGGCAGGCACACATGAACACCTGAGCAGAGCTGGGTCACAGAGAGGTGGCCCTGTGCTGTCCCACCATGGCACAGCAAGGGTTGCACATGGGATGTGTCCAGCCCCAGCTGTGTCCCAGGTACACAGTGTAAGGCTGGGACAAAAGCTGCCTCCTTTCCCAGCTGTATATATCTGCATGCAATCTTCTTTCTGCTCATAGTTTTTCTACACCTTGACTTAGCAATTTCTCATCTTTCTCCAAAATTCGGTTCTTTTGACTGGAATGGAGCAGAGGAATGAATAACCTGAGGAAGGATGGAATGCTATCATGGCAGCTGAATGCTTTGTTCAATATATTCATAATAGACTGTGCATTCCCCATTTTAATGGCAGTAAGCTTTTGGGGGCAGTAAAAAAAAGACCATGTATGAAGAATTTGAGAAAGATCTTTGGAGGCAGAGTGACTGGGCAGAAAACCATGAGATTCCAGTATTTGTAATTATACAGGGATATACATGGTGAAAAGCAATCCTAGCATCATGTTCAAAATATTTGGCTCTGAGCTGATCATTGCCATGCAGGAGTGATTTATCTGGGCTGTGATAGTTCATCTTTTGAAGACATTGTCTTGATTGTTCAACAGTGGTCAAAAAAAAGTCAAGATGCCCAGGAATTAGTAGGAAGAGGACTGAGCAGCAAATTCTGCGTCTCCTGAGCAATCTCAGGCAATCAGGCTAACAACCAACTCAGGATATGGAAAACTCCAGTCAAATGTGTCATGTAAGCAATTAAGTAATGGTGTTATTAATAAGGATATGGCTATATCGGTGTACAGGCAAAGCAAATTCATACCCTAAACCTGTTAGACATTTATCTGTAAGCATCACTGCTGGTGTTGTGCACAGCAGAAAATTCAGTGATGCAATGTAAGCTTTTACTGGCTCAAATTCAAGACTGAGTACATTATTCAAAAGAAACAAAGGTACCACTGAATTATTCAGGGCTTGCTGAACAAGTGTTGAAAACCCAGTAACACCACACTAACTTAAGTGGGGTTTTTTTATTACACTACAGCCTGCAAAGCCAGGGCCATCTAGTTGTTGCAGCTATTTCTCTACAGGCTTGGTAGGGGAAAACAAATATTTGATGCATAAAAATACACAAGTAATGAGACATCAATGGCATTTCTTAATCAATGGCTTCATGATAATGTATTGCAGCTTGTTTGCACATTTCCAGCAGCTTGTGGAGGATGTCTAAAAGTGGTGTGGCGGGTGCTGGTAGCTGAGGTGGCAGCAGGACCACCCTGCTCTGGCTATTCTGTGTGTTCCTGGAGGAAAAAAGTCTCAATCTTCTCCTCCTGAGAAGGCTAAGACACCGAGACAATGTCCCTGCTCACACACGGTGCTCCCTCCTCTTTGCACCCAGGGCAGAGGAGCCCAGTGGGTGCTGCCAGCAAATGCAGGTGCTGCTGCAGAGCAGTAAGGAACTCTCATTTTCAGAGATTGTAAGATACATCTGGTGTTTGTTAAAGGCTGAACATTATTTACCCTGCAAATGAGATTTATAGAATTTTAAAGAGAAACTCTATGCCTTTGGGGGGAAAAAAGATTTTATGTGTTATTTTCAGGCTTACTGAATTTTTAAAGCTTTACTTAGAGAGTGGATCACATTTTCATCTGGCATAAATATTGTGCAATGAATGTGAAGCATATACTGGTGTTTTGCCAGGTGAACATGTAATTTCCTAAGATTTATTAATTATGTAATTTCCTAAGATCTGTTGTAAAAATGTTTTCTTGTTTTTCTCAATGCAAGGATTTTATTGCAAGGGAGGAAGGTAACTGGCCAGTTATGTATACATCGACTAAAAGACAACATAAATAATGAAAACAGGGTAAAATGTGTATTTGCTTTCTCAGAAGCCTTGTTATGTTCTCTAATTGCATAAATACAGAACTTTGGGTCAGGTTTCTGGCTATTGGAACTGGTGGTTGATGCAGAAGGTATTCCCTTTCTCAATATTTAGAGGCATTGGAGTGCAAGCTGTCCAACTTGGAAACGGATCTGCTGGGAAGAGAGCTGGTGAGAAGGTCAGACATAAATTGTATCTTTGGGAAAATTACTGCTGGCTGAGAAAATATAATTTGTAGAACAAGACAAAACATTGTATCTTAATAATTTAACTGAACAGGGAAATAAAAGTGCCCTTTTGATGCTTTTTTGTTTTTCCTGTCTGCGTGATACAGACCTGTGGTTCTACTAGTTCTGCTTCCCAGAGTGAAGCCCCCCCTGCTATTAATGGGTGTCATCCAGCTTGCTGAAAAAAGCCACAGCAGAAGTGATTAAATTCTGTTGATTTCATTGAAGACCTTCGCCGACCTGCATTGTCCTGTTTCTAAGAGGTGATGGGCATCACGCAGGATGACTCTACCTGCAGAAGTCCCCAGGGATTTCTGTGTCACAGAAATGTTCAGCAAGGCTGAGGCCAGCGCAGGTAGCTGGCCTTTCTCACGCTGATAAGGTGCTGCACTTATCTCTGGCGTGGTCTGAATGAACAGTGCTAAGTCTGTACTTTTTAACTGAATCGCCAATGGCTCTGTCAACAGCCATCATTCAGGACTCCTCAGCACATTGCTTACATCCTGACAGCTCTTGGACATCCACTTAGAGATCTCATTGCTCAGCTTTTCAGGGGCCTCTTGCCCAGCAGGTCCTTGGCCATTTTGGGAAGACCTTCGCAAAAGGATCCATAATTTTGTAATTTTATTTTCTCTCTGGTGAAGGTGACCTTAAATGCCCTTATATTCATGGATTCAAATCTTCAATTCTGAGCTAAGTGCATTATACCCTAAAACCATTCCAAATAGCCAAAATAATTTTCTCTATTTCATTATAAGTTTCCCTGGCTAGTTCTGTCATGTGGGTCCTAAACTGGTTGTTAAGTAGTCAGACAAAAACTGTTTTTATGCCTGTAGGTTAAATATATGTTAAACATATCTCACAAATTAAATTTCCAAGTTAAGCATGGATATACCTAATCCATTCTAATCTGGCTTTTCTGTGGTTACCTGTACAGATAAGAATTCTTATTAAGCAGTCTGATTTATCTCTCTCTCCAATCCCTTTCAGACAAAATAATAATAATATTTTTCTATTATGACTTATTATTATGCCATTAAAAATGATGAGCAAACATTAGATTTAATCACCTCAATGTTTCAAAGGCAAAGTTTGATTGATGGACTCCCAGGACAGCTTCTCAAAATACTAAGTTCTTCATCTATCTTAACACAACATATTGTCATGACACATTTTTATTAGGCAGGTAGCAGTTTTTTGGGGAAAGAAAAAGTGCTCTTGAACATCTTATCTTCAGTTTTAATTTCTAGCTCTGAGTCTGGATGTCCAGCATTTTATTTGACAAAGCAACTAAGTCTATCATCCTGAAAGGTCACATTTGGTTTGGTTCAGCCTTGTGCTTTTGGTAGTTCAGTCTGCGTAACTTCTATAAGTGGAAATCATCTTTCTTGCTGGTGATCTAATCAACTGATTTAATGCTTAAACCATGTCTGTTATAATTTATTTCCTTAAAATTCACTTTTTAATTCCCTAGCCTGTTAAATAAAAGTCATCTGGTTGGTTGAGGTGAACTGTGGTGAGTCAGAATGTCTTTTGGGTATGAATCATCATTACATCAGGAGTAATGACAGAAAGGTAATACTGCCTATAATTTAAAACTTGAGAACAATTGTAATTTCTGCTATTGTACACTGGAAACCAAGCTGACCTATAAAATTTGTCAAACAAAGCTACAGGACTGGCAGAGGCAGACAAAGCAATAAATGAGCAAATAACGCCTTTGATCCACGGTTTGTGCTTTTTCAAAGAAGATACTTTTCAAGCTCATTTTGCTGTTACTAAAAAATGTTTGCGTTTTTGTTGTTAGTCTTTTTTAAATTGGGGGTAGAAGTAGACTCATGGTGTCTAGCCACATCAAGCCCTTCTGCCCCCCATATTTAGTGGAGGAAGGGAGACCTCTCTAGAGATGAGCTATTGCACCCACACAAATCCCTGTGTAAGGATGGGCAACATCTGCTTTTGGAGGAACCCAGACAACTGCTGGACTCGTGCTTGTCTTTTGGAACAGCTAAATTTCAGTGAGATAAACTCTGCCTGTAAGCAAGTCTAGCTATCAAAATTAAACAAAATTTCATTTAGAATCACATATAAAAGCATTTAACTGATGCCCACTTCAAATGGATTCAGTTATCATTTGAATTCTGTTAATTTTAAGAAGTTTAGATTCTCTCTTTCAGATATGTATCTGGCATAAATATTTTATTTACATCAATCATATGGGTCCCCGTAACAAAATGTCTTCATTTTATTTCTGTCAGACTTTCACAGGAAAAGGGATGGACTTTAAAACTCCATACCAGTACTTCCTGTTGTATCTTTTTGCTGTGAAGTTGGTTTGCTTAGTAACATAAATCCAGCTGCTCAGATTGGGAAATAGAGTTCTTCTAGGAGCTCTAAAAATATAAAAACTAATACTTAAGTCTCTAACAATCCGCTTTAGGAGCTGGTTTGCTTGGAAAGGATGTAAACCCTGTATCTCTCTGTGACAGTTGGAAGTGCTTACCCTGGATCGTGGAAAGAACCTTTGCCTTTTCATAAACATGGACTGCCAGAACTTGTCAGTTCAACACCAGAAACCAGCCACTAGCACAACTGGGACAGGTAAAGGAGACTAATTAATGTATGGCTCACCTAATTTCTCACTTGATGAAAGATCATCACTTAGCCTTATAATGTTATGGCCACAAGTCACACCTGTAACCTAAATGGGTTTGTGCCCTTGTTGGTGCTGGGGAGCAGACGGATGTGTGACAAGCCACAGCTGCCCTGCTTGAAAAAGGAGTAGCAAAAGGCAGGAATTGTCTTCTGGACAGAGGGGATGTGACACAATGGGGGGGCACAAGCACAACACAGATATGAGCAAGCACCTCGTGCCTCTGCTGCTCTCCTTGCTGTGGGAGCTCTTCTGCTCTCTCCGTGTGCAGAGCATTAACATCATAATGCAGGTGATTAATGCACAGCAGCAAGAGGTTTAGGAAGGAGCTGAGGTGAGGTGTATGTAAAGATAGGTGAGTGTTTTTCCCTGGGCAGATGGACTGCAATTAGTGACAGTCCAGGTCCTTCCATGGACAAAAGCATTTTTATCTGAAAATGAAATGGCAAAAAAAAAAAAGAAAAAAACATGCTAAAGTGACTGTAGAAATCTTGCACTGGTGTTTAGTGCTGGAAAGTTACTTTCACCACATGTCCTGTGGTGGCAGAGGGAAACCACTTGTTTGCTGCAGGAGCAGCAAGTAGCAGCTACTTGCAACAACCCAACTGCCTGTCAGGTGTTCTGATATGCTCTGCTACAAGACAGAAGGAGCAGTGCACTGGAAAAATGAATAGAGCAATGGATTTCTGATGGGGCAGTCAACAATTGTCATGGGGCTTAATTTCATCCTAGTATAAGAAAGAAATTTTTTACAGTGAGAACAATCAATCACTGGAACAACCTCCTCAGGGATGTGGCAAAGTCCCCATCAATGGAGGTGTTCAAGGTGCTAGGTAATTTCATCCAGGCCCCCCTTTCCACAAAAGGTTGTCCCAGGTGACCTTTCAAGGTGCCTGCCTGACCTGGTCTATGATTCTAAAAGTGATAGCCCTGGGTGACATGGGCTTGGATGTGGGTATGTAAGAGCCATGAATTTGTTCTTGGGATCCAACTACATCTTGTTCTGATAAAACGTTTCTGCAGCATTGGCACTAAACTTTCTTAGGCCACAGTTGCTGCTGAAAGATACCAGCAGGAGACATTCTGCTTCAACCTTTGATTGCCCATAGCAGAATGTGCCAGAGCAACTCTGATGAGTCAAAAGGAAATACATTGCTGCTGTTCCTGTGCAGGAGTAATTTCTACCTTATTTGATAGAAAGCCAAACAGCGCAAATCTTACCTGCTTCCATAATTTTCCATACTGCAGTTCTGCACGCTTGAAATTCAATTTTGCTTTGGTTGCTTCACAACACCAGATTAACACATCATTAATGAAATCAGAAGCAATTTTTCTCTCTGAAGCCTCATGCATTAATTAGTTGGGAGATGGCAGAAGAAGAAACAAATGTTTGTATATCCCATTCCACTGTGCAGGTTGCTGATTCTCATTCCAAACACGTCCTAGTGATGCGTCCCACAGTGGGGATAGCACAGCGTGAAGGAGAGGTGTTCAGGATAAAGATCAGCAGTGCCATTTATCACTTTGTATTTGTCACATTTATCTCTTGTATTTGTGAGCTAGTGAGACTACAGAGTCTCTACAAAAGCACAGAACTCCAGTCCCACTTAGTGCACCAGTGTCATTGAACTTGTGTGAGTTCCACCTAGACAGGGAAGTGGAAAACAGCAGGAGGGGCTTTAACCAGTCCCAGGGTGTTGTGATTCTCCTTGCTGAGCCCTTCCTCGCTGGGTCTCATGGCTGCCACTGTAAGTACAGATTCTCTGCAGCACCAAGGCACTGCAAGGAAAGGGCCAGGGGAATCTCAGGAGCTCACTGGAGACCTGAAGAGTAGAGTGATTTCCTGAGCTCACCCAGACCAAGAGGTGCTTCTGAGCACACCCAGGCCCAGCAATATCCTCATTCCCATAAAAACTTGTACAGGATTGAACCAACACTTCACCTGATGTCAAAGTTGCATCCTACAAATCCCTCATGATTTTCCACCTTTATGGCTCCCTTGCTTTATATTTTCCATTCCTTGCAATGCACTCAGCTCCTTTTGATAGCCCACTATCTTCTAACTTGTAAATATTTTGATCATAAAACCAGACCTGGAACACAAGCTGGGATGCAGATATTTTTCCTTTTGTTAATAAAGACCCAGACAATCCCAAACCATTTTGGGTCTGACTCATTTGTTACCCTTGCAGCATTTGATGGACTGCCAGGTGTCCATAGCATCCAACTTCTAACTGATGAGTTTGTAAGCATGTTTATTACGGAAAACCTGCCAGCTCCAGACTGCTAACAGACCTCAAGGGCACATGGGCCATAGTTTGAAAACTACTGCAATGCAAAATAAGACCAGTAACTGTGTGACATTGTTTAGCAGATGGTGATAGTGTCATTCAGTGGTGGCAGAAATGAAGCCTGCCATACTCGTCAGTACTGTCCTGTTGCAGGTTGGCTGTGATAGGGAAGGAAGTGGACTTGCCTATGCAACTGATGTAGAAGTGCTTCTTCTCTGTATGTGCTGGGGCAGTGTAGTTACCTCCTTTGAACTCCAACAGTGTGTCCTACTGACCCCAGCTCTGTGCTCCACCAAGAAAACTGAGATACTGCTTCAAAAACAGGGAAAGTTTTCCCAGGACAGACCCATTTCTCTTTATCCCACTGAAACCTCCTGTGACTCTAGGATCAGGCTGGGCAAGGATGCTCACTTCCTCCAAAGTGGAAGAACTTGATCAAATATAGGGGAGGGGAAACCATGTCCTCCATTCCTTGATCAGGGTTTGTGGGTGACCTTCAACAGCCATTTCAGTCCTGTGCCTCAAGTACTCACTTCTAAAAAGAGGTAATGGCACCAACTCCCTTGTCTCACGTGGACACTCAGAAATATCCAGAGAGGCTGCATGAGCACCAACAGTGCTTGTGGTTGGGAAAGTTGCCAGTCACTGATTTCTGGTGGCCTCTGTGCCAAATTCAGTAGCAGAGGGACAGGTCTTGTGTGTGTCTGATGCAGAATTGAGATTCTATCTAATGGAGAATAATGGCAACTTCTGACAGTTTTGTTCAAAACCATGCTGAGAGCAAATGATCTGGTTTATGATTACTTTTTTGGGCTTGGTTAAGAGATGAGATTTATGGCTTCCTCTCCTCCTGTACAGAGCAATGACAAAGCTTCAAATGACTGTGAGAAATGTCAGTGCAGGCTGGAAGTAATGAGCTGCATCAGCAGGATGCAATTGGAAGGGGCAGGGGCCGAGAAACCTTTCCAAGGTGAGCAGATGAGTAGCAGTTTTCTCCATATAGATGTTGCTGTTTTCCTCACAAAAATGCCTAAGATGCTTAAGAGGTTAATCAGAAATTTGTGAAGGGATGCATGGCAGCTGGCCAATGCTTTATGAAAGACAGCAGCTTTCTTAAAATAAATGGGGTTGTTAACTAATCATTGGGTTCTTGGCTTATAGTTATCAACATGCATAGGCAAATGAACAAATGAATAATTTCATTAGCTTATTCACAGTGGTTTGTGCCCAATGAATGCTAATTTAAGTGTCAGTAAAAATGTGAGGTTAATTCTGGCATATCTAATTATAACATAGGTCGGTTTCACTTCTCACTATTATTTTGACATACTCAGTTAAAATCTAAAGTGAGTGAAATGACTGTGAAAGCCTTCAGTCCCCTGCAGTCAGCTTCTGCCCCCTGCACCCCAGGCCAGCATCTCCATGGGTCCTGCCTCTCAACTTGCTGCCTCTGGCTTGCTCCTATGGCAGAGGAACGTCTCTTTTCTCTTTTTTTCCTTTTTCTATATATATGGGCATATTTTTGTATGGCATATTTCCTCACATTATCGCATCCAAAAGCAGTAGTCAGTTGTTGGGTTTTTTCTCTTTCCCTGTGGTTACTCATGAATAAAGAGCTGCAGAGAACTAATTACAGTAAATACATGCTGATTACAGTATCAGAGTGAAGTGGTGAATTATGAGGCTAACAGTTGACTCCCTGATTCATCTGCTTTATTTTTGCTTTGTGAGTATTTTTAAAAATCCATACCTCGCCACTAGAAATCTGTGAGTCAGGACCCAAGGCTTTTCCACAGAACATGATCAAGTGAAGAAGATACAGGCAGAGGTCAATGGGTGAAACTCTTCATCTTCTGTAGTCCCATGGGGATCCTGGGAGGCTGCTGCTGGATGGGGTCTGTGCCACGTGTGCAATGCTGCAAACCTACAGCCTGTTATTAGAAATAAGTCTGCAGTGGAAGTTCAAGAATTTTTTAGCCATAATTAACTTCACCTTTGGGTTCATATGAGAGACAACATGAATATAAGCACATAGGGGCTGTCCTTAAGGAACACCCTGCTTGAGAAACTTGGTTTGTAGATGCTTTCCCTGAAATCCCCCTCTGCCTTTCCTGTACAAATCAGGCTTTCAGCCTTCCTGTATTGTCTTCAGCTCCTAAATGTGTTTTAGTATGGCAAGAGCACCATGAAGAGTTTAGCCCCAAAGAAAATCTCACAAATTAAATGCTCACTTCTATACCAAAAAGTGTTATCTCCATAAATGAAGAAATGTTCTAGGATTGGCTGGAAATAAATAAAAGCAGCAAATAGTAGAACAGAAAATAGTCTCCATCAGCAAACAGTAAAACAGTGCAGCAGCCAAAATATTGTTGAAAAAAAGACGAGTAGAAAACAGTAGATGATTATACTGTGTATTCTTTTACTGTAACAGGTGTGTGTGAGGAAGGGGTACAAAGAAAATACTTTTTACAAACCTAGTATCTGCAGCATCAAATCAGTCAATTTTGTTAAGAGAAAAAATGGACGTGAATGTTAGAAAGGCAGCAAATGTCCAAAAAGGACAGAGGCAGCTGGTCTGTTTATCAGAATCTCTGAGGCAACTGATTTTACAATTGGATATTTCTTTTGATTTGTACTTGTTCTGTCTCGGATGAGTCATATCATGGTTATCTATCCTTTTTGCTGTGTTTTATGGTGATAGCATGTGCCTTTACTCTGAGACTCAGATTTATTGAATGCTCTACAAGTAATGTCTCCTAAATCTGGAAGAGGATGAGCAAAATCTGTCAGGTAGAAATTGGAAAAATAATTGAATTTTACCAAGTTGAAATGAGCCTCTCTGGAGCAGATCTTTGGCCTGCATTGAACTATGATTTCTTTGAACTCCACAGAAGTACAAAGCCGGTGTTGGGCACTTCTGAGAGTCTCACTGACTTTATTTTCATAGTTATCCTGAGAATACTGCTGTAGTCAAATGCCTCTGGCCTGAATTCATGTTTTCTCAATGCCTTTTCTGTGGCTCAAGGTAAGGTGTCTGACATTGTCTTTTGGAGACAAGGTGTGGGTTGGCAGATGCCATTTCTTTTCAGACTGTGGTGCCAGAGGCCTTGGGGTGGGGAACAGCTCACCCAGAACCTAGCAGAGGGCATGGGAAAAGCTGCCATCAGCAGAAAACTTTAAGCAACAGAAGTATTTCAGAGTTGTTAGGTGTCCTATGGCATTCACCCAGTCATTAATCAGCACACAGAAATGCACACGCCTATTTATGTGCTTGCTGGCAGAGCTGAATTTGCTTAATGTGATTCAGCCTCTTCTTAGGGCATAGAAACCACTTGCAAGCCAAATGAAAAGATCTTGTTTGCACCTTACTTCTTATAAATATATACTCATACATAAACTGTCCCCATGTGTTGCTGCCTACACTTCACTGGCATGTATAGCTCCATCCTCTATTTTCTGCTCCCTATAAATAGCTCCATAGGATCCCAAAAGGTAGACTTTTTCTTTTCTATACATTCACTCAACACATCACTGGAAGCCCTCTCACGGAGCGCAGTGTGTTTTGATTTGTGTTGTAGGCAAGTGATAGAGAAGATACAAAGTCAGGTTGTTAGAAAAAAACAGGATTTCTTGTGTCTTTGCTACTGTGCAGTTGTATGGGATTTGTTTCAAGTTAGCAATGAATGTCACCAGTTTTCAGAACAGTTTCAGGGAAGAGTGATCTTTCACAGCTGACCTGTTGCTTCTTGTTTCAGAACAGTAAAATAGCCAAATTCCTCAAAGGATGCTTGCATATAAATGCTAATTTACCACAGGTCTGCTAGTGATCTCTTAAAAATGAAATATATGCAGTGTCTGCCTCTACCAAGAGGGGAAAGATATGTCTGATATTTGCAGTAAATCAATAATCTTCTTTCTATCTCTCTGTACTTTTATTTATTCAACTGTAAAACAGAATTTAAAAATTCCTGCTCAGTGAGCCTATTTTAAATATTAATATCTGCAGAAATGTATTTTGAACCCTGAGCAGAAAGAATTTCTTATGGTAATTGAAGAGGAACACTAAATTTCAACTTCAGGTTTCATTTTTTTAGCAATTCACCGCAGTAGCAAAATTTGTCAGTCTTACATAGACAAATTTTCTTTTAAGATTTAAATAATTCTGATTACTTCATGAAAATAATTGCTAAAGGAACCAATAAACAATTATTACACTGTTCCCTTGCACTATATAGAAAACTTTGAGTAAAATTATAATGGAAGGAATTGCTTTGCTGATGGCAAGGTATTAATAAGGAATACACGTTCTTAATGAGGAACTCACTGGAGGTGATGGGGATGGTGCTTCTCTGTGCAGAGTGCCATGGCTGCCACGACTGCTGTTGGCTCCAGAGCTGGCTGGTGTGTGTTGTGCTGATGTGCCACCTGTAATTTTGTATGTGTTGTGATCAGACCCCATTGCTGCCATTCGTGCCACCAACTGCATGTCTATATCTGAGCAAGTTGTCTAGACCGCCCTTTACAGTCTGTGGGGGAAAACTGACAGTCTCAGGATATCATTCATGTCATTCTGTCATTTTAGAATTAAACTACATTTAGAAATACTTAGAATGAAACATGTTTAGAATATATTGTTCGGCCAAAGGTGCCTGTTTCCCTCCATTTAACATAAAGACAGCTAATAAAAAGCTCAGTGAAGCGAGTCTCATGTTGTGCTGATTTTGGCTGGAATAGAGTTAATTTTCTCCTTTGTATGGGGTTGTGGTTTGGATTTGTGCTGGAAACAGTTGACAACACACTGATGCTTCCATTATTCCTGAGCAGTGCTGACACAGAGTCAAGGCCTTTTCTGCTCCTCATCCCATCAGCGAGGAGGCAGGGGGTGCACAAGGGGCTGGGAGGGACACAGCCAGGACGGCTGACCTAAGCCCTGGTGGCTCCTTTCTGCCATGCAGCTCCAGCCTGGGCATGGGCTCCTGGGCCTGGTGCCACAGGGAGGCTAATATGTATTTGGTAAACTGAGGTCAAAGAAAATTGTATTGATTGCCCTCCATTCTCACCATGGATTCATGGATTGGGGATACAGTAGTTAGCAAAGACAGAAAGTTGTGAAGTCCACTGCCAATAACTTATTCAGAAAGGGCATATGCTTCCTTGAAACATGTATTTTTATTTTAAAATACTGCCTGGAATAGTTTGTTTTTTTCCCAGTCATTTACCTACAGGATAAATATTCATGATGATTTCATTGCATGTCACTGATGATGTCATTTGCTGATGTGGGCTACATTATCAGTCTTGGGAAACTTATTTTCCATTAGGAAAAGACAGAGTAAATAGATTGAATCATGATTAGGTTTATAATGTTGCTGGGATAAGACCTTTCTTATCAGTTTAATGTCAATCCTTTGAGACCTTTCCAAATCAAAATATTGATACCATGCTCTGAATAGTCAGAATATCTTTTCTGACCAGCATGCACACTTCTGCTCTTCTGACATCTCTTATTCTCTTAATTCTCTACATTAATCGTGTGTGTCAAAAACTCACCACAAATCTTTTGGTGCTGTGTGTATCCAAAGCCATGTATTTCCTCAGTGACGTTGGGGCCATTACGATGGTGAGAGCTAAGACAGGCGGCTGCACTCTGCTCCTTCCATCTCTCTCGGGAATGTCAAAGAGGATCCTTCAGTGGAGCATGTTGCCTCTGCAGATCTCACCCTTCAGACTAAAGTTTACAACATGCTGAGGAATATTTCTAACAGCTGTAACTTTTGTTCTCTGGTACCCAACAGATGTCAGCACATTTTAATGCTTTGCTGTTAAAGAACCATCGGTCTGACTATGCCATGCTTAGAAATGTGCTTTCCTTATCCAGTGTAAAGAAATTGGTCCTTTAATTCAATTTCCTATATTCAAGTGTATTCTTTTAAATTCTGGCCATTTTACCAAGTAGTCCAGATGACTTTGCAAAGTAAGAAATTCTCTTGCTTGCTTGGTAGTTTACTGATCTTGTTATTTTCTGCATATTTTCCCAGCAAAAAGTGCGTGTCACAGTCAAAGCATTTATTTAATACTGGCTCAGAGTCTGATCTCTGCATGAGCCTGCACCAAACAAGTCCCCTGTGGCATTGCTGGTGCCTGGGCACACTTGAAGACCTATGTGTGACCCAGCCTTGAATGCTTCTAATCACAGAATCATAGAACGTGCTGAGCTGGGAGGGAGCCATCAGGATCATCAACTCCAGGCCCTGTGCAGGACACCCCAAGAATCACCCCATGTGCCTGAGAGCATTGTGCAAACTCTTCTTGAACTCAGACAGGTTTGGTGCAGTGACCACTTCCCTGATGTGTACACCTCTGTCAAGCAAGTTGATTGATGAACACACTTGTGGTTTAGCCCCAGCCAGGAACTCAGCTCCACACAGCTGCTCAGTCACTCTCCCAGTGAGGTGGGGGAGAGAACAAGAGCAGGAAAAATGAGAAAACTTGTGTGTTCAAGACAGTTTAATAGGTAAAGCAAAACCACGTGCTCAAGCAAAGCAGACCAAGGAATTCATTCACCACATCCCATGGGCAGTCAGGTGTTCAGCCACCCCCAGGAAAGCGTAACTGTGACCCCATCATGTGTAACTGTGACTTGAGAAGACAAATGCCATCTCTCCAAATATCCCCCCCTCTTCCTCCTTCTTTCCCAGCTTTATGAGCTGAGCACGATGCCATACTGTGTGGGATGTCCCTTGGGTCAGCTGGGGTCAGCTGTCCTGGCTGTGTCCCCTCCCAGCTCCTTGTGCACCCCCAGCCTCCTCACTGGTGGGGTGAGGAGTAGAAAAGGTCTCCTCTGTGTCAGCCCTGCTCTGCAGTAACCAAACATCCTTGTATTACCACACTGTTTCCAGCACAAATCCAAAACACAGCCCCATACAGCTACTATGAAGGAAATTAACTCTATCTCAGCCAAAACCAGCACAATATTGCATAACACTCAAGTGTCTTAGGAGTATCTAAGAGTATATATAGTGTGTAGATCTTGTTGGAAAAATGCCCAAACCTTCCTTTTTCACAAGCCTATGCTGAATTATAGGGTGGTCCCTCAGATCTGCTGATCTAGACCCTAAATTAAATGGTGTTTTACTGATCTGGGATAGCCTTCCTACAAGGTACAATATCTGGGATCACCATGTTTTCCTTTGGGAGCTTTAGCAGCATTTCAGGCCCGTGGTGCTTTCCCTAGTTTCCCTCGAGATGTTGAAACACCTCTGCTTCCTCGCTCTAGGGGTCTTGTCTGCAAATTTTAGCAGATGGCACCTCACCTCCTCCTCTGTTCCTCCTGTGGGTTGAACACCATGTTCACCAACATCATGTGGATTAAATATATCCCTCTGCCTGAGGGATATATTAATATATCCCTCCAGTTTGGCATGGGCAAGCCAAAGCCCAGAGCCCAAGCAGGCAGGAAGCCTTGCCCTGGCTCAGCCTCTGTCAGGACAATGTGCAGAGTGGCACAGCACAGTCTGTACCTACCTGGTATGAAATGGTACTAGCACGTACTAGGTATTTCACAGCACTCTGGGAAGTGAAAAGCTAAACAGTTATACAACAAGCTTGGCAACTGTCCGTCTAAACCTACACATCTAAACCTGATGAGAGCTGATCTGAAGATTTGCATATCAAAATGTTGCCAAAATCAACAAGTTTTAGTTCAAAAATTTGCAGTATGGTTGTACATAGGATTTTCTCTCTGACTATGTGACTGACTGTAGGCACAGCCCAAAGCAGCTCATGGTAAGGACACGATTGGCCCTTTTGGCTGCCAGCTCATGCTCTTGGCTCAGTTCATTACCATCAGCCCAAATCAATTTTAGAACTCTTGGCTGTCTAAGTGGGCAGTTTAGTCTGAAAAGCTGTCTGTGAGTCAGCTGGTGTTTCTAGGATCACTCCTGATGTCAGTGTGGCATAAGCACAAGGAAAGTGGTGACTCCTCTGCTGCAGAGTGCCACATGTGAGCCATCAGCAGCCAACACATTGTTCCTGGCAGTGACCAGGGCTGGTGCCTCTTTGGAAATGTTTTGGCAATATTTTGACACACTTATGAAAAAAGTTATAGTGAGTTTTTGTCCATTCATTTCTCTTAGACAAATATCTCAGAAATCTGAGGCACTTTTCAGATTCTGCAGTACCAAAGGAGACAGCAAAGATGATGGGTCAGATTTGGGTCTGCTCTTCAGTGCAGATCTCCTTGTTTTCCTTGTACAGGAGAGGGACTTCAGGCAACAGGCATGACTTCAGAGAAATTAGGGCAGATATTTCAGGGGAGGTTCCAAGATGCCTAATCTGACCTAGAAAACATTCTTTTAAGCAAAAGATTAAGCTCAGGAAAGGAATTTTTGTGGTCTGAGCTGTACCACAAGCTGCTGCCTGTACCTGAGTGCAGTCTAATTCCCTGCACATAAACCTCTGTGCTTTGGGTTACTACTGGCAAAAGTCCCTGTAAAAGGAGATGATAGGTGTCCTGTTCTGCCATAAAGTTTCACACTGGAATGAGTTTTCTTTAATATGATTACTTATTTGAGGTGTGAAGGACACCAATAACTCTCACTAATTTGATGGGAGTTGTAAGCACTCTGTAAAATATGGAGACTAGTGTGTAGAGGTGGGTAAACACACATCATCTCATAAATACAATAGAAAGCTGCAGTGCATTTTCCCCCTAGTCTGACACACATATCAAATCCTATACACATATTTTTCAGCAGCATTTCACTTTTTATAAGGCAATCACATTACCAGGAAATCAAAATTAGCCATAGAGAGACAGATCGTGCAAATTCTTTCCAGTGGAGGGAGAAAAAATGGACAGAGCTTTATTCAGAAAATGAAAATCAGGCCAGCTTTATTGCCACATTGGGTATTATTTACTGCAATGGGCTTCTTTTAACTCCAGCAATCAGTTAAAGAAAAGCTCCAAACCAGCCGTCTGTCCCGAATGAACAAACTGACTTCCCCATGCAAAGCCATACACAGAGAGTGTGCAGCAGAGCTTGCTCAGTAGCTCAGTTTGTGCCACAGAATGAATGGGAAGATTTTGCCAAGCAGTTTGCCAGTCTTTTGCCATTATTACAAGCAGAGGTACTGATGGGAATGTAGCTGTGTCCATGAATCTCCATCCTGCCTTCCTTCCTGAGGTGGCTGTGGAGACACTGCACCAAAAGGTGCTGCTCTCTGTGTGTGTACCTGCAAGATGACCAGGATGGTACCAGTTTGTGCCTGTCTACTGACCCCATTTTCTTCACTTTCCAGCTGAACACTGAGCCTTGTTGATTCTCCCCACTTTTCATTTGGTAAAACATGGGGGATACCCTTAAATACAAGACCTGAACCCATTTTTTTACTAAGCTTGAAAGTAGTCCACCCATAAAATAATTGCTTCTGCAGTCAGATTTGGTTATTATTAATCAGCTGCTAATCAAAAAATAACATGTTATATAAACAAACTGCTACCAACACCAGCCCCAAAAAATAGTTTTTGAAAGATATTTTTGCATACAGTTAAAATACTCCTGTTGATAGATTTTCACTCTGCCTCCTCTACACTTCACAGATAACAGTGGAAGTATATATAGTGATGGAGTCTGGCAGCAGGGAGGAAGTATTTCCCAAGGAATCTGTTACTGGTGTGTGTTAGGCAAGAGCTGCAGACTCCATCCTGCCCCACCAGCATGGGCGAGAGTCTCAGTGGCCTGGGAGTGCCATGACAGTGTGCACCTCTTATGCCTGCATCGCTAAAGACAAACGGTGTCTGGACAGCACTTGAATTGGAGAGGAGTCATTTTCCATGGGTGGGAGAACTGCAGTCAAGGCAAGAGGCACAGATTGTTGCTAATTCTGCTGTTTTCTATGCAATCATGGGTACATAAATATTGAGCAGACAGTTAATTGCTATGAGCTTTCAGGGGCAAGGGAGTTTTTAGGTGGGAGTATCAGCCTGGCAGGGAGCTATAGTAGATGAGGTCTTTATATTACAGCACCACTACAATGGACTAGGGAGAAAAGATGGGCAAGAGCAGAGGCTCAGTGTTAGTTCAGGGCTCTTGTTCCTCCAGGCCAGCGTGTGGTGGAAGGAGAATGGGGGAGTGAAATCCCACTGAGGGCAAATAAGAAAACAGAAGATGAAAGTCGGAATGGAGATACAAAGGTCAGACAGGTCATTTCCGTGGGAGCCATATGGGGTTGTGAAGAGACAGTTCCCATTGAACTGATACAGTCTGTTCTCACAGTCCATTGCATTTCAGCTACCCGAAGGCACCCCAAATCCAAGCTGTGTGAACAGAACAACTCAGCCTGGTTTCTCTGTGTAAACCATGAGAAGTCCTATTCAGTGGTTCAAGCATCAGATGTGGAGTTTAAACCTGGTTGCCCCACCTCTATTTACAGTGCCTCCCCACCCCTGCCCCCTTGCTTGTACTCCACTGAGAAGGTGAAGTAGGGACAAGTCACAGCTATTGCTGCAAGAATTGCTGTAGGTGAGAGCTCAGATAAGTGAGCAAGTGGGTTTGAAGTATTCATCTATTTCCTCTACACCTTGTGTCACTCAGGACTCAAAACTCGAATGTGCAGAGTAAGCAGAGCAGCATTGTTGAAGCCAGGGAGCTCATCTTGAGCTCCTGCTCAGGGCGAGGGACTCCCCCACATGTGTTGTGCTGTCATTTGGAGAGGAGACAGTGCATTTACAAAGCATTTTGACTCCTCCTAATAACGAGGTTATAAATAAGGCAGGGAGTATCTTCATTTGTGCTTGATTAGGGCTGCTTCAGCTTCTAATGTACTTTGGAACAGCAGCAAACCTTTACTATTAAATAGCCTAAGCCTCTTGCTGAAGCTCTGCGTGAACTGGAGACACTGGGTCACTGTACAGGTTGCTCTGCCTCCATGATGGGAAGAATCGCCTGTAGCACGAGCCCTGGACATAATGTTTCCTCTCCTGCCTCAGATTTTTGTGGCCCTGGCCAGTTTGCTTAAGGCCTGTGGCTGGACGAGGCTAAAGGCACACACCTGTACTTGTGCCCTGATGCTGAGCCCAGCTGCTGTGGGGTGGCCCATGTCCTCCAGACAAACTCCAGATGGTGTAGCCTGACCACATCCAGGCTGTGTGATGACAGTGGTGTCAGCTCCATGTGCAAGCCTGAGCCATGTCTGGGCATTAGCAGAGACAGTGCTTGCCAGCACTATGGTGACAATTTAACAATGTGGAAAACTGAGAACCTGTGCCAGGGAATGTTTCCTTTGGGGTTTCCAGGCTGAGGCACTTCTTTACATCACCAGAGGTAAAATTGCAAAAGTGCACACACACATATATATGCGTAAGTTATATACAAGGGATAGCCATGAGATTAAATATAGGAAACTTTTGTAGGTGCTTAGATTTATAGCAAAGATGTTTAGGCTCTAATGGTCAAAGAAATGTCAGTGGGAATTCAGTATATCTGCATTTTTGCAGATCTAGGTCACAGTCCCTGTCCCAGAGGGTTTTTAATCCCACAAGATACTTGTCTGCTATTGGGAAGGACCAGCATAAATGATGATGTGTATTTCCCTTTGATCCTTCCCCTGCTTGGCATTCTCTTCCTTTGATGAGGTGCCAATCACTCCCACAACTTCCCCAACCCCTCAATCCTTTTTTTGCCAGACCACACAGAGGAAGCTCAGAGGTACTTGCAGTGATTTGAGTGGGCTGATTAGCCTTCACAACCCTTGGTGCCTCAGGCACAGAGCTGAAGGCCATAAATCTCATTCAAATTGCCATCTTAATGTGGTTTCTTGAGGCTCTTTAGGCTGGGGTTTCAATGGAGCTGCTCACTGAGTTCATTCATTTTTCTTACTCTGTTGCAGATTTCACTAGCTTACTGATCTATAGCTAGGTCAGCTTCATAAAGAATAATTTCTGTTCTAGGGCTTCATAAAGCTTCTTGTCTGTTCTAGGGCTTCATAAAGCATCGTTTCTGTTCTAGTCTTCAGCTGGGAAGAGATTTGGAGGGGGCTGGATGACAAATGGGTGAGACTGCATGCATCTCCAAGTGAGTGTTAGTCTGTGGCTCTTAGTGCCTTCTAACTATTTGCAAAGACTTCTGAATTGAGGTAAGCTGTGTGTGAGAGACTGAAATTGTTAATGGCTTAAACATTGCTAAAATCATCGAAGGACTTCTGCCCACCATAGCAAACTGCAAAGACACAGCTGTCCATTTGTGAGCACCGAATCCCACCCCTCCCCAAATATGCCTGATAACTGCAATTTGGCCTGTGAAGGGAACTTGAGATCAGATAAAGGGGGAATTATTGTCCAATCGTCCCAGGTCTAAGGAGGAGAATGTGTCTATGAGTGATACTGGAAGAGAGATTGGAATGCTGATGGCTCAGATGTTCGGGGGGGA
Organism: Acanthornis magna; assembly: GCA_036785705.1. NCBI lineage: Eukaryota > Metazoa > Chordata > Aves > Passeriformes > Acanthizidae > Acanthornis > Acanthornis magna. The sequence continues at coordinate 4,420,351 of JAWUZG010000119.1, read as the reverse complement.
AGCTGCCAATGTCCAAAGTACTTCCCACAGCCCTCCTCAGGCTACAGCTGGTGTTGGAAAAATAAGGAACCAGACAAACCTTGTGCAGTGGGGAATTGTCTCTTTGTCCTTCCCCAAGTGAACCCAGCTGTGGGGAAGTCCCGGGACACTCACACAGAGCATGGAGATGTCCATCTCTGCTCATGGGCCATCGTGGGCCATAGTGGACCCGAGGCACTGATGTAATATTCCGCTGTATCTTCTTAGAAGGTGTCAAAGGCTCCCGAAGTGTCCCATGATCCACAACATTACATCATCCAGTTGAAACTCCCCACCCCAGGGGAGGTTTCTGGGCATTCCTATTTGAGCCTGAGTGAATATAAACCCAACAGAGTTTGTATTTTGGGGATTTCCTCATCACCTGATGGACTCGGTCTGCAACCGTCACTTTGACTAAGACTGTGACCATCGCTTCGACCAACAAATGTTGAAATTGCAACAGCTGAGCCTCTTCACAAGGCCTATGTGTGGTGTGATTTTTCTGCTCTTATCCTGTTCTTTCTTATACATTTTCTGAAGTGATATTTTTGTGCTTTTATATTGTCATATTACTGTAGAGAAAAACAACCAAAATGCCTACATACCTGTTTTCCTGTGTAACCAAATTGTTCTACAATAAATCTTACATATGTATAATTACAAACACAGATAATTCAGTGTTGTTTCACTCTAATCTGCCCCAAGTGAGTCGAACACTGAGGTATACTGATGGTTATGGGTTAAAAGTGTTTAAAATAGGGTGACCAATCCAAAGCTGGCTATAAGGAGTGAACTCTCCTTTAAAGGTGGCACAGTGGGGCTTGGCTGATGGTGGGGAAGAGCAGAAAGGGAAGAAAAGCAGAGAGAGTCTAATGGCAAATGCTTTTCTGCTCTGTTAATCATGAAATAAGGAGTTAAAATGGAAGTCTTTGCAGCTGTGAGGTTGGACCTGGCTGCAATACGGATGACCTTCTGCCATTAGGGTGACAAGGAGAGAGGTGGAGTAGGGTGGAGATGGAGAAAAGGAAGGTAAAGCAGGCAAAGAAGAAAATAAGTATGAAGGCTGAGTAGGATTTGGAGAAAGGGAGAAGAATTAAGTGATCATCAACCCTGATTTACATTTGTACAAGATGTATGGTTTTTACAGACTCTCAGAAGAAAGTCTGCTCAGAAACAGCTTTAGCTGTTGCTTTGCAAAGTTCTTTTTCACGCTAAAAGGAAAAAGCCATAAAACAGCACTTTGCAGAAATGAACTGAGTTCTTATAATCAGCTAGACTGTTAAACCTGTCCTCACCAGGCTCTTTTTCTGTACTAGGGACCTCATTCATGTCAGCTTTTGAATCAAGCAGTTAAAGTGTAGCCCTTCAGTGAATTGGAAGGGATGAAAAATTAGAGGTCAGAACAGTCTTATACATGAGGAAGGAGACTTGCCTTTTCTCTGGATTCGTAATCTGATTTTTCCATTGTAGCTTTTCTCCACACATGAAATCTCCAAGCAAAAGAATTTAGTTTGATGGCTATATAATAATTTTCCAGATAGGTTCTATTAAATTTGAAAGTGATAAATAACTCAGTTAAATTTTTAAAAAGTGTGCCGTCCCTAATAAATTTCATCAGACATCTGCCAATGAGGCAAATCTTATGTAAGGCAATGTTTGAGTTGCAGGAATATTGAAAAATAGAGGAAAAGTCTACATGTGCATCACTATGCACACATAAATAGCAACAGATGGGAACCTGTAGGCAACCATTCTCTGGGGTGTTTGCCAATTAAACCAGCTCCAAATCTGCTTATATTCCCAGCATGCTGAGAAGGAATGCAGCTTGCAGCAAAGATTTCAAAGGGTCACTTAATCCTGTCAGCCTGTCTTGTAGTCAGGGCCAGTCCACTCTCGACTAAGCCCCAGGGGGTGGGAAAGGTAAGTCATGAACCTGAACAGGTGAGAAGGAGATGTGAGCTTTTTCCCCATGTACAACAAATCACAGTGTGTCTGCTGCAATTGGGTGTTTGGGAGGAAGCCTCATTTTCATCATCATTCAAAAATCCTAGTACAAACCCCAAGCAAGGATTGCATTTCCTTTCAACAACACTAATTTGCCATTCTGTGAGTCCCAGCAAGTGTTTTGCTGTTGTGTTTTTTGTGTGTTTTGGAGTTTGTCTTTTTCTGACTCCCATTTTAGTTTTTCTCCTGAGTTCCCCCTCTGCAAGGCCATTTTCTTGTTCCTGGCTCTGCTGGGATGAGAGGCAGTCAAGAGCAGGGGCCAGCTTTCCCATGCTGTGTCTGGTCCTTCCATCTGCAGCAGCCCCATTGCAGAGGGACCCCCGTGCCAGGAGCCTGGAGCTTGTGCAGGATCCCTGGGGAGAGCCTCTGCTTTCCTTCCACATTGCTACCTGCTTGTTCAATTCCCCGAGCTGTAATGCTAGCCAGGAAAACAAGCACGGTATTTGGAGCTAGAGCCCTGCTCTCATTTAGGCGCTGTGGAGATATTTTAGGAACTCTGGACGTCTGAGATGGTTTGCCTCTCTGAAATGTGAATGTTCAGGGCCTTGTTGCCTCATGAAATAATAAAGTTACTGACTGTCATGTGCATTGACGACCTGGGACAAAAACTGTCTCCTCTTAAGCAATCTCTGATTTTAGTGTGATGGTGGTAGGCTGCCTGCTAATTACATGGCTGTCTTAAAACTGGTAACTCAGTTCCTGAGGGCAACTGCTGTGACTCCACACACGTGGTCGGTCTCTTAATTTTCTGAGAGCTGCAAGCAGATCAGTCAACAGCTTGCAGATCAGAGGATAATGCTGCAGCCAGAGGGAACTGGGACTTGAGGATATTGTTCAATAAAAAACATCTTTGAAAAGTACCAAAGAAACCCAGCTAACTTGTTTTCTGTACAGGACACAGCCTGATTCGTACTGCTTTACTTATTCTGCAGGTATGTAGCAGTGAGGGGTTTGGGTTTGCTTCTGAAGAGGAGCTGAGTGCTGCAAGATCAGGTCATGGCACAGAAGCACCTGCTGTGCCAGGGGAAGGCTACAGGGATGTAGAAGCATTTGGGTCTAATATATCTTCTGCTTTTGGTAGAGCACAATTTCCTTTCCAAATCTATTTCCAGAAAGCAAAAGCTGTAGGTCACTGCCCCAAAAGCTTCCTGCAGGAGGAGGGAGTTATCTAAACAGATGGGACCATCAAACAGAACTGGGAGGACCAAAACAGGGCACTGATTTCTCTGACCTCACACAGCAAAACTGAGAGATCCCACCTTTGGATGCCAGCCCGCGCCTTTCCCCAGGTTTCCCCTCTTTTAGGTGTCTGCTCAGGCTTCGTCTGTCACCCCGGGGCAGATGAAAGAAAAAGATTGCTGGTCAGATTTTGTCTCCACTGTTGCTGCCAAGCAATCTGTCCGTTCCTTGTCTTTAACACTGTGCTAGAGAGCTCTGCTTGTCTGTGTGTACTGCTAAAGGTCTTGCAGCTGATCTGGAAATGTCTGACGTGTCTGCATTCCCTGGACCTCGCATTACAGTGGGGATTGACATTTCCTTTAGAATTGAGGTCAAAAGCCATATAAAAATAAAAACGCTTCATAAGATGATATAAATGAACTTGCTCCGTAGCTGGCCTGAACCTCCTTAGTATCCACAGCAATCAAGTCAGTAATATTTTCTAAGTTAACAAGGTTCCAGAATGAAAGTTTTCCTGTTCCCAGAGCACTGCTGGAAAATAAAAGCATCCCCTTTTATCCATCAAAGTTCCAGTGCTTTGTTCCTGCCCTGTGAGCAGTACTAGCATCTTCCCCACAGCTCAGTCCAGCTTTGAGATCCTGATGAGTGTTATACCACAGATTTGTTGGCACTAAGCATTGCTGGTGTTCCAGGCTCTGTTGTCTGTTTTAGGTGGCAAAATCTGACAGAAGGATGTTGAGACCATCTGGAGGAACTAAAGGATAAAAGCTAGATGAAACAGCCTTGTCCAAGCAGTAGCCTACCTGCCAATGACTTCTCCCAAAGCTTTCTCAGTGTACTGTTATCTATTGTCATCATTTCATCACAACTATGAGTAATTTGAACCACTGTACTGCTTTGAGTTCATGTCTATTCTAGGAAGAGGATCTCCCTGAGGCAGAGAGTGCACCTGTGTGTAGCAAGAGATGGTCCATGCCATAGAGACCTCGCAACATAAACATGTGAGATTGGAGGCTGGGAGAGAGCAGGTGGCAGATCCTCCACTCCAGGCTCATCTCCCTATATTAAACTCTACCTTACTTATGAAACCCAGAAAGATCTTTGGCAACCACATGCTGTTAGTAGGAAAGCTCAGTTGTTCTTCCGTCCTTACAGGATGCTATCTGCCCCCGTTGCTTAGCTGGTGGGAGCGTATCCATCCATCTCCAGCTATCTAAGAGTTAGCCATCTCCTCTAAACTACTTTTCCATGATTCCAGGATAACTTTGAGGCAGAGATAGGAACATATTGACTCTGCATTCCTTGGCTACTCTCTTCAAAGTGTAATGGGTGCTTCCTTTGGGGTGCCCACCAGCTAATAGAAGGTGCTTAGGTAGGTATCTCAGACTAGAATTTGACATCCGTGTGATCAGATTAATTGAGATTATAAACAAGCTTGTAGAATAAGTAACAGAAGAAAATGCTGAGCTGCTCATAAGGAAACAATTGCTGAGAAGTTTCAGAAACTCTGACTGTATCATTTTAGGATGGTATTAGATAAGCGAGTTGCACCTCAACTACATGCTATGGAAAAAGGGGTGTTTCTTCCCATGTCTTTATGGCGTTTGTAGACCTCACCCAGCGGATGTAACTGGACTTTTTGGACCTCTTCCCCGGGACAAAGCCTGAAGGCTAGAACTGCCTAAAGCCACACTGGTGCTGGTGGCAACAGAACATTAAAATCTCAAAGAAAAAAGATGGGAAAATCTGCAGAGATGGTCAAGAGGAAATATTAAAATAACCTCAACACTTTAACCCCCATCCCATTTTAGTCTAGGACTCTAATATATCTATTAGAGTAAAAATACCAATCACATTTATTTTGTTAAGGGCTTTGCTGAGGAGACTGACCCCTAGCCTAATGCAGTTATCAAGTGTATTTCTGTTCTACACAGAGGTGAGCAGATGGCTTTTTTGTGTGTGACTGTGTAAGAAAACCCCTTCCTGCAAGCAGGGCATGTCAGGTGAGTTAGTGGAACAAACTTCTGTAATAAGTTAATTGTGCAGCAAAACTGAGCTTAGTGTCAGGTTAGTTTCCACTCAGCTCAGGTAAATTAATTAACTTTCCTGTGTGTTAGTGGAAAACTGAAGGATATGCTGGTGTTTCTAGATGTGTATGACGTCAGAACACACATTGCAAGTGGGGCCAGGAGTTTTTTCCTCCTTGCTGATATCAACAGGAGTTGGTTTGATTCAGCCCATGGTAAGCACTGTCGTACCTCAGTCTGGCTTGGATGGCAATGAATCAATGATGAATATTTTAAAAAGATAGCTGTGAAATCCCATTGAAGAGTGAAATATTTGAGGCAAGGAAAAGCCATTAATGATGATCTCAGCATTCAGTATGGCATAGATTTTCAATTGGTTAGGTTCAGATGCATTGTATTTATCTGATTATACTGGTAACACAATGAAATACTATTTTATTACTGATTGCTAATAAAAATATGTATGTATATAAGCATTAGCTCTCATTAACTGGAATTAGAAATACATATATGTATGTGTTTAAAATGGCGATGTGCTGCTGAATATGAGCAAAGATACTGTGATTACTCCCAACTGGTTGCACACATCTTTGATGAAGACTCTCTTTAAGCTTTGGAGAGAAATAGGGACTTTCAGAGCTCACCTGACTAATTTTAGGCATTTGCATTATGACAAGATGGCCAAAACCCTAAAAGACTATAAATCTGTGCTGATTGAAATGAGGAGGTAATGATTAACACAGAGGTAAATGTCTGCATTGAAGGCATCCATATTTCCTAAATAAATCTGAGTGTATTTTTACTGGAAAACTTCTAGTGTTAAAAAAAAGGGCATTCCTTAGAAAAAACAACTGATGGCATAATAGAAGAGCAAGAACCCAGTTCATGAAAAGTGTCCTGGAAGAGTTTGTAAATTGGCCAGATCATTAAGGTGAAACTCCCAGACTCATTTGTCATGCCACAGAAATTACAATGGGAGAAAACCTCAAGTTTGAGTGTTCTGTGCTCCTGGGATTTTACTAAACAAGGGCATGCAACTGCCAAGTGAAGACTGACATTTAAGCTGCATTTGAACTACACTTCAGAGGGATTAACATTTTGAGTTAGTCAGAATCAATATCAATTTAGGTTGCTTTCTTTCAGATGTGGGTGGGATGGTGAGCAGAGTGAAGGCAGTAGAGGCTGTGAACAATGATAAATATACATGACATGTCTTTGTTATTGTAAATAGGATTACTTCTGACAAAATCAGTGCCCTGTTTTAACTTGAATATTCAGAAAGGCTTATTATTATACTGCACAAAACAGTATGGTTTAAAACATTTCACATGTTTGATGCCTCTCTTGATGGACAAGAAAATTCAGTGAGAGAAAGGCATGAACCACAAGCAGAACAGTTTTGCCTCTCTGGCTCAAGATAGTAATGTATCATCAGTGTTCCCAAATCAGCTTATTAATCTTCAGGGTGCAAAGATATTTTTTTTTAAAAGGTTGAAGAGAAAAAAAAGGAGATCAAAATTGAATCGTGTCTGAGATGCTGAAATGCAACGTTTGCAAGATACTGCTTAGAAAATTTCACATGCGGAAGGAATTTTGAGAAAAGAGAGCTTTTTCCAGTGCTACTTTCTCAGACAAAGCAGAATCACCTCTTTGTGAAGCAAAGGTTTCAGTCTCATCTGCAGTGCTGAGGTTTTGTTCTCCCCTCCCCAGGGGTTTCAGAAGCTCATGGGGCTCATTACACTGCAGGAAGTCAGGAGAATCTTCTGTCCTGCTATGAGCCAAGTGTGCCGAGCACAGAGGAGCTGGTGGTGGTGGTGACATCTCGAAAGAGACACCCAAACTTGGCACAATTACTCCCTACAGAGAGTGAGTATAAACCAACACAAGTCTTCTCATTGGTGGGAGCCTCAGGAGGTGTCCCATGGACCTCAGAGCTGGGGAGGGAGGAGACCTGAGCATGGCTTGCCTGGGACTCCACTGCTCAGTGTGGAGCTAGCTCTCAAGGACATGGGCCTCTTCCACCCGATTTTTCTCTGTTCTTCCCCCACCCTGGGCTGGGAGTGCTGTGTGGGCAGCATCCCTGCAGGAACACCCAATAGATCCATCCCAGCTGGAGTCATATCCCTGCTCTGAAGATCAAGGATGCTTTTCCTCATCTCTTCCTGCTGTACAGGAAGGGTAATGATGCCAAGTAGCTAATAAAACTTCATATCAAACGTCTTTTGGCTTCTTTCTGCTTTCATAAAAAGCCAAGTGGGTCTGACCATTTTCTCTGTTTGTAGACAGGGCACGGAAGCAAAATCAGGGACATGTGTTGTGTTTGTTCCAGCAGCTGTGCAGCTCACATTGCAAAATAAAGCAGCAAGCACAGGGACACAGGGTTACATATGGCAAAGGTACACAGCCCCACACAGCAAAGTCTGGATGATATAATGGTGCCAAGTCCTATAGCTCCCACTGGAAGCTTTCTGTTTGTCTTTCTGGGCACCCAGGAGTGCTTGACCTCATGTGCTTTTCCTTTGTGATTTTTTCTTCTGCTTACTGCTGATGATAAATTGCTGTCTGACACAGAGAAATAACTGGGCCAAAGTACACTCAGACAGGAAAGCACAAAGGAAAATGTGTGCTATATTTATGTACATTTTATAGCTGCTACAGAAGCAGAAGTTTTGATGTGCAGCGTTTCAGGAGTTCAAGCCCTAGTAATAATTGTGACGTGAGTGGTATTTCCCATGTATATGTCTTCCTTAAGGGGGATAATGTGAGGTCATCACTGCCATCCAGACTGGCATTTTCAGAAAAGGGCACCCTCTGTCACACAAAATCCCTTGGGCCTTACGTACCCCCTCCCTTGCGCTGGTGGCAGCAGCTCAGCTATGTACCAAAGTTAGCTGCTGAGTCACTGCAACCAAAGCATCCAAACAGTGACTTACTTGAAAGCTACTTGCTAGGAACGGTGATTCACTGGTTAGAGGTCTCTTTCATATGAATTTGAGAGCAATTTGATTACCCTTCTTTCCTGAGAGATTTTTTTCTTTTAACACTTTTCCAGGAACAGGAGCAGCAGAGCAGGCATACAATGCTGGAAGCTCATCTTGGTAATTTCCAAAGTGCTGTGAGCAGAGTATGCCAGGAATCTTGTTTCTAAACAACCATTCAAGGTCTTCTGCCTCTGTAAAAACTTCCAGGCCCCTTAGTCTGGAAGTTAGAAAACTTTTCCTATGCATAAATACATGAAACCTCCCTGTGCAAATGCTGAGCACAGCTGGGAATTGCAGTAAATCCAAACATTCAGGACAGGGCTATAGATTTTAGTGTGCACATTGTCAAACACTGCCTCATATGAGAGAAAGTTTCCCTGACTTTGTTGGGAGAAATAGTATCCTAGCTGTATATTTTATTTTTAAACTCAGACAGAGTAATGTAAATAGCCCAGGCCAGGGATGCCATGCATCTGGAGCTGCAGAGCAAATGAATGAGCTGTAGCAAAAGTGGAGAAAGAGACAATTTCTTGCAGCATCAGATTGCAAATTACAGACTATAGATTTTGTGTCCAATAGAGTTGAGGTGTGCTTGCAGATATGTTGAACAGGATCTGACTGATCCTGAATCATCAGGATTCCCTGACATGGGCATCAGCTTCCCTTACATTCAACCAAGAGAAACAGTGATTTCTACACAGGATACCTAATATAGACACCCACATTGACTAGAAGGGGTTTTATGGGTGACCAACACGACTGTACCTATAATTAGATCATGTATTTCATTTGTGATTTCATGGCTGCTCATACTCAAGTGTCCAAAGCCCCCCAGCTTTGCCCTCCAGGTGGTCACTAAGGGTGGCTTTCCAAGGACAGTCCTGGCCAGCTGGTTTGTCAATACAGAATCTGCTTCACACTTGCCTTGGCTACATAAACTGTCTTAAAGATCAAGAGGTGCTATCCTGATGTGGAAAGGCTGCATTCCTGTTACTGTTTTGATTCTATTCTCTGAGCTTTCTCCATGCTTTGAATTAGATTGAATGTGTCTGTTCAGGCTAACAAGAGAGATTACTTGGATTACATGAAGATTGGGACAGTGAACAAACTATCTTTGTAAATGGGGTAAATATGTGTTTCCCATGCAAGATACAAGACTTTAGGGGAAAAAAATAAAAAAAGGCAGTTTTGAATTTTTCTCTTTCATTCTCATCAAAGCAGCTAGGAACACTTGTTACCACTTATTTATTTATTGAACCTGATTTAATGATTTAGCAACCAATTGGTTTCACATTCTTGGGATGAATGTGGTTAAAAATTAATCCAGGTGGTTTACACTTTGGGAACTGGCAACCCATCTTAAACAAGCTTTCCAACACCAGAATCTTCTAGTGTTATTGGCCCCTCAGAAATGACAGAATTATTCTGGAAATTGTCTCTTAAAACAGATTTGAATGTTCTGCATTAACTCAACTGTTGAGTGCCTTATCAGCTGGTGGCAGCTTGAGTCAAATATAATCTACAGCAGATTGAAACTTCAGAGCATTTGACACTTACATGCCTGATGGGAGGGATTTTGGAGCTGTGAATTGATGTGTGTTTGGACTCCTTGAACTCAGTGAACTGAGTAAAGAAGAGTGTGATGGTAACAGATGCCAATGCCTTTGCTTCCCAGAGGCTGGAGCAGCAACTGAGCACCACGAGGGCCTGAGGAAAGAGCTTTCTGGTGCTTTTGGGTGTGACTGAGAAGGGATTTTCCTAGTAAGAAAAGTAAATCTGTGCAGTGATAAGCCAGACCTACTACCACTGATTTCACTCTCTTTACAGCTGCTGCTGTGGTGGCACAAACCCCACTGCAGCGAGGGAGTGATTCCTGCCTCTGCCTTTCAGGAGAGACAACCTCAACTCTCTCCATCACTCAGATAAGCTTGCTGGCTTTTTCTGATGTAATGCATTCTTTCAAACAATAATAGGGAACAATAGCAGCCCTTACTGCTCTCAGCAAGACACCAGCTGTAATATTTAAGACTTTAAATGTGCAAGTGCAACTCTCTTTTTGTTGTAGAGCTTAATCATGAGAACCCTTTTGCCAAAATCCCTACAAAAACACTTTCTGCTAGCCTGCCCTGCCCTTCCTTTTTCTCCTCACTGAATATCATGCTCAGAAGCTGGGAGAGCTGTTAGAGGGCAGGGAAAACAAAAAGCAAGCAGTGCTTTTCTGGTGTTTGGATTGCTGTGGTGATTTATGCCTAGGGTTATCTGCTGGAGCTTAAGGGAGCAACAATCACAGATCTCAGGTCATCAGATTAGTCCTCGAGGGGCCAAAAGCTCCCCTTAGAAGCGGTGACAGATTCAGCTACCAAGCACTGCCTTTCATGGAGGATCTGCAGTCACTTCAGAAGGCCAAAGGGTTTACTGCAAATGGGAATTTTTTTTTAATTTATTTTTTTAAAAATCTGCTGCAGAACAAAGGACCAGAAAACAGTAGAACTTGCCCCAGGGAGCATTTGCATTGCTGGGAGGGGGTGAAGGGACTGTGCTGCTGCAGAACCAGTGGGGCTGGTCCCAGCTCCCCCCAGCCCACCCACCAAACACAGGTGCCTGCTCTCACAGGGGGTGTTTGCACAACTGCAACGCTCTCCGGTCTCTCCCCTGCCCTGCTCTGTGCTGGGCCACTTCCAGCTGGCAGATCTTCAAGGACCTCGAGGACTTGTGCTGCATCCCATGGGGAATAAGCAGTGCCTTACATCTGAGTGTGCTCAGATCTGCTTCCCCAGCACCAGTGCAGCCGAGATTCAACCCATGTACAGGACAGGACCTCTCTGCCATGCCTTTGCTATTTGGGAAGTAAAATAATGCAGCTATGTCTGTGTGGCCCTGTTGTGTCACTGATTGAGAGGGCAGCAAGAGGCTGATAGGAATTATTATTTATACTTGTGAAATGGACTGAGTTAAACCAGAGAGCAATGATGCTGTGAGCAATAATGGGCATTATTTTCCCTGAAATTGCATTGAAGCTTTATCACTGCTGCTGTTGAGTTCGTATTCTTAAGAGACCCATTCAGACAATGGGCAGGCTGGTAAACGTGAGCCACCTCAAAGCTGGTCCCACCACTGATGGTGCAGACATCAGTGCAAAATAGCACTGTGTTTTTAAAGCCAGGAAATGGAGCATTTAATTTGAAATAACCAGTTAAAGTAGAAAAACCCCCAAAATCAGTTCATAATCATTGGTTGTTTAGTAGGCAATTAAAGATAAATGCTGTTCATTAGATAATCTCATTAAATCTCAAGGAAATCAAACAGTTTACTGACACCCATGCAGGCTATTAGTTTGCTCATTTCCATTGATTTGTTTCATTTCACATTTCTGGAATGATGCTTACCATCCCTTTCCATGAAGTCTGTAAATTATGGTATGCATAGTGCAGGCTCTATCAGAGAGTCTCTAACACACAAAATATTCTCTTACTTCATTAAACAATCTAATGTTGCCCTAAGCAAACACAGTACCTTATAATCTTCTCCTTAATGAAGTCAGGATAAGTTTTGTAGTACATATGGAATTTCCACGGGCCAAGGAAGATGAAAAGCTGGCTCTGATTTTGGAATAAAGTAAATTATTTTCTTTATTAAGCAGGGTAACTTGGGCATTGACTGGGCAATGACCATGTCCTGTAGAAGTTTCCAAAGAGTAGTAAAACTGATCAAGACAGTGTCTTGGGAATGCCATCTCAGTCTGCCCTGGTCTAACTATTGATGCATTTGCATTTGGGGTTGAGGCTCCACAGGCTGTTGCAGATTCATTGTCACCATTCAAAGGTGGCATCTGAAGGTGACAAAAGCTACAGTGTGTGGACCCAGGGCCATTATGAAAGTTTCCAGCTGTTGTAACTGTTGTGTCTGATGCAGAATAAGTATCCTTCGTAAGTTCACCAATAGGAAAAGAAACCCCTGTGCTTTTCTCCATATGTCTGTGCCCTGAATTCTCAGACATTGTCTCTGGTAGCCCTTAGCCAAAGAAATGCCTGTTCTATTTAAGTATTACTCTGTGGTGACTTGCAGATGATACATTTTATATCTGCTTTAAACTCTCAGAGTACTTTGGATACATTATTTCTCTCTTTATTTTTTTTTCCCCAGTGGATAGATTGCAGTTGTCCTGCTTGGCGAAGCACAGAATTGAGATGGTTTCTCTTTATTCAGGCTTGCGATGAATAACTTCATAGTCCCATTTTCAATATTGACTTCAGTAATTTATATCCTGGCACAATGAAATGTCTCTTGAAGTCTGGATCTAACTAATTTGATGACAGATGTATGAGAAGTTATTCTAATGATAAGGCTCTAAATTCAGAAATACCTGGAATACTGTCTTGGTCTTGCCTAGATCATGACCCAGAAGGGGTTTATGGTGATTGGTGGTACTGTGGGAATAATCATTAACAACACCTTAAGGCTTCTTAGGACTAATAGAATTACTTTGAATAATTCAACTTCACAGCACATCTGAGAAGGTGAGTGATAATTTGCTAGTCTCTGAGACAAGGAAAAACTGAGCTGTGCTAGTTTACTTCGTAGCTCAGTTTCAGAGCCCAAACACAGCCCCAGTTTTCCTTGCTAACCTCTGAAGCCGCTCTTCCCTTACAAGTGGAGTCCATTCATTTTGCTGGCCATGTGAACAATTTTGTGTTTGTTTTTTTTTTTTTTGGTCAAATGTCTGATAAGAAGCATTTTCCTGCATCACATGTAAAACTCTGGCACTCAGAACCAAACTCTCTGATCTACATTCCCAGCACTGCCTGCAGGAGTTTGGCAGGGAGTTCAGTGGAAACAGAATAACATTGATATTTCAGCTACTGTAGATTTGCAATAACTAGTCAAAGTATGTAAAAAAAAAAAAAAATTAAATGCAAATGAAACTCTGTCTTGATACAGTTACACATCTTAAGATGCCAAAAAACATTTCTGCTCTAGCCATGAAAAAACAATATAACATTTGCAGCATTACGTACTTGCCTTGCAGTCCCAAAATGTATGTGGAACTCAAGGAAGATCTGGAGAGAAATATGTATCCTTTCTGAATGCCTCCTGAGCCAGAATGAGACTTAGCACCTCTGACTACAAAAATATCAGTTGTCATAATGGCCTTTTTTTAAGGCAATCGTTGCTGAAAGCTTCTGATCAAAACCAGGGATCAGCACACTGCTATGTGGTGTGCACATACTTTAAAACTAACGAGCATACTCCCCTTAATTCGTAAGTGGAGACTAATTAGTCTATATAAAACGAATGTAAACTGGATAGAAATAGAAATATGGGCCGCTGGGATTTTTAGGAAATGCATGTATTTCACTTTTTATAAGCATTGAATAAAATGTGATTGATCAAAAAGGACAACCACATTATGAAGATAAATGTCTGTGCTGTTTGTGCACATTAAATATCTCCAAGCACATACTGCAAATAGGGTAAAACAGATTTTGTTCTGAAATGTTCTCCAGATAGCTTCTGTAGGTGCTTTGTTCCTATGTATGAAGAGTCGAAGAGCAGTTCTTTGGTGAAGGTCATTATTGATTTACAGAAGATGTATACATTTAGAATTTGAATAAATAAACAGCTAAAAAAATTAATACTCATCAGAACTGAAGTTCTTCCGAGAAGAACATTTACCTTGGCAAGTGTTTCAATTTTAAAAGACCTAGTGGTATTTTTAACCCAAAAATATGATATTTATGGCTCAATATGGCTTTAATTGTTTTAGCTAATATTTTTGGTAAATGCAATATGACATCAAACCAAGATACTTTCCACTGTCATCAAACTTTTTTTGACATGCAGTTTCAAACCTCCAAAGTATTGAATTACTGTCTTAATCTAAAAATGACTTTTGTATCCCTAAGATGGGAAGGCAACTGTGTAAGGTATTTGTTGATCATTAAAGCAGTGGCTTGGGCATTCATTTCCCCTCCAGTTTGCAAGGCTAGTCCCTTCTGGGGACAGTTAAATCTGTTATGAATATCCTCAAATCACCAGCAGTGGCTGTGGTGCTTGGCCAAAATGTGGCCTTAAATACCTTGATAGTGGTGTGTGGTTTGGGGTTGTTCAGTATTTTATCATCCTTCCGCACTGTTCCTGGCAGCCCCTGGATGTCATTTAGCCTGGTGATGACACAAAAGAGATGTTTTCTAATAGTGTTTAATGTGGAAAACAGCACAGCTGAATTAGAAAAAGCAGTGTAATGAGGTGGTAAATAATCTTGTCAGGTGTTGTCTTAATAGGCAGTGGAAGGTAATTACCTCCAAGGGGATCCCCAACTAATTAATTGTTAGCCAGGCAATTCAGCTCACAAGTTGTTCAGAGAGCCCCAAATGCTGTCACATCCTCCTATGGGCTAATTCCCTTAGCCAAGGGCCTTCAGGTGATAAAATGTTGAAAACATAAATAAGATAGATTTGACCATTGGTTCTGCCCATACTGAAGTGTGGCTTTAGCCATAATTAGTTTTATAATTTACAATAAAGGGAACTGGCTGGAGTATCATGTGGAGCTATGATTACAACAAGGTAAACTCAGATTCTGGTTATATTAATCACGGAATAGTCAGAGTTGGAAGGGACCTCTGGAGTTTATCTAGTCCAACCCCTGATCTTCTCATCCCCTTGGGAAAAGGAACTGCAGTAATGTCAGAATTTTTTGTGACTTCAGGCTGATGCTGACGAATTTTCATAACCTTCGTGCTGTTACGGATCTGTCCCACAGAATTGGAGGGACCAAGCCAAGCAGATCCTCCAGGGTGACCATGTCCCTCTGGCCAGGCTGCTGGTCTGGTCTACATGGAATTTTCTCTGAGAAGAGCTGTGAGAATGAAAACTGAGCTTCCTCCTATGTGACTGAAGCGGCCAAAAGCTGTTGGAGCCCGGTGCACGAGTGAGGCAGTGCTGCTGGTCACTGGCTGCCCATGTTTGCCACTCCAGGCTGGTCTGTGGCTCTGGTGTGGTTGGGGTGTCTGAGGATGACCTTAGAGCTCAGTGGGGATTCACCTTCTGAATGTTCTCAGCTACCAACAGCCCCATCAACCTGGCCTGGTCTGTCCCCTTTACAATGCCATCCCATCGCTGCCATCCCAGGGCCAGCAGGAACAGCCAGCAGATCAATTCCTAGCTCTGAGCCTGGTGCCACCTGCAGAATTTGGGGTTTTTTGTCATGGGTCTATCTACATGACACCAGGCCCTCTGGCAACAGATGTGGTACACATGTCTCAATGCGGGGAAAAGAACTTTGTGCACAAGTGAGCAGGGCTGATCAAAAGAGCTTTAATCAGGATTTGAAGGGGAAAGGGATAAAATCAGGCTCGCTAGAGATAAACTTGTCTAGCAAGGTGGCACACAAATGTTTGAGGGATGGTGTGGGTGTGAGGTCCCTCAGGCTGCTCCAGGCTGTGCTGAGCACACTGGAGCCCATCTGAAATGTCCCTGTAGGAACATGCACAGCCCCTCAGCCATCTCTGTGGGGACAGGGGATGGACATCCATGCAGCAGCAAACATGTAAGAGTAATTCATGGTCTCAGTTCAGGCTGTTTGGAAGAAAGTGAAGACATTGCATTTTGATAAGGGATCTCTGAATTAGAAGTTTGGATTTAGCTGTCAAGGGGGTGTCATGAGTTTACCTCCTATTTCAACCCCATGGTATTTAGAGAGAAAAGCCAGGGTTTGGGACATCTCGTGAAAAAGAGTTTTCAGCACACTGAAGTGCTGCCAAGGGATCTTAAACCTGTTTGTTGGGTGAAATGTGCCTCCTGCTAGCCCCAAGTGTGGTTGTTTGTTTAAGTACCCATGCCTGCCTTCCTCCAGCCCCAGTCCACGTGCCCCACGTTTGTTCACATTTGAACCCTCCTGCCCAGAAGCTGTGGTGCCTGGAAGTGTTCCAGTCCCTCACAGTGCCTCCTGCTCTTTGCAGGTAGCGGCTACCTCACCGTTGCATGCACTGGGGGAAAAAAACAGTGTTTCAGTGACACAATCACTTTTCAGGAAGCCCAGGCAAAATCATCAGAATTGTCTGGAAGGAGGTGGTGCAAACCATCAGAGAGCCAAGACCTCACTGACAAACTGCCTTCAGAGGCAAAGTCAAGGGTCACTGAAACCACTGATTTTCACTGTTTTTCAGAGCCTCCAAAAATTCACTTTCTTTCCTCGCTGGAATGGCTGATGACAGCACATTGGCAAGGACAAAAGAAATTCTGCTGTTGAAATAACTCACTGATGTTAAGAGCATGACCTGGCAGCACAATGGAGAACTGATGATGTAAAACCAGCAGAGAGCAGCCAAAATGTCTTCCCACATAAGTACTTTGTAATCAGCTTTGTTACATAAAAAATTGGGTTTTTGTGAGAAGGTAATCCAACAAACCCCATTTCAAATGAGTAAATCAGCTTTCCCTGACTGCGAGCTATGTGCGCTACTGAAGCATTTAGCATAGCTATGGTGATGGTATCATCCTGCTGCCAAAAAAATATGCTGCAGTCAGAGGAGGACTTGTGAACAGCCAATAACTGGGCATCCAGACAACAAGAGTTTGTAGAAAATACAGTTACAAAGTTCTTGGACACAAGTTTTTATAATAGACTATTTGGGTGTTGCGGTTTGATTCTGAAAACATCCAAAGCATGCTTGGTTTGCTGAAGGGGCATAATTTGGCCAGGATTACAGCTTTTTGTTATTTGTAAAGGCTGTGGCTTATCTCTGCTTTGACAATTTTCATCTCCTTTGGAAGAAGTCTCCTGAACTTCTCACCCAGCTGATGTTTGCTCACAGCCTGGATGTGCATACATGAGCTGCCCTGTTCCTGTCATGGCTCAAGGGACTTTTCCTACACAAATCTCTAGAGATCTTGGAGAGAATGGGTTGTTGAGGGACAGTAATTACAACATGGTGGTGGTGGGCAGCCACAGGTTGTCTCACACATCTGTCTGCCAGGTTGTATCCCCACAAGGCATATATTCATCACACTCTGCATTGCACATCAGAAAATTCATAACTTGCACTGTTTCTGTCAGGTCACACAGCCCATCCTGGCACAACCCAGAGCTGTGTCAGACTGTGTGGTGCAGGCTGTTCTAGCACTCCCAGCACCTCTGCTGGCTCTTGTGCCTGCCCCTCAGCTGGCTGCTGGGAGTCAGCACATGGCTCATCCCCACGTCCCCAGCAATGGCACATCTCTCTTGGCTGCCCAAACAGTGTGTGAAACACGGTGTGTGTTGATACCATAAATGTTTGCTGAGCAGCTTCCGTCCTGTTTGTACAACCTTTCTGTTGGTCATTTAAATTGCCAGAGGCTCATGCTGTGATCACCCAGCATCTGCTCCTTTGAAAACATATTCTTTCCCTGCAATAGGGCAGTTGTTATATTTCTTCATTTTCCAAGATTGTGACAGTATGGGAGATCTTAGAAACCACATTTAGCACAGCAACACTGCCAGGATGAGTATGTCAGCTTGGAGGAAGATATCCTTGCCAAAAGCTTTCAAAAACATTTTGTTGTCCCTGTGGTCACGAGGACATAGCCATCACTGGTGGTAATGTTGCTTCCCTGATTATCTGTGCTTCTGCTGGGTTGTGTGACAGAAAAATCATGGGTCAAACAGGGGAAGTAAATAAGAAACAAAAGGTGAGTTGTCTTCCCAGCACGAATGAGGAGCACTACACAGAGGATTCAAAAGAAACAAGAGAGATTAGTGTCTGCAACACACAGCTGAATGGTGGGGCTCTCACCGCAGGGGATTTTCTCTGGGACTGGACAAGTGTTTCCTTGAATATGTGAGAAATGGGAATAACGAGCCTTACTCTTGGCTCCTAAAGTCCCTGAGCAGCAATTCCCTGGAGTTGTCCAGGACAGTGTTACATTCTGGTTGCCTGGCCTTGTCTTACAGCACCTGCTGGCTGTTAGCAGAGATGGAATAACAACTTTTCTTAGGCTTTAGCTTCACACACTGTGCTTGTTCTCACCTGTCAGTGCTGCACTGCCGTGGTAATGTGCACTGAGAGCCCGAGATGGAGGAGGGGCAGGAGATACTTCATCTTTTACTCTGCATTGGAAAGAGAAGCCCATTTCATGAACCTGGTCCGTTATCTCTGCCCAAAATAATGGCGCAGTGCAGCCAAGCACAGCACGTGGCTCTGCCTGTCTGGTGATGGCTGCAGTCACTGGGAAGTTGTCCAAAGCTAAGCAAAATGCCCTAAACCAGGAAACCACCGTGGCTGACTTCTGGAGCAGAGATGGCAGTCATTTCTTTGCCTGGGGGCCAGTGGGGTGAGCTGGGCACTCTGCTGTGTCTGCATGGCTTCCCCAGGGTGAAGACCTGAGGAACCATACATTTTCTTCAGCCTTCCAGGAGACCACTCACCCTGGGAATTCCCACTGCAGTCATCTTCCAGGAGGGTGGGCTGCCCGTGCAAAAGGGAATCAAGTGGAAAACACGGCATCAGAAAAAAGGATGTTGGAAACTCTGTTGGCAGCGTTTCAGCAGTTTACTGCAGACAAGCTCTTTGGTTTGATGCTGCCCACTGCCCTTGACACCAGCTGGGGTGCCCATGCTTGAGTTCGGCTGGTTAAGCCCATTTGTCTTCTGAGTTTTCTGGGCCTTGTAGTGTGGTACTTATCACTTTTCCTCCCGGTCTCACTGAGAGAGCTTGGATTGTGTGGTTATTATTAGCACACATTCAGGCTCTTAGCAGCTGTAGGACACAAGCAGTAGCACATGTAAGGAGATTGGGTGATGTGACCTTTTGTTTGTGCCAGGATAGGGGCATGAGTTCAGAGATACAGAAAGTACCTTGGACCTTTCTTGCCTCCCTTGTTCTATTTACAGTCTGAGTGTATTTAGGGTACAGGGAAATGAATCAAAACTGACTTAGACTTTATTTAGCGCTGTAGCTGCAGTTCTTATTTTGACCCCGTTAAATATTGTCTTGAAGATTGATTTCCTTTGGCTCATTCACTGATCATTTCACATGAGAAGTATCCAGGAATTTTATTGATTTTTTTACTGCTTTGCCTCTACAGTTAATTTTATAAACTGGTTCTTCAAACCAGTAGGTGGACAGTCAGTATTTCAACACAGCTGTTTCAGAGATGTATGTACCTGGTGTTACCATAAAATGCCACGAGGGGTGAACCAACCATTATCTGCCATGTGTGAGATCAACGTGCTCATTAAACAGCCTTTTCATGCTTGTTTTTCCTAAAATAGGAAATGATGATGTAAAAGATGATCATCAAGAAATATGAAAGTAAACAAATCAGTAATAATATTTAGGAAGATATTTCACCTCAAGATTTAGAAGTGTTTCATAAACTACTAAGACTCAAACGTAGCAGGGTGTTATTGTAATGAGTATTGAGACATCCTATTTCACCCTGAGCTGAAAATAGTCTTGAGCATGCTAATCAGCTTCTATTATAGACCTCCCTATGGTCAGTGTTAACAGGGGCTGAGATATTATGAAGAGGATGGGTAGCCAAATATTAAGGTCAAAGCAAAAATTGTTATGGTTTACAAAGACAACAAAAGTAGTTTCTTTTCCGAATGCCTCTGAGGAAAATAAGATTTTGTTTTTATTTTTATTAATACAAATATTTATTTAACTAGCATGGGAAAGAAACCCCTTCTAAAATTTAAATTGAAAATCAAGTTCCAAGACCCATCATATGAGTGTTTTCATTTTTTTATTCTCTTTTATTTGTGGGGGAGAACCTTTTTTTTTTAGAAGCAGAAGTGTCCACATCATCATGTGATTTCAGAAGCTCTGGTTTTAAGTAAAACACCAGATATTAGGAGTTTTATGCTAAAATGTAGCAAAAATTATGCAAGAATTATTTATCGAACCTTAACGAAGTCTTGTTCAGTATTTTCTTCATGGATCAATAGGACTTTTAAAGGAATATGAACTGTTATAGAACAACATGAGTGGAAGGGTAGGGAAGGTGATACTAAATTCTTACATAGAAAAGAATGAAACCAGACATTTTAGATTTCTGAATGGGATGTGACACCAACTATGCTGTAAAGAGCAAAGGTGTCATGAATAAGTTTTAAGGAAAGTTCGCATTTGTAGTCTCACGGTAAGCAAGACTTTAGTATTTCTGAAGTTGCTATAAATTTCCCATCCCAATGGCACTGAACTTCAACAACCAGAAGAATGAATAAGGTCCCAGAATTATGCTTTTGTCAGTATTTGTTGGTAAAATCTGAAGCATGAAACCCTGTCAGAAAAGAGTTTTGAAGTGCCTGTAATAATCACATGGCATCCTTCAGTAGTTTATCCACGTTCTGGTCATTACAGCCCAGTGCTTGCTGGATTCATCACAAACTAGCGATAATCCATGAAACATGCAATTTCCATCTAAATTGGAAAGAGCTACTAATGATTTTTATTAATGGGTTTAGTATAGAACTATTAGATATTGTTCTCATACACATGATGGGCTTTCCACCCACTCAGTCGAGGATATAGTTTCATTTGGAATTTGCTGTATGAAAACTGTGGGTCTTCTACCCATAAAAGCCCTTGAGGTTTCTAGGTAGCCGAGGGCTTTTTATATTCTTGTTTGATATATTTTTCTGGCTTGCTCTATCTAATCATGCTACTCTTCTGTCCTTCCTGTAACACAGCTGAAAGATCAAGGAATGAGTTTCAAAACAATGAAAGGTCCCTTCTGTCTCTTGATTCAACAACAGAAGTAGAAGCTTGAAAAACCTGGAGGCTGATGTCTGCTATTTTGTTTTCTGCTTTTTATTCAGCTGGGAAACTTTTTCTTTTGCTACTTGACCAAACACGTATGCTCCCCCCCCAGTATTCAGCACTTGCTGAGTATTTTATGTGAAGGCATAAAGGCATCTTCAAACTTCAAGGCAGTAACTTTGAAGCCTACATTTTGTTGCCCATTTCTTGGTAAGATGTGACTCATTCTCAAAGATAACGAAGACCATACTCACTGACATGATTTGTGCTGCCTTTTCTCTTTCTGTAACATTGCTGGGACAACTCTTGTGCCCATGACCATCACCAGCACCACATGGAGCCCATGGCAGTCAGGGGTGCAGCACTGACCGGAGGTCTAACTGATGAAATAAACTGTGTAAACCTGTGCTGGAACATTCAAGTTCATTAGGAATCTTTAATATCTGTGTGAGGTAGCATCTTCAGAAATACTCTGTCCATGAGAAGAGGCCTACATTCAGCAGTCCCTCTTCCCATCCAACTCGGTGGCAGATCTTCATGGTGCTGGGTGACAGAGATGTGAGCAGGTACAACCTTCTCCCTATCACAGGCAGGGGACAGAACTCTTGATTCAGCTCTGAAATATCTGTATTTTTCATATGGAGATGAATGAACCTGACCACAGCACTCCTGTTTGTAAAAGGCTGGCTGAACCCATTACCTGTAAGGAAAAATCCTGGTAGCCAGTGATACAGGGAACAGCTGAAGAGACACAATGGTTAAACACCAGTGCAAGGGATGGTCCCAGTGCACTGCCCTACAAGTCATATCCTGACTTCAGAATTATTGCAGAGTTATATTCATTTCTTAAAATGCTTCTCTTGGCACATGCTTGTGTTCTGGCTTGGGAATGCACCAGCTGCTGCTAACATCCCGAAGGATTTAGCTCTGCCTGTATCTTGGGAAAGGTTCACCGTGGGTAGCAGAGGGAGCTTGGAGGAGACACCAGGAATAATCCTCCTTAGTCACAGCCACCCAGCTCGAAGGAGAGTGGGAGTCTGTCCTGAGACTGATGGAGGACAGAGGGGCTTCAGGCAGCCTCCCATTATGAGTTGTGAGTTTAGCATTATTTCTAGAGCAGATGCAATTTAATTTCCTTTCAGTCAATACACAGACATTTGTTTTCTGCTTCAGTCAGGCATATACCTCAGAGAGATATATAGAGCTATTATTCTAAAGCTATTTGGTCACTTTTCCTTACCCAGACAAAAGAAGTCAGGAACTAAATATGCTTGGATGTTTTTGTAGATACATTTTTGAGGAGTATATCTCAAATGCTGTGGAGACTTAAGGTAGCTGGCAGGAAGACAGACCAACTCTGTGCTGCCTTCAAAATCCCTGCATTTTTAACCCTTTTATTGATGTCTCCATTTTTTACCACAGATATTGATTCTGTCAATTCTGATTTCAACCAGGCTGCATGTAGGAGAAAAGTGAGGTCTGAGCAGATGTTTGATATTAAATGAACAGCAAATTACTGCACAGCTGTAAGAAGTCCAGCACATTCTGCAATGCTCTAAATCTACAGGTAATACAGATGCCAAAGCAATCAGACTTGAGTGACACTTGAACATTTAGGAATAGATGTAAAGTATACAGACTAAAGACTGAAATACTTGATCCTATGAATAGAAATGCTTCATCAAAATTTCTAGAGATTGGACTTCTTGTTCCCCTCACAAGAAAGCAATATTGACAGCATGTGTTGAGGGAATATGTAGAAATCCAAATTTTACTTGTCTCAGCAATGAAGCATTCTGCAAAGGAATAGACCAGATATCCCAATGCACAGGGTTTGATTATTTTAAATGACTGAACAGGAGCTAGGAAAAGATTAGACAATTGTCTTTATAACAGCAGTACCTGCAACCAAAATAGAGTGAAAACAGTTGTGCAATAAGTTTCTAGTTTATATGAAAGTGCATTGAAGGAAACCATTTTTCAGGGTAAATCATTGCATGACAGCCCTGGGGACAGTTCTTCAACTTCTGGATTCTCCGGAGATGTTTTTTCTCAGAGATGGAGGACTGAGGCACTAGATGGACTGAAGCTGACCTGGTAGTCCCTTGCTTGCTGTATATCCTACATAAATACCTGATGAAAAAAAACATAAAAAATTGTGTGTGCTCCTCATGAGATGTGTTGTGCTTGGCATCTAGCTTGAGTGGCTCCATCCCACCTACATAATACCTCTCTGTGCTTCTGGGTAGGAAGAGAGCGAGAGAGAGCATAGTTGATGTGATCTTGTTTTTATATCTCTATGCAACACACCAGCCATGGTGGCTTTCACATGAGTGAAGTATTCCCCAAGCAAAAGTTATGCCAGCGGTTGCTGACTTTGCAAAATATTTTGAAACCAAGAAGTTGAAACATATTAAATGAGTACAGAATTTTCTTACTAAGCTGAAAATTAAGTGGTTCTTGGATGATCTGACAGTGCTAAATCCTACTGGTAATTTTTCTGGCCTGAAATTTTTCTTCCCCAGTTTATCTAGGTCACAGAAAAAGCTAATTCAATATTGCAGCCATGGCTGCTCTGCTTGGGTGGATTAATGGACTATATTGAGCCTCCACCTCTTCCCCTGTGTTA
This sequence comes from Acanthornis magna, assembly GCA_036785705.1. Lineage (NCBI taxonomy): Eukaryota > Metazoa > Chordata > Aves > Passeriformes > Acanthizidae > Acanthornis > Acanthornis magna. The sequence goes on along the minus strand of JAWUZG010000119.1, from coordinate 4,396,771 downwards.
CTGTGTCAAAGACCTTAGTGAGTAAATATTAATACGATTGGCCTACATTTCTGTGCACTTGTGTATATATATATATTCTGTAAATTTATCTTCTTCAGTTTTAGCCTGGTAAAAGGAGCTTTTTGATGTTTTCATTTACAGGCAGGCAGCTGGATCACAGACCATCACATAGAACTAAGGGTCCTGGGCTGAACACAGCACCGCTTGTCTCCTCTAAATTTTAGCCTGATAGACAGCAAAGCATCCCTTCCATCTCAAGCTTTTCACAGGCAGGCAGAGAGAGTTGGGCTTGAAAATCTGGATGGCAGCTGTAACACCCTTTAGATTTGCAGTTTTTGGGGCTGGCATAACATTCAGCCTGTTGGTATAGGGAGAGTTGCGGAACTGGAAATTATTCAGTGCTGAGCACAAGCATAATCAGTGAGGACTTCTCTGTCTTTTCCTTCTAGTGCTGTTTTCCAGCATTTTTCTTCCTTTTTCCTGCAGAAAAAAAGGGCTGATCTGCTCTGTTTGCCAAAGCAGTTGTCAGAGTGTTCCAGGGCATGAGCATATGCCATTTGAGCATTTCAAACAGCTACACTGGGTGGAAAAGAGGATTTCTTGGGATGGAACCAGGTCTTCAAAATAGCCACACAGCTAATATTAAATTTTCATTTTCATTAGTGCTGTAACATCGAGTGCTCTGTAGGGAAAAAAATGGCCAAACTATACAGATGCCATTTAGTAACAATGAAGGAGTGCTGAACTTCATGACAATTCACCTTATCACATAGTGCAGCTTCAAAAATGGAAGAGGCATGGGACAAATTTCCATGTTTCCTTGACTCTGACAATTACTTTCCTTATGGAAAGTCTATAAATACCATTAAGTTTTCAACAGGGGTTGGGGAGAAGATAAATGGAGGAATTTGGATAATACTGGAGGTTTTAGCAGGATGTCAAATTGCTTGGTTTTTGGATCATTCACTTTGGAAGGTATTTACACTAGTTGTTAATGTATTTTAAAGGACTGAACAATTAAATGCAGTCCTTGTGATACAGAAATACAATCAGATTTAAATTGATGAGGAAACAAGTGCTTTCTAACATTTACTTCTTTGCCCAAGGATGTTGTTTAGGTATATTGAAAGTGTGTTGCAGCATATAATTCATTACTCTTCTGGCACACAGCTCCATAAATAAACACTCAAATGTTTGTAAATAGGAACATGATTTATCATGAGATCAAAAGACCTATGAAGAACTTTGATATTGTTCTTGTGTGAATGAATTACCATTACCAAAATGCAAGATTCGCTGCTACTCTGTAGAGCAGCTAAATTTTGGCAATCTGGGTGGAGAATTGGTGCATTTGCCAATGTTACTCACAGTTTGCATTCCCAGGCAGAACCAGACTTTGTCTGCTCTTAGGGGTGCCGCCTAAACATCCTAACAAATACATTTTCTTGCAAACCGGACAGACTTTTGGTCACTTGAAATACAGAGGGAAACACCTAACATAACTTTTTCAGACACTTTTGCTCTGTCTTTTTTATCTTGTTTTGAAGTGACCTTGGCAGTAAGTAAGTTAGGAAACAGGATTTTTTAAAGCCTTATTTCCAATATGGCAAAATTTATGGAACTACATTTCTGTCTGTTTGCCAGTGAGTTATTACCTTCCAATACTTCTCAAATACACCTTTTTCACCAGCTTTGACAAAGACAAGGAGCCTGAAATTTAGTAAGTTTCGGAGAGGTAGAGAGAAATCAGTCAGTCCCACCACAGCAATAAGGTTGTCTGTGAGAGCTCCTTGTTTTTGTTCTTGGTTTAACTCACCAGCTTTCTGCAGAGTGAGGACATGGGGCAGTATGAGTGTGCTGCCTAGGGCTTCTCTTCTGGTAGTTCTGGTTTTCTTTACCCTGGAACAAACCAAAAAATGATGTTTATATCTTGTGTTCTGGATGGGCATGGCCAAGTTCCAAAAAGCAGTTCCCTGTGCATTTAAGGTTCTGTAAAAGTAGGATACATCAAGCTTTTACAGCGCCCAACTAAGAGGTAACTTGTCCAACAAGCAAGAAGTGATGTACCAGAATAATTCCCTGTTAACACAGGTGGATTTTATTGACTACCCCAAATGTTTATGGGCATCAATTCTGCTCACAGACCGACAATTTAGTATGACTTGAACAGCAACATGAGTGAGCTGAACTCATGGGCATTTCTGTGACAGCCCTGCCTCCCTGATAGCTATGTCATGATCATTAGTCTGGGAGACACTGAACTGCCCTGAACACCCTGCCTGCTCCCCTTTCACCTTTCTAGGCCTTTTTTCCATAAACACAAGGGCCGCCCTTTACCCCAGGATGCTGCAAGCACCAAAAAAATCACAAACAACAAAAAAGTCACCAAAAGGACCATGGAATGGTGTTTAAGTATCTCCAAAGTGGTACTTAATATCTCTTTTGTCCATATTTTTGTTCCTAAAGTTTGCAGGCTATCAGATCTCCAAAACAGGACACTGTGCAAAGGAGTTTGGGTCCCACAGCTGCAGTTGTGATCACATAATTCAGCTGAGTCTGGTGACTGGATGAGGGTACCACAGGTCACATCCCAATGTGACTTGTAGCAAAGCAGCTCTGTGTTCCCTTGCTACTTTGATTGTGCTCCAGCCCCAGAAATTTTTCTTCAAGAACTAAGGGAAGTCCTCTCTGTTTTCCAGATCTGCCTCAGAAAATGGCAGCCTTTTTCTCCCTGTTTGTTCTCAGCCTTATGTGTTCAGAGACAGAGCACATAAGTTCACAGACCAAGATCATGCTTTTTCCCTAGGAGAACAGGGAAGAAGGATCAAACAGAGCTCTTCCATGCCGCTGGTCTCTCTCTCTCCTTTGCAGCTGTCCAACTCAGCCGGTCTTCCAGTTTTTCTGTCCCAGTATCATGGCACAGTTGCTAAAGCGAAGCTCTATTAAAATGGCTGTGTTAGGTCCTGCCAGGGCACACTACTCAGCTGGGGGGATCTGCAGGCATGTCATGCAGCTGAAGCATTTTGATTTCACTTATATGCCTTTCCAAGGGTGAGGTTAGCAAGACAATATTCCTTCCCTGCCACCCTCTTTCCTAACAGGATGTGCAGCCTGCAATTAGGACCCACCATAATTGCGACCCACACTCATCAGGCCCGTGGCCATGCTGCAAATAACACCACCAGCATGCAGAAGCTGCAGGTTAGCAAAGATATTTCCAGGAAAAGAAATTTCCCCTTGCTCTTCTGCCCTCTCAAACTGCCCTCCCCAGAGCTCCTTCGAGTGGGGTGGCAGAGCACTGGGGCAGCCAGCCAGGAGTGCTGTCAGCTCTGCAGCTCTGCTCTCTGCCGAAACCAAAGCAGGAAACCTGCAGTGAGTTCAGGAGCTCAGAGCCAACATGGAGAGCTGAAAGGACTTTGCAAAACAGAGATTTAATTTCTGGCAAAGGATGTTTGACATTCATGAGCTATTAAAGCTTTCGGATATAAAAAGCACTGGCCTGTTTTATTACGGGTGAGCCCAGCTAGCTGGATTTCTTTGCTGTGGGAACTGAAATGCTGCTGCTTTCTGAACCCATGTGTCAGTTTTATAACTCTGCTTAATTGCCATTTCTTTGCTTGCACTCTTCTCAGCCTGTGCTTGGGTCAGAGCTGAGCGACATGAACTGGCATTTGTTCCCCGTCTGGATCCTGTCATTAGAAATGAAGATATTTTTAGCCTCAGTTGAATGGTTGCTATTCTTAGCTTTTTGGCTGGAGCTTCTTCCGTATTCTCCCATCTTCTCCATCTTATATCTCCTGAAGGCTTTTTTGCTTTGTTTATCCCAGAGCTCACTAATGAGGATATTGGGAATATACCGTTGCTAGTAGAGGAGGGAGTGTCTTGGGATTGCTCTGAATTTTAATAGACAGTAAGAATAACTTGCAAATCTTTCTGTAAGAAACCATCATCACCCCTTTGTTGGAGGTGGGGGTGGGGATGCTTTTAAAATAAATCTGTCTCCAGAATTTTTTTTTACAGGTAGGGTCTGGTCTTACCTTGCTTGGACTAGGAAAAACATAAAGGTAAGATACATATACCTCCTGACCTCTTAAGAGGTGAAAAATGAAACAAAGGAGAAGTGAAATGATCAGAGATCCCTGAATGCATCAGCACCACCATCAAAGCCAGCTCTTCTCAGCTGGGAGTGAGGTTTGTCTTTGCCTGGTGGCTACAATTGTTCTTGCTCCCATTTTGCCCACCATTGTGCAACCTTCTGAGAGAGCTGCTGGTTTGAGATTGTGCTGTAGGGGAAAGCAAATTAACTGATACCATCTTTTATTTCCTTTATGTGTTTTTTTTTTTTTTAGAAGCAGATATCTTAAATTAAAGCCAAAGTTGTTATTTAAAGTCTTTTTTGATGATAAGAAGTCAAATCTCTAAACCTCTAAATTTTCTGATTTAAATTAGTTGGGGGAGCTCATTTCACTGTAACTGGTTATAATAATATGTAATAATAAAGTTGATAATAATTATAATAATAATATACACTGCTCAGGCATTAACAGCACAGGATTTCTCTTGAGCTATTGCCATGCCATGAGGTTGCCAGCGGGGTCCATCCCAGGGCTTTATGGCAGCCAAACACTAGAAAGGAAGCTCGTGGGTGCTGTACTGAGATAGTTTTTAGTGCAGAGGCACAACAGCTCCTTTCTTTTAGCGTCTCAGTTCAGTGGCTGCCTCTGAGCCAGTGCTTACTCAGGCTGGAAGGCGAGGAGAGAGCTCAGCCAGCCCAGGCTTGCTGCTCCCTCATCCCGCAGGGAATTTGGAGATCGGTGGATAATTACGCAGATTCCCGTAAGAAAGGGATGGAGCAGCATGGTGACCCTCAGAGCTGCCTCTTTGCTGCACTCTGCCCACTCCTTAGGAGACACATCTGCCCTTGCCAGGAGATCTGAGCAACTTGTACTAGCAGCTACAGCTGCAGGAATAGCAACACACAGATAAACATTTCCTTTCTCTAGCTTCCCCAAACAGTTTATATTCAGCTCAGATGCAGTGGGGTTCAGTCCTTGCCTGTGCCTAGGATATGGTTTTCCACAAAATCCTCGGGACAGGAATGGGGATATTATCCTTGTGGAAAAGTTAATTCTTCTTCCAAAATTAGGAACCGAAGAGTTTGCTGAAGCCACAGGTATGTGCAAGTATATTGTTCTGTATAGAACAAGAGTTTTCAGACCATTCAAAGTGCTGTGAAGATGAGGGATTGTGTCTCTTGGCCTCACAGGAGGCTGTCTGGGAGGCTTCCTCAGTCTCTGCATCTGCAGGCTGTGCCAAGGCTGCAGACTGGGCAGGCCAGCAGAGATGCTTGCTGTGCACTGCTGTAGGAGTCTGCAGGGCTTTACCCAGTTCAGTTCTGACAAGCAGCTCTGTGGCTGCTGCCTCCAACCCAATGCACCTCTGCAAGGGCTCCAGGCTGTGCTGGGATGGGATCACTCAAACTCCAGCAGCACCCCAACATCACCCAGAGCCCACTCCTGTGGGCACAGGTTATGGTCCCACCTTGACTTGTACACCAGTGACACTGAAACTGTTCTTCATGGGAAGTGATGAAAAATTACACCCCAAGAGCAGTCTGAGATACCAATCTTCCTTTTCAAAAGATTGTTAGGAGCAGAAAAAATGGTAGCACATGAGAACAGACCTGTTACTGACAGCCACATGCCTTTGAGTGTCTGTGTTTGCAAAACTCAAGGGTGAGATTAACAAGGACATAGTTTTAAGCAGTGTGCCTGCATGTGTGTGTATGTATCTGTGTGTGCATGTTTGTGTCCAGGTTTCTAAAATGCAAAAATAGCAGAAAATAAGAAAAACCCTGCAGGTTTTCAGGTTGATAACATGGCAAATGCAAATACTTTTCTTCAATTCACTTTTCTGCTTCTCTTGTTATCCTAAATGGGCTTTTATTCCATTAAGCAGTAATAGAAGTCTATAATCCTACCAGCTAGCTGGACCAGCAAGGAAAGCACATTTGCTGCCATTCCTTATCAAATCCCAGCGGCAGAATAGGAAAGCAGATTGTGTTTCTTGCGCCATAGCTCTTTCAGAAGGAGAACACAACAGTGTGTTACATGAAAATACTTTCAAGGTAGGAACAGCAAGATGACAAACCAAAGTGTGCAGTTAAACATAATAATAGGTTTGATGCACCTGTCATCAACCATTGCAATTACATACCAGTGCATCACCATTTCTCTTACTGGCCAGCCTGAAAGACAGATGTAGCTGCATCCTCTGTAAGACAGCTGCACAAAAATAGATCACTTAATTGCATTTTAATGTGTCTAAAATTATAAAGAGCTGAGCTGCAGAAGGGAGGTTTCTGTTCCATTTCTCTGTATTGGAGATCATCAGATTCTTGTGACTCTGCAGGTTTGCTGCCCGCTTACGACCCTTACCAACTTGTCACACCCTACTCCAATCAGCTGTACCATTTCTATATGTGAAGGTTCATGAAATTTTGGGATTTTCAGCTGGTGTTTGATTATTCAGCCACTTACACAAGAAAGCAGCTGGAGAGTGGAGAGAAGCCTGAGGGCATTTGGGACTGGGCTGTGACATGACAGATTTCGGTCACTTACACACAACTGCGTCATCTTAATATGGGTCTTGGTTTGACAGAGCAGGGAGAGCAGGCTTCTCCTGGGGATGGAAATTCCATCCTGCAGCATGAAAATAAAAGAAGAGGCAGTTTCCATGTTGAGTTTGTGCTGAGCTAATATCTCTGCACACAGCTGGAGAAAGCAGGTTTAATGAGTTCTCTCAAAAACTCAATTTCCACACAGAAAAACAACAGAAAAAATTCAGCCAGCCTTGAAGAAAAAATACATCTTAGTAGTGCTGCTGTCTACTCCCCCTGTCCTCCCAGAGAACCCACTGGGAAAGCAAGAGGCTTTTGAAAGCATCACGTCTCAGTACAAGGAGCCTTGGCTGGCCTTGGGTGGCCCCATTTTGGATCTCCGAACTCTCCTGGGATCTGATGACCACATTAAACACGAGCAGGGACACACCAGCTCCTGCTCCTTCTCTAGCCACACAGCAAGCCCTGGCTGGTGAACACAATGGACCTTGAAAGGTCATCTGGTCCAGCCAGGGAGCCTCGATGGGATTGTGTAGCACTCGGCCTCATCACAGCTTGAAAACGCTCAGGATGGGGACTCCACCACAGCCCTGCAGAGGCTATTACAGTGTGAGATCATTCTCACTGGAAAAAATGTCTTTTTATATCGAGATGAAACCTCTTTTTGTGCAACTTGTACCTGCTGACCTCCTCTCCATGTGGTGCCTTTGTGAAGAGACTCCCACCCTCTTTGTAGCTGCCCCTGAAGTATTCAAATAGCCTGATGAGTCTCCCCCTGAACCTTCTCCATGGTGAAAAGAACTATCTCCTTCCACCTTCCCTCACAGGGCAGGTTCTCCAGCCCTCTGAACATCTTTGTAGCCCTCCTTTGGACCCTGTACAATCTGTTCATGTCTTTTTCGAATTGTGGGAATCAGAACTGGACACAGTAAATGATCTTTAAGCACAGGTTCATCTTTCACTATTGTCCTTGTTTTAATTGTTATCCCTCTATGGCATAATCATCCATATACAGCTGTTCATACATACACCACGCAAAAACTGAAAATGAAGATCAGAATTTGAAAAAAGGACAACTTGATAGACCTTTGAAATTTTGCAGAATCTGGGAAACATTCAGTACATAATCCCTCAGAAAATTGAGGTGGAAGATTATCATTCTTAGTGAAATGACACTTCAGAATTAGAGCTGTAATGGCTGCAATTTTCATCTTAATGTGTAGCATTAAGGGATGGACATAAACATTTGCTTATAGTCAGCATCAAGTAGTAACTTCTGAAGCACCTTCAGGGTGCTTAAAAATACACTTGTCTCCATTGCAAAGCAAGAAGGGTGAGTTACTTGTGTCAAAGCAGGAGAAAGCACAGAAATGCATTTTGCACATTTCATATGGCTGAGTTATAAACTTCTATTCCATAAGAAACTGGGATTTGAAAATGTTACTGAGAAAATATTTTTACTTGATGTATTTTGAATGTAATGACAAAGGTCCTGTTTACTATCAAAGGGCAGAATCATACACTTAATGAAAACACAGGAGTTTGGAAAAGGTAATTTCTCTCTTCTGCTCTTTTCCATAATATTTTTGCTGTTGCAGCATCTTGTAAAGCATTTCGGCAAGGTTGAATGGCAGGTTCACTGCTTGTCTCTTTCTCTAGTACATCATTTGGTGTTTCAGTGCTGAGACTTTCTCTAATTAAAAGTTATTTATGTGGCATATAAAACTTGTTCACCAGATTTCTTTCTAATAGATAAATTAATTCAGTCATTTGCAACTTTGGCATTCAGTTGTCATGCAAATTGAGATGCTTCCTCAGACTACAAATTCATCACTTTGCCTTCCAGCTCTTCTGTGGCATTCCCTAGTTAATTTAATCATCGGGATATGCAGACAGCCCCCTTGTGCTTGTGCCTCTGTCTCTTTCCCATTTCAGACTTCGAGTTCTTTTTTCCCAGCATTCTCTTGAAATCCATTTTCAAAGTGCCATGGTGCTGCCACTGCAGCAAATAAACACCGAGTGAGGTTTTCTCTGGCAATACAGACTGATTAAACATGTTTATCTCTCATACATCAATGTGTGGAATAGTATATGTGGAGCAGGTCACCATTTCCCAAAGACTTCAGAACAACTTGAAACAGAACTGAAAAAGGCAACAAAGATGATCACAGTGCTTTAGAATGAGGAAAGGCTGTAAAAGGGACTTCAGTCTGCAATGAAAACAAGAGAGTGGATCTGACAAAAGAGGAAAGGAAAATATTCATTACTTCTCACAATCCATGCCACAGGTAGAACCCTGTGAAATTACTACATCATAGGATTATAACAAAGAAGAGAACACACTGAACAGGAAATGCAACTTCACTAAAGAAGCTGGGCTTCTTAAAGGAGGCAAAAAGTAAATTCAGGCTCTGAAAGGGAATAGATAAACTCACACAGTAATGAGTTATCAGTAGATATTAGACACAGTTATCTGGGTGAACCTTCTGTCTAAGAGAGCATCAAAGCACTGTTTAAAAACATTAACATTATTTCAGGATGGTTAATTTGGACTGGCTCCACTCTGACTCTGAAGGCTGAGCACTCATCAGCAGTGGGAGTTCTTGGGGTGCTCCTGGAGCACAACTCAGATTTTGTTTCAGCCGAAAGAAGTTCAGATCCTGTCCAGCAACACTTGGGGACATAGACCGAATGAGAATAAGACAATCAAGGATTTTTTTCTGAAGTGCTTAGATGTGAGCTGTACCACATGTGAAGGCTCACCATCATACAGTTATGGACAAAGCACCTTGAATTCAGTGAATTTGCTTTCTTTGGAAGGGGAGGATGGAAGAAAACTTATCATCTCCCCACATTAATACTTAGATGGCATAAATGCATGTAATTCATTAAGTGCTCCTAAATATAGGAAATGGCCTAAACATATGTGAAACGCTCTGAAGCACCCATAGAGGTACTCATGATAACCATGTGAAAAACGGCCTTTGAGTGAAAAATTACTTTCATGGGTAGCAAATGGGTTTGGTTTTTAAGGCTGTCAAGAAATTTTCAAGTTTTGTACCTGCAGGGATCTGTTTTCATGGTATATGTCTCTCTCTCTTCCTGATCCAACAGCAGAAATCTTGAGGGTCACATACAAGTATTCACTGATTTACAATTGACTGATGATTAGATCCAGGCTTTGAAATTCCCTTCTTTCAAAACAATGCAGCACATAAAAGCTTCCTTGCTTTGATATACCAGAAAAGGAGAAAGAGAACAAAGGAACGTGGAAATTCTAAAATTTGATCCTTTTTGATGTGAAGATACTGTTGCTGTTCACGGTTAGTTTACCCCACATGTTCTTAGAGCATATAAAAAAAGTGTTTGAATTTTAAAATTCAGAATACATGTAGGAAAACATGTTTTTCCTCAGTTGACTGTCTCCTAATGCCGTAGTGACAGTGTGGGACAAAAATGAGACATTTTTCCTGCCTTATGAATTCTGTTTTTCTGGGTTTTTAGTGGGCTACAGTGACATGCATTATTTGATGAACAGTTATTTCTCTCCGAGTATCATTCTTTTTCTTTGATATGTCAAGAATCTATTGATTCTTATGTTGTTGAACCTTATGATCTTGATCATGGTTTTTGATTGGTGTTATTTAGGAAATTTTGTTTCTTGTGTATTTGTAATAATTTCACCCTTCTTTCTGTTTTTAAAAGTGTCTCCTCCATGATAGTGTGGCAAATTGAAAATATAGCCAGAACAAAATTTACAGGCTCAAGCAGCAGAAAGCAAGGAAAAAGATGTTAGAATATTTATTTGAACTCTTGAAAGGACTATATCAGTGGGTGATTTTTTTTCAGCTGCAAAAAAGATCTTTTAAATGCAACCATTCACTTCCACCTCACCTGGGAATGTTCTTGGCAACATGCATTTCTAAGAAACGTGAATTCTTACAGGAGTCTCACTGGATTTGCTCTTAATTTGCTGATCCGTTAACATGAAAGTGATATGCAATTAACAAGTTAATATTATTCAGTTGATTACTAGACATAATTTTACATTATATTGATAGTGTTTCTATAGAAATATTAGGAAGTGGATATAATATACGAACAACTAGATTAAAAATAATCAAAGAAAACAATCTTAAGATTCGGAATTACAATTTAGGCACCTGGCTTGGTGTAATAAAAGGGTAAATAAAAGCAAATGAGAACAGACCACAAGGCAGACTTGCAAGACTCCAATCTGCTTCTTAGTAAGCAATCAGTCAAAAAAGCATATTAAAGATTGCTGATGAGAAGCAGCATTCAGAAGAATAACTGGTTTGCCAAAATTATTTCTGTTCTGTACTTATGTCAAAACTAATCACAAATGTTTTTGTAGTCAGGAAGGAGGGAGAGCATGAGCATTCATTTCATGGGGACAGAGCTGTTTAGATCCACAGGTCATGTCAGTTCACTTCAGTCTCAGAGTCAGTAAATCTATTCAGTTTTTCCAGCTTTTTCACAGAGACAGATCAATTCTAAGCTTAGCACATATCCTGAATGAGTTCTGTAACAGCTCCTTCAAAGCACCAGGTACTTCTCAAGGCTCTCATTAATTTGTTTTTACGATCACTACCAGGGAACAACTACTCTCACTGCTATTTTGCAGGTGGGTGGCAGTGCCATAGGCAAGAGAAGGACTCAGCCACGCAATTCAGTCCCTGTTTCAGCAGATCCACGGTCCTTTTTCTCACTTTGGAGACTGTGGCAAATGTGATTCAGTTTGATTTTCTTTGATCCTGACTCAAATACTAACCCATTTGGAGCTGTTTCACCAAAACAGCTATCTTTCAAAGATGTATCATTACACATAATGCAACTAAGGCAAAATTGTTCGACAGCCTATTAATACTGAAAAGAATTCTTCACATAAGCTCAGCAACTGGTCATAAACTGGAGATAGAAATGATAATTCCAGTGCACCGAGTTACCAGTGACTGAGTCCCTGCAAGGTGTTGGGGCTCACTAATCACAACAGTAATGCTCTTTTCAGTCTGCCTGGTAGGTGACTGATGGAACAACAGCAAATATTTCTGCAAGTCCTTTTCTGCACCTTTTGGTAGTACTGCTGGATGTGAAAGCCCAGAGGTAACAGCCCAGCATTGCAGGAGTTTCACTGTCCTTGGGGGTCTTGTAGGCCTCAGTGAAAGCTGCATGCCTTAGATCCTTGAAAATGTGGGTCTTTTAGGCAGCAAGAACCTGTAGTTTCAGCTACATTAAATTTAAAAGATACATCTAATTATATCCTGTCCTTTCTGTGTCTGTTTCCCCATCTGTGCAAGACACATACACACCTTTTAATGGTTCTTTTCATTGTAAAGTCCCATGTAGAAGTCCAGTAGATTGATTCCACCACTGGAGAGATGGAGGGATGTATCCAGCCTGACCTACCTGGCCTCCCTGCTGCCCCTTGGCTGCTCATCCATCCTCCATTCTCATCCTGTAAGCATGTTCAGAAGTCCAAATTAGAAATATGGTTAGGAAAACCAGGGTATGTTTCAAAGGCTCATTGGGTGATTGATGGAACTACTTTGCCTAAATAATCCTTTCAGAAGAGTTGGTTGTTTTCTGAGTTGTGATGGCTGCTGAGATGTATAAAGAACTTCAAACTATTAATTACTGAAGAACCAGTCAATCTGATAATTGAAGTTCCCCCAAGAGAGACAGCAAAGAGAAAATAATAAAGGAACAGCATGTCCCCAGTTGGTACATGAGTTTGAAAGAAAGATGTGAATGGGGTTTATATTAAGAGTAATCCAAAATTTCCGTGTCTTCACTTCATGTCTGATCAGAGGGACTGCTCCAGCTCTTGACAATTTGATTATTTTTTCATCTGAGTACATTCAGCCCTACAAATACACAAAATTGGCCCAAACAGAGGCAACATGCAGAGTGGCCCTGTCTTTCTACCATTTTGGCTTTATGTAGGAGAAAGGGCCTTTTTCCAACCTGTCAGCATGGTACTGTAATTCATTGTCTGAATAAATATATTTCTCTGCTGGATATTCAGCATTTCTAAGAAGAAGCTGAGTGAAATAATTTTCCCATGATTAAAGGATTCTGAGATGTTGTTGAGCATCCACTCCCACAGTTACTGCACTGTGACTTGTCAGGCAGACAATAAACAAAGACTTAACGGCTGCTGACTAACTCAAAGTTTTTTGAACATCCACACAGGATGAACTTTTTCCATGCTGAAAAAGTGACTGTAAAAACCATCAAAAAGGAGGCAACCCCATCATTCAAAATCTGGTGTATGTAGTTCATCCACATAAAACCACTTTTATTAGTGCCTCTGCCAATGAATCAAGCATCCTCCTCCCTCCCTGCACCTCTGACCTGAGGCACAGGAGTACTTTTGAGCTCTGAGAAACATTTACATGTATCTGTTTCTAAAATATTACAAGGATTAAGTAGGAAGGTTCATGGGACGGTTTTCTCTGTCTCAGTAAGAGTTTTTTGGGAGCCTTAATGCCTATAAGTCTCTCACTCTTGCTAGTACAGGATAGCTGAGAACTTTGTGTACCCGTCACAAGCCATTAATTTAATAAGTTTCTCCTGAACAGAACCCAATACAATTTTTTATTAATAAAGCAATAGCATTGTTAAAATCATCATTCCACAAGCCATTTCATAGCAGCTATAAAATGTAGTGCTAAAGTTTAAAGCTCTGCTTAGAGTTTCACATTTCTTGGGAAATGTATATCATTACCTCCTAGGCTGATAAAACCCTAAACCTTGTTGTTGATCAGTTGTGGGTCACTGTAAACCTTTCATTTCCTCATCGTTTACTGTCGGATGTTGCCATGGTTTGTGTAATATGGGTAAATGCAGGAAGAAGGTGACGTAATATTGGCATATTTAAATTCATTTACCTACTCATATTTTTGTCCCTGATGAATGGTGTCTAATAGTCCAAAACAACACCCTCACTTTGTTGATTTTAGTCCTGAACAGACAAATAATAACAAAGCATCTGAAGACATTGGAAGAAGGGAAAATGTGTATCAAAAGTAAATGGAAAATTTTCAGTTTGTTTTCAGTTATTATTCAGAAAGATGTCTGAAATGATTGATTAGTTTTACCTCCCATGTTCTGTGGCTCTTTTCACATATCCCTACTTCCTGACTTGGATGGTCATATGTGACACAGATTGTGCCCTTTATTCCTTGTGCTTGCAGTAAAGCTTATAAAATAAATGTCATGACTGAAATACCAGACAGAATGCAAATTAAATGGGTTTGTTTTTTTCTAGATGTGATAGCTTTAAATACACAGTTTGCACATGTGGTTCCTGTTTGGTTTTTTTTTTTTTTTTTACTTTGGGGATTATCATTCGCAAAGATGGTCCCAAAGAGTTAATATGGAAATGGCACGGATGTGAGCTCTTCATCCAGAGATCAGTGTATCCAGTGCTGATCAGTTCTGGCCAATTTTTCATGCTATGGAGAATTCATCTTGCTGCCTAGAAAAGAGCACAGCTACAAACTGCACTGCTGGGAGTGCCAAATCCTCTCCTCCCAGGCTTGGGGCAGCTCTGGGGTGCTCCTGCAGACAGCCCTTGGGGTGAGGCTGTCCCTGAAGCTGCTCTGCTCTCCTGTCTGATCCCAGGTCCTGCTGCATCCCTGCTGGGGAGGACTCATACACAGGCAGAGAGCAGGGATGCAGCAGGGCCTGGGGAGACACTTGCTCTATTTTTTCCAAACTAAGATTTTGGCAGAGGAAGAGCTTTGTGTCAGTTTACAGCCTGGTTTGTTTCCAAAGTGAAATCTTATCCCCCTCAGAATGATCAAAACACCTGTTTGTCCAGAGGCTGTAGGGGACACTTTTGTACAAATGGCAGCTTCTCAGTGAAATGAGGCAGGGCTCCAGCAGCACGAGGGACTGCCAAGCCCCACACACGAGGACAACGAGGAGGTGATGTGCTCCTGACTCTGGCATGGCACACACGAGCTCAGTGCAGCCCTTCCTGGAGCCTGGTGAAGGACAAGGGGCTGTGGAGGAGGTCTTCTTGGGCAACCTGGGGCAACACAACCAATAGAGACTTGGGGTTTGGGGGACCAGGAGGAAACTCATCAAAATTGTATCCCTTCTGCTCCTACCACACAGCAGAGAGGGAAAAATCTCAGCATTAAAAAATCTGATCTACCAAATTGCTTACTATAGCCTGCATTGCTAATATAGGCCATGAAATGGCTGCAAATGTCTTTATTTTAAAAACCACATCAATTGCCAGCTGTACGTAAGACTGAATGACCATAATGATTTTAGTACCTTCTTAGTACCTTTTTTCCCTATCTGTAAACCACAAATAGTAACACTAAGCCTAACAACAGATGTTGTGAGGCTAAATGGACTTCTGTCTCTCATCAAAGGATACAGTTTAGGGCCACTGTTCCTGATAAGGCTATGCTCATACTCATCACTGGATTTATCCCAATGGCTGTTTTATCTGATCTCTTTGCATTGTAGGTGTTAGTTAAAAAATAAATGGAAAAATATTTTGAGGCTGAAGAGTAAAACCATTATCAAATTTACCAGCCATTTAATAAACAAGAAAGTGACAAACCCCCAAAAGATTATTTTAAGAAACAATAACAAAAGCCAATGGAATTATTTTCACTTGCTGACTGGTTTTTATTATTTAAATGCATAAATATTAAATCCAGCAAAGACTGTTAAATAATTTGTTGTGACAGTCTGAGTGGAAGGAGCTTAGAATTCCTCCTTTGGACTCTTGGATGAAACCTAACGGCATGTGTTTGAGAAAAACAAGCCTTCCAGAAAAACATCTTGTTCTGTTGAGATTTCCAGAGAGGCAGAAGAGTATCAGCTCCACACTAAGGTTTAGAATGGGAACAGCTTACAGGTAAATGTGAGATCTTTTCATTGCCAAATATGACCCACCTCAGCATCAGGGACTTTCAGAAAAATACACTGTGAAGCCACGAGAGTTGGCAGCTAGAGGAATTTTAAATAACTGATGCTCAGTTCTCTGTTGCTTGTGAACCATTAAGCAGATGTTTACACCTTTTGTTTCATGCAGACTTTCCACTTTTGCTCCTAACCATTCACACAAATGAGTGTACAGCTCAGACATTATGCCTGGAGTCACACCAGGAACTCATTCCCCACCAATTTCTAGCCCTGTGTCAAAGCAGGTTGGTTTTATTTTTTCCCTATTTTATAAAAATAACAGTCTTCAACATGGGATGTGTCTGACAGATGAATAAAACAGGTTTGAGACCATATATGAGAGATCTATCATAATAGAAATGAAAAATGCACTCAAAAATTTTTGAACATGCTCTGTGACATGCTGGTACAGATGGAGAAGATAATGGGCCGTGACTCTTTTGCCTCATTCTCATCTGTGGTAGAGCTGCAGTGTAAGGACAGTGGGACCATCTAGCTTACAAAAAGTGCTTTTCCACAGAAAGACTCCCCTAAAATCAGAGGTCTCCTGATTTGGAGGCAAGGTCATGCCTCTTGTTTCTAGTTCTCAACTCTGGTCTAATTTTCAGAGTGTTAACAAAGCATCAATCTGTGGTTTACTGGCTGAAGGTAGCTCTGTGAGCAGAACATCTTGAGCTATTGCATGGCAGGCTCTGCTTCAGCAGCTGAGGGTGGAGAAGGCAGGAAGCACCTGCACATTTCCTCCCTCTGGACTGGATGACTGCATGGCTTTGGAGCCAAATTTTGGGCATGGACCAATACAGCACTTGACAGATATTGGGCCCCATGCGCACAGAACGAAAGACAGCGCTGGATGGAGAGGGCATTGTGAATACTGTCTTATTTTGGTTTTGGTGGTCAGTGCTGCAGAGTGCAAACATAGCTGTGTGAGGAACTCACTTCAACCACTGCTGAAAACCACATTTTCTTGTTATTTTGATATTTAGTGGTCTGGCTCAGACCACACACAGAATATAAAGTATGTTATGACACACGGCTGTTGCCACTGATTGATCTTTGGTTTACCAATGCCACAAAATTTCCCCCCAACTTCCTTCAGCTGATTTATGGTGTGGGAGAACAAGCTGTAGGCCTATTCTCATTGGGAAATGAATTCTCATCTCATTGTTCAAGTAGATTTTCAAGATCACAGTCTGGTGCTTCCTCTACATCCTGTAAAGACAGGAATGGCTCTTTTTTTTCAAATATGTGTATTTGTCTCTGGCCAAGCGATCCATTGAGGTTCCACATGGCCCTGCAATCAATCATAACCTGTTCTAGAAGTGGATTTTTAAATGGGTCTTCTATATTAAGCTGTATAATTGATAATATGATGATAACACAGAAAAAAAAAGGAAAAATAAATGTAAGCCTGTTTACAAATCTATGTTCCTTACAGACTTTGCCTAATTTTCTGAATGCAGATTAAATGATTTCTGTCTGTAGATACAGAAAAGAATTGCCACATCTTCAAATGATTGTTGCAGGTGAAGGTTGGATTTTTCAGAATGACTCTCTGGCTCAGACAGTAACCAAACAGTGGAGATGGAAAAAATCACTTCTGGTCTGTTGAACTGTCCAGGTTACTACACTACCAAGTAAAGCCCCAAAGGGGAGGTAATAGATCAAACGTCAGCGGAAGACAATACAGACCAACTTTAAACACCAGATGAAAAAGCTTGTCCCATTACTTTCTGACAGATAAGACACGGTTATTAATAGTTTACTAAGGTTTGTAAAAATCACTTTGGATATCCAAAGAACATTCTTGCATCTCAGTCTCTTTGTTAGTCAATGACAACAGACTTGTAGGGAGTAATTCTGCTTATTTAAACACCATTGTAAATAGAAACAAACTGAATATTAAATCTTTCCAGTCTACTTTGCAGACTTCTCTGGGTGTCTAGGTGATGCAGTCCAGGTGGAGACATGGATACACAGAAGTCAGTATTATTCAGAAGAATCCTGGCTGTTAATTCTCCCAGTTAAAGCTCAACACACTCTGTATCTGGACCTTGAGTTGCTTAGGATCATTTCAGATCAGCTGATCCACAAAAATAAGAAAAGATTGGGTGATTTTTCAAATAGCTGTCCAAAGACTGGAGATAGGAACACAGGTGTGCACCAGAAATCCCACACCCTCAAAATTCTAAAGTCTGTAAAACTATTACCACAAATTCATGCTGATTTTCATCAGCACCTTTTATTATGTTGAAAAGTACTTAGAGGATAAAAGTAATTTAGTAGTAATCGTGCTCTGAAATGGAATGAAATTACTTGAGAACTTTAAAGCTTTACTTTCAGTTGAACTCTTCTTCCAGATTATGCGCATTAGTTTTCCTTTTGGAAATGTGCACAGCAACATAGCCCCGACTTAAATGCACAGCCAATACAGTCCCATGCATGGGCTGTACATTTTATTGTGCTAGTGGGGTCTGATCTTGCAGCCACTGAATGAGAATGAAAGGATCTATTAACTCTGGTGTGCAGGACCATGGTCATGGGTACCTGTGAATGTGACTTTTGATTTTTCCCTACCACTATCACTTAGCTCCTAAGACTTGCAGGACATAGCAACACCAATTTTTCCACTTTAGTAGTCCTGGTTGATTGGTGTGAATTAGTGTCTCCTTGTCTTTAGGCAAGGAAACACATTCCTTTCATTAAAGGAATAATGTGGCAAGAAACCAGACTACACATTGGGGTTTAGGTTTATGATTTATGTCAGGAGAACTCCCACAGCCTGGACACACAGTGGTAATGCATCATTGCCTTCCCCTCACAACCTCTGTATGGAAGAGACAGGTATTTAAAAGGCTTAAGGAAACTCTTACAATCAAATGATTGAATAGAAAGTATTTCCCCATCCTCTTTGCTCCCATGCTGCTCCTCCTGTCTCTGGGACTGTGAGAGCTGGCAAACACTAGCCCCTTCCTTGCCCAGGCAGAATGTTTCAGAGAGGCTCCTGGTATTTGCAGGTCTCAGGAGGTTCTGTCTGACATGGGAAAAAATTACTTGAGCAACTGTCCTCAGTGGAGGATGGAGTACCACAGAACCTGCCTGACTCTATTTGTGCCCCTCCTGCTGCTGCCATTGAATTTGGCCCATGCATTTCTCTTTGTGCTGTGCAAGCAGAAAGTCATTTATGTCCAAGTGTCCTTGAACATTTCCCAAGACATTGCACAATCCTTGTGTCTGTGTGAGCTGGGATGTACGTGCCCTCCACACATCTTGGGAGAACATTTGATACTGCCCACACGCCCTCACTGGCATAGTTAGTGCTGCCAATTTGCGATCAAAGAGTGCTTTGTGCTTCCTGGGAGCAGTGGGCATGAGGTGGAGTGCCAAGGGGGATGTTCCTCTCCACCCACCTTGGTGCAGACCCAAGGGAACCACACAGCAGATGTGTGACAACCTCCAGAAAAGCCTCTGAGGAGGGAGAGGTCCAATCACAGAGACTGGGCCATTCCTCTATTCATTTGCCTCTATGAAAATCCAAATCAAACAATTATAGAGTAAATACATGGCATCCTCCAGATGGAGCTATGTGGGCTCTGAGGCTGGGTTTGGCTGGCCATGAAGACAAGGATGCCCAATGCTTTTGGGAAGCTAAGACCTTTGTATGCAAATTAGAGCTTTTTCCAAGATACTTTAGGTCTTTAATATGCAAAACATAAACCATGTCTCAGATGATGAAATGGGTTGAACAGCTGGTAAGGAAGTCCTCTCTTGAGGACTATTAGAGCAGGAACATTTAGATACATAAAGGCCATTGAGTAAAGGCCAACAAAAACTCATTCCCTCATGAGCTGCTGCCTAATTCTGCTGCAGCTGTTGTCTCTCTGGGCCATGCTCCTGGACTCTGAGCATTGCCCATGCACTGAACATTGGGGACTTGGTGTCTCATTTTACTGTTGCAAAGTTGGAGTGATTTGGTGCTAAAATTGCTGTTGTTGCAGGGTGGTTGTGGACCTACAGCAGCAACTGGACCCTGCAGGAGCATGGCACCAGGCCATGTGCATTCTGGGGATGCTGTTTGACAGCAGCTGGACATGAGCCGGTGTGTGCCCAGGTGGCCAAGAAGACCAATGGCATCCTGGCCTGGATCAGCAATATTGTGGCCAGCAGGACCAGGGCAGGGATTGTCCCCTGTCCTTGGCACTGGTGAGGTGACACCTCACATTCTGTGTTTAGTTCTGACCCCCTCACTATAAGAAGGACACTGAGGTGCTGGAGCTTGTCCAAATAGGGCAACAAAGCTGGGGAAGGGTCTGGAGCACAAGTCTGATGGGGAGCAGCTGAGGGATCTGGGGTTATTTAGCCTGGAGAAAAGAAGGGTCAGGGGAGACCTTACCAATCTCTTCAAGTACCTGAAAGGAGGCTCTAGCAAAGTGGAGGCTGGTCTCTTCCCCCAGGTAAGAAGTGACAAGACTAGAGGAAATGGCCACAAATTGTGCCGGGGAAGGCTTAGTTTGGGTATTAGGAAAAATTTCTTCACTGAAAGGGTTGTCAAGCATTGGAACAGGCTGCCCAGGGAGGGGGCTGAGTCACCATCCCTTGAATTGCTCAAAAAACATGTGGATGTGGCATTTGGGGATATGGTTTAGTGATGAACATGGCAGTGTTAGGTTAATGTTTGGAATTGAGGATCTTAAAGGTCTTTTCCAACCTAAATGATTCTATGGTCTCGGTGTTGAATTGGGACAGAATGTACTATTATCAATCAAATTCTTATCTTTAGATGTATTCTTGCTTTTTCACAGGGGGACAGGCTTCTATATCTAATGGTATGGAATTGTGCAGGACTGATTTCATAATACAGGATCTCTTTTTCCCCTCATAATTGCCTAAAAGATTAAATTATCAGGAGGGTGGAGGAAATTTTCCTTTAAGCAGGGACTGAGCAGTAATGAGAGACTGAAAAGGATTTGAATGCTGTAGTGGGCATTAAGTTCCTTCTTCTGTTCTTTGTTTAGATTATAGGTAAGCGTGTAGTGAGATAGAAGGTTAAAGATACAGAAATCATAGAGTTTGGGGAAATGAAGGATTAGAGCTTGGCTTGACCTGAACTCATGTGACAAACTTCCTTTCATCATTTATTATTGCCTTGAACACTGGGATTAGGCTGGGCTAAGAACTGAGGAAAAAATCCAAACCCAACAACACAAAACTAAACAAAATCGCTGTCGGTATGAATTTACCATCTGGATAGAAATGACACTGAGCACAGACCACATGCAGGCTCTCTCATGCCTGTGTCTAGTGCTGAGGTTTTAGTCCTGACCTGTCTATCCTCAGATTTTCACCTGGATTCCCAAAGATATATTTTCTCACCACATTTGTAGAATCATAGGAACATTCAGTGGCAAGGGTCCTCTATTCTGAAAAGTGGGCCACAAAGGTGTGGGCCACAAATCCCTTTCTATGGGATCAATTAGAAAGGAATTACAGTAAAGCCAGGTTTAAAATGTCTTGAACAAAATAGGACATAGTGTTTCCTAAGAGTTATGTACACTGCAATTATACACAGCATTTGAAATCTCATTATGCTCCACATTTTGTGGAGCTGTGTGAGGAGATCTGCAGGCAAGCATGGTGTCCTGTCCTGGCTGAGTGCTCAGTCTGATCCTGACTGGCTGAACCCTCACTTATTCAGAGGAAACATGCATAATAATTGGGAAAAAAACCAAATTACTAAAACATTTCAGATGGGAAACAAATCAGTTGTTGACTTGTGCTAAAAATGCTTGCATGGTTAACTCATAGGACAATGAGATCCTGGGTCACGTATGTGCCACACAGGGCCTAGTGCTATGTGAAAGAATGAGCAGTAATACTCAACCGACCTTTTTCCAGTCTATTAGGGGAGGCTGGAGGTAGAAATCACTGCAAAACCTACAAACATTTGCAAGCTAACACACAGAACAGCTGTGGCTTTTTTCCACTATTAAGTCAAGGGCAATTACAAACTACCAATAATCAAATATGATGATCATGTTTAAAATAAGAACAGCGATAGGAAGTGGAAAAAAAATAGGAAGCAGCAAAATCCAGTGTGCTGTGTAGCCTGGAGGAAGGCAGAAAGAATTGGGACATATTTCTGCATTTTGTTCCCTTATGTCAGTTCCACACAGCATGTGCTGCAAGGAACTGGAGAAACAGACATAAAATAGCAACAAGACCACAACGTATGAGGAAACGTAATCCAGAGTCCAGAGCAGGATAGAGCTGGGAGGTGTGACTGGGAGGGTGTCAGTGGCTCTGGCAGTTACTTACAGAGAGGAATTCAGCCAGTGTAAAAATAGAAGTTGTCAGGCAAAACAGAAAGTCCTGGAGACAAGCAGGTGGCTGCAGCAGATTTTTGTTTGAAATGATAAGGTGAAGGAAAATTACCATCTTCATCCAACCTTTCTGTTTCTTGAGATTGAGAAGAAGCCCGGAAATCTTACGGAAATCTCTTGCCTTCCCACTGAGCACCTCTTTCATGGAAAAATTAAGACAATGTGCAATATGAAGTATTCTCCGGTTAGCGTATTGATGTTCTCTTTGCTCCCACAGTTTACGAGGTCATTTAGAGGCCAGATACTCTTCCAAACATAAAATGTAATTTACTGCCTATGTCAAAGGTTTTTTTGGTTTCTCCAGGGCTCTGAAACACTCATCCTCATCCCTGCCAGCACTTGAAGACAGTTGCCGCTGGCAAGGAAGGAAGGGATCTATTCCTAAAGTAACCAGATTATATCAGAAATGGGAACACGCAGAAGGAGACATACAACAGCCAGAGCAATCTATCAGTGATTCCCAGGGGCTCTTAGCAAACAGCCTCGACACACTCTGTGCAGGAATTTACCATCAGTGTAACCCAATAAAGCTCTGTGCACTCACTGCAAGAAGAACAAAGCATTTTCATTTATTAGATGCTATATGCAAACCAATAAACATACCATCAAAGTACATGCTTTTGCAGATAATTCATTTTAAAAGCCTGGGCATAGCCTTTTGTGTCAAAATACCTCTGCTGTACAAGGAAAGCTCCTGACACTGTCAATGGAAAGAAAAACTAGGCAAAATTAAATATGATTTATATAGTGTATTTTAGGTATTGACTTTAGAGTGACATGATGGACAGTTGTAACCACTATTAAGAACAGCCAGATGAATGAATGTCTCTGACATCCATCTTCATTCACACGGTTCCCACAAAAGGAGTAGTTCAGTCCAAGAGACCTTGGCCTGTGTAGACCGGGACTGACCAGTGACTACAATCCCCTGCCCATATGGATCTGCTGGTTTATTTAACCTACAATAACACTAAGGGTTTTACACTCTTCTGGGACAACCTCACTGATCTGCTCGAGCTAATAATGGAAGGATTACACCCAGTAACAGACCGAGGCCTTTGAGGCAGCACTACCTGGGCCAGGTCTCTTTTCTGGACTATGTTATTGTATCTCTGTATTTTCAGGGATGTCTGAACACTCCACAGTTCACTCCCAAAACAGCAATAGGGACTGCAAGAGCTGTTCCTTGCAGTGCATCACCAGGAGGACAAGCAGTCCAGTCTTTTCCTGTTCCTTTTCCTGTTCCACTGAAAGAGGTCAAGGCAGCAGTGTATCAGCCTACAAAGTTCTGAGGTAGAGATAAGGTCCCCCCAAATCCTTTGGTTTTCAGTTGCACACCCTGATGTACTCTGGTATGTTGGTGACTAATTTCCATTTGGTTTCTTCTGCAGAAATATCCTGCTCTCTTTGTCTATCTCCTGAATCTTCTTGCCATTTTTTAAAATTATTTTTTCCACAAAATGTGTTCATTTTGCAAATTTATAACTGCTCAAGGGGGGTATGAAAGGCATGCTGTGGGACTGAAATCAGAGTCTGCAGAGGACAGTCCCAATTAATTTCCATCCTTTGAGTTCCTCTCAATTTCCACCATTGAGAAACTCTAGAATTTCCGTCCTTGTATTCCAAACTGAGAAAAACCAAACCAACTAAGAAATCTGAAATCTTATATCAATACAGGCATTTTCAGCTGTGGCTGAATTAACAGGGAAGTTTGAATTCCACAAACCAAATATTTTTCAAAGGAGAAATGTTAGTTATGGTATTTTCAGCCACAGCTAAATGAAGTCTATCTCTTTATTCAGATCTGACTTGCTTCACTAAATTCACTTGGCAGGATACTGACTTAAGAGAGATTATTTTGCCAGCATGCTGTTCTGCAACATATTCTAATTTTGCTCAAATAGCTTTTCCCCAGATAGCCCATGGGTAGGTGGTATAAACAGTAGCATATATATTGTGACTACCTTTCCAATTTCAAAGAAAGTTCAAGTTCATTTGCTATTGCAATGTCTATCTGGCAAATGACTTCTGGTCATAATCTATGACACTGCCTTCTGTGTTTGTGCAATTAAAAAGAGATGATCAATCTTAAAAATGTCACGTTGTAATGCCAGTAATGACTTTGTGTGCACATTCAGGGAACGAGCACTTACCCTGTATTTCTTCTTATGGTAATGAAGTGTCTTTGTTCTTGTTACTGCCTTTTCTGTGGTAAAGGTAGGAAATGTAAGATACATCTCTGGTGTAAACCAATGCACCTTATAAAGAGACAGATTTGATTACGTGGTTTTGAAGAGGTTTTCTCCAACTGATGGAAAATATGGATATGAAGCCTCAAAAGTGCAGGATGGGATACAAAGGGATTTTGCTCAGTGCATTTGATAAGGAAAGCAATACCTGTGCATATATTCCATACTCAGGATGCAAAAGGGAGGGGGGTTTAAGATCCACTTATTAAAATCGTTAGAGAGATGTCTGTGCCCTGATTAAGGTGCAAACAAGACCATATACCAAAGTCAATAGTATGGATTTTATTTAACAATTACTCTGAGGTAGTGAAAGAGAGAGAGAAAAAATAGAGAAAAGTGGTGGGGGGAAGATAAAGAGAGAGATGGAGAGATTAAGTAGAAAATATTAAGTAGAAAATATCACCACTCCCTGGATCCCAATGGTGTCCTGTTGATCCTCTTCTGGTCTTCTCGGTGGTGAGTGTCCCACAAAACACAGAGTTCAGTGGATTAGTATATGTTCGGACCAGGTGAGAAAGCCCAGGAACCTCACCTGGGGGCAAGGGGGTGGGGGGAAGTCTGACACTGTCTGCTGTAAAAGGCTCTGGATCTGTTGCATCGCTTTGCCTCATGTGCAGTCTCTGGTGCAAGGCTTCAGGAATCTGTATGGGTGCACTTTTGGGGTGTTTGATGGATTATGACACCTCCTCAGCTGCCCCTCACATGAATGCCCCATGGATGAGACCTTCACAGGGTTGTGGGGGTTTTACAGCTGAGCCAGTTTGTGTAAGGGAGGGTGGGTGTTCACTCCCTCTGGCCAGAGGTTACACCACAAACCCAAAAACTGCCCTCCTCACACCTTGGTCAGCAGGAATTGTGTGCAAACCTGGTCTTAACTCACAGTCCAGTTCCTATCAGGAGGCATATTTGGGTGGGGAGTGGGCTTTGGTGGTCACTGCTGCTTTAACAATGTTTAAGCCATTAACCACAACATTTCAGTCTCTCACAGGGGGTTTCATATTGTGGGCACTGGAACAAGAACTTCTTTGGTATCTTCTGGGTTCTACCTAGAACTAGCAGGGCACTGCCAAGCAAGCCAGTCCCATGGGGACTGTTCAGCCATCACCTCACTTCACCTGTGCCCTGGCCTTCTAATATCTCCTCTGTGAGCAGCAGTTGAGTGTCAGGGTAAGCTCTGCTCAGGACAAGGCTTGACAGACATCCTCCTCCCGCACCATCATGCAGAGGGATCTCACTGCAAAAGATCTTTGACCTCTCCTCCTCTTCCTTTCCTTTCTTTCCCAGTCTGATTCCTGTAAGTTCAGTCCTCAGGGGGGAAAAATGTCATTGTGACACCTGTAAGTGAAATGAATAACTCCTTTTAGCTGAGATCTCTTGTGCTTCTCAAAATACTTCAGCAAAGTCTGTAAGTTGGCATCTCATTTTTCTTTGGCAGAGGTCACTGAGGCAGAAGGGCAAAACAAGGACTGTAGGGCAGTGTCTGTGCCAGTCTTTATGCATCGAAGACTGGTGTGGGAATAGAATAGAGCAGAACAGAACAGAAAATTTGGTTGGAAGTGACCTACGAGGATCATCTAGTCCAACTGCCTAACCAATCCCATGGCTGACCAACTTAAAGCATGTAGTTATGGGCAGTATCCAAATACCTCTTAAACACTGTCAGGCTTGGGGCATTCACCACCTCTCCAGAAAGCCTGTTCTGGTGTTTGGCCACCCTCCTGGTACAGAAATGCTTCCCAGTATCCAGTCTAATCCTTTCCTGGTGCAGCTTTGAACTATTCCCACACATCCTATCACTGAATCTCAGGGAGAATCTCAGGGATCTGCCCCCTTGCCCTCCTCAGGAAGCTGTAGCAATGAGGTTGATGCTCAGATGCCTCATCTCCAAACGAGACAAGCCCAGAGTCCGTCACGACGCCTGACAGGACGTGTCACACAGTGTGCCTTCCAGCCCTTTCCCCCTCTCTGGACACACTCGAGGACCTTCACATCGTGCTCAAAGGATGGGCCCAAGAGCTGCACACAGTGCTCGAGGTGAGGCTGCACTCAACAGTGGGATAATCACCTCTTTAGACACCTCCATTTGCACTAGACACCTCAGCTTCCCTTTCCAGCTAGCAGACAGAAGCAGATTGATTCATCATGCCCATGGCAGATGAGATGAACTGCACCTATTCCTCTCCATTGATCACAAAGGCAATGCAGTGATGACAAGCTTGGCAGCAGATGTCCATGTTTTAGAAGCTGATGTGCAGAGAGTCACATTTTCTCCATTGTGATAAATGTCAGCGTTCTCTGGCATTACTTTTGATACACTATCGGGAGTACCTGCTGCCCTGTGATGAATGTCATGTCCAGACTCTGCTCCAAGGTACGGATGAGACTGATGTTGCTTGGTTTTGGGTGTAAATTCTAGGTCTTATCTAATATCTTCTGCAAACTTTGTGATTGAAAAGTTCCACAAGGTAGTTGACTACAAAGGACATTTTCCAGCCTTAACTTGTGTAAAAGAGTGAGACAAGAACATGAAAGGACTATTTCTGTGATCTTGATATTACTCTGCATTAGAGAGCTTTAGAAGCAGTTAACCTTGATTAAGGAGGATAAAAACCAGGAAAACAGAACAAGTGAACAAGAAATTACTTCGTAGACTGTTGTAACTTCTGAAAGCCCTGTCTTTCCTACGCATCACTTTCCAGTGTACATCTCTCAAGGGACAGTTTTTTCCAAGAGTAGGCCATTGCCAATCCCAGGTAAAAAATGCCCTGAGTTACAACAGATTATAAAATTTACTTGTTGTTAGCTGCTTCACCAAAATGTTTTGGGAAACAGCATTTATAGGACTGGCATCATGCAGAGCCAATATCTCTGAGTAGTATGAAAATGTCATATTCCTTTTCACTTTATTTTCAGTTTTACGATTTTGCATGATAAATATAAATCACTTCTCACTCATTATATCTTCCGGTAAAGAAGACCCAGCACATATCTCCAGAGTAAACAGTGTAAAATGTGTCTCGTAACATTGTGAGACACCTCATCCCAGCACAGCCAGCCATCTTTGGCTGGGAGGAATTACTGTCATCCCATCTTTGCCTGTACAGCCACTGGATGCACATCTTGAAGCAGTTACTCTCAAATCCCATTTGAGTCCCTCCTGATAGTTGTAGTACCACAGAAACCATTTACCAATGCCTTAAAGGGCCATTTGGATTTAACTAGAGGAAACAGGGAGATAAAATATTATAATTTCTTCCTGATTAAAGAAACCCCACATCTCAGATTTAATTTTAATGGAGTGGGAGGATGGGTATGTTTAAAGAATCATATCCATTTGGCTGAATTAATTATTGAGATTAAAATCTCTGACATAATCAAGCAAGAAAGATGAAATCATATTGGGAAGCAAATATTGTATTCAGAAATCAAGATATTCATTTGCATACATGCCACTAGAGAAAGATAAAGGACAGATGGCTTCTTGATCATCATTTCAGTTTTCATCTTGTCAAGTCTTACAGAGATGTCAGCTTTGCAGGCCAGGTCAAAGAAACCTAAAACAGTAAACTGAAGTGTAAAGAAGGATTATGTTTGAATTTTGTATCAATCTTGTGATTCTTTGCACAGGACAGAATCAGCTCTCCCTGAGCCATGCCAGGCTTGAAATCAGTTAATTGTGTAAGCACAATTTCTGGCTATTCCAAAGCCATCTTCAGATGAGCTCATATTTAAATTCATATATGAATGCAAAAACAAACAAACAAACATACAAGCAAAAACCCAACCAGAAAAATGTTGAGGAAGTAAAAAGCCCACAGGAAAAACATTTTTATGTCTTCTGTTCAGCCAAAACTGAAAGCTGAGTGTTTCAGGAGACCAACATTTTCTCACAAGGCACATAGCCTTGCTTAGCAGGAGTAGCTCAGATCTGATGGATCTGCTCTCTCATCTCACAGTGCTCATGAACTGACTCGGCTGCACCACAGGATCACGCTTGCTCTACGTAAAAACAAAAGCAGAACAAACAGTTTCAGAGTTCAGGCTTTGCTTGTTCTCCAAAGGTCAGCTTCCTGACTGATGGAATGGATTCCTTTGTTATCCAGAGACATGATTGCTCTAGACCTCACCTGCTGACCACATGTGGGAGCAAAGACACACCATGAGCCTGGAAGTAACTGAAATACCTGTACTGGTTATTTGCAGGAAAAGGTTTCTGAAAATGTGGACATGCCGTAAAGTTCCAGGTACTGAGCTGAATCCTGCTGAGAAGTCTTTGGGGAGACACGTGTTGACTTCGGTAGCAGCTGAATTGGGCCTAATTTCCCCAATGAGTTATGATGGAGTATCCAAATTAACTGCTGTCTCATTTTATATCTATAGGCCTGTAATCATTTAAAAATTAGCAGGAGAACATGAAGCAAAACAGGGATGTCTTGTGCTGTTACATTCATTTCCTGTGTCCCTGTACAGAGGGGAGATTGCCTAGAAAAAGCAGTGTGTGTGGGCATGTTGGTCAGCCAGCAGAGTAGGTGCCCACTGAGACAGAAAATCTCTGTCCTTGGAGATTTCCAAAACTCAGCTATGCAAGGTGCTGAGAATCCTGATCTAACTTTGAAGATATCCATGCTTTGAGCAGGAAGCTGGACTAGATGACTTCCAGAAGACCCTCCCAAGCTAAAAGTACCCAAATCATGAGAGTGTATAAATTGCTGAGCAGTTTGAAAATGCAGTAAGAATAGAAGGAACCTACTTGATGTTCTGAAAAGAAACAAAGAATGGAAAGTTAAAAACCCAAACTACAAGCCTTTCTTTCAAATTGTTTATTTGCCCATAATAATAAAAATTTAAATCAGTCATCTTTCCCTCTCATCCTGTGCCTAATGCTAGAGAGCAAGTTTTCCCTTTTTGCAGCTCTACAGTTTCCTTTTTTCCTCTTATTCTTGTCCCACCCCCATACATCTTTGTAGTATCTTTTCACTACCACAAGAAAACACTGCAAGAAGTTGTGTCTATTGCCATACTCTGCAGTCTCTGAGGTCATGAATTGGAATCCTTAGTGCAACACTCACAGAGTGACACCTTCCTGTATACTTAAACCTAAATTCTTGAGGGTATTTGGTGCCCACCTACTCCTCTAGGCAAAGCAGGCTGCCATGTAGGTGTTGTCAGATCTTCCACAGCTCAGCCTGTCACCCCCACCTCTCAGATGTTACATTTCTCTGCCACGGAGGTTTCACAAATGCACTGTCAGGGCCCTACAGTGCCTACCTGGGATTAGAGACTCACAAAAGTGCAGGTAAGAGCCTCACACTGTGTTTGCCTTGAACAGAGAGCTTTATGAAACCCTGCTGGCACCTTCTGCTTGCCATTGGACCATGAAACAAATGACATTAAAGTTCTCTCTCCAAGAAGTATCATATATGGTTATATAAATGTGGTGATGGAGGAATTTGAGCATAAAGTGGGGATGGGAGTGGGACACTGAGAGTGCTGCACAGAAAGCAGACAGGACACCTAAGTAGGTGACCTGGAGAGAAATAGAGGATAAA
Organism: Acanthornis magna; assembly: GCA_036785705.1. Lineage (NCBI taxonomy): Eukaryota > Metazoa > Chordata > Aves > Passeriformes > Acanthizidae > Acanthornis > Acanthornis magna. Next base: position 4,367,022 of record JAWUZG010000119.1, on the reverse strand, counting down.
GTCCTGTCTGGGATCTGTCCTCCGCTCATGACCCACCCATGTTCATAAATCACCATCCTTTTTAGGAAAAATGCAGATTCAAGGCTGAAACTCTCTAGGAGATGGTCAGAAGGGCAAAGCTGAGCATGATCACATTTAGGTCTTTGAGGATTTGGTGAGATGTGGACCCTAAATGGCCTCTCTTGTGGCGATGGAGTGACCAGGCTCCCCATGGGCTGCAGTGTGTCCATAAGGGCAGGGCTGTGCTCAGGGCTCAGGAGCAGGGTCTGATCTCCCTGCACCAGATCTCCATGGTGGAGTTGCCAGCAGAAGGCATCAGATGTGCACAGAGAGGTCCCAGGGTGGCTGAGAAGTCTGTGCCCTGCAAATTGCTCCTTCTGTGCAGCACTTCTCATGAGCTGCTCCCCAAACACAGCCAGAGAACAGGAAACCAGGTTTCATTTCATACTGATTTTTTAAATGGAGATATATAAATATATTTAATATTGTACCTGTGGAATAAAGACATTATTACAGCCAGGATAGTGGGGGGAAAATAGAAAAACAAATTCAGGTGGGAGCATGAATCAGATTATTTCCATCAATTTCCAAGCCTTCTGTGCACAGGAGATAGAAAGAGAGGGAAATTCTACTAAGTACACATTTTCTACACTAGTCCAATGTATAAAAGGGTTCAAATCTGCCTAAAGAGGACAGAAAAAAAATAGGAATTATGTTGAATTTTCAAGTGAAAAATATATTACATGGTTTTATTTTCCACGGAGGCAAATTAAAAGCAAGGAAGAACAAGTCACAAACCTCCAAGTGGAACCAACTTTTGCTAGGGTAGAGGGAGGCAGGTGACCCAAATGACCAGAAGACCAGTGACACAGGTGGGACTGGACAGTGGACCTCCCACATGCACCTATCCTGCCTCCCATGTGGCTCTCCTTCATCAGTTCTCCTCCCTAGATAAAAAACATTTTATCTGGTTATTAGTTCCCAGAGCACTTTTCACTTGCTGTATCACTTGTTCTGAATTATGTGTGAGCTATAGATGAGAAAATATGTGTATTGTGCATCTGCACCAGGAAGGAAAGCTGCTTGTGCAGCCTTGCTTTCCACAATCCACATTTTCCAGACATACAACTTTCCCTTTTTCCTAAGATAATCCACCTTTTTCTCTCTGCTCCCTTCTTCAACATTTCATTGCCTTTCACCTAAACTCTTGCTGATTTCTTCCCTCCTATCCTCAAAAGCTAGAGAAAAGAGAGAAAAGAAAAAAAAAAAAAGAGAGATGTAGACATTTAATAGCTGAATTTTCTGGCCGAAGACCGTAATACTGCAAACTCAAAGTAAAAAGTAAATTTCACAAATTTCAGCATTTTAGTGAATGGCAGATACTTCTCACTGAAAGAAATTAGATATAAGAAACTTGGTGCTCTGAAGGAGGTGTTATTGACATTCTGTCCCTCCTGAGTTTTCAGTGCTGGAAAATTATGAGCTCTTTTGCCCATGGCGATCCATGAGGGATTAATTTGGTCTTTCTTCTGCTTCATAACGCTGTGGACAGTCGGTGCTATGTGGCTCAGGCTGAAGCTCACAGTTTGGTTGAGCCGTGGGCTCATTGCCTCTCTTGGGTGCTCCCTCAATTCACATCTGCAGGGAAGGACCACAGCCTCCTCTGCCCACAAGCTCATGGGAAAGGGGCACAACTCTATCAGCACTGAAAGTCCATCAAATGGGCTGTAAGAGGAGCAGGGAGGAAGATGAAGGAGGAAAAGGTTAGCTCTAGAGCTGAGCATTTCTCCAAGCAGTGCCTGAGGAAACACAAGGGCAGCGTTCTTATTTTCACCTGTGGCTTTTGTGGAATATGATTCACGCATTACACTGAGAGCTGAGGCTGAGCTCAGGGCTGGGGCTGCAGAGATGGGGCCAGGGCTCGAGTCCTGGCTCTGGGATGGTGTGTGCCACCAGTTCCCTTCATGGGAACTCACTCATCTCTAGTCTCTTCCCTGGTGGGTCACTTTTGCTTAATGCAATATCCCATTTTTTTCTTAAAAATCCTTTGTGTCTAACTGTTTAAATTTGAATTAATATGTAGCTATACCCTTTTAATATACTCTTTCAACTTCCCCCTAGAAAACATAGCATCCATTTTATAACCAGTATATTAATTTTTTCCACTGGTAGAAACCAGTTTTTCTTACACATTTCCTCTCTTGCAGCCTTGGAATATTGTCATGCTGCATTGATACAGATGAAAAACCTCTAGTACTTTGTAGAAAATATGGGATTAAATCAAAGAACATATTTAAACAGAAACAGACTGTTCAAGAAAGCTTCACCGACTATGATTAGTCAAGGTGCAGCCTCTCACAGTGGAATGCTGTTTTCATTCTACTGACTTTAATAGAAATAAAAAGAAATTAATAAAACATTAAATGGATTTTAAAAATCTTACACCAACTAATTTCTGATCTAGAATTGCTCTTAATTAAGTCCTTCATTTCTTTTCATTCACCACTCTCTGGATAGCTGAATCACTGCCTTTTATTGCACCAGAAGAGGGATCATGAAATAATTTATGACAATAATCAATCTTCTGCCCAGCCTGTCACAAGTAATCCACTACCAACAGAAGTGGGAGGCTGAGTTTGCACTGGAGACAGTCTTTGGGGGATTCTGTAATGTGGTACAGTTTGTGTCTGATCTACAAGGTTCACTTAATAATTGCTATCTGACCTGAGGTCAGGATAAGACATAGAATTTAGATGACATGCAAATAAGTCATGTCTGCACCTTTCTTGGTCTTTGAATTTCTCTCTGAATCCTTACAGGAGTTTTTTTCTTACTATCTCCTCTGCTCAGATTCTGCATATAACAGTCCATAATGTCACTCTGCATATAATAATATGTTGTAGTAAAAAAGATGTAGAAGTTTCCTGATACAATATTTTCCACTATTCAGTGTACTGTGCACTCCCAAAGTACCTTTCAACTGGAAAGCTTTAAGAACAGCTTTATAGATCCACTGGGATTAACAACGGAGAAAATAAACTGATTTCTTCGACCATTTTCTTTCTTCTCCACAGCTGGCTGCAGTACATGCCTAAGTAAAAGGGACAACAGAGCAAGTGACTGATCTGCCTGACTGCCCCACCTTTCCCCAAGCAGCACAGCTCAGCAGGTCACCCCAGACTATTGTTAAGGTGACTTTTGCAGTTAGACTGCACGGCCCCTGAGGTTACCCTGCTGCCCTGCTCAGCAGGAATGAGGCCTCAGCTGATGCATTTGGATACATTCAGAGTCAATGACTCAGAAACAATTAAAAAGGTCTTGAAATATATGTCAGGTCTTTATGAGGGAGAAAGGAGTAATACCCACTTCCATCCCAGGATGGGTAGGATAGGAAGCAATTAAGGAAATGTGAAAGAAGTTACATATTGAAAAGCAGAAAATACTCTGTGAGAACAATTAGTGTTCTACTACCTACTCACCTGCTCTGAAGACAGGATCCTTCTAATCCTACAATTTGCTTTATAAGCACTTTTAAGTTTGCTCAATTGTAACTCTTTGAGATAAAATTTTCCAGCCTAGGAAATCTCCCTGGGTCTGAAGTTTAGTGAAACTTTCACCCCAAGCAGCAACAGAATTTTATGTTCTACCACTTCTCTTGGCTCTGTTGCTAAGTTGGACAGGAAGGATTTGGTTTGGGAAAGCTGCAGTCTTTGCTGTTCCCAGTCATCCAATCCAAATTGGAGGAGTTACTTAAAAAAAACCCAAACCTCAGTACATACCAAACAGAATTTGTATTTTGCGATTATCAAACAGAAAGACTCTGCATTCAGGGACTTGAGCTCAGCCCCTAATGGCTCTTCAAATAAGTGATGCTTGATCAGGTGTTGAAGAAGTTTCTTTTATTTGTACTTTTGACAGTATCTGTAATGCTCACGAGGTCTTTAATGTCACACATGGGGCTCTTTTTCCCTTGTAAACGAAATGAAAAAGTGATGCGAGTGTGGCTACATCTCCAATAATTGGTACAGGAGCTATCTCAGGCCCTTAACTCTGCTTACTTCAAACACTCTTCTTGAATTTGGAAACTGAGATGAAGCACAAGCCTTTGCCATCTATTTGATGTCAGTCTGCCAGGATCACTAAATCAGCTGCTCCTGTTGCCACAGTGCTGTGCAAAGCTTCACCTGCCTGAGGGGAGAGGGCCATTCAAATCCTGTCACCCTTTCTGAGCAGGATCTGCTCCCTGCTGCCATTCATGGAACCAGCATCCAGCTTCTGGGCTGGTTTCGTGATGAAATGGGCTTTTATTTCCACTCAAACACCTATTTGCAATACAGTTTAATTTCTCAGTTAGTTAGCTTTAATAATAGCAGCTAGCCAATTGGAAGAACCTACTCCACCTCTACAGTCTCTGCAATGATTTTCCTGCTGTTGAAGAACAGCAATGGCCTGAAGCCATGGGAATGCAAGCAATATCTGTATCAGAACAGCTGTGAAAATGTGACAATGATATCTCCATTTGAAGAAAAATAAACAGATATCTGGTATTGTCCAAAGGAAATTGATGGAAAAATGCTGCGATGATAGCAGAATAATGGTATTTTCCCTTGGTCAAATAGAGAGGTGAGATGTTATAAATAAAAATAAAGTGATTTTTCGCATGTTGGAGTTAATAATTACTGTTGTATTGTTATACCTGTTGAATAAAGTTGAAAGTTTGGATTTTTGATAAAGTTCTAGATTGAAAAGTTAAAAAGAGACTGTTTTAAAGATGTTTTAAGAGTGTAATGTTTCTGGGTAAAAGCATTGGGATATTAAAGTTGTTTGGAGCAAAATAAAAGGGATTGAAGGTACTTTAGATGGAAAAGCAGTTGAACCCATGTAACCCTGAGTTCAGAAGTTATGTACTTTTTTTAAAAAAATCCTTTATCTTTGTAATTTTATTTATGTAAAACTCAGTTTTTATGTTGTATTGTAAATCTGTAAGCCCATCACCCATCCCAATATTAAAGGCACCCTGCAGCACCCGAGCTAAAAATAGAAGGTTTGCACCTCTCCGCCCACATCAAGTGGAATACTAATGAGGCCCTTTCCCGCCTTTGCAAATTACCCCTAGGCAACGATCCATCTATTGGTGGGGAAGGCCACCTCATTAATTAGTATTCCCAATCACCAGCGAGCGAGAGGGCGGAGAGGCTAATTCGGACCAGCCCATCAAAAACTTTATAAATTTGGCCCTCTTGAGGAGCTGAGCTCTCAGTCTTTTTTTCCAGGTGCCTTTACCACCAACAGCTGCAGACTCTGGTCTGTGCAGGGTGCCTGGTGTCTCTGTCTCTCTGACTAGCAGGGAGTCAGAGGCTGGGTCGGGTGCTGGGCCTCTTGCCCATTTTTATGGGCTATACTTAAAATCTTTTTTTGGGACTTAAGATTAGCTTAAGTTCGCCACCCGGCCTGAGGGATCTCCTTGTCCTTGACCACCAACCGGTGGCCAGGAGAGTCTTATTGCCGTCCTGGGACCTTCCTTTTTTGTGCTTTTTTTCTTTCTTTTTCCTTTCATTTCTCCCTCGGGAGATCCTGGACCTCGTGGGTCCAGCAATAAACACCTTTTGCTCTAACCCACGAGTGTGAAATTGTCTTTTTTTTATGACATGAGATAATTCCTGCTTTCTTCATGGTTTGATAGGTCATGCCCAAACATTGGCTGAGATGAGGCAGTGCAGACCATGTGAGGAGAGAGAGATACCTGCTGGGTCAATTGTGCTGGGCCTGGGAAGTGATCTCACAGGATCAGAAAACACAGAAAACAGGTTCTGTAGGAAGAAAGACATGAGTGTTTAGGGGACTGCCTTGCATAAAACTTTTCATTCCCTCAGACAAGTGAGGCATGTGTCAAGACAGGGACTTTTTTCTGGGAGTTGGCACTGGGGAAAGCTGCCTAAGGAGCTGCTTCTGAAGCTCTGCAGGAGGCACAGTGTCACTTGTCCTGGGTGGCAGGTCCCCGTGGTACTGCCTGTGCACATCTCTAACTCCACTGAGGCACAGGATCTCACTTTCCCAAGACTCCTAACAAGGCAGGGCAGGGGTGGCAATGTGACATGTTTATTTCAGCCAAGCCAAATTAAGGTAGATGCACCTCAAGCAGGGGAAAAGATTACACAAGAGAAAGGCAGAATAAATGAACCCAACCTCAGTTAAATGAACCCAACCTCAGATCCTACCTGTGCAGAAACATTGCACCCTGGTAGTTGCTGAGATGCCCTGAGGCTTTCCTTGGCTGGGGAGCAGAAGGAGTTCAGGCATTGACACTCACCTTCCTGCATGCTGCTATTCAGTGTTGAACCCTAAAGGGGTTTGGCTTCTGAGGTCTTATCCCTGACCAAACACATCCACATCCCTCCCGTGGTGGCTGTGGCTGAGTTCTCTCTTGCTCCTTTTATCTGTGGGGGATCTGCTTTCCTAGCTGTGTTTGAATTCCTCTTGCTGGCTCTTCCCTGTGATGGGAAGGCAGCCTTAGTGGCTCTGTTTTTTGGAGCATCTGCTCTAACAAAGACAGGCTCCAAAAGACAGGCCTGGAGGGATAAGGTGCAGATGGAACAGGAGCTCTCTTATCCTCCTAGGCAGCCCCTCAGTCCTAGAGTTTTCTTAGGCTGAGGCTTTCATACCGAATTCCTCTGACTCACACTTTGGAAGATGCATTTATTGTACAGCCACCATGGGAAACCCACGGTCCTGCTGAGCTTTATCTCTCTTCAGGGACCGAGAGTTACATCACTAATGCAGAGGTCGGAGTTGTCCAAACTGCTCATTCCCACCCCTGCCCACACAGCACTCACAGAGAGCCTGCTGGGAAATCATTATCTATTTATTTATTGTGCTGTGGGGTACAGAGGAAGAAGCTGAAATGTTTTTCATTACTTTGGTCACTACCAGGGAGCAAACTTTTTCCTTGATTTAATTAACTATGAAGGCACAGTTTCTGAGTGCCTCAAACTCTTTGAAGGGTTTTTCCACCTCCCTGACTGTGGCAGTGTGCTTCCCTCTCCCCCTTCTCCTGCTTCTGCAATAGCCATCAGTGGTGGTCAGGATGGCCACATCTGGCTAACAGAGAACAGCACAACAGTTAAGGGCCATAAATGTTGCTCAGGAGATGAGGACTGTGCCAACCCCAGATACAGCTGGTATGTAAATGTGACTAAGTCCATCACCCTACCCCATAAATAGCAGGTACCATGAGGTCCACTGGATTCTCCTGCAGGGCAGAAGGCTGCATGGCATGATTTCCTCTTGTGTAGGACTGCCTCTCAAGGTGACTCCTCCAGGCTGAGAGATGCTAAACTTTGAAATCTTATCTAAGGGATATAAAGAATTGATTGTGCCTATATAACACATAGCATTATGTCCCTGTAGACATAAATGGTTGACTGAATCTGGCATTAAACTTGGATCCAGCTGCACCTACATCTCCATCTCATAACCATGGTGGTTTGGTTGGTAGGTTTATTGAAACAGCTTGTTCTGGGTCAGTGCTGCAACGCAATCTGAACTCAGATCTCTCTCCGCTGTCACTCTGAATTGCTGTGTGCTGTTTGTTCCTTCTTGCAACATTGAAATGCTCTTGACTAGGAAGGTTCAATTCTGCCTCCACTGACTGTTAAAAATGCTTCACGGCATCTCCTGCCCCATCTCAGTGTGTCCCATAAGGTGTTTGCAGCAAGAGCTCATATCTAGGCTTGGATCAGCCTCTGCAGATGTCCTGGTGAGGATGGGCTGCTGAGGTCCTCACATCAGGGGAAGTGGTGGGGTGAGCACCACTCCTGACTGTGCTGCTCCTGCTGTGCCTCCCAGTGCCTGCACCACCTCACCTGTGCAAATGGGGCATCTCAGGGGGATCCTGCCCTGGTGGCTCCAGGGTGATGTCTCTCCATGCCACTCACTGCTTCAGAGCTGCACCCTGAGAGCCTGCATGGGAGAAATTGATCTGCAGGGCTGCAGTCACACTGCAGGAGTTTAGAGAAGCTTCTTTTGTCTTTTTTTTCAGAGAGGTTTATTGTGGGCTTTCTTTTCCAGCCAGCCCTCATGTTGAGTCCTGCACTACAAAAGTCAGAAAATGTGAAATATTGAGCTACTTACAGCTTTTTTATAACAGAGCATTTGATCACAGTGGTTCTCTCTTTACTGTGTTCTGTTTCCTCCAACAAACAAAACTATGAGAAGCACATATATTTGATGAGAACCAACAGAAGTTTTTTTTCCAAAGCCTTCAGCAGCAAAGTTACTTACTCTCAGTCTGCTGACTGTTTGAAGTCTACTAATCTCAAGCCCCACACACATCAGAAATACAACTCCCTCTGTGTTCAGCAAGAGCAGTACTGCTTTCCTGTGTGATGCTTTGGCAGAGAGTAATTCCAGATTAATATTTAAGCTGTGCCAAGGGATGATTGACCACACAAACTGTATTGTCTGTTAATTAGTTAATTGAGCATGAATGCTATGGCGTACCATTGTTTCAAGGGCTCTCCTCTGATAGTGGGTCCCATCATCAGGGCTTTGCAAGGTGTGAGCAGGATGCACTCCAGCATCCTGCACACAGCTCAGCAGATGCCTTGCAAATGCACTCACACCCCACTAGGTTTGCTTCCTCTGCAGTGAAGTACGTGGCAGCAAGTAAAACCAACTCACAAGGATTCCTGAATAGAAGATCTTACTGCCCTGGGATGACAGGTATTTTGATGGATTAAAAAAAGGAGATCACAGTCATGCACATTTATAAATCAAGAGCCTGGCAAAAGCTCTGGGTTAATGTAATTATAAGCAGTGCAATCAAAGAGCTCTCATGTATGAAGTACCTGCCAGCTCCCCCAGGTTAAAAGAACATTTTTTTGTTGACAAATTTACCTTGCTCTCTCAAAAGTACTGAAGAAACCCTATACTGTCTGTTTTTCTCAAACAGAGATCATCATTTATTTAATTCAGACACAGGCGAAACTTCTAGTGGTTTTGAATCAACCATAGCCTTTGAAAAACTTATAAAATACACTGAAGTGCCTACAGACCCAAAGAGCTGAGATGAGACCAGATTATGTAGGATTGAGCTATTGCTGTCAAACACTGACCCTGATCATTGCTGAGGAGCCTCAGCATCGTTGGAGCCTGTCCTCAGCCCCACATCCCACAGGGCAGCCTGCTCCTGTTGACAAACCTGCTCCTGTTGATAAAACTGCTCCTGTTGAAAAAAATGCTCCTGTTGATAAACCTGCTCCTGTTGATAAACCTGCTCCTGTCAGGATCAAGCTGCTCTGAAAGTTGGGGGTAGCAGGACCAGTTGTGAAATTTGGAGCTGGTTCTTCCTCTGTGCTTCTGCTGTGGGTTGGAATGTGCAGGAGCTGGGTTCCAGGTCTGGGTCTGATTTGTGCTGCCAAACCTGTTCATAAAGTGCATTTTCTGAAACTAAATTCCACTTTTTTCCAAGCAGGCAAGTTTCCCAGTCCCAAGGACTGAAGAGATGTGAACCACCTGATTTTATAGTGTAATTTACAGCCAATAACTGGAAAAAGTCAATAATACAGACTCAGTAATTAACATGCTGTGGATGCTTGGCATCACATGAAGTGGTGAAGAGCACAGATAAACCAGGTCTACTTTTCATTGCTGGTGGAAGAAAAGCTTGTTCCATCAATATTTAAAATAAAAGAAGAACCGAAGAGGTTGCTTTCTTCCAAAGAGGGAATGACTTATTTGCTCTTGCAGTAGTGGGAACAGGTGGCACAGAGAAGAAACAGGAATTTTGGAAGGCCACTTGGCAAAGGTGAGTGTTTAATTTTAGTAGTGAGTGAGAGCTGATTTGGAAACCTTGTCTTGTGATCAGGGACTGCAGGGAAAACCTTGTGCCCTTGAAGGATGCAGAGGAGAGGTCTGAAGGCAGGGAGTCACCCAAAGGTAATTAGCAGGTAGGATTCATATCGCTTGCTCTGCTTGTCCTTCAGCCCTTTGGATGGGCTCAATTAACAAAGCAAGGCATGACCAGCAGGACTCATTAAATACTGCAGCCACTCCAAGACCAGACCCAAACAGAGAATTGATGTTTCTTTCACAAGGTGTCAGTCCCCCAGCCTGTCTGCTCATGGGAACTCATGAGGAACTTCCTTGCAGGGCAGCAAAATGAATGGGAGTAAATTCAGAGTCAAACCTGTCACTATTTTGTGCAGCTAATGAAATGTAAGTGGTTGCAGCAACCAGGGTTTAGTTTTGTATGCAGCAAGATCATTTTCTTCCCATGAATAAATTAGCATATCTGAATACTAACAAAGTGGAACAACCTTTCAGGCATCTATCCGACCTCTTTTATTCTGTGCCTAAAATATATTTTGTGTGTGGCATAAGCAATGGACTGTCTGGTGTCTGACACACTCAGATGCCACAGGGAATTCAATCAGCACCCAGTGACCACCGGGGCCAGAGATCTACAGGTGCAACTTTCTCTTCTTTGGTTCCAAATGGAAGACCGCCTTGGACAGCCTAACATCTGCTGGGAAAGAATTTGTCTGATGTAGTAATAAAAGGCTTTGGCAAAAGGGAGTTCAACTACACAAGATCTCACACTCTGGAGTGTGTTTGTGATACAGGCCCCCAAAGATTGATGGAAGAACTCAGCTGCTGCTGGGTGGGCAAATGGCTTTGACGGCTCACAGTCCAACCAGGGACAGTAAAACCAAGTTCTCATCAGTTTCTGCTTCCCTAGCCATAAAATCCAGCTGACTTCTCAAACCACTAAATGGAAATGGAACCACTAAAACAAATCTATAAAATTTCAGCCCCCAAACGAGAGATGTTGTGGGGGGAAGTGAGGTTTTTGGAAATAAAAATGCTTTGGCTCTTGACCTGAGGGACCTATGGGGGCTCTACAGTCACTGGAATTTTAGAGGATTGTAATAGGATTTGAACTACAAATACAGTTCTTCCCAAACTTTCCCTTTTTATCTGCCTGCACAACCTTTGGTTTTACAAACTAAAAAGGCTCTGACCAAAACCTGTGGAGACAGTAGAAAGCATTAAGCCTTTTCATCTTTTCTCTCCCCATCACAGATGTCACAGAAAAAGAAACAAATGACAAAGCATCCCAGCTTCACTTTCAGGCTGAAAAGTCTTTCATGTCCAAAACTCCAACAACTGTTCCTATTTTTTCAGCACATCTGTTGGTTCCACATTTCGAAGATCTGTGGTGGGTGTGTCCTTCAAGGGCATATCTATCACCACTGGTAGATATTGACCCAGGATCACACAGCCAGCACTGGGGAAGGCAGATATTCAACTCTTTATCATGGTCCTGGGAGGGAAATTCAGAATGCCTGGCTTTGAAGCCCATCCTCCAGATTGTCACATTTCAAATACCCAAGTGCCCCTCACAAATAACAGCTGCAGCTGCTTGTGCCAAGAACAGGAAGATTGGCCATGGTACATCAAAATCCAGTTTCCAGAGCCATGAGCAAATCCCCCTTGTGGTCAGAGCTGCTGATGGAATATCTGTGTGACTTGCACACCATCAGCATTCAGTCAAAGCAGAGCTTGGGACATGCAAACCATTTCCAAATAAAGACAATGAAGGGGAAGAAATGTGCTAACTGAGCAGAAAAAAATCCTCCTAATGGGCTGCTCTTATTATCACTGTTACCGTAATATATTGACTTTTCTGTGCTGTATTCACCACAGTTGTGTTCCAAGGCACTAAAACAGCCCTTGAAGCTGCTGTAGTGTGGCACTTTTGCACAAACTGTGTGCATCCATCTTCAAGGTGGGTGCCAGCTCTGGAGAGCTGTCAGTCAAAGGCAAAACTGCTCTCTTGGGTGAAACTATTCACACACCAAGTGCCAAGAGCATAATGATGGTGTCAAGAGGCTTTTGAAAAGTGTTTTGTTAAGTGCTTTGGTGAGGTTTTATTGCTATGGCTAATTAAAAGTTCATCACAAGCACTAAATGCAGCCAATGTTTATTTGCTGTACAGTCATATTGACAGGCCAGTACTTTGTCAGTATATTAGAGCTGTGTGCTGGTTTCTGGAGAGGATTAACTGTTGCTTATCTGTCAGGAAAAAGAAACATCACTAACAAATAAGCAAACAGACAAATAAATCCTTGTCTCTCATGTTGTATCAGCCTTTGCATTTGGCTCTTTAGTATTTTTTTCTGAAATCTGGCATGTAATCTGCAGTACAAAGTTCAACAGTGTGTGCCAGCATGCTTTGGGCATCACAAACCTGTCTGGATTTTCTTGTGCCTGAAGTATGCTCCTTGGCCCAGTGGGGCTGGCAGCTGCAACAGCTGCTCATGGTGCAAGGTGCCTCGATCCAGGATGAAGGGTGGAGAGGCAGAGCTTCCAAAAGAGGCTGCAGGACCAGCTGTAGCCACGTAGGCTGCAGGCAGAAAAGTGGGTGAAGGAAGTCTCTGAGAACTGCTGTTCCAGCGTGGTTGACTGCCCTGGTTCAGGGGCTGAGAGCACACAGAGACCCTCTGGATGAGAACTGGAGAAAATGACAAAGAACTAAAGGAAAAAGAATCCTCTGGAAGAACGTAAGGACAGTAAAGCTATATTGTTTGACTATTCCACCTAGCAATGTATTTTTTTCTGTATTTGTTTTATATTTATTTTTATTACAATATTTCCCAGTCTCCAGTGCTTCTCAATTTTGCCCACTGGTGGATACCAAACTTCTGTACATGCCTGTCTAAAAGGACATTTGGGGAAGTCTTACAGCACCTGCTGATATCACCTCCACATTTGCCATGTTTTCAGTATTTGAATGGTAGGGAAAAAGCAGACTCCACCTGGACATGTAAATTGGAGGTGGTTTCCCTCCCCTCTGTCAGTCTCCCTTCACTCCAACTTCTGAGGCAGCAATTGCCTGCAGAGAACTTCTTTCCAGTTGCTCCCTGGCAGGATCCAGCTGCTTGGAAAGGAGCTCCAGCCCCCCATGCAGCAAAAGGAGGAGACACTGCTGAGAACAGCGTTCTCTTGTGCCGGTGGGTCAAACACAGCCCTTTCGAGGAGCTTTGGTATGAAAAAAGCTCTGAGCTGCGATGGGCAGGTAACTCTGAAAGAACAGCATGTTGGAATTAGCCAATTAATGATCTGTCAGTGTCATCACAGAGTTCAGCCAGGGCTGCTCTTCAGTCAGAGGGAGGGAAGGAACACCCAGAGATCTTTCCAGCTTGTTGCTAATGAATCTCTGCTACTGACGTGGAGTCCTGGAGCCACGGCAGAGGCATCCAGGAAGCAGACACAGAATTTCTGCTAATCGTTGTAGCTCTGATTAGTCTTCATCGCTGCTTACAGAAGAGGTTAAAAGTGAGGCCGTCTGGAAGAGTTTTATAAATTATCCTTTCTCCATCAGAAATACATGGAAATTTATTTGTTTGCTATAGAGACAGAGATTAATTAGAAAATGGAAAGGAGAGGTGATTGTCATATACCAAATGTCTGGGGGGCTGGGAACAGGTCTTGGGTTGAGCTTTTCCTAGTCACAAATAGCTGATAAAAAAAGTATAAATTAGTCTGGAAGGAGACAGTGCTCTGCACTTTGGAGCTGATGGCAAGCAGGCTATTCAGCCAAGATGATAAAAATCCTTTTGGAGCTGGCAGCTGGCACACAGAGCAATGAGGAGCTCTGCCTGGCAATCAAAACCCCTTTCTGTGACTAATATGTGAAGGAAGCAAATTTTTGTATCACCTTGTCAAGGGACTTCTTTCTTCCAAATAAAAAAGTCATTCTAATGCAGCCACTATGAGACCAATCTGCTGGGTCCAGTGCAGTTTGCAGGCTGGGAGCAAGGCACAGAATATTCTGCAGAAAGCAGGGCAGAGCAGACCACAGTCCAGTGCTTCACACAGTCCGAGGCAGCAAGAACAAACAAGCAGAGAAAGGACAGACAAACACAACAGCTGCCATGCAGGATCAGGACCATTGACCTGACACACTGGAAAAAAATTCAGATTCATTGCCTTTTTGGCTGTCACAACATACTTCAGTCATCAGTATTTAACAGTATTATTTATCTTTTGCACCAAAATAGTTTTATTTGCCCTCACTGGAGCTTTTAAATTGCCTTTCCAAAATTGAGGGTCTGATGAGACATATTAGGAGAAACAACATTTTCTTTTTGTTTCATACAGGTTCAGTTGCAAAATAGCAAAAAATTGGAAAATGTGGTTTTTGAGGAATACGTCACACACACTGTGTGAGCAGAGACTGCACCAGTCAAGGGCCTGGTGCAGGGGGATAAGAGATAAAGAGGGACTCAAGGGTGATCAGCACCTTTCCACATCACTGTATTGCTACATCCAACATCATAGTGCAGATTCAACCATGTAATTGTGTTCTAATTTCTTGGTCATATTAAATACACTTCTAAAGGAAATCAGCCCAACAGAAAAACTGTGATTCTTTGCCACATATCTAGTTGTAATATATTCACTCACATATCTGGATAATTTAGTTATATTTATTGTATACTTAGAACATGAAATTTAGAAGAAAAACTTATTCACAATCTGGTGGATGGAATGGGGATGGGATGCTTCCAGCTTGCCTTTAGCCATCTGCCTCTATCATCAATGGAATGGGGAAGAGGCACTTTTAGAGCAACTTGTCCCAGCCACAATAAGCCTCTAAAATGCTTTGCAAAAGTGAGATGTCTTCTTTGTGGAAGTTTCACTGCTATCCATTTTCCAGACTAATGCAATCAGTGTTGCAGGCCGGAGGGGAAGACAGAGGCTGATTGCACAGCCTTAGCAGGCCAGGTACTAGCAGTGCCAAGCAAGCTTCCCCTAGAAATGGCCTCTGAGAGTTATCAAGGTGCCTGCATTTCTATTCCTGCACCCTGAGCTTGGCAGAATTATCAGCATTTATAGGATCTCTTTGTCTTGCCTTTTGATACTTTAAAATGTGCAAAAAGTGCTCACACTTTGTAGGAGTGGAGCATGGTGGAAAGTGTTTTCACAAAGGTCATCTTTATCACACGTCTGGCCATGGGTGACACTGGAGGACATTTGGAAAGCTTTTTCAAATTCATAGCCACTCACCTGAAGGCCAAGTGGGGTCACTGAGTTATCAAGCCTTGCCTTGTGCATGACACAGGTGGCAACATTTTATGTATTCTTAAGTAGGATGAGGATTTTCACATTGACAACTGTGTAAGATTTTATTCCTTTTTTCTTTAATACTCCATGGTTTGTTCTGCTCCGCAGCCCTTCTCTTCTCCATTGCTCTTTGCCTCTGCTTTCCAAGCCACAGGGTTTTCCCTGTTCCCTGTCCTCTACAAGGATCATTTGTTACCACAATGCCCATGAATGACTCTTCATCTTCCTGATCTCTCTCCCCCAGAGACCTCCAGCAGCTGGAAAAAGATTTCAATCTCTGGTACTACCTCCCTGTCACTGGTGCTTAACTCATTTAGGAGTGTGTGAGATGTTTTTATACAGCACAGCATTTTTACTGAGAGGTAAATAAATTCTACATGACACCAAATGAAACAATTTAACCTCAGACTTTTTTTAATAATACCTTTTATCAAAAAATAATCATGCCATTATAAGGTTATTGAAAAACATTTAAAATAATTAATTAAAAACTATGCAAAGACTGTATTATACATTTATCTTTGTGTACAGATTTTGACCTTAATATTTAATCATTCAGCTGAAATAATAAATACTAGGCTGACAAATCAGCTTCTGCATAGCATTGAGGAATTTACTCTCAAATTCAGTTTTAGGTACATAATGACACTCTCAATAATAATGTTAATAAATCTGCAGCAGCAAGGATGTACATCATTAATATACATCATTAATTTACATCCTTCATGTACCTTAATGTACATGAACGTTAATGCATATTAAGGATGGGTCCAAATGAGCAAAGAAGACATTCAAATATTCTGAGAGCTACAGTTTCTGATGCAAATAGTTATTTTTCTTTTTACAAGGAATGAGATGTGGTTTGGGTTAATTACTTCTTTTTATCTGACTTATTTTTAGCTGAAGTTTTCTTATTTGATTGACTACAATGAGAGCTATGATCTACCCTCTTCCTATTACTATCCTCTCACTAATTGCACCTGGCAGAGTGTAGATGAAGAGAACCAGGAAGACAACGAGAATAAGCAGAATCAGGCCAATGATGATGTACTTCTTGTAATTTCTCCAGATCAGGTGATACAAGCACTTGAAAGGATTTACAAACCAAGAGAAGGATGTGTCTGGTCGGCTAAATAGGAAGAAAGAAAAAAAAACTTTTGTAAAGGCAGATCCATCTCTTTCCAAAGTTACCCCACTAGAAAATATAGATTTGAGTCTAAAAAAGGACATTTAACTCCTGGGAACCCACTACAGAGATTAGAGGGAACGCCCACAAGTTTCACAAGCTGTTAGGTCACTTTTGTTCCACCCATCCGGAACCCAAGATCCACACACCATTTGTAATGAAATGTCAGCTCACTCTTCATAAATACTTCAATTAATGTCGCAATATAGGGCTCAAAATTGCAAATAAGATCATGATGAAGCCCAAAGAAGATATGCAGGCATCACAAACCTGAGTACAAAAGCTTTCTAATAATTTCAAGGAATTTAGTATCATAAAAGTGGTAATGAGCCACTCCAAAAAATCTGATTGCACAGTGATAGTCATGGTTCCATAATAATCAGAGCCAGCTCAGACCTGGCACATGGCCCAAAATGGTGTATTTTCAGAAGGAAACTTAAAACAGGCCTGAAAACAGGAAACGATGAAATGAAACCCTGATGGTTTGCCTGTGGACATAAAGAAGAGCCACCTCCTTCCAGCAGAGAATATCTGCATCTCACAATCCAAGATTTTTCCAAATGTCTCCCCCTGCTGTGCTCTCCTCCATATCCAGAAATTTCTTCACACTGTACAACAAAGCTGACTGCATACAGAGAGGTAAACAATGTTCTATTTAGCAAAAATGTTGGCCTGGTCTCTCCTCTGGCATGACCCCTGGATTGGGAGGCATTGTGCCTCTGACTCCAACAGCCCAAGCAAAGGCAACATCTGTTGGCTTTTTTGATGGGATGACCTGACAAATGCAGTGGTGTGGAGCAACACTAACACCTGCAGAACTGGGGAGGTTGTCTTTCTTATCCAATGTCACTGCAATTGTGCAGGTGGTGCAGCAATAAGGAGAATGAAATTAACTGAGGGTCACAAAAAGCTATGGCCATGTCTCACTCCAGAAAGGTGTTTCTGGAATTTAAGCAATGTCTTAGTTACCTGGTGAACTCAGCATTCAGCAGGTGGAGGTGAATGCCAATGTGACAGAAAGTCTGTAAATCTAAAAGGCCAACTGAACAGCTTTAAATGAAAGACTGGGCTTTTTACTGAGGTGGAAAGGACTCAGAAATAAATAATCAAATTAGCCCTCCAGGTTAAAAGGAATTATTAAAAAACTGAACACTCAAAAGAATAAAACTACTTGAATAACAAGACCCTTAGTCTGCCACTACCAGCTGCTTGAGGACTTTTCATAACCTTTAAAGGTTGGGTAAAAAAAAAAGCCAGACTGTTGCTTATTTAATTTGTTTCCTTTGCAACGTAGGCAATAGAATTCATTATCACTTATAGCAGTGCATTTATTATAATAGATTGCATCCGGAAAGGCATCCTGTCTTGATCAGCAGACATGAAGAGATGAATAACCTCATCGTGCTTTGGCCAGCAGGAAATTACACTCATTGAACCTTATTCTTCATTTGTATGTTTCCCTCTCTAGTTCACAGACATTTAATCTTTGTCCACCTTTGCTCTGGTACATTAAAGAGTCTGCTAGTGTCTATAGCTCCTAGAAAATAATTTTTGTTTTGAAATTATTTTGTTTCTTAATTTAAAAGAAGAATTTCGCCAAAAAATATGAAAATTTATCTTCTCTGAGTGTTCCTACATGATGAGAAGAAAAAATAGAGTGAACCTACAGTACTGGCATAGAGATCTGGAGATCCTGAGAAAAGGTCCTTGAGATCCACTCCTTCCTGAAGAGAGCTCATTTGAAGAGTAGAATCAATTATTTTTTGTCTCCCAGCTGATTGTGACTACTCCACATGTACGAACCACATATTGCGTCACTTGGGGGCACTGAGCTGGTAAACTTTAATACCTTTAAACTTTAATGAAACTAAGGCTTTCAATGTCTTCAACTATTAGTTTATTTTCTTTCCAGTGAGTGAGTGTCAAGCTAAAATAATTTTTACTATTCACATGCTGATATTGCTTTAGTAACCTTAGGGTTTATTTTGCCTAACTTTAAAACCCCAGTGCTCAGACCGGTGGGTTGTGGGCTGTCTGCACGGGGAGAGGAAGGACCTTCTGGAGGCCAAGGCACCTCTTTCGCCAGATCACATCTTAGGATATGTGTGGTAGGTAAATGGGATGACTCCTCCACCTGTACCGTGAGCAGCTACAAAAGGAGCCTGAATGTTTTGCTTCTGGGATGGGTGGTGTCGACTGACACTAGCCCCACCCTATTTTTGGTTTAATTGAGGCATACATTTCAATTAAGATGAGAATTATGTTGAGCCATGTGTTGGCTGTGTATTTCAGCACAAAAATCACTGATTACTCAGTGCAAGGTCTGGAGGAAGACTCTGCTTTTGTGTCTTCTGGGTCAAAACACCTCCAGGCTGTGCAGCAGAGAAGGGGCCACAAGGCTGGTGACAACCTTTTGGCCCAGCAGCACATTTGCTGATAAAATGCCCTTGAGCTGAAAACAAATGGAGCCCTGCGGACCCAGGAAGCCATGGGTGCATGGTTTGGGTCTCAAAAAATGAGAGGAGAATGAGACAGTGCCTGCTGGCAACAGTTGCCATGTTGCCAACACTCTGGACAGGTAATCCTTCAATTACACATGGCACTCCCTCTTAAAACTCCCTAGGCTGATTGCTTTCCACCACAGCTATCCCGATCCTCTCTCCTCTGAAAGAATTGCTTTATTTTCCATTACTGGGAATCTTTCAGGCAGAAACCTGTCAGGCAAAGCTCATCCTGCCTTTGGGTAAAGGTGTTGGGTGATTGATTAAAGTCTTTCCAAGGCCAGTTTTAAACAATGTTCTGATACTTCTGATTTCCAGCTGGCAATTCCTTTATGCTGCTTCCTCCTTTTTCATGTTTATCCTGAGGTATATGTCAAACCAACAAAATTAAACAGAATATGTAACGATTACTATTATGACTAGCAATTGAATTTTAGAAGCTTTTGTAGCAGAAAATATAACATCAATTTCTCTCAGTCTCCTTTTTTTTTAAATCTAGCTCATAAAAAAGGTGCTCAAGTGCTTTAGTAGAACAAAGCACTTGAGTCAAAATAGATTAAAAGTACTTTTTTTCTGAATGCAAAAAACTCAGCTGATTTTTTAAATGTGACAAATATTGAAAGATAAACTGCTCCTTCTAGATCATTTGCCTTTGTTAAAGTACTTAAAACGTCCTCATTAAAAAGTCTTATGATGAAAAATAAGCATAGTCATTCTTTGAGTATGAAGTACAATAAAATTAGAGGTGGAATTTTAAAGTCATATCTTTTGTGTGTCTAAAGAAGGAAAATGAAGCTGGTGAAAGGTCTGGAGCATGAGTCTTGTGAGAAGCAACTGAGGGAACTGGAGTTGTTTATCCTGGAGAAAAGAAGGCTTCAGAGGAGACCTTATTGCTCTTTTCAACCACCTGAAAGGAGGCTGTAGCAAGGTGGGAATAGGTCTCTTCTCCCAAGTAACAAATGACAGGATGAGAGGAAATGACCTCGAGTTTTTCCAGGGAGGGTTTAGACTGGATTTTGGGGAAAATTTACTGACCAAAAGGGCTGTCAAGCATTGGAACAAGCTTCCCAGGGAAGTGGAATCACCATTCCTGGAGGTATTTAAAAGATGTGTAGGTATCATGCTTAGTAACGTGAGTGATGGACTTGGAGGTGCTGGATTAATGGTTGGACTCAATGATCCTAAAGATCGTTTCCAACCTAAATGATTCTATCATTGATATAATAAATATAATCCATATGATCTTTATAGGTGACCAAACTGTATGCATCAGCTGTGATGATTTAAGAAGTTATCACGTGCCAGGTCAGCTATGGAATGAGCTCATGTGTGAATTCCAGCTGAGGACAAATGAGCAGCAATGCAGTTTATTTGGGCTTCCAGGAGAAGACATTTCAGCAAACCTGGAAGCTGCTGCCAGCAGCAGTGCCAGCCACCAGGCCATGCACAAGATGGACAAATTACTTGTTGAAGGTTACAGCAGAAAAGAGAAGAAAATCCAGGAGACCAGCGAGATCTGCCCTTCCCCATCTCCTGCTGAACGCCCCTGTCCTTGTTTGAGGAGTGTGCTCCCACTCACTTGGGTTTTTCCAAGGGCTCGGGCTCCTTTCGAGCTTTGCCTACTGGATTCTTCTCGGCTTCTTCTGCTGTGACCAAGTGAAACTCAGCTTCCACCTTGCCCTGGAGAGAGAGAGAATATGTAAGCATCCAATCCTGGGTTATTATCACTAATTCACAGCAGGATTCGTCTTGTGGAGAAATGATGGGACCAATTGAGGGCAAAGGAAATTAAGGAAAATAAGATAATCTTTGCAGTTGGAGAGAAAGCACAAAGGAAAACCTGGGCTAATTCCTGACTTATGCTCAAGGACTGTGAGGAAACAGAGGTAAAATATTTTCTTCCAGACTCATAAATATGTTTTCTGCTTCCAAAACTATAATAATGTAATTCATCTGAAAAGACATGTCTTCTATCTATCATGCATCCTGGCAGAGCTGAACGTCTGAGCTGGAAGCTGTGCTGCTGGTCTGTCACAGGGGGAAATTCAGCCAGTGACAAGTGCTGGAGCCATTGAGCTGTGGGGTCTCAGCTCACAAAAGGAAGGTGGGATTTAAAGATTCCAGTAACACTTAAGAATGGATAAATCAAATCAGCTTTATAGAATCTGTGATGGATGAAAAACAGACAAATGGGTTTACATTTATTTGTGATTTTCCTACTGTATACCTTTGTGGATGGTAATCTAAAGTGTTGATCTATGGCCACTGGGTGGGATTCAGCACAGGGCTGAAAGAAGAATGCAGATAAAAGCAGTAAATGTGGAAGCAGGGAAGAGATCACAGTGGGCTGGGAGAACGGGAATCAATTGTACTAGAGTTGAGAATAGGGATGTAAATCTGGGATTTAGGAGTGGAATCCATTCACTAAATCCATGGAAAGTACACAGTTTCAATGTGAAGAAGACAATGAACTTGAAGATGTCACTTTTTTATTAAAACATTCTTCTTGCTGGAATAGACAGAAATGTAAAGGAATGATGAGGTTTGGGAATACCCTTGGAGAATCAGTGAAAGTCTAGAGACAGAGGGACAAACCCCTAAAAAAGGGCCAAAGCAGGTGAATTTGTAGAGGGCTATACTCCAGGAAAGTAGTTTGTAGCTCTTGGTCTGTATCCCCCCAGGGAACTGAATGCACCTAAAAAGACACTTTAGTGCTCAGTTGCCTAGGTTTTTCTGAACCAAATATATGGAGAATGACTAAAGCATTTGGAAGATTCCTATGGATTGCCGGTGGTGGTCATTCAAAATCCAAAATTAGCATACTAGTCCCAGAGGAAAGCTGTTCATCTGTAGTGAGCTGCTTACTGTGATCTCCCCAGCCTTGATGAACGGCCACCAGCCTCTGACACGCTTCTGCTGAAATATGGAGATCTTGTTTTCTTCACTTGCTGCCACAACTGTGCCTAGGTCACATCTCTTGGCTGTCTTTGCTGCTCGAGGGAACCCATTCAGGTCCAGTTCAAGAGTGCCTGGAGAAAGAAATAATGTGACAACACTCAGGGACCAGACAGACACAAAGATATTCAAATAGCAGCTTCCAGATGAGATGCATGAAGCAATGCAGCAGCTTGGGCCAAAGTGCCAGAACTGGGGTCAGTCATTTATTTGTACGGCATCATATTATCTGATTCCTGATTATTGGCTTTACAGGAAATGTCTACATTTGCAACGTAGTGCTTCAGAAAAAGGCAAGCAAAAGCACTTTGTGCACACCTCTGCAAAACACAGATCTGGTGAGACCTCAGGTGAAGTTCAGGCAGATCCACTGCATACTTACCCAAGAAATCATCTGAGGAGAGTCTTTCAAAATCCCACACCTGAAGCACCAGCTCAGCAGGTATTTTGCGTTCTGTCTTTTCCAAGGAAAATATGTTTTCTCTTTTAGTAACCACCATTTGTTTCTCTGCTGGGAGGTAGTGGAATGGGAACACAAAGCGCCAGTTGAAGTTGCCCTCTCCTGTCAAGGAATTGTAGTGTACATCTGTCTCCTGTTTGTCCTCTTCCAGGCCCTTTATCCACCTGCAGCAAGCACACAGTGGAAAGCATCGCTGTCACCAGAGGATCTTAAATTATAATTGTCATTTTTTGGTTACAGGCCTGGCCATTTACTAATTCCTCAGGGCTGTGACAGGCAGCAGCAACAGCCCTGGGTTGGAGATCTTGAGACCCAGGCTGCTGTGATCAAAAGCTGAGAGTGAGAACATGTTTTTTTTATTTGTCAGACCCCAAAGTACCAGTTGGCCATTTGCTATTGGCCAGGACACCTCTCTTCTTTGGGACAGGCAGTGACAACATCAGTCATTTATCCAGCACTAATCACCCTGTATTGATGTTTTGCCACACTAATAAATTCCGTGTCAATATCCCAAGACTGTTATCAGTGCTCAGTATTAGAGCCTAAATTTTTTGCAATTGCTTCTTTGCAGGTATAAACATGGCATTAATATGGCTGGATTTTTTGGCGATTTCCTCTTAGTTTCTGCTACAGTGTGCACAATATTTGATGTGCTGTGGTACAAAGGACAAGGCTTTCTTAAACATAAATTTTCTCTTCTGAAAAGCTCCACTGAGGTGACGATCCAGTTAGGTATGTTTTAGTTCTGAAGATGATTTATCACAGCTTGAGTAAATATTAGCATTTTGGCGCTGTATCCAAAGAGCAGCTTTTCCCTTGCAACCCCAATATTTCAAAAAATGAATTGTGAAAAATGTTGACAATCTGAAACATGGCCCAAGTACAAATCCATGCCTGGTACTGCCCCAAGTACAAATCCATGCCTGGTGACAGATACAGTGCCACATGCACTGTTTGAACATAATGAGATTTGTGCTCCTTATCATTAAGGTACAGAAGCAAAAAGTTTCCCACTCCCGGCTTCTCTGTCAGACCACTCTGGCATTGACAGTGATGTCCTCACATTATCACACAGCTCAGCACAAAGGCTGGCTCCCTACTTAATTCCTCAAATTTGTGTTCTCAAAGCTACTCTGCTACTGCTCTGAATACACAATTCATATTGGCATATTAATCCTACTCTCTAGTAGTGGAAAAATGGCAAGAAATTTAAGACCAGTTTGGCACCTGAGATCTTCAGTACTTTGTACCACCACTTATGCCACAATTTCCTCCCAGCCCTCCCTGGTACATGCATTCAAATCCTGCTCAGAAGCAGAAAGTGCAAAGCACTATTCCAAAACAGGTGAGGAATTAAGAAGTAACCTGTCGCAATCTCAGGACAGGAAGGAGATGGAGAGCAGAAGTTGCCCATGTGATGTTCTCCTCAGCATGACCATGGTCATTCACCCACACACACCCCTCATGTGTGGTTAGAAAATATTTCCAACAGAAATAGCCTGGCAAGCACCTGCTTTCTTATTTCTAATGTGGATATAATTTCATTTTCTCTGATTACGTCAAACCTCTCTTCATCTGTGTAAGCTCTTGCAGTTCAAGTTCTGTGTTTGGTCTCCCTCTGCTAAACTGCGAGATTGGTTCTTGTTTTGTGCCATCTCTGCCTGGGCAGGAACTAACAACTAGTGTCATTTTATAGTTACTTGATTTTTAGAGGAAATAAAACAGGAAAAAAAAAGGAAGAAGCATCCTATATGGGTAAATAATTTGGGCAGGCTTTTAGAGCAAAGTGCCAAGGTCACCGAATAACTTATCAAATATTCTCACAACATAACTTTTTCCTCCAATTTTTGAATGAAGTATTGCATGTTCTTTTGAAGATAAGTGCTGAAGAACTTACCCTTTTACATAGATATCACTTGATTTTTGCCCTGTAAAGATATTTTCATCTTCTAGAATTACATCCTCTGTATTCCAGATTACTACCCTCAGTTCATATCTGAAAAAGAAAACAGGCCTGCGTGTAAAACTCTGATCAGAGACTAAAGCCAACCTCTATCAAATCATGCTTTAACGAGTGAGAAATACTGTATTTGTGCATCAGTCTCAGAGCTCTTCTTTTTACAAGAGTCTAGTAATAGAGTGGGGATGTTGGGGTATTCCCAGCAGATCTCTTCTATCTGTTGCTGCTTTATGTGTTTCTTGATGTTATTCTTGAACAAATTGCTGGAGATTCAATATGTGTAATACTATTAGAGCAGATTAAAGAGCTTAACCAGGGTCAAGTAAGTTATCTCAGTGAAAGAGGTAGTGAAACCAGAATTACTCCTGCAGCTCGACACGTAGATGATAACATCAGAATTGCTTGCCTCTAGCCATCTGCAATCTCTTTATGAAGAAAGGATATCTTTGTAAGAGGTGTGTGATAGCTCTTGCTGAAAAAATCTCCAACAGTTCTTTGAGTTGCTTAATGGAGGAAACCAAAGTAGATAATCCTGTTTGACTTGAAGTCATGTGAGCCTAAGAAAACTTTCCTCAGGTCTAGAGAGGTTTGTTTTAGTAGCTCTTTTTCTATTAATTTCCAGACACTTAAGAAAGTCTTTGAAGAGTTATTGCCACTGTGGTGGGAGGAAATCACAGAGTATTACCCTTTGGGTTTTCTTGGTGAGATGTCCACGGGGGGTCCTGGCAGAGGCAAATCGTTAGGGAACATGTCAACCCACATCTGTACACGACCCTTGAAAACAAAGAGATAAACATCCCTGTAACCCTGTTGTACAGAGGCTTTCAAAGGCTTTAAATGTAGTTCTGACATCCAAAATCACCTCTTCCTCTATAAGCACCAACCAGCCCAATATCTTATAGCCATGATTTCATCTGGGAACTTTTTATACAGTGTCTTCTTCATGCACATATTCTTTCAATCTCTCAAAAGGTATTTGGTGAAGTTGAAATAGAATTCAAACATTGTCAGCTTCAAGGTAAAATCCATGTAAAAATAGTATGTGATGAACAGAAAAAAAAAAGAACCAAGGTTTAGCTATAAGCAGAGGTTTTGTTAACTTAATAAAGCATTTAAAAGAATAAAAATTTGCAGTTACACCGTGTGTGATTACTGTGTATTTGGGTAATTGGCTGTATACACACATGGGTGACAATTTCCAGGTTGACACCATACAAAGTCTCATATTTGGTGCTGTCTCTGTAAATTTGAAGTTACAAATAGAAACCACAATAACTGAAGGAAATGAAAACTGCTCCTGGGTCTGCCACCACCACCTCTGAGCTGCTCTACCTGCTCCATGCCTGGCTTATCCTTATGGTAGAGAGGCCGAGTCTCAATGTGCTCGGGGACCAGTTTGTATCCAGCTCCAGGGATTTCTTCCCAAGCACGTAAAACCTTTAAGGAGAGATGCTCGTATGATTCAACTGGCTCCTCTAAAGAAAAGAGTAAAACAAAAAAACAATGATAGATGAATTATAATATTGAACCCCTTGGTAATATGCTTCATTAATTACTAGAGGGAGTAATTAAAATCTTGCTTTAGTTAAGAGGAAGGTTTGATGTATTCCTGCCAAATAAAAAAGGGCCTTGAAATGCTTCTGATTTGCATAAATAAGGGTACCCACTGGGGTAACTGGATTAGCACTTAGGCAGCAGTTTTCCTCTGAAACACAGCAAATCATTTCACTATTACAGCAGCAGTTTTTAACAGTAAGATGAAAGAAACATGGCAATGATTCTTTCTACAGCAAATTGGAAATTTGTGAAGCTTGCGCAAGACAAGGAGACTTGGATTTGATAAAGCTGACAGTAAATAGGCACTAGAAGTTAACTACGCCTTGTTTTGGTTTGTAATGGCAGCAGTAAAGACCCCCTTGGAGAACTGAATCCTCAAAGGAAGAGAATCGAAGTCCATGGGCAGGAACATGTCACCACCTGACCTCCTCACCTTGGCCCCTGGAAGCAAGACCCAGAGAATCCCAGAGAATGGCCCCTCAAGGAAGGACCAGTGCTAATATTGAAAGTAGGGTGGATATTAGAAAGGAGAGAAAGCTTTTTGAG
The DNA here is from genome assembly GCA_036785705.1 of Acanthornis magna. Taxonomy (NCBI): domain Eukaryota; kingdom Metazoa; phylum Chordata; class Aves; order Passeriformes; family Acanthizidae; genus Acanthornis; species Acanthornis magna. Next base: position 4,340,728 of record JAWUZG010000119.1, on the reverse strand, counting down.
CGTTTGAGCTTCTCTTTCATCCCTTTTTGTGTGGGCTCCACACAAAAGGAGCCCAGACTTTTGACAAGTGATATCTTCTAGATTAGAAGTCCCTGAGTGAGAAGAAGGTTAAGATTTATTTGTGTCAACAAACTGTAGTCACTTTTCCTACGCGTGTTGCTATGTCTGAATTACTGATCGTTGGCAAAAGACTCATTTGTAATTTAAACAGTAGGTATTAAACCCTCCCTAATGGCTCAGAGATTGAGGAAGGATGATCCCATGGTTATGGATCTTGGCTCCCTCTTGTGCACCAACATCTAATTTTAGCCAGCTAAAAGCAAGATCTTTAGCTGCTATTCAGTCAGGCAGTCTCAGTAACAATGACAAAGATTATCCTACGATATCCCATATCCTCTCCAAGACAACTTTATAAATATTTTATTTTTAACCTCTGGAGATGCATATTTCTTCCCACTGGCTACAGGTAATCCTAGACTACCTGGGAGTAGTGGACAGGCAATTGGACTAGATGATTCTTGTAGGTCTGTTCCAGCTGGACTATCCTGTCCTGTCCTGTCTTATCCTATCCTAATCCCATCCTGATCTTCTTTGTTCCCAGAGCAAAGTTACATTGTTCCTTCCCTTGGAAGTTAAAGCTGGATGGATAAAAATAACTTTCTCCACCTGTACAGTGGAATGGTTCTGCTTTCTCTTTTCAGTACTGAAAAAGAGAACAAATCTATGAGAGCTCAAATCTATGGTCTTTGTTAGTTTTACAGCTCCAAATGATGGCCACCACAGAAATCCAACAGGAAATAAGGACCCAGATGTACTTGTCAAAACAGCAATCTGGATAGAAATTATGTTAAAACTGTATGCTATAAACTATTTCTGTACAATATTGAAGTACTTGCATACATAAGTACTTTAGTCTTTGCCATCTGGTTCTATATTTCCTTTCTTCTGATTTCCATCATCTTATCTGACATTGGTTTGTCTGAAGCTCATTTTAGTGAACCAGAATTTTGATTGAGAGATCCTATTGCTGGTAGTCACGCTCAGTCATCTGCTAGTGAGGAAAACAAACAGCAATACTGAAGTCAAAAATCTCTTTCAGGCCAAGAAACCAAAAATGGATCAACCCTTCTTCCTTCAACAGTGCTACCTTGGCAGCCTTCTACTCAAGGTGTGAGCTGTATTTTGTAGCTGCCAAGAAGAACGTGGTCAAAGACAAACCAACACAGATAAGGGAGTGGAGGTTTTCTTCACTGCCACAGTGTCTGTCCGCTACTTCTCCAAGAGCATCTCCTTTTGCTCCCCTTGAAAGGCTCCATCCTCACATCTTTTTTCCTTATCCTAAGTATAAAACTGAATCATAGAATGGTTTGGGTTGGAAGGAATGTTCAAAGACAATCTCCTCCAACCCCCCTACCACGGGCAGGGACACCTTTTAGTGATGACTGTCCCACTGCACCCCAACGCGATACGAACCCTCAAGGTCCTGATTGCTTTGACCGCTTTTTAACCTGGGAGCTCTGACAGTAAGTTCTGTCCTGCCATCAGCATTCACAGACCCCACACACACCTGGATTTACACAGTGCTAAGTCAGTGCTTCAGAAGAGCAGTTGGAGTGGTAATAACCAAGGGGAGGAAAAAACCAACAGAGAGGAAAGACAAGCAGGTCAAGTAGAACTGGAAGCTAAGGGGCCTGGAATCTAACTATGGTCAGAGACTTGTCTGGCCTCGAGTATTTCCCTTCCCCCTTCTTCTCCCTTCTTGGGTTTGTCTATTCTAGCGTTTTAACTTAGACAGAGAATACATTTTTTGAAAGACTCTCCCTGACTTCCCATGCTTTGATATGCTGTGGGGGAGGATTTCAGAGCATGCAAGCTGGGCTCCTTTCAGACCAACACTAAGCCAGAACACAGGTTCCAAGACGGTCCCCCATACTGCAGCCAATCCTGGACATCCCATCCTTGGGGTCGGATAGGAGCTAGCCCAAGATATTCCCCAGCAGCTGCCATGGGGATGTCAAGTCTTCAGCAACAACTGTTTAACTCTACAGATTCTTTGTAATTAAGCTACAGCAAAAGCTAATACAGACACAGCCTTCAGTGCCACAGTTAGATGAGTGTTTAAAAGTAGACACAGGCTCCAGTAATCTGACTTCAGAGTTCACAGCACAACAGGGCTCCAGCTACAGCTTGGCAGGCTTCTGGTACTGCTACAAAGCAATGGAAGGATACTGAACTACTTCATTACCGTTCTCATCTTCTGTGAAGACTGTCTGTCCCTTGAAGACTTTTGCTCCCACTTGTATCGCCCCTGGCCGCATGAAGGGTCCGCTTATCCTGTAGTCCTTACACAGCTTAGTGAGGATCTCGCTCGGCTTGGTTGCATCTCGCCATGCATTGTACCCTTCTCTGCAAGGAGGGAACAGAGTGAAGCAAAATGGGTGAGGTTTTCCTTTAGCAGAGTGCACTGGCACATCAGGAATTGCCATGCAGAGGCTCGCTTCGTGGTCAGTGGCTCTGATATCTGCTCAGTCAAACTTTCCTTTTAATTGTCCAGTACTCCTTACTTGAGACACCCCACTCTGTCTGCTCAGGTCCTAGGGATCAAACACTGCTTTCTCTGCAAACACAGGAGAAGCTGAGACAGCCTTGCCCACAGCTTAGATAAAGTAACAGCATGGGCATGCTTCCCATGAGGAAAAGGAACAGAGCTCGTTCCCTGTTGTACCTAAAAGATTCAAGTTTACTTGTGCTGTCTCCATTCAAGGAGAATTATTTTGCAAAGGACAAGCTCAGGTTATCTGGGACCTGGAATAAGCCCATAAAGAAGTATCTCACACTGGAGATTGAGCTGGCAAGGGAAGCTTTGGGATTTTGGTCTGTGCTTCTGGATCACTTTTTGACATTGTCCACACTTGGTTTGTAGATAAAATGAGAAATAATCATAGAAGAGCCCCAAATCTACCAGGTTAGTGCCTCACCCCAGGGCAGTGGAGTCATTCTAGACTGACATTCTCTGTATTAATTAACTTTTATGCACAATGTCCTTGAGAGTGCAGCCATCAGGCAGGGAGCAGGAGCTCAGCCTCCCTGCCCCACGGCTCACCCCATTACAGAGGCCATGTCGCTGCCCTGCTCTGCTCCTGCTCCCCCCAGGGCCACCCCAGTGCCACCAGCCCTGCTGCAATCACTGCAGCAGCAGCTGAATAGCAGAGAGCAGAGCAGAGCCCTGGCATCATTTCTCTGAGAGATTTTTTCCCATTTGCCCTTTATGCCTGTCCAAAGGTAGTTTATCAAGCAGGTATGTAGTAAACATCAGCTGTTTACTATCAAAAATACTTCTTGAACAAACAGTGCTGTTAATTTAAAAATATCCACTTCCCACTGAGGCTGGCAGCAACCCAAAGCCACTGCTAAGCTCTCTGGTGAATTTTAATTAAAATACCCCCTGTGACACTTTTGTGCTGGAGAAGGCATAATATCTGGAACACATCTGTAATTTTTCCTTCAAGTCAAGTCACTCACTGTGAGCTCTGTTGCTGCCTGAAGAAATACTTACATTTCATATTGACTCTGTAACCCACAGGTAGCTCGATGTCTGCTGTAGAAACGATTTTCCAAATCAATTTTAGTCTCTCCAATAAGATCATCTGTCCCAATGAAATCATGGTCATAGATCAAGACTGTGAGCAACGAATCCTTGGGGAATGTAGCTTGGATTTCAAAGGATCTACAGGAAAAATTGAGACCTCTATGAAGTCAAATCAATTTTGAAGCCTAAAAGAGTGAGTTAATTAATGCCATGCAAACAGTGAGTGGTGAGTGGGAATTGTGTTTCTTCTAATAAGCAGTGGACTTTTTTGGTAGGGTGTTTGCTTTAATTAAATATTTGAACATGCTGGAAATATACAGTGCAAAAGTGTATCCTCTCTCCTGCTTCTGTAGCACCCTGTGTGTAGTTCTAAGATTGTTCCTACAATCCTGAATTCAGTAGGGCTAATAAAGCTGTATATAAGAGGTCTCACAGGTTTTTCAGAACCCCCAAATGGGACATCTAAATCTTTTCTGTTTTCTTGCAAAAGCTGCAGGTTAAATATTGACTATAGAAATTTGGAGGCATCCAGTAAAGTGATTGGGCAAAAGTTACAAACAAATCTCAAAAATCAAAGATAAGAACTCCCTTTTCACTTGGTGCATTTTTCAGGAATCATTATTGTTGTGACCCTTAGGGAAGCTGAAAATGAAGTGATTGTAAAAGGGATTTGACCCTGAAAGCCAGAATATCCTGATCAGCACAACATTGGCTCCAGATTTCCCCAAAGCACAGGGAAAACTGAGCTTTGTCTCTTGAAACAGGAGTTTTGTACTTTCCCCCTCTCTGTTCTAGGGGTCTTTCAGTCCAAAGTAGTATAGTTTCTCTGTCTTAATGTTCTTCCATCCTAATTCAAAATATTTTCAACTTTCATAAAATAGGGAAATTTACTGGAAAAAAAATCAAAAAATAAAAATATAAATAAGTATAAAACATTGGTAATACAAACTGGATATTTACTGACAGCTAGCCCCTGGCTCCCCCATTCAGAAGGCTGTAGGAGTTCAAAAAACTCATATGTCCTAGAATTATGAGATTTATTTAGCACTCTATTCAACCTGAACTAGCAACAAAGATTGTGAAATCGCACTTTACTGTTCTGATATTTATTTTGCTTTAAATTTAATGTTTGTATTAATTTGCACAGATAATCATTATTTGTTGCCTCATTTCCCCTCACACATAATTTTGCAAAACCTCTCACAGATTGCATTACTTCGTGTGTTTTGATGGGTATGAAAATGTAATATTTTCTCATCATACAGTGTGACACCAATTCTCAATGTTTTAACCTCTAGAATTACAAAACATCCAAACAGGCAGGAATCAGCATACAGCAAACATTTTGTAACAGTATCAGCAACAGTGGTAGCAAGTGATGAAGCACAAATTACACTGAACACAAAAATAAGTCACCACTGACCTTCCAAACACAGGGTTTAGCTGCTTGGGGATGTAGTTTTCCCTGTCTTTAATTTCTGTGCTGCCCAGTCTCAGCACAATGTAGGGATCTGCCTTGCCATCTGGATCAGCCGGGCTGAGGTTAAACGCCTGGTAAGAAGAAAAATTGTGTCCTCAAGAAGTTTGCTAAAATGCAGCATGGTCCCTACACAAGACTATGGTTTTCCTGCCCAGTGCTGGGGGTGCTGGAATTTCGGGGGTTTTGCTTGCCTCATGGCATGTAAAATTTGGCCTGTAGTTTTGTAGGCTGCTAGGAAAAGATGATCTGGAGCAGAAGAGAGTTTGCAAAGCTGCAAGTGCTGTCCCATCACTAAGATGGAAAAAGCTGAGCAGGAGAGGCAATGCTGAGGAAGAAGCTGACAGCACAAGTGCAGGTAGGATTCAGGAAAGGTTTACCCAAAAACATTGTTCCAGATCCTTGAACTGTGCAAAACAATTCTTTATAGAATCACAGAATTGTTAAGGTTGGAAAAGACCTCTAAGTCTTTATATTCATTCAGGAAGTAAAACAATCTCTTCATGTTTTATTACCACAGTCTCTCTGCCATCTTTCTGTCTTAGATCACCTGCAACTCTCTTGTTTCTCTGAAATATCAGTTCCTTTTATCCTTTTTACCTCTCACACCAGCCTATCTCATCACCTTGTCCTCTGGATTTCTACCTTTATTGACCCCAAAGTTCATACAGAACATGTAGCACTTTGATAATTAAAACTGGGGGGCAATTCACAGCCCCCCAAAAATATGCTACCATTTCCTCCTTACTGAGGTTTTATTCAAATGTGTGTGATTTTGAAACAACTCTACTGATTAAAACCGGCTGCATTTGCATAATGAGGCTGGAACAGGTTGTCTAACTATGTTAGTTATGTATCCAGACCTTTTAGTTTGAACAAGTAAAGTGATTCTCCAGTCTTGCAGAAATCTCCAGATTTCTTGTGAGGAATATATGTAACATTTTCTACTCTGAGCACCCATTTCTACAGTATGAAACATTGTCTGAAACATGACCAGAAAAAAAACAAACCACATGGATGAGGCTTTTCAGAAGCTTCACTGCAAAGACACTAAAAGCACACTGAGCTGAAAAGAAACACCCAAGTTATTTCAAGGTTAGAAGAGCATCTGTCTACTTACTGCCACAATATAAACCCTGATGAGCACTTTGACAGAGTGGTTGGGGGGTATCCCTTGCAGGATGCGGGGCTGCCCTCCATCCAGCAAGCTGCCATCCTCAGGACTTGGGTAGATGCAGAAGGAGCCCTGGAAATACATTGAATTTTATCTCCATTGAAAACAGATCAAGTGCAATACAAACACAACCCTTTGAATGAAAAAAAACATTACTCATGCAACTTATTTTGTGGTACCACCCACAGGGAACTCAGGCTTCAGTGCACTAAACATGACCTTTTAAAATGTCTTTTCTCTGTAACATGGTACTATCACATCTAGATGTTTACAAGGAGTACCTGCATGATCTTAGCTCTCTATTTGACTATGTAAAACTAACACCTACAGGTGTTCTAAATCCAGTTTTCTTATCATCAATATTCTAAAAATAGTATTTTGACCTTAACTGTATATTGGCAAATTAATAACTTCACTGGGTAAGTTTCACAACAGTGTGTCAGGAATCCAACTGCATTTTTGCAGCCACCATACAACTCATATAAATCAATATTGACTCATGTTGCTGAGTACCTTATACTGCCTGAAAGCAACTAACAAGTCATTTAGACAGAAATTTGCATGGCAAACTAATTGAGATATCAATGAGTTTAATCCGTTCCTCTAAACTTCAAAGTGCTTAAAATCCTAATAACATTATTCATGCTTTGAACTTTTCAGATTGCCTGATGGAGCCCTGGATCAGGCTGTAGCTGTAAGGGCCGACACTAAAATTAGACAAAATTACATATGAGGTCCTGTAACTGGTAGTGCAGTAATAAAGTTGCATTAGTGCAGTCTGGACTACATAATATAACTCTTCTTTCCCCTCTGTAATTTCCAACTCCTTGTAATTCCTTATTTCAAAACAGCAGTGAACACCTGCTGCTGGACGCTGCTTTTTTCTATCAGATAATGGGAAAGGAAAAAACCTGACTCTAGATATAATAAAATAATTCTATTTACAACAGACTATCAATGTTTATTTCTTTCATCCCTGACATCTTGAAATATGTATTAAAACCTGAAGTCTCTAAATTATTACCCATTTAATGAACATTAAAAGTTTACCTTAAATTTTCCTATTATTCTGTCTTCAGCGTCAGCATGAACTTCATCATTAGATTTTCCTCTTAAGAGCTGGAAAGTTTTCACCCAGTCCTCAAAGTTATTAAATTCACTCTCCAAGTCTCCTTCATAAATCTTTGAAAATAAAAGAATGCTGATATTTTGTGGTGCAGTGAATATATTTATAGCAACTTTTTTATTACAGAATGAATAAAAATCCATTTTGACCCAAAATGCAGTCTTTAATAAAAACCAAGGTTTTTGCAAAAGTCCTTGAGGAAGAAAGTTAATTCTTCACTTAAAACGGAACCAGTTTTGTCCTCAACAAAAGTCTTTCCCAATTACTGAAATAACACATTGATGCAGCAGGTGGAAGAGAGTCTGGAGGGGCCAAAATGGGCATTTGTAAGCACTGGTGTGAGTGAAAAAGTGTGAATGTGCTGGTCTTTGCTTCTGTTTCCTTGCTGCATCCTGCCTTTGTTGTTCTGACCCATTCTGTTATGTTAATGTGTCAGGACTTGAGAGAAAAGCAGACAATAATAGAGTGCTGTGGGGACAGAGCTTTAGGATAGCTCAAAAGACCAAACCACTTTTCAAAGAACATGTTTTTTTCAATACCCTCCCCCAGTAATTTATCAAGTGTTATTCAGTGTGAAATAGAAGGGCCTATACTACTCCCATCTCTAAAATAAATGGAAATAGCAGTTTAAAATTCTCATTTATTCAGCTACAATCTAATCCAAACAGCCCTAATCTTTTCAAACCTCTTATCTATCCAGACATTTTGCACAACCCATATAATTTTCTTTGAATTCTTTCTATCATTGCCCAACCAAATCTAATGTGAGTTGAATATTATTTCCTATCAGGGAGGATGCACTAGTGATCATAGCAATGCTTTCCCTCTCTTCTTTAAGACATTCTTAATAGGCTGCAATATTTCCAACATGAAATTTGGGATTTACAACTACAGTATTTTACATGTAGACAACAAAATTGAATTTCACTGAAGTCTCTCTGGCTTTGTCTACACAGATAAATTGTATGTTTAAGACCAAGTGGGCCACATCCACCCTATGAGACCCTGGTTTCCTCTGTGTCCCTTGTGCTGAAGTGTATTATCACTATAATTTAGTGTGTTTTATTCATTTTAAAGTGTCTGAAATGTATGTAAGGAGGGTTTGCCAAACTCAGTTACTGATGTCAAACTTTGGAGAGAGAGGGAGTAACAACAGCCTTACCTCAACCTTATTTTATCTTACCTGCAGTGTGGCTAGGTTTGGAGTTTCCTTCTGTATCCTTTTCAATGTCTTATCCTTCTTCTTTCTGTCTGGCTCATCCTCTATGATCAATGCGATGTGGTCAGAAGTCTGCTTATCTGCAGAAATTTAATGATGCCATGTAAGTTTTAGCAAGCAAAGCTCATAAAATGCTTCAGACAAGGGTGCAAAATACATTTTAAAGTTTCCCCCTTGCTCCTTCTCTATTAATTCCTCTACTGCCAGACACAGGGATCCTCTCTATTACCACTGGTCCTTCCAGGCAGAGAGGAGGCATTTTATGCTATCTGTGGCTGCCAGTCTTCATAACAAGTTTGTTGGACCAAGTGTGACGGTGTCCTGTGTCACTCCCTCCCTGATGGCCATCACTCAGAACACCCTTTTTCTCCCTTTCTGACTCTTCCCCAATGCAAACTATCAGATCTTAACAGCTTTCACAAAAAAAAATTAAGGTTTATTTAAAACCGAAAGCTGTTATTTAGGCTGACAGCCACTTCAGATATCAGAAAGATCCAAGTACTTCTGTACTTGGAAGTATCACAAAATGGGGTGTATCTCACCTGGTGAAAGCCTAGAAGTGTGAGAAATGGGAGGAGGTAGATCAGACTAAAGTCAAATTCCAAACACTGAGAGGGGTTTTCCCAACAAAAAGAGGGTAAACCCCCAAAAGTGACACTGAGATGGTTCAGTTCTTCGGCTGAAATCTGGATTTTGTGTTCATTTTACCTTCATTTTTTGAGTAGTTCATGTGTGTTTGACAGCACTGAATATTTAGAGATACGCATTTTATGTTAGAGATGTCCTGTGTGTATAATGCTTATCATCACAGGTGAAAATTTGTAACAAAAACAATCAGAAGAATATTTACAAGACTTGAAGTCATCAGTCAGAATGAATATGTCACAACTGCCTGACTAGCCTGTGGGTGGATATCACAACTGTAAGTGAACATCACATCTTTGTAGAACATTTTCTATGTAAATATTTCCTCCATGTGGACAAAAGAGCTTCGCTCAGAAACTGATCTCCTCCTCATCTCTCAGCAGCCCTGCTGACCACTGAAGCAGTGCTATCTGCTATTTCCAGGATGACACCATGTGATATTTAGGTCATGTCTTCCATCTAGAGCAACCTCAACACCTCCTTTAAACCAAAAATCACCTCATTCACTGGTGGAGTGCAGTCAGCTCTGGCATGGAAAAGTGATTAATTTCATTCTGAATAGCAGCTCTGTGTAAACACTAAATATTTGTTTGCTTTCCCAGACTTCTCAAATAGTCATATTTGTCCAAAAATAATTTTTTCTAGAGTTCAGTTTGACTGTGGGAGGACCTGTTGAGCCATGGAATATATATGTATGGAGACATATATACACACGGACACACAGAACCAATTTTCTGGCGAATTCTTTTAGTTTCTTGTGAAAAACAGTTTTGCTAGATACAGCTTTTCAGCTATGGAAATAACACACATGACTACAAGTATCATAGCAGAAGCTGTTCCGGCATTACTGACCCTGAACTGGACTCAAAACTGTGTAGCTTCTTTTTCTGAACCTGTTACAAATGCAGTCAAGATTAAGATAATCTCTACCTTGTATCATTTAAGACTTTGACTTTGCAAATCTTTGTGCACAGGATTTGAATGACAGGAAATTCATGTCAACCTAACACTGGCTGTGAAATTTTAACCTGCCCACCATCTGATCAGCTGTACAGGAAAGAGCCCAGTGTATATACTATCAGTTCTCTGTTACCAGACATTAATTGTTGCCAGCAAAATAGCAGAGAAGCTATAGTAGAGAAAGTGTTAGTAGTGCAAAATAACAGAAAAATGAAAATAATTTACTTACTGTCTTCAGGTTTTCCTTCATTGGAAAAAATTCCTTTTGCCTTTCAAAAGAAAAACACAACAGACAAACTCCTCATTATGAGTGTAATACCAAAAAGGAATCATTCAGCAGTAAATCAAGTTTTACAACACTGCTCATCCATGAGCGTTTTGGGCATGCTGGGTGACTCACCTTTTGCATTTTGAACACAGAAGCATAGTATTTTGACCACCAGTCAATAACATTTTCAGCTGATTCATCTGCAATTGTTCTTTTTCTCCTCTTTGTTGACCGTCTGATGGATTTTTTCATATCCTACCAAATGATGGAGAAAGCACTAGAACTGATTAAAACTCAGCACCTGACTCATGACATTAGGCATGAACAGATATATACGTAGAAAACTTTATTGGCGATAATAAAATGCAATATGAATTCCTGTCTGTCTCCAAGACACTTCATTGTGATCATCATATTATTAAAGGTATGTCTATATTTTCTACTGACTATGCCAAGACTTTGAACATTGGAGCACTGCCACAGAAGCAACCCATACAACAGAAAAATCTACGCAGGTAAGTAGGTAATGATGTTATAAGGGATGCAAACATTCAGATACAAATTGGCTTTTCCCACCTGAGTCTGCAAGTATTTTAAGAATCTATTAGTAGAAGTCATGAAATTTAGTGGGGTCAAAGCTGCATTAACTAGTTTGTCTGTGGGCCAGCAAGATAGTGTGGGTGTTAACATCAATACCCAGAACCTCTGAACTTGAGGTCAGCAGGAGATCACCACTTTATAAGCAAGGGCAAAGGTCTGTAAGATTCAGGAGAAAGTTAGCTGGCAGCTTCAGCCGTACCCACCTTCTGTTTCCTCTCTTTGCCTGGCTCAGAGGCAGAGTGCTCTGCTTCAGGGGCAGGAGGTGCTGCGAGGGATGGCTCTGGCTCTACCACAGTCCATTTACCCTGCTCCACCTCGGCGTACATGTGATCAGCTAAAAATGGTTCTTCTTGGGATAACTCAGCAGGCTGGGATGACTCAGGTGAAGCTGAGACTGAAACTTTGCAAGTTAGCTAAGATTTTGCCAAAAATGTTATCATAGCATGTGATGATCATCAAGTAATAATGTGATTAAGGGTTTGAACCCACGCTCAACACAATAAAACATAAGTGTAAGCCTCTAAGTAGGTCTTTGTCTTTTTATTTGGGGTCAGAATTGAACCCTTACCTTTCTCAATTTCTGCAATGTCTACTCTGTTAGATGCTGCTTGAGGACCCAACGGGGTTTTACATAGGAATTGCTTAAGACAATTGACGGTGTGTGTTCCAACAAGTGTACTCCTCCCAAACGCTCTCCAGTCAACCACGCAGATGCTTAGTGGTGGATGCAAGAGTTCATTTTCAGGCAGCTCCTGGCGCAGAGGACAGACAGCAGCGTGAGAATTGCTAGAGAATATAGAACACGTATAGAATATTTCTCATGCACAGCAATGAGGCTTTTACTCCTCCTTCCCCTCTCCTCCTCCACTATTAACATACTCAAAATGCAAAATCATTCAGCACAGGCAATATGGTTTTGGTTTTCTGCAAAATCTGGAGAAAGCCTTGTTCTTAAGAACACAGAGTGGACTATACAGACTGCGCTGCTGAGCTGAATCCCACGCTGTCATATTCAAGCATCTCTTAGAATAAACTGAGAATCAGGAATGTTCACAAGGAGTGAATGCTGTGTTGAAAGCTGTGAGTCTTAATGCCACTGTTGCTGTGAGGAAGGCGATTAACCCCATCTGCCTCAGTTTGCCCAGAACGAGATCTGGACTCTGGGTGGTTACATGTCTTATCGGATGAACTCCCAAGGGGAAAAGAGCTCTTAGGACGTATACAACAGAAGCTAAAAATATTGTAGAAACTGTACTTCAGTATCCATGTTATTATTTTGATATGCTTTTCTCTTGTAAATGAAATTCTCTCTTGATCTTAGCAACAAGAGCAAACTGAATAGACTGGTTTTTTCTGATGCTGACTTTTGTCCACTGAAAGTGCCAGCTCTTATAACCCAACCAACAGGCGATACATTACTTATGTAATTCATAAAAGCAAGTGTGACAAAGTGAAAAGGTCCTGAGCTCATAAGCCAGAAAATATCAATCCCCTTAATAGCCCAGTGACACACAAATGAAAGCTAAAAGAATGGAAAGAAAATAAAGGAAATCGAACACTACCCAGCAAAATGGGAAAGGAGGAGGAAAAACTACTAAATATATTCCTGTTAGCAGCCCACAAGTTCCAACCTATCAGTAAAAATAAGATTGCAACGTATCTCCATGTCTACTTGTGATGTAACATGAAGAACATAACCTTCTTTTATCATATGGTTGTAGCTGAAGTCTTTTAAAGCATCTTCAAATCAGTAGCTTTTCACAAGAACTGATGACCCTTAGCATTTAATCAAGGCACAAAGGAAATTATGTGACAAAAAAGAAGGACGATGGTAATTAACACCTTTGTCTAACCAGAGAATAGACAGGCAAGGGGCAGCATTCTGTACACACCACTTCAAACCAGTCTGCAAGGCCAGTGAAATTGGGATTTTTCTTGTAGCTCTGTATGACAGAGGATTTGACTCCCTTCCCCGCACACTCGATGAGAACCTGGGGGCGATCTACCGAGAGGAGCTGGACTTTCTTCAGCTCTCGAACACCCCAGAACAGGACCTGTGGTGTGCAGAGAGAAACACTGTTAACCTGCAGAAACCCCTCAGTCTGGGGGAAGCCCTGCTGGGATCCTATCACTGCATATCCCATTGGGAGGGCACAACTACCGGAAAACAGAAACCAAAAAAACAACATAAATCTGATATCCAGTAACGATCAAAATTAATGAAGTTAAAACTGTCTATAACATCCAGCTGTTATCAAGGACTTACTGCCAACAGCTCATGGGGATAAACACAGCAACATTAAATGTAAATGTACAAGCAGCACAAAGCAAGCAAGCAGCAGGGGCAGTAGGAAGGTCTTCACAGCACAATACTTGAAGAAACACCTAAGTTTAAGGATCAGGTTGTCTGTTTGGCATCTGCAGAGTAGTTCATGGAGTTATTTACCTCACAATAGCAGATGTAAAACAAAAGAATACTGCTAACAAAACCTCATTCCTATGTACAGAGAGCAATAGTTTAACTAAATGATACAGCAGAGCTAATAACTGTTCTCTCCTTTTCAGCAGCTCAGTTGTTGGATCTTTGAATGCAAAGCTGGAATTGCTTCTGGACTCCTGAAAAAGGACTTCTGGGGAAGGGCCATCAGGTAACACAAGCAGGGTCTGACTTGGCGTGGAGAAATGGGCGAGAGAGAAAGATGGTGAAGGTGTGGACATTTATATGCAGGCAGAAGGCATCATTTGGCTGAAGTCTGGGACCCAGAAAAGGCCTGTGAGATGGCTGATGCCAAACCTCAGCTCCAGTGATGTTAATTGTCCATCTCCTGTGGACATTTCCTTGGGCTGCACAGAGTGTGGGTCCCCCAGCCATGCTCTGCCACAGGAGCAGTCCCTCCCCAGCAGGTCAGAACTGAGACACAGCTCCTGCTGGCCCTGGAATCACAGCCTTGCCTGCCCAGCCTCAGAGAAACAATTTGGGCTGAACTTACCACGTTCATTTTGGGATCTATATGCTATTTTCATGTCACTCCTACTGATTAGGATTTTCAAATCATCATCCCTTACTGTTACAGTTCAATAAGAGAATAAAAGGCAATGAGATTAGGAATGGGAAATATTTGAAGTATCTCACCTCCACTCTGTATTTACTTAAAACAGGCCGTATGTTGGCTGGGACTGGGTAAATCTGGCTAATATCTGGTGGATCCAGTGGGGGAAGTCTGTCTGGATTTGACTCAGGAATCTGAAAAATGAAGCAGTTTTAACTTAGGCTGGTTTTTGAAAGAATAAAACCAGCATCAGAGGTATCTGTGAATGGCACATGGAATATACCAATTTAGTGCAGTTTTGTAAGACAAGTTGCAGAGCAGAACAGTTGTAGTGTGAATGGAATGTGACCCAGAATTCTCTCTCACATGCTGTGATGCTAAAACATAGGGCAGAAAGAGTATTCCATAGATTGGGTTTATGCACCTTCCCAAAAAAGGGCTCCTTTGTCCTAGTAGGACAAAGCTTGTCATAGTTTGCCCTGAAGACATGCATGTACTGAAGCATGGTAATCTTATTTACTAAAAATGGAAAGCATGGTAACTCTATTTAACAAAAATCTTGAGCAAAACTGCTTGGAAGTATTCCACAGGAAAATTCTAGATCTGATTCTAGTCAAAAAGGGCTGGTGAGCAGACAGTGCACATCAGCTAAACCACACATTTACCAGAGAGACACAACTTTCTCCAGCTGCTATGGAATAGTGTTCCTGCATTATTTCATGCTCTCACCACTGGAGAACTTGCAAACCACATCTCCAGCATTGGAGCCAGGTCTTCTGTGTGCAGCTACTAAAACCTTGAGGCAAGCAGCACTTCTGCTCTTTGTGTGTGATTGCACATGAGCGTGCCCCACGCTCAGGAGCATTTTTGGGTGCATGTGACTGCCCTGTTCCAGCTGTGTGGGAGGAGAACAGACTCCACAGCAGCTCTGAGCCGTGACCTTTTCTTCCTCTTGCTGTGCTCAGGGCTTTGCTGCCTGCTTGATTCACCTTCCGAGAAAGTTCATTGGCTTCATTTCCCAACACCTTCCTAATTTTTAACGGTGTATTTATGACCTTCTCAGTCCATACAGGGCAGATCTGAAGCCTGGCCTGATTTAACAAATTCCTACATAAAACAGCAGAAGCTGCTGTCTGATGATGAGTCCTGTCAGAAGCTCAGAATGTGGCAGCAAAGAACAACCCTCAGACTGCTCTTCTCAGCTTTCACTGGAAGCATGGCACCTAAGGAGTGCAGCTTCTGGGAAAAGAAGCGCCACTTCTGGAGCTCATCAGCGTTCCTAGGTTAACTTGGCACTACTGAGAGCTGACGCAGGTGAGATACAGCTCTCAAAGGCTCTGTGAAGTTGAAGCCTTCTGCTTCATTTAACCAGGTTGTCTGTCTATGTGCAGTTGTGTGGGAGTCTAATTACCGTAAGGGAGAAAGGATATGGTCCTTGGTACCTTGTAGGTGAAGGAGGAGAAAGATGGAAAGCATAATTTTTAGAATAGCACCTGCAACAGAGGCGAGTATTCACATAATTACCAGCAGTAATTCATGTGCACGTGTTGTACATTTTATCAGTAAAAATCCAAAGCAATTAATTTAATAACTGCACAGAACAAGATGAGAAGAATGATCTAGTACTCAAATGACAATAGAGTGAAATATCCACAGGAAGGTTTACAAGGGGGTTTTGCTTTTTTGATTAAAAAAATCAATAATCCGTGAGTTCATTCTGAGCAAAATCAAGGCTCCTAGTATTCATTAATCTGTATTTTTTTAGCGTACTCTTTCTCTAAATGCCAGGATGTTTCATTGTAAGATTAATTTTATCCCTTTAGCAAAACACAGCATTCATTTTGAAAAGAGAAAGGAGCATTCACTTCACACACAACACTCTTCAGCTAAACCAACCAGTACCTGCAGATCAGAGTTACCAAGAATGGTATGTCATAGGAAAGGTTATGGGTTCAGAATGACAATAAATCAGTGATGAGAGCGTTTTGTTTCCTTCCTCACACAGAGCACCATCAGGAGTGCCCTGATGTTGGAAGAAGCCACCAGCACATCAGCTCTGGGAGTGCTTTGAAGCCTGACAGACGTTTATGCATACATGCATACATACATACATATATATCTTGTCCTGAAAATGTCTTTATTGTTCATATTGCTATTATCTGCCACGTGAGATGCTCTACAGTGCTGTCACTGAGAAGAATAATGCAGAACATCAAGGTAGAGGACTTCAGGGTTTTTACCTACAGTTCTTGTCAACCTTCTAGAGAATTCTTAGGAGTATATTTGAATATATCCCCCAAACAGAGTTGTTTCTTTGTCCCAAAAGAGAGTAAAACAAAGCATAATACTCTTCTGTTCACCAAAAAGTGAAATCACACCAAGGTTCAATCACACCTCTATAATTCCTTAGACTTAAACCAGTGACAGTCCAAGACTAAGACTGGATCCAGTCACCCCCAGGCTCCTATCTGAGAGGAATTTAGAAAGCAAGGGGGTCCATTCTGCATCTTGTGACTCAACAGGAGGGTTTCCTCTAATGAACTTTGTCTGAAGCTCTCACTCTTTCCCATGACATAACCACAACGAGGAAATATTCTACACGGTGTCATATTTCAGGCTTTCACCATAAACATAAATAGCTATCATGATTAAAAGCCTATTTTGTCTGTAAAATATGTTATGACATTCCACATTTTTCCCATTTCAGATTTCAGAATAAACTGCTGTAGGTTTTCAGCAGATGTAAGTTACTTTTAACTGGTGGCTCTGATAATGTCCCTGAAATTCCCTGAAATCCCAGCATGACACACCCCAGTCCCGCATCTACCAGGACTGAATTTTCCTTTTGTCTTGCATCTGGAAACCATGTAACTTTTCTTTTAATATAGTAGGGATATCTGAAAACTCACTCTCCCTAATCCAATCCATATCATTCACCATTTCCTAATAGTCAAAACAGTATTGGGAGCTTCAAGGTTGGTAAAGTCAGGGCCATGCTTTGCTCCAAGGAGCAGGTCATTGCAATGGCACAGGGATTTTCACAGCTGTTTCTCAGGCCAGAGCACAGCTTAGGGCAGGGTAAGTGACAGGCAAAGGAGGCTCAGAGTGTGTGAAGGGCTGGCAGTGCAGTGTGTGTGTGGACAGTGGCCCCTGACAGGCGGGAGGGGATGACAGGGATTGCATGGGGACTGTGAGGCCCAACAGCTCCAGCTGCAGTTCCTATTAATTCAAGACAGCCATGGACCTTGATGCCACAGCAACTTTTGTGAGCCCAGGGTGTAAAAGCGTAATTGTCGAGAAAGTCAAGTTTACCTCCAGAAGCTCAAATGTTGCTAGAAGATCTCCTCCTGAAAGACTCCCACAGTACACTGGGTGGTAACAAAGCTTGGGTGGTTCATAGTTTTCATGAGCAAGTCTCACCACAGGGGCAGCCACTGTAGACCCAATATATTCTGCTTTACCCTAAATAAAGGAGAACACAGGGGTCAAATGCACTTGGATTTCACGAGGGTCATAGAAGCCAAGATGATGCAGAGCTTAGTACTTATGAAAAAAAACCTTCTTCTGAAGGAAAGGCCAAGGTAAGATGCAAGGCAGATGGATGAGGAAGAGCTGAGTGCTTATTGGCTCTTCAGAGTATCCAAAATTTCTGAGCTTTATATTCAGTCAGTGAGACTGTGTCAGAGTCTGCATGGACTTAGATAAATATTTACAGTTGTGTTCAAGGGACATGGGGCCAAGATGCTTCTGATTTCTGTAAAATTGTCTTTGGGAGCAAGATTCACTTGGGGAAAACACAAGGTCACATCTTTGCAAGGACCTGCAGTGAATCTCAGGGCTGTTCTCAGATGTTCAGCTGCAAACCACAGTAATGCTGAGCTCTATTCAGCAAGGTGATCCATTTAATGCCTATTCAGTGACTCAGCTTTGCTTTCATGCTTACAGTAGCGTGTAAGAGCCCAGGTTTTTAGTGAGAAGAATTTTGAGTTTACCACTGCGTCATCATCGTACAGCTCGATGACGATCTCCGGTGGGAACTGCGCGATCTCCTCCCTGTCGCCGTGAAGCACAACCTTGTCAAAGAGCAGTGTCTGGTTCCAGGTGGGGGATAACGTCTGAGAAATGATCTAATGGAAGTGAGGAAATGCTTCATGAGCTGGTTGGTCATCCTTCAGCAGGATCTGCTGGTGACATCCTTTCCCACAGCCTGACCAACGCCACGTCAGAGACACAACATTTTTCAGCAGCTCCTCCCAGCCAGAAGAACACGAATCTTTCACTTTGAGGCTGGTATCTCAAATTTTTCCATTTCCCTGTTTGCCTCACAAATCCTTGACAAGCATATCAATACATGACAACCAGTCTGTGTAGACAGACCTCAGTATCAGAGGAAAGCTGTTGGTTTAGGAAAGCAGGCACATGGCCAATGCTATTAAAATAAAGCTTTTGCCCTGAGGCCAGTTTTCACATCTCCAGGGTACATTTTTTTAATCTTATTTTTAGTTCTGTGTAATGACACTTGACAGTTTATGAAAAATAAAAGAACATATTTTCGTTAACCATGCACAATAAGTCAAAAGTTATTAATTTGTTGTAATTTGGATTATGCGCATGCTTATAGCATTTCATCATAGACAATGTTTTAACTGTCTGGGCAGAAAATACATTTATCAAAGACAACATTTAAAGAGGAAAAATGTGCCAACTACAAAATGACTCATAACCTGCCATAGCACATTTCCATTTCTTTTGAATGGAAATAAGGTTCTTGACTACGGTTTATTGGCACTTGGCTGACACACTTATAAAAACATGCAAGTTATCAGCTGCAATATTTTATTCAGGCAGTGAATAAATCTAACACTTCTCTACCTATAAACCCTTATTTTTCCTGGGCCAAATTGTACTTTCCAGAATCTGGTACATCTAGACACTAATTTAATTGGATTCATTCACCATCATCTATTAGAAGATAAAATCACATTACTGAAAAAAATCAATTAATAACCTTGAGGCAAAAGCAGCACAAACAGTCATCTTAGAGAACTTAGAGAAAGGTTTTTATTTCTTGCTTCCTTTGGCACATGCAACAGAATTTGCTTGGTGACTGAGTAAGTCAGAGGAATTTTAGAGTTAATTAAATTAAAATAGTCTTTTGTGAAGTTTTGCGGGGAGGGGCTCAGTGGGATAGTTAAATACTTTTTCTGAAGAAAGACCATCTTTGGTGTGATGCAAGACCACATTTGGCCCAGCCAATTCTGCTTGTGGATGATTATCAGAATTCCTGCCCAATTTTAACTCCAGGATAATTGTAAAGGGCTCAGGACCTTTGAAAGTCAGTCCTCGTGCTCTGTGAGGGTCCATCCTCCTGCTCACTTGCCAGGCCTGTATTTAAACCCTTCTTGCTGAAACTGTAGAATTTCTACTTCTCTCTAGAGGCTCTGCAGGGGAACCTTTGATCCCCTGTAGTTTCCTGAGGGAGACAGGAGATAGAAGGCCATTCCCTATGGGCACACTTTAGCAGCATTTAAGTCTCCCCCTCTTTGTTTTCAGCTCATTTCCATCTTAGTGCTCTAAAAAGCACCAGTGTGCTTTGCCAAATTCCATCACAAAGGGCCATGCTGGCTCACATGGCTACAGAATCCTTATAAAGGTCTTCACTTTGCTCAATGACTAAATGCATAGGAATGCAGAGGAAAAGAGAACCATGAGGGATCATCTTTATACCCACCTTTAAAACAAGCAATGACAACAGACCAAATTAAAACCCTTAAAAAAATACGTACAGAAAGGTACACTTGCTACAAAGTCCCAGTAGTCCCAGAGAATCTGATATCTGAGCTACAACAAACTAGTTCTACTGCACTTGAGAGTAGTGGGAAACATGTAAACTTTTGCCTTCTTTGCAGTGGACTCTCAGGATCTGGTCTTTAACAGCAAGCATCTAACTTTTCCTGCTAAGTATCTCCTTGCAAAACCAAGGTTTTTGCATTTCATAGTTTAATTGGGAAAAAAAAAAAAAAAAAAGAGACTTTGAGACCAAAAGAGACCAAAAGAGACCAAAAGAGACTTTGGAACTTACCTTTGTAGTCTGGCAGCGTGATGTGAAAGTAACTTTGGCAAAAGGATCAGAGAGTCCAGTGCTGTCAGCAGCAATGAGCCCCCGCGCCTGATACATGTGGGCTCTCAGCTGGAAGAGGTGCGGAGCTGCATCGGCGAGAGAAAACAGAAACATCAGCTCCATGGAAAGAGTGCAGCACACAGGTAGGAAGGGAAGATTCATCAGTTGCTGTCCAACCAGGATCTGACAAGGGGAATTATTGCTAGTGCTGTCTCACTAAAGAAACACCTGAGACATGCAGAAGTTGTGCAAGACATCCCAATTCACTTAAAATCAATGACTGATGTAAGTCCCTACTGCAAGGCTATTAAGTGCAAACTTTTATCTCTCATCACTGTTTTATCTACTAGGTGTTCTCTGCAGTAGCTTCATCAGGAGAACTGAGGGATGCTTCTCTACAAGGAGACAGACACATGGGACAGGGAACAGAAATTGCAATCGAGCAAGTTCTTTCTTACCCTGGCATCTGCAAAGTGCCAGTGGCAGAGCTGATGGCTTGGCAACAAAGCCAGCCTTTTCTGATGGAAAGAAGGGATGACATTATCATTTTAGAACAGTTATTTTATATAGGGGTTTTGCTACCCCCTGAACTATTGCTTTTGGGGCCATTGATCTTAATTGCTAATATGGAGAAGAAAGAGTGCCTTACTTTTATACAGCAAGCAAGCAGGTGAGGGTACCACACCGTGCCCTGAGTTGGTGTTAGACGGTGATTCAATCTCATATCCTACAGGCAAATTCTCCATGGCACTGTGGGCATAGCTGGCAGGTCCAAGCCATAGGTAGATGTCCACCTTTGCCTGCACAGTCCAGCCCAGTGGGCGCTTGCCTGGTAACTGAAGAAAAAATCCAATATCACCAACAAGTTCAAGAGAGATGGCTGGATGCTGAGTCCTATCAAGCCAGAGTAAAATAAAGAAGCATTCTTGGAGCTGAGGTATTGACAAATGGCATTTCTCCACAGTGAGTGGCCCTGAGACTCATTTAGCACTAGAAACTTCTGTGATTCTTAGGGAAGGAATTAGTAGTTTGCTCAATTGACAGTCTATGTAAACTGCAATATTGCCTAATATGCAGAGGTCTGTGCAGGCTACCTTATAGCTGCACACATGTAAGTGCTGTCTTATACCTTACTTTGCCCAGACTTCAGCCCACTTTCCATTTCATGCCGTTTTGCTTTTCTCCAGTTGTTAGTCCCGTGTATTACTAAAAATACTACTCCATTATGCAGGTCAGAAAACATTTCCACTATAAAATGTTACTGGTCTCGACCTATTATTTCCTTTCTCTTCCTTCCCAATTCATATAGACCTGCTAAGTTCAGAGTTTAGTTTTATCTGTTCCTGAGGTAATTCTTGATACTGAAGGGGTTGGATAGTTAATTGCGGAATATTTTTTTCACGCCGGCAAATAGTACTTTGCTTAACAAGTATCTATGGCAACTACCTCAGGAGCTTAGATGTTTTTATCCACTCTTTAGCTGTGCTTTATGAGAGTACTCCTAACAGTTCAAGGTGAAAAACCACTAAAAAGTCATTATATGGAGTTATTTTTGTCTGGAGTGTTTGGATTTTTCCCAATGGTAACAATTACATTGCAGAATATTCCACTGTGGGTACTACTGGTGACACTGCTTTTGCAGGACTATATCCACTAAGGCTTTCCTTCAATGTGAATAACCCCATAACAGTATTTTGGACATATATTGCACAAGTCTAGGTATGTTTTAAATAGGAAGTATAAATAATTCTCGTGTTACCCCTGAATACCTAGGTTTGCTTGCTGAGTTGCTGGGCGCTGATCTCTCATCAGTCTCCTCCCAGACTTTCAAGTGCTACATTCTGATGTTTTTGCCAACAAAGAGGCTGTATCTTTTCTTTTTGTTTATTTATAAAAAACAGAACATTGATAAACAATGTTCTATACTTGCCATAACAAGTAGTGAGTGAATTAATCACTCATACATCAAAAGCCTGGCAGTGATAGAGTGCTGTCTTCGTTTGATAGACAGGTGTCTGCTTAGGAAGATGGGAACCTTCCTTAGAACAGAGAATGTGAATCCCCTTCCCTCCGAATTATTATAACTTTAGAATCAAGGGCTCTCAGGCAAAGGTATGGGAAAAGGAATAAGAGTTTTTTTACTAGTATCTATACTGAGGCAAACAATCAGTAACAAAAAACAGTAAACAAGGTAAAAAAACAGTAAACAAAACCAAAAAACTCGGTGGCAAATGTCCCTGGACTGTCAGGCACTTTCCCGGTTGGTGCAGTCACGGTCACGGCCAGCAGGGGCGCTGTTGGGCTCCTAGACCAGCAGGACAGGTGCGATGACTCCCGGGAAGCTGCAGATGGCGCTGTGGCGCGAGGTTGGATCTGTGTCGCGCGTAATGGCCGACGGGCTGGAGCAGGGTGGAGCGCAGATGGACGGGGGGCGCAGCAGAGAGCCCAGAGCCGGGAGATGGAGCGGCCGGGTCAGCCCACCCGGGCCAGCCAGCAGAGGAGGCGGCAGGAAACTCCGCAGCTGTGGCAGGCAGGGTGCGGGGCAGCAGGCAGGGCGCGGGGTGGTGGCAGGCGGGGGTCCCGTTCCGCTGCAGTGCAGCTGGGAGATGCACCCTCCCGGAGGGGAAGAGATGACTGGAGTCCCGTGCCCCGAGAACTCACCCACCAGGTAGAGAAAAACTAGTGCAAAGCCGGGCTTTTCTTTTCCTGCAGTCGCAGCCAAAAAAAACGGAGAGCCGTTCCTTCCACTGCTGTCTCCTCCGAGACTTGTGAGCGAGTCCGTGTGTCATTATCAAGTCTTGCTATCTCTTGTTCCCGTGCCCGCCCAGCCAAAAAGTCTTTGTCTCTTTTGTGAGAGTAAAATGTCCTCTAAGTACCGATCGTTACTTGCCTAGCAACAGAATGGGAAAAATTCCACTTCCCCCCCCCAACCTCCAACATTATCCACCCCGAATTTTTTCCATTCCAACATATTACATTGAACTTAAGCCTTTAAACTATATACATACAAGCATTACTCTGAATATACACATACAGATATGCATACAGGCACCGTGTTATGGGCAGTTCAACCCCAACTGAGGTCTCCCTGAGGTATGCATCGTGTCTCTCCATCCTCTTGCATCACCCACCAGGTACACCCTGGTCCTTGAGCAAAGACAACCCCACGGGTGGGTCTATCTTTGCTCAAGGCAGAATTAATCCAAACAGTTTTCCCCAGCATGCCTCTCATTTGCACTACTGGAACCTTATCCCCGTCTGCTGTTTGCAAGGGTTCAGATTGGGCAGGGCCAGCCCTGTTGGTGGAGCCTCGGGTGTTAACTAGCCAGGTGGCCTTGGCTAAATGCTGTTCCCAATTTTTGAAAGTCCCCCCACCTAAAGCCTTCAAGGTGGTTTTTAGCAGGCCGTTGCATCGCTCTACTTTACCAGCAGCAGGTGCGTGATAAGGAATGTGGTACACCCACTCAATGCCATGTTCCTTAGCCCAGGTGTTTATGAGGCTATTTTTGAAATGAGTCCCGTTGTCCGACTCAATTCTCTCAGGGGTACCATGCCTCCAAAGGACTTGCCTTTCAAGGCCCAGGATGGTGTTGCGGGCAGTGGCATGAGGTACAGGGTAGGTCTCCAGCCACCCAGTGGTGGCCTCTACCATTGTGAGCACGTAGCGCTTGCCGTGGCGGGTTTGAGGCAGTGTGATGTAATCGATCTGCCAGGCCTCCCCATACTTGTATTTGGTCCACCTTCCCCCATACCACAGGGGTTTCACCCGCTTGGCTTGCTTGATGGCAGCGCATGTCTCACAGTTATGGATCACCTGGGAGATACAGTCCATGGTTAGATCCACCCCTCGGTCTCGTGCCCACTTATAGGTGGCATCTCTGCCCTGATGGCCTGAGGCATCATGGGCCCATCGGGCTAGAAACAACTCTCCTTTGTGCTGCCAATCTAAATCTACCTGTGACACCTGTATTTTTGCAGCCTGATCTACCTGTTCATTGTTTCGGTGTTCCTCATTAGCTCGGCTCTTGGGGACATGGGCATCCACATGACGGACTTTCACAGGTAGCTTCTCTACCCGACTGGCAATGTCTCGCCATTCGTCAGCAGCCCAGATTGGTCTTCCTCTACGTTGCCAGTTGGCCTTTTTCCACCTTTCCAACCAACCCCACAGAGCATTGGCTACCATCCATGAATCGGTGTACAGGTATAGCTTTGGCCACTTCTCTCTTTCAGCAATGTCCAGGGCCAGCTGAACGGCTTTGAGTTCGGCAAGTTGGCTTGATCCACCTTCTCCTTCTGTAGCCTCTGCGACCTGCCGTGTGGGGCTCCATACAGCTGCTTTCCATTTTCGGTTTGCCCCCACAATGCGACAGGAACCATCAGTGAAGAGAGCGTAGCATGTTTCATCTTGCGGCAGTTGGTTGTATGGTGGAGCTTCCTCTGCGCGAGTCACCTGTTCCTGCTCCTCTTCATCGGTGAGACCAAAGTTTTCACCTTCGGGCCAATTTGTAATTATTTCCAAGATCCCAGGGCGATTCGGGCTTCCAATACGGGCGCGCTGCGTGATGAGGGCAATCCATTTACTCCACGTGGCATCGGTGGCGTGGTGGGTAGAGGGAACCTTTCCCTTGAACATCCACCCCAGCACCGGTAGTCGGGGTGCAAGAAGAAGTTGTGCTTCCGTGCCAATAACTTCTGAGGCGGCTTGGACGCCTTCATAGGCTGCCAGAATTTCCTTCTCTGTGGGAGTGTAGTTGGCTTCGGACCCTCTGTAGCTTCGGCTCCAGAATCCCAGTGGACGACCTCGAGTCTCACCAGGCACCTTCTGCCAAAGGCTCCAGGACAGACCGTTGCCCCCGGCTGCAGAGTAGAGCACATTCTTCACTTCTGGTCCTGTCCTGACTGGGCCAAGGGCTACCGCATGAGCGATCTCTTGCTTGATCTGGGCGAAGGCTTGTTGTTGTTCAGGGCCCCAGCGGAAATCATTCTTCTTGCGTGTCACCAGGTAGAGAGGGCTCACAATCTGGCTGTACTCAGGGATGTGCATCCTCCAGAAGCCTATGGCACCTAGGAAAGCTTGTGTCTCCTTCTTGTTGGTTGGTGGGGACATCGCTGTGATTTTATTGATGACTTCGGTGGGAATCTGACGCCGTCCATCTTGCCACTTCACTCCCAGGAACTGGATCTCTTTGGCAGGCCCCTTGACTTTGCTCCTTTTGATGGCGAGACCGGCTTCCAGAAGAATCTGGATGATTTTCTCTCCTTTCTCAAACACTTCTTCTGCTGTGTCCCCCCACACAATGATGTCATCGATGTACTGCAGATGTTCTGGAGCCTCACCCTTTTCCAGTGCAGCCTGGATCAGTCCGTGGCAGATGGTGGGACTGTGTTTCCACCCCTGGGGCAGTCGGTTCCAGGTGTACTGCACGCCCCTCCAGGTGAAAGCAAACTGAGGCCTGCACTCTGCTGCCAGAGGAATGGAGAAAAATGCATTTGCAATGTCAATAGTGGCGTACCACTTTGCTGCTTTGGACTCCAGTTCATACTGGAGCTCCAGCATGTCTGGCACGGCAGCGCTCAGCGGTGGAGTCACCTCGTTCAAGGCACGATAGTCCACAGTCAATCTCCAGTCTCCATCAGATCGGCGCACAGGCCAGATGGGGCTGTTGAAGGGTGAGTGGGCCTTGCTGACCACCCCTTGGCTCTCCAGCTCACGGATCAGCTTGTGGATGGGAATCACAGCATCTCGATTCGTTCGGTACTGCCGGCGGTGCACTGTCGAGGTGGCAATTGGTACATGTTGTTCCTCCTCCTTCAAGAGTCCAACTGCAGAAGGGTTCTCTGACAGTCCAGGCAAGGTGTTCAATTGCCTAACGCCCTCTGCCTCAACAGCAGCTATTCCAAAAGCCCACCTGAGTCCTTTCGGGTCTTTGAAATAGCCATTCCGGAGGAAGTCTATGCCCAGAATACACGGGGCCTTTGGACCAGTCACAATGGGATGTTTCTGCCACTCCTTCCCAGTCAGGCTCACCTCGGCTTCCACCAGCGTCAACTCTTGTGATCCCCCTGTCACCCCAGCAATAGAAATGGGTTCAGCCCCAACATGTCCCGATGGCATTAAGGTACACTGCGCACCTGTATCAACTAATGCTTCATATTTTTGTGGCTCTGATGTACCAGGCCATCGAATCCACACAGTCCAAAAGACACGGTTTTCCCATGCCTCTACCTGGCTAGAGGCAGGGCCCCTCTAGCCCTGGTTATCATTCCCTTCCTGAGCATGCATTCCACCGTCAAGGGAATCTGACACAACATTTTCCCTTCTGTTGTACTCAGCAGGTTGGCTACAGGAAGCTGAGGCTACCTTGGCTCTGGCAGAACCCCCTCGGCTAGCGTTGCCCTCCTTAAGCTGACGCACCCGTTCTGCCAGGACAGAGGTGGGCTTCCCATCCCACCTTTTCATGTCTTCCCCATGGTCATGCAGAAAGAACCACAACTCAGCTCGTGGGGTGTACCCTCTTTCTCTAGCTGGAGGACGTCGGGCTCCAGTGTTGGGGCCTGTGACTCTCACTGGTGCCACACTGTTTTTCCTCACCTCCTCCCTGATCTCCCTCATCTCTTCCTTCAACTCCTTAACCACAGCAGAGATCTGAGCCTGCAATGGGCCATTGATCACACTTGCATAATGCCTGAGCTTGTCAGCTACAGAGCCCACTGTCTCACGGTTGTCATCGGCATTAAACATTGCAATGTAGGTGGCATATTGGGTTGGCCCTAGACTTGCCAGGTTCCACAACATTTGCCCTGTGCATCTGACCTTGTCAGGATCATTTTCGTGCTGTCCATCCCTCCCAAAAAGCACCTCCTGTACTGCCACTTCTCTCAGCCGTTGGATCGCTTCCTCAACGGTCTTCCAGGGCAATCTACGGTAGTTCTCCTGCATTCTGTCTTTGTGAACAAACCTCTCTCTTACACTCATTAAAAGCCTCTCCCAGAGAGAAATGGGTCCCGCCTCCCTCACGAACACCTTTTCAACACCCGCATCCAGGGCCACGGAACCCAAATTCCTGGCCTCATTACCATCCAGCTGCACGCCTGGGCCCATGCGGTCCCAAACCCGAAGTAACCAGGTTGAGAAAGCCTCGCCCTTCCGCCGCACAATGTCATCGTGCAGATTACGGATAGTGTCGTATGGCAGGGACTCGGTGATGATTATAGGCCCAGGCTCCCCTGCGGGTTGTGAAGGCCCTGGTTCCCCATCATCATCAACTGGGCGTACCGATTTGGTCTTATACTTCCTCCGCTGTACAGGGGCAACTGCTGCTGACTGTGACTGCCCTTGAGGTTCAGCTGGAACCTGGACGGTTGTAATGTCCGTGGGTTCCGCTGCTGCACCATCTAACTCTTCCCCTGTTGGGCAAGGAGAGGGCTTCCCACCAGCTGAGGAAGTATATTCCTTCAACACCTGACGTATCTTTTCCCCTCTCACTTGGAATGCAAAGTTGAACAGGCCTATCAGCAACCCCAAGCACTGTAGGACGTCATTGGTATTTAGAGAGTATATGAACCCTCTGAGCCCTGGTAGGGTAGGCCCAAAGAGATGGGTGAAGGGTTGAGAAAAATCTTCCCCTAGTGTCGTCTCGTCACAAAAGGTACCATTACCAAACAGACTCCAAAAACATGTACTCACGGTGTTAAAGCCCTGTAACCAAGTGACCGCCGTCCAAAGGAAATGGAAAATCCATAGATTCCTCACCTTATTGACCCATTGTGAGAACTGGATAACAGCCACTATAGCCTTAGTTATAGGACCCATGTTTAGATAGGGAGCTGCAAATGGGAAAACCGTGGCCACGAGAATGTGCCAGCCAGACCAAGGTATGCTAGACCACATGGTGTCACTTAGTGAGGTTTCTATGTTCAGCACACTAAAAATGGGTCTCCCAGAAACTGTTATTCCTTTTGCACCCTTTTTTTTTTTCCTCTCAATGCCCTCGAGCCCCACGTTGGGCGCCAAAATCTGTCTTCGTTTGATAGACAGGTGTCTGCTTAGGAAGATGGGAACCTTCCTTAGAACAGAGAATGTGAATCCCCTTCCCTCCGAATTATTATAACTTTAGAATCAAGGGCTCTCAGGCAAAGGTATGGGAAAAGGAATAAGAGTTTTTTTACTAGTATCTATACTGAGGCAAACAATCAGTAACAAAAAACAGTAAACAAGGTAAAAAAACAGTAAACAAAACCAAAAAACTCGGTGGCAAATGTCCCTGGACTGTCAGGCACTTTCCCGGTTGGTGCAGTCACGGTCACGGCCAGCAGGGGCGCTGTTGGGCTCCTAGACCAGCAGGACAGGTGCGATGACTCCCGGGAAGCTGCAGATGGCGCTGTGGCGCGAGGTTGGATCTGTGTCGCGCGTAATGGCCGACGGGCTGGAGCAGGGTGGAGCGCAGATGGACGGGGGGCGCAGCAGAGAGCCCAGAGCCGGGAGATGGAGCGGCCGGGTCAGCCCACCCGGGCCAGCCAGCAGAGGAGGCGGCAGGAAACTCCGCAGCTGTGGCAGGCAGGGTGCGGGGCAGCAGGCAGGGCGCGGGGTGGTGGCAGGCGGGGGTCCCGTTCCGCTGCAGTGCAGCTGGGAGATGCACCCTCCCGGAGGGGAAGAGATGACTGGAGTCCCGTGCCCCGAGAACTCACCCACCAGGTAGAGAAAAACTAGTGCAAAGCCGGGCTTTTCTTTTCCTGCAGTCGCAGCCAAAAAAAACGGAGAGCCGTTCCTTCCACTGCTGTCTCCTCCGAGACTTGTGAGCGAGTCCGTGTGTCATTATCAAGTCTTGCTATCTCTTGTTCCCGTGCCCGCCCAGCCAAAAAGTCTTTGTCTCTTTTGTGAGAGTAAAATGTCCTCTAAGTACCGATCGTTACTTGCCTAGCAACAGAATGGGAAAAATTCCACTTCCCCCCCCAACCTCCAACAAGTGCTTAAAGAATGACAAGCATAAATGTAAGAAGCAAATATTAATAAATGAAAGATACAAATGTGTACATATTTTTACACTACAAAGATGAATCTGTAAAATACAATCCCTGGAAGAAATTTGAATACCAAATACTCCCCAGGCATTACCTGTGTTTGCAGAGTGCCACAGACTTACTTTCAGGAAATGGGTTTTAATCTTCCCACAGTCCTTGCCTCTCTGCTCTTTTGCTGGGGAATAGAGTATGTTTTTTGCTGGGACTCTTGCATATGCAACTCTCTTGTTGTTGCTGAGCATCCAGATGAACACATCCGGCACCGTATTCTGTGGCTGTTAAATGAGGAATATTGAATTAAAACTGAATTCTTTCTATGAGCTGCCACCTTTTTTTTTTTTTTTTTTTGTTGAAACACTCTTGCTAAGAGCTGATGCCCTCAGGGCTCCTATGGAGTGGCAGATGTGCACCTGAACTAAAAGATGTCACTTCATGCTTTGCAGTCCACACCTCCATTTCTAATTACAGCCAAAGGTAAAGAGCTTTGTGGAGCAATTAAGGAGCACCCATTTCATAAACCGCTTCAGAAGAAACTAAAATTAAGAATCTGGGTATGACTCTGTCCCAGGAAATAACCACAGACCATGAGTAACTACTATGGAAACACCATCAACTTAACCTCTACCAGCAAACCAAAAAGGACCAGAACCAAACTCAAGCACTGGTATATGATGATCTTTTCTGCTTGTGAGGATGCTCAGTGAGATCACCTTGCCCTGTCCCGGGTGATATATCCCCAAGCAAAGCCTCAGTGTGGTTTGAAACAAAGAGTAACCAAGCGGCTGTTCCCTATGGGAACTGTAAGCAGGGTCACTCTGTTTTAGGAGGAAAGAGAATTCGTGTGTAGGACACAAACCGTGCCACTGTGCCACTCGCTCTCTGAGCCAGGGAATAGCCACAGCCCTCTTTGGTTTGTTAGCACAGGCAGCTCTCAGAGGGACAGCTCTCTGTCCCAGTGGCTGGATTTTGGCCTAAACAAATATATCAATTCTTCTGTTATTCTCTGGCTAAATAATATAAACACCCCTGAGCTCATATCAGTCCAAATCACTATGTCCATACAGGTGGAGATATGAGTTCAGACCAGAAAGCTGGCTTCTCCAAGCCACCAGATACAGGATGACTTTATTTTTATATATATATATATATATATATATATATATATATATATATGTATTTTATATATATACATATTTTTATTTATATATATGTACATATACATACATACATACATACATACATACATATATATATATATATATACATGTATGTATGGTGCGTCCTCTCCATACCACCCAGACCAACGTTTCCTACCCTGGTTTGTTAACAGCTCCACTTATTGCAAAACAGGGTTGGGTCCAGATATCCAAAGGAGAACTCTTTAGATAACCAAGCCAGGATTTATTATTCACATGGGATTATGAAAATTAAAGCCAAGTCCTGGATTTAAAATTTTTCTGAACTCTCTGTGGATTACCTCATCAACCAAGAATCGAATTTTATCTATAAAGCTCTGAGTTTCACTAATAATTTCATCCAGTGGCATCTTCTTTTTCTGCTGCTGAACAATTCCCTTGGCATCACTGGACATTGCTTCCTGCAGTGAAGAAAGACAATGTATACTTTTTATCTGTTATCAAGTAGTTTGAACTGGAAGAGAAACAGCCTTAGATTCAAGCTGAAAAGACGAGATGGAGACACTTTGTTCAATGTCTCTTTGTCACTACAGAAGCTGATCAACTCTTTGGAGCTGGATAACATAAAAAGTGAATGTCTCCCATTTCATCTTTGTGAGTATGCTGCATGCATGGAAGTCCCAAGAAACATATGATTGCTCATGGAATTACTGGGCCTTGATCCTGACAGAAGGCACAACCTTTTCTGCTACAAACAGTACATAAACCTAATAAGCTCCACCCAGTTCGGTTTCTTCTCACTGGCTCCCTGAAGGAGACTACTAAGCCCAGGAAAAACAAATGCCAGACTTTACTAGTCTTGAAGTTCAGCACCACAAACAGTAGTTAAACACCTAACAGCAGTGTAAATTTGGTGGTTTTCCACTGAACTCGGCATCATTCCATTTTAAGATAGACAAGAAAAATAATCTCATTATTAGAATGTCTTATTCATATTTAAAAACAACATCTTCTATTTTAGTGTTCCTGACAACTCTTTATTAAGCACAGTGGGATTTATTAAAAAATTCTCAGGGATACTACATTCATATGAATTACAAAGCATTCCCGTATGATGCTTGTATTAAATAAAAGAGTAAATAAAATGTCTACAACCAGTGTGCTTTCAGTAATCATCATTGCATCAATGCTTATAGGAAAAGAACACACGTACCAGCTCTTGCTTGAACAGCATGAGCCTCTTTCTGTCCAAAGCAGTGCAGTTCAACCCTCTGGGCTTCTTTTCAGCAACGACCATGAACGCCCTAGGACACATGAATAACAGGTCTTTTAAATGTGTTATTTCTTTAATTTGAGAATAACAATGTGCTAAAATACATTGGAATGTTCTGTCTGCTGCAGTACATGAACCAGATCACAAAGATGCTGAAAATCTCAAAAATATTATGCACTACAAGATTCAAAGAATAGAGTCTGAAACCTCTGTGCCACACTTCACAGAAATGGGTTAGTAATACCTAGAAATAAGAGGTTATATCTATTTTGAGCCCAATAATGTCATTTGTTACAGAGCCCACTGGGTGATCTATACCAATATGTGGCATCCTTTATTTTTATATTAACCCTTTCTTTTTTTTTGCAGTGCATCTATCACACTGCATTGTATCTTTATTAAATCCTACTTTCCATATATATGTAATATTCTTAGAGTCCAGAAAGCCATAATAGTATGACAATGATTGGCAACTGTCTATTGTCAATACTGAATATTGAAAATAACAATAAAATGTTTTCTCTGTCTAAATAGAAGCTGCAATTTGAGAAGGCCTTTGCTTTTACAGCAGAATAAATAAAATATATATTTCAGTAAGTTTACTGTACCTTTTTTTAATTATCATCAGTTTCCTTGTCTAGCCTTGAATTTGTAGCCAACATTAAATTTGATTTTCTGTATGCATCTCGTAAATGTTATTACCTGCTTTGATTGATAAAACCATTTAGGGTCTTCTTCATTTTCTCCTCAGCTGCAGTCTCTGAAACCTTGATCAAGTCCTTTACTTGCTCTAATGATTCTTCCTATGAAAAACACACGAGGAAGCTGTTATGCACAGCAGGGCACTCACTCATTCTGTCGGTGTTACAGCTCCATTTATGAATAGCAAGAATGAGGGAGGCGACTTTGTGGCCTGACATAAAGAACCTTTGATATAACACTATACTTGAAGTGCACAGAGAAAAGACTCCAGCAGCATGATATATTCCGACCTTTTCCCAATCTTTCCAATTACTAGTCCAAGCTATTACTGCTTGGAGCAACTTTGTGTTCCTATGTCTTTGAGGAAGATCAATCAGTGGGAAATATTGTCCTGTAGGCAGGAGAAAAAAGCTAGTTCTTCTTGGTTCTGTTTCTAACCTTGCTGCTTTAGCAAGTTGCTGGAGTTAGCATCTTAAACTTCAGTGGTCACCTGAATATTTATGCAAGGTCTATCACAAAATCTACTGTTATCTGTGAGAAATTGAGTCTGTTCTTAGAAATGAAAATAAATAGCTGGATTTCCAGCAAGGCCTGTGGGGGTTCAGCTGCACTGACAACCATATCTCTCCACATATGTGTGTTCAGATGCTTGATTTTCAAATAGCTGGGTTCAACACGTTGGCTTATAAGTCACTGTCTTCTTGTGATACAACCTCGCACAAGTATAACTTCAGTGGTGTCGCTTATGACACATAAAAGGATAAATGAGGGATGAATCAGGCTCTTAATCTGAGTGCTCCACATTAAAATATTCAACATTAGAAGTCACTTTAAAAAAAAAAATCAAACAACAAAACAAAATATTCAATATTAGAAGTCACTTTAAAAAAATCAAACAACAAAACCTACTTTCTTGAGACTGTTGATAGTCAACTTTAAACAAGAGTAGGACAAAACTATCGTTATAGGAAAACACAATAACTAAGGCATCACAGTAATTGCCCATGAGATGAAATGCCATTCTGTCTCTCAATGTTTTTAGGAAAATTAGGAGCAAATATTGTCCTTTAAGGAGTGCCTGGCATAAATATATGGCAAGAAGACATTAGAGGAAGAGCCATAGGAGACAGAATTACTCTGCATCTCATATTTTAATTTTTGGAATGTTTTTACAAAGAATAAAACATGGCTGAGGAAAAAAGGCAGACTTACAGCCAAAAAAAATAGTTGTGGTCAGGAATACTTGAGCAGCTCTAATAGTTCAAAGCAATTTGGGGGGGGGGGGGAGGAAAGGGTTAATATCAGCTACTTTCTCAGGAAATAAACAACAAGGAATGCAGCTGGGGAAAATTTTGAAGGTCTGATTTGGCAAGTGTGGCCTCTCACTGCTGTACTCTTCTGAGTACATGAGCTGGGAGGATGGTTGTTGTTTACCAGGTGATCTGCCATTTTCTCGAGGGTGTTGGAAGAGTACAGCCGAAAGGTCTGGGTGCCCCAGTAGCTCTTCACACAGATACAGGGCTTCCTCTCATCGAATGGCAGGTACTGGTAGTTCCTGTGAAAACCAAGCAGGGAGCAGATCATGAAGGTCACAGAGCAGTTCAAGGGGAGGCAGAGCAAAGAGAAATTGTTTGGTGCTCTCATAGCACAGGAAGCATAAAAACTGGTTGTGTTCACATGTGCAAACCAGTAAATCCTGGGAAGAGCAAACACAAACATCACTCATGCTGCCTGTGAGATCCCTGAAGGCAAAAAGCTTGAAGTCAATGGATATCATTTCAGTGTTTTCCAGGGTGGAAGAAAAGCCAGGCAAAGAGGCATGTGGAGAAGCTCTGAAATACTATTAATGGTGGGAAGCCCCAAAGGGAAGAGGAGCAAAGATTAATATCTGATCACCTCTTGAAAAGCAATGGTTCCACACACTGCACAGTGGGAGAGGCATGGCAGAGCCTCAACATCACATTACTTTCACAAGATGCTCTATTTCAGAGTTTGTGGAGACTGACATTCCCTGTCGAAGCTGATCTGCAAGACCCTGCTTAGTAAAAGCGATACCAAATCCATAATAACTCAGTGATAAAATGCATCCACTTTTTCCTCTCTCTTTTTCCTCACTTTTGATCTTAGGTCCAAATTGTCATTTTGGCTCTTTTTGTAATTGTGCTTTCTTTGTGTGTTCAGCTGTTTGAGTGTCTTGCCCTGAAAAAAGCGAGCAGGATGTCAGCATGACCAGAGTCCTGCAGACCTGCCACAAACCCCAATGTTTTGATTGGAGCTGTGATAGACACTGTGTCAAGTCCATGTGCCCAATAAGTGCACTGTCCTCCTTTATGGGAATACTACAGCCTTCTGAAACTCAACTGCTCAGCCTCACTGGATTTAACGATAGAGGTCTCCTCATTTTCCATACTAATGGTGGGACAGTGGAGACCTTTCTAATGCATATGAAGGTCTATAAACCACTTTGTGTTCTTCTGGCCATGGCTCTAACAGCCTCAGATAGTCTCAGTGATTTCAGATAGAACTGGCCACATGTGTTTGGTCGCCACACCAAAACCATGGAAACCAAATCACTTGTTGCTCCTGAGCATCACATCAATGACTCCTAACTTCCACGCATCCCTTAGAGGTTTATACGTGAATTTTTTCTCTTAGAAAAGATTAATAGCTTCTCTACAACTTCATTTTACTGCCCTGTGTGATATCAAAAGAGAAACAGAATTTTTCATTTACTCTCTCCTTAATAACCTATAACAAAGTGAGCATTACCCTTTGAATATGGTGCACAGCAGTGCTACACAGGCTTTGGGGTCATTAATTTTGGTGCCTTCATAAGAGAGAAAATCAATTCAACTACCTCTCAGGGCCTGAACATCTTAACCTGAAATTCATAGAGCTTATGAGTCTTTTCATTGGATTTACTAAGAAGAGTATATAGCTATGAAAAAATTCAAATGGAAAACTGAAATTTCATGTCTGTTATTCCCACTATCACAATTTTGAGGAATCACTTTTTCAGTGTTAGCTTATCCTTAGTAAAAATTTTGACATAAATGTGGAAAACTCCTGGCAGTTTCATGGTGCCTGCTTTAGAAGCCTTATTGCTCTGCCTGTTCCTTCATTTAGTTAGTGGTTTTAATCTCCAAAATATACTCTTCTTACTTTCCACTGTTCATTTGTGAGCCTAAAATGCAGTTTATCTAAACTACTGGATATCCCATTATGTACTGATTAATACTAAAAATATCCTGTGGTGAGACCAGCAAGATGCCATTATGAGAAAACAGTGAAAAACTCATTAATTGGTATCTGTGGCTGGCCAAACTGTTTTAGATAGCACAGGAGGGAATAAAAGATGCAGTATTCTACATAAATTTGAGCAAAAGGGATCTTTAATGAGAGAAAACTTTATTAATAGTGGAGTGAGACAAGAAGCAAATAGCAAATTTGAAGAGTGGTTCATTCTTTTACAATGGTTCTTTAAATCTAAATTCTTGTTAAGGGAAAAACAAAAAATCCCAGACTCTCTCAGGGAGGATAATAACCCTCTGCATATACCCAAATCTGCAGTTCTGTTAAGGAGGAAAGGCAACTACCTTTTTTCAAGCACTGAATTTTTCCACTCTCTTTATTTACTTGCTGCAGAAACAAAATTCTTTACTGTGGTATTTCCAATCTTATTTTCTTCCACTAGCTCTTGTGTAATGCAGCTAAGCCATTGATTGCAGGAAAGAATGATAGTGCTTTTTATATTTAGAAACTTCCAGAAACCAAACAGATCCAGGTTGATATTTTCCACCTGCTCCTTACACCTGTAGACTGTTTGGCCTCCCAAAGAAAGAGGTACCATCTAGTCTTGGCAGTCACCAATATCAGGGATTGTTCTATCAAAGCAACAATGAAAATATTTCTTTTTATTAGCATCTTTCAAATAAAATAAACCTTTACACTTCTGTTTATAAACAAGGCCAAACTGTTCTGTATCTTTTCATCCATTGCTCCATTCCTTTTCTAAAGGACTATTTCCTCCTATTTCTGTTACTAATTGTTATTTAAGTCTGTATCTGTAAATACGAGCTCTAGAAAGTGTTCTGGGGGGCTGATTTTGCCTTGACCAGATTTCAATATTTTACATGTGATATTGTGCTTCTGGAGCTGGTCACTGGCTGGATGATCCCACAGTGTGGGACCCTAAACCAGGGACGGCACTGAAAATGGTGCATTTTCCTGTAGCTTTCCAATGTACAATTGGTGTAACACAGCCCTTTTAAAAAGGGTTCAAGAACCCAAGAGGCCAAGATCAGATGGGTATAAAATGTCTCAGAGCCTGTTCACTTCAGCGAAGACTAGAAAATTTACTGTTGTGAAAGATGTAATTGAGGACTTGAAAGCCTCCAATTCAAACTATTTGAATAGCCAGAAATAACTATTTAATGCTGCCAGGGTTCATCAATGAGTCCCACAGGATTATAAAATAGGAGCCAGAGTCCTGAATGATGAGGTTTTGAAACACAGATCCTCACCTGTTCCCACCTGTGATCAGTGGCTTCTCGGGGGGTGTGGTAGATATCAGGGGTACTCCAAGGTCATGAGAAATGTCATCCTCCCCCTCAGGCAGAAGGCTTTCTTCTGCATCTCCATTATGTGTCTTCTTTTTCCCTCCAGCTGCTGCTGACACCCCTTCACCAGTACTTCCAAAGTTGCCTGGAGACCCATGGTTACAAGAGATGAGTAACTTGGAGATGGTAAACATGGATGAGGTTTCAAAAGAGAAAATGACCAGTCACACCAGTGGAAAATCTTTGTCCCCTCCTGTTCATGTGGCTGTTTTAAGCGCACCACAGTTTATAAAGGTTGTGACAGGTTATGTTTGTCCCTGGAATGTCAGGTTCCAGGCCAGTGCTTCCTGATGTGACATATACCTAGCACATCACATCACTAAGTGATCGACTGGTTGCTGCCCCCAGGACCTTCAGCTTTTGCTAAAGAAATTCAGAAACTAAAACAATACTGCTGTTGATATTTCTATGCTCAGGAGCCCTGATACGGAATTGATTCACACAGAAAAAGAACGTGTTCTTCACGACATAAGGATGATAATTTCAAAATCTGATCTCAGAAGTGATAAACTCATTTTTAGACAAATAAATTTTGCATAGTAGGGTTGCAGAGTTAGTAATAACAACTTCAAGCCTGATGCCAGACAATTTTACAAATTATACAATCATCTTCCCTGATAGGATTTTGCCTTAAAGGGCAATTATCAGCACTGAGAAAGAGGTACATCCATCAAACTGATAATTAGAGATTTTAAAAGAGACAGGAAGAAAACATTCCCTGCAAGAAAAGAATGTGCTGAATCACCTCATATGACATGCTGATCTGGACTTTTGTTTCAGCCTTTCATATAAATAATGACCACTTGCCAAATTTGGGTTCAAATTTGTATTAGCTACACAAGTAGCTAATAGATGTTCAGGTCCAGAATTCAGAGCCAGACTCATCTTTAGTATAAATCCGGACAAAAATCACTATAATTTCTTTCCCAGTTATTTAAATTAGTTTCTTGTCATTCTCAGCCCTGCCTCCTGCTAGGTTTTAGCAGGAATCAGTATCACTCACTGATTTCCCTGTTTGTCACAGCATCTCTCCCTCACACACAGCCTCCCATCTGAGCACAATCAGGGACACAAGCACAAAGGCTGAAGTGCCAGCGTGCTGCTGTGTACCTCGACTCTTGGTAGGTCTGGTACAGGCATAATCAAGCCCCTGCAAGGGAAATGAGAGCAATTCAAGCTTCTTTCTTAAGACATAATTCTTCTGCCTTGAAAATATGCACTCAATGCTCATGAAAATGTCTTTTTTTTCTCTTTAGTCTCCTTCCAGGAGCAATTTAGCTCCATGATGAGGAGTTCATGGAGCATGGTCCTGCCTTCCAGGAAGGGGAAAGGACTTTCCAGGAGGATGTTAGGACAAGGTGGTGCAATTAGAGTCTTGGCTGTACATCAGCCTGCCACACTCACAGACCCACATGTAGCTCAGTGGGGTTGGCCAAGAAAATGGACACAGATGCTCCCCACAAAGGGCTTCCTTACAGCCAGGGACTAATTGCAATGGACAGCACAGAATGAGCGCTGCCTGAAGTAAATTATCTGAGTTCAGTCTCCCAAGTGATTAAGAGGCTGAATACTGGCTAAGTTGCTTTATATAGTGGGTGGGAGGATTTGTATTAATACAGGGCATTTTGGGAGTAAGACAGCTAGGCATCAGTATGCCCAGCTTGACTGTCATCCAGGAAAATGATAATCAGGTTTTAAGTAAAATGTAAGCTCTACTCTGAAGCTGATTCCTGAGCCCTGAGACACACCAGTCAGTAACACCTTTCATCCCCTTGCTCCTGAGGCTCCCTCACTGCTTTGGATAGAGCTTAACACACTTACCAACAGAAACCTCGAAGGTTATTGGCTTGTCCCCAAATTTCCTATCAATCATTGTCGCTTCAAAAAATGTCCCAAAGAGAAGGAATTCCTCAAGTTTCTCTTCATAGATCTATTGGAGAAGAAGGAGGAAAATGTTGGCATTTTTTTTACCTTCTACTATATTTTACAGCACAAAGCAGTCTTCGTAAGTCTCTAGAAGTTATGTTACTCTCATAGATCTATAGGTCTGAGGTGGTCAGTGAGGCACATTTTGTAGGGAGAAGTAATAATAGCTCTTCTCCGAGAAATTAATATGTTTGTGTGACTTTGGTTTTGTCAATATTTTGTCCATTTATATAATAACTGGTTACACAAAAGTCATTACTCCTCACTTTATACTCTGCCTCACCGGTAGTTTCAATTTACATGATTCCAGCACCTCCACATTCTCTTATACCATCATTTGGACTTTATATGCATGACAGTTCAAGGGCAGTCCAAGGGCACTGCTTTAGTACATTAACAAAATATCCCCATGCCGATATCAGTCATTTGCCAGGGAGTGTGGCAGTAGTCTTCCTTTGCATTGCAATAGTAAATGCTGCCATCATAAAGCATCCAGGCAGGGCAGAGCTCACCCTGTTCTGCTTTCCCCAGGATGACTTTATCCCACTGCCCACGTGCTTGTACTATCAAGATTTTGACCTTGCTCGAAGTCAAGATTTTGACATTCAGCTCCCAGTGACACAAAGACCTCTGTTGTCCACATTAAATGGCAAACCTGTGCAAAAGCCTATTGAAACAAAGTGGTCCATCACAAGGTTTTTATCCTGCTGTGTTTTAAACCACAGGCCCGAAGGTGGGATCTCAGTGTGGGGAAGGGCAGTTCTCCCCTCTTTGCCTTCCCTGGCATCACACCCCAGAAACCAGTAACCCAATAACCTTGTTTTCAGCTTTTGACAGAATTTGGAAGCACAGGAACCAAAGGATCTCAACACAGCAGCACACTCTGAAAAGTGTAATGCCCTTTTGTGGAGTTTTAAGGCTCTGCTAGGCTCTGTTTACACCTGTTGGAGACCCAGCTTGTCCCTGCTTGATCTGCTTGTCCCTGGCATGGACTCTCACTCAAGGAGGGCCAGCTAACACTGCTGACGATCTTGGGTCATTAACAAAACAGGCTATTAGCCCCAAGCCAAGACTAAGCTCAGAGGAGGTACAGTCCACGGTTTGAGTTCTCCCCAAATTTATATCCCAACTGCCACGGTTTTCCCAGTCCTTCTCATTTCACACCACCTTCAAACTGAGGCCCATTAGGCAAGATCAGCACTAGCTTCTTCTGCAATGTGAGTGAAGCAATGAATAAAACATCAGCCCTACATGAATATCTGTTTCCCTGATTTCTGCAAAGCAGAAACAGTTTTTGACACAGCCCACGATCTCTTCATTTTGAAAAACCTCTCCTATACACAGCAAAAGAGCTTAGGTCTTCAGTGAAAGGATTAGAAGCATCATATATCAAAGTCAACAGCACAAACAGATTGCAACTCCAGAGTAACTTTAGCTTTTTATTCTTTCCCAGTGTGAAATCCAGAGCATAGGGTGTTTAATAAAGCTGTGGCTCAGAGACTACAACACACACATTTATTTGCCATTATAAAGAAAACAAATTTTAATATCTTCTTGCTGTCGGAATAGGTCAATAAAGTTCTGCTGTGGGGATGGATAATTTGCCTCTTGTCTTGGAGGCTCTGTAAGACATTTTTCGCATTATTGGTAATATCTACAGTTCCTGCTTTTCCTTTCAGAGAGTTATAATACAATTACTGTCTACTGTAGCATGAAATATTGCTGAATGTCAAAACTAAAAAAATCAAGCATCACTGCATCATGTTGTTGCCTTTTACTTACTCGCTATTTGAAACTGAGACACAGCAGCCAGAAATAAATCCTTATTATTACTATTAATGTTTGCTGGTATTACAGCAGGGTTTGTTTCTCTACCTGGGGTATTTAGCCAGGACCCAAGACCGTAGTGTCTAAGCTACTCATAATAATGGATTTCTTGCATATAAAGGAAAATTTATATGGAAAGAAATGTCTTTGACGCTCTATTACACTCTTCAGAGACTGAGGGACAGAGGTAATTTACAAGTACATGAGTAAATAAAGTAACAGCAGGGCACAGGTTCACACAACTGGCTTGCAATTACCCAATTACCCATGCCAGTTCTCTGCTAGCACGCTCCTTGAGCTGCTCCAGACAGCCCTCACACTGGAAATGCCAGGGCACAATCCAAGGAATAGCACTTGCCAAGGCTAAGCCTCAAGATCAAGAACACTTGCTCCTCTC
Organism: Acanthornis magna; assembly: GCA_036785705.1. Taxonomy (NCBI): domain Eukaryota; kingdom Metazoa; phylum Chordata; class Aves; order Passeriformes; family Acanthizidae; genus Acanthornis; species Acanthornis magna. The sequence goes on along the minus strand of JAWUZG010000119.1, from coordinate 4,299,595 downwards.
CTATTTACTTGTAGAGACGGAGTTGAAAGACCAAGAATCAGATCTAATAAAGGATGCAAATGTCTTAAGCAGTGAGCTGGGACTGCCGCTACAAAAGCCAAAGTTTTGATCAATGACATAGAATCACATAATTATGAAAGTTGGAGAAGATCTCCAATCATCAAGTCCAAATTTGACTGAACGTGCCCACTAAACCGTGTCACAAAACACCACATCTACTCATTTTTTGAACATTTCCGGTGATGGTGACTCCACCACTTCCCTGGAGAACCTGTTCCAATAGTTAACCACTCCCTCAGTGGAGATGTTTTTCCTAATTTCCAAGCTGAACCTCTCCTGGCACAACATGTGGCCATTTCCTCCAGTCCTATTGCTAATTGACTGGGAGAAAAGGCCAACTCCCGCCTTGCCTCAATCTCCTTTCAGTCAGTTGTACCCAACACACTGAAGTGGGAGGAAAATTGGTTATGAGAATATTTTTTCCTGTTTTTTGATTAAAAAAAACCCAAAACCTGCAGCAATTTCTGCTGCTCCCAGACAATGATATGACAGAGCAGAGAATCGAAGCTCAAACATTGGCTCAGCTCCCAAGCCCACATGCCCTGCCACAACTGCCCAACCTCCTCCAAGCACCACAGTGCGGATTTTCCCATGATGTAATCCTGTACAACAGGTGGAGTTAGGCAAACAACATCACTTAACACTGCTTGAAACTGAGCACATAATCTACAGCTCTTCTTCTAAACAGATTATCAACCTAACACTAACACCAACACCACATTGGCAGTGCAGGATTAAAGGAGGAGACTAAATCAGGCTAGACTGTATCTATCTCTCTGCATTTGCACAAATTCTATGTCAATGATTCTCTATTGACTTCAATTGACAACTACAGATTTTCTTGAATAAATGCAGGAAGTCAGGCTTTATAATTCCCAGCTGCCCACACTGGCTGTCAATTAGCAGATTGTACATCAGATAAGTTTCTAGTAGGAACATGTGGATCCAGCTAGTGCAGAAGGGATAGTACGATATGAGACCAAGTTTTATGGGCACCAAGTCCTACTTGAGAGGTTTTTGAGTTACAGGTACACATTAATGCTCCATTTATGCTGTATTGTTATGGGAAGGTCCCAAGACTTTGGAACCATGGAGAAGCTGTAGTGAGCACAAAAACCAGTGTTATATGGCCTGACCCCAAATACACACAGCAGTGCCATCCTTGGAGGGTTGGAGACACATGACAACCAACCTCTTAATGTCATACTAACCTCTAAAGGTACATCAAATGGCTCCACTTCCACTTCAGTTGAGTTCATCTTGTCTGAAGGAGAAGCTGACTTTCGGTCATCTCCGGCTTTTTCAGTTTTGTCTTTTCCTTTGAGTGCTTTGAAGTCTTTGTCTTTAGATGGCAATTTGATGTCCTTGATAATGCTTGAAAACTTCGACTCACGGGCTCCTCCTGAAAGTATCTCCACAGCAATCTCAAGGAAAAGACGTCCCCTGAAGGAGACCCCTTCTCCAAAACCTTCATTAAGCTCCTGGTGGTCATCAATGAGGCTGTGGTTCCTGGGTGAGCCATAGAGATTGATCCAGGCAGGCCCAAAGGTAGGCAAAAACCCTGGAGATAAAGTACTTTTGTGGCTTTTCTATTAGGTGTTAGGGTGCTCTCCTCACTGCCTGCTCCAATAAATCTTGCCTCTAACGCCCCAAAAGCCAAACCTGCACCCATTTCTGTGCAGCTGGGGATCACTTCACACAGAGCACTGCTTTGCAGGGCAATTCTTAGACACCAAGAAACCTCTGCCAATACCCAACCAGCTGGGCTGGTTTGGAGCTCTTTCTCAGAAGGCGATGGTACCACTCGTGCTGGGGCAGGAGGTCTATTGCATCTCTTGAAAAAAGAGCTTGCTGCTGCAGGCTAAGGGCTGGGACCTGATGGGAGAGGATGGAGGCTTTCTCCTTTAGTTCAAACTGTTTCCAAGTCTGTGTCATTCAGTTTATACAAATTTTTCTTTTACTTTCTAATTGAGGACACAGATACACATTTGAATTGGCAGGTTTAAGGAGTTACTGTGCCTTTGCTGAGCTGTGATAAATAACCACGTTCCACACGTAGGTCACACAACATAAACAAGGCTATATGTGTAACTCAAACATCAGTGAAAAGACTCCAGGCAGTGAGCCTCTCCTCACAGAGAGGATAACACACTAGTCCATGGCGCCTTCCCGGGCTGTGATAGCACCCAAATGAGCTTTACCTGAACACTTTGCTTCTAGTGGGTGCATTAAAAACACAAGCCTGCTTGCCTTTTGATTTTTAGTGATTTTCAGTTTGTGGCTTTATTGCTTAACAAAAACTCATACGAACTATAGATTTATATCAGTCATCCCCAATGGATTAGACTATTGCCACAGTCACAACGATGGTACCAAATTATGCAACAGCCCTTTGACAAGAACAACAATGTCACACCCTCCATGCACTGAGCACAATGTAATATAATGTGAAATTAAGCAACAGAAGGTGTCTCAGAACCAACACCTTAGCCCTGGACATTCTTAAAATAGGATTAGCCAGTGCCAAGACCCCATGCAAATAGATTTTACCTTAGGGGCATATCCTGGAACAGACATTTTCCCCTTTACCTTTGTCACCATCTTGTTCATTTGATATTTTCTTCAAATCAATGAAGTGGGTGGCTAAGGCCACATCGTTCATGCTGCCTTCATCCCAGACCTGGATTTTGACTCTTCGGCAGAGTGGAGGGAACATTTCTTTGAAGATAATCTGTTCATGCCACACTGGATCTGCACAGCTCTTTTGTACTGTTGTCCGGCCCTGAAATGGAAGTCCAGCAAATTTAACTCCAGAGGGGTCGAACTCTGCAGAACAACAATGATTATTGTAGAAATTGCACTTAACAACATCCATCTGGCCATTTTTAAAGCACAAATATCCTATCTTAAAAGTACTTCGGCTTTTCTATTAGCTGGTTCATTTTGACCCCCATATCTAACAAAAGACCACATTATGGCTAAAGAATTCTCACTGGCACACAGCAGAGCCTGGAATAAAATCTAATTCTTCAGGACCCTTATCCACAGAATTTATTTGTGAAGCCAGACTTTGGCATTTCTGCTACAAACTGCACATCTTCAAATGTCTTTTGAAATATCTGAGTAGTGGTGCAGTTTTTCTCATAAAAGACTAAATTCATTACAGATGCCAGGCTGCATGTACTAGTGGGATTACCTAAAATGAGGCAATTTATCTAGCATAAAATATGCTTATTGTGGTTCACATTCTGGACATTTGCCTGTGTGCAAGAGGTGCAGGTCCTGGAGCTACTCCTCCAAACCTAAGGAGGTGGCAGGACTGGATCACAGTCTGTGCAGTCGCTGGCTGTGTCATGACTTCTACTTTTGCATTAGGTGGGGAGAACTGAGTCAGAAAACCCACCAACGCTGCCTATAAAACCGTATTTTGCACACCAGCATGCAGACTTGCATCAGTGACCCATTCTTATATCTTCTTCACCCTCTATTGAACCTGAAGGTGCTGCATGCGTTTGCCTGTTTTAACCCACAGTAGTTTAAGAAGTAATACTTTGCAATTTGGATTCAGGAAAAAGCTTGAAATCAGCACCAAGAGCCTCATTCTTATGCCTGAAACATCTGGAAAGGACTTACTGGAGCTGTCCCTAAGGCTTCCTTGCACACAGAAAGCATTGCTGGCTTTAAAGAGTTTCCATTTTTGAACTTTTGTTTATTTACACCGATAATCAAGACAGGCTCCCAGGCACAGTGTTTCATGGTGTACCCCAGGGGTACCAGGCCCCTGGACCTCCTCTTCCACCAAAGTCAGAAGCCCCTCTAAGCAATAATCTGTCACACCATGTTTGATGTCGAAGCTGCTCTGGGAGCAGTGAAGGCAGGCAACACTGCGCCAGTCTGCTAAAATTCTTACTCTACCCACAGGAAAGCTGAGAGGGTCCTGAATTTCAGCAGAGTAATTCAGAAATCACTACACAGCCCTAAAACCCTGATTGAACCATCCTCACTGATTTCAGCCCTGCTTCCTTATTTCACTCTAGGGAGACCAGAACATAGCACTTACCTAATACCACGCTGGGTAAATCACTGTCTTGTAACTCGATGTTTTAGTAACAGTGCTACAGAATTCTCTTTCCCCTCCTGCTGCCTGCCTCTAACCTACTGCTGTGAGGCTGATATCAGATCTGCTGGCATTAAGTGTCTCCATGACTTTATTTCTGCATAATTTAAGAACTGAACATTTTCTGATGACCAAAATACATGTTTTACCTGATTTATGTGACTGTAAGTTAAAGGACATCAGCACAATCACCCGCCTGGAGCACAGCTAATAGGGAAGAAGGCCTACTTTTGTGATCAAGAGGATCCCAATTACCATTTGACCTGCAAACATGACCACCACATAGGGATCCACAAGGTCCTTACTGTCGCCTATGAATGCTTTGGTGACATTGGCCATGATGCTAGAGTTCATCTTCGGAAGTCCTTCTGCTTTGTAAATTCTCACATAAAATCTGGCCCAAGGTCTTTCAGATGGAAACCCCTTGGGGATCAAGAGATTCCTGAAAGGAAAAGAGAAGCTGTTTTCTTAAAATTGAAAACTTGGACAATGAAGTGATATTTTTTCCAACAGCATTGTGACGTTGAGTTAGCATACACTTGAGAAGACACAAAAAGGTGTATGAATTTCATCTGAACCAAACCTTTTTACCACGAGAAAATGGTTGCATTACTCAGCAAACTTGTCTTTGTGATATAGAATCAGGTCAAGTCAGATGAGGTTCTCAGAACCTTGTTCAGTAAATTCTGAATATCTTCAAGGAGAGAGATTTCCCACTCTCTTTGGGCCTCTGTTTCATTTGACCATCTCCATGGTAAAAAATACCTATTCTGAAATTCCTTTGTTCTTACCTGCCTCCAAAGCCTCTCATCCTTCTACTGAAAAGAGCCATTCTTCTGAAAAGAGCCTATCTCTGCCCTCTTCATGTAGGATACCCCTTTGAGTGCTCTTCTTTAGGCTCAAAAAACCAACACCCACCCCCTTTCCCCATAGAGCACATGCTCCAGTTCTCCATCAACTTGGTGACTTTCTACAGACTTGGTCCAGGATGGCTGCCCTGAGCAGAAACATTGCTTCAGTAAAATTTAAAGTATGCTGGTAGCATATTTACCACCTTTAACTTCTGTGTTCTACAAGGAGAATGATAATGCACTTGAGTTTATCTAAGGCTATGGAAATATCCATACACACACATCTTAGAGTGGAGAAGGAAAATAGGTTTTCCTCATACTTTTTCTTCTTCTCTGCTTTAAGAAATCATTAATTGGTTTCAGATCAATGAACCTTCTGTCAGGGGTAATTTGTAACTTAGCCAACAGGACTTGGTCAATTTTGTCAGCTGCAGAGAAATGATGCTAACGTGCCCTTTAATTTAGGTGAGAGGGTTGTAAAAACTCTCTTTGAGCACATGAGGACAGCCAGGTGCACAATGTTGTCCTGCTATTAACCCCGAGTTAACAAGGAAAGGACTGAAAGGAGAGGACTATTGAGGCACCCAGTTAGGAAGAAAACAGTAAAAAAAAAAAAACTCAAACAAATTATTGCAGTACTTTTCAATCTGTTCTTCAGTATCAGCTGTTTTCTGTGTAGCTTGTATTGCATCGCCTTTCCCAGTCACACTGATGTCACACTTCAGGTACCCCTTGGCTCCTGTCCTTATGTCAGCAGGGTCTGTGAGAAGTGCCCACTTGTCACAAAACTGATGACCTGTAAGAAGACAAGCTTAAACACTGAAATAGAAGATGTAAAAAAAATGCAAATGTTTTCCTCATCACTCCCAGAAAAGGCACATCAAACAATGTTTGTGCTTTCAGGAGGATTGTGCTGAAGTGTACTTGTTTACCAGACACTTCTAGAGTGTCCAAAATGTTGTGTAATCAAAAAGGCAAACAAAGGATTGATCCAAAGCTTGTCAGAAACAAGCTCATTTTCATCAATGTTTACTGAGATCAATGACTAAAGGCCAGTGGAAGGCTGGGTAAGATTTCAGCAGCTGAACTAAGGCTGAGGCTTTATCAGGAAAGGCCACCTCTTTGATGAGAACTGTCTGAAGATCTCCCGACACTGTGGCAGCAAAACCCTTGCTGGGTGCTGTGGGTGCTGAAACACTGGCAGACAGCTGAGAAAGGGAGGAAGGAGAGTGGACAGCCATCAGGATAGAAGAATTAACCAGAAGCAGGTTCAGCTTCACCTTTCAAAGGGGGAAATGTACTAGACAATTCACCCACAACAGCCCTTGCTGTAACCCTACATCAAAAACACCGAGAAAGGTCCTAAGATCATGTGTTACATCCTTGGACGTCTCCTGGGGTGGGTAAAGGAGTGGGAAGGAGAGACCACAGTGTGCCAGGGATATGAGCTCAAGATCAACTCTCAGGCACGACCCTGCTGTTAAAGTGTGAGCAGGACAGAATTCAGACTAACACAGCCTGAGCACAGACTGCTCACTTCAGATAAGCCATTTCTCTCTACTGACTCTTATAGGAACCCTGCAGAGAGGGTGGCCTGAATGACTGCACACTCTTGCTTTAGCTGTGTGACATCTACACAGTGGCCTAAATATGTTCTTTTCCAAAGACAAAGTCCTTGGCCGTGTCCTCGAGTAATAATGGAAGAGAAAAAGGTGCACGTTTTGTGGATGGTTGTAAAAAAACACTAAAAGAGATGGAGGTGATCTTTTCTTAGCTTCAAATTTCAGGAAGCACTGAACAGCTCTGAAAATGACAGGTCAAGTGGACCCATGGTCACCTCTGTCATCTTCTCCCCCCTGTTATGGTCTGTTTCTCCTCTTGCCTTGTGCTGTCCTCACCATTCCTTCCACTCTCCATCCTGCTCTCCCTCCCTCTACTCCTTCTACCCCAACACAGGTGGCAGAGCTTTGGATGCTCTGTAACAAATGAGTGCAGTTGGGTTTTGCAGAACATTCAGCTGCCCACTCTGACCCCTTAAAGAAATGCCATCCTCGAAAAGTGCTACCCACCAATGGGCACGTTGCCAAGGTGTTTTCAGTGTTGAACTTCTTCCCAAAAATTTGGCTGGTACTCTGCTATCCAAATAGGAAAACAACCCTCCCAAAAGCTTTAAGTTGGTATAAACCACAACCATCTAAGTGGAAAAGCAGCACATCTCCCTCTCCTTCCCTGCCTCACATCTCACTTAACAGACAAAAAGGGCAGAAAATGCACCACTCACCTGGCTGAATGTACACCGTCCCCAGATCCACTTTGAAGGAGCCTATCAGCACACTCCCGATCAGTTTGTTGTGCATAACCTGTTAGAAAGAGGCTGGTTAAAGAATGTCACTGTTTCTCTTCCCAGTCAGTGTAAGAAAGAGCATCCAAAGATCCTATTTGGTTCAGAGATAATAAGCAGCAACATCCAGCACTCCCCAAAAGTGGGGGCACACAGCCACAGCAGATACAGCAAGTGTTTGAAATATGTTCTTTACCCAACACTGTGCCAATTTAGAAAGCAATATAATTACATCTGAATGGAATCACACAGGTTCATCCCAGGTCCCCAGGTTATAGAGAGCAGGAATTAGAGGGATGCTCCTTCAGAGCAGATGCAGTTATATTATTTATCCTGGCAGTTTTAAATAAATCATAATGAATATAAGCACATGGGACATAACTGGTTTCACTCTAGGCTGCAGAAATCCTATCACTTTCTGTGCAATAGCTGAATTGCCATAAGAACTGAGTACACTTGGGGGAGAAATAATTTAAGTGTTTCTTGCCAACATTTTGATGTGCACAGAAACCAAGAGACTCAATTCTAATCTACCCCCCACAATATTAATGAAATCAGAGAAGTGATATAGATGTAAATTAGATGGCAAGCAGGCCCCAGCGAGTCTGTCTCCGTATTCTTCCTGCCAACTAACGGATTTAATTTAATTTAATTTAATTCAATTTTAATTAATAATTTTCAATTGTCATGATTCCCAGACCTATGTACTTCCATATCTGGTTTTCAAATTCTTGCATGTGGTTCACTTTACAGACAAGGCAGAGGCTAGCAACATCTTCTAAGGGAAGACTTGTTCTAGAGCTGTATTTCACAAAAAATGTGTCCTACCTGGTTTCAGAATAGCTTAAAAGATTGAAACCTATTGCTTGGTTGTGGAAAAGCCTCTGAAAGAGGTTGAATTTTCTGGACCACCTTGCCCAAATTGCAAAGAGAAACAAAGCCCATTGAAGTCCACAGAAGCTAAATCTAAATATAAGAAGTAAACAATCAAGCCTCTGACAGCACTTCAGGAATCTGGAATACATCATACCCTCTCTTTGACCTACATATTGTAAGATAAGGATATTTCTGGATAGGAAGACTTCTGCGATTTTGCACTGGATTTGTCATGTGACTTTATTTTGTACACCTTTCAAGAGCAGGAGACACATATTTCAAAGTAAAGATCACTGATGCCTTCATCAAGATTCATCAGAAAATTCAGGAAGTTTCTAGTTGCAATATAATGTCCTTCCCTGTTAAGAGCCTATGGCCACTGTGCCACTGTGACCTAGGGAACACACTCAGTTGTCCTTGGTAATTCCTCACTTCAACATGGAAGCAGTTTCTAGAGCTGAAAAATCCAGTGGACAAAGGAGCAGTTTTATTGTACTCTACTGTTAAAGCTTAAAAATAAAGAAACCTTCACGTGGGAGAGGAGTCAGTGTGAAGTCAATGCTTCATGCACTGGGACTGCTTTCCTCAGTCCCTGGTGCTGTCAGGTCCCACCATGGCACTGGACCCTCCCTCCTCTGAGGTTGGACTAGGGCACACACGGGGTTGGGAAGAAGCCTTGGAAACTGTTGGGTTTCTCCCCAAAGCCAGGCAACATTACAGCTTTGGGGGAAGTATATGAGAATGCCCAAATCAACTGATCCAACTAGGACAGATTAAAGGGGCAAGAAGGCTGTAGCCTTTCTGTAGGGAAAAATAAAAGCAAGCTTCTTTAAGATTCAGAAACAAGATGAAGGTACTTGGTGTGTCCAAAGTGGTGCTGTCTCATTGCTCTTTGCTTGTTTTCTCTCCATGGCAGCATGTCCAGAGAGTGTTAAACGTTAAATGTGTAAAACTCACTTCTCTGTCTCTGAGGTTTGCTTTGTGAAATGTAAATGTCCCCGTTCCACTGAAATGATGCAAGTTTCCACTCCCTGCAGTACACATTGCTTTTAACTGCTGGGGAAATAACTCACTGCTACTATCAAATGCTCTGCATCATCCCTGGTATTTTTTTTTCCAGGTGTGGGTTTTTCTAATGTAACAAAGCAAGTGAGCATAAAGCTTATAGCAAACACCTCTTGTCTTCTCTGAGCGGGAGCATCACAGCCGCACCGTATCTAATTAAATGTTTGTAACTTTTCACACTTGACTCTGTAGATGACTGAAGGATTTTCTTCAGATTTTCTGAATGAGCACAAACATGCATAGTGTTAAACTGAGGAGTATTTCAGTATGGGAGAGGCAGGTTTAACATGAAAGGGGCATCTCAGTTTTATTATGATATTACTACAATTTTGCTGAAATGTACTGAGAGATAATAATGAAGAAAAAGATCTAGTAATTAGCAAGTGTTGGGAAATTGAAATTCTCATTTGTCCTTCAAATGCAGTGTTTGACTGCAGCTAGACTAACTGCTAAACTGGACAAGGGCACTACATCTTTTTGTTTTCCTTGAGCTTCCATATGCAGATAAGTTCATTTTAACAGAATAAGCAAATTCAGTGCATGAATAATTGCTGATAATGGAGGTTGCCAGTCTCCATTTCTCCTTAAGTGACATTCATGCCAAGCAAGTGCTGTGAAACTTTCCATCCCTCAGGGTTTCCTTCACTCCCAGCACACATATTTCCTCGCTTTGTTTCTATTCCCCTGATAGATTGCATTCTCCAAAACTATGTTGCAAGGTAATGAATCTCTGTTTTCAGTAGCATACATAAGCACCGCCCAAGGTTAGTTCATTGTTGTTACTGAGTTTTTACATAAAGTCATTTTTACCTAGAAGACCTTTAATTTCTTAGTGTTGCACCTTCATCAGCTATAAATAAAATAAGTTTGCTGAGCCTGACGAAATTGTGTAGATATACAGCAGGTAATGATGACACATTTTCCCATGTCCCCATTGCACTCAGAAAGCTGGCACTTTCCCCTCCACCACTGGATATATGGTATCTTTATCAAAAGAATGTGAAATTGGAAAGATTGGCCATATCTCAGAGAAAAGCAACTATACAATCCCCAACAGCATCAGCAGCACACAGGAGTTGGTGTCTTGGCATGAACCATGTCTGAAACACCTATGTGGTCACACACTGTGATATGTCATAGCAGTGAGGTTGTATCTCCTCCCATGCCATTGTCAGCCCAGAGGAGATCAGATCTGCAGACACCTTATGCAGTCATGAACTTCATATATTTGAGCTCTGCGTGGGATACTTTGGATTTGAATTGAAGTTTAGGATTCTGGCTGTCAGTTTACTCCCAGCATTAAAAACCTGGTTGTCCAGCTGTCCATGTGTTAATGAACACATTTTATTCTGTAGCTGGGAAAAGTCACTCTATTAGCAGGTCAGAGAAGAAACTAGACAGTAAATATCTCTGTGTCTTATAGCTCCTGAGCACTGCTTGTTTCTGTCGAGCTCAACCAGCACAGATCTTTTCCTGGTGTCCATTATTGAAATGGACAAGGCATTTCAGAAAAAAAGAACTTTTTGTGGAGCAACAACACACTGTTTATTTGCCAGAGAAATATCTGACAAAATGGATAGACTTTAAAAGTTTATGAAGAGCACAGCTTGTAATATTTCTAAATAATACAAACACAGCACTGTCCAGAGTCTCATGGGATCTTTAATTCCTTAGCAGCTTTGCTAAATGTGGTGATAAGTTTCGGACAAGATAATTAACACAGCTCCATAGACTTGGCCTTCCAAACTGCACATCATTATCTAATGCCCCAAGTCCAAGAGTATGTGCGTCTTCCATCAGGACTGTTCTGAGATGTCACAGAATCATAGAATCATTTCGGTTGGAAAAGGTCTTTAAGATGGAGCCCAACCGTTAACCCAAGTCCACCACTAAACCATGTCTCCAACTACTATATCCACATGTCTTTTAAATACCTCCAGGGATGGTGATTCCACCATTTTGCTGGGCAGTCTGTTCCAATGCCTGTACACCCTTTCAGTGAAGAAATTTTTCCTAGTATCCAACCTAAATTTCTCCTGGTCCCATTTGAGAGAGAAACTTTCCTCTTGTCCTGTCTCTTGTTACTTGGGAGAAGAGACCACCCTGCACCTGTCAATAACCTTGCTTCAGGCATTTGTCGAGAGCAGTAAGGTACCCCAACAGTTTTGCTGAGACTTTAGCTGCAGGGACCAGTGGAAGCAGCACTGAACTCTTGGAGACAGCTCCCATGCTAATAGCAACCAACCACTGACACTCCCAGACAGCTGAGAGACACTGCTGAGGATAAGATTTCTGCATTAGTTTAGTTTAGTTTAGTTAGAAACAGTTATATCTGAGGAACTGATATAAACCAGATGTTTCAGCTCAGTCATTTGAATAAAGCAGCAGCTTGAAAATTGGAGGGATGAACACACAATGATGGCAAGAGGGAGCTAAGCTGAATTTTCTCATTCTACCTTGCAGTTTGCCATGTCAGCAATGAGTATCCCTGAAAATGCAGACTAAATCTGCCTTTAGGATTATGTTCCTTTTAATCTCTGCCACCTGACTCTCCTCCTTATCCTCTCCTCTATCCTTTCTCTTTCCTATACTTCATGCTGACTTCATAGCACTCTTGGTACCTAAAATGATTTAAATTATTTACTTTTAACTACATTAAGGGTCATTTAGAGCTGAAGCGACACAAAAAATAAGACCTTTACTTACTGTGTTAAGCTTTCCCAGGTACTTACAGAGATTTTGATAATTTTGTCAAACAGCAACACCTGCGGTCCAACGAAATCAAATACAAAATACTGCGGGAAAAGGGGACAGCAGATCAGAATCATCCTTGTGCTGATAGCCAGCACTGTCAGCTGCTCGGTTCAGCGTTTTGTGTCACTGAACAGAGCCTGGTGAGACATTGGGGGTGCTGGACAGGCAGTGGTGGACAAAGCAAAACTCTTTCCGTGCCCCTGACATGTTTTTGCCGTGGCCCAGACCTGTTTTCCACTTTATTCCTTGCACGGCTGCACAAGGCGCAATTCACAAATGCCCGCAAGCCTCGGTCTGCATCAGAAGGTATTGTCAAAAGGGACAGGAGGCACAAGGAAAAAACCCAAAGGAACTGTTTGTTTTGGGGGTTGTTTTGGTCTTGTTTGCCACCAGTTGAAACAAACATATGTCAAGGAAAGGCTGAACAGTGAAACAGTAGAAAAGGGAGTGAAGGGGGGGTGCAGTATAGACAAAGCTCCCAAATGGAACATTTGAAAAACTGAAGCAACAGTGGGGGTAAGGCAGAATTTGGTGGAGAGGGTGGGGAACAGGTTGGACAGACCTCGAGAAAAGAAAGAGCAAACAGAGCTAAACCCAAAGGATCTACTGCTGGTGCTTGGTCTTCCAGAGAAGACCTCCCTGCTCAGACATGCAAGTGCCACAAACTTAATTCATCCCTTTTGAGCTACCAAATGGCAGAATCCACCCAGAGCCATTGAAGAAAGTGTCTTCTTTAAGAGCAAGCACCCACCTCGTTATAGAAAGGGGCATTTGTGCCTTCCTTTACTGTCGTTTGCTTCTTCTCGTCACCGATCTCGATGGTCACCACAGGGTCGATGTTCTCACCCACCAGCTGCCTGGCCTCGATGATGGTGATGGCAATCTGTGGGGCACAGGGACAGCATGGACACTCCTGGGCTCAGGTCCGGCCTGCCTGGGGAATCCACAGGCACACGAGGGCCAGCACCCTCTGCTCACCTGGTAGCTCTGGGATTTCATCTCCTCTTCATGAATTCTAGTCACTAGCTTTGCCCTGTTTAAATGGCAAAAGAAGTCATTAGACATCTCTAGGCAAGAGCTGGTGCTTGGACTCTCATTGGGAAGACTTCTCAACAGTAACTGAGCATTGTTCATGGCAGACAGCTTTGTTTGGATGTCATCAGCACAGACCGTCTCTGCCTTTCTCATACACTCGTTAACAGGAAAATGTTTTGCATCCACACAAACCAATGCAGCTACCTATCATGGATGGCAATGATTTCACTTGTTGACCCCATCAAACCTGAGTCCAGTCCTCCCCAGACTGCATTCCTCTCCTGTATGAAAAACATAACAAGACAAGCTCCTCACTACAGAGATTGCTCTTCCCTTTGTCTCATTTTCTTTAGCAGAGCTCCTTAGCACAGTTGAGGCACTCTCAGGATCCATTTCAATCTCTCCCTGCACTGGATAGTTTCTGGTGATGATGCCCTTGAGCTGACAGGTACATCCCACGCTGTTATGTGGGAGAGCAGGAGTGAAGGGATCACTGCAGTCAGCAAATGGATTTTCCGTCAGATGTTTTGTTCTAGGATAGTGCCCTTCCCAGGAAGGGTAGAAAAGGTGTTTAGAGGAATGTTAGGTAAGAAACATGAAGAAGCACCTTTTCCTATTTGGGCTTAAGGATCCAAAAGCATTGGACAGAGCATTGCTGTTCATTAGGTCTTCCTCTCCCTCTTCTTGTCTTCCAAGAGTGTCACGGAGAAAATTTGCACTTTCATCATGATCACCTGATGGAGAAAACAAACAAGGAAGTAAACCCCACATCTGATTTCTAGTAGCAAAAAGCTCACTTGGAGCAGAACAGTGAAGTTATCATCATGAATTCAATTATTTTATTTATTTATTTGGGTGTCCCAGTTAGAGATACTGCCATGGTCTGTATCGAGCAGCATTGATTTCAGCAGCAGCTCCCCTCCTGTGCAAAATCATTTCCCCTCTCTGTGTGGCTGTAGCTGCTCTCCTGACCCCATGTGCACCCTCAGCAGGCACAGGCACTCTATGGAGTAAAGCTGTCAGCTTTTTTGAGCCAGCCCATCCAGCCACCAGAGCCTGTGCAGGTTGTGTGCTTATGGTTTCTAAAAAAAGCAGAACTTCCGGAAGAATTACACACTTGTAATGAATTATCCACCTCTAAAGTAGGAAAAAACATACAAAAATTTGCCATCTCACTATGGTAAGAGTCAGGCTGACATTTTTAGTTCATTCTACCAGATGGGGCAGTATGAACTTACAGAATCTGAACGTGGACCTAACGAAACAGTTAATGCAAAAAGAATTAGCTCTCTGTTTATTTGGGAGTGATAGGAGTTTACTGCCTGTTTTATCAATGCTAAGCCTTGAGACTCAATTCAAATGAGTTCACATGAAATCAGATCTAATATAATCCTCCACCACCTGCTCGTCCCTGTTGCAATATTGATTTATGAGGAATTACCTAATGCATCTTTGTTTGCAATAGTCAACCCTTTCTCGCCTTTTTTCTTCTTCTTCAGCTTCATGCCAGCAAACAGCCCCTTTCTGAAAAAGTAAAGAAAAATGATCAGTGCAGTATCTTCAAACCTTTTTCTGTACTGGACTCTAATTTAATTCATGGAGTTACTAAGAGGAAGTTTTGATTTCCAAGTAAGGTCATTATATTCTGAATTTCCTTTTATTGACAGCAAACAAGAGAAAGCTCTGACTTTTTGCTTCATCCAAATTAGTTTCTTTTAAAAATTTGGCCGTGTACAGACAAACGCAATATGACAAGAGCTAAAACTTCTATTCAAACCAAGATGCAAAGAAAGGAAATCAAAGATAAGTTTCCAGTCTACTGACTTCCCACACATGTAGTTAATTTCTTATGCCTGTGACAAGACCAGAGATAAAAGGCAAATTACAGGATCCAGATCAAAAGCAGTTTTCCACTGAATTAAGATAAAGTCATTTGTGTAAATTCCTTGGTGATGACACCCACAGTATCAGTGGCACATACGCCACATTATTAAGTTAGCTCTCACTCCCTTCCAGCAGCAAAGAAATGAACAAGCCTGGACAAGGGTTTTTCCTCCAGCTATGTCAGAGATATGATTCTCCGTAGCATCAGTTCTTCCAAGGAAAAAAATATGCCACGTATTTCAGAGAGAGAAACAGCCTTTGCTGCTTGAGAATTTTGTGCTATTAAGTCTATTGACAAACAAACCAGGTGGTGAGAGTCGAACACACAGGATTTAGTGTAATAGCTGCATTTTTCAGGTCCTCTGTTGGCCACAAGCGTGCAGTGACAAAGGTTCAGCAAATTCTTTTCCCCCCGTCATCAGAAGATTTGTCTGCCTAAATTTCTGCAGGAATAAAAATTTACCTGGAGAAGCACACAGCCCAACCAGCCAAAACAAGCAGGCACCTACAAGCTGAGTAAACCTGATAGCAACCTGTGCTCAAACATCCGAAATCATCTGCAAACTCGAGCTGTGGAGGAAAAGATACTGCAGACTGGAAAGGGAAGTTGGTAATGTTTAAAAGTTGTATTTGAGCAAGCAAATTACATTTACTGGCCAACCCAAGAGGAATGTCAGCAATGTAGGGCACAATAGCAGAAAAGCACAACTCCTGTGTGCCAAAGAATGCTAAAATCCAATTGGTGTGACTGGAAATGTAGTACTCAGACTGAAAAATGCCTCAAGCAAAGCAAGAGTCAGAGGGTGGCTGCAGGGAATGACCATTAATAAAGACCAATGTGTTTACTGGGCTGTCTACCATGATTCTTATGTTTACATAACCCTTGAAACTGCTTAAAGATAGAACTGCAGAAGGTGCCACAGGGTGATAGAAAGAGAACTAGCCAAGCTTTCAACAACTACATGGTGCCAAGAGCAAAATCCATCCTTGAAGTAAACCAGATTTCAGTCTCAGGTTTTCAGTCCGGCACAGGTTTGGGCACAAAAACACATCAGGCTGAAGCTGAGATCTCCTGTACCCCTGGCCCCAGAGGCTACCTTGGCCAAGGTCACCATGCAGAGAAGTGTCCCTCAGCAGCGCCAGAGAGGCAGCAAGCAAAGGTCACTTGCAAGGCTCAGCTGTGGGAAGGAAGAGAGTGGTTTGTGTGCCAAGAGAGCAGGGCAGCATTCTCTGTGCACGGGACTTGCCAGAGAGAATCCGCTCTGTAAGGCTCTAAACTAAGGAAATGAAGTCTTCAGGGAACTGAATGAATCAATCCTTCACAACAGGCTCCATCACTTTGATACGTAAACTGCTTGTCAGCCATTGTCCGTGTGCACACTAATACTGTGCACAAGTAACATCCACACTGCTTAATAACAGCAGTTGGCTTCTTGAAAGTGTTCTGTGGATACTCTTTTTGTGGTAGACAGTTTGTGCTCTTGGAAGGAATAAAAAAAGTAATCTATCTACAAGTTTCCACAAAATGTTTTTCACTGCAGCTTTGACATAAATTCAATCAACTGCTGAAAACTTGAAAATTATTCCATCCCCTCTTTCACAAGATAGTGCAGATTTTGAAAGAGAAAGTTTCAGCCTTTTAGGCAGCTTCACCAGATTTGATATTGATGCCAAAGTTATTCCTGCCCTTCTGTACCCTCAAGTCAGGCATAAAACTGTGTGCCACCTCTAGGCAAACCCCAAAGATATGGTGAGGAAATGTCTCCCATGCTCCCCACTGGACCTCCTTGCTCTCAGCAAGGCACAAACATGGCACTGAAAGAACCTGGGAAATCAGGAGAGAAAAAACCCATTCACCTGTCATGGACCCATGGGGAGGTTGGAGGTTGTTAGTGTTGTGGTATTACTCACAAACTTCCATGAAGATTTAAACGCTGTATGCTACATGATACACTAATAGAGATTTTGCTCCTGCCTCAATCCTACAAGGTAATTTTAGATACAATAAGGCAATTTCATGTCCAAAGAGAAGGCAGATGAAAGAATTCTTACAGGCTACCAAGAGGTTTCCCGTTTTAAGTGCTTTGATTAGAAGCAATTAAAAATCAGCCATCTCAGCTAATCAAGAACACTGCTTAATTCAAAGAGGACTGAGTGTCCCAGCTCCTTTCACATGGGGATTGTAAAAAAAACTGAAGTTAGGAGTTTTTCTTTTTTGCATATGTACAGTACAATGCGGACTTTAGTTTATGATTATGATTCATTAAGGTTTCCTTGATATAAACAGTAAATAAGAGTGGGACATCAACCGTACCACAGCATTTGACTACTCCAGGAGCATATTGAATTTGCACCAGAACTCTGTAAATACAAGGGTTCATTTCCTGTTATCAGTGACACAGGTCCACTGGGCCTCTGAATTAATTTTCTTACTTCAAAAAAAATCTCTTCAATTTCATTCTTCTCTCATAAAGGTTCATCCATGGCAGATTCCACCTTTCAAAAAATTGCTTTCATGCCCTTTCTTTTCATTTAAACTGTCCCATCACCACGGAGGGATTGTGATCACTTCTTGCACAGCATAAAGCTCTCTCAGATATCCAATAACTACAATTTTAAAAAATAATTTAAAGGAAAGTTGGCAAAAAAACAATCCACTTCGGAGCTTTCAGCATGAGAGCTCAAATGGCTTTACCATGTTGGACCTCAGAGCTCCTTCACTTTGTTTAAACTTAATATTTTCTTTCAGCTAAATCTTTTCAGAAGTCTGTGCTGGGAGAGTTGCTGTATGAGGAAATTGGCTTCTTGCTGTGAGAATAGTTACACTCCATCCAGAGACAAACAGGCACTTTGGGGGTGCAGGTTATCCACCTCACTCAAGGATGGCAGAAAACACTTCCCTGTCGCTTATAAAGTTAGAAGAATAAACTGAGCCACCTAAACACAGACATGTGCAGCTTGAGGAGGACCTTCTGTCCCCTTGCACAGAGCCCCCTCTCAGTGCAGCTTTCCAGCACTTGTTCAAGATAAAAAACAGACTTGGGCTCAGCCTGCATTAGACCAAGATCCTTGTCAAGGTCCATTTTTGTAGTCTTGAGCCTTGGAACACTCTGCCCTTGTGCTGGAGTGTGAGCTGTGCTCCTGCTGGGCACAGGAATGAAACCAGGGAGTGAGATTTGGAAACACAGGTACAAAACCCGTTTTATGCAGTGTGTCTGCTGAGACCATCCAGCTCTCACATGGACAGGCTGAGTGAGCTGCCAGAGTGCTCCTGGCAGCAGAAAATCCTTGCTGGAGCAGCTGCCCTGCTTTTTCCCCCAAGTCCCTTCCTCCCTGGAAGCAGCAGTCTCAGCAAACCTTTTGGAACCATCAAAATGATTTAGTTCAGGGATGATCAAAGGTTTGTGCAGCTCAGCTCTGAGCCAGCTCCAGTGCCTCAGGATTGTAAGCCATGGGTACAGTGGCTGCCGTGGCTGAGAATGTGTTAGAAACTGAAAAAAGAGGGAAAACAGCCTTCAGCCTTCCCACACATGAATGTAAAATTTGATAGGTGGGTTTGTATCTTTGGATTTTGTTATTTGCATTTTGTAAGATGTCTTGGTGGGGTTTTTATTCAGCTCCTTAATATTCCACTTCGTTCAATATAAGCTCCTTTCCAAAAGAGTTTTTCAGTAGTTCAAGCAGTACTGTGCTAGGTGAACAATTATCTACACATGATTAGTTGTAATTTCCATGAAATAAACACAAGCAAAAACCCCCTGATTCTCTAGGTTATAAAAATGTTTCTTCTTTTATTTTCAAATGGAAAAAAAAAAAAAATCAAAATATAAGAACAACTCTTGGCTCACTTTATCACTTCCACAATATGTACTAGTCAATTAAATTGAAAGGAAAAGTAAATTATCTTACAACTTAAACCCCTTTATTCAAAGAATAAAATATAATTACAGTGCAAAGATGGGGCTTCAAAATGAAAAGTCTAATCAATTTAAAACAGCCACATAAGCACAGTTGGTTAATTCAGAACCATTTTTTAAGATAGAATGTAATTTGTGATCATAAATTAAGTCCCAGAGAAGAAACTTATTGCACTACATTCAATTATCAAAGAGGACTGAATAAAATAAATTCTGTGATCTTCGGCATATGGAAAGCATAAAAAAATCTTAATGAGTGGTTACTGATGTACTCATTTCATGCCTTCTTTTCTCAGGATTATAGAAGTTAAGGGAAGACTTTGCCTGTTTATTCATTTAATTTATTCTCTTTCCCAGTGCAGGGTTGCTTTGTTCAGTATATTGTCAGCTCCTTCATACTCCATCAGTAACGAACCTCCCTTTATTCCAAAATCCATTATTTCTGCTGTGGCTCTTTCCAAGCTTGGAGCTCTCACAAGCTGCCTTAACTTGTTTACATTTTTCCTGATTTCCCCCTGGTTCTGCTGTTTTGACAAGTCCAGGGATTTGCAATCAGAAAGCTTCAGCTCTTCAAAAAGGTGAGTACAGAATCCTGCATGACAAGCTGCAATTTAAAAAACAGCTGTGGCACACACACAGGTATCAGTTCTAAACCTTGAGTTTTTCACATCGCTGTGACACTGGGACATTACATGTCTGAACTATTAATATCTCATCAATAAAAATATAAAATTGTAAGTGGACAATACAATGGTCAGAATTAGTTACATGCTGGGTCTGTGTGTTCAAAACCAGGCTCTAAATTTCAGGGGAAATTCTGCTGTCTTTAAGGCTAATTCTATGTAAAACCTCGGTTTCTTCCACTGCAGCAGTAAAAACCAGAAACCAGCCATTAGAAAGCACAAGAAATGAGATAAAAACATGACAGGGAACATCTTATGCCACTAAATTACTGCATTTTGGCTAGAGCTTGCTGTTTTGTCTGCCCCTCTCAAAAGGAAAACTCAGCAATGTACAGAAAACACTGTGAAGTGTGATCAGAAGAGGGTCCTGGCAGATCCTGTTCAGCCTAAGAAAGAGATGATAGCCTGTGTTTTTAAGGTGGTGCAGTGAAGTAAAAATAATCAAGCATGCCTGAGAAGTGCCAAACTGGCAACAAACACTGCAAGATGGTCCTGCAGTCATCCCTGGTGGTCTCTGAATTGGCAGCTCAGTGTGCAGCATCAGTTTAAAAAGTGCACAGCACACTGGTGTTGTCAGGTTGAGTGTTAGAAAGAAAGGAGAGAGTGTCATTTTGCCTCTAAAGCACTGGTCAACCTACACAAGGTCATGAAACAGGATCACAGAATAAATCAGGTTAACATCTCACCTTCTGTGTGCAGAACGGTCCCCACATCTCAAATAAGGCAACAAGGTTAGAGAAGGCACCGGAAAAGGGTGGGAAAAGTCAGTTTATGACAGACTGAAACAGCTGTAACTCTTCATTTGGAGAGGAGATGACTGAGTGGGAATAGGATGAAATTTTGTAAACTTAAACTGGCAAATAGGGTGAAAGCAGAGCTGATTGTTACTCTGCATAACCCACAACACCAGAATGAGGATGCATGTGATGAAACAAGACTGAAAATACTAAAAGGACCAGACAGGAATGCATTCATTAACACTCATGATAAAAATATTCTGGATGCTGGGGAGAATGGACCACAGAAATTGTTCAGGCTCATGTGCTCTCCCTGAATACCCCATCCTTTTGCCACTGCTGGAGAAAAACACAGTGCCAGATGGATATGGGATCTGACCTCATAGGATAACATAAATACCAAATCTGTGTGTGGCTGGCTCACCTGGCATGGATTTGAATCAGGTATAGGTTCATTATTATGTTTCTGTCTGAATGATCAAAGCACACAGAACAAGCTTTTACCAAAATTATACCTAATCCAGCATAAACCCTGCTAGTGAAAAAAACTAAAAGTGGCGCACACTTGAGCAGGAAGGTGAGTTCATCCCCAATTATCACAGTCTGATGTGATTACCATGTTCTTGAGAGGTACCTGGATTTACTGCATGGTTTAACCATATCTGAAGTGGTCTTAGGAAGTGAGCTATAAAATAATGAGTGACAAGCAAAGATGGATAAAAATTTAATGTCTCAGTTTCAGTCCCCAGGCCACAAAACCACAGCGCTCAATGACATTATCAGGTAACAAGCTTAAAACAAATGAGGGTGTGAACAAAGGAGGTGTTCTTCAGTGAGACACATAAATCACATGCCATATTGCAAGGAAGGTCATTGAGTTAGAGAATTCAAAGAGATTTCAGGCATATTTATGGAGTTTGGGGACAGATAGTCTGATATCCATCCAGCTCATGAACTTTCTAAGTGCATGAAAGTGCTGAGGGCCTTGATCATAGCTGTTTCACAAACTGCATTTCCAATTATCCACCTTTGGCCCCTCTTGGGAGGCAGAAACTGGTTTGACACAGTCGCTTCTATGTTTTTCAGCATTTTAATTTAAAAAAATTATTTCCCTAGATGCAGGAGAAGAAATTCCAGGTATACTGATACACGCTCTGAACTACTTACAATTTGAACTTTTGAATTGTACACAGTTCTGCCACAAATTATCTAAAACTCCAAAGCCTGAGAAGGTTTCAGAAACAGCAGCACCACAGCACGGTATCTCTGCAAACACTGGCCCTTTACCCGGGCACATACAGCCTCAGCTCTTCCAAACCCTGTCCCTTCTGCAGAAAACCAATGACTTTTTATTGACACATTTAACATCCTTATACATCACGAGTCATGACAGCAAGGAAGCCACATCCTGAACAGATGCAAATTAGTGATCATATTCAACAACTTTTCTCATGTCAATGTGCAAGAGTTGGGGAACAGATCTATTAAATACTAACATATGCCTACTAAATAAAGAATGCAGTTATTACATGAAAGGAGGTGATTTCTCTTGTTCCTGCACCTCTTAGAGGCCTTTCTTCCCTCTGCAGGGATCTTGAGCTATCACCTGCTGGACTCTGGAAGACTTACCATGACTTTGTGCAGTTAGAATTTATTAAAGACAGCACAAGGTATTGTAGACTAGATATACACCAGAAATAATAATCATGCCCCCCAGAGCAATCAAAACAAGTATTAAAGGACTTGTTGATTTTCTTTTCCTTCAAGATAAAGTATTTAAATATAATTAACTGAATTTAATTCAAGCCTTGGAAGAATTTCCTGAGGGTATTAGACATACCTGTGGGCCTGAGGTGCCACTGTTGAGGGCTCCATCCTGCTGTTTTTCTTTCAGTCTCTACCTTCTACATTGTGAACAGGCTCTCCAAGCTTATAGAAGCATTCAGGTTGGAAAAGACCTCCAAGATCATCAAGTCCAACCATTAACCTGAGACTGCCAAGTTCACCACTAAACCATGCCCCTGAGTGCCACATCTACACATCTTTTAAACACCTCCAGGGATGGTGACTCAACCACTTTCCTGGGCAGCCTGTTTCATTGTTTGATAACCCTTTCAGTGAAGAAATTTTTGCAATATCCAATCTAAACCTCCCCTGGCCACGTTTGAGGCTGTGTCCTCTTGTTCTATTTGCATTTAAGACAGCATTTAAGTTTGCCTCTTGCTAGTAGCAAATGAGGAGCCTGGTTAGTCAATTTGGTAAACACTGAACAAGAACAAAGACTTATCTCAGTGCAAACATTAACACTTCTTGCTCTGCAGAGATCTGCAGGTGCCAGTCACTTGTGGAAACCACACACTGCTCTTGAACAACAGCTCCAAGCTGAAAGGCCACCAGGATTTTCACACACACCAAGACACCTTGAAAAAGTTTAGATTTCAAACACCCTCGGCAACGACTCTCTCGAAAAATAGGCCTATCTAAAGTATTCTTGCATTCACACTTACTTCTTTTTTAGTAAGAACATAATTTCTTTTTCTCTATTTTCTCTCTTTTTCCACCCCTAGGTTGCATGATTTCTCTCTAGTGCAGCCCAATGTACAGGGCTCTGGATTGTGGTTCCCCCTTCTCCTCCTCCCACCTCCTCAGTTCATAGGTTTAATATCTGTTATTTTTAGTTAATAAACCATCATATTAGTCAAAACTCTTGCCCCCAGTCTTGTGACTACAGATACTTCCTTGACATTTCCTCTTGGACATACTCCAGTCCTTGCTGAGAACAAATTACAGAGGCACAAGACCATTTTTGTTCTGCACTTCCCAAAGGCCATTTTCATGCTGTTCTTAACCTTGTCTGATGGGAGCTGACCTTTAAAGAGGACAGTATATTACCATGAGATGGAACATCTAGTTAAGGACACCTTTGAAATTAAATATTTGAACCCCAGCAGAACCCCAGCAGGAGGATTCATTATTCCCAAAAGATATAATTAGGATCCCTGCCATGATGAAGTACCCATAGCACGTGAGGCATCAGTAATTTTGCTGGAGTGGAAAATGCAGAGAAATTAAATTACAATAGGCAGCTTAACCCAAGTGATCAACCAGGTTCAAAATTCTCTACAATTTTGTTTCTTTTGGGGGAATTTAGGGAGATGGCTGCCTCTGCAGGTCAGGTGTATTTGCTCTTCCTCTGTTCAAGAAGATTCCAGCCGAACCGTCCAGAAGCTGCCCTGCCCTTCACCAGCATCAATCATACTCTTGTTTGACATGAGTGATTGAGCACAGTTCTGCTCCGAGAAGAAAAGGTAATTAAATCAGGCCTCTCAGATGCTCCTATATCTTTTAAAAGCATGTGCAAAATTCCCTTTTCTCCACTGGAGCAGAAAATTAATGCTATTTTTTCATTTATCCTTCTGAATTTTGCAATTAGCCCTAAGTTCTTGTGCTGGCTTTTGCTGGGGATACTCTTCTTCAATTTCTTTTCTTACTTTTCCTCTTCTTGTCTTTCTGAGTTTTGGGTAATGATGTGCCTACGCCACAGGCAGTTACTGTTGCTTTACCTAATTCCCTTAAAAGGCTTAATAACTTTCTCATTAAAAAGCATGAACCACACTGAGGAAGGGAATTGCAACATGGATAATAGCACATAATAGCACACCTAGTCCAGGCAGACTGGGCTGACAGCAGAGCACTGTGGTCCCCTGGGACACTCCGCACAGCACTGCAATTCCAAGGCACTTTCACCAAAGTGAGGTTTTAAAGCACCCTGTTCCTAGTGAAATTCTAAACACTGGGAACAGCCAGTGAGTCCTCTCAGTGGAGAGGGTGCTCACAGTCTGCTAAAATTAAAAAAAATAATAAAAATCTCTCTTGCAGGGCTGAATTGAGAAATGATTCATGACCTGTGCAGAATGGTTTCACTGCCCTGCCCGAGAAATTGCAACGAAGTAAGTGGAACTGGCATCTCTGCAGGAAAAAGCTGTCAGGGAGAGAGAGTCCTGGGCACCCAGGTACTCACCAGTGGATGATCAGCTTTGCTCACCAGCATCCTGTCAGGCAACCAAACTCTGCTTGCCTCACCAGAGAGCTTCTCTGTCAGGCTGCAATCCCCCTATGCCATCCAGGTCGCAAACAGCTTGTTTGCTAACTGGACAAAGCTTCCCATAAGACCTGAAACAATCCAATAACACCCCCTTTGCTCAGCTGGAAATGGTGGGTCTACATTGAGGATTTAATTAGCACTTGAGTTACGAAAGCTGAGGAGACCTTTCAGCAGCTGCCCTGACCTAACTGAGATAGATTCCTTCCTTCCTTCCTTCCTTCCTTCCTTCCTTCCTTCCTTCCTTCCTTCCTTCCTTCCTTCTTTTCGAGAAGGCAACAAACTCAAGTGTTGATTACAAGGGGAGAAGCTTTGTTGGGAAGAAGGCAAAAGTAGAGAGTGCGTTTGTCTTGACTGCTTCATTTTCTGTAGGAAATGTTTTCAGATTGAGGAAAGTTAACAGTTAAGATTCAATGTGTAAAGAGGTGTAAAACAGCCTTCAGGCCATATGGGATGCCTGTTTTGAGCTGCCAACAGGGCTTTTTTAAGTGGATGTAAACATGTACACTGCTCCTCAGTCCATGTGCCTCCAGACTGGCGAGGCTGGCAAGAAATCTCACTGACTATTTTATAACTAACTGCTGTAACAGCAAGGGAAGGCTGTGAGGGTGTATTTCCTGCTCTTGTTGCTGTGAAGGACCATGTTCCAGGTGCAACTTCTGCTCATGTTTTCTGAAATTTATGTTTCCAGAGCTGCTGTGCAACAAGTAGGGCAGAAGCAGACTCCATGTGTGTGTCTAGACACACTCTGAAATCATTCCATGTTTGCAGAGCACTTGGTACAATGGAGAGTCTTCTTCCAGGAACTACTCTTTCCATTTTTTACTACTCACTGGAAAAGTCATGGGTGCCAAAGACTGAATTAGTGAAATCAGACTGTATGATGTTTTCTATCTGTATGACCATCATACTGATAATTCCATTCCCCTCATCCTTTGCTAGTGAAACCAAAAGCTCTTCAGGGCGGAGACTTTCTGTGAATGTACCCTCACCCAAACACAGTGGGATCCTGGCCTTTACCTGCCATTGTATCAAGGACAGTGAAAAATGTCACCATAATAATCCTGGCGATTGCTGTGGCACACAGTAAACGCTGGGTGAGGGCCACAGTCCCCACGATTGGGAGAAAAGGCTTCAGGGTGGAGGTAACCAAAAGAGAAACTTTCTTCAGCAGATGATTAACAGCATCTTATTAAAATTGGTAAAACAAAGGGGGCTGCTTCCAGCTGTGGTGTTAACACAGGAAAGCAAAGAGCCCCACAGGTACCCTGCATTCACCAGCTGTGCATCACAGACCACAAAACACATCACTAATCACTGCCTGAGGGGGACGCTTTCCTGAGCCTTGCCCCTTTTCTCCCCTCCCTTAGTAAATCCATCCCCAGTAATATATGTTCATTTTTTTCCTGCCGTACTCAAAGCTCAGCTTTGCATCTGCCACTCTCACCCAGCAGGAACTGCGAGCCTCAACCCATTGGCCAGGCAGCACAGGGCACTAGTTCCTCTGCCCTATGGATTGCTCTGTGCCACAGGAACAGAAGGACAGAAAGTGTTCATGTGGCATGTTCATTTTATGAATCTGAGGCTGAACAGAAACTCCCTTGTATTTACAGAGTAGGTGTTTCTCTGAGCTGACTGATAAATCAAGGTGGGGGCTGTGCCCAGCACCAAGTTAGAGGATACACAGGAGTGTCAAGATATAGAAAGATTACATAAGGGGAGGTTTTCAATAGTCCATACATTAAAAAAGTGACTCAGTGCCTCTCCTGTCATAAAAAAGTAGACCAGACCTGGGCTAAGCCCAGCCTCCGGTGGAAGGCAAGGAATAAGAAGAAAGTCAAGATACAGAGCCTATTTCCAGCCTCATTCCTGCCATATCAATAAAGTTGTGTAGCTTTGAGTGGTCTCTTCAGTTAATGGATTTAAAACATTTACTTCTCCCGTGGGAAGAGCATCAGGAGACTTCAGTGGTTTGAAAAGTGCTCTGATCAAAGCCAAAGCATTTATAGAGATGGGCTGGTGCACCTGAGGACAAAATGGTTCCTTACAACTACCCTGGGCACTTAGTGATATACAAGTTTTGTGTTCGGTTTCTTTAATGGGTGCAGAATGTTGTTCTCAATCTCTCTGAAGCCCTGAGGGACCTGGTGCCATTTGCTCCACTGAGACAGGCGGCAGATGCCCCATCTCTGCATTCAAGGACAGGCTGCGTGGGTCCCTGAGCAGCCAGATCTAGTTGAAGATATCCCTGCCTACAGCAGGAGGTTGGGACCAGATGACCATTAAAGGTCTCTTTTAGCCCAAACCATTCCATGATTCCAAAGGGTACCAAACTGGGCGTGTTGCTGCCAAATGAAAGGAGCTATAAACTGGCATTAATTCTTTATGTGGCAAGACAGAGCCATGAAGCATAAATCATCTGCTGACAGGAAGTCCTCAAAGCATTGGAACAACCTGTTTTGGAGAAAGTGATACTTGGTTAGAAAAACTGAGATGTTAAATAGGCTGTCTACTCAGCAGGTAGAAATTGGTGTGTTCTCTCCTTACTGGGTGGCCCTATAAATGGGATTTCTCTAATTTTTCAGGGAAGAATACATGTGTCAAAAACATGCAGAAGCATCTAGCTAATGATCCAGCTGAAAATAAGTAAAGATGTTCAGTAGAGCCAAGTATAAGGAGCAGAATTTGGCTTTTGTAAGTGATGGTGCAAAGCTGACCAAGGGCCAAGAGAGGTGCAGCTATGGAAGTGGCTGCACAGGGCCATAGCAAGAGCATTTTTCCAATGCTTCCTACAGCTGTGGGGAGCATGTTGCAAGGTAGGTACACAGGGATGGGGAGTCAGAACCTGCCAACCTCTGCAAGACCTGGCTGGTGTGGGGTAATGCTGTTGGATTACCATCAGTTAGTGTATTTCTTTCTGAATATTGAACAGATGGATGCTTTGATGTAAAGGAAAATATTTAAAATTGGAGAAATATAGTAAGTGCTTGTGGAAGTATTACATTCAGTGCCCTGCCCAGGTGACCTCAGTGTTCTGATACCATCCCTAACTCAATCTTTTAGCGCTTGATTTACTAAAAAGTTTTATTTCAGGGAGTTAAAGATGTAGAAAAGGGCAGAGGGGGTGGTACTCAAGAGCCCTGAATTGTAATCCCAACTTTGCTCAAGGCAGGTGAGCAGCTGCTGGCAGGTGTCTGTGCCCTGATTCCCCTTACACCTCCCTGCCTGTTCAGTGGGGGTTGCAAGAGGCTCAGGCAGCACAAAGTGACTCTGACCCTGCTAATGCCTTTGGTTCTGCTTCTGCAGGCACAAAAACTACTGTATCTGCAGAAGTAATGAAGCATCAGTGATAGACTCGGGGCTGTGCTGCTCTGCAAAAGAAACCTGCTCAGCGCCAAGTCACAGAGGAGTGTCACCGCCAGCTCAGCCAGGAGGGTCTGTAATGTGCCTGCAGTCAATGATGGTGCCTGATTTAGTGCCCTTTGAGGATCTGTAATGTGCCTGCAGTCAGTGATGGTGCCTGACTTAGTGCCCTGTGAGTGCTCAGACAAGCCTGGGGCAGGAACTGTGTGTGACCAAGCTTTGTTCTGTGAAGGCAGGCAGGGCAGCACCCCTTGCTGAGCCATTTCTCACAGGCAGGGTTCAGCCCTTCACAGCCCATGCCAGGTCTCAGTATTCAGCCCATGCTTTGCAGCTCGGCTGTGCAAGCTACCTCTCCCCAAGGGGCTTGTTATTTTACAGCACTCACAATACACTTTGACTTTCCAAAGACCACTGGCAAGGTTTGTCAGCAAATTATTGTGGAGCTAGAAAAGGAGAGGAGTCATAAATCCCATCTGGGCGGACTTGGCCCACAATATTATGTATGGTTTGGATGTGGTTGTCAAGCCCAAGTCAGAAGTTAGTCTTTTGTCAAGGTATGAGTTAAGTCACGGTGGTTTAATTCCTCTCCCTCCCTGGCATTCCTGGTTATCAAAGGCTGCCATGGATATGAAACACGCTCAGGGCTGCCCTATTTTGTACCAAAGCCTGTCAGTGCCAAAGGCAGTGCTGTGAGCTCTGACGTGCTCTGATGGGGAAACAAGGCTCTGCCTTCTGCTCACTACAACTATCAGGGTTCATGACCCAAAAATTCAGCCCACCAATATAACCCCAAAACTGCTGGCTGGGTCATCACCCTCCAGTGATGACATAAAATATATTGTGAATGTCAATTAAGCAGTGACATTTGCAAAGATTCTTCTGTTTTATCAGTAGATTGTTTGCACTGGAACACACCATTGACTGGTGGGCAAGGAAGTATTTATCCCAAATAAATCCTTTCTGGCACAGGAACAAAACCTGACTGTTTGCTGACGGAAGCGCTCAGCATTGCAGTTTATCACACACACAGTGAAATTCCTTACCAAGCAGACATGAAGTTCAAACACTACTCAGGAGGACAAGCAGGTTGGTTTCCATAAACAAAAAGGTGTGATCACAAAGCGGCTCAGAAGTCTCTACACCTGGCACAGAGCTGCTTTCTCATTCCAGCCTCAGAAAGTCTGTAGCTCACCTTACCAAGTACAAACATCCAGTGGCAAGGGTACTGATGGGCAAACATGGAGGATAAGGGATGTGTATTGCCTTCCCAGAGTTGTACCAAAAACTACTGACAAATCCTGAGCACATAATAGAGTTCTCTTTTTACAAATGCCTATGTATGAGATGAAAGTTATGATTTTTGCATTGCCCACAGACTGACAACACTTTTTCACTTCCCATGTCCCTGTGATCCCACACCACCACATTAGATCTTTTTCTTTTTTAGATCTATCCTTCCAGTATAAATCTGTTCTTACTGTCCATACTTCAGTCCCAGTCCAAATAAATGAAAACACAGTCATTGACCAATGTAAAAGATGCTCCTAGGTGAAGAGGCAAGCAGCTTGTGATTCTGACATTTCTTGAAACAGGATGAATATCCCACTTATCTTAAAGTGCAAAGGACATTTATTTCTGGCTCAGTGGGGCTGTGACATGCCAGAGCTTACCAGTCATATATTCCAGAATAACCTCCTGTTCTGCAGAACTTTGAAATTAATCTTCAGTAAGATTTTAGAGGATTATTTTCATAACAGACATATCTTTTGAAAGCCAGAAGAGCAAACACTGACTTCAGCATTTCTATAGCTATCAAGTTTAAAGTCAGTATTTTATGGAATAGCTGCTGCAGTAATCATGCCCTGGCCCAGACAGCAATCATTGCAAGGTGACTTGATTTTCACTATGGATGGCCTGTACCCTGGCAGGCCAAAGAAACTCCTATATTCTCCAGTCCTGAACCAGTCATAGGAGAGAGAGGAAAATAATAACACCTTGAACAATTACTTGTAGAGTGTGAGGATAATTGCTTGAGCCAGGGAGCCTCCAAAGGCTATGAGCAGGACACAGGGCTGCTGCCACACAGCACCAGGTGACCTTCCAGAAGTGCTGATCAGAACCACAGTACATCTGTGTTCTGCTTTATTCTGGCAGGCAGCTAAACACCACACAGCCATTCACTCACTTCTCAGTGGAGTGGGGAGAGAATAGGGGAAACAGCGAAAATTCTTTCGTTGAGATAAAGAAGTTTAATAGGACAAAAATGAAAGGAGAAATAATACTAATACTAATACTAATACTAATACTAATACTAATACTAATACTAACTAATGCTAATACTAATGCTAATACTAATGCTGATACTAATGCTAATACTAATACTGCTGCTGATGCTGCTGATGCTGCTGATGATGAGAGAATATACAGAACAAGTGACGCACAATGCAGTTTGCTCACCACCCACTGACCGATGCTCAGGCAGTCCCCAAGCAGCAGGTCACCACCCACAGTTAATTGCTCCAGTTAATTGCTCAGCATGATGCCCTATGGTATGGAATATCCCTTGGATCAGTGGGGTCAGCTGTCCCAGCTGTGTCCCCTCACAACTTTCTGTGCACCCCCAGACTCCTCACTGGCAGGGCAGTGTGAGAGGCTGAAAAATCCTTGGCAGAGTGTAAGTCTTGCTCAGCAACAACTAAAACATCAATGTGTTATCAACATTATTCTCATCCTAAATCCAAAACACAGCACTGTACCAGCTACTAGGAAGAAAACTAACTCGACCCCAGCCGAAACCAGGACTATGTGCTTCACTCTGATGCTGCAAAATGCCTTTAAACCAGACTGGAAATCAGTTTCCTCTGGTGCTACAGTAATTCAGTTTCCATTTGTTACCAGAAAATCCAAACTTGTAAAAAGAAAGTGTGTGACCTGTCCAGACTTCCCACAAAATTACCCTTTAATTTAAAGACAGTTTTATCTTTCAAAGGAGAGGGCCTGAAAGCTCTGGGCAAATATCTTCTCTCTCACCTTTTATCACAGTCATCAATATAACATTGTTTATCAACATTGCTTCTTCATTTTACTGTTGCTGGAGGGAAGCTGTTCAAATAGAGGCTGTATAAAATGTCTAGAACACTACTAACATCTAAAATAAATAGCTTTATGTCTCAATATTTGTGTCTCATCAATGTCCTTGAGAGCATCCTCCCTTCACAGGGTGCAACTCAAAGGAGTTTGCTGTTTGTGGGTATGATTCACACTTTGTCAACAATAAGCACATTTGGTCAAACCAAGCTCTTTTGGTTATTGCAGTATTTCTCAAGAAGTTTGGAAGCAGCCAAGTTACTGCAATTGCCACAAGCCTTGTTA
This sequence comes from Acanthornis magna, assembly GCA_036785705.1. NCBI lineage: Eukaryota > Metazoa > Chordata > Aves > Passeriformes > Acanthizidae > Acanthornis > Acanthornis magna. The sequence goes on along the minus strand of JAWUZG010000119.1, from coordinate 4,268,438 downwards.
GAGTCAGAGAGGGAAATGGCTAGTTAAAAATAGCTGTCTGTGCAGTCTGGCAAGGAGCCTGTCTCCACATAAAAATTGGTCCTTTTGTGAGGAATTGAGTGTGCATCAAATTTCATTCATATTTTACCAGGACTATTTAATAAAGAAAAGTGAACAAGCTTGAAGGAAGATACATATTCTTATATAAAGATTGCTGGAAGAGTGACTAATATGCCCATTGTATATAAACATACAGAAAAATAATTAATCTTCTATTCATAGAATCACAGAATAGTAGATTGGTTTGGGTTGAAAGGGACCTTTGAAAATTGTTCAGCCCAACACCCCCACCACTGGCAGGGACACCTTTCACCAGACCAGGTTGCTCCAAGCCCCATCCCGCCTGGTCTTGAGCCCTTCCTGGGTTTGGGTATCGACAACTTCTCTGGACAGCCTGTTCCGCAGTCTCACTGCCCTCATCAAAAAAATTCTTCCTTATGTCCAATTTAAACCTACCGACTTTCAGTTAAAGTCCATTGCACATTGTCTAGTCTGTCTAGGCCCTGGTAAAAAGTGTTTCTCTGTTATTCTCTAAGTGCCCTCTATGTATTGAGAGGCTGCAATAAGGTATCCCTTGACCCTTCTCTTCTCCAGGCTGAGCAACCTCACCTCTCTCTGCTTTTCTTCACAGGAGAGGTGCTCCAGCCCTCTGGTCATTGTCATGGCCTGCTCTGGCCCCACTCCAAGCGATTCATGTGTTTCTTATGTTGAAGACCTCAGAGCTGGACACAGTGGGGGCAGGAGACTCCAGGTGGGCTCTCACAAGAGCACAGCAGAGGGGAAGAATCGCCTTCTGGCCGTGTTTTGATGCAGCCCAGGACATGGTTGGCTTTCAGGACTGCAAGGGCACATTGCCAGCTCACGTCCAATATGTCATCCACCAGGATCCGTAAGTCTTTCTCCTTAGGGTTGCTCTAAACCCATTCATTCTGCAATACTGATTTTGGGGATTGCCCTAACCCATATGCAGGACCTTGCTCTTGGCCTTGTTGAATTCATGAGGTTCACACAGACCCACGCCACAAGCCTGCCCCTGCCCCTCTGGATGACATCCCTTCCCTCAAGAGAACCAACTGCAGCACTCAGCTTTGTGCCTTCTGCAGACTTGCTGAAGCTATTCATATGACTCAAGGAGGAAAGCAATATATCCCTAAAGTAATTTTCCATATCCATTATTTCAAAAACTTTTCATCCCTAGGACAACTGATTTGGTTTTCCTTGTGCTGCAGTCGCTAACAGAGCTGCTGAGCTGTAGTGAATAGGAATATAGTTCCAAACTTGAAATAAAGGCCCTCACTGTGCTCACCATCGCTGGGACTGAGGGAGGGAGGCAGGATCCAGTCCCACTGCATATTAGCAGGCAGGATCCTCCAGAGGAGACAGACAGGCTCTTCCAGAGAGCATTTCGCCACAAAGGCTTATCTGGTATTATGTGAATTGTTTTCAGGAGGAATACATCCCTCGAGGACATCAAGCAGCCTGGATACGATATAATACCTCAAATCAATCAGAATAATCCCACCCAGCCTCCTATTACCTTTCTTCTATGATAAGTCCTTTTCTGAAAACACTTCACTTTTGTTTATTTTAAAGGTATTCCTCAGTAACACAGAATAAATATCTGTGTGATAATAACTAGAAATTCTTTCTTCTCTGACGGAGCTATCCCTTGTCTGCAGGACCAATCCCACAGAACAGTAAATGACTTGGACTCTAAAATCACATATATATCTCTCAGCAGAACAAATCCATTTCAGCAGAATAAATTGAAGAAGTTGATATAAATATTACCAGAGCTAATGCTAGTTTATTTTTAGGTACGTATTCTTAGATTCTTTCAATGAAGGAAACAAACCATTAAAACAAAACATGGCTTTCTCTTCACACACAAAATACCTTGTGCAGTTATCCTAGAATTTAGGGCAAGGCACAAATTAAAATTTGTCACTGTGTTACATTTATTTAACCACTGCCATTTATTAACTATTTCTATGAACTATATGAAATTCAAAGGCAAGTCCTCTAAGAACTTTGGCCAAGCTTTGGCCTCCTCAACTCTGAGTCTGTAGAGATGCTACAAAATCCATGAAAAATTCTGGATTTGGTCTCCTACAGCCAAGGCAAAAATTGTTTTCTAGATCCACATTCAGCTCTACTGCAAAAGAAGGTAGAAACAAGAATATATGCTACAAGCAGAACATCCTATTTAAATAATCTTACTGTTAACAGAAATGTAGAAACATATTAATAAAATGGATATATGCACATATATATGTGTATATATATACATATATGTGCATAGACTCAAAGATATGAACACCTGCATATTCCTCTGCTCTCTTTCAGCAAAAAGCCAGTAACCTTTCCTTCTGAAATACAAGCATTTCACAAATTAGACCTAATCCCCAGCTCATGAATTGGATCATTTCATTGGATTATTTCCAGCTGCTGCACCTGAGCATTAGAAGATTTAGGCGATAAATTTTGCCTTTCGGTGCATCCTATTGGAATCAAAAGACTTTCTCAATGGTTAAACTGATGCATACGTGAATCTACCCATGTATCTGCCTATGAAACACAACAATGCTGTTTCTAAGTACTTCTTCAGGGCAGAATTACAAAATTCCAGGGACAGATACCAGTTATGTTGGACCAGCTAATGCAGCCACAGAAACCACTCTTGTACATTCAGGCCCCACAGGGCACTGCAGACCAGGGCACTCCAAGGGATTTTTGTTCCCTTTCTTGCACTGCTGGGTCAACACACACCAAGTGGGACCCAGGCTGATCCGGAAGACACTAAACTTCTAGAAAACAGTGGACAGGAGGAGAAAGACCTATAGACACGGGAAAATATGCTTGCCATTGACATTCATCACCTCCCATTTGCAGTTCAGTAGAATTCATGATCTTCCCCTGAAGACTTTCAAACCAAAAAACAAGAATATAAAACTTGATTACTTAAATGAAACCCTCATGCAAGAACTCTAATGTTAAAATTCTAATTCTCTAAGTATTCCTAAACTTCACTTTTTCTAACTGCAGATGTCTTACATTTTCATGGTCAAAAAAGTTTAAAAAAAAAAAAAAAATAGAAGAGACATTACCTGGGTTTTTTTTCCTCCATCTCCTACACTTTCCTGTTCCCTGGTGTCAAGCTGGCCTTCAGCGACTCATCCCACACTTGCCAGACACACCAGTCTTCTTCCTTTGGCTGCCATAGGGATTCTGCCTGTGTTTATGATTAACCCACTGAAAGATCTGCCACAGTAGGGTGAGGCTGTTTAAACACTTAATTATATTCATGGTTATTGTAGATAAGGTTTCCCAAAGCACTGAAGTGTACAAGTGCAGTTAGCTGTTTACTGAAGCCTAGCAAAAGTCTGTGGTTTTGGCTCATAGTGCTCCTTTACAGAGACATTTTTCCTCCTCCTACCATGCTGCTGCAGTCAGGCGGGATCAACTTGTGGCCCAGCCAGTGTTTTGGCTCATAAACAGCTCCAGATGCACAATAGCCTGATGTTCTGGGGTGCAATGATGCCAAAATAGTGTGTGCTGGGGGTTTTTAGGTTATGGGGTATTTATCCTTTCACAGGGCTTCATGTGGTTCAGGTATTTGCTGCACTAACACACTAATTAGTTCTGCTAATTTCTGCTCCTTCTCCACATGCACAAACCCTCTCTCCAGACTTACCAGTCCAGACTTTCCTCCCCAGTGTGCAAATATCCCTATAAAATCAAGAGGAGTTTGGCCAAAATATCAGAGACTGGTGGAGTGGATAGGCACAAGAAAAATCTTGTTTTGTTTAGTTCCTCCCAGCATTTAGTTATTGCTCCCTGTATGTACCAGATATTAAAAAAAAAAAAAAAAAGTTCTCAATTATGAGGACAGTCTGGCATTAGAACAACCTGCTCAGAGAGTGTGCAATCTCTGTCCTGGCAGATGTTCAAAACCTGGCTGGACCCAGCCCTGAGCAACCTGGTCTGCACTCATGGATCACCCTCCTCTGAGCAGGAGGTTGGACTGGAGACCACCCAAGGGCCCTTGCTCAGTTCTCCTGTGATCCTGTCCTGTGATGCTAAATTCTGACACTGGGTATGGTGTGTGCAGGCTTGTCAGGATTTACAGCATGGATTGAGGATGAAAACTACTCCCCATAGAGATGTTGGTCATATATCTTCTCTGAATCACAGTTTATGCAGCTGCTATATGGGAGTCATTCTAGTTTCTTATTTCCCTGGGGCATTTGCAGGCATACTATAACATTTTAAAATTATTCATATGGCAAATGATATTCTACAGTCTTACAGAAATACAACCAATGCAACATTTCCATTAGTCCTTGAAGGGATGCAAATGTAAACTTTGGGACAAAGCACAGGCGTAATTTAGGCAATGTCTTGCTTAACATAATTAAACAAACTGAACATCAACCTGTTGATCAGATACAGAGGGTGTTAAGTAGCTCATAATTTCATCTCTCATTAAAAAAATACACATGCTACAGTGTGGTCTATGGATCTGCAAAAGTAAACCTCTTCCATGTATTAAAAAATGCATGAAATTAATAAAGAATAAAGAAACTGCTGTAATTAGTAAAATTAACACAAAAAGAGGGTTCCTGGCTCACTGGCCAGTCCTTGCATATGCAGTCATTTCACTACTCAGTGCAGCAGCTTAGCAGTTCATGTCCAAGTGTTGCCAAAGAGTGGCATTGAGGAGTAAATGAGGAAGAAAGGAAAAGCCTGAGTACTTGGCAAGAGGAATGTCTTAGACCATGAAGGTTAATTCAGGACTTTCCAAACAGGAACGGCTTTCTATCTTAGTTAAGAACAGATTATGACACAGGGAAACAGTAAGGGCATCAACATTTGTTAGTATTTTCTAAATTGATTTTTTAGGGCTTATGGCTGTTTTAGCACTTGGCTACTCACACAGATGCTCTGAGTGCTAAAGAAAACTCTCAGGGACACGTTCATACCACATAGTGCAGGCATTAATCATTGGTGGGTTTTCACACGGCAATTTGAGTCAATTCAACAGCTCTGTGCTGCTGAGAAGGGATGGGGCATCGCTCCCATTTATCAGTGCCCTCTTTGCTCTCAGCCATCTTTCTGATGCACATGTTATCCCAACTATAGCAACACTCCTCTGAGACAGTTTATCCACCAGAAAAGAGTGGACAATTTGGATCTGTCTTCCAGGAGGAACCAAAGAGTCTGGAGCCAGAAGAAAAGGAGGGAGAGCCATCACATGGTTGGGAACAGGAGAAAGGACAGCAGGGGAGACAGAGCCATCAGGGTGGCTCAGATCCTGATGAAACCACAATTTCTAAGCATTTATTCTCCACTCACCTGTCCCCTTGTATGGCCTGTGAAGGTGTCAGGTTTATTGATCCCTTCACCCAATTATATGTTTATACAAAGTAGTTCTAGCAGCTTTCTGAGGAAGGCTCGAGGTATGTTCGGGTGAATGCTCATGATGTTGGAGACAGAAGAGGACCCAGACTCTGAAATAAGGATGCAAAGGGGGTAGTTCAGCTCAATGGGCAACCTGTGCCATCTGTGGTGCTTCAGGACATCCTGTTTGGTCTCCCCTCACTGCTCCAGAAATAGGTGGGTGTCCTATGGATCCTGTGTTATACTTACCAACCCTTGTGGGTGGCTGGCCTCCGTGGCATCTCTAATGGAACAAGATGCCTCTGTTTACACAGTTGGCTTGGGGATACAGCACCTTAGGATGACTGAGTGTAACCCACTAGTTTTTGGTAGGTAATGCTGCAGGGCTCAGTTTTGAAAACTGAATAAAATAAAAAATGGAAACTCAAAATTTTTTAAGTCATTTCAAGCTATTCTGGGTGATCTCAATCAGTCCAGCTCCCACATTCAAGAAAGTTTGTCTTTCACAGTGCAGAGCTCTTTCACTTTATAATTACTTCAGGCATTTTTCTGGGGCAGTTAGTTCAGTGGATATTATAGCTGCCACTAATCATTACTTTGCAGAACCGATGTGGTTTCCATCACATTTAGGATACTGACCTATCTTATGGTGAGAGAGTCATCTCTCATGTTTTCAGACATCCAACAGGTGTCAGCTGTCCTCAGTTCAGCACTCCAGGGCACTTTTAATTGTGCCTGTCCAGAGGAGGCCAGCAGAGCTGTGCCTCACTGCTCTGCGTGAGCTGAAAAGGACCTTTATGGGGTTAAGTGACATTAATCTCACCCCAGGTATTTTTATTTCTCTAATTCCCTGAAAGATGGCAGTCTCTTTGCTCTGTGGGAGACCGTTGATGCCTCTACTGCACAAGGGGCACAGGGGAGTTACTCTGACTTAATATTCAAAGTGGACAAATTCAGCTGCATTCATCTCTGTGTAGAGACGCATGGTCAGAATTACTACGGCAGTAATTTAATTTGGTTTCCTTAATTTTGGAAATGAAATGAATGAAAGTGTAATGAGGGACACTTCAGTGCCCTGGAGGAGGTCACCCAGGAGTCCAGTGAGGTCTGTGTGATCTGCTTGAGCACCATGGGGGCAGAGGAGGCTGCAAAACATAACTGTGAGCTGAAAGGCAGTGAAGATTTGTTGTCTGCAGGAAGGAAAGAAGGAGGAAAAATGTGTCAGTTCCAGGCTTTTACTCTGCTGATATCTTAGGGTTAACACATCCTCACAGAAATAGTGGGGTACCTTGTAGCACAGTCTTTGCAATGAGAGATAATGATTGACTATTGGAAATCCACAGTGGGGCTCCTGCTGTCCTCAGACAGTGGAATTTGGGTTGGTGTTAATTGACACTAATAACTCAAAAAGAACACATGATTTTTTAATTTTTTTTTTTTTCCTAACAGGTATCCAATGGTTAAACAAGGAAAAGTTTGTAGTAGGGGGAAAGGTGAAAGCAGGTCTGTCTGGACCAATCTCCAGCATGCACTGCTCTTCGGAGAGACCTCCCTGGCTGAGGAATTCCGTAAGCCTGGGTACTTTCCTGCTGTCCAGGCAGCTTCTAAAACACTGTGACTCATGAATGTTTACCCACCAATGTCCCCAGCCCCTGGCAAGACAATTGGGTTGAGAGTTTAGCTGAGAGCAGCCAGAAGGCGTGGCTGGTTCTCATTTTATGGTTATCATTATTAGTTTGAACAGGGCCATTACACCTGCAAGGGAGGGTTTGGGTAATGCAGTGTAGTGCATTGAAGGGCTGAGGAGAATCAGTGTGGGTAAAGCACATTGCTGGACAGAAAAGGGAAAACAGGCAATGAGGAAAAGGGCTCCACCCAGGCAGAGGCAAAGCTGGCAGAGGTTCTTATGCACTTCAGAAAGAAAGGACAAATTAAGAGGTTCATTGTGAATATTCACTCAGGAATTTAATCACAAGGACATTTTATTTATGTGGTGGCCATGTCCAAGAGTCCCTTTTGTGGATGAAGCATCTATCATTTCTTCATTTTGTGACAAAAACTATTATGCCACTCTACACACCTAGTGTTTGCACTCTGTTCAGTCTAATATTCTGTGCAGGTCTCCCAAAAGAAGACAATGGAACCTGCCAGGAGACAGAGGAAAGTGACTGAGGTCACCAAGGGCATGGGGTGTCTTCCAAACAAATTTCACCTTGGACACTGATGCTTGAAAAAGGCAGATGGGTGGCATACATTAGGGCCTCTAAAATCGTTAGTGGAACAGCAAAGATGAGCAGAAAATACTTGTTCACAGTTTATCACTGAAGAAGTGCTTTGCATAAGCCACAGAGCTCCAGTGTGGAACAGACGAAGCTGTTCAGCTGCTGCTACTGAGCACATGACCACACAACATTGAGATACCAGGAGAAATAAAGGGTAAAGCTACTCCACTCAAAGCACAGAGCACAAGGTTCTCAAATACCACAGGTTTTTAAAGAAATGGGTTTTTTAAATTAATAGATCATCATCTTTGTCTTCTCTAGCAGTTCATGCATTTGGAAAAAGTTGTTGCGTTTTCATGAATAAATTCAGTCCTGAAAAGATGGTTATTGATGTAGAAGAATTGGAATAGACATCATGCACAGCTACTATAAAAACATTTTCCATGCTCTGATATGGAAGAAGAGTTCTCATGTAAATTAACTACAACCTGCCATAAAATTTTCATGGCCCCCTTCTCTCTGCTTTCAGAACAGGAACCCCCCGAGGCACACAGATAAAATCTTATGCTGCCTAACCAAAGCTGGTGTGAAGTCTGGAGCATACCAGGGAGGCTGCAGCCCATCGCTGGCCAACCACAGCCTGGGCAAAACATGAGCCTGTGAAATCCTCTCCTGGAACAGCTTGTGCTGGAATTTGCTCAGGCATGAGGTCTCCCAGAGGTCCAAGTCTTCCCTGATTTTCTCTGAATTACTCAGTAGGGACAGTGGCAAAAGGAATATCTGCTGGGAAATGGAGGCAGGGCACACTCCTTAGAAGCTCTGATAAGGGGGCCAAAACCCCCAGAGATGGATTTTCTGGGTCTGTAGCAGCTGAACTGGGAGGAGGTTCTCTTTCATTTTACTTCACTTACCAGCTTACCCCATCTCAAAACAATCCGTTTCCCCTCTTACCCCCTAACCTCATAAATAAGGTGCAAAATGAAGACAGCTAGGCACAAGCCAACTCTAATATAAAAGGAGGAACTTGAACCTGCTGTCAAATTTCTTACTTTTCTTCTGCTGTTTTCTCTCCTCTTTCCCCTCAGAAGGGAGTCGTGGTGGAAGTCACACTGTTTGCTAGGTCATAATCCACCTAAAATGTGGACGTCAGAGGGAGATTCATCTCTCAGAAAGCCAGACATCTGCAGACTAAACGTTCATGTGTGAAATAGTCACCTAGAGCCTCTTGATCGGGGGAGGTAAAGAAGCATTTTGAGACTTAGCTGACCTAACACTCCGAGAGAGCTCATGCAGGTGGGGACATTCAGCAAAGGAACCCCCTGAGTTCTCCTGCCAGGTTCAGATTTAACATTTGCAGCCATGTCCCAGGAAAGGAGGTGGAATAAAAAACCCAAAAGTCCTTCCAAGTCTTGTGGTACTAAGATTCCACTCAATGACATAACAAGAAGACATAGTTAATAACACCGCGAAGGGAATATCTCCTGTTCAACACCTCCCTCAAGCTCAAAGCATAAGGCCACCCTAGAGTTGCTCCCAACAGGGTCCCCGCACCATATTAGCTGGCACTTCCCAAGGACTCTGCAAGGTTGGATTCTGGTGTCAACAGAAAGATGCTTTCTGGCACCACAGAAGGGTTTTGAAAGATGTTTTCAAGGGCACCCCAGACTGCCCTGCCCTGCAGTGTCATCACCGACACCACAGGCAAAGCTTCAGCCATGCCCTTCACTTAGCCTTACGTAACAAAACCAAAGCAGCCTACAAGGGCTTGGACCTGGATCCCCCAGTGCTTTAAATGAGCACTTCCTAATGGCTTGAAAGTAACATACACAGAGACATCGCTGCTTCATATGCAGCCCTTTCTCACTTCTATATACAGTATGACGAGACTGGAATTTACACAGTCAGATTTCTCCCACGTGAATCAAATAAAATTCTCCTCATTTATATACTTACAGCTTCCCATTTAGCTCAGTTACAGATGTTTTGGTTTCCCTCTGTGATACAATTCCATATAAACCATTCAAACAGTTGTGTGGGCAAACTGTAATTAAAAACATGATAAAGTTTGTTTGCTTCTTTTCTCAGATGTGTTGCATTAGAAAACGGAAAGAATATTTTTATAACAACTGAACTTCTTGGTATTTCATAGAGATATGTTCTGTTGGTTTATTTAATCCACAACAAGCTTATTCATTTAAATTGAATCTGAAATCCTGCGGGTGACATTTTCATGCCCATATGTCAGCAGATATCTGTTTTAGGTGGGTTATTTTACTTCAACAGAAGGAACTTTATACAGAATTTTCTCAGCAGTGTCCATAATTCAAATATCACCTCTAGGCAAGCTTCCAAGCCTCAGTGGCTTGGTCATATGCATGAGGGTGTGTTCTGTGCTTTAAAACCTCACGCAGCATTACCCACAGTAATCTTCCATTCCCTATTCCAAACTTTATCATATTACTGTCCTCTGTTGACCATGAACATAATTTTTTACAAGCAAGTTACTTTAAAGCTAACATTATCCATAGAATTATTTTTATACCTTCTCCCCTTCTGCTAGACCAGGTATTTTGCATCTATAACATCACATGCTTCTTTATTTTGTTTAGCTTATATTAGATATATTATATCATATTATATATATATATAATATATTATATTAGAATATAGAAGCTATATTCTATAGCATAGGCTTGATAAGGCAAAAACTGCTATACCTTTGAAATGCTTTTCACTTGGGTGTGATTCAGACCAAGCCTCTGACTATATCCCATGATTTTTTTTTTATTTCCCAATTTCTGCATTAAACAGATTTAATTTCCTCTATAGGCACTTGTGAAACATTCACTTCTCCTTGTGAAGTTAAATTGCCATTAATTCTGATTTTACCAGCTTTGTATTTTTTTTCTTTGTGTATAGCTATGGGGAATAGTTATTGCCAATGCCTTGCACAGCTCCTCCATTACTGTTGCAGCCTCAGCTCAGTGAGCATTGTTTGGAGAATGCATTTTTATCAATTTATGGACACCTGCCCACAAATTTCCATAATAGACATGGGGTTTCTAAGCACATCCACTGCTAATGGATTTGGAATTGCTCCGTGTATTTTATCTGCGTTGCTTTGCCTTCAAAACACTAGCGGTATAATTTGTAAAGCCGTTTTCATATTATCTCCTTATTTAATTTTCTTCTGTGAAGTCTCAAACCAGGATGAGACCAGAATGATGATGTCTTCATAAGGCTCTGCTTCAAAGCTGCATGCAGGTCTTAAACAAGAGATCACAGCAGCAATAGGGAGCAGTCTCTCTTCCTGAATCCTTGCAGACCAGCACCAGAACCCAAAATACAGCAAAGGGGCAGCTCCACACAAGAACTGTCAGAAGAGCAGCCTCAAGTATCGGCACTGCAGTCCCTAAAATGCCCAGGCACCCAAACAGTGTAATTCAGAGCCCCAAATATGTTTTCCAATACTGTCAATAAAGACTTCTCAGGTGTGGCCCCACTTACCAAAATGAAGTGCCACTCTCCCCCTCAAATGATTTTATAAGGAGGCAAAGGCCCCACCATGAGCAGCTCTGCCCATGTCCTCACTGTCCTGGGCCAGGACACACCGACTCTGCCTCTTGGACATTGCACCAAACAAGCTTTCCAAATGATTGTATTAACTTTTGGGCATGGCTAACAACTCCACAAACAGACACACCGGCACTTCTGAATATCTGATAACTTGGCCCTGATTTAGGCATCCCAGATGGTGCTCAGCTCTCATTAGTTCTTGCAAACCACTCAGTCAATACTAGCTTAATTCAGTTAGAGAAAATGACGAACAAATGTCACATTTTCTGATATCAAAGAAACAAGTTGGAAATGTTTGGGTTTTTTTTACCTAGTGGGTAGGATAACAGGTCATTACATGGACAGGATCAATGCTACACAATTTTCACAAGTATTTCCATGACTGAGCTTATCTTGATTTTATAATTATTTTATCATTCAAGGTCTAACAAAGTATTGTAGTCTCCTTTTGCATTTCTTATTGTGTTTGCGTTTGGGGTTTTTTAAAATACCCTGAGCTGTTGGAATAATATCACATGAGAATCTCAGCCTTTTCTTAAATACTCCTCTCCACCTCTAGTATGATTTGGCTGCAAAGTAAAACCCATCCACATGTCCACCAAAAACAGCTACAAGCTGAGAAATCAAGGAATAACTCTGAATCTTATCCATTGGGGCACTCCATTCCCGGTGGTCTGCAGTTTCTAATGTTCCCACATATCATGCAAATCAGTCTTAAGAGATCAGGGAATTTGACACAATTATTGTAAATTATTCAGGCATAGTAGGTGTCAAATGGTGGGCCAGGTACAAATATAAAATTGGGCTATAACATGGAGTTCTGCCAAGCTGGCTGGTGTGTCAACACCCCCGTACACTATGTGTTTGGACCGGGTGAGTCAATATTGAACAAAGAGCTAAATGTGAGGAAGTATCTTGTTATTTCAGTGCCACTGTTATGAGAATTTTCCTTGTGTTTTTGTCAAATGTGTATTTACACAGTTGTCATTTCAGGTCCAGCTTTAGAATGGAATATGCAAAGTAAGGATGGTGGTTTCTCTGACTCTCAGAATATACTTTCCTTATCAGGGTGCAGAGGAGATGGCAAGGCTGCAAACATCACCCAGCAGAGCCACCCTTGTGGATCTCACCAGCCTCACCCGTGGTGGAACCTCCTGGCTCCATGTGTGCACTTCATACCTTTTTCCTTGGACACACAAATGTCTTTCTCGGGAAAAAGCTGCTGTTGGCCAAACACAAATATATTTTACATCTCCCTGAAAGGCCTCAGCAGCTGCTAAGTGCTTGAGAGTGTCTTAGTTTTAGCAAGAATGACAGGTCCTTAAAGACCCCACCCAAAATTTGGGTGCCACCATCTTAACACTTGTTCAGACCTATGCAGAGGAATAGCTCCTGCCCCAAAACACTTAAAAAACTGAGCACACAGGGCCTACTTCAGTAAGTGCACTGCCGTATAAATAGACCCTGAGGCATGACCTTCTCTTCACTGACTTCACTTTTCGTATCAATTTCACATCACTCAAGTATAAAACTGATATAAAAAATGAGAAACTGGAAACAAAAAACCAGCTCAAGAAAACAGGAGGTGGGTAAGTCACACAGATGGAGCCCAGAGCACTCAACTCCCACTTTAGAGAATGCATGAGGCAGTCCAGAGCTCCATACTGAGCTGTAGAAGAAAGCAGAAGCATGCAGAAATTCCAGAAGCACCAGTGTGCCCCCAAGGCAGGAAGTTCAGCAGGGCCCTGCTGCAGCCCTTGGAGATGCCAGCAAGGGACAGTCAGCCCAGACTGCGACCCATGGACAGTGGGACCAAGGTGAGGTAGAGACTGCCCCTTTGCTTTGCATTACCCAAAACCTGCCCCAAGGGACCCTGAATCTTAACAGGATAACTGTAATAACAAAAATCCTGTTCATTCACACCCTGCAGGACTTTGCTCTCTCAGCTGCTGATGGTGATTTTTAATCACCTGCACAGACCTGGCTGAATCATGGGCCCAAGCTCTCTTTGTGGCAGCATCTTCTCCATATGGAGAGCTCAAAGAATGGACAAGAGCATTTTGGTCCCAGTACTTTAATCAAGAGTTTTAAATCCAAACCAAGGGCTAAAAGGAGCTTGAATATGGATATACTATTCCGTTCCTCTCCAAACTCCAAGTGCACAGTCTGATTGCAGGATGAAATTATTTCACAGTGCAAGCTTGTCATCTTCACTACAATCATTGCCTCAAACTATACTAAAAATACAGTAAGCATGAAAGGCAATGGTAAAAGAAAAGTAGATGATGTTTTTTTCTACAAACCACTTCTATGCTCATTTTATATCACTCTGTGAGACGTTCAAGCCACATTCCACTGAGTTCCATCTGACACAGACAGGAAAACGTAGCTGCTGCCTCAAATCACCCATGACCCAGCAAAGAAAAAAGGATACGAGAGATGAGGCATCTCCCTAAGCTCCCTGTGATTTGACTCATTGTTTATCGGGAGGGTTTGATTTGTAAATGGGAGGAAATATGTCTCCATTAAATTGTCTTCCCACACCAAACACATGCTGTAGAAATTACAGCCCTGGTTAAACAATGAGGCACACAAAAATCTGCATTGCTTCGTGACAGTTATTCTGCAGAAAATGAAGTTAGGGATAATATCTGATATTCTAAACTGCCATAAATCACAGCAGAAATGCCCAGTTGCTGAACACACCAACACTGCCAGGATCAACACTAAAACAGCCCAACCTCCTCACAGCACCAGCACTGGTGAGTAAGGCACAAAAGCCAAATACTTATCTTTCTGATTTGGAAGCACATTTGTTTGCCTGCAAAAGGATTACTTTATTTTAAACAGGAAAAATCCGCTACACTGGGGACCAGAAAGCCAGATAAAATAAGCATCTAGAAATATAAATAAGAAAAAGCAGAGAGAGGAGATAAGCTCTTTTGTCATTCATCTTGATAAACATGAATTAAATTTTTTTTCCAAGACATTTAATTCAGTTTTGTGAAAGGTACTGTGTAGGCTGATAAGCCACATTTTTCAATATGAATTTAGATATTAATATAATTAAAAGATAACAGAAATTTCAGATGTAATAAAATTTAATTGGTACAAAACAAATCCAAGCAGCATTGTGAAACCCTTCAAATTGGAAATGCAGCTGTCTGTCGCCTGTGATATAACTTACTTTCCTCAACATTTGAGCACATACAGCCTTTGCTTTTGGCAAAATCTCTGTAAAATGCCGACCCGGATTGCTTTCATGCCTGATTTTATATCCAGGGTAGTTTATCAAACCACTTATATTTACTATGGGAATCTTTAAGAAATTTATAGCTGCACCCAAAAGCCTGCTGCTTCTCTTTGTAAGGTTCCTTTAAAAATAATTAGCTGAACCTTCATGAAAAAAAAAACAGTGCACGTAAAAACATTCTCACATTTCCAAAAAAAATCCACACTTTTTAAAGAAGGAGAAAATTTAAGAAAACTAACTTCAGATGGAACTGTTTGGGGTGAAAATGACTGCAGGTAGAATAGAGGGAATTTCAGTATCTGTGAGATTTCTCTCAAAAGAGCCACTTGCAAGAATTTCTGAGTGCAAAAATGAGCAACTGCATTTGGGAGTTGGAGATTTGCAGACCTCAGTATCCGTAGGAGTCTCTCCAAGAAACTCTGCAGGGAAAATGCCAGACTTTAACTCCACTGCCTTCTGCACAGCTAGCGTGGTTTATGAAAGATTTAGCAAAGCTCATTTAACTGCCTTTACGTTTTCACCCAAACACAGAACAGAATTGGAGGGAAGAAAGCTTGATGCTTTTTTGCAAAGGATAACCAAAATCCTTTGTCACTTCATTGCTCTGTTTCTGGGTAAAGAACCCTTGGCAAGCAGAGCCCAGAGTCCCCCTGCTCTCTCTCTTTTCCCCTCAAAAGATGCAGCAGCAGAACCCTCATCCCATTTCTTGGAGATCCATTTCCACCACAGCTACAGAAACTCAGCTGCAGCATCGGGAACACACAGAGCTCTGACCACATGCTGCAAATAATGTCATATCCACATCTATTCATCATATATATATGTGTGTGTGTGTGTGTGTGTGTGTTTATTAATTTATTTATTTATACATATATAAAATATGTATATATTATATTTTTATTTATATATATAATGTGTGTGTGTGTGTGTGTGTGTGTGTGTGTGTGTGTGTGTGTGTGTGTGTGTATGTTTGTATGTATGTATGTACGTATGTATAGATGTGTGTATATATATATATATGTGCATATATATATATTCAGGAGCCAAACATCCCCTTATCAGAGGCTGGATGAAGCCAGTTACTAGTCATAGAATGTTTTGGGTTGGAAGGGAACTTAGAGATCATCTAGTTCCAGCTCCCCTGTCATGGATAGTGATACCTCCCACTAGAGCAGGTTGCTCCAAACCCCACCCAACCTGGCCTTGAGCACTTCCAGGGATGGGGCAGGCACAATTTCTCAGGACAATCTGTTCCAGTGCCTCACCACCCTCACAATAAACATGAAATTACATTTGCTTCCAAAACCTCTAGGCGTTTTTCCCGAAGTGCTTGTGCAGCAATTGAAGCTTTCCAGGATAAAGTCTTCACACTCAACACCTACTGAGATATTTCCTTAAAAACTTCCATTAAAATGTGGGAAAAGCCAGGTTAAGTTGCTGTCTGATAGAAACCTGGTGGGGACATGAGTCTTCTGCATTTTACCTGGATGCATTAACCACGATACTGTGAATTTAGGAAAAAATGAAAAGAGACAGGAAACATGAGCCTTGGTCTCTCCTGAGCTTGTCCTTCTGCATTTTATAAAGAATCTCCTCTGTTGATGTGGTGGCAGGGAGGGGCTCCTTGAGCTGGTGCACCCACGGTACAACCTGCAACTCCTCCAGCCACGGCTGGGCTGAGTCCAGGCGGGCTCTGGGAGCCAGCAGACAAATACGCTCTCCAAATAGACCAAAATAGAAACGAAACAGATCTCGGATCCCTGCCAAGCCCATCCCTCAGGTGCCAGGCTGCCCTGCCCTGGGGCAGCCCAGCAGGGCACGATGGCAGCAGAGCACAGGAACAGGCAGTCAGGGGCTGAGCACACGGCAAATGCACCCTGCAAGTCTTGGAGGGATGGTGCCAGTGCTTCCTATTTTACTTTCAAGCCAACTACCCTCAAAACCAGTTTGCCTGTAAGGATGGTAAAACCATCTTTATTTTTTCTGATCGCAGTTCTCAGGTTCCTGGAGCTTTCCCACTGTGCAATTCTAGTCCTCCTTCACTAGCACAGTTCTACAGATTTATTTAACTACAGGCTGTTCTCATAAAGCAAGCCCTTGGCTTGGAAACCTTGAGCCATTGCCTGCCCAATTCTCTCTTTCCAGATTTACTTCAGCCTCTGTTACCTGGTCTCTTGTGCTTTTAAGAGCTCCAGTGGATTTATATGACAAATTCAGGCTTGAATTTTGCCAGCAGGTGCCTCCATAACTTAAGACTGCAAAGATCCCTAAAGATATCGGTCAGAGCAGCTGAAACCAGACCTTGTATTTATGTTATCTGTCTGGTTATATTGCAATGTCTGCAGCAGCAAATTCAACAATATTCGTGGGGGTTTTTACCCTGATTCAAGTATACAACAGGAAAAGAATTCCCACTTTGGCTAACAGTGGGATAAAATTCTACTGCAAATGGCACTAGGGACAGGTATGTGGATCTTGGTGGTGTCCCAGCCTGTGACAGGGGTCTGGAACTTTAAGGTCCCTTCCAACCTAAACCACCCTGTGATTCTATGACTTCAAAACATCCCATCATTTTGTCCTCTAACTTGCAATGACAAATCCTAAGTGTCAACAACAGCAGTGCAGGGCACATTCCCAAAAACATCCAATTTAACCAAGTATTTGCCAGAAAGGCAGGACACTGTGCATTTTGTGAGTCTGTATAGAAATCCTCTCTGCCAAAGAGCCACTCCAAACTACACAAAACCAGCTGTATTTGAAACTACCAGATGCAGGAATTTGCACAGTATTTTCAGAGCTAATCTGGTGCGTTGAAAGCCAAGACACTTTGCCTCTTTTACTGTCCCAGATCAGATTGGGAGGGTCACTCCTGGTGAACTCACCATTGTAGCTACCAGACTGCCTTTGGAGTGTTTCAGCAATCTTGCATTCAGCACAATTAGAAAATAAACAAGTTTTTCATTTCATTCCATTGTAATGATACAGATCTCTGCTCTTTTCTTCTTTACCTCCAACAGGACCTTTTTGACCTCCACAATGCCATCCATAACACTGATGGGATGGTGAAGCTGATGGGTTAGTCCTAAGAGGCTGGAGGGGACCACTTTAAGTAGGATATCCCTTCACTTCTGCCCTTTTATTTTCATCCAGCTCTTTACTTCTTATCCTGAAGTACTGTTGTTTCAGGTATCAGCCACACAGACACAGCACTGCTGCTCAGCAAGCCAAGAAAACTGAGGCATTACACAGAGCTAAAACCTTTTTGCCCTTTACATCTCTCCAACAGATAAACCTATTGACTTAGTTACAGCCTCCCTGCAGCACTTTGCCATCCACGGGGAGCACACAGCAGCTCACAGCTGTCTCGTGTTGTGTCAATGACCTAAAGGACAGGAGCAGTTTGGTTCTGCTGGGGAGGTGAAGAATGTAACCTTGCTCAGTTTGGAACCAAATCAAACACTTGTTTTGGCATGATTTTTTCCCCAAAAAAAATTTAAACATAGGCAAAATATCTCACAGTGGCATACATTTAGATTAAATCTGTAAAGAAGTCTGTTACATTTGCAACAAGGCAAACTCTTTTTCAAAAAAAGTAATTCAACTGGAGTGTCTCAACTCCAACCTTCAGCTTTAACTTGTTTGCATCAGGAAAGAAATGGGGTGATCCTTCAGCCCGAAGCTTTAAAAAATTCTGTGATTTTTTCAGGGATGATCATAAATCATGACATCCCCCTGTAAATACATACTTTGATATTAGTGTAAGCATTTCTTCCTTTCTTAGATAAAAATGCTCCAACAATTCTCTGTTTTCTTTTGGTTTATACCTGATGTAGGGAAAAATCAACTCCATTTCTCTAGAAAATACCACTTATCTGTATTCTTTGAAGCAAGTGATAAAAACAAATAAGCTCGGTGCAGGCATGAATCTTTTTGCCATCCTGTTCCTCGCACAGGACTGCAGATTGATTTGCAATTTTTTTAATCAAGTGAGACTGAAATCTCAATATAAATTTGAGCAGCAGAACACAGGCAATTTTTTTTTCCTACTGTCTGTGTTCATCCCAATGAAAAGCTGCCAAAAGCCAGGCCTGTGGAGGACACCTGTGGTGTTTGCAGCACAGCAGAAGATATGTAGGGCATGGATCTCTTCCTCCATAGCTGGCCAGGCAATTGCAAAAACTGTTCCAGTCTTCAGAGCTTGAGAGGACAGGCTGCAGAAGTGAAATTCTACCTGTTTCAGAATAAATAAAATACGATCAAAGGAAGACCTTCAAATGAGTTTTGTTTCCCAGGGCTCACAGGACACTGAAATGAAACTTCTGATACTCCTAAGCACAAACTGCCGGCTGCATTTCTCCTACAAAAATTTTTCAGGCATAAATCCCAAGGTAGGGAGTTTTGCAGACAGGAAGCACAGTCAAAACACAGACCAGATAATGCATGTACATGATGCTGTCCCATCCACTGCTCTTTTCTCACCTGAGAATGCTAAAAAAACCCAAAAGGCATCAGACACAATAGCAGCAAGAGGCCATGAACATCTTGGCCAATAAAACATTTGTGTGTTTTGCTCCAAAACCCACCAGAGAAGTTTCCCCTCGCTTTGGCCAAGGCAGGCAGCAGCCCAGGCTCACTGCAGGTTACGCTGCTGTTTGTGCAGGTGAGGGCTGAACTGAGCTCAAAGCAGGAGCCAGAAAACAGCACATGGCATCCTCTGAGAGAAATACCCAACACAGGACATTATTTCTTACAGAGGAGCAGTCTCAGTCCCTGCCTGTACTGGGGAAGGGAAAGAACAGCCCAATCCCAGCGGGAAAACCTCTGGGCTGCCACCTCTGTTCCCTGCCAGACCCCCTGCTCTCCCCTACACCTCACTCCTGATGGCACATGAAATCTGGAAAGCTGTGTGCTTTCCTCTCTGGCCACAGCCTGAAATACACTCCATCAGCCTGACAGCCCAGCGTGGGGATGCTTTAATTACAGCTTCCCAGGGCTGAGCTCTCGGTGACAGAGCACAGCACAGCCACAGCTCAGCTCACTCTGCGAGCAAGGTTTAACAGAGCTGTCATGATGGATTTTTGTTCCAACATCACCGCTCAAGACATGACAGAGAGGTAGTTAAATATGTGCAGGAAACCTCCGTGCTGAAAATGGCCTTTCTCACCTAGCTCAGGGGCAGCAAATATAAAAGTGTCACTGTTGCCAGCAGACCATCGGCTGCTACTGAAGTTCACAAACACATTTCTAGGTTTTCAGCACTTACTGTCTGCTTCAGACATATAAGAAAGCACAGTTTGCAATGCAAATCAATAAATTACTAAAGATTGAAAAGTTTGTGTCTAACTTAAAAATATTATTTGGATTTTTTTTTAATTTTCTTTGTTCAAAATACAAAACCTGCATTATTCTTTACATTTTCATCTCAGGTAGTAGCCTTTGTGGAAAAAGTGAGTGTCATGCTCAAATGATCTGTAAAAGTAAGAACAGCCCTTCCAGAGTCTAATTCAGTGGCTTTTCAACTTCTTCAGAGCAGATAACTAAAATCCATTTACAGAAATCCCAGCACCCTGTACAAATCTTGAATACTTTGTAGAGAGCTACAACACCAGCATCAGGGCAGCAGGTTTTAGGCAGGGATTAAATGCCAGGGAAGATAGTCACTTAAATAAAACTCTTTTAGCAGGCAGATACTAAACCCTCCAATCCTTTCTGCATTACATTCTCAGAAGTGCAGCTCCATCCAGAGCTGCTAACACAACTAATACCAGTTAATGTTCCTGTGCATAAAATAAACATACAAGCCATACTGAGCCCCTGTCTACAACATTCTAAACAGTTTTAAAGATATAAATTGTTATAGTATGACTATGCTTCATATATTTGGGTTGAGTTTTATTTCCCATTAGTCTTCCACCAGGATGGTCTGATAAAAATGTCAAGTTGAGTGCAGAGCAGCTGATTCACAAAATCACACTAGGAAGTTAAAAAATTACGATAAGAAAGGTAAATATTAAATATGACTGCAAAATGCCACGAAGCTCAGCTGAAGTCAGTAGACACTATGGTAAACTTCCAAAATACAATGACAAAATACTGTTTATCAGTGTAACAGTCCCAAATTCAGACAAGTGTTTCAGATCTGCTTCATGCTTTGAGCATTCACACAGCTCTTCATCTGGAGAGCCTCAGCTCAGTTTTGGTAACCTCCTTGCTGCCTTCCTGAGTGCTTTCAGCCAAATCCATTCAAAAGTTCAAAGGGTGTCTCCCTGACCTGCCATTTTAGGAATATCACACAGACATATTTGTAACTTTTCACTTGCTTCTTGCAAGCACAATCACACGTTTCATGCCATTACAGCCCCTTTGGTAAAAGGCCCACTTGTCTATTTTCCTGCTAAACCATAATAAATTGTTATAACAATAATTTTAGTTGGCTGTGCAAAGTATTTAAAGAATTTGTGAGAGAAAGTTCCGGAGAATGTGAGGAAGAAAAGGTTATCTTCAAAAGTCAGTTCTCCTTTTCTTAAAATAATTTGTGTTCTTTGAAGTTAAGAGAAGAAGGATCTGGACTGTGAATTGATGTTTTATAGTCGTTGCCTTTTGCAATACA
This sequence comes from Acanthornis magna, assembly GCA_036785705.1. Lineage (NCBI taxonomy): Eukaryota > Metazoa > Chordata > Aves > Passeriformes > Acanthizidae > Acanthornis > Acanthornis magna. Next base: position 4,247,338 of record JAWUZG010000119.1, on the reverse strand, counting down.
ATTAACCATTTTTTACTGCTGAAAGTTTCAGAAAGTTGTCTTGCTGCATAATTGATGCCACAGATAAAAAGGACTCTGGTGTTTCCTCCTGGAGCCACATAACTACATTTGATTCTCATCTTCGTGTTTTAGAAAACCTACTTCTGGCCCATGATCAGAGCAAAAACTCCAAACAGCCAAAGACAAAAATCCCTTAACATAGGGGCTTTTCCAATATTTTACAACTTTTTTCAGGTTGGGAACACTCATGCCGGCTGGACATGTAAATGCTGCATGTCTGATAGTGTGTGGAACAGTAACCACTTTGGTCAATTTTAGTCACTTCATGAGAATCATGCCTTGATCATCTTCCTTGAAATGAGGCAGCACCCAGCTCAGAAAGCTGTGCTTTTCCCACAGTGTTACCAGATTTAGATTTTAATTAGCTCCAACCTATTCATTAACACCTCTCTTCTTGTCTTTGCTCTTCAGCATTTCAGTGTATTTTTAATCAGCTTATCAAGCGGGACAAAGATGATTTTTTGCCGAGAATTTATATAGTTGAGATCTCTCTCTTAAAAGCACCTGACAGAAGCAGACACTGTGGATCCCCCAGGAGGGTCTCTGACAGGGTGGTAAGGCAGGAGGCTTTTCTGCATTTCACACACAGACTCACCTGAGAGCATTTCCTCCCGAGGCACTTGGCAGGGGAACTCACCAGAGAAGGGAAAGGTGGTATAGAAGGAAGGAACACACACGTGGCACTCTATACACATGGCACAGACACACACAGCTTCCCTACCAGCTCCCCAAAACTATCCATCAGATCCCCAAGCTTCAGTAGCAGCAGGCAACATTACATGGGAGCTCTTCACACCAAAGACGAGGCTGTCCCTGCCAGGCAGGGTGCAGAACAACCTTCCAGTAGCTTTCTGGATAATTAAAGTTAAAAGTTCAGCCAAGTTTGCAAATCTACAGCAAATTCATTCCTTTGAGGCTTGGTGCTTTTTAGACACAGCCCAGTACAGAGTCAGGGCAAAGCTGGAACATCTCCCAAGGCATCTCCCTCCACTCACCCACAGCTGACCTCCTGCTGACTCAAGCCCTGGCAAGAGCTCTGGCAGCAGCCCAGGGAAGGGGTAAATCGAGGGGAAAAGGTCTCCATCAATTCTAGAGCAGCAATGCTCTGCTCTGCAGGTACCATGCAAACACCACACTGTCAGGCACAAGATCTCTCTGACCTTGTTATAACTCCTTAAAGATGACACCTTCATGGGTGAAGCATATTTTTTTAATTATTAGTAAGAAGGTAATATTGCTTGTAGCAAAGCCACTGGTGGCCTACCTATTTTTATTTAAAAATAAAAAGGCACAATGCAGTCACAGTCATTGTCTGTCCCACTTAGAGCAAAGATAAGCCTGCAGCAAAATTACTTGATGCAAAGAATGGTTCTGTAAGTTTTGGAGCTAGGAGCTCTATTTCTAAATATTAATATGATATCCCAAACTACAGAAGACCTTCATCCATTTTTCATTTGGTTTAAGCATTCTTTCCCTCCCTCAAATCTGCCCTCTCTGTCCTGAGCCTGCTGCCCACATCCTCCATTCACAGGCAGCCTCTGTGAGCCACTGAGCACTGTGAGCCAAACCCACGTGTGACAGACACACCACGACACTGAGTTAACAGGGGGTGCCTGTGCTGCTGTGAAAATAAAGCCTAGAACTGCTAACATGACTAAATGCAGTGAAATTAATTCTTCCTGAGCCTGACCTGTGCCTCAGCAATGTAGATGAACTGCTGGCAGATGGGGATAACCTTTTCCCACAGCTGTAATTAGCATGATGGCTTCGTAATTACATGGGAATTTAGATTTGTTTGGAGAAGGAGATAAAAAGCCTCCTGGGATCCGGGTGACTGTACTCATTACCTGCAGAAACATTAGCATCTAGATCAGGGCTGTTGGACACAGACAGCTACAGGCAGTGCTATGAAATTCCAGAGCATCCTTCCTGCTTGTATGTGTGGGACTGGGGACATCCCAGGGACAGACATGAACAAACTCCTCCAATTTCAAAATATCCAAAGCCAACTATTCAGTTCTTTCCTTTCACTCCCCCGTAACTCACAGTTAACATGACAGAGATGCAGAAAAGTGAGGGTAATGAGCTGTAGCTCGAGCATTCAGACTTCTGCATTCCCTTCCACAATCACACCTGGGGTGTGCAGGGCTGCATTACAGTGCAGTGCAGTTTGGGGTGGCAAAATGAGAAAGCACCGGCGAAGGGCTGTGCTTGCCTTTTACATCCACAGAGTTGGCGTGGTTTGTCAGTCAGGCAACACCAGAGCAGCTGAACAACAGGATGTGAGATCACAGCAGTCACTGCTGGCTGTCCCCAGCCCCAGCCATTCCTGATTAGCCCTGTGGTAAGGGCATTAGGTTGTTATTAAATAGGTCAGGTGCTCAGGTTTGCTGCTAAGCCCTCCCGCCCAGCCTTGCTGAAGTCCTCTGACGGAAAGAAACTGAACCTGTGATTTCCCCAGCAAAGACCTAACCCAAATTAAGCTAGAGGCTTTCTTGCCGCTTAACCCTGCAGAAGAGAGCTCAGCACCTGCAGGAGAGCACACACAGAGCCAGCCCAGCCAGGCTCCCTCCACTGCACTGGCAGGACCAGAAATGCTCTCACAGCATCCATCTGCTCCATGAGAAGCTCTGCAGAGGTGATGGCAGCAAGTCCTCAAAGCCTTCAGCGAGGCCAGTGATGCTGCATTTGCATCTCTCTGACAAAAAAAGAGGAAGAGAAACAACTCTCAAAGGCTGGCAGGAGCTGGCAGCAGTCCTAGTATCAGCTCCTGTGCCCAGCTTAACCTGTTGTTTTTCACCTGTGAACGTCGCAGGGAGCAAAGAGGGGCTGTGAAAGATGTCACTGCCCCCTCCACCTTTGCAGTGCTTTTTTAGAAAGACCAAGACAAAGAAATTTAAATGCATTTGGTGATGACATCTTTCCTCCCAAAATTAACAGGCATAAATTTCCACAGCCTTTTCAAATGATCCACTGCAAGGAAATTCACTCTTGGATCATTTTCTATAGTTGCTCCAAAGCATGTGTGCCCAGAGGCAGCACCACAGCTTCCCCCTACCCACTGCATGAAAAAGTAAATCCACCCTGGGGACAACATTTTCATTTTTCTGCAAAGCAGTAAGTCAGCAAATAAATCTAATTCACCCCCAGTATAAAACACCAGTGCCAATCATTTACACGAGGGCACGTAAAAATGGCACAACATTCCCCAAATGCAAATTTTGACCATTTTTCTGAGGTAAAATATGCTAAGGCAGTAAGTGCTTTATAGTCCCAGATAACTGGAGAAAGCACTTTCCTGGGACTGACTTTTGAAGTCAGGGGACCATTAGGTGTCTGGTTACAGGATTATGGCAAGGAGATGACAGATATATATCTTCACAGTGGACATTTTAAATATATATATAAACCATGCTCAGAATGGAGATGTACAAATTCTGCTGGGAGCTCGATGAAATCCAGGAGGAAACCTTTTCATCTCCCTGCTCTATGCACATGTTGGGTGTCAGAGAAGTGAAGACATCAGACTGGCTCAGTGGAGCTGCTACGAAAAGCCAAAAATCCTCCAGGAAATATTCCCAAGTGGGAAGCGATGTCCAGTATCACTTCAGTGTCATACACCATTAGCTCCCTCCTTTTTCAAATATTTTTGAAGAGAAAAGACTATAAAAATAGAAGAAACACGAACACCATGCTGCTTCTCAGCCCATGCAGGTCTCAACCCCAGCAGTCACCTGTGGCCACACTATCCATGAAGCCATTGCCTCCAAATCCCGGATGGTTTCCATTTCACCCTCTATTGCTTTTGCTCACAACCAGGTGAGCCCAGAAGCTGAAGCCTCCTTCTTAACCATCCCTTAAATCAAGTTGAAATCAGCTGAGCTAGGGCCAGTCTCTGCACAGAGGTGAGTCTCCACGGAGCAGCTTTGCACAGTGAGCAAACTGCAAGGTGTCCAACTTCTGCAGAGCTCCCTGGGGCAGAAATTTACTGAGGAATACAGGATGGGAGACAGGAAGGGCTGGTTGTATCCCATATGTCAATACATTTCCATATGTTTATCTGCAGAAGTCCAAACCAGTTTGGAGGTAGGAGCCCAGTTCTGCAAAATTATTTTTCTTTTTTTCCAAGCCAAGCCTGACCCTGGAGGATAGCTACAGTCTTTACCAGACATAGATGATGATTAAAAACACCCTTGACAGGTAAGCTTGTCTGATGACTTTGAAACACTTGAACATTTTCTGTCATTTTTCTCTTCATGTGCACGTAAAATTGGATTGGCAGTTTGAAGCTTGCTATTAATTTAGCTCCATTTTTAAACCTCAGGGACCATAGTGTATGACAAAGCAAAATTTAAGCATTTGAAACCTGTAAGATGACATGAGGACAGAGAAAGGGGCAAGAAATGCTCCAGCAGAGTAACCAGCAGCTCAGGTATGGCAGTGTAACGCCTCATGGGGACACCTAATGCCAGGTTAAAAATAACCCTATTTCAGAATGACATCTCCTCTTTCAAAGACAATTATCCTCTTCCTGAGATGCCATTCAATTCCCTGATCCAGAAAAGCTAAAGCTTTGTAATGATTATGATTTGAAAGATTTTTTTCAGAGATGCAAATGCAACAATTAAAAAGAGCCCACAGAATTAAAAATTAGCTTGTTGCATTTTTTCCATGCATATACCCCTCCCCCTTCTAACCTCTTGCAAGGCTTCTGACATCAATCTTTTAATTTTTGTTGTGCACAGAGTAATCTTTTCAAATGGAATGGCTACATAAGCTCTGCAGCTCTGAAAGCCTCTGTTCTCAGTGCACACCTTCAGGAGACACCATTTCTTCTTTCAGAGACAGGACAGCTCTTTCAGAGTCCTCTCTGCTGGTTATTAAACACACCCAGTGTAAAGTGCCCAGTGGCCCAGCTGTCCCTTCCAACCATGGGTCCCTGCACAGACCTTTCTGAGGCCATCTGAGAGGACCTCAAGATGCTCAGGAGCAGTTTGGGAAACATTTGATCTCCATCTCTTCTTGCCCAGCAAGGTAAAGATGATGTGGGTGGGAAGGGGAGGTGAGCAGTGAGGCACAGGAGGAGCCTCAGCTGACAGACACAGCACAGCTCTGGCGTGGGGAAAACCCTTCCCAAAGAGTGTTATGTGCTGGAATACCAACCCAGAGCAAGTCATGGGTTTGACAGCAGGGCCAGAGGAAATGGAAAGACCTGCAAAAGCAGTGCTGGCCCAACAGTCCTGGCATGGAATGCAGCAGCAACAGCAATAAAATTCCTGTGAGCCTCCTCAGCTGTGTGGTACCATCTATTTCTACTCTTCCTTTCCTGCAGCCCTGCTCAGAGCCCAGACGTACCCCAGTGTCAGGCTCCTTTCCTTCAATCTTCTCACCAGCACTGCTAATTGATCTCAGCACACACTAATTAAACTCAGAAGGGGAAATTTTTTCCATCATGGCAACGTTTCAGCAGCAGAGCACATAGCGTTTAATCAAACTACACTTATCATATAAATATTTTAAGAAATCCACCTAAGCTGTTCTCTACTCAAGCAAATGGAAATCTATTAAGAGCATTAAAAATTATTGTGGGGTTTTTTTCCTAATAAGATCCTTGTAATAAGAATCATTTCTTCCCCTCTCTCTCCTTCCCTCCTCCCACAAAACATCACCTGACTGCCCACAGAAAAGCAAAGCATAACCAGGGGACACCTGTCTACAAATTACTTAAAATAATCCAGCAGGCACCAGCTTGGGTTTGCAACAAGCCAGCCAACCCCCACCCACTGCAAGGGCAGCAGGGAATCCAGCCTTTTGCTGATGTGGGATGGCCCAAAAGGGGTCTGCTGACATGGTCCAGGGGTCCCTCTTAAACACAGATGTACAAACACTGACTGCGAGCACACACAGCTGCTGGCTCTGAACAGTACAGACTCCTCATTCCTGAGAAAAGGCAATTGGCCAGGGGGACACAGCTCAGGCTGCCAGGCACAGCCCACCAGCACCTGCCAGCGTCCTCGGGGGGCAGTGAGGGACCAGGCACTGCACCAGCACACGCCAGGGCCACAGCTGCCCTGGGGCACTTGCAAAGATGAAGGAAAAGCAAGATAAAGGAAAAGCCAAGCCAGGAGCTGCATTCAGGAATTTAAACTTCCGCATCAAGCTCATCCACCCTCTGCAGATGGAGATTTGGTCATAAAAGAGATAGGAGGGGAGAGGGCATGTTTAGAAAAAGTGTTTTTCTAAAAATCAAGAGCTCCTAGGTAGCTGCTCATCACTCTTACCCTAGGAAAATCAGACGCAACAGCACTTCCTGCAATAGATTAATCTCATTTTTTAAATGCAAGGCTGCTCTCTGTAGGACTGAAGAAGTCCTACCTGCTGTTTGAAACATTTTAAAGCCCTGTCAGGCAGCAATTGGTGTTTTTCCAGTATCAGCAGCACACTAGTCCCACTGGCTGGTAGCTAAAAATCAGTTTATGAAAAAAGTAACAGTTTGTTCTGCATCCTAACAAAGCAGTATCTAGATATTCCCCTTGATAAACAAAGCAGCTGTTCTGCCCAACTTAGAGCCAGAACTATAAACAATTCTCCTACATGGCATGCTGATTTTCTTTTTTTCCCTAATTGCTGGCTTCCGAGTTTTATTCCGTAATATGCAGCTATTTATGTAGTTACAGCAAAGATCATACTGCTTCAGAGTAATGGCACACCAGGTTCAGAGCAGGGACTGAGTGCCCTGCAGCCATGTCTCTGCTGCAGGGAAAAGGATCCATTGCACATATCCAGGTGTCTCAGGCCCATGTCGGTCCCTTTCAGCAAATCGGCATTTTCTGTGCAGGACTGACAGAAATTGATTGGGCACTTCACGTATTTATGCAGCCTCGTGGGTCTATTTTGTAGCCAAGACCAAGCTCTTCGCTGCTGCTGGCTTTGCATGAGGCAGGTTGCCTTCGCCCAACTCACCTCACTGAAAACAAGTTTAGTGACCTCCTCAGGAGCTGCTGGCTTAACCAACTCTGTCTGCAGGCTTGACATAGATAAATTAATTATTTCAATGCATAAGCTCAAGTAAAAAGATAATCTCCAGACCATCTTGTCCAGAAGAACTGGCTCTATTTTATCTTGCTTCACTCACACCTCATGGCACCTTCACCTCCTGCACAGGCATCCTGAAGACAAGTGCACAGAACACTTGAATTATAGATCCTGCCATCTGTTCAATAATGGATCTGATGCATCTGTGCTGAAGAGAGAGATGAAAATGCACTATCTCCTTCCCCCTTCTGAAATATTATCACATGTGCTACTGTGGATAAACCTTCAGTTTCGTCACTGACATCCATTCCATCCTCTCAGAACATACTCTGCATAGTTGTGACATCAGCTCTCTAGGAAGAGGACAAGAAGTGTTGGCCCAATGAAGAATACGAGCCAACAAAATCACACTCCTCAGCCAAAGAAACAAATACTTTAGAAACTGCCGTATGGAAATTCAGCTAATAATACTTTCTTGGACTGCCTTGGAAACAAGTGCCAAGGAAAAAAGCTCTTCAGTAATTCATGAGGTCAGAAATACAGAGACAGCCTAGACAAATTGCTAAGCAAGATCAATCTAGATCAAGGAAAGCACAGAATGCTACTAAACTGAGCTTCAGCAGTCTTCCAAATACAAATTCCAAATCTCTTTCTGAATCAAATGGCTATGCTAATATCATCAGACTTGTCAGGCTGCTGAGTACCAAGTCCAAGAGAGAGGGTGCTTCATGCCTATTTTCTTCCTATGCATTAAAAAGATTGTTTAAATTAACTCTTCCATCCTCCCAACCACGATTATAAAATAAATATTCTCTCAACAGCACTGGGCTAGAGCATGTTTCTCCTTCTGCTTCCAAGGTGTCTCAGACCCAAGCTCTCCATGCTGCTCAGACACTCGAGTCACACACAGTTATTCACGGCTGGCTCACCCTTCCAGACCCAGACTCCAGGAAGGCTGGGCTGGAGTAAGCCTGCCCTTGTTGGATTTATAGCAGATGAACAAACATGAACGTGAACCAGTTGCATATAAGTCCTATGCCTCATCCTGAGGTTCATGACTGCTTCCAAAGTCAGAACTCTGCCAACCAGGAGCTAATGCTTAACCTAAGAGACGCTGCCACATATGGCAGAGCACATTACAACTGGTGAATGTCATTTGTTTCAATATTTGCCAAAGGCTTAGTCCTACTATTTAGATAGTTTTATAAACATCTATATGGTATTCTGTAAGTAGTATTTTAACCAGGTCCATTTTTTTTTTTTCTGAAGCCTTTTTATCCAGTAAGGAGAGCTCTGCCTGTTAATTATATAAAAATTTGCTTTAATAGTGTTCACTAGCAAAGAACATCCACTTGAATACTTTTAATTTAAAAATAACCAACCAAAAAACAATCCACCGTTTTTTCCTGCTACTCCTGTTGCTGGAAGTCTGGAAAATAGCAAGGGAAGTGCTGACACCTACAGGACATTTGTGTGTCTAGAAACCCATATCTGGTTAAGCCCTCCTACATCACTCACATTATGGTACAATCAAACAAGCAGATGGCTCAGAGTACAACAGCTACTCCATCAGAATTAATTTACAAATGAATGGAGTAATACTTCATACACTTTTTCAACACTTTTTTTTTAATACGTCCTGTGAACATACAATCCAGGCCAATTCATGCTGATTGTTTGAAGCTCAGAAAGCTCAAAAAATAAGCTATCAGAGTACTTTCCAGTTCTGTTTCTACTCTCTACTTCCCAGTCTGCTCACAACCTCGGCACTTCTCATTTCTGTGTCTAGCTTCTTTCCCTTTTTTTTCTGGCAGGGATGAGTAAGGAATGGTCCCTGAGCACTGGTAATTAAGAGATGTGATTTCTTTATTCTATTAAGAGCAAGCACTAGGACATACGTTGGAAAGATGCTTCTCCCCTTCACCCAACACTTTTCCTAGACTATTTTTCTTTCCCCCTCCTCATCATCAGCTTTTTTCTCATTTCCATTTTTCCCCAGCTGAATATAATAATTTATTAAAGCTGTCACAAACTAACGCCTCCATCACCCTATTCAGTGTGATACTTTTGATTCGCTTCTGTGCAGCTCTGCAGAATCAAGTCACCCAAGCCCAGCAGATCGTGCCACATCCCTCAGCTCCATGGGTACCAGGTGGAACCCCGAGCTGAGCACCTCACTGCAGCTCCACAAGGACTTTGTTTCCAGGCCCAGTTCAATTCCTACACCCTGCCTAGTCCCAGCATGCCCTCACCAAGAGGATAATTTCCAAAAGACATCTTTCATACGAAGTAGCTCCTAAGAAAGCAATTTTGATTATCAAAGCCCTTTTCAAGAAGCATTAAGAAGCTTGGCTTTGTTCCAGGGAATTGGGAGGAGGATTAACATTAGCTTCAAGCTGAACAATAAAACCAGATATATTTCTTTGTGGTCCAGAAGGAGCATTGAGCTCTAATCATAAAGACAAAGCTAGAGACACACATTGGGAGTTTTCAAGTGGAACAAATGGTGAAGAGGAAAAACACAGAAAAAGGTAGTTACATACACATTCTCAAGATAATCCAGGATAGAATAAAGGAAGGATTAAACACAAGGAGGAGGTTATTTGGTTTCTTTCACTATCTAGGTCTGTATTTCTTTTTTATATTGACATCAGATTCATTGCAGTTATACTGCTAAAATGAATCCTCAACCTACATTACCTTACATAAACAATTCTGGTCTCATTTCCTTCAAGTTCTAGTCAAAAATGTCTTTAGCCAAAGCAAACAGGTAAGACACCACAGACACAAGTGCCTTCAAATACCCAGCATCCAAAACTACAGGTTTAGACTGACTGGAAGAGATAGAGCATGGATGATGCTCTCGTCCTTCCCCTTCTCCTCAGAGGTTAAATATGTGGGATGGGAAAGACTACTCTAGAACAGAGGGTTTCCACTGCTGAAATTGCATCTCTGCAGAACTGCAGGGGTACTGGGAAAAGATACTTCACTGACATTTGTTGGGCTTGAGCACTATGGTGACAGAGCGACATTTTAGAGCTGTGCCCAAGAATAAAACCACTGCATGAGAAGGATTCTGCACATGGTTTGACCTACACCACAGTTTATTTGTAAACATTTGTTACATGTGTCAATAATTTAATTGAACACAGACTTTGTACAATTCAATGGATAATATTAACAATGTCACACTAGAAGAGCACAACTGTATACAGTTACAGTTGTACATAAAACTCTCAAAATACAAACCATTTGAAACACTGAACATGAAAGTAAGGAGAAATTTGAGAACAATGAAGGAAAAGAAAAAAGTGCAATAAGTCATGATCAAAAAAACTGAAAACAAATGTAACACACTTCTTAGCTAGATCCTGAACATCTTCAGGTATATCCATCTAGCTTCAGTACTACTTAGGCTGTGCCAGAGGACAAAGCCAAGCTGTCTTCTGCAAGTTAAAAATCTTGCTGAAACAGAAATTTAAAACAGCTTTACAATGTGTAATGCATGTGATTTTCCCCACAGTCAATAAAACTACCTGAAGAAATTGATTTAATTTGTCTTTATTTGCAATACAATATAAAATAGATGCTTTTGGTACGAAGATCTTTGAGACCTGCTGGGTTTTTACACCATATTTGAAACAAAAGTCACATAGTTTGAAGCCTCTTGACCATCCCAAGCACTGGTGCTGTAGTAGTTTCAGGAATTTCAATAGACTTCTTTGGTTGTAATTTATTCAGTAAACTTCAGGTATGCAGACTTGAACATTTAAGCTCCTAAACTAGTGTTGAAAGCCCCTAAATTAGAGTGGCTTGAGTTCTAAAAACTGCAACACATCTGGAATTCTCACCATTAACTGTAAGATTTATGGGTATCAACCAACTTTGAGGAGCAGGCTACTTTTATTTAGAAACTTTACTTTAGACAACCTAATAACAAAAGATATCCTTCACTTAGCAACACTGAAGAATATGCAGTGAGAACAGTAAGTTTTCATCTATTTTCAAACTTCCATACAACTTGCACTATCATCACTTTACATACTAGTATGGATAGTGCATGGCAAAATTCAATACAATACAGCAAACTGGCTCACCTACTGCAGCTCACAGTAGCACTTAAAGTAACATCTGTAGCCCTGAAAGTGTAAGCCATCACCTAACTGCCTAATTCCTCTGCAGGGCTAGGTACTGGCTTAATCTCCATGTAACAGTTCTCATAGTAAATGTTTTCTCAGCCATTTATAGAAGATTGACATCCAATTCCTCTTTATTTTACTTTGGAGGAAATAAGGCAATTTAAAAACCACTATGGAGAGTATGCATGTCCAGTACAAAAAGTCACTGTAGTGTAAATGATCAACTTTATATGGATAATGTAATATATGAAGAATGCTAAGTTCAGCTGCTGCTGGTAAAATTCCAGAACAAAACAGATGTAAGAAAGCAGCACTGAGCAAACTGAAGTATTACAGACTTCCAGTTTCTTAGAGGACAAGTCCTACACTTACACTTCAGAAATGTACATAAAGCCAATGAAAAAGAATGAAATCTTCACAGTTGTAAATTAAGTCATTGCATTATCCTATCACGGTACATTTGTCCTCTTCAAGCTTTTGACATGTTTTTTTCATGCAGAACAGGATACAAACCCAAATGTTACCATTTTTCTCCTTGCTGCTGTTCAGCACCATCTGTGCTACAGATCCTTGACCCATTATGTATTGCAGGATAGTAATGACAGGATGATTAAGTCTCACTTTTAGTTACGACTATTTAAAACAAGGCAGTTCTAGTAAAGAAGGGAGATAGCAGAGAAGTCTTAACACTACATTGCTCGTTCTCCTCATGTGCTAAATGGGACAGACTTTTTTAAGCTGGCAAAAAGTCGTTAATACCTAATATAAACAAAGTAACACCATGCTACATAAAGTCATCCCCTACAAAGAGAGTGAGAACACGATTTTAGATGAAACAGCTTACTGTTAATTTTTGTCATGATCAACGCTAATAGTTCAAGGAACACAGATTCACTGAAGTCTCTGTCTTCACATCTTCTGCTGTTATCTTCCTTTGCTAACGACTGATGTGAAAAATCAAGAGTTCTGTTCTTTCAAACATTAATCATCAAGACAGAACTAGTTATCTACCTTAAACTCAATTTATGACAACAGTTTACCCACAGGAATCATCACCAGCTTCAAAGTACTGCAAAAGACTCCCAAGTGGGATCAAATCTCAGACACTCCTGGTTTCATACCAAGAGGAAGATGAACCCATTATCATTAAGAACTCTGCAAACAGAGATAACCACCTCAGACCTTCCCCAATTCCATACCTCCATCAAATTCTGACAGAGATGGAAGTGCACCACTAATCTTCAAAGTGGCCTTAGGTCAGCAGCAGGACATCAAATCTGCACTAATTCAGCCTCCTCCTTCCATTGTACTGATTTGTCAAGGCCCCACTGTCAAGCTGAACTACAGAATTCAACAATCCTTAATGCCCCATATCATCATGATACTTTTATTTAATCAGTTGGTATCACTGAGCTTTCAGAGGAAGAGCCAAATCTCTTACCTTTATACAGAAAGATTTTCAGTAATACAGTACAAAACTAAACAGAATTTATGTCTGAGTAACGAACATAGAAAACTACTATTGCAATTTTGTGGTGACAGCATAGAAATTTAACAATCATCAGAAAGCCTAGAAAGGGCATGTTTAGTTATAAAAGAAAGATTGTCTCAAGATAAAAATAGTGCTGACAGCTAAAAAGCTCTCTGTTGCAGCAAGATATGCAGTAATGAGTAACAAGTTCTAGACAGTTTAAGTACTTCCCCAATACTGCAACACAACACATTTTTGTAACACTACTTTTACACGGGTTATGCTGCAGCAGCAGTACACTTCTTAGTGGTTGGCACTAGGAATTAACCGTAATAGAAGAAAGGCATTTAGTGATCAATGCACAAGAACCTCTATTTGACCTGTTCCTTAGGTGTGGTTGAAAAAAACTGAGGAAGGGGCCCATCCGTTCCATTCAGATAATACACCTTCCTTGAACATGAGATTCTTGGCAGGAAGAGGAACACCCATATCTGCAGAAATCGGCTGCAAAAGTGAACTTGAAGAACCAGCATCATGGAGCTGATCCAGCGTTGAGATACCTTCCTAAAAGCAAAAGGAAGAAAACCATGTCTTAAAAACAAAGAATATGACAGGCTAATCTAATCTGCAAATACACTTTTGAGTTTCTGAAGTGTGTTACTATAATCCAATAAATACCAAATGATTATGGAAGTAAAAGCAGAAGAAACAAAATTAAATAAGCATACAGATGCCTCAGCTGCATCTGTGTGTGCATTATTTGGCTTCCAATAAACCTTCATGGAAGCCTGAGACTTAAAACTGAAGACCTAGAAAAAAATGAATGCAAATCTCTAAAATCTGCAGGACACTTATCAGACTGCTATTTAACCTGTACCATGCTAAGATGGATACATATACTTGAAGGGAATGACTTAGCCATATGCTGAGGGGTATTATTTCCCAGAACTTTGGTTTTCTCATCTTAAAACTCACTTCAGCACTTTTTCTTTTTTTCTCTCCAGAACCATCACCTAGAAAAGTGTACCTCAGAGATAACATCTAACACATTAGGACAGGAGTCATTTGAGACTGACAGTTGGTTTCAGGGCTTCAAACCTGCTGGGAATCTCCAGCATTCTCATAAGGAGACAGTTTCAGCACCACACCATCCATAACACTACCTGGTTAAGTAACCTGCAAACTTATTATCTTTCTGAAAACACAGAGTTTTAGAGAAAAGTATCATAAGAGAGAGCAGCTAAGCAGATTCCATTTTATACATGGACATGCCTTGCTTCCATGCAGAATTAGAGCAGGCTGCAGACCTGGCATTCCGCTTTGCTTACTACACAAGATCCCTATTCTGCACCTAAACTCTTAAAAAATCCTCCCAGAGTTTTACGTATTTATAGTTACTGAACACTACGGTCTAGAGGATCTTAGGAGAAGTACAAAAGTAACTGGCATGAAATCCATGTTAAATATTTTTCCTAAGGAAACATATTGACTTGAGAGGCACATAAAATAAGTATCTCCCTGGTTTGCAGTAAATCTCTCCAACATATCCAAGCAGCCACCACGCAACCAGCAGACTAGGCTGTGTTACAACAGGACTAGTGAAGGACAACTTTGCTGAGCAAGTGCCATAAAAAAGAATGAAAATAATTACCCACCAGAAGCAACCACAGAGTTGAAGTAAGTATTAAGTGAGGCTAGAGAAGGGATAGGGAAGTACTTGCTTTGTCCTTCAAGTAGCACTTGAGGGCTTAATACAGTTCCCATTCAAAGAAAAGACAAACAAAACAAACCATGCATGTTTCCACAGACCCAAGAATGGCAAGTAAGAGGGCAGAAAGGGATGACAGACAGAATGATTAACATCTGGATTATTGCCCTTTACCTGGAATGAATGAACAAAATTAAGGACCTGAAGGGACAGCTTTCTACTGGAATGTAGGAGTTTTTGAAGACTGTAAAAAACAAAACAAAATAAGCTATGTTCAAGGTACACAATTTTTTACTAGTAAAGTACCCCCATAGTAACTTGCTCACAAATCACCCCAGTATTATCTAACATCATGTGACAAAGTTAAAAGCTTTCACAGATAAAGCTTGATAATACTGTCATCACTGAAGAGGTGCTTGGCTCATCTGCTCTTGAGTCTAGTCAGGTAAAAGCTATTTTCCACACCATTTACAGTCAATAAAATGAAACTATTGCAATGGAAAAATATTATTGTACATAAGACTCATTATCTAGGACAGTCTGGTAACATGACTTTTAAGAAGTATGTTAGTGACACACTGTTAAAAGCAGGCCAACTACTATAACAAGAACCTTAAGCCTTATTTTCAGGCAGCTTTACTTTTGATTTCCAGAATCATGCCTTAGGGAAAAAAAAAAGCCACAAAAAATAAACCAAAAAAACCACCCCACCAACTCCCCAACAAAACAAAAGAAACAAACCCAAAAATCTCATTGTTGAAAGAATAATCTTTCCTAAAGAAAAGCTGCAGTAAAAAGCATTATATAGATCACAAGCCGTGACTAAACTTACCAAGTGTGAAACCAACAGTAAAGAAAATTTCCATAAGAGCTGAATACATTTTACATCAAAGCATTACCAGCAAGCTTTCCTCCCCCACTCCAGAACAGTTAGGAGAAGGAAAAAAAGCCTGTGCTAGGCTAGGAAGGGAAAATGAGTAGGAAGGCATCCAAATTTACTTTCTTCCTGATCTGCTCATAGACAGCTTAGAACAAAGAATTAATTTTTGCCTTACAGAAACTATAAAAAAAAGCCTAATCTTAATCTTACCCCAACTAAAGACTAGTTGTACATATCTATGAGCCAAAAACCAACTTCCTTACATGTTACAATTAGCTACTCTGTAAACATAGCTCAGCTCTGCTTTATAGTCATTGATTTGTAGGTACCTCTTCCAGCAGAAGCTCCAAACTAATACACACCACCTGTTAAACCTGCAGCCAATAAATTACAGCTCACCTTTCTTTTCTGCATAATCCATGAGTAGCAATCTTTCTGCAGACCTTCTGATTCAACTCAGAGCTGAAAAGTGGAATGCCAAAGCATAATTCCAGGGGAACCCATTCCAGTTCAGTTGTGGGTACTACAGAAAAATAACAAGAGATGACCACGTTTTAAGAAAGCAAGAAAGCTCATTCTGGGGTCAACAATCTTGGATCTGAATGCACTAGATAGTTCATGCTTTTTAAAGATAGCTCATTTCTACTCAAATATTTAAGGGAATCTGAAGAGGAATTTAGCACTGAATTTGTCCCAGAAAATAATCAAACAATTAAGGCAGATCCTTAAAAACAAGGTAATGTTTAGAACAAGCCATTTGTCATGTTTTTACCTTCAAGGCTTTGCTTGACTGCAGAATCCATTGAGGTTTCTTCTATTACCATCTCAAATGATTCTGTGCTCCCATTTACATCAGATCCTGATGCTAGTTCAGTCTCTCCTAAAGGCAAAGTAATTCTTACATTAAACATGCACATAAATATAAGTTTAGTTACCTTGGTCCAAGGATTCTAAAGCTATAAAACTGGAAGAATGGATAGGGAGAAACATAGGGGTGACTCATTTTGGGACTAAAGGGTTATTTAGGGACTCTCAACACTTATGAAAGATTAAGTTCTGGCATATAAAAATGGCATTATTTATTTTTAATATTTAAAAGAGTTTTTTTTCTTCATTGACTTTTCTAGTTCAGTGATTTATCAATCTATATTTGGTATTTCTGAGCTAGTCTCAAAGAATTAAGAAGTAAGCCTACTGCCAATTAGATTTACACTCAAAATGGGTTCCTATCTGTGTTCCATAGTATTTTGTAGAGTTAAAATCAAAGCATTTAATCCTTTGCTCACCTTTGCTCAAGTAATTGTATGTGAAATTAAGGGGACACAGACAAAAAAACCACAGTTATTGGTAACCAACCTCTTCCATCAGAAGCATCACTCAGCTTTCTGTTAGCACGTTGACTTGAAGGATTCAACATTGTGACATAGCCACAAAAATGCTGCAAGTCCACTTTGTTTCTCAGTATTTTCAAGGCCGTATGAATGCCCATATTCACACGAGAGAAATCTAATAGGAAAAAGAACCATATTCCAGCTTACTCTACAAGAGGTCTCCCCCATAACTATGTGGTTCCTCTCTAGGCCAAGCTAAGTTTTTTATTTAGACTTTTCTCACTTGTAATGCTCCATCATAGTAATCACATTGTTAGACATGGGATAACATCAAGCATTAAATGGTATTTTATAGTACAGTAACAGAGCCAAGCAGAAAGAAAAACACAAACAGAAGACAATCTGTCTCTCCCACACAGACACATTCAGACAGCAAAGATGGCAAGGTTCAGCTAGGAATGAAGTGTCCAGCACTTTCAGTGCCAGAATTTTTTTATGGCAAATTCAATGCAAGATACATGTTTCACATATCTGAAATTCTGAAGAATTAGAATGCAGCATTAGAGGTTAATAAGGAATTTCAGCACTGAGTTGTTCATGTCAGAACCTGAGAGATTTTAACTTCAGGGTTTCTTCCTACTCGATACTAGATGAAAAACCACACATGTCAGAGAGAGCAAATATAAAAGTAACAAATTTTAAAACTAGTAAACACTAAATTAGGAAGTTAGTTTTATTTCTACTTGGCCCAGACTTTCCTAAGTAGTAGCTTAAATAATTTTAGATTTCGTATCTGGAAATTCATACTTTTATGACAGCTCTCACTTGGAGAGGTTATGGCCTCAATTATGCAAAGCTTCTGTCCTACTCATCAAGGAGTATTGAGAACATGTTAATTCCTGCCTTTCAAAATCAGTTGAGCTAGGCAGGCTTTGAAAGAATAGATTTTGCTAGCAAGGCTTTTCCTGGGGAATAAACCTCCATAGTAGGTTACCAGTGCTAATAATCAAGGTAAATTTGTTCAGTTTTGGTCTCACCTGTCTTACAGTTAAGAAATGCTCAATATAATATACGGAAGAATTATTTATGCAGTTAATAAATATGCTAGTTAATAAGCAAGTATGCACAAAGAAAGATTTGGAGGTATTTCGGGAAGTTACTCCTTTACCTCTGTGTTAGGAGAGAAGAGAACCCAAAAAACACAGTCCAATTAGGTCAGAAAAGATAGAAAGGGGAAGGTGTTATCTCTAAGCCCAGAACAGACATGTCGACCATTTAAAACGTTCAATTTTCTCGTATGACTCACAAGATCAACAAAATTTGTTTTAAAAGGATTACTGCAACGTTACTGCTCAAGGTGATGTGCAAACGATGTGTAATGTAGTGTAGAAATTACATTGAAGATGATCAGTTACCTCCCTGTTGCTCAGCTTCATCAAAAGGGAAAGGTATGTGCATTGTTTCTCCCATTCCGTGCATGCCATGCCCCTGAACATCAAGAAATTAAATTAGGAACAGAAAAAATACTCATCAGCTTAGCTCAGTCCCACTTGTGCTCCCTTTTAAGAAGTCCCAGCCAAGCTGATGAAACAAATAAACAAGTGGAGGTATTTATGCATTAAAGGTCTTCCTTAGCTGAAATAATTACAGTACTCCACCTTTCCCCTTAAAATGCAGGTGGTAAATGCAATGAGGTTAAGTTTCACTGAGGAGGAGCAATTTTTCTCTCCAATTACTGGCTATAGAAGTATTCCCTAAAGGCTGAGCACTTTTGGAGCTCAAGGGAGTTTCTACCCCTGCATACAGAACATTTTTCAGCACTCGCAGGCTGTGTACAAGTTGACCTTTGAGAACGTGTAATTTTATGTTTGTAATAATATTAAACATCAATTTATTTAAATGATGAGAGTTCAGTTGAACCAAAGAAACTGATGAGGAAGCCACTTTACTTCTCCCAAATAGAAAAATCCAACCTATTCTGCTGTTCATGATAAACACCATGTTTTGTTCATACTTTACTGTAAGAGCTAAATACCAAGCAGTATGAAAATGTGCATTTCTTGATCAACAGTTCATAATACCGGTTACTTTACATCACTGCTCTCTAAAAAGGCTGTGGCCCCTTCACTTTCATTCCAGTTTACTATCTCCTCTACTCTAGCTACCAAAAATCATGATGCTTGCCCATAATACAATAACACACACGATGTGAATTCAGTCCAAAACCCGTGTCTTAACTGCCACTGAATCACAGCAGCATGGCCTTACAGAAGTTAAAACATATTTTTCATTTCCTGGCAAAAGTGTAGTTTTAATACAACAAAAGTAAAAGTGTAGTTCTTCTACATTGTTAATATCCTCTACCACATAACAGCTTATCTCAAAAAATTATGCAGGTTTTTATCATTTATACAGAGCACTCTGTACCTGAATTAGAACAGCAGAATGTGTTAAAGCATCATTCAACATTGTGAGCACATTTGAAGTAGGAACCACTCCTGGGTCGTGACCCCAAGACGTTATTAGTAAGCGATCATAACCCTGAAAGAGAGAAATCAAGAGTGTTTGTAGTAGTAATAAATTATCTAAGCACATAAAGTAAAATACTAGAGGTTAGGCATTAGCATATTGTTACAACCAGGAAGTTATCATAGGTAACTACTGCTCTACAGGGTTGTACTTGGTACCAAGGATCACTTACGTTTGTACTCCTGGTAAAGATAGAAGCCTGCCAACCTCAAAGTTAAGATGCTATTTTGGACAGGAAATACCTGTCACCAAGTCCTGTACAGCTATGTGGCCATTGTGGCAGCCTACTAGCTAATACAAGATGAATGCAATCCCACACAAATTTAAAAGCAAGATATAAGATGGATAAACGAAGACTATCAGCAGAGTACAAAGATCAATCAATCCCCGAAACACCTATCAAGGGCAGAGTGGGGAACAGGAAGACAAGAACACTAATTAATTTTCTAGTTTCTCAGTTTTCAAGATTGAATTTCACTGCATCTCCATAAGATTTCTAGAAACATCTTGACAGTTCCCTAAGAAAATGACATTACAAAAAAGCACGAGAGAAGCACTCATATTCACAAAGAGGAAAAAAAGTCCAGACTGGGACTGGGATAATTTCATTCAAGAAAATCTGTCCTATCAGCACACTGAGATTCATGCAGTATTAAGTTTTCCAAAGCTACCACACTGAATGCTTTTTTACTAATAAAAGTGCATAATCCATACATGTACTGGTGGTTTAAACTAATGACAGACTAGGGTTTGAATCAAAACAATTGCCAATAGCCTTACAAAATGCCTTCTGCTGTACAAGACTTAATTCACCTAGTCCTATGTGATCTTACAGTAAATCTTAGAGGTATCTACAAAATTTTTGAAATCATAAAGGGAAGGGACACATGAAAGTTTTGAGGAATGGAATCTATAAATCCCAGTGCTAAAGAAGCCTGCTGATGTAGGTACACCAAAGAATGCACTCCCTCTCTGAATGTCTCCATCCCATTCTAATATATTTAGTTCCTCAAGTATCTACAAGATGAAAAAAAAGAGATGAAAACTGTAGAGGCTTCTCTGCAATTATAAACTTAAACGATACTTTTTTACAAATTCCACTGTGAGCAGCAAGACCCAAACACTGCTAAATGCCCATGGCATTTCAAATCAAAGTCAACAGATGCAAAGATTTTTTGTCCAGGAAAGTTTAAAAGTTCTCATGGCCACTTCCACCTACATTTTTCTAGTATACAGAATACCCAGCAGTGCTCCTTTGTGGTACATTTGTCTTTAGTAGCATCTCAGAGACACAATGGGAGAAGGCAGCATCAGAAATCTTTCAGGCAGAAGTTGATCAGCTGTGCTGTTTTGTGGGGCTCCTTGCCAAAATACTGTAAGGATGCTAAAAAGTTAGGTGGATTCAAGGCTGGAAGGAATTGAGGAAATCAACTCATCAGTGCAGAGCCAACAATTTGAGTCACAATCTCTGTGTACAGAGAATCACATGCAGCTCAGGGAGTTCCAAACCAGAACATGCAGGAGAGTGGAAAGGTCTTAAGAGGAAGTGTTACATAATGCGCTGCTTCATCCTGTTTCCAGACAGTGCTACAAGTCTATGGGGCTAGGAAGACCTTTTTTCCAACCTAATGCAACCTTTATTAAATTATTCTGCCATTTAAATTGCAGGGAGAATTACAGCCAATAACTCCAAAGTCTCCATCACAGATTGGGACAAACTGGAAGTGATCATGTTAGCCATCTTCTAAACCAGGCAAAATTACTGTAGAAGTGACATTTCTTCAATGATACTTAAAAAAAGGCACAATATAATAGGTCTCCATCTTCTCACAGAGCTCTTCTACTTCTTTGTAACATGCTCTAGGGACCAGCTTAACCTAAACGCTTAAGACTGCAGTACCACATTTCACACTAAACTTGAAATGGGTGGCCATCAAATACACTGGAGTCACATTCTGACAAAGGGAGAGACATAAGTAGCATTCCTTTTTCAGAACCTTGAAAGACAGCAAACCACGATGCCACATAAAACTTGCTTCTAGAAAACATCTTCTGCAATGAATTGTACCTCTGACTTCAACTGTTATTCCTAAACAGCATACAGCATATCTCTGAAACACTTGGATAAAGAAGGGAGAATAAATCCATGCACATACCTGAAAAACATCTGGAAGTTTTCGAAGACGTGTTCCTTTAGAGAGCAACAAGGAGGGTGGTCCTTGTCCAGTTATATGGTATATATACAGTTTGAACCAAACTGAACTGACTTCTGGTATTGCAGGCCCAATATGCTGAAGAGAGATCATTCAAAAAATTAGAAATAACTTCATATTGTAACCAGTCATACACACAGATTTAATTTAAGAAGCAACATTTTTAAAGAAATATAAATCCAGCTTTTCAGCACTGAAGTACAAACGTGTTACTCTCTACTGATTATATTCAAGGTACTTAGTCCAGTGACAAAAGACTCTTCACAGAAAGGTGATAATTATGTATTTTCTGTGACTCTAAATTCAAGAACAAAATAGCTGTCATTGACTCTCACTCAAACAAGAAAACTGTTAATAAGTTAAACAAACTTAATTTACTAAATATTCACATTTTTTCTCAACTAAACATTTTTATTAGATTAATTACAGTAATTGTCTACATGCCAATAATTTTGTCACTTTAAAAGGAACATCTAACAAATGCATCCAAAAAAGCTATTAAGAAGATATATTACTGCGGGGGGTGGGGTGGGAATCCTTCAGTATTTTTTCACCTGGGGTGTACAGCTGCTAATAGGTCGAATTTCATTCGTGAGTGGTGCCATGGAAACCAGCAGAGTGTAATTTTTGTTGAGCACTCTGCTGCAGGTAGCTGGATCCAAACCGAGCAAACTCTCACATCGTAACAGGTCCAAAGGGAACCCTATGTTCAAAATACAAGATTCTTAAATTATCACTTAAAATGGAACATACAAACACAAAGTATGATTTCAGATTTTCTATTCTCTGCTAAGCCCTGCATACAGTGCTTTCCACAATGAAGTTTTAAACAACTGGGGTGAATCTTAATAAATCTGTACAAAATTTTAGCAATTCTAGGCATACAGGGTTGTCTGACACTGAACTAATTCCTCACCAACTAACTGAACCCAGGAAATAAATACAGAGATACTGAGGAAGTTAACTAAGTTTTAAAAAAACCCTAAAAAATTATCCCCATTAGAAGAATACATTCCTTTTCACGGCTTGAAAAATGTTTCTTTGACAGAACAGCTGTGAATAAAGAATGACCCCTCTACATGGCTTTCAGAAGCACGTGATTTAAAACAATTTCTTTCTCAAGTTCAGGTTGTCTTGCCTTCATTACATTTTAACCTGCTGCTCTGGATCTTAAGTGCAAGCCTTGGCAACAAAATGTGTCATTCAGCAAGCAAACCCACTAACACAGGCTCCAAGGATGACGAAAAATATTTCAAAGTATTTTTAAACAAGTAGGTTACTGAGTGCTTTCTACAACAGCAACAGGGGCAGAAAGCTACGTCCATGACAGATAAGTAAACCAGCTTAGAAGAATTTCCACAAGTGCTCACAGTACCATTATTTGGCTGATCAGGCTGCACAGCTTGTGCCCCCAGGTCTTTATTATGCCGCAAAAACAGTATCGTGTTTCTCAGTGTAAGGGCATGATCAAAGTATCGCTGTGCTTCCCCTTCCCCTGTGCTTTGAACCTAAACAAGAAACAAAACAAATGCATACAAGTGGCTGGTTGTTTACATAAGCATCAATTCCACCAAAGGAAAGATGAACAGATTAGCATTCTAAAGCTTTGTAATTGAGTAATAACCCTGCAAATTATATCCAAAGGTGATCTACAGCAACTATTAAAAAAAAGCAAGTCTTGGCCATGCCAGTGGAATGGTCAAAAAGTATACAAAGACAGTATCTATAAATCAGAACCACGACTCAGTCTTTAGGTATAAGGATTGAAGTGTCCAGTCATCCTGACTGGTATGAAATGATACAGCAATTAACAGCACTGCTCCTACATAATTCTTCAGCTGTCCTTCTAGAATTAGCTTTCGAAGGTGGAGTTGGCCCCTTTAACGCTTCAAGTGCTGAAAAAGCATTTTGCCAAACATGTAAAAATTTACCTTTTCCAGCTCCACCAAGAAGCTGTCAAGACTTTCATCAGATAGTTTCCCAACTTCAAACATAGTGACTGCATGACTTTTCAAGTTCTGGAACAACAAAACAAAACTGTCTTCTTTGAGAATGGAATGGGCATGTAAAGGTATTATTAAGCCAAAAATTTTACTATTCAAAAATAATAGAGAAGATTTTTTAAAATATTTATTTTTTAAATAAAGCTGTATTATATTGATGTCAAAGTAATTTAAAGCTCTACATATTTATTCTTGGCATAATGTCAAACAATTTGGACATACTGGTGAGAGATTTCCCATCATTAAAAAGGCAGTGAGAGTAGAATCAAACAGGAAGGCAATGCGCTTCGTGTGTCCACTAGACAGGTTCAGGCTGCTCACACTGGCTGTTTCAGCTAATAGAAAACAAAAAGGAAGTAGATGATCACATTTGTTTTATTTAAAAATAGTATCATCAAGTTTAATCAAATCTAATGACAAAGAAAAAAAAGTTAGTTATTACCATACCAAGTAAAACAAAACTTCCTTATTATTACTAAACTACTGATTGACTTAATTCAGACATTTGTATCTTTGTGTCAATTTATATCCACAATACAGATCAGTCACATCTTCAGAAAAAAAACTATTTAGCTAAAGGCTCTTAAACCAGGAAATAGACACCACCTCCCCCACTGAATAGTCCATATGACAAAAGGATCTCTATAACCTGTGTTTCAATTGTTTCTAGACTTCTTTACAGCCCATGCCACTCTATAAATATAAAAATAATTGATCCTAATGTATTAAAATTTACTGTTAGTGCTAACCTGGATCATCTTGACTGTTGGTATCTGTATCTGTGGCTGATGACCCAGCTTCCTGTATAGGACTTCTGTTTTCCCCACTGTCCCATGAAAGCAGCATCTTTTGAGGATCCAAAGTACTCCTATTAATGTGAATTAAAATCCACATCTATTGGTCACTGTAGTACCAGAGAAGTATCTCTGCCCTCCAGCACTAGTAGTCCATGCACAGGCATACCCAACACATGCCTTTCAATATGTCTAAGCCCTAAATCAGTCAAGCTTAATATCCCTCAGGGTCCTGCTTTAGCTTCAGCAGAAAGGCTTATTGGGAGTTTGAAAATATCAGATTGTGAAAAAGATCTGCAAAATCAAACCACCATCATTGAAGAGTACAATGGAAAAAATCTAATCCACTTATTCTCACAGTCTGAAAAAGCATTAAAAAAAACAGGCATAGCAGTAATTTTAAATGGCTTAGCAGATATTGAACTAACAGCACCTAAAAATTCTTAATGCAACTTGGCATTTCAAGTTGGAGAACTCTTTGTTGATTGGTATTAACAGCACTTTCCTGGGAAGTGATACAGATGTACACATACATGAGAGTGTCACTGACAGAACTGCAACGGTACCTGACAGCGAACAAGCAAACTTTATGCACACATTCACTGCGAACAGTGCCAAGAGCCACAGCTTCTGTAATAGCACACTGACAGCTGTTATTTCTGGCCCCAGGAACTTAAAAAAAATGCACACTCATTTGCTGGAAAAGCGAGCAACTAGCTACCTAAAGGTAAAAAAGCCAGCAGTAAGTAACAGCACCAAATTAAGTACTCTGAATTTACAGACTAAATTACTATTCCTCATCCTCAGATTAACATGAGAATCAAGCATTCTTGTCATCATACACATTAGAAAGCCAAGTGAGATTTGTTATCGCAGAAGTCTAAGAAAGCAACCAACAGCTTTACAATTAGATTTTGGTTCTAAGTTTTCCCTTCAATGAGAAAATAAGCCTAAGAAAGAGTAAAGACACTTACTTTAGTCTGTTTACTGAAGGAACATTCTTCCATGATGGATGCAGATTATCCAGGTTTATTACTTGGCCTTTTTTATGAGCAAAGCCTAACCGACAATACATGGACACAGCATTCTGCAGGAAGACACACACAAAGTAAAGAACTGCTGTATGAAACCAAGTCTGCAAAACAGTGAACTTTCTGTATCCAGTCAAACAAATGCATTGTACACACATACCTTCACTAAAGATAAGTCAATCTCTAACACATTTGCCAGCTAAAAAAAAAATAAAAAAGAAGAGACAAGTCAGCAATACAGTATTAACAGTGCAGGTGATTCACTATTTGTGGGCTTTGGCATGTTTGTGTTGGTCTTATTTCTAAACCCAGCCTGTACTGGGTAGAAGCAATTTTGTCTGCATCGAACATGATGAAGAAAGAGCATGAATCTCATAACTGTCCCACTTGAAAGCATGCAAAAGAAATATAAGACTATCATCCACTTTGTAATTTCTAGGCTAACCATGTGTACCATTTTAGGTTAGTCATGTATGTCAGAAGATCCACAAAGAAGAAAACAAATTCTGCATATATTCAATGGGTATTTTTCAGATATTTATTCACCAAAGTTTGAGCAGATCTTATGAAAACATATTTCTCATATTCAAACTATGCTTATGCAAAAGCTACATTCCTACTTTAAGCCAACACCCTGCATGCTTTCACTGCCAAAGAAAAAATTACTTGAACTTTTTTATTTCACATTAGCAAAACAGACTTTGTTCCAGTTCTTGCTCATATAAAAGCCTACTTTAGTCACCTCTGTATAAATTCATTCCAACTAATGGAATTGTTTCACTGAACTGAAGGTACTCCTTCAAGCTTGAAGCACTATAAAAGCTACAGGTTGGATCTTAAGCCTGGCAATATGTCTAAACAAAATCACTTTGTATCAATCAGTATCTCTAAGTATTTTTAGCAATGTGCTTTGGCCCATTTTCAAGCATTCCTATCCCCCTGACACAGGTTAAATTTCACTTACCTCTGCCACATTAGTATGTTCATCTATTGAAACAAATATCTTGTACAGGAGTGTTTCAAAGTAATCACCTTGCACTCTGTTCATCACAAAACCTTCAAGTGGTGGCACTGAAATAAGAATAAATTTCAAAATTACAATCTGATAACTTATTTTATTGAACTGACACTGCATTAAAACAGAAAAATAACTTCACACTTTAGTTTTCATGGTACCTGCAATTTTGAGGATTTCCCAGGCACAAAGAATAAAACACTGAAGACAGCATATGAGGTATTTGTAATTACCCCACTCCTTAAAAAAGTAATGCTTGTCAACATGTTTTCTTATAGAAACTAAAGCTGCTCTACCTTGCATCACAGCCTTGCACTCTCCAGCTCATCAACTACAGGCAATTTCCAGTGTCCAGCCCATAAAACGATTTTGTAATGCGGACGGAGATTAAATCATGACTGTGATTGGAGTAGGCCACAAAAAAATCCACACCACCCACATGCTCCAGAACTGAGAGTCCCAAAGCAATTATCTAAGCAGTAAGTCTCTTGCATGCAGAGGACTTTTACTTAAATCATCTCTACTACAGCAATGCCAGGTACTTTTGCATGACCAGGTTCCAAAAAATTTATGCCTTTGCAGATCATACCGAATTCAGAAACCCCTGAGACCTATCACAGCATAACAAGCTGTTCAAAGGGCAGCCCACGTGCTGTGCTAGTTTAAGCTCCTACACAGTCCCTAGACACAGCCCGTGACTAACTGAGGTGACAATACTCATGAAGAATAGAAATGGTATCTATTAAAACCTTGCATCTGTCTGGAAAGAAGTAAAAACCCATATATTTTTGGTAACTACAATTCTCTATGCTATTCTTCCTTTTCATTACAAACCTATTGGAGGGTACTTATTAATTCATGCCATGACTCCCACAAAAGAATCTCATCCTACCTAAATATGTGTTTATTATAACCTAAGAATTTAAGTTGAAATAAATCCTATATACAATAAAAACAAGGGTGGAAAACATTTAGTCAAGAAAATGTTTCATCGCTCAAATGTTTTGTTTGAGCATGCACATGTACACAGACAAGCAGCTTCCAAGACAGAGAATTACAAGATAATTGAAATGAAACTGAGAAAACATAGATATAATAACATGACATATTTACTTACCTGCTATACAGCTGTCATCAGATATTGGTACATCAAGGTAAATAAATCCTTTGTTATACAAACCTTATAAATAAAAGGACACCATTTTAGAAAAAAAAAAAAAGCACTTTCCAAAGTACTGAAGATATAAAACTGACTTCCCCACCAGCAAATTCAGATTAGGTAATTTTTCCTAATAGCCTCCACGGCAGTATTTCTTTGCAATGCACAGCTCAATAAATCACACTTAATACCAAGCAGGTGGCACCCTAAACCAGAGTTCCTCACTGGTAGCCTGATGCAGCCCACTTGGAACTCCACAAGTACTTGCAAGACAGCACAGCAAAATGACCACAGATTGAAGTAGCTCCATTTAAAAATATGAGCAGATCTCTGCCTAAATGTTAACTTAGTTTTCACCATCATCACTGCACTGTCAAAAAGTGGGGTTTTTATCCTGAATTGGCTTTGTCAGCTGAGGATGCTGGCTACATTTGGCTTCTCAAGCAAGAAGTCATGCACTTGGTGGCAAGGATACAAACTAAATCGCATCAGTTCTGGTGGTCCTCACATGTCCTTACCACACATCTTCACAGAAAGTGTTGTTTATACAACTGCAAAAGTAAATTCTGGTGCATTTCAGCACAAGGCATGACCAAAGCTGCAGCAGATAAAGACAGACACTGCATACAAGAAGGACAACAGTATAGTAAACACATAAATTGCACTTTCCCTGCTTAAAACTGATTTGAGCACTAAGCATCTCAACTGAGTTCTGCAGAGAAGACAAGCCAGTATGAAGTTTTTAAGAAGGGGAAAAAAATTACAGTATAGTGGTCTTTAGAGTCTAAGTTTTGTAACAGCTACCATAGAATTATAGAATATGCTAAGTTGGAAGGGACTCATCAGGATCATGAAGTCCAAGCCCTGGTCCTGCACAGCACACACCAAAAATCACACCATGTGCCTGAAAGCATTGTTTAAATGCTTCTGGAATATTAGGTATACTTTAATGGCAAGGCATAAAGCTGAACTGCACAGCATAAATAATTTATAGTCTGTGGTTCCTTTGGTGTTACCCAAGATCAATCCATCTGTGCCATATTCACTAGGGTGGTGGTGAATACCAAGAGCCCTCAGGTGAAGTGCTACTAAACACCTGAAGTGGAGCTGTCAGGATGTTTCATACACACACAGAGCTCAGCTATGTGTGTGCCTACACATCTACAGTGTATCTAGTTAAATTACTACCCTCACTCAGATCTTAAATAAAATGCCTGCATTAACCCATCAACTCACCTGGTTTCACACTGACACAACCACTGTTCAGCACTGGCAGTAACATGCTCAGCTTTGCAAAACAATGTGTACCAACAAACAAGCTTTAATGGATAAGGATGACATTACAAATCACCAACATGTTAACTAAGTGTGCTTTACACTGTCTCTCCTTCAGATTCAGCCCTTATAATTGATACAGCCTTACCTATACACCTGAAATGTATTGGTGGCATGGTAGTTTGGACTAAACGGTCCTATTTGCCCACAAAATACAGTCCTTCTTGCAGTCCCCTCAATTGTCTACATATTCTTTTTCCATACATCAGATCCTTCTAAACCTACTAAATGTGAGCTGTAACACTCTCCACAAACACCACCAGACCATTTATGGAAAGATTATGAGCTGGTTTTGGATTTCAAATTTTATTAAGCCCTATACTGTTGCAGATCCCCTCCAGAGCATGAACTATACCTACCTCACTCTTTTAAATTGTTTGGCTCTGCCCAGTTAACAACTGAGCAAGGCAACTAAATTCTGCCTCAATTTCTTATTAAAAACTACAGTGCACAGGTTTCAGTGCTTGTAGTAAGCCAAGCCCTTACAGACAGGCTTTTCAAGGAGGATTTTGTCAGTCAATGCTTACTCCCTATTATGATTTGTCTATACCTATTACTTGTTACACTGAAATGGGAAGACATATGAATAACATTTTTCAGTAACAACTGCAGACTTCTGTGAAGCAAGACAGCCCCATTTTATGGTATTAGAATAGCAGAGAAATTAAAAAAACCTCTCCTTCTTTGAAAAGCAAGGAGTGCATTTTAACTACCCAGGACTACCAATTCTAACATTTTCAATTTTAGTTTCTCTTGTCCGCATCTACATCCTCTTCTCCCACAATCTTTACTGACAGTTTCTAATGAAAGAATTTGTTGACTCAAACAATAACAGAGCAATAACAGAGCTGCTAATTGTTCACTGTCAAACCATTTACAAGATCTAGACTGCAGTCTGTACAAGCTTTTGAATATTTTCCTCCAGCTCTCCTTTATGCCTCAGCTGTCTACATCACCTTTTATTCCTAGTTTCCAGACACTACTCTCAGAATTTACCAAGCAAGGTCGAAAATAGAAAATAAATGTTTACTAAAAACTTACTGTGAACTACATTGAAGTCTAATGAACCAGCAAGTTGAGGACCTGAATCAATTATCTTATCAATGGCAGACTTCTCTGATGTAGTACAAATCTAGGTAAAAAAAACCCAAAACATTAGTCTTTTGTAGAAATTAGTCTCATGCAACTTACTTAATACCACTCAAAAAAACCTCAAACACTTCAGCCTCAAATCAGTCATAAGTAATATTAGAGCATAGGGAGTAACCCACATTCCTACCCAAAATATTTGCACTGAAGAATTCACTGCAGTTCCAGTTAAAAGTCTTTAAATTTTTTAGCTTGTCCCCACACAAAATTATGCATGCTCTAGGAAACAAAATTAATTGCACAAGGATTTGGCAAATGAAGTCCACAGTATAACACATTTGCTCTTTAAAACTTCCAAATTGAGTGTTCAACCACACAACTGGAATCATTCTAGAAAGAGGCCTATTACAATATCAAAATAATGTGCTTTGGGTTAACTACCCTGGGCTGGAGGCATGTCAGAATATAAGTAGTCTAAGATATTAAAAAAATGAGATTCCATCACTGCTTTAAATATGTTCTAAACAAAAAACTTCTGGATAAGAAAACTGGTCCAGATCAAATGACCATATGTGCCCGTTCTGTGAGAAATGAAAGCAGAATGAAGATGAAACATTAAGTCATCTCACAAGTTTTTTATGTGCAAACAATGAAAAACTAAGCAGACACAAAGAACAGAAACAATGAAAATATGTATCAAATTCACTGCCATTCTGATACTAATTACACTGAAGTTAAAGATTCAGTTAAAACTGACCTGTCAGGGTTTAAATATGAAATTTTAGAAAACATGTTTTGTTGCTTGTTCCCTACAAATCATATGATCATGCACATAATTACCACAGACCGGATGATGCAAAACCACCTCTACACTGTACATAGTGCAGAAAGTACAAAGGGAAGAGATGGTAGAATATGTCGAAGAAAACATCAAAATTTCCATTAGTTACAACCTCAGTTTCCGTAAGAGAGTTGCTGCAAATCTGTAACATAATCTTTGTGTATTCCACACAAAAGCAAGCCCCTGTTTTCAGGGACTATCAGCATTCAACCAGATTTAGAGATGCAATCCATACTACACTACCTTGATGTCATCCTCAGTGATGTAACCAGCCTGCACAACCCACCACGCCTCTATCGCGATCTCCACGGGCTTCACGGGTAACAGATCATGGGCAGTTTTCCTTCTGAAAAATTTCTGCAGTGGTACAGTCCATTTGAGATGGTAAAAAAGAGCACTTCACATGCACAGACATTCATTTACCTTTCTAAAAACTGATCTGTATAAACATCCATTTTTAAGTACATTATATTCACAGACTGGAGACACATATACTATTAGCATTGGCACTTAGTAAAAGTTTCCCTCTTCTCTCAAATAACATGGAAATAGGAAGGAAGAAAAGTATTTCCATCTGATATTGTTAAATCTTCCCATAAGCTCATCCATAATGTAGGCATTGCTAATTAAAATCCACACTATTCTATCATATTAGGATCAAGTCCAAATTTAAACTATTTGTGACATTTTCTAATTTGAACAGGTAAGAGAGCACAAGAATAGAAATAGGGTATTTTAAAGAAGTTCAGTGATTTCAAAAATCACATTTTAAGAATACATTTTATTTACTTTAAGGGATAAAGTACAACATTACCAATAAGCACAGTGTTAAAAAAATACAGTGAATGTCAATCCAAGAAAGAAAAACTAGAGGATACTGTTTATTTATAGACCTAAATAGCTTCTCTTTGATTGCACAGCCATTACTTTTTGATTCACTATCAGCTGCATATTTTGGTAAGCTCACTTTGATTTAAAGGACTATGAAGCTACTGCAAGAGCACTTCTGAGCTCCCTGAAGAAAGGAATGAACTTAGTGCAAACTAAAGGCTCTTCTTCTATCAACAGCTATCACAATGTTTTCCACATGTGCTGTTCACAGCCAAAGATGTCTGAGCAGACTCATTAGCGTTGTCTTAGAGAAAAACATACACACTGCAAGAATTTACACCTAGATGGAAGACTGTTCCACAATAAACTGTGATCTCAACTGCACACACAGAAACATGGAATAATTCTTTCAGAACCAGTATCATTATTCCATGCTTATAGTGGCCAGGACACATTAGTTATCTGGCGTCATAAAGTGCAGCTCCAAAAACATAAGATAAACAAAAATGTAAAAGTCGAAATTAACATATTTTCCTTTACTGTACTTTGAATTTAAACCAAAGAGCTCTTTATCAACTTGAGGAAACATAATATAATTAACAATACACTACCTCACACTCAATTAGGTACACTATTAAACTGACCAGGGCCAGGAAATTATTCCATGCTTCATTTCCTATGAAATAATATGGGGGAGAGGGAGGGAAGGTAAAGGAAAGGGAAGGAAAATTAAAGACAAACTTACTTTTGAGGACCTACATTGGTTCATTAGATCAATATACTGGTTTCTTCCTATGCCAAGAAGTCTTAGACCTGAAAAATAAGTATGATTTTATTTCTCTTTAGACAGGTTTAAAATGAAGATATATTAAGCATTCTTCAAAGAATCTGACCTACTTCTAAAATAACCTTTTAAATTACTCTTATCCAAAACAGAAGGACAGTTAGAGGAGCTAAATTCATTCCACAGTCCATCCCCATTCATTCTTTGTGTACAGGTTAAAGAAAAAAAAAAAAAGAAATACTCTATCACTCAAGTCACAGGGCAGCAGGGAATAATCCAACCCCTTTCCTCCTACACTTAAATCAACAACTTCAGATTAATAGTGATAGCTTTTCTTTCCCCTAACAAAGCCCATGCCATACACTGGATTAGAACTCTAAGAATTAGACACAAAAGGCCACTTAATCTTCTAAGGAAGATGATTAAGATATACGTGAGTTAAACTGAATCAAAATTTAATTCTATAATCTCTAGCCTTCAACCTTTAAGAAAACATGAACAGAGAGTAGAAAGCTACTCATCAATTTTAAGCCATATTCTGTCTCAGCTTTAACTTCAACTTTCTAGTTCAACACTAATATTTATGAAAAAAAGTAATTAAAGAAGTTTAAGCCAATTATACCATAGTCACTAATCTGCAGCTGTGCTAAGATAACAGAAATGTTGGGGGAGAGCGGAAATCAAACAAAAACAGGAAAACATTTTCTTTCTTCATACTCCTGAATAACACTAGATTTCCAACAAGCAAAATGGTGCTGAGGAAAGTTCTTCATCACCTGTTTCCCTGCTGCGAAAATTACACAGAGGCAAACTACTAGTTAACTGACAGTATCCTTCTAAAACCAAAACCAACTGTTTTCAAAAGCTGCAGGCTACTCCTCACTTGACTACACACTATCCTTAAAAAGAACTTTATGAATGTATACCAAAGGCAAGGAAATAAGTATTAACTACAGATAACTTTTCAGCGGCAGGTTTGATCAATACCCTCCCTGTGCCATCAGTTTACATTTTGCTCTATAACACTTCTCAGTATTGATCTTACTCTGTTCTCCTCCACCAGGTTCAAGGTTTCTGCTCTCCTAAGCTCCCCATCCCATACCCAGAATGGTGTAATAGATAAAACATGACACACCCAGAGCATCCTAAAATACCAAATCTTATTCCCTCTCATCTCTGGTACCATCCACATTGATGCCAATTCACAGCAGTGTCAGCAGCCTCTCAGTGTCCTGCTAAGTCTTCTGCCCAACACGTGCCAAAAAAAAGCACACTAGGAAAGGACCAGCAGCTCAGTTTGCTGATGTACACCAGCTGGAAGTGCAGGCAAACAGGAATGCACAAGAAGCAAGGACAGAGTCAAGGTTTTGTACCATGCCTCTCTGTAGTCAAACCAGCCCAATTCTAGTCCTGCCTGTACAGACAGAACTCTGCATGAAGAACATACACTCTTAATATCACTATTTCAATGCTTCTACGCCTTCATGCACATGCTCATATTCAAGTAAACAGATGCCTGTAAATCCATTTTCAGAAGTTCCTTATTTCTACTTCAATGAAAGCAGTAATGCAACTAGGTAACACTTACAGTCAGCAGCAGTGAAGTTGGGTAAAGAATCATAGCTTTTTTCACTGTTCATTATATCCTTAAAAAGAAAAAAACCTTTTAAGTTGTAAGAAGAAAGCAATTGTGTCAGAGAAGCAGGTACAAATTCTGCCTGTCCTTTTTACTTTAAGAATGAAATTTAAACAGATCTATTAAAGTCAGTTACCTTATCAAACGACAATTATTTGATTAATCATTACACAGTAAGTTAAATAGATAAAAAGTGAGACTTCTGTTTAATGTAAGCTTTGCAAAGAAAAATATTGACTGAAAGACTAATAAACAAAATCCTGTATCTCTCTTCACAAAAACAAACCAGCACACAGAATTGCTAACAATAATAACTGAATAAACAAATAACTAATCCATTATGTCTGCAATCACTATACACAAAATAAATTAAAAGCACTTCAAATACCCAACGAAAATAAAAGAAGGTTGGCTGACAGAAAACAGAACCATCTTTGTTCTCATAAAAACAGATCTGCTTCAGGCTTCTCAAAAAGCTTCCAATGTGGTTAAAATGAGATATTTCTTTTACAGTTTGAAGTGAAGACTCACAAATCTCAAACATCAAAAGAGTCTGGTCTCAGAGTGAGTCCTACCCCAGCTCCACATGACAAAAGTCCAGCTCTTGAAAGGCTAATGGGGCAGAAGGGAAAACACTGCAGGCAAAAGCAGTTTTCTAGAAACTTTCCTTGCTGTTTCTTAACTTCTTAGCAGACTGACACAAAACCAAAGAAACTACCTGACACGGCTTTTATGCATTACTGGGCCATTACCAACATCTCCAGACAGAGAACAACACCCTCCCACCACAGTTCTGCACTCACCTCCATTATGCCTGTGTAATAGGAAAATGGTGTAACCCTCAGACCTTTGACCATGATGTCAGACAAATGATACGGGTACAACATGAGATGATCTCGACTGTATTTTAACAGATCTTCATAATATTTACGTTCATCTTTCTTGACATGCTTAACTACAAGGGGAGAAAAGGTTACAATGTTCTATGATGCTTAACTTTTTTTTTAAAAGTGTTACAACAAAGGATTAAAAATAGCATAATGGCAAATGACAGAAAGCTACAAGCAAAATAAAGTAGTGGTGCAAGGAATTCAGCATCCAAGGATTTCTACATATGATACAAATAGCCTCAAAGGAGCAGATTTATCTAAAAGGTTGCCAGGAAGTGGCCCATTGAGACACAACTCATGCAGGCTTTAGAAAATTTATCTTTTAATTAGTGAAATTATTATCTGCTTTGGGAAGACAAATGGATTCGGTCAATGTAAACTAAATTGGACATCTGCAAACAAGTCATAACCAAAAGCTCCTTTGAGTCAGGGAAACTGCATCTCACCTAGTGACAGGCTTGACTAGTCAAATCCTCTCTTAACATCTCTTAATTTCTTGGATAATGATAGCAGAACTACAGTAGGAATTCAGTTCCACCAGCCAACTCAGGAACCTTCGAGAGTGCTTTGCTAGAAAAGTTGCCAAATTGACTCAAAAGTCAAGATTTTTTGTGATTGTTTATTATTTAAAAGTATTTATTTTCAAGGAAGGAAGGACCTTTGAACTGGACTTGTTCTTGCAGTTTTACAGCAAAGACAAGCTTCCACACAGAAAAATGGGCCAGCAGTCAGAAGTTACTTTGCTTCTTTACTCACCTAAGTTATTCCGGTATCGCAACTGATTGCGGATGCTGTAGAGTACCACCTGCCTTTCATATTCCCTCTGGGAGTTTCCAAGACCCTTGAAAACATAAAGGCCTTTTAACTGACATGCACAACCTCCCCTGTTCATTAAACCACTGCAAAGTGTCTTATGAGGAAACATATGCAGGCAGTTGTCATTGCTCAGGGAGTCCCCCAGCTCAACAATGACAGTATCTTTAGTCTCTCTGTGAGTTCAAAAATACCTTTAAATACATCTCTACATAGGATGCAGATTTAAGCAATCATTTTTAGATTTCTTTTTCCTACTACTCTGATAAAAATGGAGCATCTGATTTTCAAATCAAAGACGTGATGCATCAAACATTTACCAAGCATTCAGTGTCATTCAGCCTTGAGAAATTACCCAGAATTAGTGTAGCACAAACCAAGCATGGTGAATGACATGAAGCTTTAACTGCTGCACCTAAGAAACTTTTAACAGCAAAAAAAAAAAAAAAAAAAAAAAATTAAACAGCTCAAGTTGCAGCTTTGCGGAAGTAAAACTATCAAATGATCCTAGGTCACAAGATTAAGGAACAAGCCCTGCACATTACTAGACTATCATCAAAGAAGATAAAAAGAGAACTTTGGTTCATGCTTCAAATGCCTTATTTCAAAACCTGTCCCCTCAATATTCCCCATATTACTCTTCTCCTCTGCATCTGCAACAAGTGATCTGGGTTGTTTGGTTTTTCTCTTCCCTCTCCTGGTTCCTGCATTGATGCTTATATTAACAGAGATCCTTTGAAAAAAGGTACTTTACTACACATATGGAATAAACAAGAAAGCTGCACACAAACTGCAGAATCAGAAAAGCAACACCTGATGTCACAGATGTGGTCTGGAATGGATTAAATATCCAAAGAGGGAGCCAAGTATTTGCTCAAAGGACAAAAATATTAAGGACTATACTAACACTAAAGTAAACAAAACAGTATTGCAGAAGTTACATTAATGTAAATAATGCAATAAATGCTGGTATATTTTCTATCTTGAATCCCAAAGCCAACAATATGGCACTCAGCTGGACAGGTAAAGAGAAATCATCATTCATTCCTGTCCTACTGCTCCTGGAATCTCAAACTCAAGTAATTACATTACTCGTGGCCTGCAGCCACGACTCACCCTCTCCACCCTTTCTCTGTACAAGAGCAGAAAATGTTTAGCAGCATCTGCTTTTAAAGCAGCATAAGACTTTGAAACAAGAACCTCCTCTCAACTCGACATAATACCTGCCCGCTGATATGAGAGGCCCATTAAATCCAGGCAATCAAAATTTCATGAGGTTTTCTTTTCCATGAGCCACTCGCAGCGCACAGTTCTGCGGCTACCGAAACACGGGGCTGCACAAGCCTCCGAGGGCACTGTCCCGGTACGGCTCCCACCGCTCAGGGGGGGCATAAAGGACACCCAACTAAGCTGTTTTACACCTGCATAAGCTGAGTGAGGACCCCACATCTCCCTTGGGACCCCAAGGCACCCCGATCCACCCCTCCCCTCACTGAGGCCACACACACACACACACGTACTCTCCCCACTTCTCACACAGAGCACACACCGCTTATCCCTTCTCCCCAAAGACACCTCACACGCAGAGACCCCTTCTCTCCAGAGGGGCCGTGCACACCCCATATGCCCCCTGTCCCCACGGAGAGCCCCACACCCTCCGCCGGCACCCCACGGCCGCCGTGGGCCCGCCGCCTTGGCCCGGGGCAGGCAGGGCCGAGCGCCCGTGTCCCCCCGCCGCGTCCCCGGGCCGGGAGCGGGCAGCCCGCACCTGCCTGACGCTGGCGGGCAGCCGGGCCCAGGGGTAGTTGTGGCGGATGTGGAACTCCACGTCGATGTTCATGGCGAGCAGGCCGGGCCGCGGGCCCCGCCGCCGGGAGGCGCTCCGGCCCGGGAAGGAGCCGCTGCGGCCCGGGGCCGCCCTGCCCTGCCCTGCCCTGCCCTGCCCTCCGCCCGCCGCCTCCCGCCGGCGCCGCGGCCCGGCCCGCCCCGGAAGCGCCGCGCACGCAGTTCCGCGGGCGGGGCGGGCGCTCGGCCCGGCCGGGAGCGGAGCCTTGGGGTACGGCGCTGGTGCCTCGGGACGGGGATCGCTCTCCTTGGCTGCGGCCCCCGACCGCGGGCTGACACTGGCCGGGAACAGAGCCAAGCCTGAAATTCCTCTGTTTGCTCGGCTCGGTTTAACAGCAGTGTGCTCCTAGTGCAGCTCGGGGTACACCCGGACTGACGCGGGTGGCTGCCCAGAGCAAGGGCGGGTGCAGGGGCACAGGCGAGCGTTCCACGGCAGGGAATCACAGGGTCAGTTAGCTTGGGAAAGACCTCCAAAGATCATCGAGTCCGACCTGTGACCGAACTCCACTGTGTCAAACAGATCATGCCACTGAGTGCCACCTCCAGTCTTTCCTTGAACACCTCTGGGGACGGTGACTCCGCCACCTCCCTGGGCAGCCGATCCAGTGTGGAATGGACGGAATGTGCCCCTCCTGATCTTAGGATTTAGGTGCTTCTGAGTCATTTAAAATTTTACCTGTGTCGAAGTCAGTGCCAAGCATTTTGTTACTGCCGGGGAATTACTGATGTGGGAACGGCTCTCTATTTTTAACATTACGTAACATTTTAGTGAATAATTTTATGTATTAGAAGAAAAAACAAAGCAAGTGAGGCCCCGATCCCTTGTGCCATTTATTTTTTAAGGCTGCTTCCTGCATGCTCAGTAATAACCTTGGAGCAGTGGTGACAGCTGAAAGGGGACCAACAGCAATAGAAAGAAACTAAGTGTTCTGTTATGTTTGAGTAAGTCCCTAGAGAGCTACCAGACCCAGTTCTCCTTCTTCAGCATCACTGGCACCTTCAGGATCCCACTTATGTGCAGCTGCAGAGACACGAAGCCTGAGCTGGATGTGCCCACAGTGCTGGCACAGTTCCCTGCGGTGAGGAGCAGTCGCACAACCTCCAGAATCTGTGATAAGGCCTCCCTGCTCATGTCACTGACAGGATTCAGTCCAGGAACAGTCACAGCCTGCAAATCTGACCTCATCCCTCCATTCTTTTAACACCAATTGTTGGGCTTCTTAAGAGCCCTTCCGTGTCACACCCCACAATGGTTTATAAATAAGTTATGAACAGACATTAATAAAAAACGTGGTTTACCTTGCCCATTGCCACATAAACCAGATGGTACAGGTCATTAGCTGGTACTATCTGTTTGCTTTTGATACCAGCAATTAAGACACACCTTTAAAATGGGCAGAACCATTTTTTTCATGGATGGTTCTCAGGGAAATTATCTTGTTAGAGGCACCAACACCTGAATAATGTTTTTAGTAAGACACAGATGTGAGAATCTTCAAGCTAAAAATTGAGATGCTCAGAATAACAGTAGTGCAGGAAGTATTCCTATTCTATTACTATAATTAATATTATATAATAATATTGCTATCATCTGCCTCAGACTTTTCAGCTATAGCAAAAGAGAAGAAAAAGCAAGACAATTAGAAAGAAACTATTGCCATGGGTGGATCTTCAAAAAGGGAGGTAACTTAGCAGACCTGTGATTAGAAGTGAACAGTGAAAATACTTGACTGTTAACAGGATTTTAATTTATTACCAGAAAGGGTACCATACAACAAAATTGTTCTGTGTTTATTAATGAGTTTGCGAATTTACAGACAATTGATTCAAATTCACTTTCTAAATCACGGTCATAGATAGAACAGTCTGAATTCCTGCACCTTCAACAGAGGTCTTTGAAGTTATAATCACATTGGTTTAAATCATGTATGTAAAATATAGTGAGCATTGAGGATCACACTGCTGATCCTTTCTTCCAAACCTTAGGCTGTCATTGCAACCACATGTACCCTCTCCAGCTCTGCTCCTCAGGATGGAGGTGGATGAATAGACAGACAGACAGACAGATAGATAGATAGGTAGATAGATAGATATGTGTAGGATGTTGTGCTATTTACAATTTCTCCAGCTGACCCTTCAGGCAGATAAAACAATGAGCAGATTTATCCTGGAACATGGGCACTATGTGCAGCCTTCTCCAGCTGTTTATGACTTTCCTTGACCTGAATTAGTGCTCGTATGAAATCAACCCTGGTTCAGAGATTTCTGCCCCTAGTTTGATGCTGAATAGACCTGTGTCACTGACTGCATATAACGACTTTTTTTTTTTTTTTTTTTTTTAAATCCTATTCAGGTTAGTGCACATGACTACTTACTTAAAGGCATTCATTTCTGGCAGTAATAATCTTATTGATAAACATTTTTCTTACTATACTTCCTAACTTTTCTTCCTATAGAGAAAATTAGCTTCTTGAGTTTTAATACTTTTGCTTCCAGTTATTCTCAGCAGCCTTCATTCTTGAGATTACCTTCTCAAAAGACATTACCTTTTTGTTCACTGACTTTTCTAAAGTCTGTTTTTTTCCTTTTTGTGAGTCTTTTGTTCTTTTTTCTTGCAATGAGTTAACTCCATGTGTCACTACACTTTCAAACAAACTACCTTCGCTTTCTGGATTTTCAACCAGTTCCTCCTTTTTAAAAACAGAAGTAGCATTTTGGCATCCTCTGGTCACTTCCTCTATTTCCTGAGACAGAATTTGATTTCCAGTGTGCTCAGCAAACTTGAAGGGCTGGTGGGGACCTGCCAGTAAAATGCAGTGCTCTGAAAGAGCAAGCTGAGCTGAATTGGGGCAGCTCTCCTCTGAGCTGAGCAGCTGCATTGAGATCTACTCACATTTCTCCTGGTCTTGGCTGGCCTGACCAGCTCATGCCACCTTCACCAGCATGCGAAGAACATTTGCCCTCCAAGATGACTTTTGTCTCTTTCTCATGAGTGATTTGTGCAGCACCCCTGAGCCACTTACTCAAATTGGCAACTGTTGATGAGATCTCAAGACTAAATAGTTCCCAGGGAATTTTTCTTTTGAAATTTTTTTTTTCCATATCCAGTGGCTTCCTTCAAGAGTCACTGGAGACTGGAGAAAATTTCATTGTAAATGCCTGGTCTTTGCCAAGTCTGTTGGTAGGCTGAATTTTTTATTTAGGACTTCCACTCCAGTTTTCAAGCCCTTAAATTCCTCTTTAAAGGGAACATATTAAATCATCAATCCTTCCTGCAGCTTATCCCTGTTAGAGAATGTCTTGGAAAACCTTTGAAAATCTCTTGGTCCCTGGTAGTATGTGATTAATCTCTGGTCAGCCCTGTGCCCATTTTGACTTAGCTGAATAAATCTCTAAATACTCTTCAGAATTCTTGTGCTTGTCTTTCTGAGTATTCTCAGTCTCACACAGGTTCACCAGAGATCTGCAGAGTTGAACAGGAGTGCCGAGCACTACTAGCACTGTAAAAACCATTTCACAGCTCATACCAATGCTGTGCTCAGGGTTGGTGAAGGTATTCGTTCTCTTGACTCTGATGTAATCCACAAGCAGTGTTTCTCTGTCACACGAAAATCCAGGTGTCTTCTCCAGGGAAAGTTCTGCATCTTCTTGCAGGCAGACAAAGCACCATCCCCCTGCCCATCCATGAGGGTACACTGCTACCACAAATATCCTCTGCAAAAAGCTCAGTTTCACTTAGGCCTTACCTGTTACCACTTTGGTGCCTCACTATTTCACTTACTTCAGTAGACTGAAGATTTTCATTGCCTCTTATATTTAGCCTCAGTTTAGACCCAGCTATAAACAATTCTGTGGTTACCTGTAGAACAAAGACTAGCTTGGGGGTCGCCAGCAATGATCTCCAGAGTAGCAGTGTTACCAGTCCAGTTCCACACTGCAGTGTGGTATTTCCTCCCTGGGATAATACTTCAACTCCTTTTCACCTTTCTGAATTCTCAGAGTGCCCCTCTGTCATTGCCTGGGGTACGTCACCCACAGAAATATGGTCCTCAGGTCTTCTGCAGGGAGTCAGTCCTGTTATTTGCAAAGCTGGAAAGTACCGTAAAATCTTTAATTCTTTTTAACTGTACAAACTTTTCCACTCCCAGAACATAAGCTAAGTCAACCAAATTAATCAGTGGGAATAACACTTAGTTTTCCTACTGATAGCCTGTTTGCATGTTTAGATAGACCATTTACATGCACAGCATGGTTTAGTAGGACTCAATCAGCTGCTGGTTCTAAATCCCTAATTAGTTGCACCTTCTGGGTTACTCTATTTTACTCACAACCAGTGAAAGCAGTAGGAATGTCAGACTGTATCTGAGCTTATGAGTGCCCCCTGACCTCATGCTCAGTTTCCAAAGAAACCCTGGAATTGCTTTCCCTCTAACTACAATATTTTCTTTAGTAACATCAGTTGGGATAGCCTTATTCCCAAAAATATTCTGAAAGAAGTGGGTAGTTCCCAGATCATTAAAGGCATTGATTATGCATTTGAGACAGTATGTTACCACAAATCGTTGAATTCTGGGTAAAGTTTTTCATACTCACATTTGATTTTTGTATTGCTTGTGTTTGAACACCATGATCAAAGCTGATTTTTTAATTTTTAAGTGTGTTTGAATGGTAGTAAGTATCGATCTATTTAAAACCTAGAATCATTGCTGCATTTTCAGTAACAGTGATTTTCTTCTGCTTTTTACAGAATCACATAGATTTTTTTCCCCCAAACTGCTATAAATTGAAATATATTTGCTTTGGTTTCTTTTTTTTTTCTCTGGGTATTTTCCTTAAGGTCAACAGGAGGACCTTGGCTGGCTGGCAGAGGTCCACCAAGCTACCCTCCTACTCCCCATCCTCAAAAGGACAAGGGGAGAGAATAAAGCAAAAAAAGCTCATGGGTTGAGATAAAGACCGTGAGGATATTGACCAGATACTGTCATGGGCAAAACAGGGTCAACTTAGGGAAATTAGTTTATTGCCAATTAAAAATAGAGTGGGATAGTGGGAAGCAAAGACAAAACCAAAAGCACCTTCTTGACCCCACCCTTCTTCTTAGGCTCAGCCTCACTCCTTCATTCCCAAATTGTCACCTGTTTTCCCTGAGTGGTGCAGGGCATGGGCAATGGTGGTTTCAGGCAGTCCATAATACTTTGTCTCTGCTGCTCCTTCCTCCTCAGGGTCTCAGGTCCTGCAGAAAACCTGTGTCTGCATGGGCTCCACTCCACAGGCTATCATTCCTGCCAGGAGCCTGCTCCAGCATCAGCTCTCCATGACCTGCAGCTTCCCTCAGGGCACATCCCCCATGGGCTGCAGGTGGATCTCTGCTCCCCATGGACCTCCATGGGCTCAGGGGCACAGCTGCATCACCTGCAGGGGAATCTCTGCTCCAGCACCTGGAGCACCTCCTGCCCCTCCTTCTGCCCTGACCTGGTGTCTGCAGGGCTGTTTCTTTCACATTTTTCTCATTCCTCTCTCACAGCTGCTGCCCAGTAATTTTTACCCTTTGTCAAATGTCTTATCAAGAGGCACCACCTTCATTGATGGTACTCAACTTTGCCCTGGAGAGGGTTCATTTTGGAGTCAGCTGGCACTGGCTCTGTCCAGCATGGGGCAGCCCTTGGTTTCTTTTCAGAAAGGCCAGCCCCGAAATCCCCCAACTACCAAAACCTGATCACATAAACCAAATTAAAGCAGTGAGATTCTGTTCAAAATATTTTGTAGGAGCTGAGGGTCCTCAATGGCATATTAAATACTACTAAATTCCGTAAGATCTGATATAAAC
Organism: Acanthornis magna; assembly: GCA_036785705.1. Classification (NCBI taxonomy): domain Eukaryota; kingdom Metazoa; phylum Chordata; class Aves; order Passeriformes; family Acanthizidae; genus Acanthornis; species Acanthornis magna. The sequence goes on along the minus strand of JAWUZG010000119.1, from coordinate 4,204,079 downwards.
CCTTCAAGGGAGGCATCTTTCTCTCGAATATATTTGGAAAGCTTGTGTTGGGTGCTATCATATTTTTACATTTTAAATCATTGTAATAACAATTAGATAAATTAGTAAGTATAATATTGAGGCTTACATTGTGAAATCCTGATTTTCCTTAGAAAAAACAGTCAGCTCCATGACACAACAGGATGTGATAGGGATAGATAGTAGGGATAATAAAGCCACCATGTAATAATGAATACACCCCACCTTGCAATGACTAGAATTTAAATAATGTCAGAAGTTATTGATTAACCCAGGATTAGGTAGTATTTAGCTATTCCGACTGCATGCTTTTTTTATTGAAGAGCAGAAGAGTTGTACCTTCCACATTCAGGCTAAGCAAAAATGGGCAGTTCACATGTAAGTAGTGATTTAATTTGGATTGTGAAGAATGCAATGTTTTCCTGGTTTTATTTCTATCAGTTTTTACTTTGTATGGCATTAATGCAGCTGCAAGTGAACATTTAAACTCAAAAGCTATTTTGTGTGGGAAACTTGTATGTAACTGGTAACATTGCTTCATTAGAGTACATAGATAATGAAATTATTACTGTGACACACAGGTCCTGAGTGTTTTAATGTTCCTTGTGGCTTAGCTAACAGGGCAGCATTTTCATTTTGAGAGAAAGAAATGATACACAGGATGTCATGGGAAAACTAATTTTAGTTAGTCTAGCAAATTTGTGTTGGAACATTCTGAACACTAAAGTAATTCCCTAAAGATGTATGAAAAAAGTTCCTGTCCCAAAGGCCAATACTTTCAAAATGTGGCTGTTTATCACAGAACAATAGGGACAGGAGTACCTCAGTGTAGTGCTCACAGAAGGGCCTGATTAAAATCCAGATGTTGGGATTTACTACCTCAAATTACCATATGAATTTTGACTGAGACAATTTTGGCTAACATTTGTAAGTCTGCGTGAAGATATTTAACCTCAAAATGACCTGATTGTCAAAAGCTCTTGTGTGACAGCTGTGAATGATTGGTTCCTCTGCAAGTTAAATAGCTTGTGCTGAAGAAGCTGGGGGGTCTTAGCTTGAATTCTGAAACTAGTGGATAAAAGCAATATTTTTTCAGCAGTGCATTTTCTCCTTGAATGCTGAAAACCTACAGTTTTACAGTATGTATCAATAGAAGACAGCCTGCTTGCTGATACAGCCCAATGTGACACTAGTTTCTGTAAGATTTGTATTATTTTATCATGCAACTATTTTTTAAATCCAAATTTGGCAAGGCCTGGAGACATGCCAAGGTTCTGATGCTTTTGGACCAGCTCCCCAGGACATTTTCTTTGGCAGACTGAGCAAGACACCCCATACCATTTGCACAAACTCCAGCTACTAATCCAAGGAGCTTTTTGCCTCCCTGTGAATGGGAGGATGGTCCCATCTCAGCTCCATCTCTTTTTGGACTGGCTGTTTGGCTGAGGGGAGAGCAGTGAACATTCAGCAGCACTACTTGTGTCCAGCAATGCTACCTGTGCACAGAAAACAAGGACACACACACCTTGGGGTTGGCAGCAGGCATCTCCTGAGGGTCCTGGCCCTGGAGAGCTTTCCAGAGCACAACACGTGGAATGCAGTTCAGAGCAAACAGACTGTTCAGGTTTAATGTCCAGATGGGATGTATCTGTGACAGCAGTGATCGCAGACTGGGTAGTCTGGATTTGGGTGCAGTACACTACAGTTGTGCTGTAGGCTACAGTGGGAACAGAGGTGATCCCATGTTGGAAGAGAATCCCATCATTCTTCCCAGCCTCATCTGGGAACTGCATCTCTCTGTTCATAGAAAGCTACAGGTAATCTTGGAGAAATGACTGCATCTGTGTCAGAGAAACGCTTCTGGAAGAGCCTGAAAATAAAATAGAAGTTCTTAGCAGAGCTTTTCAGCTGCAGTTTGCTGCTTCTCCTAATCTCACGTTTTGTAACCACAGGCTCACGAGTGTCTTATGTATTGTGTTTTTTAAACCTCCAGAGCCAGTCTTACAAACTCGCAGAGGATATTCGGAAACCAGCCGTAGGGGCTACCAGTTTGTCAGCAGATGAGCCAGTAAGCATTTCTTTTGTGGAGGATGAAAGGGGCACCGTGGTCCTGCAGCACCTGCTGCTGTGGGTTTTGGTGGCTTTGGGAGGCACTGCAATGCACAGAGGCAGCTTCTCTTTCGTGGGCAATACTGGCTGGGTAAAAATGGGTTGTTTCATTCTGTTGAGTAATACAACAACAGAATTTTGTCTTCTTTGGAATTTCAGAAGCTAAATTTCTTTTTTAATAGCTTCTGCTGGGAGAAATATAAAATGAATCATCTGTGTCAAGTGAGATATTTTATTTGGTTAAATGAGTTTCGATTTTAAAGTTTTTTTAGATGTCATTATTAAATGGAGTTTTCATTGAAACTAACCATTATTCAGTGAAAAGGCTCCACTATGTGGATGTTAGAATGGAACTTTTCAGCTATATCAGAATGTCTCATTTAAAATTGAGCTCTCATCAAAATTAATATCTTCCTGAACTTGTTAGTTTGAACAAAAGTATCAAATCATACTGAAAAAAATACCTTCAGCAAAAGTTTTCCAACCAACACTAAAGTGTACCTTTCTCTTAGGAACTGAGTTCCCAATTAAGAGCTACACCTGATTCCACATTACAACTCCAACTCAGAATATTTTCATGTGCTTTTTTCCTCTCTAAACTCAGTCCCAAACTTTTTTCCTACAATCAGTGTTTTTGACTGTACATCCTTAGAGATTTAAAGTCTCTTTATTATTTTCTGTGTTTGCAGTCTTGCATCAAGCTTATCTGTACTTGTGCTGTCCTTAATATTAACACAAATAGAGTTAATACACCTGAAAATCTGGGTAGCTGCTCTGCTGTAAGGAAGATGCTTTGGGGACATTTTGGGAATAGCAGCAACGGTTTTCATTATATGATTTGAAAAGTTTGATGGATTTTTACTTATGTGAAATTGTGTAATTTTTTTTATCTACTGTCTCTCAAAAATCCATGAAGACTGTTTCTGCATTATTCTGTGGTGTTTGTGAGTTTAATTAATCTTGGGATTGGGTGAGTTCTTTGGTTTTAATTCAAATAATTTTTTGAGATTCTCTGCAACATCCTTGAGTTGTCATCTTGTCATTGCAAAGCAGCCTAAACCTTCTTCCAGGATGGACTTTATAAAATAAGAAGGGGATGGCAGTTTGTTGTCAGATGGTTTGGTAACTTGAAGGTAAAACAGTAAGTATAACCTGGAGAACGTATCTGCCCAAGGAGTCCTCTTGGGCATAAGATCACAAAACTCACAAGGACTTCTGTGTTGCCTATGAACATTACTGTCCTTGTAGAAATGTTTCCCTAGTACAAGTATTACCACAGCGTGATTTTATTATGTCATCACGAAGCTCAACAATTGCTCTTTGTTGCTTCCCCTGGCAGAGCAGTGCCCAGGGACAGTCGATTTTTGTTCAGTCCCTGGCCATAAGCCCACAGTCAGCAGAAGACAGAAACAACTTCTTGTTTAGCCACCCACCACTGAGGAAGAGCTGTGGCAGATTCTTTTCATTTCCATGGTCCCTTATCATCCAGGATATTTGCTGTTGCTTTTAGGTCTGAGGCTGTCATCTACCCATGAAAAAACCATTATGCATTTGTGGCAAAAAAGCCTCATCAGAAATATCAAATACATCTAATGTAATGAAATATCATTGCATTTATGTTTTACATGATGTAAATAGGTCAGCTAGTTATGTTTTACAAGAACATTAAAAAATCTGGACTCTAATGCTCTTCTTTGTATATGACAATTTTAATATACTCTCCCAAGTTCTCTTGTTACTGTTAAAGAAATTTTTGTCACTAGACTCTCACCTCCATTAGGTGAGTTATGGGCACAAATCAGTGATGATATCTGGTAGCTCAAGCTTAGGTGCCTCAAAAGAGGGACCCCAAATAAAGAAACCCCTGGGCATTTAAATCCTCACAATCTAAACTTCCCATCCCTCATGCAACACTCCAAACCAATGGTAATATTAGGGGTCTTCTCCCTCTTCATTGGTTCACTGTTTTGTTACCGGATGGTTGCCATGTGGTCATCTTCACATCCCCCGAGGTCAGTTTTGGTGGGGGTTTTTGTCAGTTCTGTATTCCATGTTGGGATATGGTTGTTACAATTCATATACCACAATCTATGGGCTGTCCACTCTAGCCATTAATTTTTAAGTAATATTTAATCTGCTAGCTTTGTCTATTCTATTATTAATGTTCTGGTTGTTCGAGTTTCACTACCATCTATCTTTACTGTTCTTAATGACCAGATTATTAGCTCCAGTTTTCTCTGTAATCCATCTTCGACTTACACAACATAGCCATATGGTTCAGATAAAGTTCAATTGGTAGCCCCACAATTCTAACTACTTATATCAAGCAAGAATTTAGCTACTTTCAAACAACATAAAATTTTCAACAGTTGCCATCCAGGAAAATGGCTCTGCCTTTATTATGAACTATGACTAGTGGCTGAAGCAATGGACTGACTACTGCTGCTCTAGGTGGCTCAGCTGACCTGGGAGTATCTTGAAACTTCCTCCACCTCCTTCCTGTGAGGTTGAAAGGTGTTAGACACACAGATCTCCAAGTTCTGTAGGCACAGGTGGTTTGTTGGACACTAAACATGCATGGCTGTATAGTAATAGCACTTCTGTGTGTCTGTGAGCATACAGATGGTGTTTAGATAATGCATCTTGCAGACATGTATTTTAGAAACAATTAAGGGACCAAGATGTGAAGCATGTAATCTTGGGGCTTCCCTGATGGGGTGCAACATCCTTCAAGTTCTTCTCCTTTTAAATAATTGAGCTTTAAAATACATGAAAGAGTCATCACGATGTTCCCAAAGATTCTGCCCATGGATTTGAGCCCTGTGTAGGTGCTCCTAAGCCATGTTACCTTTCATGCTGCCATACACAAGAATTTCCATCAAGGAAAGTTCCATCAAGGTTAACTCATCCCAAGTCTTAGTGGAGGTAATGAGTGTCAAATTTTGAATAAGACATAAGAACATTGGAGTCAAAAATCTGGTATCACAGCTGAATAAAGTGGCAAAATACGCTGTTTTCCAAGTGTCTTCCAACCAGGTATTATGGTCAATAAAATAATAGGAGTCTGCCCCCATCATAACTAGGAATTATTGCCAACTTGAAATACTAGATTCATCCATGGTGAATAAAGCCATTTGTTTGCATTTTTTATGGCTTCCACTTGCAAGATAAGTAATCAAAGGAAGTGAAGTCAGGCATGACTCATGTCTAGCCCCAGGCATGGTATCTTTGAAGACTTCTAGCATCCTTTCCTGCCTTGGCTTCAGCAGCCCCACCAGGTGAGTCAGGTCCTTGTCAGCCCCATGTCCCCTCTGCTAGTCCCATGCAGGTGCTGGGTGCTCTCACACATTCTCAGAGTTTTCTGTATTTAAGCATCTGGATTGAGCTCTCTAGAAATAAAAGCTGCAGTTTTGCAACTTTGGCATTCCCACTGAATGATGCCCTGGTAGCTAACTGACTTTAAAAGTACTCTGTGTTAAGGTGTTCCATCAGCCACAAAAATTTTTGAAAATATTAAAACTGGACAGTATAAAATTTAGCCATGAGAGAACCACCCCAAACTTACATTTTTCTCTTAATTGTGGGTTTCTCTGTCATGGTGATGAGCATGGATAAATTGGATAAAAAATTAATCATAAGGTATTATGAGATGATATATTAACAGCTACTAGAAACAGGAGGGACATTGTAAGAGAAAGATGGCTATAATCTTGCAATTTAAATAACTGTCAGAGCAATTATCTTCACTATTACTACTTGTTTATAACAGGAAAAAGTAAATGGGACTAATTCTATTAGGATCTTGTTGCCACTGTAGGTTTAGTCCTAGATGTAAAACTAAGGGTTGCACCTCTCAGTTCGGAAAGAGTAATAGAGTCATTGTAAAGACTGTTGACTAATCCATAAAACTTACATCTATTGTATAATCCAGTACAGAATTCATATAGAAATTGTCTTGACCCTAATAGCAACGAGCCATCAGGAACAAGTTAGCTGACACTGTGTGTTGCTGTCATGCAGCTGTTAGACATAAAACAGCTGCAAGGATTTGGGAGAGTGACAGCCTGGCTGGCAGATGGCAGATGGCATTCAGAGACACCGATACCATTCTCTGAACAATCAAGGAGGCAGATGGCAATTTCCCAGCTGCATTTCGTGCTTGAGAAAAACGCTCAAACAAACAAAAATGAGAGGTATATTTTACAAAACAGGAGACGAAGGAACCTTGCAGACAAAAGGACACATTGTCCTAAGGTAGCACTTGCCAATTGATTTGTCAAAAAAGTGTTTGTCAACCCCACCTTTTTATTACCACAGCATAAACCCCTGTGCTTGCTGATGGTGCCCTGCTGCCAACACACCACAGCTGTTTGCTTCTGTTTCTTTTTTAATGTTAGTGACCATCTACTCTGACCTGTGTACTAAAATCCTTTCCATTTCTCATAAATTCCTACCTGAATAATTGAGCCCCATTATTTGAACTTTACTGAAGAAGAGCTTACAGAAGAATCCCTTGCTTTGGTGCAAGGATGATAGGAGATGGTGCATGCGTCATCTGCTCATGATGAGATATCCCTGCCCTGAGTGGCCTTTCCCAGTTAAATGAGACCTGACCTTGCCTACCAGTAATTGCTCTTTGTTTCTTTTGCTTATCCGTTATATTAAAGAGCTCTAATATTTAGAAGTTTTTCTCATGGGAGTACCCACACACTGCAATGAAATGGGCCTTATCCGGTTTTTTGCCCTTTGTGATTGATGGTCTTGAGCTTTCTGAGCAGGTCAGCCTTATATCCCCCAGGAATGTTCACAGCCCCATGCCAAGCTGGACAAGAATAGGGCTGTGCCAGTGTCCCAGGGCCTTGCTGCCACAGAAAGCAGCCACAGGACACCAGGCACCATTGCCAGCTTGCCCCAAGGCCCTCGTCCATCCCATGGCAAAGCTGGAGGCTCCTGGTGGAGGGGCAATCTTCTGCCTGCTGACTCCAAGAGCTCTCCCATGCACAGCTCTCCCATGCACAGCTCTCCCATGCATGTGTGAGATGTGGCTCCAGGCTCTTTGCTGTGGGTGAGGGAGATGTGTTGCTTGTTGGGCAGGTTGGATGTTACCAATGGCCTGTCCTCCTCTCTGTTGGTGTTCATTCCAGTCTCAACTGCATCATTAACTGACACAAGCAGGAAAAAAACATTTTCTATTAGGCATACATATGTTTAAAATAAGGTGGCAGTATCTTTGTATAAGAATAACATACCGTATCTAGCAGTAGGAGGCAGTTATTGTTATAGGACCATAGAATAGTTTGAGTTGGTTCTCCTCATGTCTTCCACTGTTATCCAAAAAATTGATGCAGTCCAGAGGGACCTATGGTAGCATTGTGAGAAGGTGAAAAGAATCATTATGACTGGCAATGTCTGTTTCAGTAAATCAGACTATTGATGAAGTACAAACATAGCGTCCTGTTTTCAGTCTGTCTTTGGAAGTAGATCAGGATCAAAATACAACAGCCTACTCCTATGTTTGTTCTTGTGTTTTACTCTCAACAGACGGAAATGCTTGAAAAGAGTGATGCGGTTTGGTCTGTCATTAAGACTACTTTGGGTGGGAGTTCAGAGTTTCTTCTGATAACAGGATGTTATCCTGACAACATGTGATGTGTACTAGAAGGTTTTAACCACAAGATCGAAGAACACGTCTTTTTCTTTTTCCCTAATCATTACTGTTAGTCTAGTTAACCTTGAATTCCAGTTGCATTATAGCTCATTAAACACTTCTGCCAAGATAAATAATTAATCTGGAGTATATGTGTGTTTATAAAAATTTAATCATGTAGGTGCTGATTTGCCAAAAGCTGTCTCCTGTGATCCAAGTGTATTAGACACAGTTTAACCAATGAGATGCACACCCCAGACCTGTTGTTTGTTATGCTAACAGGGGGACTAGATGGTTTGGAATATTTCCTGGTAGATAGAGAAAATAAATTTTCTTCTACACACAAAAGATAAAGACAGGAATCATAGAACTGGAAGGCACCTTGAGATGTCAGCTTACTTATCCATTGCCTACAGCAATAATTAAATACATGTGAAGAATAAGAAGCCCTGCCCAAACCAGTCCTGACAGCTCTCACAGTGCTGAGCTGGAGAACTGGTTCAGCAGCTGGAGACTGAGCTCCCCGAAGGTCTTTGAACTGGTGGCTCAATTACTGTGCATGGTGAGAACGGAGAAATCCCAACAGCTTCTATAGCTTCCTATCTGGGATGGCTTTTCAAATGTTTCAACTTGTTTGTTTTTCTGGTATTCCTGTCCTCACCTTTGGGACATTATGGATTGTTTGGGACTTGGCTTCCCAAAGAAACAGGATGCAAGGTGCTGCAATGTGTATGTATCTGTTATCCTAGCTAAAAACATTTGAACCCACCTGACAACTTTATATTAATTTACCAGCAGGGTGCTAATCTCAAAATTATTAGTGCCTGTTATGTTGCTCAGAAATCTTGAGAGTGTATTAGAAATCCTCTGAACAGAAGACTGAGGCATGAACTCAACCCTTGTAAGACACCAGAGAATCCACACAGTGTTGGGCCATTGTGCTTGTGCCCATCACAGGAATGGTTTCAGCTGCAGTAGGCAGCAGAGGAACCAAAATCGGGCAGGCAGGAGCCATAAACCTCTGAGAAACCAGGCAGAGAGGTTGCTGGTGCTCACCTGCTTGATAGACAGGAAAGCTCAGATTGTTGCACATGGTGCTAGTCTATGCCATTCTTTTTAAAACCTCCAGTATCCACTGCTGATGCTCTCAGGTATTGGAGACATCCACATCAGGTTGATGGGTGCAGGCCCACAGGAGACCACTGATGTCTGACAGGCAGCAGGCAGCTTACCCTGGGACATCTCTAACAGCATCAGAGACCTGTGTTTAGAAAACTAAACTTTATTCCCAAATTTTATTCCTGATCCCACTCAAGTGCATGAGTTAATGCTCTAAAAAGCATGGCTAGGTCAGTCTGCCCTTTCTGTGTGCTGTCACTTTGAGATTTAATTTTTATTTCCATTAAACCAAAGAAAAATGAAAAACAGCAGCCAAAGAGAAGCTTGAAGTTAGACATCCTATACATAAAGCACATAAATTGGTCCTGGAATAAAGAAGACTGGGGTAGGCACTCACTATACCTGTATCAATCCAGCTCTTTTTAGAGCTCTGCCTACAGCTACTAGAGCTGCATCTTATCTCCTCTGGTCAGCAGCCACACTCCTGCTGGCTCTTCCTAGTGATTTTCTTGTAAGGGTCTGTGCTGGCATTTATCCTTGTACATTATCAGCATCAATCTCTGTTAGAGCCGCAGTGGATGACCAGCACTCCAAGAAGCTGCTCTTTTTGTTGTTCTGACAGGACTCCTCCATAAACCTGTTCCTGAGCAGGCTTGTGGCATCTGCATGAGATGATGGCAGTGGAAAAATAGCTGTGATTGCTCAAGATGAGCACTTTGTATCTACTGCAAATTTAATTGTCTTTAGCTTGAGGAAGATACTGGATTTTGTTTTCAGGAGTATCTGCAATGAATTGCAGCGCCCCACCAATGCTAACTACTGATGCCTTGAATCCATCAGATTCCCCCACCAAGTCCTTCTTGGGTTTGCTGACCTTTTTGCTAAACTGTTAATTTGTGCTCCATAAGGGCTCCACATGCTGAAACATCAAAGAAAAATCTCCAAATGCTTCTCTAAGCATTGCAGATCATCTTTAACTATAAACTCATCTTACAGCTCCCTAAAGTCAAATGTAATTTATAGTAGGAAAATCTACTTGGTGTGCTTTAAAACAAGTTAGTTTTAGAACTGTTACAAATTGTCCAGTTTAATAGAAATAAATCTGTGGCAATTATAGCCAAAGCTGCAAGGGAAACAGATGATTGTCTAAAACATGCTTGAGTGAGACAACAGTTATCAGGATAAGAGAAAACAAGTGAACGCAGACCATAAATACAGCTATGCTGGAAGTGAAAAAAAAAATTTTTACCATCAGAACTTTGGTCACACTGATTAATATAGAACTATTGGAGAGGAATTAGAAGAAAATTAAATAAATGAGTAGATGGAGCAAGACCAATTTGTGTAAGCAAGTTCCCTTACACCTTATGTCCAGCTTCAAGGTTGTTTGCAGTTTGTCCACCTGATACTTCAGACTCTACATCATGCTATCACCAAATTTGCTAGAACACTTGTGAGTCAGTAACTACTCAAATCTAAAGTCCTCACTCTAAACAAAGAACTATATTAAAGTGGTTCTGCCCATATTTTTAGAAGAAAAATTACTACAAGTTACAAATGGTGTTAAACATCAATTGATTTTGCCGTGTATCCCTTACAGGAAAATCCACCTGTCAAAATTCACAGGGTAAGGAGCAGAACAGCTCTGAAATAGCTCTCCCTCTCCTGCATTGGGAACCTATGTCAGTGGGAAGGTCAAGGATGGAACTCAGCAAGTCGTGAATTTTAGGCAGTGCTTCTCAGATGACCCAGGAGGTGGCCTTGACAGTCACTTACAGTGTCAGATTTCTCTCTATAAAGCTGATGCTAGTATTACACACAGTACTGTAAGAATGGCATCCCCCAGGCACATCATTTAATGTTTTGCAGTGATTTATTTGAAGACAGAGGCTTTAGCAGAGCTGACTCAATAAATTCCTCTGTCGCTTTAAAACTAACGTCCTGAACATCAAAACTGGCCTTCCTTCCTTTCTGCATGATTTTTCCCTCGAAAAGGAATGTTTCTGTGTTTATGTCTTTGTGAATAATCATAAATATACAATGTTGTTTCAGTTTCTGGTGGTACCATTTTCCTGCCTGTTGCACCCGAGCTACACAAACACATTGCACACAAACATGACACCTACAATACAAGTTGTACCTGGGAATTGGGGGCTCACTACCCGAGGATAACTGCCCAGCCATCAAGGCACAAGAGAGCAAACCACGCTCTCGATGTCCTTCCATGACCTTACCGTGACCAGGTGCACTCAGGTTGGAGCAGTGGGAGCTGCGGAGGCAGCAGCAGCTGTGGGATAAGGGCAATTCCCACAGCCCAGCACTGCTGGTGGGCAAGGCAAGGCAAAGGACAAACCAGCTCCTGCCTTTGTGTGTTGGTGCAGGTGTTTCTGTCCAGGCTGAATGTCTGTAAAGTGGGAGAGAATGACAAGTGAAGCCTTTTTGTTCTCACTTCTCACCAGTGCACCTTCTGTCCCAGGCCAGGAGACAGTGAATGTGAAGCAACAGTTCTCTACTCTTATTGTTGCAGGGAATCTGAGTCTATAAATTAGAATAGCACTTGGATAATTGCAAAGTAGTCAAATGTCTACATTTGATATGTTAGTAATTTTCTCTGTATTTTGTGCTACAGAATTTTCTCCTTTTTTCTGATTTTTCAGCTGCTTCTTTGGTCCTTTTGGTTTGCTTTGCAAACAGCTCTAGAATAACTTCAGTACTGGCTGCCTAATAGAGACAGCAAGATCAACCATAACATTACTAACAGTACAGAGCCAAAATAATGATATCTCCCTGGATCCTTCTCCATGCTGAACAGCCTCAGCTCTCTCAGCCTGTCAGTACATTTCCTTTGTACATGATGCCATTGAAGAAGCACCTACACTCTGCCATAATAGAAAACTCTGAATGGAATTCATTTTGATTAGTTATCAGTGCATCTGCTTTCTAACTTTCTGTTTTCCCCTTTCTATTTTGACCCAAACTCATAGGAAGTTTGAAGACTGTTAAATAAAATCTCTCACCAGAAAATATTAGTTACTTATATGCAACTATTTCCACCTTCTTTGAAAGGTTTAGGAAAACGTGTGTGAGCATACAGTAGGATACATCTTTAAAAGCAACATTTGTCATAATGATGTGGCAATTAAAGTGTTCCCTTATGCTGTGGAGATGAAGAGAAATTATTGCATTGTTACTGTACCTTACTAATAGTTATAGTCGTAAAAATAACTTCCAGTTTTCAGCTCCCATTAGCAGTAGGTTGTGTCTTAGCTGCTAATTGCATTGGAAAAGAGGCACCTAAAAGGCTTCAGTCAATAACAAAGGGACATTGGTAAATCAGCATAGGGAGTGGATTTGGGCTTTCCTCCTTGAGATCTGACAGAGTACCCCTTTAACCAAAGTTGTAGCTCTTTTACCAGAACTAGTAGATCACAGCATGAAACTTTTGAAGAACACAAACAAATAGACTTTCAGGCTGTGTCTATACTTGTAAATAAAACACATTGTTTTCTGGTCAGATGGGTACGTGGAAGAGCATGGCCCACACACACATGGCTAAATTCTCTTTATTCCACAAGCAGAGTGATATTGTGCCTAATGTCTTTTAGGAGTTGTATCTGCCCTGTGCTATCCCCAGAGACAAGGAGGTTAATCAGCCATTTAACCCCTTCTGTTCCTCAGCAGGCTTGTGGCATTTTCAGAAGGGCTCAAAAGCAGACTGTCCATGCCCTGGGGTGTCATAACTCTTAATTAACAGTGGTGGTGCCAGTGCCTGGCAGCCCTGCAAAGCAGGCAGCCTGCTCCACGTGTTGCTATTGGAATGGAAATGCCAAGCACTGCCAGTGCCCACTTAGACCCCCGAGCCCACAGTGTGCATATTGACTTGGGCTACTGGGCTTGAGAGCCCAGGACCTATTTTCTACTACTATTTTAGAGTTTGGTCATTTAAAATATCTGATTAATCATATTAGAGGAGTTGAAATTGCTGCTGTCATTGTGACCTCTGATAATTCTACCCTTGTCTGAGAAACAGCAGAATGGAGGGTGTACCAGCATTTCAGCCCCTGGATTCACAGCTTGTCAGATTAGAAGGAACAGGCATGGTTTTCTGTTTATGTTGATATGTCAGGCTGTAAACTGCTGTTGTGACTGTGAACTTTGAGTTATTATCCCTGTCTCTGTAAATTTAGCTCAAGCTAGCCACGTGTATTATTTTGCCAAAATAAAAAAATAAATAGAAAAAACCTCCCCAACAACAAAATCCCCCAGCTTTATCACATTATATATCTCCAATTTTCTTGCTTGCATGAATTCAACACAATAAAGGTTTTCAGGACCAGTTTTTATTCAGCTGATTGTGATTTTAATCTCCCAGTACTTACATCTGTACTGCAGAGATAGGTCCTGCTTTTGATAAGGTGTTTGTATTGGCCTATTGTTAAAGTGGTACAAACCAATAGTATTTGATCTGGCATGAAGATGCCCAGTATGAAGTTATTACCCTTAAATTATTTGAATAAGTCAAAACTGGCAGAACAAAGTTCTATAGGTCATGTGTGTCATGTGTTGACATGTATGGTGACATATACATATATATAGTGACGAAGTTATATAGACCACAGTGTGTCATGTGGTGACAGCTATTTGTGGATCCATTGCAGGAGCCCTAGTGATAGATACAGTATTTCAGCAAAGCCCAGCCTGAACTTCAAGCTTTAGATGGTGTGAACAAAGATCAAGCAAGAACCTGACCCAAACTGATGTCATTCTAACACAAAATGGTTTCCCATGTGTCTGTTGTGCCTCTGTCTTCCCAGTCAACCCACAAACGCCACCATCACGGCTTTGACGCAGAGCGAGATGCCAAGAAAATACACAGTGCCTGCAAAGGGGCAGGTAAGAAAGATTTTGTAGATTTTTTGGATTTTGTACAAAGGGAAATTCAATATTATAAAGAGCATACATACATGAACTTAAGGCAAACCAACTATTCCAACCAGGTTAAGGTAATTTTTATGCTTTCTGACACACACTGACTCAAAGAAAATTCACACCCATGAAGATCAATGGGAAGGGAAGCCAGCTTGTTCCTCAAAGAATGGTAAGATCTAGTTTGTTAATTGCATGGCTCCAGAGGATTAGGGTAAACATGGTATTTGTTCCCTGTGATAGAAACACCAAGCTGCCAAGACTAATTTGACAGTCACAGGGTCCAGCTAGTCAGGTCAGATTAAGGTCATGATTATATATCCTTTCTCAAGCCTCCAAGGACCAGTAAAGAAAATCATCACCTCCATATTTCATCAGAGTGCACTGCAGCTCCATCAGCTGAAAGGGATTTACAGTGATGTCAGCCTTCATCAGTGATTTTTAACTGAAAATACTGTCCCTCACCATCTTCTGAGGTAGCCTGAAGTAAGCTGCCTGACTGCACTGATGTGAGTGAGGAATGTGTAGTGCTTGATGGGATCCTAAGGTTCATGGAGGTGACAATGTTCAGTAGAGGAAGAACATCCAGGCAGCACTCAAGATCAATAAGTTATTAATTCACTTTAGGTATTTGGACAGTAAATATGTATTTAAGCATTTCTCCCTGCTATAGGAATGACATTCAGAATCAGCTAGTTAAGTGCTGAATTTTAGGAACTGTTCCTGTCCTATCAACTGAGCCCCCTCAAGAGAGTTCCCCCAGAAGACTCTCCTACTGAGAGTTTAACCCAACATTATCAAATAGGACCATGCCTTCTGCCTCGGATCTAAGCAGAAAGAACGGGTAAGATGCCCCAAAGTTGTGTTGCCTGTACCTGGTGGTGATATGAGGTATGAAAACACATCAGCTGTTGCTGAGTACCAACATCATTTGTATCTTTATCCTTTGTGCTGGTTGCTACTCAGAAAACTTTGTTGGTTCCTGCTCCTAAAAGCCTGAGATGAGGCACAGCACAAAGCCCAGAGATGGCAACACAAATGCATCAGATGGCAGAGCACAAGGAGAGATGGGACCGTGACTAGCAACAGGATGTGCAGGCATCAGCAAACCTGGCATATGTCCTGATGCCTTTGGTCTGCCATCTAAACCCTTTCTATGCCATGGGCATTTGGGCAGTGCCCATCACAAGCTGGGTCAAAGGTCTGTCCTGGCTCACATTCTCAATTTCAATACTTGTCTTGAAGAAATAATGCCTGAGTCAAGCTGCTGGC
Source organism: Acanthornis magna (assembly GCA_036785705.1). Classification (NCBI taxonomy): domain Eukaryota; kingdom Metazoa; phylum Chordata; class Aves; order Passeriformes; family Acanthizidae; genus Acanthornis; species Acanthornis magna. Next base: position 4,188,988 of record JAWUZG010000119.1, on the reverse strand, counting down.
CCTTGGATGGAAGTGCACCAGGACACCTGTGCTAATGCAATAGCTGCCCTCTTGTGTCCTTTGTACATCCAGGTAGCATCACTGTGGTCCTGTCTCTTTTTAGCTGAAACAAATGCCTTCCAGCAGCTCTGCTTAGTGAAACATCTGTTCATGTGCAAACATTTGTTTATGTGCAAACATCTGTTTATGTGCAAACATCTGTTTATATGGCTCAGGGCAAGAAAAGTACAACAGCAAGGTCACTGCCTTTAGTAACCTTCTCCAATTCCACTGCATAAGTCAGAGCACAAAGCTGGCTGAGGGCTGTTCCCCTGGAGGGGGCTGCGTGGTCAGCTCCCCTCCGTGATGCTCCATGCTCCCACTTCACTCTGATTTTTGCAAAGCAAAACAGCATCAGCAGAGACTGAGACCATCCAGGTTGGTTCCAGCTCCTCTTCCTGACTCCATTTAGCAAAATTAAAACCAATTTTTTGCACACTGTACGTCCAGGCATTGGGTTAATAAAGCTGATTTAAACACATCCTCACCTGCTCCAGCCTCTTGCCCCGCTGCTCTCATTCTGTTGTGCCAGCACAATATTCACACAAGTAATAAACTGGACCTGGTGGCCAATCCCTTGGGACTATGCAAACAAGTATTGTCACAAAAACGTGTGTCAGCCTGTGGGCACTGGCATAACCCAGATTTTAGGAGCAGTGTCTGACCTTCTCAAATAGAAGACTCAATTTCCCTGATGCGAACAGCATGATATGGTAAACTTTTATTTAATAGTCTGAATATTCTAGCTGACTACAATTAAAATTATCCTCAAAAGAATCTTACATGCTACAAACCCTAAAGGTGGAACCACTGGGGATATATGTACAAGAATTTTTTTCTCTTTAGAGGTCACATTTTCTTTCCTCTGCATTAGATTCCTAATTATATAATCCCTATGCACAACTTCTTTTTCAGGAACCGATGAAAAGAAAATTATTGAAGTCTTATCAAGTCGAACATCGGAGCAGAGACAACAAATAAAACAGAAATACAAGACTTTGTATAGCAAGGTATTTTGAAATAAGTGACCTCTCTGTTTCAAACCACTGCCTCCAAAAATACAGCCTGCAGGCCTCTGCTTTTGAAAATTCCAAGGGCATACTGGATTTAAGGAGGACACCAGATAGTTTCTGATTCAGCAGTTTATCTCCTAAAATACCAATTATATTTCTAATTTTAGGCCTCAGAGTCTTCTTGAAGTCAGCCTTAGCCAGATCTGAGCATTTTAATCAAAGCTGGGAGAGCTAGAAAATAATTCATAACTGAAATAGAAAATATTTCAGCTTGTGTTCATCTTCAGCACATTTATAAAAGTAAGTTAATGTAAATTTTAAGTTAGAGTCCCACTTGAACCAGATGCAAATTCAGAGAAACTATTTGATCTTGCTCAACTATATTTTTATTGAGTTTAGTAGAAGTAATATTGATTTCTTCCAGTGACGAAGTAGAACATGTTGCAAAACTAAGATTTGGGCACTTGATTTCTGCAGGAGGAGGCACAGATTGCCTTAATGATTTCATGCATAAGAAAAATAAATCTTCTAAAATATTATTTCAGTAAACAGCTGAATCCTGCTGACCTTATTATCAAATTAGTATTTTCTTAGTGTCTGCTTGCTCATTAATCAGTGTCAATAAGACAGTCAGCACTGAAGATGAATGAAAGCCTTCTATATGTAAAATTTACAGCAAGCGTGATCTAGATTTTGGTTACATAAATACTACAGATTTTGTTCTCTAATGAGGGTTAATAAAAATAGGCATCAAAAATGATCAAATGCCATGAGACATTGCGGTGACATCAGCTCATAGCAACCTTTCTTGCTTGCCTGGGCAGCCTGAATCTCTCAGGAAGGAGGCACAAGTGGTACCATCTCACTCTCCTGCTGCTCCAGGAGCTTGCAGCATTCGTGGTGTGAGCATTGAAATTGCTCCAACACCAGTGCAGCCTCTGACCTGAGCAGCTGAGCGTTCACGTGCTGTTGTGTAAGGAGGAACTTGGGAACAATAGACTCAGTGCTGCACTTCTCATTCAGTGTTCTGAACTTGTCAAGTGCTTCCCATGCTACAGGAAATGTTGACTGCAGATAGGACTTCAAATACATCCTCAGCTGGCATCCTCAGCATGCACCAGCCAGCTCCTCTCCAGGGTCTTGTTGAATTCTGATTTAAGGTTGATGTGTGTGTGTGTGTGTGTCTGTGTGTAAAATGCTGTTTGCTTGGCACCAAAGCACTTTGCAGAAATCTGCTGCTTTTTCCAGGAAGTCAGTTTTAACCAAAATTGAAAGAGAAGGTTCTGATCCCTGGTGTGGAAGCTCTTTCTAAGCAGGAAACTTCTGCATTTTGTTCCAGAGTAAACTCCTGTTAAGCTTTTCAAAACACTCGTTTGCATTTGTTTACACTAATAAGAGTAACTGGGCTGATATTGGCTGATATTTGAAGATGGGACAATCATTTCAGTCAGTCTGAAACCAAAACTTTTAGGGAACTTATTTTGCAAAAAAAAGAAGTCTGCATATTTTAAGGCCTTTTTTTTTTTAATGTTTTGTGACTTTTTGGTACAGAATGAGATTTTAAATCATTCGATTTCCTGAAACAAATGAAGAAACCCTCTAATCTCACCTCAGCTTTTGCGCTAACCCTCCTGACTGTCCTCACAGGAGATGGAAGAGGACCTGAAGGGAGACCTGAGTGGGAATTTTGAAAAGGCTGTGCTGGCTTTGCTGGACCTGCCCTGTGAGTACGAGGCCCGAGAGCTCCGGAAGGCGATGAAGGGCGCGGGGACAGATGAGGCGCTGCTGATTGAGATTCTCTGCTCACGAAACAATAAGGTGGGGCCCCACGGGTGACCTTCCTTAGGCAGCAGGGCAAAGAGCTCACCAAGAGCATCCCTGGGAGGAGGAGGGATCAGATCAGCTCTCGTGGCTGAAATGCCTCTTGCCAGTGTTTGCAGCAATAAGATTGCCCTACTAGAGCTGAAACTCCTGCAGGAGTTAAGAGCAATATAATTCACATTCCTTCCTCAATCCTACTCCTATCTGCCTTGGATGGCATGGGGGCCACACGGACGAGAAAAATCCCTGGATACAACTTAAAGGCAGATTTGGCACTGCTCTGATGGTCCAGAGGTACAGAAACACAATCCTATTGGAAAAAAAAGTTAGCTCTTGCCTAAATGCAGGGAAAACCAGAGGGACACCTGCATGAGTCAGGCACCCCTCAAAGTGCTGTCCTGAATGGGGGAATGGGAATTCCTGGCTTCTGCCACCCCCACGGTTGCTATGTCTCACACAGTATGGGCATGGTACTGACTTGCTGGTGCTTTGTTTGCTCATTTATTTATTAATTAATATGATTTTTTTAAATTTTATTTTTATTTCTTTATTTATTTTCCTAGGAAATTGAAAACATAAAGGAGGCCTACAAACGTCGTAAGTAGTTTTGTCTTTCAAATGCCTTCATTTAAATCCTTCATCACTGGGTGAACCCTCACAGATTTTATTTTCTTCCCAGTGTTTGACAGGGATCTAGAGTCTGATGTTAAAAGTGACACCAGTGGCTCCCTACAGAAGATATTAGTCATGGTGCTAGAGGTAAGGCTGGAGACTTTCCTCTTATGCAGCTGCCTGACAGAGATAATTCCTTTTTCCCCTGAGTGATCATAATAGGTATTGGCTGGTATTTATAATAATGCAGTTATGATATGTAATATAATAATGAGGTAATTACAGTAAACAAAAGGCATTCTTCTGTAAAAGAGCCTTTTATATCTGTGACTTTTAAAAATGTACCATTGTAGTTTATGAAGCCAGAGATAATTTTTAAAATTTTGATACTTTGAAAATAACAGCATTGTTTTATTGTTATTTATACCATGGTAAAGGCTAGAACAATCATTCGAGGTCATGGCCCCATTATTCTGAATTTTTCCCCAAACCACTAAACCTTATTTCCATCTCAGCTAAGGATTTTAGAATTCAGATAGGCACAGAATAATGAAGAAAGAGATTGCTGTTGTGTTCGTTTTTCATTCATCAAAAAAGCATATTTTCTGTTAGAACACACTTTCTTTTTTTTTAACCACCTTTCATGGAATAAAGCAAAAAATCAGTATCTTCATAAAAATACATTATAGCTTAGAAAAATAGGAGCACACCTAGAAATGCAATGTAGTGGCCAGTCTAATCTGACAGCCCTGGGAAATGAAAGCCTGAATAAATAGAAAAGCTTTAAAGATGTTAACTGTCACATCACTAAATAAATCACAGTTAAGATTCTCATTATGGGAAGCATTCATACAGCTCTCTTCAACTTCTTATATATTTTCAGAAGTGGCAAATACATTCAGCCTTTTTTTTTTTTCATAGACCAGTCCTTCATCATTTCTCCCGGGGATGGCAGGGTTGGTGAATGCTCAGAGTACATAGGCTAGTCAGGAAAACCTTTCACAGTTACCAGGGCATATCCAGCACTGTGAAAACCATCAGCACTTCAGTGCAGGTGCTGGGAACCTTCCTGCTCCGGAGGCATCAGCATTGCAATCTCCTTAGGGCCCCAGCGCACAGCCCATAAAGCTGGGGGATAAACCCTACAAGAAGGCAGTGAACCCAGGGGCTGCAATGAGCCCAGGTCACACCGTGCCCATCCCCGGGCTCGTGACAGCAGATGGCAGCAAAACTCCAACCAAAATATTTCTGAGGCCCGAAATGTAACCATTCTGGTGCTTTTTACGCTCATCCCTTTTTCTGCAGGCAAGCCGAGATGAGAGCCAGCAGGTCAGTGCAGAGCTCGCTGAGCAAGATGCCACAGATCTGTACAAAGTAAGTGCAATTGTGCAAAAATCCCTTTTTTCCCCGTGCTGAACAGCAAGGGCTGCCTCGGGGCACTAAAGACACCAAGCACAGGGGCAATGGCAGAGTAAGGAGATGAGCAAGGGGGACATGGGGTGGGCCTTGGTGGATCAAGGGCTTTGGCTGACTTCATCTCTACTGTGTATAAACAAGTGCTTCAAAAAAATAATATGCGATTTTGAAGGCAGGAGAAGGCCGCTGGGGAACAGAGGAGCTGGCTTTCAATGTGGTCCTGGCAAAGAGAAGCTATAGCCAGCTGAGAGCTACTTTTCAAGCCTATGAAAAGGTGAGTTATTATCTTCTGCAATGTGGGTTGCATAGGGTCTGATGTGTAGGTGCAGACCCTACAAGACATGTAATGATCTGAAGAGCCTTTTCCAGCCTATGTAGAGTGGACAGTCCTTTATCTGCCATTTCATAACTTCTTGAATGCTTTGAGAATCTTGGAAAATATATTTATCCAACTGTATCTTGAACTTACAGAAATAGGTGATTTACAGGAGAAGCTGAGTCTTTTGCCAGTGAAGAACCCATTCCCCTTCATGACCTACACAATATTCAGCCAAATAAATGTCACAATGACTGTTCCTTCCCACAGCTGCACAGTGGGTACCCCTGCTCCTGCAGCAAAGGGACAGGCTCACAAACTCCTACCCTGAAGCAAGGATTTGCTTTTCTGGTCTTTTCCTCCTCCTAAACAGAGCCTGGCAAGGTGTCTCCTCCTGTTCCCACTGCTTCACACACTCATATTGGCTGAGGAGAAGTTTCTCTCCAGCCTTTTCCTCTCTGCCCACACTGGGCAGATGGCCTGTGCAGGTGCTTTGCTGGGCTTTCCCCTGTCTCCAAACAGAAGGCAAAGCAGGCGGCAGGATCCTGGCTGTTTAACACTTCTCCCTGTGTCACCCAGCAGGACATTTTACTCATGCCTGGGCCCGAACTTGATCTCCATGGAGAGATGCTTGGAAATTACCTCTGAAAGTCAAAGTAATGAGAAATCCAAGGTTCTTCTCCTGGCAGCAAGGTGGAAGCTCAGCAGTGACATTTATTCTCAGGAAAATGTCCCCCTCCAGCCTCTGGCTCACAGTCCTGAACCTCCCTGGGAAAACTCTGAGTTCATCAGAAAACTGTAGCCTTAGGCACAGAAGATGAAAAGAGCTCCAGTCAAAGCCATATTTCAGTGTCAGCATAATAAGGAACCAATAGTTAGAAAAATGTTTGCAGCTTAATCCAAGTTCTGGGTTGTTGCTGGCAGGAGAACAAACCCAGTCCCAAACTGATACTCTCTCCCTTGGAGTGGCCCAAATCCTGGGGGTTCAGTTAAATGCTCCAGTAGCCAAGCTACCTTGGCTTTTTGATTCCTAAAGCCAAGCAGATCAGGTTACCCAAACCAATCTACCACATCCTGCCTGGCTGCACTCCAAGTAGAAGCAGGCCAAGATTAGAGCCCAAATCATGAGAACATGTCCTTCTCTTCAGCTGGAGAGGTAAATAGGGTAAGACCTAAACCAGGTTGGTGGTTTGCGGAACTTAAGCCCTAAATCCTCACATGGTGCCCTTGCTGCCTTGTACACAGAGTCTCCCAGCTCTGACCTAAAAGTCAGAGTCTTGAATGCAGGGACATCCTGATAGGCAAAGCAAAGTAAAAAGCCTTTGAGGTTCCTGAAGTTCACAAAAGTCAGGATAAACTCTGTTTTGAAGAGACAGTCTGCTTCTCCCATTCCCTACAGAATACAAAAACTTTGGGACAATCACAGTGCTTGTAAACTTTCCCTGGGAAGCCAAAGACAATAAGTAACAGAACTTCATAGAGCTGGTAAAGCTCCAAAAATTATCTTATTTGTGTGGGAGCCATGCAGAGCCTTTGATGGAAGGGCTACAGAAAGCTCAAACAGTTTCTCCTGACCAGGGGTCACAGAAGAAGAAGCTGCAGTGTCTTTGTCCTAGAAGCTGTCAGATACCTGGGACTGTATGATTTAGGTTATCCATTTCTTCTTCTGCATAGACCTTCTCTTGCTGCCAGTGGATCTGTGAGCACTTACACCAGAGGACAACATTTGCCCTCGAATTACTCCTTTGGAAAGGTTCTAAAGGATCTGAATTGACCTTTTGCCATTGGATCCTGAATCTGATGCTGGTTTTATGACAGCAGGAAGACATGAACAGGCAGAGGCTCTTATGGCTCCCTTTTGTTCTCGTAGGTGTGTGGGAAGGACATAGAAGAATCCATTAAAAGTGAAACATCTGGAGATCTGGAGAAGGCTTATCTGACTCTAGGTAAAAAGCAATAGTTTCAAGACCTTTCTTTTCTTGTTCTTGCCATCACCTGACATGGGTTGTTGGGGGTCTGTGTACAGCCTGGCAACAGCCATCGAGATACCCCTAAACTGAGCTGACATATCTGCCAGGAAAAAGAGAGACAGTTTTCAGTAGTGATTTGGACTCCTTGGTTTTAAAAATGAAACCTGCCAGACACAGCTCTTTTCCACACAGCTAAATTATTTCCCCTCTAACACAGGATGGCCAGCTCTAAGCTGCCCCTGGGAACATGGCTGGTGATAACTTCCAGCAGATGCTTGGGCATCATGAGAAGTGTGCTAGCCAGCCACCACAAAAATGTGCAGGGTTCTCAACAGCAATTTACCACTAGGGTTGACTTTGACCCATATTTAAGCATGTGCCCTGTCTCTGGTTACCTCACTGGTATTGCAATTATCCATCTGGATCTAGGCTCTCCCAGATCTTCCTCCTGTGATCTGCAGAGTGAGCAGCTCCCCCAAGAATAGATGGGCAAGAGGAACCCCATGGGCAAATGCTCATTGTCGTTCATGTCATTTTCACTGTGGAATGGCAGAATACTCAGTGCTGGTAATCTCACTGTGTAACACACTTTCCTTGTGGGAAAATGTACGTCCCCATTCAGACTCCCAGATTTCTCCTTGCATACTGTTAGGGGATCAGTCTCAGAATAAAAGCCCTGCCTGCTCATACGTCTGAGTTTCCTTTTCTTTCTTATTCATTTCCACTTGAAGTTGCATCACAAACTGTAAATGTACAAGAATAATGAGGCCCCTTACTGTTTTCTTTAGTCAGCTGTGCCAAAGACTGCCCAGGCTACTTCGCCACACTTCTGCACAAGTCGATGAAAGGAGCTGGGACTGATGAAGAGACCTTGATTCGCATCCTTGTGACCAGGGCTGAGGTAGGGTGCCCTGTGTCCTGTAATGCCTCACATCAGCTCTGGGAGAAATACAAATGTAGAGGGTATGGAGTGAGTCCTGATAGATCATGTGCTCAGCAAACCCTTTTCAGCCCAATGACATCAGTGGTCACACTCTGCTTCTGTACCCAAGCAACTCCAATTTTGATATTGCATCTATTTCTGTTTTCAAAGGAACTAAACCAGGAAGCATGCAGGCAATTTCAAGTGGAGTCAACTGCACCTGGTTAAAACCAACCCATGGGGAGGTTGGTTTTGCTTTTTACTGGCCCCAGTAGGATGTGCAAAAGTAATTCCTAGTTAATTAATGATAAAACAGCAGTTCCCAATTCGAGAATTGCTTATAAACATACATTGCCAATTTTTTCTGATTCCAGCTGGGAAAAACAGATGGGGAGCAGGAAAGAAAAACAAAAAGCCAAAGGAGTTAATTGTCATTTTAAGAAGCACAAAACTTCACACGACATTTGAGATACTTAAGCACAGTCTTTAAAACTTCCTTTTAAGCTGTGTAGGTTGTAATCCCAGGGCTGTTTCAACTGACACAGAGGAGGAGCCTTTCACAGGGATGAGGAAAGCATATTTCTCAATGATCTACAGTGTGACAAATTAGGCTCCAGGGCATTCTCTCTATTAATACACAGTCCAGTCACTATAACATTTAAAATCCACAGTAATAAAGATCAGACCTGTGCCGTAGGTGCCTTTCCACGGGAAAGATAAAGACAAGGAGTTTATTTCTACCCCCATAGTAACCAGAAAGGTAGTTCCATGGGTGGAACTCTTGTAGCCATGCTCCTGGGAAGTGCCTCTTTCCCTGTTTGCCACCATGGGATGACCTCAGGAGTTCACAGTGACCTGTGTGAGTTTTTTCAGTACTAAGGCTATGCTGGCACAGCACCAGAGGACAGAGATTCTCCCAGCCACCAAGCACAGGCAGGCCCTCTTCACAGCATCCTCTCACCACCATCTGACACAGGCTTACCTCAAATTCGAATGTTAAGCTGAAAATCCTCTGAGATTTTTAGACCTCCTGCCTTCTCCTCTCCTCCTCCCACTGGGTGTGGTGAGCCTTGAACCAGACCCCAGGGGTGCTGGTAGGAGCAGGGCACATTACTCAAAGCATTCCCCACTCTTCTAAAGAGGCTCTTGGTGTCTCCTCAGAGCGACCTGCCAGCAATAAAGGAGAAGTTCCAGCAAATGTACAAGAAGACATTAGCTGAAGCTGTCCGATCTGATACCTCTGGGGACTTCAGAAAGTTGCTGCTGGCAATTTTGCACTAAAAACCCATCAAGAATGAAGAGGCATGCTGAGCAGCCATGTCTTGATTGGTTTCCAAAAAAGCATCCAAAAATGTGGCATTAGCACAAAGAAAAAAATCCAATTTATTTTCTTTCCAGCTGGGAAATTTGTTGCCAAGTAATGTTGGACGTGAGATTTATGTTATGGCTATCTTGCCAAATGCCCTTAAGCAATAAAGACATGTTGAAAAAACTAGATCTAAATTGACCTCTTTGTGTTTGCATATGTGGAGGAATCTTCTGACACTGTTTCTTCTGGGTAGATTTTCTGTCTTTCTCTCACTTTGAAGATTATCCCTGTTCTTTCCTCAATTCAATGAATGTCATGTCATGCCGTTACAGTCCTGCCAAGAGAAAATGGATAGTAATTTCTTCTCAGCTCATTATCACAGCTCTTTAAACAACCTGAAGGCTGTGAATTAATGTTTTAAGTCAGGCCCTGATTAAAATCCCGCTGTCAACAGGGAAGACCAGAGTGATTTCCCTGTCTGTGAATTGCCCTCTCAGTATAGTCACCTCCTAAGTTATCCCGCGAAGGAGATAAGGACTTGCAGTCCCCACCAGCACCACCTCCTGGGATATGAGGCAGGAGCATAGCAGGGGAAGAGGTGGTCTTTTGAGAGGTGGATCTGTCAGGCACAGAAATGCTGTTCCCAAAGAGGAAGACATGGGCCTCAGGACAGCTGCATGGTCTTCGTCCTGGGATGTTTCCAAGATCTGACTGGATAAAACTCTGAGCAATCTGCCTAATCTCATGGCTCACCCTGCTTTGAGCAGGAGCTTGCACCAGAGACAACTGGAGGTCCCTTCCTCCCTGAATTACCCTAAGATCTTTTAATCTTATGAGAGGACACGCAGATGAAAAATAATATAACAGAGCCTGACAAGTAAGAAGAGGAGAGTGAAGAATTTAGGTCAAGGAGATGGGCTTGTGAGTGTTTCGCTTTGTCTGGCCCCTTCTGCCTCTTGAGTGCACCACCATTCTGCGTGATGAAGGGTCATTCAGGCCCTCTGAGGTATGATGACTGATGGCATCAAATTCCCATTGAAAATGGTATTTCTGAAGCACTGGACCTGTTTGTGCCCTCTTGGATCAATGTCACAGCAGCAGCACCTGGCAATCTAGTTCTAAGATGGGGCAATATAAATGGGAGATGGGAAGGATGTGTGGGTTTTAAGAACAATGATTGGTGTCTCACACAGGTGTAACAGGATGTTCTGGCATTTTAAAGGCCTGATCCTCCTTTGGCAGCATTACTAGCCACCTAAAATATCAGGGGCAGATCCTGAATGCCTGGATGCCTTTATCACAGACATTTTAACGTTCAGACCCAGAAAGAACAGAGCAATGTAGGATCTACACATCTTCTTGTTGCTGTTGCCATGGGTCTCTTGTAACCAGAGACCATAGAAAGGATAGATGAAGAATCTACTTTGGTGTCCAGTGATAGGGTGATATTTTATCCTCCAGCACACTGTATGCTCCGACCAAGATAAGCTGGCAGGTACCCATTCTCAAATGATGTAGTTTGAAGAAAACGCCAGTGGCTGTCTGAAATACACATGAAGTAGCTGGTTTAGGCAAAGGATTTGTTTTAAAATATTCCAACAAGAGTGCCCAAAGCTGTATGAGTTGTTTCTGTAAAACCTCTAGAAGCTCAGCACTCTTTAAACCAGCTATGTCTTTATTTAATGTGAAGCACATAACTTTGGCAGCCAAATTTATTTTTGCCCGAAGATTGTTTTAATTAATGCTAGTAGGTCATTCTGACTGAAGAAGAGTACAATTGCTTTCATCTTAATCTTTCACTCTTTAATTAGAGATTGGCCTGAAACCAAGCCAGAAGCCCACACATCTTCACACCCACGTATACTGGGCCAAAGTCATTATTGAATTACATGCTGTATCTCTCTATCTGTACACAATGCAAACAGTGACCCTTGGGAAATTGCTCTGTGACTCCAATGCTGTAAAATTTGTCCCCATGCCTCTATAAGTTTAGGTCAAGGGTTCAAGACCAGTATCTATACATGTAGCCTGTTACCCTTCCCTACAAAATCAGAACCAAGCCCAGATTCTCAAAATAAGCCTTAGTTCAGCATTAAGTATCAGACCAATGTGAATGGCAGCTGTGGCAATAGCACTCAGGGAAATCATGTTTGCTGAGCAGCTAAATAGAAAATTAATAATGTAATAGTTACAGAGGAATGAGAGAGAAGGATCATAAGGATCTCTGGACTTGAATAGGAAGAAGATCAGATGGCTGGCAACTTGCAGCAGCAGCAGTGTGGGCAAGAGACAGCATTCACAAATTGCAACAAAGGAAATTCCTATCAGACGTATGGAATCAGGTTGTCCAGAGCAGTTGTGAAATCTCCATCCTTCAAGATTTCAAAAGTTCAACTGGACAAGTCCCTGAGCAACCAAATGTGACTCTGAGGTTAGTGCTACTATGAGCAGGAGGTTACACTGGGAGAGCTCCCAGGGGCTTCCCAAGCCAATCTTCCCATGACTTTCAGAGAATTAGGTAGTTTGTGTGCAGGACACCACTCCAATTCCCCATATTCACACTGAATGTCTTGCCCACTACTTCCTAGCTTGGGGAGTTTTGTTGCCATCAGTGAACCTGAGACGTCACCCAGGGAGGTAGAGGAACAGAGTCAAAGAGCCATTTTCCCAACCCAGTGAAGCAATAGTAAATCCACACTGGGCTCCAGAGGAACATGGACAGGAACCAGGGAGACTGCTTCACTGGTGAGTATCAGGATGAGTCCAAAACCAGACTGCACGTGTGGAGTTAGGTCTCCTGCTGTGTTATCAGCTGGGTGAGATACAGACATATGTGCTGAATAGAAAGGTCCCTATCTATGCTGTGTCTTTGTTGTCATTTGCTCATATAGACATTTGCTCTTTCAAAGCACAGACTCATTATGTATATTTACATGCATATATAAATATGCAATACATAAATCTAATGATTCTCCAACACGTTAGTCTTCCTTTCTGCTCCCATATTTCTTGCTTATAAGTAAAATGATGTTAAGTGCCCATCTTACCCTGGTCAGGGCCTGCCAACCAAGCTCCACACTGCCAGGGCACACAGTCTGCTGTCCCAGCCTGGGCTGGGCTGTCACCCCAACCAGCCACCACTGGTGCTTGGGGCATCTTCCCATCCTCTCCACATCATCTGATTTATTATGATCCCTATAACTGTCTCTTCACACAATGAGGAATGTTAATCCTGGGTTTTGTTCCCTCTCCCAGTTTTATTAAGACCATAATAAGGAATATTTTTTCTTCTCCCCTGTCAATTTAGGCTGAAAATTTGGGTGAAGGGATAGCTGTCTCTTGATTACTGTGGGAGTAGTCATCAAGACAGCGCACGTAACACTGAATAAGCTCAGTGAAGTCTTTGCCTTGAAAAGTCCTTTTTCTTTATCCATATTTGTTCATTTTCACCTGAATTGTAATAGGATCAGTGTATGAGTTTTAGAAGTTGTCTGACATCACCAATCTCTGTGCACCTGCCTGCTGGCCGGTCAGATTACAGCTTTTTTCCGCTCTGTTGCTTAGTGCATGATAATAGACATTTCATCATCCCATTGCATTAAAACATAAGAAGAGCTGCTCTGGGTCAGATCAAAAGTTCAATCACCATAATTCCAAAACTGGATGATCCCATACACTTAAGGAGAAAGAGCAGGAGCAGGGTGAGTATAGCATTGCAACAACATGTTCATTCTTTGGTAGATGCTTCTATTTTCTCTAAATTGGCCAAGGTTGGAGTTTGCACAGCAGCAATTGCAGAGGGTCACAGGTTTTAACAGCCCCAAATGGCTTCAGCTCATCAAGGGCTATGGGGCACCTGCAGCATCACATCCCATGGTGCTGCTGGATCACCTACCGTGTGAATGAGCCCACTTTCCCATTTGCACATGGTGTTCAGACCACACCATTATCTGTGCAAGATCTCACTCCCATGGTAATGCAGTATTTTGTCCTCCCAAAAAAAAGACCAGTCAGGTCTGGTTCGGTCAGTAGCATACCTCCCTAGAAAATCTGCCTCAAGAACTCATTCAGAAACAGATTTTATCTGATAATTTAGATTGTCCCACAGCAGAAAAAGCTCTACCCTCTCAGCAGGGCTCATGCCCTCCCCCCCTCCCCCATACAGTGCTGGTCGTATAGGACATATTGTCTTTGGCATGAAAAATTATTTGTAGTCTATTTATAAAGAAAATCCTAACTAAACAGTGCTGATGTGCCCACTCGGTTGTAGATGTGTCTGAAGCCATAATCTCTGGGAAAACTATGAAGAGAGTGCTGTAAAGCAGGCAGCAGGACCTTCATTGCTCAGAAGCTTTGGCCCCAAATTGGCAGGGACCTGTGTGGGGATTCAGCAAGGAGCACTACCACCCTCCCCACCCCCTCTGAGCAGTAAGCTATTTAAACAGCACACTCTGTACTCTAGGCTAGCAGGAATTTGTGTAACCGTGCAAAGCCATCGAGCCCGGGATCTTCTAAATAAATGTCACATTTATCAATATCTGAAGCACAAATAACATCCCACCTAGCCCTCCCCAGCCCCATAAACCAGTGTCATTACTGAAGTCAGATAGCATAATTTGTTTCTTTAAGGGTTAAAAGAATAATCCACAGCTGCTGCCAGGAAGAGGCAGAACTAAACAGGCAACAAAGAGTTAGAGCCAGAAGAGAGATCTAAAGCTAAATCAGTCATCAGAATGGACTGCAACAAGAGCATATACATACACAGCAAGAAAGAAACCAAGAGGGCGTTTTGTTTGGGTAGCTAATGTTCCCTGGACAAGGAGAGAGAGAAATTCTCCTCTGGGTTTTTAATGCCACTCTAAATATTTATAGCAAGATCATGTCCAGCTGGTGAGGGAGCAGTGGCAGAGAGCAGGGAGGGAGGACCCATTTTTTCCCAGCACCCCAACATCATTCTCTGGGTAATTTCTTTATTTGAGAAGAGGGAAAAGGCTGTAGATTGCCATGTTTGCCCTCAGAGTGACTCAACTGCAGGAGTCAAGTCCAGTGGCTCTTGCTCTTCCCCTCCCTCACCTCGCCTCATACACACAGATTGTGTGGGCAGCCTCCAAAAAGCTGTGCCAGCCTGACTCCACCCTGTCTTTAACGTGGGGCTGGGCCTTCAGGGTTTTGTCTGGCCTTCAGGCATTTCACCACCTTGCTACGCTGCACTGAAAAGCCTCTTGGAAAGGCCATGTACAGCACACCCGTGATGCAAAGCTGTCATTTTTAGAGGAACGGGCTGCCCACATCCCTGTGCTCTGCTGCACCATGGATGCAGCGGTAGGACATGTGGGGGACTGCGAACACCAGCGTGGCATGGGAGTTGTCATAAGGGCACTGTGGCTCCCAACGATTTTTGCTCATCTGCCTTGCTGTGACTGGGTGCAGACATGACTCACCAATGAGCTTTGGCTTTGAAAATATGAGAAGGACTTTCGCTTTAACCTTGTGTTTCCCTGTTGGAGTGATGCTTAGAAACTACATTTTAGATTCAACCCCACCCTAGAACAACGGGAAAAATCTCAGCAGAGATGAGGAGGCCAATTCAGTTACCCAGGCAAGGGCAGCCAATTCTGTTTCTCTTGAAACACCCAGGAACTTGGCATAGAGCTGTGACACATCACACTGGACCTGCTGGAGACCCCGGCAGGGGACCAGCTGGAGTTCTGGAGGATCCTCCACTGGCACAAGGTGTTCGACTGATCCCAACCCTGAGGATGGATTTGGGCTCATCATCATAGATGCCTGCCATGGGAGTGTTAAATATGGACACCTACCTGTGACTGAGGCAACTAAACACTTGTGGCCACCCAGCAGTGCCTGGGGCACTCTTCACCTGCCCAAATACAGGTTGCACATAGTGGTGACCTGAATTACCTGGCAGACTCAGTTGTATTGACTAGACCTCAGTGGCTGCAAAAGGAGCTTGGACATCTTGTTCATGTGCAGGCATCTGCAGCCAGGGCCCCCATCGAGGTGTGTGGCCTGGGGAGCTCTGTGCCACCCTGGGAGTTGCCACTCTGGAACCTTGGTTTCCAGCCTGCTGCGCTCACTGCAGCAACCTGCTCCAGACCTCCCCGAGCTTCCTCAAGCCATCTGATTGAGAAGTTCTTTGCTAGGGGTTTCAGAGAGCTGTCATCCTTAGACAAAAGGCCACAACCTGGTGTTCGCTATAAAAAATATTAAGCAGCATCATAAAGATAAACTGCTCCAAGAGTGAACTTCACTTTCTGCTTGGCAAAGGTAGTTGGGCTTTCCCTGCCCACCTTGGAGCAGTGCTGGATGCAGGGTCCCAGTGCATCAGCATCTCCCACCACACTGCAGCAGGCTGATGCTCCCCTGATCCCTCCATAAGGTGGAGACACGGTCCATCCCACCGGAGTCCCTGGAAGCCCTTCTCTCTCCACCTTTCTCCATGAAACGACGGTGACAGCGCAGTGCGAGGCACTGCAGACTGTTTACAGCCTTCTAGAGTTCCCAGGCACTTTAGGACAGGGTCCTGCCGCTGTTTCCAAATGGGCAGCCAGGACTTTTATAGAGTGAACTTTCCTCTCCGTGTCTATTTATTCCATGTAAACATTTGCCAGAAAAACACCAGCCGGGCATGCTCAGAAGCAGCCAGGTCATTGCAAAAGGCAGCGGCGGCGTCACATGCGATAAGAGCGCGGAGCCCGCGGGCGCCTATTCTTAGCGCTGGAATGTACACAATGCCCCGCGCCCGCCGCTCCTGCGCGCAGCGCCCGCGCAACCACCGCGGCACAAACACGGCCAGAAATCACCCTCTGTGAATCACCTGCCTGCTGGGAGAAACCTCCGGGGGGTGTGTGTAGGGTTTTTGTCCAGGCTCTAGCTGTGGAAAAACTCAGCAGAGAATAAACGGCAGAGAGTAAGTGCATGCAGTGGAGGACAACGGAAGGTAAACGTTTCTACCCTTCGGTTCCACTGCAGGTTGAGCCGTGACAGTAGATACTCATCATATTGTTCTGCCTGGCACTTAATTTAGTCATTGTGTGTCTGATTAACATAAAAAAACCACAGCTAAGCGGAGTTAATAAATAACTTTTAATGCAGATTCCCAGTCTCTAGGGTTCCGTTTGCCCTGCTGCAGAGTTCAGCTCTGCCAGATTTGCATTCTTTGGGAATGACTAACTCTAGAGGAAAGAGGCACAAGCTACTAAACTGCTAATACTTTAAAATAGTGAATAAATGTCTAAGTGCATTTATTCGACATGATTAAAATGGACAAACCAATTGCTTCAGCCGTCCAGCTTTAATCCAAAATCAGTGAGATAACTTCAGTGCTTTTGCTTCTTGCCAGGGACACAGACAGTGCTGACCTCAGAGCTGCAACCTATCTGATAACTTCATGAAAATTTTAAAGGGTCTTAGCGACCTTTTGTCTTCTTTATTATTTTCCCACTGTGCTTAACCGATGTGCCATTTTTATGTGTAGTAGTGAACGGATATTTAGAGCAACATCAAAGTCCCGATTTGTTCCCTTGGAGCTGGATATTTCAATAAAAGCTGCTAAGAATTTGAGGTTTCCTTCTGCCAAGTCCAGAATTCATCTCTCTCCTGTTTTGCTATGGAAGAGGGATCCACTGAAGAGTTCCTCTTCAAAGACCAGGACTTCTCCTCTGAACTGCTGAGGCAGCTGAATGCTCTGCGGCAGAGCAGGATGCTGACTGATGTTACCCTCTGCTCCGGGGGCTTTGAAATCCCCTGCCACCGAAATGTGCTGGCTTCCAGCAGCCCGTACTTCAAGGCAATGTTCTGTAACAACTTCAGGGAGAGTCACCAGGCTAAAGTCATCCTGAAGGGCATCGATGCTGATATTTTGGATCAGATTATCCTTTATGTTTACACAGGGGAGATTCTTATATCCACTGAGAATGTCTTGTGCCTCCTGGAGACTGCCTCCATGCTGCAGTACACGAAGCTGTTTGAGGCCTGCTCTGCCTTCCTCCAAGACAAGCTGACTCCTGACAACTGCCTGAGTATGATCAGACTGGCAAAAATCTTGAACTGCCAAAGCCTGAATAAGAAAGCCAAGGCTATGGCTTTGAAATGCTTTCCTCTGGTGGCCTCTTCTGAGGATCTGAAGGACCTTTGTCCCATGGAGCTCATTGATTACCTTGGGGATGATGAACTCTGTGGGGAGGAGGAGCAGGTCTTTGAGGCACTGATGGTCTGGATCCGGCATGACCTCCAGGCACGACAAGGCTACATCCAAGAGTTGTTCAAGAAGGTTCGACTTCAGTACGTCCACCCGACTTTCCTCTTCCATTTCATTGCTAATGACTCACTCGTTCAGTCCTCACCCACTTGCAGGAGCATCCTGGAGGCAGCCCGGAGACAGATGTTTTCCTTGTACAGCACCAGCACGCCTGACGTCAAACCCATGATGCATGTTCCTCGCAGGTACTCCAACCAGGAATTCCTCATCATCATTGGTGGCAGGAAGGACAGCCAGCAGACGACAAGGGATGTCCTGCTCTTTGATGACAAGACGAACCAATGGCTGAGCCTGGCCAAGCTTCCCATGCGCCTGTACAAATCCTCTGCAGTGAGTTTACACAGCAATATTTATGTGCTCGGAGGGATGCCTGTTAGCAATAGGAAAAGCCTGGTCAGTGGTAATATTTACATTTACTCCCTCAAACTCAATCAGTGGAGGTTGATTGAGCACATGTTAGTTCCACGTTACTCCCACAGAAGCTTGGCATATAAGAATTATATTTTGTCATTCGGTGGAATTGGCGAAAATCAGGAAATCCTGAATTCTGTGGAAAGATATGATAGTGTCTACAACACCTGTGAGAGCATGGCAAACATGCCTGTTGCCGTCCTTCACCCTGCTGTTGCTGCCAAAGATCAGAGGGTCTACCTCTTTGGGGGAGAAGATATTATGCAAAACCCTGTTCGGCTTATCCAGGTAATGGTCAGTCCGGCTTGTCATAGCCAGTTTCTTCTAAGGTATTCAGCAGTCCATCACCCTCATGAGGAAATCAAACCACTCAAAAAACTTCATTGTGAGTTGCAGCAAGGGGCAGGATGAGTTGATCCGTGGCCTCAGTGAGCATTGCAGCTTTTCCACTTTCCCCTTCTGAATGTTTTTCGGGCACCAACCCCGAGGCACTGCTTTGAGTGTCAGTCAGCTGTGCCCCTGGTGGGCACTGGGGCGAGGGCTGCTGCAGTGATGCCATGGCAGGCGGCAGCAGCCCCCCTGCCTGGCTTCGTGCCTGTAGCCACTCTCACCAAAATCAGCACTCTCCACTCGGCGCTGAGCTGGGGTCTCAGCCACGCACCTGCTCACCCACAGCAAACACAAACACTCGCCATCATTAGAGCGATTAGATACTCACTCATCAAACGGCCAGGACTTAAACTGACAGTCATTTTGTATAAACAGTTATGTTAAAAATGTGGCTTCTGCCACATGTTGCTGGCTCTCTGCCTTCTTTCAGCAGTTACACTCTATTAGGAGGAAAAAATACATTAATTTTTTTCTTATCTGATTTGATGCTTTAGCAACATTTTAATGTTTCTTTTCCCATGGGTGTTTTTTGCTGCTCAAGGTGCTTTAACTAAGAGGGATCATTAAGGCTAAGGTGGCAACCAGGACATGAGCAATGCTTTATGGTTATAACGGTACTTCATTATCAGGGGGAAGGAAATGTATTTATCAGTTAGTGGGGAGATGCCCTGGTGATATTTCCTATATTAAGAAGCGAATAACATAACATAAAAGTCTGTGCCACCCAGATGCAGATGATCGAATGATCATCATCTGGCAACAGCTCTTTTTCTCACATAAATCGATGACTTAGATGCCACTCTAAGTCCCTTTGCCAGTCTGAGTGCATAGCAGCCACCAGCATAAATATAGAAGCTGGGCAAACACGGTGGCTGCCAGCAGAGCTAGGTGAAGCTGAAGTTTGTTTGCCCAGGAAATTGCTAGCGCTAATAAGGAATACACAGAATAACTGGAAAATGAAATGAACCAGCTTGGCCCTTGGGAGACCAAGTTACAGTGATTTAATGGCCGTGCAAAGATTTACAGCCAAGAAGCTTGCATGTGGCAGGTACACTGCCTTCCTGCTTGTGCTAGCATCTCCTGAGCAGACAAGCATGGGGAACCAGAATGCTTTCCAAGGGGACATATTAGGAAGAAAAGTGGGTACATTCTCGGATTTCCAGCAGTTTGAGCCAGAGGATTGTATTTATTAAGGAAAAATAAAACCCAGAAGTTCCTCTGTAATTACAATTGTCAGTTAAAATGCAACATAAACAGCTGTGTGAGTATCTTTATTTTTTTTGTCAGGTTTACCATGTCTCCAGGAATACATGGTTTCGGATGGAGACCAGAGTAGTGAAGAATGTCTGTGCACCAGCCGTTGTGATTGGAGACCAGATTATCATCGTAGGTGGTAAGGGCTCTGTTTCACGTTCCCTCTGCCTCCCCCTGCCCAGATCCTGTGGGTTTTTGCAGCCCTCCTGTTTGGGGTGCTCCCTCAAAAAACACCTGGAGCTTGGGAAGGAAAGAAGGAGTGTGCCCACCCTCCATACACTTCTCTCATGGAGTCTCATGGCGATGGAAGCAGAGATAAGTTCTCCATGAGGCATTTTCCTACTCCAAGAAATAGGATCTGGGTGGAGGAAATTGAGGAAAAGGCAGTTTAAGGCATAATGCAAGTTACTGCTCTGCAGAAGGGAGGAAGCCAAGAGCATGGGGGTCCTGCACCTCCCCTGCTGACTCAGCCTGGTCCTCCCTCTCTGCTCTTCTTGGAAGAATGGAAAGCATGGTTAGCACAGGGCTGTGGATGGCTTGGTCAGGATGGGTGGGCTGTAGGTCTATGAGGTGTTGATTGGTCTTAAGCTGCCTCCTGGCAGTAATTGTGAAATGTCCCAAAAAGGGTGTGAAATACTTGGAAAGAGGAAATTTGTCAGTGTCTTTTTCAACCTGAGGACCAGCCTCTGCCCATGGCAGTTGGGTGTATTGTGTCATTGATAACTTGTCACTCTACAGTCCTTGATGCCGCTTCCCTGACCACAGACTGGCAGGAGGAAGCATGTGTTGAATTATTTAAGGGAAAATGAGACACACAGTGTTTTAGCAAAGCAGAGGATTGAACCCAAACTGCACAGGACTTCAACATGGTGTCACCCCTCAGGGAGAGGCCACTGCTACCCTTTGCAGTGAGAACAGGGGACAGCTGAGACTGAAGGTCCAAGGCTCCTGTGTGGCAGATTGCCCTGGCCTCAGCCCACACTCATATTTTTCTACCATCGTGCTGCTGGGTACCAAGCTTCCACACCTCCAGGGCAATGGCCCTTTTACCAGCCCTTACCTGTCAGCTGATGAGAGGTTCTATCACCCTCAGAGGAAGGGCTGTCCCTGGGGTCACTGGTGTGGTGGCCAGCACAGGTGTGGTGCTGGGGGCTTTAGGAGCGGAGTGGGCTCTGGTGGCTCTGTGCTGTTGAGCACCCAGCTTCAGTCAGCAGACAGCTACAGCTCCAACAGAGCAAGGCACTCGTGGTCCCTTCCCATGTGCCACTGGTTTCTGTGTTTCCAAGTCAACCTCTAGGAGTCTGTTTGGTAAAAAGAAGTATTTTGGGATGTTTGAAGGCATATGCAGGTAACTGCAAGCTCCAGCTATGTTTGACAGGTTGGATGCCTGATCCAATGGGTTTTCTGATGCTCATCAAGCCTTAGCTGCCAAGGTGCTACAAGACAGGGTGAGGACAAACAGGAAAGGAAGAATTACAGACAGGAGGCATTCCTGTGACACATCATCACTTCCTAGTTCAGATATCTTAATTCTGCCAAATTATGTACCAGTATAATAGATTTTATTGAACACTAGAGGGAAATATATTATTATTATTCCTTCTGCTGGCCATAAGCTCTTAATTCCCATCTATCTCTTCCACCTCTGGCTTTGCATTCAGGGTACACCCGGAGAATAATTGCTTATGATACAAAAGGCAACAAGTTTGTTAAATGTGCAGACATGAAGGACAGACGAATGCATCATGGGGCCACTGTCATCAAGAACAAGTTATATGTCACAGGAGGACGATGTCTCACTTCAGACAATGTCATCAAGGACCTGGATTCCTTGGACTGCTATGATCCGGAGACTGACACATGGACATCAAAGGGAAAACTGCCACACAAACTCTTTGACCATGGGTGCCTTACACTGCAGTGTGTCCCCAGTTCTAACCTTCTCTAAACAACTCTTGGTACTTCCTTGATATTTTGTGCTTTTCTTCCCAGAAAGGACCCACCTCACTCTGCAGAGAGCACGTGGGGAATCTTCATGGGGTCATGCGAACTCCTGACCTTGAAGGCACCGACAGCATTATTCCTTCCCAGACCCAGTGCCAGAAAGGTCATGAGCTTGGTGCTCATGCTGTATTCACCTGGCTGGTATTGCATGTGGTGCTGCTGAGTCCAGTCTGGAGGCCTCACCCAGCATCTCAAGAGGAAAAAGGAAAAAGATACTGGGTAAGAACCCAGTGTGGGTCTTGTCCTTGTGCATACTTTAAAATGAAAGGTGAACAGCGATGCTGGTATCTCCAGGGAAAGTAAGATCTTTGTTTTCATGCAGACTCAGCTGCCTGCCACAGCCCTTTGCTGCTCAGTGCTGACTGAGCTTTCCTTTTCCAGTGGTGGGAGTGTTTACAATAGAAAGCCCCAAGCTCCAGTCTTGTAGCCAGCCCAGCAGCAGCTGCCTGCGTTCGCTGCGGTAGTCAGCTCATAAGAAATAAAATTTTAATGTTTCTAACAGCAAATTAGAAATTGGCAAAAGACTGATGCTTTGATCTGAACTCTCATATTGCAACAAGATGCAGATTCGACTTTTCTGAGCTAACATTCTTCCACAGTGTAGAGAAGATTTTTGTTCCATCTGCCTGCCCTCTGAAGGAGCAGGAGAAAATGGGATGGAAATTATGATTGTCTGCATCTTCTTTTTCAAGAGGTCTTGTTTTGTAGGGATCTTCCTTCTCCTTTTGCATGAGAAACAGCAGTGGAGTTAGTAAGGATGACTTTGGCTGATGGAGTTCCTGAGATCTGGAATAGCAGCAAGGACACATGGAGGAAAGGGGATGTAAAAGAGAAGAGGTATTTGGGAGGAACAATTTCTTTTTCCTTTTCTCTTCTCTCCAAACCACTGGAAAAAGCCCATGAGACAAAGCCAGTGACAGGAAGCCAGCTTTCCAAGAAGTGCAAGTCTAAATCTGCCACTTGGCAAAGCAGCTCTGGCTCCACCAATATTTTTGTGGGGTTCTGCCACTAAGTGCATAGTTTTAAAGGGAGGGGATTAATCATCAGACACTGAACAGGCTGTGAACTGCTGTTAAGTCACCAGGCTTGGTAAGATTGCTGAGATAGCAAGGAGCTTTACAGATAGCACTGATGACCACCATCCAGAGGAAGGATGGCAGGAATGACACCCCTTTTTCTTCATATCTGAAAAAAGTGGGACTTTTCAAAGGGCACAGGATGGCATGAGGAAGCCACACTCAACCTGCCTCTTCACAAAAGGCTGCACAGCCATGTGGTCATTACCACATTGCAGAAAATCAGCTCCAGACACTAAGATCCCCTCCTGTAAATGGAGCAGAAGGGTGTCAGAAATAGTTAACAAAGTGGAGGGCTGGAAGGAAGTATTTGGTGTCGACTGCTGGTTTAACAATGCAAAATAAAAGGGCTATTATTGTTTGCATGAGCTTTGTGTTCAGCAGTCCCCATTGTTCCCTCCCTTTGCTGATAAAGGGAATTGTTTTTGCACCAGTGGGTATTGCCAGGGTTTCCTTCTAAGTATCCGAGTAAACCTGCAAAAAATGAGTGGGAACCCAAACTCCTCTCCCAGCTCAGAAGCCTTTGGCTAGATTTCTCTTCAGTCTTTCAGTCTATATCATCAACTCCTCCCTGTGCAAAGCAGAACTAAATCATGGCACTTGCCAACTTGAGCCGGAGCAGTGATTCATCCTGCTTCCTCACAGACCAGCTCCAGCTCCCTGGAGAAAGAAGCTTTGTCATGGCCAATTATGGAAAGTCTGCCCCAGGGAAATGTTTATTCCTAACCCTGCAGTGCTGCCTTCCCAAACTCCTTCCTGTTGTGACCCCACTCAGCTCCAGACTCCGGGAGACACCAGTTGCTGCCATGCATTTCAGCTGACACGGATTCCTGCCAGGCTCGTGACTGTACCCAAAACTGAGGGGGAAAAAAATTGACTAGGGGCCATAATCCCATGTTTGCAAACCGCTGCCACAGTTATTGGTTTATGCTTAGAAGCAAACAGATTTTTTTTTAATTCCCATATCGTATAACTAGTGATTTTCTCTGTGTTCATGTGGGACCAAGCAGTACCTTGCACAGCTGTAGCTGGGCAGGAAAAGGGGAGTGCAAAGAAGAGACAGGGTTGTGGCAGGATTGAGCACAGCATCTTTCCCCCACCTCTTGGGGACCTCTCACTTCACCCCCAAGACCTTGGAGATGCCAAGGGCTATGGCCAGCTCTGCTCTGGCTGCAACCCTGTGCTCCTTCCCTTCACAAACTTCTCACCTCGTGCCCATAATTCAAGGAATTTGGGATTGTTGGGCAGTAAATTCAAAACCTGGTTTCTAATAGGCTTCTGTCTTGTGGTCAGTTTTGATGCAAAGCTTTCGGGGCCCTTTGAAGGAGAAGGATTGAAATCAGAGAACAGTGTTGAGCCTTTCCAAGACAGACAAGGGATGGCAAAATCATTCAGTCACGGGTAGGGAGCAGCACACTCAGCCACAGGATGGGAGCTCTGGGTGGGTGCTGTGGGGAGAAGGGGTGTTGCCTTTCTAATCAGGTGCTGAACACCACCTGGCCCACCCAAACCTGTACCTAATACCGTCCTCACTTCTTTACAAGTTGTTGTATCCAGTGGTAAAAGCACTCCTAGCAAAGGTTGGCCAAGGTACCTCTTTCTCCAGTGTCGGGAGGGGATTTTCGGAGCAGGATCTGAAAGGTTATCACTACCTGACACACTTCTACATGCTTTTTCAGAGGTCTCATCATCAAAATATTCCGGCATCTGAGTACTCACTTAGATGGGAATCCCCCATTGAAGAGCAGCAAGGTACTTCACCAATACAATGATCGCTTCATGAAAAGGTGGGAATTTGTTGCTCTTCATTTAATAACCATGGAAGCTATGGAAAAGAGGCTTTTTGAAAAGATTTGTTGATTGCCAATCAACTTTTAGAAGGGTTGAGCACTTGCCAGATTTTTTCAAATCAGGGAGTACTATAAAAGCTCATCAGCTCCAAGGCCTTATTCTCAGGTGTCCTGACAAAATCACTAGATCATGGAAACCACAGGACCACATGGCTGAAAGCAGCCTGTTCCATGGGACAGTGAGTTACCCAGTCCCTCATGGTACTCATCCAAAACACTGAAAATCTCCCATGAGAGACTCTCTGATCCCTCCCCAAGTAACACACTTGAGGTGTAATTGGCCTCAGAGCCTTTAATGCTATCTGTCTTCTTTGCTGTACCTTCTGCCACAGAGATAAAGGGCAATCGATTACCCTTTTAGAGACCATATATTTTTTACATATTTAAAGTTTATTAGGGTGTTTCAAAGTCTGTAGACTAAACAAACCCAGCCCTTTCAATCTTTCCTCATAAGTAATGTTTTCTAGACCTCTGATCATTTTTGTTGCTCTCCTCTGGACAATTTTCAGTTTGTCTGTTGGTGGTTTTTTATTTATTTAAGTGCAGGGCCATGGCTCAGCCTTGAAGTGCTGAGAAGGGCAATAAACCCTTTCTGCATCTTACCTACAGCATTCCTGGTCTCAGAGCCCAGAAGGATTTTGCTTTTCACAGCAGCAGCACATTACTGACTGGGGTTCAGCTGTCCTCACAGATAAGGAATGCTTGCAAGTTTGGGCAAGGTCACATGGAAAGACTGCAGGACATCCAGAATCTCCCAGGGTTATTCCCTAACTTCATCTTTGCTTTGGCTCATCAGGATCCCAAGTCAGAACCCGTTGAAAACAATGTCTCTCCATGGCTTCAGCAAAGGGCTTTGGACTTGGCCCTAATTATTGTGTTCTCAGCTGGGTTCATCACTAATTCTGTTAATTTTAACAGCAAATATTTAATGTCTGAATCATTTTATTTTTTTTAATACTAGGGGAAAAGTTTCAGGCAAAAAAAGAAAAGGCAGGGAGGAGATTGCATTTGCTTTTTTTCTTCCACTTGCCTTGCTGCAAACCCAGAGCTGAGTCCTGCTGCACAGGCAGCCTGTGGCTGTGGCGGCAGCTTTGCTTTGATCTCAGCAAAGAGTCGTAGGTTAAGCCTGTGTTTTTTCACTGTAACCATTTATCAAACAATGCAGTCCTTTCCAAGGGCAGCCTTTTTCTTCTGCAGTAATATGTTTATAATTATAATGCATTTCCTGCTTCTTTTTGATTAAACACACCTGACAAAGTAGGAAAGATGTCAATGCATAAATAAATGGGCACACAGAGTTCATTGCTTTGTCAGTCCTCTTTTTCCAAATGCCAAGGAGTTCATTGCAAGGTGAATCCTCTAGTTGAGAAGGAAACAATTGGGTAGAGCATATATGAATAGCGTACAGGGTAATTTATCCCTGGCATTGTTCCCTAGCCTGACCTGAGAGCCATTAATAATTGACAGCAGCAAAAACAATCCCTTTTTAAAAATATAAACATCCATACTTTTTTCCAGCTGCTTGAAAGCTTCCCTGCAGAAGTTGAACAGTCATATTCTCCATGGCACAATGAGCATGAATTCCTCAGTGCAAGGTTGCACCAGCAAAGGAGCTGAGAGCTGCTAGTTAGTGAGCTGCTAATAATGTTTTCAGTAGCTAAATCCAATGAGTTTGCCCGTGAAGCAGAGTTCATATGGACAAACTGGTGTCTCAGGCTGCTGGTGCCACTGATGTTCACAGGGCTTCTCAGGGTTTGTGTTGGAGCCCTGAGAGGTTGATCTGGCCTCTTCTGTTTATTGATGTTTCCAAAATAGTAGCAGAGTAGCGAGGAGCCCAACTGCTCTGTCACTCGGCAAGTCACCCACTGGCTCCAGCTGCTGCCTGTCACTTCTCTCCCCGGGGCTCTTTGTTTGCCTGCACTTCTTTCATGTTGCAAGAACCTTTTCCGAGAAAAGCAAGCACCAGCACATCTCGAGCAGCCCAGGGCCAACAGGCGCATGACTTGTGGCTGCTTTAAAGACAAGGCGTCCCCACAGCTTTTGGGGACTTTTGGCATAAGGCTCAGGGTTGAGCCATGACGTAAAACGTTGCTGGAGGCGGGAAAAGGTGGAAGAATCTGGTCCACTTCATCATCTGGTCAGGAAGATGCTTGTAACCGTCCTTCTATATTTAATCTTCCCATGTCTAGTTCTCTGAAGTGTGTTTCTTGACCAGGCTGTGCCCTCTGATGAATAAGCCATGTCCCATCACCCCTCCCTAAAGCAGGAATGCTGGGACAAGGACAAAGGCATGTCTGCTTCCTCAGATCCCCCAGAGCCACATCTGTAATGACATCCCCTGAGTTTTGTCCTGGTCTTGGCACATTGCTGAGTTTCCTCTCTGCTTTCAGATACCTCCTTAGGCTCTGCAGTTGCCCTAACCAACATTTGGAAGTGGCAATGACTGCCCAGAGCACCAGGAAGTGACACCAAGGACTCTCAAGTCCAAATTTTCAAACTGATGGAATGCTTCTGGTCTGGAAAAACAGCCCAAATCAATCTTAGAGCAGAACTCTGGCACCTCTCTGTAAGAGCTGGGGGACTGTAGGGGAATGTGTTCAGTCCTGAGGAGCAGAGAACAAACTTCATGGAGAGTGCTGCAATGTGAAAATTGGCTACAAAGCTTCAGTGCTGGGAAAGGGCAGCGTTTATCCAGATCAGCAGCAAGCCCTGGAATTAATAGGCTTGATTAAACCATTTTTATGTGCATGGTATGTGGAGATAAGGGCCCAATTCCCTAGGGTTTCCAGTGAAAATTAGATGCTAACCATAACAGTACGTGACATTCCCTGACAGGGGTGAGGAACACTGCTGGAAGACAAGAGACAAGTACAGACCAAGGGGGCAAAATAGGCAGCTCTTGGGAGGGTAAAATTACCACGAACTTGCTGGATCTGTTTCACTGCTGAAATGACGTGGACCCTGGCATCAGGCAGATCGAAAGCAAGGGAACTATGCCTGCTTTGTGTTGTTATGACACATATATTTCCCTGAAATGAAAAATTGAAGTGTACCAGAGGCTCAAACATTGTTCTGTTTATCTATTCCCTGGGTAGGATCTTAGAGACAGCCTGAGCACTGCAGAATATGGCCTCTGTCAAGAAAACTTTGCCTCTGGCATGAGGACCATCAGCAAGTGTGAAATGGGAAGCCAGGGCATGAAATGGGAAGCCAGGGCGTCAGGGCACAGGGGATCATTGCCCAGAGCCGCCTGGCAGAGCTGCATCCCTTGGAGACACACAGAGGGATGAGCCATCGGAGGACACTCCCCTGCCGTGCACTGAGGTTTGCCAGACAGGAAGCAGATGGCATAGGATAATTCCTCCCTGTTGTATGGACCCTGGGTTCATCCTGTGCAGAAACATGGAAAGGCTCCTCATCACCCAGGCCGTGTCAGTGGTGCCTCAATGTGCTTCAGGCCACATTTCAGCCCTGGCACTCCCTTGCAGTGGAACTTGCAGCTGAATTGCCCATTAATTCACGGCGTGGACTGACCCATCTATATGCACAGAGAGCCATGGCATCCGACAGAAAAGAATCCCAGCAATTTAACTGAGTGCCAGCTCAAGCTTTGAGCGGAGAGGTCCTACGGATGTTCTTCAAGATGCTGTGATATTTAATGCATAATTCAGACCTTTTTAAAAGAAGGAAGTCTTTGGGCTTGGTAGGTTCTGACTGAAGGCTTCTGGCTGAGAGATCCTGTTTAGAGCCTTCTAGAGTTGTCTGCTCGTAATAACTTGGAACAAATGTCAGTAAATAGAACCTGTTTCTTCTTCCAGGGAGCTCTGGAAGTTTTCTCAGGAGAAAAGCAGCAACACACAGTGAAAGAAGTGGTGCAGGCAAACTGAGCTACAAATGGCAGGGAAGCCAAAAGCCTATTCACCCTTCCAACCCTGAGCACGTGTTTTTTATGGCATGAAATGTGACATGCATAGTCGATCATGGATATCAAAATGAGAGTCTGTTATTTGTGATGGCAGTGTAAAATACACAGGCACTCACTCCAAAGAGCTTCTGAGAAACGGGGAGCTGAGGACACAGATGGCCCTCAGAGCATCATCAGCTGGAGTTTCAAAGCATCCAGCTCATTCATTAGGCTAGAGCAACACCTTTTGCCATAACCTGGATAACTGAAGTAGAACTAAAATAAAATAAAATAAAATAAATTAAAATAAAAATTCAACTCTTTCCTTTGGCTCTCTGGTCCACAGATCAGCACACAAATATAATCAAACAAGTGCTGAGGCCCAGGACTTTCCAGAAACTTGGGTAAAACTGGCTTCACCAATCTCTTCTATCCCCGGGTGTCTCACAGCCAGAAGGCAACCATTACCCTAAAACTCACTTAGGAAAAGAGGTTTTTCCCCTGATTTTCCATGTCAAGATTTTTCCCTTCCCCAGGAAAGGCAGCAGAAGGGTTGGGACAACTCTAGGGATGGGCACACACCTGGGAAAGTGGATCCCTTCTACTTTTAAAAACAAGTGATTTACAGAGTAAGGACAGAATGTTCAGACAGCTCAGGGCACTCTGATTTCCAGGAACAAACTATAAAATCCATTTAGATTGTCTCAAAATACCCTGGCATTTCCCTTTCATATTTGCAAAGCAATTTCAAAGGTAAGGTAATAGGTAGTGCAGACCAATCTTCCTAGGATTGCCACCGGTGGAAGGAAATGCAGCTGGGGAAATGATTACATGGATCAATAGGATTTTGCCTTTATCATACTTGTTTGACTCTAGAACACATTTTCCTCTACTGATTTGTGGCTGGACTACTGCAAATACACCCATTTTCATGTAAGTACAACATACTGATTTGTGGCTGCACGATGTTGGCGAGCTCAGCTTGATCAGGAGGAAATCCCTGCCCAGATTTTAGTAGAAACCTTCAGACACAGTGATACTGCCAGGCTCAGTGGGATAGGCACTTGCAAACAGCGTGAGTCATTTGCCCTGGAGCTGCAGGAGCAGAGAAGATCTGAAGATCTAGATCAAATTGGTGAATCTGTAGCATCTGACACAGTTTAGGAGGTTAAGCCTATTTATAGACAAATAAGAGTAATTTTCATAGCTGAAGGGATTGTATTTTTTTTTAAAATAAATTCATAATAAACTCTGGGGAGGAGAATGCTGAGATCTGTACTCAGATAACTCTGGAGATGAGAGAAAGTTTGTCCAAGGATGGAGTCGAAGGAGGCAGTAACTCAAGAGTGCATTTCCCTCTCCCTGGATTAAGTTATGCTTTCAGGACAGTGCAAAGCATCCCTGTGGAGCCAGATCTTGATCTCCCTGCCTGGTGCAAAGGTGGAACCCACACAAGTGAATATGAAGCGGGAAACTTGGAGAGACAGAATGGATCTGCATTCACCGAGAAACAAACAGCATCTTTTCACAGGAATTTCTGTTATCGTTTCTTGTCTTACTTCTTCTTTAGTCAAATATAATGTTTATTATTAAAAGGGAATGGTATTTTATGCTTTTAGTGACATGAAATTAAGTAAGCATTCTTGAACAGACAAATTGTAAACTACTAATCTTACAGTCCTGTGGTAGATCACAACCCTTCTCATTCTGTCATGTCATTTGCCTGTGGATTATGTCTCAGCAGAATCAGCTAAAAGCCTACTTCGAATTTTGCCTAAAGTCTAACTCCAGGAAACCCCCTTGGTTATCATTAATGGTGAAAATGAGAGTTAGTTTGCTAGTGGGTGTCAGCAGTGCAGTTATGTGGCATCACCAGTAAGTGAGAAAGGATGGGACTTGCTGAGTGATTGTGGGTAAAACATTATTTCTTTCATGTGTCCAGTGCCATGTCATTAAGATAACAATTATACCAACCCCACAAGGGCATTTTAAGTTAACCTGATAAAGCCTAAAAAATGCTGCCTTTTGTGAATTGCCAAAGATCGCTTTTGTACAATCCTACTGCAGCTACATGCTCTTTAGGAAGCAATCAGACCTATAGAAACAGTGCTCTTATATTAATATAATTGTGATCTTAAGGGGTAATCATCTGGATAAGCACAGAGACTTATAAATGAATATGGGACTGATTTTGACTGAGGCTACCCACCCCCCTCAAAAAAAAAAAAAAAAAAAAAAAAAAAGGAAAGATAATAGGGCTGAAGTTCACCTCCACCTGCTTTTCCTAAAATGTAGGGGATTTAACACCGCTTTCTGTAGAAATCAAGGATGGATTGACTTATAGATCGGGAAAACAGGATCTTATGAAAAGGACACAAACACTAGCAGGATTTGCAGGTGGATTGGCCCATGGACTAGTGGTGCTTTCTCTTAAAGGCTCTCTTCCTTGGAGGCAATCTCCCAAGTAAGCTTGAAGATTTGAAAATCATCCCTTTGAGGTCATCTGACCTCTGAATTTTTTCCAAATTCAGGAAAATGATCTATGGATGTATGGAGCGCTCCATACACTCAATTCATTCCCCAGTCTGCAATTTCAGATCATGCTAAAATATGGCATTTCCGTAATATGCATTTCTACATCCCAGGTCTGTAGAACCAGGTCCTCGCTTGTCTTCCTGGAAAAAGCAAGTGTCTCTGTTCTTTCAATGTTTTTACACCAGCCTTTCAGAGACGCCTTCTTGTAACATCCCCTCAGCATCTGTTTTATTTTAAAAGGATAAAAATGCATCGAAGTCTCACACATTCTTGATACTTTCGAGCCTCTCCAATTACGTTATTTATATGAATCCATTCCCTTTTTTTGTTATGATTTTCTTTTTTTTTTTTTTTTTTTTTTTTTTTAGTTTAAATTTCGTATACCCAGTGGCAAGGACAGAGACCCGCAGGGTGTGTTGTTTTTAAAAACCATTTTATTTTGTCTGCTCTGTGATGAAAACAGCTCTGCAAATGTAGGATTGCAAGGATGTTTGGGCACCTGCCATCACTCTATTAACTTTAAGCTGATCCTAGGAACTGGCAGTACTTGACTATCCGGTTCCCAAGTAGCATTTGTGAACTGCAGGAGTCCTTCAGTCTTGTCTTCCAAGTATGACTCCTTGGGTCCTTGCACTCACCACCTGTCTTGGTAAGCTCAACTCATCCTGAAATCTTACAGTTAACATGAGACATCTTCATTCTTTGGCCTCTGCATGTGTGTCTCAGTACAACGGGACACAGTGTGAAGATGCCCAAGCTGGCAACCCAGTTTATGCAACAGCATAAACTTCAGCAACACTTGTGCAAGTCAGAATTCCTAATTTATGCCCTGGAGCTTGATGTGACAGTAGATGGGTCAAATGCTTCAAGACAGCCTTGCAGCACTGGTTAAGTCTCCAAGGACTAGCACAGGGCTCCCTGGTTCTCCTGTTTTTCACACCTTCCCAAAAGCAGCTCTACTCAGTGTGCTTCAAGCGAGGCTAGCAAATCAATCAACTGCCTTTGAAAATTTTAGCCTTGGTCTTTGTGAACAGATCCTCTTGAGAACAGCACTGCCTGAAGTGAGCAAAGAGCTTTCCTTGTTTTCCTCAGTCAGAATTCAAGCAAACTTCTGCTGACCTCTTCATTTTGGCCATTTGACTTCAATGGGAAATGGACTGCCCAGGGAACTTGGACCTCAAGCCTTGTATATTTTCTCTGATATTCTTTCATCTTCACTAAGAAACATTTACTAATATATTAAGCTAATGTTTCTCTACAGAGGGTCACACACAGTTCAGCACGCATCTTGCATCCAAGGATTTCTCCAGGTCTCTAGTGTTAAGTTTTTCTAAACAGGTCGGCTATTTACTTGCTGTTGCTGAAGGGAACAAGCAGAGACCTTCTAATTGACATCTAAAATAATGAAAGGAAAACCATATGTAAACCATACTTTCTGGAAATAAACGAACCCTTCTGCATTTACAGGGTCAGGGGAGTACGAGTGACCCCACATATCCCCATGTGACTACCCAAGTTTCTGCACAGCAGGAGAAAACAGGTCACACAGATGTAGTTACAGAAGTTGAAATGGGGATGCAGGGGAGATGAGGAAACACTGCCAGATTTAGAGTAACAGGTGGTTCCTCTGTGGCATCCACAAGGAACGAGTGGTGCTGGGTGCTGAGAGCAAACTCTGCTGAGATGCCTGCACAACGTGGGGTGGAAAAGTGTCTGCAGGGATGGAGCACCATGGAAAATAGACAGAGGAACCGGCACACGTAGCATCAGCCCTTTCCTATAATTGGTCCTGCAAGGAGATTTGGAGAAACCTGACCCTGTGATAAAGACTGTACCTTAGGACTTAGGAAAAATGGGATTTAGACACCTGCTGTCCCAGACTATGTCTGACTATCAATGAACAGCCTGGCCACGATGCATGGATCCCAGCAAGTGCTTAAATACCTTCACAGACGTGGGTGTTGCTGTCTCAGTTCTCCCGTTTCCTTTCCATGCTGAGCAAAAAATAGCTGGTCTCTGCTTTGCATGTTGGAGAAGACAAATGCACTCTGCTGTTTTTGAAATGAGGTTCGTATTTTAGGGGCCCACTCAACTCAGAAGGAATAACCCATTCCCATTTCCAGCCCAGCAGAGGCACCTCATGTGACCCTGCAAGTTTCTGCCCAGCAGAGGACAGGTCACACAGAGACGGTGACAGAAATCCAAGCAGAGCACTGTGATCCAGAGATTATCAAGCCCTGGCAGCTATGGGAGTGAGCTCAGAGCAGTCGAGGAGAAAACAATTCAAAAGGTTTGAAACACAGTCTCTAGGGAAGCTCAGAAAGACTTCCCGTAGGCATTTCAGTGTCTCATATGGACATTGAGCTGGGTTCTCTGCCATCTTACCCCTCGTGTGGGCACTGGCACGTAAAGTAAACATGAAATACTAGTCATCATTTACCTCCAATTCATGTTCTTAAGCCTGTCCAAGAGAAGGAAGAACTGTATTTTAACATGCTAATCTTACAAGATTACACTGCTGCCATGTGCCCAGGGCTTTCAAAAGATGAAGCCAGACCCTCCCCAGTCCCACTGACCTTTTCCCATTGATGACTAACATCAGACCTGCCTGTATGAGCAGAGAGCAAACGAGTCCACAGTGGCAGTTCCCTGGCAGAGACTTTGTTCACCTTTTGGTGCCACATTTAATAACTCTGGGTGGCACTTATTGGAATACATTTTCCAGCAAGTGTCATGCCAAAGCCTTGATGAAATCAGGCCTTCTGTCTGATGTCAATCACCTACCCTTTGCCAGGTCAAAAGTGCTATCCGTGCTGGAAAGGCAAGTCCCAAGGAGCACTTGACCCCAGAGAATGCAGCTAAACCTGGCCTAGCAGTATGCTGTAGTAAAAAATGTCAGTAGTCCATGGCCTTCAACCTGTTCTTTTATACTTTGTGTTGAATTACAGACTCACCAAACTAGTGAAGGTACTTCCAAGTGTCTTCCTGTCTGTTTTACGGCAAATCTTTCACAGACACTGGAGCTGGAATGTGCACAGGATGGGTATCTACTGCAGGCATGGGTATCCACTGAGGGGCATCAAATGGAAGTGCATCCACCACCTTGTTTTGGATACATTACATAGTTTTTACTATTGACCCCAAACAGCTGATTACAAAAATGTGAATATATATTATGGTGTGGGCAAAGCTAAGTCTCAGCTCGTGGCCCAAGCCTAACCTTGCTAAATATGCAGAAGTAGATATTGTTCTCACACCAGATTAGGTTATACTTTCAGTTCTTGTTGTTCCCTGGTGTCAATAGGAAGTATGTTCTCTGGCAT
This sequence comes from Acanthornis magna, assembly GCA_036785705.1. Classification (NCBI taxonomy): domain Eukaryota; kingdom Metazoa; phylum Chordata; class Aves; order Passeriformes; family Acanthizidae; genus Acanthornis; species Acanthornis magna. Next base: position 4,154,545 of record JAWUZG010000119.1, on the reverse strand, counting down.
CTGCATCAGGCCCGTTTGCACCAGTCCCCGATGGCTGCGGAGCTGCAAATTCTGCTTGTGGGTGGTGACTTTGCCTCCTGATCTTTTGTTTTCAAAATGCAGCTGCAGAGGAGAGGAACATGGCATCATTATTGCTATGAAAGGTCTTTTCATCCCCTGTGGTTTCCGGGTTAGAGCTGTGTTGGCTGAGGATTCCTCCCCCAGGGTGGAGGAGTAATGGAAACGCAGCCTAAAACAGGATCAGGAGGAAGATGTGAAAATGAGCACAAATTTACAGTGTATGAGTCAGTGCCACAAGGAATCTCTATCCCATAAGTCAAGATCACACCTCCTCTTGGTACAGCAGAGCTGTTCCCACACAAGGAGAAGGCATCTTGTGGCATTCAGCATCTTAAAAAGGACTTATGTCCTGACCGAAAGTTTAATAGTGGGAAAATATTTTTAGGTCACTAAAATTGCAATTTCAGAGAAGGGTAGGAAAAGCAAGCATGACATGCTGCATTCATTATCTGCTGTAAAATAATATAGGCCAGGCACTGAGGCCAAATTCTCTGCATCTGCAAATCAACAAAGCTGCATTGATGCTAAACTGATGCTAAACTGATTAACTCTGCCAATGAGCTGGCCTTTGTCATCAAAACCTGTTCTCATACTGTAAAGGGTCCCTCACGGGATATTATATTTTAAAATTTTCATTAACAGCCTCACTTTAGATTGTTCAGAGAAATCAGACTGTAGCTCCAGCACAAGGGCTAGGCACCATGGGCTGAGAAATACCCAAAAGAACAGGTCCAGTGCTGAGTGTCTCTAGACTCCCTGGCCTATAAATCCACAGTCTGTGGCAGACTGGGGCTGACAGTGGCTGGAGCTCCAACCTGAGCCTGTGGGTTCTCCAAGGCTCCAGTCCAGTCCATCAGTGTGGAAAAAATTTGTCTCCCAAGGAAAGAGCCAAGGCCCAACAGAGAAAGACCTTCTCCTTTTAAGTGAGTGTGAATGGGGCAAAGCAGAGGGAAACCCAAAGAGCAGGGCCAGGACTGAGCCCAGGCAGGATCAGGAGGTTGACACTTAAGGCAGCTGTGAAGCAGACTAGACAAGCTGCAGTCTGCTCTGAACTAAAGGTCCAAGGCACTGGCACAAATGAGGTAAAGAAGCAATGTCAAAAGAGTTATTTTTACTTCTGTGTATGTCTTGAGGACCAAACACTTAACTAAAGCAGAAATGGTATGTAAAAGGGCAGGACAGAGCAGAGCAACTGTGGGTGGGACTGCTGGTGGGACCACTGTATAGATGTGACCCCTAGGCCATGCATCCAGACACCCTGCTGGACATCAGCCCACAACAGGCCACACTGATGGCCGAAGAGCAGCGTCAGAGCCACACTGATGGCCGAAGAGCAGCCTCAGGGCCACACTGATGGCCGAAGAGCAGCATCAGAGCCACACTGATGGCCGAAGAGCAGTGTCAGAGCCACACTGATGGCCGAAGAGCAGCCTCAGGGCCACATTGATGGCCGAAGAGCAGCATCAGGGCCACACTGATGGCCGAAGAGCAGCGTCAGAGCCACACTGATGGCCGAAGAGCAGCGTCAGAGCCACACTGATGGCTGAAGAGCAGCATCAGGGCCACACCAATGGCTGAAGAGCAGCATCAGAGCCACAGTGATGGCCGAAGAGCAGCCTCAGGGCCACACTGATGGCTGAAGAGCAGCATCAGGGCCACACCAATGGCCAAAGAGCAGCGTCAGGGCCACACCAATGGCCGAAGAGCAGCGTCAGGGCCACACCGATGGCCGAAGAGCAGCATCAGGGCCACACTGATGGCCGAAGAGCAGTGTCAGAGCCACACTGATGGCCGAAGAGCAGCGTCAGAGCCACACTGATGGCTGAAGAGCAGCATCAGGGCCACACCAATGGCCGAAGAGCAGCATCAGAGCCACAGTGATGGCCGAAGAGCAGCCTCAGGGCCACACTGATGGCTGAAGAGCAGCCTCATGCCACACTGATGGCTGAAGAGCAGCGTCAGGGCCACACCAATGGCCGAAGAGCAGCCTCATGCCACACCGATGGCCGAAGAGCAGCGTCAGGGCCACACTGATGGCCGAAGAGCAGCGTCAGGGCCACACTGATGGCCGAAGAGCAGCCTCATGCCGCACTGCCTGCTCACCTGTCACATGCTGGCAGAGCAGTGCACCAGCCGTGCAGCAGCAGTGCCGAGCCAGCCCAGAGGCAGCCTCGCAGCCCAGGGAGGCACCTCGCATTCCTCTGCCATGAGTGCAGCTCCTCCCGTCCGGCCGCACCCAGCGGCTGCCAAGCCACCATGTCCCAGGGCCAGCCCTCCCACCAGCAGCTCTCCTGGGGAATGCAGAAGGAGCTCCTCCAGGAGGGAAGGTGCTCTCAGAGATGGTGGACAGGTGGTGTGACTCCCCATGTGTGGGCAGATGGTTTTGGGACAACTTCTTCCAAGGGATGGCAAGATGAGGGTGACTCGTGCTCGAGCAGCTCCCAGCCTGGGAGACGCCCCGAGAAACTCAGGGGAGAGGAGGCCCAGGACTCAGCCCAGGACAGCAGCCTGGGCCATACCTGTGCCCTTGGCACCCATTTCCCAACCAGTTTCTCAGAGATGTCCATGCAGATGGGCACCTGCACAGGCAGAGGGGACACTTGTCACCCCCTGGATCAGTAGGACATGGCCAAAGGCAGGCCCTGAGCCACACGGGCCCACTCTCCATGTCTCCTGTTTTGGGAGAGGCTGTGGCACTGTGTTATGAAAGCCTGTGTGTAATTTCTCACAGTAGCTGGTCTCTGCTGCTCTCAGTTTATAAGTGCAATGCCTTTTTTCCTAATCACTGGACTGACAAATGCTGCTGGCATCCAAGGTTCAGGATGTTCCCAAATAAAAATCATGTTTCCAAGGGCACATGAACATCTTCCTCTCTTCCATGAATTAGAATGGCTAGAACCTGGTGAACTGCTGACAAGGCACTGGAGGAGCAGGATCAGGTCATCCTCTGGAATCCATCCTGGCTTATTTGAAAGCAGACATTGTTTCAAATACAAAATGCTGAGTAAAAGATGCCATTTGTCACTCTTGGGAGCAGATTTTCACTGTAGAGGCCCCAGTCTTATTTGCAGTAGATTGCCTCATAATGTGCAGGTGATTTATGCCATTCTTCAACTATAAATTATATTTACATGCACTCTATGGTCTCTTTATATTGCTCAAGTATAGTAATGTGACTGTAGGGTAAGTGATAGGGATAATTTGTCTACAAGAAGAAATTAATCAGAATAAATGTGTGCATGAAGAAGAATCTTTTTCATCTTGGAAAATATTCTGTCTGGTTTCCTCATGTGAAAAAAAACATTCACAACACAGATTCGCTCTGCAGGCGTTGTTTCCCGTGACCTGAACACCACAGATATGTGCTACATCTTCCTCTGAAATGGGGTCAGGAATTATGAATCTCTTCTGTAACTAACATCATTTTTATTCACAGTATTTACCCAAAGATCCCAAGCAGAGAGTAAAAAGCAATCTAAATTGTGAATGAGGATAAATTTGTCCTGCTTGTTTTGGTTTTTTATTTGCTTTTCCAGCATCCGGAGAACATATCTCTTCCTATTCTAAGCTATTTTTCCAGGGTGATTTTACTTACAGTCAAAAACGAGCATTGTGAAACCAACTGTTAAATTTAGATCTTCAGGCTGTTTTCATCAGAACAAAAACACAGGGATTTGTAGCTGTCAGCTTCCCTAAAACTGATTCACACGGAAAGACCAAATCCTGAGCTCAGTTAACTTAAGGTGGTTTCCAGTGATACCAGAGAAATGGGCATGAAACCAAGGTGCCTTTGGACCTTAGGATGAGGGATCTTTTTGAGTATTTCAGGCAATGACCAGACTGAGAGAGGTAGCTGGGAGAGAGCCACTTTAGTGGTTTCTTGCTGCTAGCTTCCTGCTAAAGCATTTGAAAGAGGAAAACAACATTTTTGGTTTCTCATTTTTCTTTCTATTTTAGGGTATTACTTTGGCTACAGTTGGAGCTTTCTAGCTTTGAGAGCCAAACTCTACCATTAGATCAGCAGGGCATTTTACCTGGGAGGGGATGAAAACTGTCTGGAACGTGGAATGGAGGACCAGCAGGTTTCTTCTGCACTCCAAATACTGGCAGGCAGTAGATCTGTGCCAGTTTTGTGCTGGGCATAATGTTATATCTTTGAGAGGGGACAGTTCTAGTGCTACCTGCACCACCAAAACACACACCATGTTTGTCTGCAACAGGGGTTAAGTCCTCCCATGAGCTGTCTGATGGCTTTTAGACCCAGATTGCTTAATATGCTGAATTACAGACAATTAACTTACTATTTTGGATAGAGCATTTTTGTCCAATGTGTCAGGGAGATGAACACTGTATATAACACAATGCCTCTGAAGTTCACAGCAGTGTTTTCTGAGAAAAGATGTCCTTCTGGTTCACTAGTAAAAGCAACGTCTTTCCGGAAGAACAAATCAACCACTTACTGGATAAGCTCCGGCTTTCAGAATTGTACTTTACTCTTGGAATTTAGTCCAAGAACTACATTCTGGGCCAGAAATCTGGTATCTGCCACTTGAGTTTTTATCCTACTCTGTTAGTCCAGCAAACCAGACCAATGGTCTGACTGATACAGTCTATTTACAGGAATCAGTTGCACCCCCTAAAACTTTAATGTGCAGGCTCATTTTTTTGGTTTTTTGAATGTCCTTTACATCAGGTTGGTTTGTCCCAGCCCTGTATGTCATCTCTGTGTGGAAAAAACCTACCACTTGCTACCAGACTGACTGCTGCTGATAGCCTGTACAGGATAAAGTAAATTAAAACCATTAATGTGGTTCGTCAGAAAATTAGGTTTACGTGTGAAGAGGCATAATTCCAGTGCTATCTTTCAGTATCCCCATTAAACATTATGGAACCTGTTGTGAATGCATTTTATGCTGCCAACTGTATGAGCCATTTCACTGGTAAAGACCAAAATCCCCAGGAAGCACTGGAGTTGTCCTCCCAGAGAAGGAAAATGGTATGTTATGAGAATCACTGATGCTGGTGCACCACAGACGACTTTCAGTGGCTCAGAAGGACAGCCCATAGAAAAGGATAGAAAAGCAGAGAAACAAAAATCCTGCCTCCTGGGGCACACTGAGGTAACATGACCATAGTAGCAACCTCTTAATATTTCGAACACCAGAGTTTCCCTGGAAAGCAGGAACATCATGAAAAATGTCATACGGTTGAATTTAACCTTTTCCTGGCAGAAACATTGCAGCCAGAAATTTTGCCTGCTGAAAGAATGCCCCTTTTCCTTTTTCCTTTCTATTGTTAATGACAGAAATATTTAGGCACATTGTATAGACAACACATCGGCTACAGGTGGAGGAAAGAGAAAATCTGGGAGACGATGTCCTCTTCTGCCCTTTGTGATACCCGTGCCTGGGGAACAGGGGGATATTTTTGGAATATTATTTTAAAAAGCAGGGAGGGGCTATCAGGTTTCGTTTCATCTGTTGGTTCTGATCTGTGGTGCCAGTCACGCTATAATTCTAAATTATAAAATGAGGTCCTGTGTGGTGAGGAGCAAAAAAAAAACAAACAAACAATGCCCTTTTTCACAGCTGGGATGTACCTGTGGTGATCTGTCCTTTCACCACTAAGCCCATGTTAGTGCAATTACTGTCTGCCTCAGAATTACTGATGTGAAGCCTATTATGTCGGCTTAGTCAGACAGATCAGTGCAGGAATGCTCTGCTCTCCATACCTCAGCCCCTAGCAGGACAGAAAATAGGTTCCTCTTTCTAGAGGGACTGTGGTTTTTCTAGCAGTGTGTGATGGCACACAAATTCATGGCATAATTGACATCATCTAAATCCTCAAGTCTTTACCCAGGGCTCCCTCAGGAAGATCCATCCAGACCCCATACACCTCAGTAAGGAAGGATCAACACAGACCACAAATTACCCTCCCACGCATTCCCCTCCTTTCTGGGAACAGCATCCATCTGTGCTTTGCATTTTGTCCCTTCTTTACAGCCTACAACTCTTTCAGCCATTTTGGTTTTACACCGACTTCTGCTGAAACAGCCGATGATCCTCCAGTGTGACCATGTGGGGAAGATGGCCCAGAGATGCACTGAGCATATCTGTTCATATCCAGATAAGGCTGGGTACTCGGATGGGGAATGGCTTTGAAGGTCCATCAAGATAGGGGAGTTGAGTGGTGTCCCCAGCTGACTTTCCTCGAGAAACACATTTGACTGCAATCATGCACAAATCCCAGCACTGGAGAAGGGTGAAAAGGGATCAACTGTTCTCATGGTATCAGTCATTCTTTAAGCTTTCAGCTACAGTGAAACCACACCCGAAGATAAGGTGGCTTCCTACTCCGATGGCATGAATGCTTTGGGGCTGATCTTGGGTCTGAAGATTTTAAGTTGAATTTACCTTCCCTTTCTTTCTTCAGCTTAAATGCTCTGTTCCAAAGACAGCAAGAAGGCTTGCTCCAAAGACATTGTGAAATTAGTTTTATGGGAAGAGTAATAAATTTACATTCTGGCTTGCAGGGTTGTATATTGTCTACACTGCTACAATGATTTAATTTAGCTGGAGGAGTTAGACTGCAATATGATGACAAAGGCTGTTTCTGCACAGGCTAAACAGTAAGAGCTTTGTACAAGGTAAGCGGCAGTGCCTGGGAGCAGAGGGAAAAAACTGGGTTCAAGCAGATTAAGGTAGCTGTCTTATGATGTATCTTTGCCTATCAAATAGCTCAGAGAGATCCAAAACTTCAGCTGTTTAATCAGCTGTCACCCCTTCAAGGTTTCCTAATTCTCCTACGCTACACACGCTGCCTTGGATGATCCGTATTTTCCACAGACACATGATGAGACCTCTGTACCTCTGTCAGGGCCCATGTGTCTGTCATTACCCTCCCACACCAGCGCTAATGTCCTTCCCGTAATGGATATAGATATACAGATACACGCAACACATCCCCTTTCAGAAAAGTTTTCCAGGCTTTTTCTCCATTAAGTTAACCTCTATTGTATTATCTGAAATTAATTTTGCTGCAGTTCTTGCTGGATATTCAACTGAAAGATTAATGCTGTAAGCACTTACAGGAGTTTGATGCCCAATGGACTAGCTGATCACTAAACTTGGATCTAGAAACGTTTCCCTTCCCTGTGCTCCTGCTGGTGAACTTACAGTGGTCACGCTTTAAAAGTCAGCATACACTGCACAGTGCTCAGCACTCTCCAAACACTCTCCATAGCACAATATCTGCTTATCTGCTGGGAAATCTCTGTCTTGACTACCACCTCTGCCTCCAGGCAGCAGGGTGGGAGGAAGGGGACTGCAATCATCAGCAAAAAGCCTCATTTGAGCCACCACAGAGTTTCAAGCTAGAGTACTCTTTAGGGACATGCACTGCAAATTTAAGATCAAAACCTGCTGCACTGATATCAGTGGGAAAGTTGCCAGGAGCAGCTGCAGATGCCAAATTAGCTGTTCTGGCAGCAGAAGAGGAAACTCTTTTGCACTTTTAGATGGATACAGATATTGTGCCCCACCTAGCCTGGGTAAATGTGTGGTGAGTTAGAGCAGGAGAACCTTAAAATTAAATGCAAACTTATGAGGACTCGCCTTTTTTTGATGCAATATGAGTGGGAAATCACATTAGAAAATATAGCTCTGAAAAAAAGCAACTCCTGCTCCCAGGAACCTGTAACCTAAAGAACAGGCTGGGACAGGCTCAGCTGATAAATTTGTTCTTGAAGTTAACTACTGAAGTTTAAGAGTTTTCTGCCTCTGAGCTGAGTCAGAATAACTTCTGACTCCAGTGGAACCCAGTAATCTGACCGATGGCTGATTCCATCACTCTGCAGCTGGTGCACACAAGGAGCATGGAGCCACAGCCTTCTTGCAGCTCTCCTCGTGCCCAGGGACTTGTTAAACCCAGGCAATTGTGCATCTGGGCTACCACAAAACAGAAGAAAAGTCCTCTCCTGGGCCAGGTGATGCATTTTGGATCAGAGGAAAAAAATTTCTCCTCAACTGGCCTTTAATTGTAATGTGGCAGCTCACATACCTTACCATGAGCCAAGGAAGGATGACAGGTAACTTTTTCCCGTTAGAATTGATTTGCAATGGCTGGGTAGAGCATCTAACTGCTTCTGCAGAGCTCAAAGGCTCTTAGTGTGCAGTAGCTCTTGCCAATAAAAAACCCAAAATCGATGTTCCAGCCATGCAGGTGGCCTGGTTGGACTTCTGAATTATGAACCCGCTGAGTTTGCTGAATTATTCAGAGTCCTGCAGTCCTGTATCACATCTTTATTATGGCTGGGATTAATAATTTTTTCCATCAACCCCAACCATCTAAATGCCTGCAGAATATAAAGGCACCTTTTTTTGACCTTGAAGTATTATCACAGCTTGTTCCTCAACCTTTGTGAAAGGAACCTGTGATGCTCTGTAAAAAATGCTTCTGACTGTCACTCAAGTGTTGAGATGAGCAACTCAGCACAAGGCTGTATAATTCTAGTAAGAGACAGAACTTGTCTTCTGAATGGGAAGACTCTCAAAGCAGCAGGTTTTTTATTTCCTGCAGTTTTAATTATATTTTCAATTTTAAAAACAAGCCACTAGATATGTATTTATAAATATACATCTGGTACTACTTAGATCTTCTTTCTATTTTACAAGGAGAAGATTGCCTCTTACTCAGCTAAGTCTTCGAAAATATTTTGCAGCCAAAGAAATACTTACTCTGAATTCATTCCTCCAGTTGCAGGTACCAGTGTTGTGCCCTTTCTTTGCAGCTACCAGCTCTGGGCTGATGAAAAACATCTTGGAAAGTATCTCTCTTGGGCTATCTCTGGGCTGCCTCCCCTTTTCCAGCATCTTCTAGGAGTTGGGTTCCCATTGCGTGCAGAAAAACGAAGAGCTCCCAAAATGCAGTAGTCACCCATCATCATTTCAGCACAGCGTGTGCTGAAAAATCCGTCCTTGTAATAACAGTGATGCTGCTGTGACTACTTGGCACTTTTCTCTGCAAATCCACTTGCTTCCTGGAAAAATCAGGCACGCTCAACTCCATGCCTGGCCAAGAAAGTCCAGATGCTTTATTGCTTCATTCTCATACTGTGTTTAGACTTTTAATGCTTTCATGTGAAAACACATGGGAACCCTAAGTCGATATTCTATTTATTTCTTCTGCAAAGTCACTTCTTGTTGCGAGAGTTAAATGTTACAAGGAGTGAATGGCTGTCGACTCCAGGGGTTACTCTTACAAAGCAAACCAACACTGATTTTTATTTCTGTTTGTCCGATGCTTGCAGAACACTACACGCCATGTAAATATCACAACGCACCGAAGAGGAAGTTAAAGGCAAGGGCTGACCACTGTGGTTTTGTCTGCACAGAGAAGCACAAAATAAGTATTTTAAACTGTTGCTAAGCCATAAAGTCTTTGCCTCTACTGGACTAATATGAAGTCTGAGAGAGATGGAGCCAAAGCCCGTAAGTTATGTCTTCAAAACCTACTAGAAGGGGAAAACTCAGATGTGCAGTGGGCCTTCAGCAGGAGGTCTGATAAGAAAAGGTTCAGTTTTCATGCAATTGTTCATAAAAAAAGAAAATGTATTATAAACATATCTTACTTGTATGTATTCAGGTTAAGAGTGCTGGATTAAAGGTTGCCTGTGGGCAGTGACAGGCAGAGCCAGGGAAAGGAGCCAGCCTAGTATGATGCCTCCTTCCTGCCCCCCGACAAGGTCCTGGGCATGAGAGGTGCCCACTGAGCAGCTGTGCCCTTCCAAGCACTGCCTAGTAGTGAAGGGAAGAGTTTGTCACCTGTTCCAGGACACCTAAATCCCTGCAGTCCTGCTTCTCAAAATTACACATAAGCTTCTCCACAACAAAAAGACGTGATATACTGGCATCTTTCCCTGAGATTGCCGGTGCCAAGTACTCAAGGACCACTATGTAGCCTTAAAGAACATAATATTCCTCCTTGATTGTCTTCTTAACCAAAACACGGGGTAATTTGCATTTTTTGAGTCATTGGAGCCTGCCTGGAAGTTACTTTGTGTCTTCTCTGCAATTGTCGTGGCTCCAAATGTGCATTCTGGATTTAAACTGAAAGCTGAGCTTCTCACCCCAAAACTATGCTCCAGATATTGGTGCTGTCAAAAGAAAGCCAGCTATCACAAGGCTTATGATAAAAATCAGGAAGCCAGCAACTCTCCTTCCAGCACAGCATTCTTTGTGGCTACGAATAGCCAGCTGAATCTCAGCTATGTGGCTTTAGAGACAGAAATTAGTACCTCCAGCTGCACAACAACAAACCTTAACTGTATTAACTCAAGAAGGTGACTCCACCAGTGTCTCTGGTCACTGGTCCCATGCTGGCCCAAGGGGCAGCGCAACAGAGGGCAGTGATACAGAAAACAAAGCTGAAAGAGCGGTGGTGCTCTTAAGTCACAGATGTGAGGGATGAAGAATAGAAGGCATTGGGTAGAAAATGGCAAGAAAATTATTATAATACTGGTCCTGGTCTTACTTCAAGCATAAGGGCCAAGTGGCCCTATTCAATTAAAGATGTATTTGGGAGAGGTCCCACACGGAGCTGCAGTGCTATTCCTGGACGCACTCTGGGTGAGCTACGCTGGCAAGGAATGTGTGCTTCAGGAATGCGGCTGGACAGGCTGTGTTTAGGAAAAGTTGTGTATCCTACCAACAGGGTGGAGGATCGGAACTCTCTAATAACCATGCTCCTCTCTCCACAGGGGTTTTTACACATCAGATCGCCCTGCTGTCCCTTGCAACAAGCTCCTGTGGCTGTACTGGGCACTGGCCACCCTCGAGACCGAGCTACCCCGGAGCAGCTTTATACAGAATTCCCTTGTCAGGCAGGGATGCTCACTGCATCCCACTGACACTGCCAGGACGGTGCTAATGCAAGCAAAATGTAGAGTAACCCAGGCTGGAATTTTCTGCAGAAATGGAGGTGAGCATCCAGAGAAACTCCTGTGGGCTTTTCACTGAGACTGAGCAGTTGAAGCTCTGGCTTTCATGGGAAGCACCTGCTGGTGCAGGAATGGGCTTTCTCACACACAGGAAAATGAGCTGTTCTGTAAAACAGGTAGTTCTGGGTTAGAAACAGGTGAGGGACAAGAGGGGCAGCTAAGGGGCACCTTCAAAGCCAGCCAGGAACTACTTCTCAGGCTGCCTCCCCTTGCACTGTTTTCTGTAGCATGACCAGGAAATGTGCACTTGCACAGTGAGAGAAACAGCTCTTTTCAGAGCCCATGAGGGAGGGTAGATGTGCTGTGTGGTCCAACAGCAAGGATTACCTTTGGATTTTCTCCCTCACCACGTTGAATGGAGGCCTGGAGCGGGCAGCATGCCTGATGGGCAGGGCTGGAATGCCCTGGCACCTTCCCAGACCTCGCCTGGGGCCACCTCTCACCTTCAGAACCTGCCTTGCCCAGGGATGACTCTTCACATGATGGAAACAGCTGCTTTCTGCAGGCTGCTGGAGGGACAGAAGGGTGGAAATTTCACACTCCATTCCCTCCATCTGTGTTCCTTCCTTCCCTTCCAGGGACATCTGTCCTCTGTAGCAGGCTTGCCCTTGGATTGCACCATCTTTCCACCTTGGAAGGCTCCGAATCACTTTAAGAGACAGGAAAATGAAGATGCAACAAGGCTGCAAAAGGGAGTGCTCGACATTAAACACCTCCCTGCAACAGGCATCCAGAGAATACAAGCAGTTGGGGGAAAAAAATTGATAATTTGGCTCACCAAACTGGGTGCCCTGAGGCTGCAGGCAACACAGGGGCCACAAAAGCCACAGATAACACTGCAGCACTAAGAACAAACTTCAGACTTATTGTAAGAGCCACAGCCATGATCTGCCACCGAGAGGACGGAAGAAATGAAAGGCATCACCACTATTTGATGTCCCCAGAATAATTACAGGAGGTCACAGATTATTCTAGGAGGTCAGCCATCACCTGCACTACAAAGCCAGGCCAAGCCAACCCCACTGCTGACTTCACCTCTGCAGGTGTGATACCCTCAAGCTTAGTGCCTTTCAGTGCCTTCTGCTTTCCCCAGCGCTGGCAGTGCAGCGCACACACTGCTGTGGACCTTGGGGAGGCCTTGATGCTGATCCAGCTCTTGGCTTGGTTTGTTGCTGTCCCACAGAGAAACCTGCATCCTGCAGGACTGTTGCCACAGCCGGTTCAGACGCTGCTGGCCTCTTGCCCACTGTAGCTCTGTACTCCGTATCTTCTGCGTTGTGGAACTGAATGTCCAGTCCTAACTGCTCCTGACTGCAAAATCCTGGGATTAATGCAGTGGGCAGGGGGTGGAGACACCCTTTCACATGGAAAATATATATATTTTTTATGAAATCATATCCCAAAGCCTGCTGTCAGCTACGTCGTGCACAGTTTACTATAAGCAAGAAATAATTCCCAGATATACTTCCAATTTGACAAGATACAAGTCCCTAAGGCTGCTCCTCTTCTCAACTGATTTGCTGACATTAATTTGCTGTCAGCCTCCCGCCTCCTTTAGATCTACCTACGGCCCAGGGGAGAGGGAGGATGGGCTGGCCCATTGCGTGCAATGAACATGGAAGTTGGCTCACAGACAACACCCTGCTGTTTGTCTTTTGTGCATAGAGAACTGCCAGTACTATTGTGGCTTTCTCCTCTCTATTATCTGTCCTAAGCACATCACCTCGTGTTTAGGGGTACGTTTCTCTGAACTGAGGTTCACAGGGGCATCATTTTACTTCTAAATACTTTGTATTTTCACACCAAATCCACTTGCAGGTATTTGCCCAGGAAAATGTATCCTCTCCCTCTGGTTCCCAAGGAGCTGCTGCTCTGCACTGCTCTCATTTCAGTGTGGAGCAGAATTATCCCCCCATGATCAGGTAACTCACCCAAGGGACAGCAGCTGTACTTGGGGCCAGTGTCCTGGCTTAAGTCCTTATTAGTGATTAACACAAATGGCCCACTCACCCTAACATCGGCAGCTAAGATCCTATCCAGAGTTAAAATTTTAAGCTCAGACTTTCAAAGGCAACAAAGGAAATGTTTGGCATTCTGACCTTGCCCAGAGCTGCCTCCCTCAGCCTTTCAGCATCCTTTATGGGGTGCCCTTGAACTGCCAGACCCTGGGAGTGAGTCACCGGAGGATGCACCCAGCGACTCCTGACCTCATGTAGCACTGAAACCTGCTTTCAAAGGTGATTCACGGCCCAGCACCTCCCCTGGGCTGCACAGCTTGCCTGAGAGGAGAGGCTGGCTCCTGCACATCCTTGCATGCCAGCTACCTCCTTGATGAGTACATAAGGTCTAATGGTCACGGGATGGGCAGGCAGGAACTGCCATGATTTCATCGCAGCTGTGACCTGATTCACCCTTCATCACATCATTTACTCTGCCTCTCTGTTGAGCGAGAGTCATGAGACTTGCCTGCCTGGTATGAGGATTAATTCCCACCAGCTAATGCTTTGAAGATGAGAAGGACAGCAGACATCGCCGGGTGCCGCTGTTGCTGTTAGACCTGTGCTCAGCCCAGGCTTGGGGAATGCTCAGTTCAGGATTCCATGGTGAGAGGCATTTATGTCCATTGGTGCCTGTGTGACATCCCTTTCCTGAAAGGATCCCAAAGGGATTCACTGTTGGGTGCTCCACGGGACCCAGATCTACCAGATAGTCTCCAGGAGGCTACTGGGCAGGGGCACGAGGGTCCCCTCCCATGCCCAAGGACAAAGGAAGGCCTGACCCAGAGTAGAGCTACTGAATTTTTTGAAAGATATGGCTCCACAGGACACCTCTGAGCATCCAGAGACTCACACAGTAAAACCAGCTCCCCTAAAGCATCCCTGGAGCACATAGGCCTGTGAGCCAAGCTTATTTCTGGCATTTGCTCTCAGCCAGTTGCTACTTTGAGGGAACAGAGGTGTAGTATAATAAAGCTTGGGCCATACCATGACTCACTGTCCCCAAAGTTAGATGCTGTTCATCGTCACTGCATGGCTTTCCCAGATGGCAAACCCTCCTGCAGCAGCACGAGCCACAGCACACTAACTCAGCTGCTGGCAGCCCAGCTGGGAATGACAGGGTCATGGAGGCCACCAGATCTGTCTAAGAAAATACTTCGCAGCTGGATCATTTTTTAGGTAAGAGGAATGTGTTTGCTGTTGAAGTTTGAGAGCACAGGCTGCCACAGCCAAACGTGGGTTCCTTACCCCTTGGCATCCGCTGGCGGGAGCACATCTGGGATGGCCTGAGTCCTGCATGGGCAGGATCCTGTAAGATGTGGCAAATGAGGGTCTGCTGCCCAGAGTTTGCTCTGAGAATGTTTCTGTCTTTATTCTCGGATGGGAAATGCATCCTTTGATGTGTACATTGATAACACAATGACCACATCGATAATTCTCCCAATGTCCACTTACCTGTGGGAGCCCACATGGGTCACCCATCGCCCATTGCTGTTCTGCAAACCAATGCTGCCAGGTTTTGTTCTGCACTGCCCAGTGCAGCACCTGTCACCCCCAGCCTCAGTGCCTGTTTTCACAATCAGAGCTGAATTCCATGGCTGGCTTTGTCCTGTGGTATCTGTGTCTGCTGACCATGAGTCTACAAAGGTTGAAGTCAAGATACAGCTGGAAAAAAGTCCCCACCACACCCCCATGGCAGAGTGACAGCACCAGGACTGTGTCCACTCCCAGCTGCAACCTGTGGCCACTTTGCAATGTCACCCTGTCCCAGCTTGTCCCAAAAATGACAGGGTTTTGGGGGGGTTGCCAGCTGTGAGGGACATGCTGCAGCAAGGGACCCACACGAGCTGCCACACTGGTGTAGGGCAGGGATGTTCTCCTTTCACAGCTAAACATGCCACTTTTAATCCCTCTGTTGCTGACTCCCAGGTCTGTAAACACAGAGCTATGATCAGTTACAGGTGTGCCAGCTTTGGGCGAAACCTATACTGGTGCCTCCACCAATTCCTTTGCAAATCCCTGCACCTTCCCAGGCATGCACATGGGTTGGTCCCTGCTCATTAACCCCTGCATACCTATGGTCTGCTGAGGACTGAGGGCACAGTCTGAGCACCTGAGGTACCTGCTGAGTAAAGGCTGAAGTAAATAAAGGAGGCTGCTGCCCTGCAACACACCGGTGTGGAAACACGCTGTTAGACAGGCCCTCGTGAAAGCTGCCCCTCCATGACCTGCTCCTTGCAGACCATTGTTGCTGTGCCCAGCAGGAGGAGGAGAAGCAGGAGCAGAGCAGCTCAGCCATGAGAGGATCTACTTTGGCCTGCGGGAAAAGGGTCCATGCTCTGCAGCAGTACCTCCACTTTCTGTCTGTGTCACCATTTCTACAGTATCTATATATTCTACCTGCAGTAGGTTCAGCCTGGCTAACCCTGACTCTGCATCTGTGTGTCTGCACAGTGAGCTTCCCTTTTGGGTTTTTTGTTGGGTTTTCTTCAGTCATAAAATTTTTTAGCATTGATTCAGGCTATGCTACAGTGACAGTGGTGGCAGCTCTCCTGCCACAGCATGTTAAAATCTCTAAAGGTTTTAACACATCACCTGCTCGGATGAACCCGTGGCTCTCACTGGCTCATGATCTGACACGGTGCTTTCAGTCAGCAGTCTACTGCCTGCTGCAGCCCACTGGCAGCTCCCTGGCTGCTCACAAGGGCTGACGGTGTTTGTGGGTTTTCATGACAGATTATAATGGCTTTTAAAAGAGACAGGAGAAATTAAACCCTGTATCTGCCTTCCCTAGCACTCATTTCTCTCTTCATCACCTTCTGCAGACCAGACCCAGCTGTGCTTCAGAGCTGCCAAGCAATCCACATTTTCAGTGATGTGTATTTTCAGTGACAGTGACATGTGATGGTATTTTCAGTGACATGGATCTGCCTGGCTTAACCCACTGTCATGGTTTCACCCCAGCCAGCAACCAAGCCCCAGGCAGCTGCTCGGTCACTCCCCCACCAGCAGGATCAGGGAGAGGATTGGAAGGGTAAAAGCCAGAAAACTTGTGGGTTGAGATAGAGACAATTTAATAAGGAAAGCAAAAGCTATTCACACAAGCAAAGTAAAATAAAGAATTAATTTGCTGTTTCCAAAAGGCAGCCAGGTTTTCAGTCATCTCTGGGAGAGCAGAAACGTGTTTCCATCACACGAAACAGTTATTTGGGAAAACAAACACCATCACTCTAAATATCCCCCCTTCCTCCTTTTACCCCCCACTTTATTTATTGAGCATGATGTCATATGGTTTGGAATCTCCCTTTGGTCAATTTGGGCCACCTGTCCTGGCTGCGTTTCCTCCCAACCTCCCATGTACCCACAGCTTCCTCGCCAGCATGGCCATCAGAAAAGCAGAAAAGGCCTTGGCTCTGTGTGAGTCCTGCTCAGCAATAACAAAATCATCACTACATTATCAACCCTGTGTTCGGCGCAAATCCAAAATACAGCCCCAGACCAGCCACTGTGAAGCAAATTAACTCTACCCCAGGCAAAATCAGCACACCCACTCTGCAGGGCAGGATGTGGTGACAGGTGACCACAGCTGTTCAGGGACACATGAGGTGGCCTCACCCCAAGCAGCTCCATTGCTGCAGACCTGGTCCCCTTCGGAGTCTTTTGGTGTATGGAGGGTGGTGTCACGTGCCGTGTTGCTGTTGAAAGATGCTTGGGGCATTTAAATTGGGGCAGAAGAAAAAAGCCAAAGATGATTTTGCAGCTCAAACAGTATCTCCTGACACTCGAGAAATAGCTGGCACTGCCTGAAAGGTGAGACCACTTCTCTGTGGGGGTGGATTAGGTGGGCAGAAGGAAGAGACCTCAGCCACAGGGGCTCTCATATCTGGATTTTAACTTTCACATGCACGGCGGCTCACCACTGCTCTTAAGCACTTTCTGTGCCATTGGGCTGCAAGAGCCCAGACATGGCTGCTTTTAGCTGCTGGGTTTTCATTCTTCCTCCCACTGACCCTCTTTAACACCCACACAGGTGAGCCACAGCAGGAAGCGGAGATGGGGTGACCAGGGCCTGCCAATACTCCTGGAGTGAAGCTTCCAGCATCAGCAGACACCCCAGGGAGTTCTCCTGCCTGCAGAGCTCCCACTCGCTGCCTTCAGCCCCAGCAGCGCTGCATCTGCACCTGCAGCCTTCCCCGCACCTCCAGGGCTTGTTTTCATTAGGGGTTTTTTGGGTTTTTGAGGGTGAATACATCACACTGTCACTTGTGAGTGGCAGATGTTGCTGAAAGCCCCACGGCGGTGGCAGCACAGACGGAACGGCTGCAAGCTGACCAGATTAGGACAGCTTATGCCCCCGGCCCCGCTCGCCACATCTCTTCTCTTCAGCCCTCAGCCACAAGCACAGGCCAGGCGATGCCAGTGGCTGCCTGTCCTGACAGCCACCCACCTCTTCCTGCGGGACTGGAGCTGCTCCCAGACACCCAGGGACACCCCACGCTCGGTGTCCCCAAAGAACAGTGACTTGGCAAAACCAAAATACATGTATTGAGATACATATACCATAGTGCAGGGCAAATATGTCATAATCCTAATACAAAATGTCCTATATTTACAAAATGTGCCATTGCACATTCTTAGTTGGGAAGGTGCCTCCTCAGCCTGGGCCTGGATGCCAGAAAAACTGTGTTTTTAATGTTCAATAAATAACAGCTTTATTAAAACATGCGAGCCAAATAAACTATGTGTATAAAGCATATATATTTCATATATAATACTGCCTTATATATGTTTATATAGCTTTCAGTCATATATATAATCTATCAAATATGAAAATTAATAGCATTGAATGTAAAACCACAGTGCACATAAACCCACATGAATATATATAAAACATAGATATATAAAATTTTATATACACATGAACACAATTATATATATTACACAATTATAAAATACATACATATAAAGCATACATTTAGAAAGCATTCCATATATCATATTTTTATATATGTAGAGTTCTCGATATAGAACCCATATGTAACATATTTATTCTGTATGTTTTCACAAAGTTTTAAATCGATGGCTTTTAAAAGAGACAGGAGAAATCTTGTGTCTGCCTTCCCTAGCTCTTCTTTCTCTCTTCATCTGCTTCTGCAGATTGAACCCAACTGTGCTCCAGAGCTGCCGAGTGATCCTCTTTAAAAGGATGACGGTATTTTCAGTGACATGGATCTGCCTGGCTTAACCCACTTTGCAGGGCAGGATTTCGATTCTGTGTGTTTCTACAAAGACAACTTTGCAATATATGTATTTTATAGTACACTATTGTATATTATATGATACAATATTGCAACATATAAATATCCAAGACATATTTATAAGCCTATGAAAACATGCTTGCATAAATATTTATACCATTGGTACCAATAACTCAAATATGGGAGCTATACATGGCATTGAGATATGCATAAAACATTATTTTTAGGCGTGTTTGTGTTGTGCACCGAACGCTCTCCATACACAAGGCTGGCAGCGCGGAACGTGTCACGCACAGCGCGCAAACCCCGCGCGCGCGTGCGCCTCGGGAGCGCGCACCGCGCTGGCCCCGCCCCCGCCCGCTCGGCCCCGCCCCCCGCCCCGCCCCCGCCGGGCGGCCCCGCCCCCTCTGCCCCGTGGGCGGGGCCCGCGCCGATAAACACGGCCACGTGCGCCTCGGGGCGGGGCCGGCCCGCGCTTCCGGCAACACGCGCCTGCCGCCGCCGCATAAATAGCGCGGAGCGGCGCCCGCAGCCACCGCACCGCTCCAGCCGCCGCTCCGGTTACTGCCCTCGTCTGCCCCGCACCGCTCCGGGTACTGCCCCGATCTGCCCCGCAGCACTCCGGGTACTGCCCCGGTCTGCCCCGCACCGCTCCAGTCGTCGCCGCCGCCGCCGCTGCTACCAGTCCCGGTGTTGGTCCCGCTCCGTGCCGTCGCCATGCCGTTCCTGGGGCAGGACTGGCGCTCCCCCGGGCAGAGCTGGGTGAAGACGGCTGACGGCTGGACGCGCTTCCTGGACGAGAAGAGCGGCGGCTTCGTGGGCGACATCAGCAGGTACCGGCGGCGGCTCGGTGCGGCCCCGCTGCCCGGCGGTGCCGCCAGGGGGCGCGGTGCCGGTGCCGGGGGAAGCTGTGAGGGCGGCCGGGGCCCCTCGCCCAGGGCCGGCTGAGGGGACGCTCCGCTGTCGGCGGAGCGGGATCGCTGTGTGGGTGACCCCGGGTCTGCCTGCGGAAGGGCTCGGCAGCCCCTCCGGGCCTCCAGCAAGCCCCGAACGGGGGTCACTCAGCCCCCAGAGGTGTCTCTATGTCCCTAGGGAGGATGTTCCTCCCCAGGCGGCCGGGCGGTCCTTGCATCTGTGGAGTGGGGCTGAAAATCGAGGAAAAGGTGAAACATTCACCTGCCCCGCGGCCAGAGGGCTGTGCCCCGGGGAGCATCGCCGGGCGTCTCCTGGGGGCCCTGGAGGTGGCTGCCCACCCTCCCCCCCAAAACAACCTCGCTCGGGGCTTCCCGGTCTCGGGCTGGGAAGGATGATGTGTCTGAAGCCATAAATCCTCCCCAGGCCATGAGTAATGTACCTTACGTGCTGCTTGACTAATCTGGCTGCAAAACATCAACAAACCCCCAAGATGGTGCGGGCAGGAAGCTTTTGCAGCGCGTGGGTGTCGTGGGCTCGGGCCAGATCGCTCCTGTCAGAAGCAAACTTTTCTCCCAGAGCTGCATCTTCTCAGCAGTGTGCTGCCAGCGTTGGGGTTGCTGCCACCGGGCCTAGGGATGGGTCAGGAATACCCATGACAAAGGGACTTGGAATAAGCAGGGATTTGCTGTGAGCCACTGCTGAGGTGTTATTGTGCAAGGAGGCTTATGTAGTCCGTATCTCCTGCTCTCTTTCATGCAAGCTGTAAGTAAAAATCAAGTTTATGTTTGTAATTTGTAAATAGGTAGAAAAGTGTCTGGGTGATGGTAGTGGGTTGAGAATGCTGGGTTTAGCATGGGTTTATACATCCCTTTTCCCTTTTAAAAGCAAGGAGGTGACATATTGGCCCCAGGCTGAGGTCCTCGCCGTGCCAGGTCCAGGTGCCCAACTGTTCAACCTGTCAAGATGCCCTGGAGAAGTGTGTGGAAACCTGGCAGTACATAAACAGGGAAATAATCTGCCTCCTATGCTGGAGTTCGTCCACTGCTGCTGTTATGGTGGTTTCAGATTACAGAGTCATTCAGTAGGAAGTCAACAGGCAAGGGTGTGCTGTTGACATGTGTGATTTAAAGCAGATCCATCTTGTGCTCTTGGGCTCAGATTCTGCCACTGCATGGGGTGTGCTAACCTGACCCCCTATTGATTTTGTGCAACCAGGATAAAACATGAGCTTGGATATCCCAAAACAGCTTCTTCCTTAGTGATATATTCTGTTCTCAGGTTTTGGTCCCCCCAGCAGAGAGCAGCATGGATGAGGTACATGAGCAGCTGAGATGTTCTGCTCTCAGGTTTAGGTGGTTCTGAGCAAGCTGCAGCTGGCAGAAGTGTCTGGTTCCCCAAACTGTTGTTTGTGTGAATATTGTCCACCTGCAGTGCTGCCACTCCTCCCCCTCTGCCGTGTTGTGGTGGAGCCCACAGCAGTGGTGCCTTCTCCACAGCTTCGATGCCCTGCAAAGGAGATGTGGATAAAAAAGGGGGAGCTGAGGGTCATGGTGTTCCGAAGCTGGGAGAAGCTCCGAAGCTTCCACCTCTGGGGCCATGTGCAGGTGCCAAACCAGAACATCCATCTGGATCATGCTGGAGGGGGATCTGGGTTCCTCATGGGGCTGAAACTCTGACTTGATCACTTGACTTTTGCATATGCTGGTGGTGTGGCCATGCAGACAGCCAGTGAACAGGGGAAACAAGAAGCCTTGTCCCATGGGTTTCATTCCTTTGTAGGAGACTGTGCTGAATGACTGTCAGAGGTGTGTTTGGTATGGTGCTTGTGTTTGGGTTTGGGGGTTTTTTTGAGATGAAGCAGCATAAACACATGGTCTGTACAGGAAGACTCCTGGCTGTGTAAGGGTCCTTGTGGCTGTGGCAGAGGAAGCTTGCCCAGCACTGCAAGCAGCAGCAGCATGCTTTGGCACCTGTCAGAGCTCCAGGGCTGTCTGAGCCACAGCAGCTGAGAGGTGCAGCGAGGTGCCTGGGACCTTTCTTTGAGTTTAGGCCTGCAGACAGCCACATTTCATCCCTTGTGAGCTGCTGGAACAGTGGGGGCAGCTCTGTTTTGTTCTCCTGGATGCATGGCCTGCTTTCTCTCTGGCACCTGCGAGGCATCCTGCAGCTCTGGGCAGCAGGCTGTGTGCTGGGGCATCTGCTGAGAGCCCCTGGTGGGTGCTGTCCTCCCCTGTCACCCCCAGGGATCTCTGCAGCTGAGCTGTGGCTGCCCAGGGGCTTCTCGGTTTCGCGTTGTGGCTTGGATCGCTGATTTGCAGGTCTGCAGAATGTGGGGATGTTGATGCACAGCCTCTTTATAGACAGCCTTTCATTGCCCTTGAAGGAAATAAGGGGTTACGGCTCCCTTCAGTAATAATATAGTAATAATAGAACTCCAGCAGAAGCAGACAATGGGCAGTCTTGGACATGAGATCCTAGCTGTTAACTTGTGTAGTCACAACTATGTGGGGTCTGGAAAACCATCAGATAAGTCTGAACCTCAGCTAAGCTTTTCCTGTAAGCTTGAAGTAGTATTTTGTAGGGACTCTTTTGTTAATAAATATTTTGAGTGCATATATATGTCCTCAGGGATGTCTAAATATGTCCTTCCATAGCAGTCTGACTGGCTCAGAGCAATCTGCTACCTACACTAGGAGGATATGGTGTTACTTAAAGATAGAAACAGGTTAAAGAGTGGGAAAGAACATTGCTCAGCAGTGTCCCAGCACTAACTGTGCAATCTGTGTTACCTGCTCCTGTCTGAGTATCTTGGCTAGCTTGATGAGGCACCAGAAGTTCCTTTAAAAATACCATTACTGGATGCTAAAACTGTGTGCAGACTTCTTCTCAAGGGCAGCCTGCAAGAAGGCAGCTTTGGAGGCCACAATAAAAACCTGTGTATTTTCTCTTCTTGCAGGAAACATAGTGTTCAACAGACTGCAGAAATAAACAGAATCCTTGCTTTGTGTCATTCACAGCTTTTGTAAAAAAGATGATCACAACAAAGAGAATCTCTTCAACAGCATAAACTATGATGTTGCTGCCAAGAAGAGAAAAAAAGACCTGCTGAATAACAAAGCCAAGACTCAATGTAAGACATCTTTTTGGACTTCTTTTTAAACAAAGTTGCTGCAGAAGAATGGAAAATGCTTCACATCTATGTTTTTTGCACAGTGCATGAAGAGCCTTCTGGAGTCTTGAAGGGCTTTGCGCCCATGTTTGACCTAAGTAGAGAATTTGGATACAGTTTAACATGAAGATTTATGCCCCTTTAGTAATCCCTGTTCTGAGGAGCTGCGTTTGTTGTGTTCAGATTTTTGTCATTTGTTTGTCAGGAGGGTAATATTTTCCTATGATACATTCAAAATGAACCAGTTCCAGTTTTTTCCCCCCATAGACTTCCTTGTGCACAACAGGCTAAATTTATTCTTCCTTCCATATGCATGTTGAGCACTAATCTACATTACTGGAGGCTACAAGCCTGAATGTAAGCTTTGATCCTATCTCTGTGTGCGGAGTGCATGAAAAATGAAATAAGATTTCAGCTCGCTCAAAACAATAGAAGGCTTGAAATCTTTCTGTACGCACAGCAAGCAGCTGGGGTCTCGGATGGGGCACTGGGGGAGGACCGGGGGAGCCTGCAGGGACAGCAAGGTCTGCGTTGGGCTGATTGCAAGATAGGTACTGGAGTTATATGTGAAGGCTACAAATGTAAACATACCCAGAGGAAATGAGTTACAGTTCCCACACTGCTATTAACTCATTGTGCATCCCCCAGGATTTTGGAAACTGGTGCCAAAAGTTGGCCCCTCAGTGTATTCATTTCTCTGAACAAACAAATGTTACCATGACAGTTTTTGGCTGGATTCTGCTGTGACCTACCATTAAGGGCTTGATGCAGGGTCAGCATGCCTGTAACTGAGACTGGGTCTGTCCTTGGACTTACAGTACCAGGCAGGAGTACATTCCATAGGCTCAGTTCATTAATTTACAGGTTGCTCCAGGAGCTCAATATTTTCTTTGTGGAAAGGAGTCCAGCAGGGTGAGGAGGAGAATTTATTTTATACTAGCTGTTAAATTTCCACTGTGTGGTGGAAGTAGGGTCAAAAGCCCATGTGAAAATGAAAAGGGAGAAGGATTGAGCAGCAAAACTGCTTATAGTACAGGCTCTTTTGTGAACAGGGTTAGCAGTGTGTGCTGGGTATATGGATGTTATTTTGGGGAGTGGATGGGACAACTCCCATTCTGAGAGAAGGGAGGGGCAATTAGAAATAGGAAAATTTTGGTCCCACATAGTTTTTTCTTTTTTAGCAAGTTAGCTGCAAGCATAAGCATGCTCCTCTGAGCCTGACCTCACTGCTAAAAGCTCTCTCTTACATGCCTGGTGTCTCATGACATTTTTGCTCAACTTCAAATTTGACATACAATCCCAAGCCTGTAACCAAGGTAATAAATAGTTAATAAAATCAATAACAACAAAACCTGGCTGTCAGCCACACTTACTGTCTGGGACCAAAGAAGAGGAGGTGCTATGGTATATCTGTGGCTGGCAGATTAAACATTTACAGTCTTGAGCTGTGTCAATGAAACAGAAGCCCTTTCTAAGGCTTAGGGCCACAGTCTCAAATGAAGCTGTATAGAAACAAAGCAGCTCAGCAAGTTGCTAGGTTTGGTTTCAAGTGTGGTGGTGTAAACAAAATAACTTAATTTGTACTAAAAGACAGTGAATGTTATGAGCAGAACAGAGATACAGCTCTCTGAGGTGGAAGATTAACTGAGCAAAATGTCTTTGTCCAAACAGATTTCCACCAGGAGAAGTGGATCTATGTTCACAAGGGAAGCACAAAAGAGGTGAGTGCCTCTATAGGTTCTTTGTTCTCTTTTCTACTGATTTTTACAAGCAGTGGAAGATCCTGTGCTGATATAAATCAGCAGAAGCTCTTAAGAGATAAGTGGAAGATCTGGCTTGTGGTTGGAATTTCAGTAATGATTTTAAGCCCCTATCAGGGATCCAGGGCTTGATGTACAAGGCTTTGTACATGTGTTTAAAATATTACTTGTTTGCTTCCCTCAGTTAAAAAAAACCAGCCATTTGCAGGCCAAGCCATAATACTGTTCTTGGCTTTCACCCAGTACAGTCCTAACATGGAAAATCATTGGAATTCATCACAACAGCTCGCTTGCACTCATGGAGAGAAGCGGCTGTACAAGACTGCTCTGAACTCACACTATATATTGAACCCCAGGAATGTGTGGCTTATTCTCACACGTAAATTCATGGGTCATGAGCAGAGCTTGGGTCACTCTTGGGAAAGTACCATAATCTACATTGGGCCATGCCCACTCCTGATGTCAGTAAGCTCAGCTCAGCAGGAGCCAGGCCTGCTGCCTCCTCTGGCTGTGGGCTGCTCCCAGCGTTTGTACCCATCAGCTTGCTAAATTGAGTTGCCCTGGGTCATGTCTACCTGGTGCTGTCTGGACTCAAGTCTGCCAAAACATGACCCAGAGTGTTTTTCTTCTCAGCGCCATGGTTACTGCACCTTGGGAGAAGCCTTCAACCGGCTTGACTTCTCCAGTGCTATCCTGGATTCCAGGCGATTCAACTACGTTGTGAGGGTGAGTGAAAGTCCAGGGTTTATTTTGCTGTGATGCTGGTGGAGGTTCTGAACTGAGCACCAGTTGGATAATGGGAAGCACTGGAAAAGAAGAGATGTCTGAGCATGCAAGTGGGTGTGTTGGGCTTTGCTGCATGAAATAGTTCATGAAAGTTGTGCGTGTGGATAGATGCCCAAAAGTTTGTATTTAGTCTGTTAAAATGGAAAGGGAGGAAAGTGGTGATAATGTAGAAGATGAGCTGTCCTTAGCCTAGCATTCCTATTATTTTTCAGTTGTGTCATTCCCTTTTGAAACCCAGAAAGCTTGGCTTCTAATTCCTGAGTTTTCAGTTCAGCTTCTAAAAAAAGAACATGGGCTCTCTGCAGAGGCCATAGGGCAGTGGAGACTTCTTTGCTCAGGAAGTTCCAGTCTGAGGGCTGTGAAGCATTATTTCCATTGAGGTGGTACAGAAGAGACTCAGGGGAGCTGAGCATTTTGGGAATGAGGGGATGATCTGAACCTCTTGGTGGTACTGATATTAACTTCTCTGTTAAGAATCGTGGTTGCTCTTAATCCTTTGTGACTGGCAGTGGTTCTCAGTGGGTGAAACATTTGTTCGGTCCTGACACCATTAATTGGTAGAAAGGAGTCATCAGCTTCAAGTTCCCCATACTCTGGCTTTGCATCATAGGTCAGGACTTCTCTGTTGGCTCACGGTGGCCAAGGAGGTGGTAGTGGTTGGGGGACCTGCTGTCACGAGGGCTGGGGATGCTTGTATGTTTATCCACATGTGATCTGCAAATTGATCTTGAATTTCAGAATGCTTAGCAAGGTTTGGAATTCAATAAGCTTTAAAAAAAAATCTGTTATTAACTTGAGGCTGTTTATGAGCAGCTCCTTTTCATGTCTTGTGAGCAGCTGATCACTGGTGAGGCAACAGCTGTTAAGGTTTTAGGTTCTGGAGCAAGCAGCATTGGTATTGCTTTCCCTTTGAGTCACATGTCATGAAAAGCGTCTAAGGAAGAAATTATCTGAGCAGGTTCACCTTGATCTGTTCACTTAGGTTGTCTAGGTGACAAGTCACCTGTGAAAACCTCTATCACCCTGGGAAGGGTACAGGCATCGGGAGTGATGATCCACCGGCTGTGTAGGAAGGGCAATCACTGAGATGTCCCACTGCAGGAATGGTGGCAGGGAGTGGGGATTCCGGGGGAGGGAGAGCAGGGTCCAAGTCCATGTAAACTCAGGCTATCCTAGCTCTGCTGATCTTGGGACAACTTGTTTTCCTGCTTGTGCAGAGGTGATCACCAGTGCTGAGGTAGTTGGTGCTTCCTGATACTTGTTTGGTGGGTGGGCGTGTATATATATATATATACGTGTGTATATATATATATACACACACACATGCACACACATACACAGCTGTGTCATCTTCAGGGGGATTACTGGGGAAGGAACAGTTCATGCCAAGGCCATAACCCTTCAGTGAAGTATAAAGAAGGAATGTAAAATAAAGTTTTAGTGCTGCAGACATCCCTTTGGCAGACTTTGTCTTATGACAGTGAAGAACTCCAAAGACCTCTGCAGGGCCTCAGGTCATGCTGTGCCACATGATGGGCTTCTGCTGCTTGGCCCAATGTGATGGGTGTCTCATATGGGACTGTAATGGTTGAGCAGAAGTCCCACTAAATTTTTGAAGAGCAGACATACATTTCAGTGAACTCAGTGTGGTCTGGTAGGGGAGCTCAGGTTGACATTCTTCTCTCTTTTTCTCGTGAGGACGTGATACACAGCAGATTTGGAATGGTTTTATCAAAAACAACAGTTTTGAAAGCTATGGAAGCTGACATGTGTCCTTGTTTCTACAAATTACCTCTCTTCTGAGCTTTTAAGAGTAGCTTTCCCCCAGCAGTTTTACAGATGCAGCACTACTGAGAAGTATGAAGCTTTCTAATTGAGGTTGACTTGTGGTTTGGCAGTTTAAAGAAGATATTAAACCTGGTACCATGGATCAAATTGTAAAATTGACTTCTTAAAATGAAAGGCTTGTATCGGCCAAGTCTCCAGTGCATAGTAGTTCATAAAATGCCTTATATGCCAAATTTACTCAGGAAAAGCTCTGCCTAGATATAGATCATGTTTATGGTCCTTTGCAAGTCACAGGCCTCCTAGAGCACGCAGATGGGCAATCTGTCACATGGAAAATGCCTTGAATATTGGCAGGCAAAACATTTTTCCCTTCCTTCCCACTCCTTGTTCTCTCTAGTTCCACTCCTTGCTTAGGGTATCTGATATTAATGTTACACTACTTAATTCATCAAGCAAATGCTTTTCAAGGAGGGGAGTTTGGAATTGGAGGCTGGGAGGATGTCTGTAGAGGAAGAAAGGACAGAAAGAGCTGCAGGTTTGAGGTTCTGCTGGCTACACCCAATCTTGCCCTATAGAGAAATAAGCTGCATCACTTGCTTGTAGCAAAAAGACTTGACATGAACTTGCCTTTCTGAATTTCTCTGAACTTAAGTGAACAGTACTTAAGTGTCTTCAGTGCTTGCTTTCTTGTCACAAAAGTTTCTGCTTTAGATACACCTAAATGAAGTTCTTGGAGTTTCTAATAGTGCACAGATAAAATGGGCACCTCCTTCACGTGGGGTGGAGGTGTTACCAATAGGTGAGGCTTTGTAAAGGAAAAGGCCTTGTAACATGGCTCTGGCCTGTTACTTAGGCTAAGTAGAAGGCCTATCGGTAACAGGTATGAGCTGCAAGTTTGGCAGGTATTTTTCATGGGCAAATGCCATCAGCTGGAGCCAGTGAGTCCATGTAACTGAAGCAGAAATATTCCTCCAACATCAATCTTGTCTTGAGGGTCTGCTGGTACAGCTCTGGAAGTGCCAAGTTATAGGTAGTGGTGCCGTGACTTGGTCCTTGCTGATCTTTCAAATTAGTGCACCTGGCTAAATGTTATAGAACAATCAGTGTTCCCTTTTTAGGGCTAATAAGGAAGTGTGTGATTGACCCAGAGGACCCAAACTGTTTGTTGCTGGTCTGAAGCAGCCCTGGTTTCTCTGGTCTTAGATTTAATGAAAAGACTGGAAGCATTCTGTAAGCATAATTAATGGAAGCAGAGACAAAGGTGCCTGCAGCCCAGAAGTTGTTGGTTCTCCTTCAGGAACACTGTGTTCAGATGACAGGTTTTGCAGGCTGCTTCTTCAGAAAGATATTTCTCATCTGATGGTTGTGTAGTCTCAAGGGAAGGTGCTGTTTCTGATCATAAAAGTTTAGGTCAGGTTAAGCTGCCTGGGCACAGCTCTTCTGGAATAACATGATCTAGGTTGTGTGTGGCCTTCTAAAGTAGTCTCTTAAATTTGCTTCTTAAGTTTTAATAGCAGTTAATTCCAGGAGTCCTGGATTTATGGTGTCCTGAAAGAATATCAGCTAGATGCTGTCTCATGGAGATCTGTCAGCACCTGCACTGTAAATCATTATAACTCGCCTTGCTCTCGCTCCACCTGTCAGCTGACAGCCAGTGTGACATTTCAGCCACAGAAAGTGCAGGGCTGTGAGAGCAAGGTGGGGCTGGAGGAGGAATTTTTCATTGTGATACTTTTTCTAAGCAGTCCAGATGTGAGGAGTCACATGCCCAACCATCAGGAACTTACAGATCCCCCCATGGTGCAGTCCAGCTTTCATATAGCTAGTTTGAGGTATTCAGTGGGGAATTTACACTTCAGTAGCTTAAGACTTGTGATTTTAATCACTACAGAGCATTTCCCTTTTTGAGTCAAGGTTTCTTTCAGCTTCCTGCTCAGCACAGCAGGAGTGCTAAGGATTTTTTGGCTCTGTGTGCTGTAAGCCCCTAGCAGTGGTTATTTGGGGTATGGATTGCCTGCACACCCCCGTGTTGAACCAAGGCAGTGGCCAAAGTGCCATCTGGCTGTAGCAGGTCTAAGCAATGCTGCACACAGTAGTCATGGGTGCACCGCAGTGTTTTCATGGCTCTGAAACAGGGGCCCAGTTCCCTGCCACATGGCACTGTTCTGTTTGCTATTTTTTCATCATGTACTTATGGGAGGAGAAGGATCTCCTCTACTCCTGAAGCTGAGAGGCTTCATTGCACCGACTGCTCCAGACTGATGGCTGGTGGGCTTGAGGAGGAGCCCCACTGCACTCAGGGAAAGTGAGGGGGTAACTGCCCTGCTGTGGAAGGTGCTGCCTCCTGCCAGCTTTGCAGAGTCTCTGGGACAGCCCACTGCATCTCTTGCCTTTTCTGTATAGTTCTGGAAGACCTCTGATAGCAAACACAATAGGGGTAAGAGTATGGGAAGGATTTTTTTAGTGGAGGTACCAGGTCATCTTTCTCAATTTCTGAGGAGTTGGAAGAGTGAATTTGGATCTAATGCCCTGTTTTCCAGAGGTGTTACAGACTTCCCAGCTCCAGTTAAAATCGGCTGGAATGCAATTACTTCGTGTATTTGAAAAGCAGACCTTTTAAAATTGCTCTTAACCTTTCCCTGTGCACTCTCTCCTACCATCTGTCCCTCTCAGTTGAGCGTGGGCTGAACTTAATGCAGCCACATCAAAACACACGCTTGCAGTTCTCCAGTCTTTTTACCCTACTCAGCATTAATCTGAATTCATTGGTCTGCTTTAGTCTGTATTATGCAAGTGGCAACATTGATTGATTTTTTTTTTTTTTTTTTTTTTAATGCTGCTGTAGACCCCAATTTGGCAGTCCGTTAACTGAGACCATAGTCAGGGCCTGTGCCAGCACTAAAAGATCACCAGTGCACTGAAATATGTGGGGCACAGATGAACTGTACTGCTTACCTATTTTTTGTGTATTGTATGAGCACAAAAGAATAAAAAATGTCTTTTGCTTTGGAGGGTTAGCTAGTTGCTTCAGTCTGCGGTCTCTGGGGAGTGGAGTAGCCCTAGAAGTATTCACAACATAGTTTTCATATGGAATTTCATCCTGTGTTTATTGCTGTAGGAGAAGGGAGGTGACACATGATATCTGAGCTGGTTCACTGAACATAAATTGAACCTTGATAAACACAGACAGGGCAATTTTGAATCTGTTCCTTTGGCTAAATTAATTTTGTACCAATTTAGCATTCTTCAAGGAACTGAGATCTCTATCCTTGTTCTTCCAAAAGAATGGTCCTGGTGTCTAACTCATCTGGTATTACATTACATGATGCTTATCACTGCGTGCATTTTGGTGTTTTTAGTAATGGGCACAATATTGCTAACACTCAGCCTGGAGGAAGCTGTATCTGTGCCAGTTCCAGAGCAGTGCAATCTGGAGACAGCAGTTGTTTGTGCACAGAAGAGCTGATCTGGGTGCATGTGTGGCCAGTGTACAGATGGAGTCTGGCAAATTGATCACTATAATCAAAGGTCTGAAGGCTAAACAGTTTAGGGTAAGCAGAGTATTACAGACTACTATGGGACATTGGTTGGGGGTTTTTTCCCTACTTATTCATCCAGTATTTCAAAGAATGAAGACAAGACCTTTCATAAGCTTTTCAAGCATCTTGCAAGTTGCCTTTTTTTTAGGAATATTTAGTTTTTGTGGTCTGATTTAGCTGATACAGCCAGAAAATCCACTGATGCCTGTGCACCGAATATTACCCAGCTCTCCTGCATCTCCTGTTTCCCCCAAACAAGCCAAGAAAACAAGCAGCCTGCCCTTCACAGGAGTTAGTGCAGGTCTTTTTTCATCTTGGGTGGTTTTTTTGGTCATGTGAGGTGCAAGATATTAATAGAATGTAAACTCAAAGCCATCTGATGATGGTGTTGGCCTGGATATTAAACAGAAGAAGAGATTGGTCACTCTCGGCAACTTCACTGCTCCTAAGTGGCAGTCACATGCCAGTGCCCCAGATGAGCAGAGCAGACGAATGGCTGCAGTAATACCTCTCCCTTAGCCCCTGCTTCATGGCAAGCTGCCGGTGACTTTTTGGATACATTCCTGTCATTCTTACAGCAGGGCAAACAGTTCAGCTCATGACTTATCGAGTCTAGTCAAAAGCCATCTTAGTTACTTGACACAAGTAGTTGCACCTTCTCTGGACTCTCTGTGTTGCCAGCAAAGGGATACTGGAGCTGCAGATGATAAAGGATTAATAAGCTGGTCATGTGGCAACGTGTTGATTGATTTGTAGCATAAAAGGTTTTTCCTTTCCTTTCTAAATTAAAACTGAAGGCTATGTACATCCAAAACAAATGGACTGGCACGTGGACAGTCTCTACATTTATATAATGTTGGGGGAAGGGAGGAAGGCTTGTAAGATCACAGGCCGCATGTTCTGCAGAGCATGATCGATAGGAAACTTCCACAGCTGTTCTTGTGGCACAGAGGTGGGGAGGAGAGAGCATCCTTCCCTGTGGGATAATGCTTTCTTTAGCAACTGCAGCCCAAATTCAGTGCTCAGCTTGCTCAAGAGTCAGGAGGTCAGTGATGGGAAGCAAATCCTAATCGAAAGTAAAAGCAAGATTTTCATTAGGGGAGGTTAGCACATAAATAGGACAGACAGGGAAAGGTGGTTTGTTGTCGCTGTTAGAGCTGAACAGGGGGAGGAAACCTTGGGGGAGTAGGGGTTTGTTGTGGGGAGGGTTTTTTTTCTTCATACAGTACTTAACCTTTCTGTTGTGGCGACAGCACTGTGACAAAACCCATGCAACCCAGGAATTGACGTAAATTGTGGAGTCTGATTCTCATTAATGCTCCATCAATAATATCCCCATCCAAACAGGCATTTGCTCGTGTTCCCGTATGACACTGCTTGTTTATGCCCCAGTGAAGGATGGTGACGTTGTCCGTTCGCTGCTCCCTTGGTGTGAATAGCGGCTGTCAGTCCAAGCACCGCTCTGTGGTTTCTCTGCATCTCTGAACCATGAAATCAAGTTTCCCCTTCCCCCTCACTGAAGATAATTAAAATGCTTTTTTTTTTTTTTCCTCACCTCTTTTGAAGTGAGTTTAATTATTTGGCCTCTGTTGTCCTTCCCTTTTGCGTTACTTTGCTCTGTTGTTCTCTCTCCTTTTTATTTTCAAGCAGCAAACAAGTCTCTGGACTGTTTTGCTGTGTCATGTGACTAGGAGTCAAGATTAGAAAGGTATCTCTGTGCTCTAAGGCTTGCAACTTCTATTTTTATCCACAGCTGTTGGAGCTGATAGCAAAGTCTCAGCTGACGTCACTGAGTGGCATTGCCCAGAAAAACTACATGAACATTTTGGAAAAAGTGGTTCAGAAAGGTAAGAAACGGAAATAGTGAGGGGGAGTCCAATTTAATCTGATGTACTTTGTGTGAACCACATCCTTGAGAATAGTCAGGCAATGCAAAATGGGTGAAGAAGGACACCACTGCTAATTTCTGTAGTGCAGTTCTGCTTTCTTTTCCCTCAATCAAGGACTTGGGGGAAGGGGAAGAAATGTCTATAGTCTGGTTGGTATCTGAGAGGCAACTCCTTCTCCAGCTTTCCTCACTAGCACCCCATCTGCATCCTACTGAGTCCTTTTTCTGACTGCAAAAGGTCTGGCTGCTTCTGCCCTTGGCCAGGCATATCTGCAGGCTCTGCTGCTGCCTTGTTGGCAATGTGCTGTACCTAGTGCTTGCACTGCTCTGGAGGGGTGTGTTCACCTGTTCAGGGGAATGAATTGTGGTTGCGATGTGGCACTTCCCTCATGGATGTTTAGCTGTGACAGAAGCCTGGGAACTGAGAGCACCCTGTTATTATACATAATGAGAAATGCACATTAGTTGGGGTAGATGGGGAAGAGGCACACACAGATAACCTCTTGCGCAGTATCAGAGGGGAAAACTGGCTGCTTGCCAGTGGCTGGAAATGGGAAGTGCTGCAGAAATGGCAGATCTCATCTGCTTGTCCTGGGAGGCTCTCTTTCCATCTGCTGTCTAACCTGCTGTGACTGGCTAATGTTTAAGTGCTTTCCTCTAAAAAGAAAAGCACAGGCTGGCTGTCTTGGCCTGTGAGGCTATTGCAAGTAACTTGACTTGCCTGAGAAACATGTTGATTCAGAGAAGGATTTTGACCATTCCCATTTTACCTTTCCTGTTCTTCCAAAGTCCTTGAAGATCAGCAGAACATCAGGCTAATTCGGGAATTGCTGCAGACCCTCTACACATCCCTCTGCACGTTAGTTCAACGGGTCGGCAAGTCTGTCTTGGTCGGAAACATCAACATGTGGGTGCACAGGATGGAGAGCATTCTCCACTGGCAGCAGCAACTGAACAACATTCAGATCACCAGAGTAAGTACAAATCCTGAAAGCTAAAATACTGTCTCCTTTATTAAACCTTTTTGTGTTAACAGCTCTCATTTGGGTGACTGCTTCCCACTGTACTCCCAGTGCAAGCACAGGGTAGAAGGACCTGGAGTTGCCAAAATAACTGGATGCATTCCTAGCATTACTTGAGTCCCTTAATTCAAACTCAATGTACATAACCCAAGATCATGCTTGAGGTTACAGGTCACAGACTGTGGCTTGACTCCATAATGGCTGTGAAGTGCTATGTGAGCAGAGCTGGGCAGAAAACCATCTCCTCTTCTTCAGTCCTCAGAGGCCAGGCCTCAGTGTAAAAAGCCAATTTAGGCATTGTCAAATTGAGCAATTGCCTTCAAAATTTGTTTATCAGATAGTTGAGGTT
This sequence comes from Acanthornis magna, assembly GCA_036785705.1. Taxonomy (NCBI): domain Eukaryota; kingdom Metazoa; phylum Chordata; class Aves; order Passeriformes; family Acanthizidae; genus Acanthornis; species Acanthornis magna. Next base: position 4,121,018 of record JAWUZG010000119.1, on the reverse strand, counting down.
TTTAGATTTGTTTAATCTATAAATTAAATGCAAATTTTCAAATAGCTGCATAACTTCATGCTTCCTGGCTGAAAATACCAATGATTCTTCCAGTAGTCTGGAGCTACCTGTTCCAGCTGGATGAGTTCTACTTTCACAAGATCTGTTTTTTTCAACAGCATCTGTGGGGATGGGAAGGATGTGTTAGATGATAAATTCCTACCCTAGTTTTACATGGGAGGCAAATCTGAACTTGTTCCATTTCAAACAATCACAGAAAGCTTGATGTTGGAATAGACCTCTGGAGTTCCTTTGGTTCAACCCCTCTGCTCAAGCAGGGACACCAACAATTAATTGTCCAGGACTATATCTGCAATTCTTTTTTTTTTCTACCTCAAATGGTTACTTACTCCACAGAAATACTAAAGCTTTCCTGCAGTGCTGATATGTGTTGGTGTTCCCCTTGTAGTCTTGAAGAACTCTGCCTTTTCAGAAAAATGTGCATCAAAACATTGTTGTGAATGGAATTGCCTTTTATGCTTACTTATGTGTAGGCTTGCAGACACTTTTCTAAAGTAAATAAAATAGATGTAGAGCTTGCAAAAAAAATTCACACCACTGAAGATAACTCCAAGTCAAGCTGGAACAAAACCAGCTGAGTTCAGAGAAAGGAAAAAGCTCAGCTCTGTGTAGCCAGTTACTTATAGTGCAGTGAGCTCGTGGTGTTTCTGGAGGGGGGAAATGTCTTGCAACACCCAAGATCTAAATCGTTAAAAAAAGCAAAGCCCAACCTCGCAAAGTGTTGTATGTGCTTTTAATAAAGGACAAACTTTTGTCCATAAAATGACAGCATACTGATCTGTTCTGGTCTAATCTGTGTTCTTTCTCCAAAAAAAGTAATCCTTGAAAAGTCCTGGAAAGTAGTGAGGGAAAAGAAGTAGCAGATAAATTTTTGGCCTGACCCAGAAAACCTGTAAGGATTTGCTTGAGTCACAGTTTTTTCAGAAAAAGAGACACAAGTATGAGGTTTGGGGGTTTTTTTGACCCAAGAGTCTCTGAACTTACTCTTGCCTCTTGTGCCCTAGCAAAGTTTACATGTAGATAGAGTGCAGAAGAATGCAAAATACAGCTTGGCAAGGAAGAGCAGTGGGACATGATCCAGGGATCTAGTGCATTTGTCCTACCCCAAAAAATTCCCCATGCTGCCATGGGAACGAATGTCCTCTGGAGATGGTAGAGACAGTTCACTCCTTCTGAGTGGATTGTGTCGGGTCGGCCTGGTAGGTGGCAATGCCAGAATGGATGTTTTGGTTGAACAGCTCCGGTCCTTGCAGGCACTGGGCAGTGTCGCTGGTCTGGGCAGGCTGCACTGAGGCACTGGAGGGAAGGCAGGAGCTGCTGCTCTGCAGACGTACTTACTGTTCCTCTGGAGTCTCCCATGCCATGGGATGGCTGGAGATGGGACCACATGATTAAAAGCAGCCTCATGCAGTGTTCCCCTGCTGCTGGTTGGCTGTGTGCTGCTCGTTTGAAACAGTTAATAGCTCTGCCGGAGACGAGGCGGGTGCTGTGACTCTGCAACTTAAAATAGCAGCATCTCTGTGCAGGGTAAAGGATGAACTTGGCACATCTGTCTAACATTGTTTCTTCGTTGGGGCCCAATCCTAGAAGCTGCTGTTTGCCTTAATAAGGCTGGGGCTGGTTTTGAAGCGGCTGGAGCTCAGGTTGTGGTCCTTGCTGATGCCTTGCTCCTGTGTATGCCTTGGATTTCCCCTGAGGGCAGGACACGCAGATCTACTGTGGTCAATTTGTCCTGGAGCTGTGCCCTGTGTGGACTTGCAAAACAATTCTGGGCCCTGTGGAGGCTAAGCAAATGTGGATGGGGTGTGCCTTTTGTGTAGCTGAACAGCCTGGAAAACCAGGGCTGCAGCTGGTGGGAAAGGGGCAGGTCCTTCAAGTGTTCCCAGAGGAAAAGTTAACCCTGCCAGCAGTGACCTGGGAAGCCATAAAGTCATTCAGGGAAAAATCATGCTGTGGGTACTCACCAGTCACTGCTGTGGTTGCAGCAGGATTCTGGGATGACATAAGCTAAAGCACATGTCAGAAGAACATGAGATTCCCAGCAATGTGTGTAACCAGAGCTGAGCTTGAGAAGTAATGCCCATCTGCCTCGTGGTGGAGAGACCTGGGTGGTCAATAGCTGATACCATCATACAGCCAATGTCCTGCTATAGTGAAAGCTGATGGTGATGCTTCAGGGAGCAGAGTCTCATGAGTATGGATGTGGGGTGGACAAAAAGGAGAGAAGAAGGCTTGGACTGCAACTCTCCTTCTAATTATTGTATTGCGGATACATGTCCTCTTCCTTGAGGTTGTCTCAAACTGTTCTGGAGCAGAAGATCAAATATTTCTATGTAAAATGTCTCCTTTATTCAGAAGAGGGAACTGCTGCTTTGTTCTCTGGGTGAAGAGCAGTTATTAAAATACAGTAGCTCTGCTGCAAGCTAGGATTTCTTAGGTTTTCAGCTTCCTGGGAGCTCAGTTTTGTCTGTCTCTTCCAGCCTGCCTTTAAAGGAACCACTTTCACTGACCTGCCGTTGTGTTTACAACTGAACATCATGCAGCGACTGAGTGATGGGAGGGACCTGGTTAGCCTGGGTCAGGTGGCTCCCGACCTCCAAGTGCTCAGCGAAGACCGCCTGCTGTGGAAGAAACTCTGCCAGTACCACTTCACGGACAGACAGGTATGAGGAAGGGGCAAACTGCCATCAGTTCCTTGGTGTGCCCCACTAGAAAGAGAAGACGCAGGGCAGACACTCTTACTTGGCTGCCTCTTGAATCTGAGCACTGTGCTGCAAGCTGATAATATAGGCTGGCATGAGAATGGCTGTGAAGATGATTTATGTAGAGGGTTCTACATGCCACAGCAATGATTCCTGAAATAGGAGCTTGAGGAATTAATCATACAGTGAACTTCAATCCTAATCCAGGTGGGAACAACTGCATGACTTGCAGTTATTCCTTGCCGCACGTGTGCAGGGAAAACGTGCAGGCAAGCTCCAGCAATCACCCTGATGTCCCAGGGGCTGACACCCTCGCAGCGAATCTTTGTGGATGGGGTCCATGAGCTGTACTCACTTGCCCTTTAGAGCAAGAAATCCCCTCTGAGCTGTTTTGTGAGTGACAGGATGGTATGTGGAAAGCAGCCCTGCTGCTACCCACTTTGTACCTGTGTAAACATCTCTGGCAGGCCGGTAATCATCTGGGATCATCTAAACTTAAAAGCAAACAAACAAAAATCCTTCTCTGTTTATGGGTGAATGTCTGGGGTGTTTACACTAGACCTCTGCACTTCAGGAACCATGTGCCAGAGATCTCTGCTGACTTGGCTTTATTTACTCACTCTGAATCTGACTTTGGAAGTGACTCTGGGGAAATTATTTCTATTATCAAGTAAATTCAAATCCAGCCTTTGCAACTAATGAACCCTAAAAGAGAGATGAGTGTCTCCCAGGCTAATGTGATAAATCACTGACTTGGCGTCAATGAAGAAAAATACTTCAACTTTTAAAACTGTTAAATGCAAGTCTACTTGCTGTGCTGACAGCCAGAAACAGTGGTCAAAGCAGTATAAAATAGCTCACAGGGTTTGAGGCTTCCTACAGTAAAGATCCCAATGAAATGGGAATAGGCCCTCCTAATGGTATTGGGTGAAGCTGTTCCCATCAGGAAAATGCTTATAGCTGGATATTCAAAGTAAGAGCTTTCTTGGTGTTGCAAGGGAACTGTTATGGGACTAGCAAGGTTGACATATGAGGGAGAGAATGTCATGAACTGAACAGAAGAAACCATTTTTTTTTACCTGCTATGATTGTGTGGATCTTTCCTTTAAGATTCGCAAACGTCTGATCTTATCTGACAAAGGACAGCTGGATTGGAAAAAGATGTACTTCAAGCTCATCAGGTGTTACCCACGGAAGGAGCAGTATGGTGACACACTGCAGCTGTGCAGGCACTGCCACATCCTCTCCTGGAAGGTATGAGGTGCTGGTGGGACAGACTTGATTGGGGCAGGAGCCATGGGGCACCCAGTGCTTTCTCTGATTGCAGCTGGCTTAGGGTGCTGCAGTTTCTTTGCCTGCATAGCCTAGTGAATTCCTACATCTTAATTCTCCCTGCACTATTAAGACCCTTTCTCCTCTGTGCTTCACGGATCCCATCTTTGAACAAGAGTTGTGTCCATCAGGGCCAGAAGGTCGGAAGATGGGCATGTTGTAGGGTTGCCTGCAAGAAATTGTTTTAGCACTGCCAGCAGCTTCCTCTATCCATTACAGGGAGGTGGAGGTCTTGGCAACAGGATTGGTTGGAATGAAAGCTGATGGTTGCAAAACAGCCTGGGATAAAAATCTGCTGGCCACTGTGTGATATCCAAGGCATGTCTCTGGAGCTAGACTCCTGTAGCTGATGGTAGTCTCTAGCCTCTCTTCCCTCAGAAGAGGGGAAAGGAATCAATTGGGTCTTTGTTGATTCTTTTTTCCATGGCTTGCCCCTAAGATATGAAGCCCAGTTCTGAGCTGTCTATTATTCCAGGCTCTGCTCTTATCTATCTGCACACGGGATGTCTGGCAGAGGGGCAGTGCTAAGTTAGCTGATGCTTGGGCACCCTTTCTGCAGCCTCTCTAAACAGAGTTGTTTTCTCCTTCCCAGGGTACTGATCACCCCTGCACAGCCAACAACCCAGAGACTTGCTCCACCTCTCTTTCACCACAAGAGTTCATCAACTTGTTCAGGTTCTGAACTTGGGTCACCACAGCTTATGCGATTCTTACAGGACACTTTGTCACAGAGCTTGGACACTCCATTTGTAAATAGTGTAAATATTCATGTTTGTTCGAAGCTCCTGAGTCAAGGAACAAGAGGATCTCAGAGACGAAAGGTGAAGTTGCTCACTGACATGCAGCACCTAAGGAATACAGACTTCTATAGGACTGGTGTATAAATACAGCATGTTGTACAGAGTCCCTTTTTTATCATCACAGTACAAGATACAGGGCAAAAAAACTTTCATTTTTTGTTTTTAGAAGTTAAAAATGAATTTGCCCCACAACCATTTGAGAACTCTTTTGGTTTGTTTCTAATAGGGAGAAAGCAATATGAGGCTAGGACTGTTGAACTGTTCCTCCATCTGGTTTTATTTAGCATACATATTTATAAATATGACATTTTAAAAATATTTATGAAAAATATCCCTGTGACAAGTTTAATAATACTTTTGTGCTTTTAAAAGGACACATTCTGAAATACTTAGGATAGAACTCTAGCCTAATTGCGAGACAGAATCGCACCATACCACTTTCTACCTCTAATAGATTGAGTACCTTTCAAACAAAAATCCAGTGTACAATGTGAACTTTTGTATTTTGTACAATGATTTAAAGGGAAATGTTGTGATAGTTAGCATCTTTTCTTGTATTAATGCTTACCTCTTTACATTAGTTTTCTTGCTCTACTCAGTGCTTGAATGCCTAAATGATAGGCACCATATAAATACCTAAGACTTTACTCCATCCTCTTTTAATTTGTTGGTTTATGAAAGACTAAGCAAATGGGAAGAGAAGCCACAAGGATGAGCATTATCTATAAGGGAGGAAGTTCTATGATAGGGAACAAAGGACTGGATTTAATCTCACAAGGTAAATTCTTAGCTTCACTAGGTTAATTGCACTAGTTGAAATCCTAAGTGAGGCTAGAATCCTTTTTCAAGCCCATGTTTTCCAGTACATACACTGCTCTGTATTCCCGCTGCTGTCAAGTGAATTCAGTCATCTTGGAGCTGGTAAAATATAGGGAGAACTGGGCCACTGAATCTTGTGAAATGATGCGGTTTTTATTCACTGGAAAACTGGCAGCAAATGTTTGGTTTCAGAGCCCTGGAGCTTAGGAAGAGATGAGTATTTAGCAGTCAGGACTGGGGTAAGCAAGGGATTTCCAACATGGCACTTGACATCTTTGGTTCTTTCTCCATGCCGGGGGTAAAGACCCAAGGACCCTAATCCTTTCTGCTTCCAGTGCTGAGCTGCTTTATGGGATCTCCTAACCCTAACCTAGAGCTAAATTTTCAGTCCTACAGAGTAGGTGGCCCCTTCACCGTGGCTGTGATCTGGCTCGCTGTGTCCTCTGTGGCATGCAATGCTTCACTTTTCTCTACAGTGGAGCTTGAAGAATCCAGCTCATACACAGCAATTTGAAAACGTGCGGTGGAAAGTTTTTGCTGTTTGCTGGTAGATTTCCTGTATAGCACTTTCTCTGTGCATGATGTAAGCAGGATACCTCGGAAGGGTAAATATTTAGTGGGTTGTGTGTGACTATGTACAAAAATTTTGAGGAAGAGGAGTACTCAGGACAATTCAGGAAGAACTACTTGAGTTAATTATTGTTAAATATGCTGTTCCTTTTTTTACATTTTTATAACTGACTTTCAACACTTTTCTGCAGCTGTTTGTATTTAAAAATGACAGTATTTGCATTTTTGCAAACTAAATCACTTTGCATACTCTTGGAAGAGATGCAAAAAGGGAAAAAAGCTGCCTCTAGATGGAGCAGTGGGAAGAGGGGAGGAAAACAAGGAAAATGCTGACAAGAACTGCCCTTCTCCATCCACCTAACAGCAAATCACAAGTTTTTGCTCTCCCAGAGAGCTCTGTGAGCCTGTGCCACCCTTAGCCATGGCCCAGAGCTTGTCACTCTCCAGAGATGAGGGGAAAATGCATGCAGGATAACAAGCTTTATCTTTGTGTTGATGCCCCATTCATCACTTTGCTGGTGGAAAACATAAGCCTGCTGATCATACTCATGTCAACTGAAAGTGATTTAAAAACTGCTACCTTGGAAAAATACACTTGTGCCTGTTCGGAGGATGTTTGTGAGCAAAGGAGGCCAATTTCTGTTTTCCTTCCCGCATGGATGGCAGCGGGTAGACAAGGCTGAAATCTGGCTTCATGAGTGAGGACATTAAGGACAGAAACTTGCAAGTGAACTGAGTGAAGCATTGCCACTGAATTTGGAGAGTCCTGTAGCTCCTTTTTCTAGCAGTGAGAAGACCTGTGCCCCTTGGCATCCTCTGTTTCCAGCTCTGACTTGGAGTTGGTTTGTTTTGTAGTTTTGCCTCTGTTACCCACAGTGAGCCAACCTGTTGTGATTGGGAGGCAACAGTATTTTGGTGTGAAATGCTGCAGCATTCTGCCTACTCTGAATCTGGGCTTAGCACTTACTCTCTCTGAGATTGTGACACTGAGTGAATTTTAAGCTCAGGTTTGAATTTGGCCTGCTGCATTCCTTGCATAAGAAGATAGAAATTCTCAACATTGAGCTGTGATTTGGGAATGTCTTGGCTCCAGCCATCGCCTCTATCAACCTTTCACTGGCCTCTTCTGCCCAGAGAGCATGGGTCATACTGACAACAGATTTAAAGTGCAACTGAGGCTCCTGTTCATGAAACTTACTTCAATTATTGTAGTTTTTTATTTCTTAGCACTGTAAGGGTCAAAGTGCTGAAGATGATTTGTTATACAAAGACACTTGTCTGCTTCTGTGAGGTCTTGGGATATTGTCAGTGTCCAAACTAGCAGAAAACCAAGAAACTACTGTACAGAACAAAACAGACTAAACAAAAAGAAACAGAATAAGCCTTATTCAGTTACTGCCTCAGTCATTACCCTCCTGCTGCAGCAATTGTCAAAGATGGCCTTGGTCTCTTTGGAGACTCATTGTTTCTCGAGTGGCTGGTACAGGGAGATGTAGTGAATTCAATACTCTTGGTTTGTATTGAAAACAAAATGCTGCTGCATCCAAATACCTTACTCTAACCATTTATAAACAAAGCAATCAGTCTTTTAGCAGTGCAAAGGCATCTGCTTGGCTGAGGATGGCAGAGTAACAAAACTGAGAGTGATATCAGGGGCTGCCAGGCAGGATGGTTTAAGGCTGCTCTCAGGCAAAAAGGACTTCTTTATTTTAAGATAATTGTGGCAAAGCTGTTGTGAAGGGGAAAACAGACTTTTGCTTGTATTTTGGAAATAGAATGTTCTTTTCAAATGACATTTCACCTTCCAGTTAGTTGATGCATTTCCATTAGATATGCATCAGTTCTTATACTAGGAAAGGAGAGTTTTTCCTCTCTTTGGGGTTTTCTCTTGCCAGCATATTCAGGGAAATCTCATTGTCTTTAGAGGATGTATTAACTAGTGCAACAGCATAGAACTTGGTGGTGTGAAGAGGAAAAATAGATCCATGCAAGGGAGGAGGCTTAGGAAGGGAGAGATCTCAGAGATCTCTGTTTCAGCTTTCTAGAAGAGGCCAGAGCTTTTGATGTGGTGGCCATTTCAAGAGGCACGATTTCAGCTGTACATACCTTAAGCCATTTATACTAACTATGGTATGCTGAAGTTTGATCATAAAGCGTGTGTACCTCCTCTTACGTTTTTTTGGTTGTTTTTTTTTTTAACTGTGGGAGTTTCTAGATCCTTTATTATGTAAAGTGATTAGGAAAATGTGTATTGCTCTGAAGACATTGCTTTGTATGTAAACACATAATTGCACCCTGCCACTTTCTGTATATGGGAATATATTTTATATTATTTTTCTTTGCCCCAGGTTTTGAACTGTTTGTATTCCCATTTCTGTTTGACTTCAATTACTTTTGTGAAGCTGTCACCTGCTAGAACTTACACAGGTACTAAACCAGCTTTTCCTGCCCGGAAAATTCCTTGGCCCTTAGCTGCTAAAATTTCATTTAAAGCAGGAACATTTCAAATCCTATTCTGTAGCAAACAAATCAGATGTGCTTTTCACACTGATCTCCTGCTTGGTACAGCAAACCAGCATTGTCTTCTGCGGTTGTCCTTACGAACACATTGCGTAGCTTACCCGTAGATCAGCACCTTACCAAAAAGACATAGCTTTGAATTAAAATGCCTTTCTTTGTAGCTGGCCTGTTTGCACAAGCACAGGCCCTGTGGAGCTGATGGCTGATCAGGCTGGTATAGACTCACTCCCTCCTTCAAGGTTTGGGGCTCTGGTGTTCTGCTTGTGCTGCTTTTGTCAGCTCCTGGGTTCTACTGATGCTGGTTAAAGGCTCTCAAGCCGTGCTCAGCCATTCACACAGCTGCCAGCGTGGGGGTGCCGGGCTCTGAGTCTTTACGAGCCCCTCATTTCTATCCAGTGTCTTCCTCCAGTGATTCTGTTGGTAGCAAATCAGCTTTGCAAGATCTGACCCTGGGGAGGACAAATCCATCTTGTCCTTGACACCTGCAGTCTCTAGTATATTAATACCCTTAGCACCAGAGAAATTCCCTCTCTATTAACCAAGTGTTGCTGCTTCTCCTCCTGGGAGGGCAACTGAGGTGCAATTTAGCCTTTCTTTAGCCATCCTGTGCTGCACAGAATGCTAACATGTCAGCTACCAAGAGAACATTTTAATTTGGAATAGCAAATATGCTCATCTTTAGGAACTAATCTAAAGTAATTATAAATACCTACTTATATATGGAAGAGAGCGTGTGTTCTGTTTTATTTTTCCTTGAAGTTGTAACTAGAGATGAATATGAAGTGAAAGGCATCCCTTATATAAGACTTCTGTTTAATATTATTGTGTGGTTAAAATCCTTCCATTATAAATTTGCACACTTTTTTCCTCTTCCCTTGCATGTTCAACTCTGATTTTTACAGCTGTTCTGTGCAGACAGTAATGTATTTTTGTAAAACATTTTTGACACTGAATTGCAATAAATGTTCAAACAATGTGAACCACAGAGTTGGTTGTCTCATTGCTTCCAGGCTGGTGACCTTATCAGCCTTGAGCTTCTGATGACTGTAAGCAAAGACTCGTCTGCAGGAACATCCAGAACTTGGCTCATTGTCACAGTAGAAGATCCCAGATAGAGCTGTTGCTTCATCATATCTCAAAGGGAAATGAGCCCTCGCTTCCAACAGAAACAGTGCTCATATGGAGCTTGTGCTCATGAATCTGTACTTGTCCAAAGCCGAGGAGCGATTGCTGCTGAGAGAGAGATCACCAGCGCTCACACTGCTCTGAGACCCTCAATTCCGACCTGTGGCTTACACAGTCTTGGGTTTTTCCTAGACATATCACCTGAGTGATTTTTATTTTTTTAATCTTTTTGTGGGGGCAACAATTGCACCTCATTAGTGTCAGGACTGCACAGTCTGACCTAGGCTTCTGCTCAGAAGGAATGTGAGCAGAAGCCCACTGAAGGGACTCCTAATAAATTGGGGGAAAGCAGTTGAGAAGACAAATGAACTGTGCCTCTGGTTGGAACAGGAGAAGTTATCATGGTAAAACAGGATTACTTGCCTCACGAAAGCTCTGCCAGCTATGGAAATAAGCACAAAATGCAGATGTGTTTCCAATCTCATTTGCACTGTCACATGAGGTATTTTTGAGTGGTTTCCTAAGTCCTTCTGTAGTTATGCTGTGACTTGGATCTGCAGTAAGAGGGTTCCACCCCCCCCCCCCCACAAGACTCTGGAAACACAGGGTGGGACAAGATCGCCAGAGCCTTTTAAACAAGAGAAAGGTGTTGTTAAGACATGTTTCTTTCTCAAACTTTTTTGAAAATAGTAAACTCTACTTATTTTAGTAGACTAAGTGTGCAAAGACAAAATCCTTTAAAGACAATACTGAGTCTTTTTAGGAATATTTTGGGTTCCATTTTCATGTTATTGCTGCTAGTACCTCCGCTCTTTCAAGTGCACTCAGGGCTAGGGGGAGAGGCATCCTGAAACAGGGTGGATCAGGGCCTGCCTTCATCAATGATAACATCACCCTGTATACTTCTTGCAGTGCCCTCACTGCCTGTCTCAGAGCCTAATAAAAGAAGTACAATTTGATCAAAAAGCATTTTGAAAACCTCTTACACAATGAATATTAAAACGATGAGTCTGCTTTGCTCCACCTTTCCCTAATCCTCATTTCTGCTTCTCTGCTTTACAAGGGTGAACCCCAGTGAACCATGTAGGGGATTGCTTTATTTTTGACAAAACCTGAGCTGTTCCTGAAGAAATTGGAAGGAGCTGTTCTCCAGAAGGCTCTATAAATAACTCATGTGGGTTCAAAGGCCTTCCCTAAGCTGGAAGGACACCAGTTCACCCCTCACCATTCTTGATGCATAGTATACTACACTTCTGAGTTGAAAACAAACACATGTCTTTTTAATATATTTTCCTTGGATAATTTCAGCCCTGGTCAGAACAGACCTTGAGTGCAGACAGCAGCACGCACAGGTTTGCAGCTGAGGTGTGCCAGGTCCATCCCAGAGCTCCTGAAGGTGCCGCTGCTTTTATGCAATGGCTGGAAGTGGGTGGGGGGACAGGAGAGACACCCACTCCCAGCTTCACAGGATAAATAAACAAACCACCCCACGGGATTTGTGTTTGTAGACAGACAAACACAGCCCAGGAAATGCGTGTTCCTCCTCGTCACAGCACACCAGGAATTTTGACTTATTTTAATGGCTTCTGAGCATTGGGTTAAGCTAATTCTTACCAGCATTTATTTTTATTCTTGAAGTGCAAAAAATATGATGTCTCTGTGGGTAATCGTTGATGTGAAAGGTGTGTGTAAAAAACTGCCAAGAAGCTGCCTCGCTCCCTGTCTGCAGCCTGTGCTAAGCTGGGGTGGGCTACAGTTTTGGTCTTTTCTTGCTTTGCCTCCCCAGGCAAAACTCTCACTTTAGTGAGGGGTTTAGCTCATGTTCTGAGCCAGAAATCTTTCTCCTCTTCCTCCCACGCCGGTGTGGCAGCCCAGCTGGTGGGAAGTGTCAGAGGAGGCTGCACACCCACGGGGGGCAATTGCCTGGCTTAACCTGGGGCCAGCCTCAGCCCAGCCATGATCCAGCCTAAGCTGGGGAGAGCCCTCCGGGTGTGCTCGTGACTGCGAGCGCTGCAGGGCTGTGCTCAGCTGTGACCCAACACTGTGCCTTGCCTTCCCAGCGCCACGAGCCTCTTGGTGTCACAGCCATCGCATTTTCCCGTGGGGTTTGGGGCACCCTCCTCATTCTGTCCATGGCTCTCCCACCAGAAGCTGACCATGGCTTTCAACATAGGTTGTCTCTTAAGTTACTTTCTCCCAATCTTTTTATAGCTCTCCTACTGAAGTGGAATTTATTCTTTCTTTTTTTAATGTAGCTGGAGGTGTAAATCCAGACAAATATAACTCCTGAGGGGGAATCAACCTGTCCGTGCCACAACTCAGCAGGGCCTGTGTTACTGCTGATATATATAAAGCAACCAGGAGCCTTTTTAAACCTCTGAAACTGAAGCAATTTTTTTTGTTACTTATAGCTAATTAAATGGTTCTCATTTAAAAGTGCTGTCTCTTGGTGGTAGGTATAAACCTACAATCTTACTCTTACCACACACTTTTATATTTTAAGCCTCTATTTTTAACCCAATGGTGGGATTCAGGGTTAATGCTCGTTAGATCTGTGTCTAGACAGTTGTGAAAAACAGGAAATGAATTACATTATAGTACGAAAGGAGAATTTAACCTTTTCTCTCCTCACTAACACATGTGACTGAGGAAAATATGCTACAGCAGAGTATTTTGGAAAGTTTAAGGAAGTAGAAAAATGAGAAAGGGAAAAAAGAAAAAAAAGCTGGGTTTCCACAAGGCCTCGTGGGAATTATTACACAGAAAATAATGTGCCAGACTCTGCCCTCAGCTACACCCGGGCAGTAATCTGTATCCTCTGGTCCCTGTGGAAAAATTGCATTTTATTATTCCCTGCTTGTGCTGAGCATTCAGAAGATGGAAAAGACAAGTTAGCCCATCTCACACACATGCACGAGCACGTGTGGAAGCTGCAAGAGAGCAGCCACCACACAACGCCCATCCTGCAGCACCACGAGCCTGTCAGAGAGATTTTTAACACCCCTGGGCATAACAACACCTTGCACCCCTTCTCCTCAGGCTGCCTAGGGCCTCAAGGTGTTTTTGAAATATTTACAAAGTTATTTTTACTTTACTTCAATTAGAGGCTGCAAAAATGCAAAATTCCCTTGCTTGGCCCTTCAGGAAACTAAGAGCCCAAAGGCTTCTTGACACCAGGCAGGGGCACAGGGATATTGCTGTGGCTGAGGATATACAGGGTAGGGCTCCAGCTTTAATAGATTGTCATAATGAACCCAGAGCATGAATTAAGCCTGATCCAGTGTGGACAGCTGGCCTGCACAGAAAGAGCTGGAAAGCTGAGGCCTGGGTGCTCTTCACCCACTCATTCCCCCATCCCCTGCACAATGGCTGCTGTTTTGATGCAAAACACACCACAGTGGTGCTGCAAGCATCTCCCATATTGCTCCTGACCGCCTTCCTCAGCCCCCTGATGTGCCCCCAGTGGTGTATTTCCACAGTTTCTCAACCCTCCCTGGTTTCCCCAGAAGGCTGCAGAAGCATCAAGCCTGCTCCCCTGCAAAACCCGGATGGCTGCACCTCCCTCTGCCCGTGCCCACTTCTCCCCGAGGGTGCTGCGGGCCCTGGCCCCAGACCCTGCTCACAGCCGCTGGACACAGCCTGTGACCAGCCGGGCGCTGCCGCAAGGACCCTTTTTATCTTGTGCACAACTCGCCTCCCTCATCTGCAACTCTTTGCTGGAGCCAAATGTTTAGGCTCGCCACACACGCTGTCAGCTGGCCAGAAACATTAATATCCCCATGGCAGAGCAACAAAGCCTTCCCAAGGATCCTCCGCGCCGCTCAGCCCGGGCTCTGCCGTTCCTGCCCTCCTGGGATCCCCTGGCTTTGGTGGCTGCTGGGAGCACGGAGGAAAGGGATTAGTCCTCCTCAAGACTATTTATTTGCTTAGTTTTATCATGATTTCTTTTAATTTTGAAGGCACAAGAACATGCAGTGTACAAATCACTGGAATAATACTGTAGCTAATTTTATGGCGTCTTTAGCACCATCCAAAATGAAAAAATCCTAACCAACAAACAACTCTCCCCGCAATGGAGCAGTCTAAATAAAGTTCTTTAAGCAATACAACATTTCCCTGTATAGCTGTCAATGTTTCCACTGCCAGTGTGTCTTCATAAAGGAACCAAACCTTGGCACAGCTTATATCAGAAAAAAATAACATCTTTAGGAGTTTCCAAGGGGGTATGGGATGAGGGGGATTACAGAAGTTAAAATCACTAAAAGAGCTGTAAAATATTGGCCTAAGGGTCTCAGAAAGGAAAGAGCCTTGATTTATCCAGGGAGGGAGGGAGTGGAGCAGGAGCCCTTGCAGCATTTGCACCTGACCAGGTAGCAGCAGCCAAGATGTGGATCCTCCTCAGGAAGAGCCAACTTGCTAATGGGAGTGGTGAGTAAATAATTCAATGTTGCCCACTGCTAATGCCAACGTGAGCTTGGGAGCCAACACCCACTGCAAAAAGTGGAAGGAGTGTCTGTATCTCTGTGTCTGCACGCAGGGAGAGGCCCACGGGCACGTGTGTGCAGACACACACACACACACAGTAAAAGCCACCTTTCAGAAGTCTTGCTTTGCAGGGTAAGGAAGGTCAATAACTTTCTTGTCAGCAGCAGCTTTGCTTGAAGGAGAGGCTTTAGGACATGGCCCATCCTGGGGCGAGGGGTGGGGGGGATGGTTCTGCATTAATCACAAATCTCTTTTCTGTTTTTTTCATTAATATCTTCTGGTTGATGTTAGTGTAGTCTGCTTGACAACTACTGCTGCCAGAAATGGTGTTTGATTTACAGGAGAGGTGGAAAGCTAAATAGGAAAGGATACAGATAATCCAAGGATCCTCATCTTGGTCTCACTCCGTGGCCACACATGTCACCCCTGAGGTCTCTTGGCACTGGAAACTGATGGAAGAACCCCAAAGCTCCTCTTGCTGGCCAGGATGGGTTGCTGTAGTACCCTCTCAGGTATCTCAGGAAGCCACATTTACCTCCAGCCCATCCTCAGGTTACCAGATGAACTGCATCCACTGCGATCTTGCATCCCACTTAATATTTAATCACCCTTTGCCCTCATTTTCTTAAGCAGGCAGTGAAACCCTAGCTAGCCTGTGTGCCCCAGCAGCACCGTATTTTATTACAGAAAGCTCAAAACAAAGCTTCCATTTGCTAATCCAGCCACAGCAGTGGCCATGGCACTGGAGCTCCATGGATCACTCTCCCAATGGCATTAAGCAGCAGCAAGGAGCAGTTATAACAGAATTTGGGAGCAGGCTCTCCTGCACGATGCAGGCTGGGCAGAGGACCTTACTGCGAGACACAACGATGCCAGCTCAGAGCACACCAGGTGTCGGTGAAGATGGTGACACCTCTTTGGACCCCACACGTGTACTTCTGTCACGTGTCAGGCTTCAGGTGTCCTCAGCACTGGGCAATCTCCATGTGTGGTT
Organism: Acanthornis magna; assembly: GCA_036785705.1. Taxonomy (NCBI): domain Eukaryota; kingdom Metazoa; phylum Chordata; class Aves; order Passeriformes; family Acanthizidae; genus Acanthornis; species Acanthornis magna. Next base: position 4,105,611 of record JAWUZG010000119.1, on the reverse strand, counting down.
TTTTGGACTCCACATGCTAAGCCAGGGCAGTTGTTTATTGAATGACCACAAACAATGCCCATTTCGGAGGATGTCTGTAAGCCCAGCAAGCATCCTTGCCAGGCTGGATGGGGCTCTGAGCAACTTGGTCTACTGGAAGGTGTCCCTCCCAGCAAAGGGGTTGGAACCAGAGGTCCCTTCCAACTGAAACCATTCTATTATTCTGTGACGTTGAGTGGGGTAGTAATGTCCTGCAACCTCCACTGTCTGCATTGCCCCTGCAGGCAGCCAGCAGTGGGGATCCCTGGCAAAGTGGGGGGACCCTGGCAAAGGCTGGGGACCTGCACCCCTGTGGCCTGGGCCAGGCTGAGCTATTCCACAGCCATGGATGCCCACAGCAGTTCAAAGCAGTAAGGCCACAGAGAACACTGGCAGAAAGTTTCCATCAGGCTCTGCGCCCTGGGGAGGGTGCCCCTGCTCACACAGCCCCTGGCACCAGCTCAGAGGAGGCTGGGGCTTTGCCTTTGTGCATGGATCCAACCTCCGTGCACCATGTGAGCATGGACAGGCTGGCAAGCAGGAGATGCTGGGAATGTGTGTGGGTCTTCTTTGCTGGCAGCAAAGTCCCTCACTTGGTCTTTCAGATCTCAAAAGCACCCAACCTGGGGTGTTTTATTTAATCATTATCAAATAAGTTAAATGAGAATGACAATTAAGTAAACAATCTACCCTGTAAAGGATCTCTGACAAATATGGCAGGCAGGGCACTGCAAATCTCCTCTGAGTTCTTTCTTCCCAGCCTACTGCTGGGAACAAGGCAGGGGGAGCACCCTGCTGGTGACGCTGGCAAGGAGAGAAGCTGGACCCCACAGCACTGGTTATTTTGCATCTCAGGACTGAGCTCCGTTTACTTTGTGGGAACGCCATGGACAATGCATTTGAAAACAACTCCTGGCCAGACACATACCGTAGCATATTAAAAGGTATTTTTAGTACTTCTGGCAAAGCAGATTGAACTCTGCTTTTCACTGTACCAAGACAATGCCACGGACTTTGCTGGCAGTCCTGCATTAACGTACTGAGATAACAACTAGTAGAGGTTACTTGACTAAACAGTTGCAAGACAAAAACACAAATGCAGATGAAAGCTGGTGGGACTCCTGACGTGGAGTGGGGCTGTATTCCTAAGAGACTGATGCTGCCCAATAAGCGTTTGAATTGCCGAAGAAACAGCGTCACGTAGCAAGGAAAAATTACTCTGCAGGTCGCCTCCCTGATTTGTGATGACTTTGTTTTTGTACTGGTATAAATATAACTGTGACCATTTCATACAGCAAAGTGCTCTGTGATGAGTACAGTATAAATAGTGGAACTGATTATGCCTGCTATAAACAAGGACTGGCAACCCTTGCTTCACCCCAGCAGTTCGGAACGGCGGAAGCGGCAGGAGCTTTACAGCTAAATGGTTAAAAGCTGCAGCAGGACATTTTCTCGGGATGGCTCCAAGCATGGAGCTGGTGTGCTGCCATTTCAGCAGCCAAGCTGAGACGGGGGAAGCACGCCACCACAATTGCATACTAAAAAGAAAGGAAGGCTGAGATAACTACCATCTTCTTACTGTGTAGGCTGTTTGAAAAAAAATAACATATAATGATTCCTGCCTTATTGCAGTGTTTGGGTTCCAGATATAGCCTTGCATGGGAAGGCTGGTATGATGCTGAACCAAGCCAAATGAGCATTTCCTGCTTTTAAGTAATATAATGTCAGGAATCCAGCTCATTGGAAACACCCTGCTCATCTTCCAGAGCAGGAAGCAGACATTCGTCACGAATATCAGGTGAATAATGTCACTTCACTTGGACTTGGTGAGTGACAGTTCACAGCTCAAGTCCTTAATGCTTATTTTTATGACTATAAAATGAAGCTTGGTACACTTCATGCCTAGGAAGTGGCTTAGCTTGCTCAGAAACTCAGGGACTTGCCAGAGGCCTTAGATAACTAAGTAAGATTTGTTTTAACTGCCCTCAGTATCCAAGGTATTTCCTACTGTAAGTATAAGGAAACATTGAGGATACTTAAACAACCATATTTGTTTATCTTAGGTCAAACTGAAGAGATTTTCCAGAACCACTACTGCAGCTGCATTTAACTTGCTGAAAGGCTGCATTTGTATAGAGTGCTTCACTTCTGTCTCCATGATCACAAATGAAAACTTTCCCTGGGAGCTGAGCTCCACAAGGAAGTGTGCACAAACCCGGGCAGATGTCTCCAGACACTCCTTGGGTACACTTCATTAACCTTGGCCTCAGCTGGGCCAAGTCCTGCATAAGGAGGAAGCCAGAAGGCAGAAGAAAATCACCAGCATTCTGTCCCTCAAATTTCTGAGAAGGTAATTACCTGAAGAGAGACAGATGTCCAGACTGGTTTCGCCTCAAGAGAAGATGAGATTCTCCAAGCCTGTGAATCCAAAGTGTCATAGGAGGGCAACCCCACCAAACCTGGAGCCATCTGCTCAGCTGAGTGACACGTGAGGTGATGCTCTGCAGGTCCTCCCCTCCAGCAGTGTGGCTCATGCCAGGTGTGGGGGACAGCCACCACCTGGGTCAGGGACAGTGTGTCAGTAATGGTTCTGCAAGACACCCAGTGTGAGGTAACTGTGACTACTATAGGGACATGGTGGTATTGTCACACCTCATTCCTATTCCCTGGTACAGCTTTCTCAAATCATTCAGTCTACAACCCTTGTTTCCTGAAAAGGTAGGGGGAAAAAAACATTAAAAATGAGAAAATTTGGACCAAACTCATTCTAACAAAAAACCCCAACCAGAGATGACCATTTTACAGTAGATGCTTGGAAAGCAATGGTGCTTCAGAGCATGCATGAGACTCTGGGGGGACAATAAGGATATGAAGAGAGTCATAATGTCAAATGACATTACATCAAATGTCAAAATGTCCTGACCAAGGTTCTCATCCTGGAATTTGATTCATATGAATGCACCCCAGTGCCCCTTTTCTTCCTGAATTGCCCAGATCAGAATGCAGCATCCCCAGGTATCTAAGTATAAATTCATAGCAAAGCAATTGGTCTGACATCCTGAAGTGTCACACCCCCATTTTGGTAGGGATTGATCCCCCAAACCGGCAGGCGGTGTGATGAGGCTGCCATAGAGCCCGTGGTGTGCAGGAAGGGCTTGCACTGACATTACAGGCTCAGGCAGTCGAGGGCAATACCTTGGCCTTCAGCCACAATCTTGCAAGATACAAATCCCCTCCGAAATGCTGTCAGAATGACTCATTTTTAACTGTAATAGCTACTGGCAGGGCTGAGCGTGCAGGGGACCACCTCTGTCCATGTCCCAACCTGCACATCCACTGAATGCTGACTGCTCTCTCTGCTGGCCAACCGAGAAATGGGATTTTCTCAAGACAGATCGGGTGACATGTAAGTTTGCAAAAATGCAATGACCAAGCAAATGCATGCCGGAAAAAAATGCTTTTTTTTTTCTAAAGTCACAAACAGGTGAATAAAAGAGATTAGTTATCAAATAAACTATATTCTTAGGTAAAAAGCAGCAGCAAAGAAGAGAAAAAGGCAGGAGAGACGTGGGTGTTCCATCTCATGCTGCAGCTAACTGCTGCAATAGCCTGATGGAGATTGGAGGAACCACCTGTGAGATGGAATGTGCCCCCATTTTAAGGCTATCATCATAAGGCTGTTGCCCTATGATGCCTAGAAGTAAAAGTCTTGGAGAATTTCCAGTGATCCACAGAATACAGGAGATGGGAGACCATGGGATTGTGAGTAAATGACCTGAGGGCAGGAGGGTTTCTCCTCACTTTCTTCAATGCCTGACTCAAGGATCACCTAGTCCAAAAAGCCACCACTTAGGGACTCTAAGCACACAAAAACTGTAAAAACTGGACAACAGAAAGACATCACTGTGGGAGAGGACAAGGTAAAGAAGGCAGAAAGAGAATGGAAAGCTAAGTTGCACTAAGAAATCATTGTACTTAAAATGCATGAGCAGCACATCTTTGTCCTGGACACATTGGGACAGCGTCTGGACACAGGGAAGATTAAAAGTCTCAAGGGCTATGGAACAGCATGGAGCATAAGTGAGCACAGGCTGATGCTGCTGTGCCAGTGCACCCCAGACAATCAGCCATCAATGCTTTCCTATTATTTCCTATCTCACAGTGGCATGAGCTCAGCTCCCGTGCATCAAGGACTGAGGCTCTCCCTAAGCACCCCTTGGGGTGGCTGCACTGGCCAGCCTGGAGCTGTACCTGAGCACCAGCACTTGTGCTCTGCCATATGATGTACCCCACACATGTATGTATGACTGTGGTATGAAGTTGCTTGAATCTGAGGTGTCTAAATACATCAGAGGTCACCAAGCTGACAATTAGTGATGTCTGGCAGTGAAGTTGCCTCCTTGCCATCAGCTTTACAGTGGCAGTTCTTTGTTTGTACTTCTGCAGGTACATGGCAAAGTGTCTCTCAGCAAACTTTGCTTTTCTGTCTGCAACTTACTGTGGTGTTCAGTGGGGAAACCACACTGGCAGGGCCACCTCACGCTTCAAATATGGGTTGGCAGCAGAGATTAAATACAGCAAGTTCCACAAAATAGTCGGGACTAGGGTTACATGGAGAAAGGACCAAAGAGGGCAGGGAATTCACTTAGTCCCTCTGATGGGACACCAGGACTAATTAGCATTAGAAAATGGCTGGTTTCTGCTAATTACATTGAAGGAGTAGCTTATCTTTGTATTCAGGGCCCTAAATGAGCACTTGATGTATTCCTGAATTCCGTCCTTCTGATAGCATGCCTCCTGAAAGGTGATGAAATGCCCCCAGACTTGATGGGCTAGAGACAGCACTACAGTATCACCATCCTCAGCACTCAAGGAATCTATCTCTGGCTTCTGCTGACCCCTCTGGAGTGGCAACTTTTTACAAGAGCCGCAAAAACGTTAATTATAGAAAAGCTATAATCACACACACCCAGTCTGCTAAATGTAAAATTAAGCACCTGTTCAGAATGATTAGAGAAAAGGACTAACTCTTCACATTGATTTTTTTTTAAAACTTGCAGATTCTGAATAACGGTTGTGACTGAACTCCTTCTCAACAGCCTTGATGCTGAAACTAGATTAAACCAGGCAGATTCTTGTGTCTGACCCCCACTAAAGGGAGTGTGTCACAGATTTCAGGCACCGGAAACCAGCTGAGGTTAAATCAAATGACATACTCAAGTAGGGAGGGATGAGAACCTAATGTTCTGTAACAACTTAAAGGGCCTCTTGAGCAATGCACAGGAACTCTCTGTCTGTGAGATTCAATCACTTCAAGGGTAAGACATGCTTAACACAACCTGTTCATCTAAAACATGGATCTTTACATTCTCACTTCTGCTATGTCTAATCTGAGATCTACACGGAGCAGAGCAGGCAAACTGCTGCTGCTCTGCACTGTCACAGCCATTCTTAACATCACTCAAAACTTGCAAGTAACAACATCTTCTGTGCCTAAGAGTGTGCCTGCTACATCAGCATCAAGCAGAGAGAGCTGCCATCTCATCCAAACACGGATACATCAGACCTTTTACACAGGAGTATCTTGTTAAATCCAGCTGTCCCCTCTCGGAACAGTTCTGTGCACCAGTTTATCAGAAACGCCAAGTTTCATCTCAGTTTCTTCTGGTGAAGCTGGTTCAGAGTGACAGAAACTGCAGATCAACTGTCCCACTCCAGAGAAGTGTCCCAACAACCAGCCTCCTATCCATAGCCCATGCTGGCACTCAAGGAATACATGTAGCAGCAGCCTATCTGCACAGGCAACCAACTGTGCTGCATCTGGCAACAGAAAGTTTAAGTTCCTATGTTCAGCAGCCCTTGTGACACAGAAAAAGATGTCTGGATGAAGTGAATCAGTCCCACAGTTGTTCAATCGACTGTCTCTGTTGTTAATATGCTGAGTAAATTCTCTAGAACTGATGAGAGATACAGTAATACACTATGTATATAACAATATACCTATGTAACGATACACAAATGATTTTTTAAAGTTTTTATATTTTTCTGTACTTACAAATAAAATGATCCCTTAATACTTAAAACCTTTACTGTACTTTTCCTCAACAGGAATGAAGTCCATCACAAATGTTTATTGTAGTTTCAATCCCAGTAGGTTTCCAAGGCCTGACTGGATAAAGCCCTGAGCAGCCTGGTCTGACCTGATTTGAACAGGAGATTGGACTAGCGACGGCCTGACCCTTCTGAGTTCTTCTACCAGTATGTGAGTCTGTGATGTGCTAGTGTAGAAAGTAGAAGAGGTCCAAAGCTGAGAATGAAAGACCTCATTTTAGCCTGTTTCTGCAATTCCATGTTTAGGGCACTTTTCTAAGAAGTGTGAGACTGTTCCAAACCCTCAGTCAGCATGATGGCTTTCCTGGGATGCCCTGCAGAGATGCAGCTTCCTATCACCTCTAAGGATATTCAGCAGCAGGCAACCCAGAAGGGGGAGGCTTTCTCGCTCCCTTCCCCCCAGCCATATGGCCCTGCTGATTTCCTTACACCAGCAGGAGCAGCTGTCTGACCTCATGGCAGGCCAGTTCAAGGAACCAAGAGGCAGAAAAAAAACCTCTACAAAACTTCCTGCTTTCTGTCAGAATTACCCTGAATTACCACGAGGCTATACAAACACCAAGTGCAAGAAGATGGGAGCAGGTGAGAATGCGCAGCCAGCATGAGAAGCAAAAATAGCAACTGCATCTTCCAGGAACTGTCAGCACTAGAACATTTAACTGAAATGTCAGGATTTAATTCTCCCTTTGTACACCACAGAAACCTGGATACTTACCTGGCTTTACATAGTGCATGGGAGTTCACAATTGAACTACTAAATCAATGTTCCCCTTACATTTCTGCTAAATAAGGACTAATCAGTAAAGGTAGTGAAGGAAACTGAGATGCACTGTTTGTTTATATAAGTGACAGAAATCGTAACATGAGGAAAACCATATCTCACTTTTGAAATGTGACAACATGTAGCAATTTAGGCTACAATATTCAGTATTTTATGCACATATTTTTCCAAAAGCTTTTTGTGCAGCTCTTTTCCTTTTGGGTGCAGTAGCTGGAAAAGCAATATGCTCATGGTGAGATGTCTGCCTTTGATTTGATATTAAAAACCAAGTGCATTCTTACGTAATTAAAATAGAAGTTTTTATTCAGCTCATGGTATTTCTGACTGGGTGTTCTATTTTTCCAAATACTTATTCCATGTACAGAAATGTAAACCATAAATACAATGTAAGAGCAGCAAAACAAAATACATCCACTCAAAACAGTACTAGAAGAACTTTGTTCACTTCACTGTCCTTCCAAGGAATAGCTGTCATCAGTCTGACTGCCAAATCGATGTACAAAGTCTGAAAGGGAGAACACTGATCCCCATCCCACTTCGGGATTCATACTGATGAAATCATCCAAGTTCATCTTAGAATCTAAAAAAAGACCAGAAAAGGGAAATATTTAAGTTCCCAATGCAGGTTCTGTAACACAGGTATACATCTTTTAAGAAAACATTCCAAACCCCTCTTCAGTAGTTCAGTTCACTCCAGCAAGATTCTGCAAATTGTATGGTGGTACAGAAACATCTATTTCCAGTCTCTGAAACATTGCTTTTGCCCCGATTCCCCTCTCTGCCCATGGCAATAATCACACTTACTGGATTAGTAAGCATCCAGTAAATCATTAAAAATTAGCATGTGTGGATTTTTCCCTACAACAGCAGCCTAGAAGGGTCGAGTAGCGTCAGAGAACTGGAGTGCAAATAACAACCAATACAGGGAACTGCAATGCATTCACACAAATGGGATTACTCAAAAGCACGGGAGATATTATTGACCCATTTAAATTCTGAATCAAAGCCAACAGAGTCAACTTTTGCACTGACCACAGAGGAACAGGATCACAGCAGTAGTCAGAACTGCAAGTTGCTTATTGTCTCTCAGAAGTGATTAGCCCCTTGGCAAACCTACAGTTTGTTACTCCCCAGATTACAGTATTTGCTTTCCCTCCAGCCCTGAACTTTGCCCTCGCTGAGCATGGGCCCCCTGCAGGGTCAGAATATGCAGAGGGGAGGAGATGTGTGACCTAACCCAACCCCCAGCCTAGAGGGATGCTCAGGTGAAGAAGAGCACAAACCTAGGCGGGGAGCAAATACTTAAATTTATTTTTTGTGAATCCTAGATGACAGAATGAAGTCAAAGGGGGAAAAGTTTAACTGCCATGGTTTCAAGAGAAAAGTAACCATGACTGCTCTTTGCCAGGATTTTAACCAGCTCTGCTCCCTGCAGGAGAGGCAGTAACCATTCTGTCCCATTCATGGATCTCAGAGAGTTCACTGGAAAAGTGCTGTGTGCAGTTTTGGGTTTAGGTGCCTTATACATTCTTTTTCTGGAGCTGGCCTGGTACAAGCTTTGCTGACTCAGAACCATGCTGATCAGAGGTTCAGTTCTGGTGACAAACATCTGTGAACTTGTTGTTTTATGTTCTCACCAATGATGTGTGCAAATAATCTTTTTAAATGCCCATTAAAAGAAAACTGGTAGAGAATGAGTTTAAGGAGCAGAATGATAAAGCCACTGTTACAGGTTTACTTTACAAATTTACTGTTAACAGCTTTCCCACTGTCTTAAGTATTTACTTTACCATGGATGATTCATGTGTGCATTTAAGGATTACGAATCAAACAAGAGGAGGTTCTAATGAACAGATTATAAAATCCAAAGGATGGGATTTGCTTCAGCAGCAAAAAACTTGTGTAACTAGGCTTGCCATTATGGACAGTGTAAGCAAGAAAGGGAAGATGATGCTCAGGAATCCCAGAGCCAAGAGCCCCAGGCACAATTCAGTTCCTGAAGGCCTCTGTTTGCACCACATCTACACTACAGCACATCCCTGTGATTTGCCTAATCCCAACTCTCACCCCTTCTGAGGTCTGGCCTCTAAATCTTGTTAACCTGTTTGAACTCTGCATATGGAAAACCCTTATGTCCAGCCAAGCATGGTCCTACTGCTGAAGTGAATCAGGCAGAACAGGGACAATTTCTGCCTATGCGGGAATTTAAAACAGCACAAGCTCAGCAATGTGCTGTCATAGCTCAAGAACAAATTAGTAGTGGATGACAGCTCTTGCTTGCTGGTAGACTGGTAAATTTGTTTTCCAGTTTTCCATTTTCAAATTTGTCTTTTCCTCTCAGATGCTTTTTAAAAAATAATGTGAATCTTCATATACTTTAATATTAAATAAATAAATAATTCTTTGCTTTATGTGCATTGAGCATAGTAAAATAATTTCATAAAACTGCTCTGTGAATGGTAAAGCAGTCCAAAGGGGATTGTTCCAGCAGTTACAAACACAGCTGCTGTTTGCAACTTCGAAGTTGCTATCACAATGCCTATAGGAAATGAAATATTCTCTTAAATTCAGAAATATTGTGGCAGAGCATAACACAGCCCATTAGAAAAATGTCGTGAAAGGAGAAATCGTTTTACCAAATCAAACAAGACCATTCCTATCAAGAGCGATGGCCTAAGAACCTGTCGGTAGATGGCACTGGAGCAGCACGGGAGATGTCCATGGGCAAAATCTTAGTGAGACCTCTCCCGTTTTATTTGTGTAATAACAGCCTCTCTGTGCTGCTCTTTTTTCATAGGCTTTATCTAAAGGCCGTGCATATCGTGTTAGACCTTACAGCTTTAGGAAACAGCTCGGCAAAAATGCATGAGAATACCACAAAGTCCTCTTCTCGAAGCAGATGACGAGTGACAAACATCAGAATTTACGAAAGATACATCTGATGCTACAGCTGGCAAACCAAAATGATCTCTCCACAAATGCAAGGATCATGTATACTACCACATTTTTACAAGACCAATAGCAGCAGAATTCTTTTAAGATTTACATTACACTTGCAGTCCTCCTCAGGTGCTGTGACTGTTATACTAGCTTGCATTTGTGCATGCTTAGAGCTCATCTTCCTCTTTGACCAAACATACTTTGTTACACACACACCCCAAAAATGACACCTATCTGGCCCATGCTGGGATTCCTGCGTAATTTTATTTTTGTTTAAATCAAGTCTGACACTTTTACCCTGAGCAGGGATGAAATGAAAGGCCATGCACTATCTCAGGCATTGTTAGCCATGATACTTGTGGCTTCTGCCAACAGTAGTTAGAAAGCAGCGTTTAAGCCAAGCCTCGGCTTGGCTCACAGACCTTGGACTAACTCGGTGTAAGGACAGCTGCCCAAGGGCTGCTGGAAGCAAGGAAGTCTGGAACAAAGCTTCCAAGATCAGTTTTGTTGATGCCTTAAAACCTTGGGGGCACCTAAAATACTTAGAAATTTGGACTCTTCACAGACTTGTGCTGGTGTTTACAGTTCTCTTCAGATCCTCCTCCCCTGTCTGAGCAGGGAGATAAGTCAGAAGGACTCTCCCCACACTCAGCTGGGCTGCTGTCTCCACAGCTGAGATATAACTGACTGTGCAAAGCATCATGGTTGATCTCAATGTAAAACACAGCTCACCACTTTAAATGATCTTTTACAGAAAGTGGTGTAATTTCAATAAGCCACTCTGGGAATTTAAATACTTCTTAATTATGTCTTTATTGTATTTATTGACTTGATTCATTACTTCCACAAAAGCTTACACAGTAAGGACTGAACCTGACAGACTGGAGTTTTATTCTCAAATGAGAGGAGTAGAAGGTTCCCAGGAAGTGCATAGGAGCTCCTTTTATCTGTATCAGTGCTTTCCTTTTCACCTTCACTAGGATCCTCCCACCACTTCAGAGAGGAGATTCAGAAAGCAACTGCAGACATCTGCCTGGCCTCTGTCTAGCAGCTTTCCTCTCACATAGATGGTCGATACACAGTGTCTCCAGAATTTCTCAGCTGTCCTACTCCTGCTCTTCAAAATAAAAAAAAAAAAAAAAAAAATTAAAAAAACAAAACAAAAAACTGAGTAAAACCCCATCATTACTGACTGCCAGGGATTTTAATAATAATAAAAAGAACAAAAAAAAAAGTTTTTACAAATCAATCCAGCAAGTGTGCTACCAAACACCTTGGGAGAACTGAAATTCAAACCAGTGCTTTTCAGTGTTAGAGCTGCTGCTAACACTTGTACATAAGCCATATGACCATCTGTTCTGAGTAATTTTGAAATGCACTGTGCAAGCTGTATTTTACACAGGCTTGCAGTAAGGAGGGCTGATCTCGTCCTGAGTCATAAACTAAGCAGAATCAGACCTCATTAATTTGTGGAAAGAAGATTTAAAAGAAAACCCCAGGTTGGGCTCACCAGCTCTAGAATAATGAATCTGTTCACCACGTCTCATTATCTTAGTTTTTTTAATTTGAACAAAATACCCTGTTTTCTTTCAATGGGAAGTCACTGGCAAACAGGTGGGACCAGGGGAATCTGCTGCAGCTCAGGTATGTTTATTCCAGCAGGGCTGCTTTGATGCCAGGGCAGGGTGAGAAAGCACTGTGCAGCCAGTTAGGCTGGCCAGCTCCTCCTGGCATGCATGGCAGCACAGCAGAACAGAGGCCAGAGCAATGCCAGTAAAAAACACAGAGGTCTAACTCTGGGAAACAGCTAGAGCAGAGCCAGTTCCAAGATGCTAATGCTTAGCATGTGAGTTCTGAGGAGACACTAAGGAGTTTGGGAGGGGGGGTTGTTGTTTTTTTGGTTGGACTGGAGCTGTCTGTCTTTCAGAAAAACACTTTTAAAAAATCACCTTGTTCCAGCTTCAATTTTTTTAAGCATAGGTAAGAATTTATGACTCCATGTAAGCTTATTTTTGATGGTTTATTTTGCAACTCCATGAACAGGACAAATACAGTTTAAGATTTATTCCCTTTGAGTTACGAGTAGGAGAAAAATGCTTAATTTGTTACTGATAGAGATTCCTCAATTCAATTCTAAAAGGGGGCTGTAGGGGTGGCTTCTCTAGAAGCTTCCCCCATGTCTGACAGAGCCAATGCCAGCCAGCTCCAGGATGGACCCACCTCTGGCAAAGGCTGAGCCCATTAGAAATGGTAGTAGCACCTCTTCCTTTAAGAAAGGAAAAAAGGCTATTGTACAGAAGTAATTGTGGCCAGAGAGGAGTGAGAACATGTGGGAGACACAACTCTGCAGACACCAAGGTCAGTGAAGAATGAGAGGCAGAAAGTGCTCCAGGCACCAGAGAAGAGATTCCCCTGCAGCCTGTGGTGAAGATCATGGTGAGACAGCTGTGCCCCTGCAGCCCATGGAGGAGCCTCACACTGGAGCAGGTGGATGCCCAAAAGGGGGCTGTGAGCCCAGGGGAAGCCTATGCTGGAGTAGGCTGCTGGCAGGGACCTGCAGACCTGTGGACAGAGGAGTCACAGTGGAGCAGGTTTGCTGGCAGGACTTGTGACCCCATAGGGGATCCACACTGGAGCAGCCTGTCCCTGAAGGATTGCCCTCTGTGGAAAGGGACAGCATTGGAGCAGTTCATGAAGATCTGCAGCCCATGGGATGGACTCATATTGGAGAAGTTTGTGAACTGTCTCCCATGAGAGGAACCCCACACTGGAGCAGGGGAAGGACTCCTCTCCCTGAGCAGTGGTAGAAACAATCTGTGATGACTGCAAGCCCCATTCCCCACTGAGGGGGGAGGGAGGAGGTAGAGAATTGGGAATAAAGACTGGTAAGGAGGGAGGGGTGGAGAAAAGGTGTTCTTAGGATTTGTTTTGCTCCCCATCATATTCTTGCAATTTTGATTGGCAATAAATTCAACTTATTTCCTCAAGTCGAGTCTGTTTTTCCCATGACGGTAATCGGTGAGTGATCTCTCCCTGTCCTTAACTCACGAGTTTTCATTTTATTTTCTCTCCTCTGGAGACCTGAGGGTGAGAGTGACTGAGCAGCTTTGGTGGGCACCTGGCATCCAGGCAGGGTCCAACTGCCACAAACATCAAAGACATATAGGAAACAGAAGGAATACAAACACATTGCATCTTCTCAAAAGCTTAGGAATTTGGCTACTCTAAATGAAAGCAAAAAAAGAAAAAAAAAAACAAAAATGAAAAACCCGAAACAAATTCACTCTGATAGAAATGTGCCTAACAAATAAATTGGTATTAAAACAATATGCGGTCAATTCTGTCAGCCATTATATTGCAGTCACCTCTAATATGAAATATGCAAGTAATTTAATCTTATGCAAACACAAATCAACATAGAAAGCAGAGTGTTCTATCTCAGTGAAACGGCAGGGAGAAAACAGTTATCGGCAATGGAATTTGGCACGGACAAGAACATTAATACCCCAGGCTCTTCTATGATAACTAAAGGTCTGCCACCCAGTCTTCCATCAAGTTAAAAATAAGGCAGCTTTTTGCCTGATAAACTGTGCTGAGACATTACAGTAACACCCAGACTCCTCACAGACTCCCAGCACTGTGCACATTGAAGCATACATCATTATAAAGTACCTCAAGTGAATAAAACGGAAAGACAAAACGTAAAGCTGGAGGAACTGGTACTAAATGAAAGACAACTTGAACTAGATGTCCTAGAGCTGAGACAATCTAGTGCTATTCTGACTCAGACCCTGAAGCTCCCTAATGAATGATTTTTCACCTTCACTGGGTGCAGGGTAACAAGCTTCTTTCAGCCAACTGACCAGGAGACCAGAGCATGTCAGCACAGAGCTGGAATACTGGGTCCATTTGGAGCTCCTCAGCACAAAAAAACCCCCCAAAACATGGACATACTGGAGTGAGCCCAGAAGAGAAAATCAAGTTGTTTGGTGCAAGACAACATTCTATTCAAGGAGAGTCCGAGAGAACTGGGACGGTTCAGTCTTAAAAAGAGAAGATGAAGGGGAGACATTACTGCTGCCTACATCTACTTGATCAGAGAACACTAGGACAATGGAGCCAGAGTCTTCTTGGAGGTGCCTGGCATCAGGATAAGAAGTGAAAAAAGCAAGTTGAAACATGAGAAATTCAGACTATATACTCGGATTTTTTATTCATGTTTTGTTTACCATGACACTTGTCAAATATTGGAACACTGTCCAGAAAGGTGGTGGAATCACCATCCCTGGAGATGTTCAAGACCAGGCTGGACAGAGCCCTGAGGAATCCCTATTTTGGGTCCATGTTGGACTGGATGACCTAAGGACATTTCATTCAGCATGGCAAGGTACAGAGCAAAGAATGAAAGCGTAAGAGGAAGTAAGAGCTACGTATCTTTCACCATCTGGAGACTGGCTGAGGCCTGTGGCTGCTGCTCATCAGTGAGGAAAAGCTCTGACAGCCAAGACAGACAAGGGGAGAGTTACAGCGTTTGCAGCTATGGAGTAATTTACTCCACCTAGTATGTAGACATCCACACATGCACATGTAGACATCTGCAACTGTTTGAGTCATTCTGTAACTTACTACCCACAAGTAATGGTTTTTACTCGTTTGAGTATAACTTTTTTGTTTTCCTGGTCTGACCTCATCTATATTCCTCACACTTTCATTAGCTCTCAACTATCGAAACAAGGTTTCCACAGGCAAAAAAGTTCTCAGCACCTAAGAGGCTCCAGCTAACTGGGAACCATCCACTGTAGCTCAGGAATTCTACACTCCCTACAACACCTTTGCATAAAACTCTGCCGAAGATAATAACCAAGAGTTAGAATTCAAGGCGCTATATAACCTAGATTGTCTAGAAAACACCCAAAGCCTCATAAAAAAGACTACATCTGTGTTCCTGCTCACTCTCATAATTCATTTCTACTCTCATGTGAAACATAAAGCTTCCTTAGAAGCCAAAGCAAAGACTGAGAATTTATTTCCCAGCAACTTAAAACCACAATACACTTGGACCTAAAGACAAAACATGTCTCTTTAACCCTGCCTTCTCTAACATAAACACATAGCAGTACTGCATTATTAAAAATCAACAAAACCAAACATGCAGAGCAGTAACATGAAAATTCTTTCAAAACAAAACTTCACCATGCTTTCCTTGGAAGTAAATGAGAGAACAAACAAACACACAGCAAATGTTAGTCAGCTTGCCAAACACGTAATTAGAATAAGCTGAAGTGCTGTGTGATAAGAATGCTTTAAGCAGCTCTATAGAATAGATGGCAAGTCTTTACCTCTCTTTTTCTGCCTGGCCCAGAGGCTGTTTGCTAGGCTATCACTTAAAAGAGGCTTAAGGCTTAGGGAAAAACTTGCCAACTTGCCAGTAACTTAAAACATCCTGGGGTCCCTTCACCTGGTAGAGAAACCTTGAACATTTCCTGCAGGCAAAACCACCACACTAAGCAGAGTCTGAAAACTTCCTCCTGCCAACACTACTTTGCCACAATGGGATCTGTGTGCTAGAGTGTGGTATAATCGGTGTGTTAAAAACTTTGTAACCCCTAAGCAAGTTATTTGGCCTGTTTGCTTCAGTTCCCTGCTCTAATGAGAGAACAGTATTACTTAGCTCACACTCTCTGGTCAGTTTATGAAGATTAGTAATTAATGTTTGAGAAGAGTAAATGCCAGAAGGCATGTTAGACTTCATGTTCTAAAAAGAGAGTACCAAATGCTTCATAGCCCTATTTTTTTCCCATATGAAATGAAAAGCTAGCTGGACAAATATTATAGATGTTATTTATTTCCCATGTGCATCCTGGACTATGTCATTCAGCACTGTAAGCAGGAAGGAGTTCTGGGGGCTTACCTGCAGTTTCAATACAAGGGTATGGAGGAGGAGGTTTCTGCCACTTCCCATTTGCATCCTTCATATGAGATCTGTCAGAAGCAAATGTCTTCAAGTACAAATCTGCTCGAATCATTCTGATTTTTCTAAATAAAAACGCAAAATTGT
Source organism: Acanthornis magna (assembly GCA_036785705.1). Classification (NCBI taxonomy): domain Eukaryota; kingdom Metazoa; phylum Chordata; class Aves; order Passeriformes; family Acanthizidae; genus Acanthornis; species Acanthornis magna. The sequence continues at coordinate 4,089,703 of JAWUZG010000119.1, read as the reverse complement.
TTCAAAAGATGCATGTACACAATACTGCATTAGTCACTCAGAACAAGAGCACTTTCCTCTCATCAAGGAGCACTAACGTTATTAAATACACAAACCAGCAATGTTGGGCCAAGTTGTTAACATGAAGCCACAGTAGCAAAGAAAAGGGCTTTTGATGACTAAAGTAAAGAGCTTTACAAAAATTATAGTGCATTTATTTTACTGGAGTATAGCAAAGAAACCTCCGTCACAATGCATACACAAAGAGAACTTTGATTTCATGAAGCAACATCCACAGCCTTTATATTTTATGTCATCACCTGTGAAACTCTGGACGAAGGCTGTCATCCAACCTAAAGGCCTCCACACTGTACACATCAAAAGGACATGGAAATGGCAACACCGTGTCAAGATCATAAATGAAGTTCTGCTCCCCACTGGAAACATGAAGTAGAATAACATGGTAGTCCTGGGAAGAAGGGTAATTGCCATCAGTTAAACAGCAATTAATGAGAAACTGGCAAAGAGAGCGATAAAAAAAAAAAGATTCCTAAAAGCATAATTTCAAATCCATTTTTAAAAGCCTGCTTTCTGTCCTTGAATATTAAACCAGTAACATTTCTGGCACCAGGAGACTTCCAAATGCCTATCTTGTCCATTGTGCTCTTCCAGAAACCTTGGTATTCTCCCCATTTCTTTGCAGCCTCCTTTGATTTAAGCCAAGACAGCTAAACTAAAGTGTATGCTACTCCTAAGAAAACAGAAAATCTCTGTCATGTTCCACATCAAACCACAAAAGTTGTTTGGTTAAGCACGTTTTTCTTAGACCCAGTCATAATTAAAAACTCACAAGATACAATGATAGATTAATATTAAAATTACCTAGTGATCTCTTCTAATAAGAGATTTTGTACCTGTTGCAGTAACACGGTCTGTGAATTTGAGTGTCGAGTGTTCAGCTGTCAGAAGCACCTGAAAAACCAGCACACCACTGAAAAACCAGCGAACAGCTCCGATCAGGAGGACCACAGGAATAAGACAATTTCCTGTAGCAGCTCTTGAAGCTGGGAAAAAACATCTGTGGGTACTATGTCACACTTTTTCAAGGCAACTATTTTATCAAAACATTTGGGCTCTGCAGTGCAGTTTTAGGCCTTAATTTGTAAGAAACACAGGTGGAGGTTTGGGGACACTGCAATTACTTATATTAGGTGTCAGGTATGTTCTCGGTTGTTTTCCAAAATTAAATTGAAGGTAGCCCTTAACAACTTACTTAAATTTACATTGAATCCATTCACCAAAAGGGTTGAGTACTGTCTTTTGACACTTTCAATATTAAACCCACAAAGAGATTTGAATGAAAAAAAATTGGGCAAGCTACTTCACCAGACCAATACATATACACAACTGTATTCAACAGCATTTAGAAAAAACTGTTGCAGAGTATAAGAAAAATTAACTTACAAGCTTCACAAAACCTATGATCCACTGAAATGTCAAAGTTAAAACACCTTTCAATCCATGAATTTTTATATGAAATCCACATTCTGCCATGGTCTTTCCTGACTCTATTCCTTTTAAGGTCATCTCTGTAACACTTGGGTCACTTTTTAAACCAACCCTTTTTTTTATGTACTGTAAAGACACCAATATTTTGGAAGAGAGAGAATGATTCATAAATCAGAAAACTTCAGAAGTTTGCAGATTACTTTGCAGAATTTCAGAAATTGCCACAAGAAATAGAGTTTTTTCTGTGCCAGATAATTGAAAGGACTCTGTAATGATACCAAGGAATTCTGTAGCAGCAATTACTGAACTATCTTAATTGATCAAATGACACTTCAAAGCCATGGTTTATGGGTCAATTTAACTGTTGATACCTAAATACACATATAGCTTACATTTTTCTATCATCTGGCAGGCCTACACAAATATTTTCATCCCTCTACTTCTTACAAGTACCGTCGTCTACCTACAATTCTACAGAGCCAGCAGCCTCAATACCCAGATAATAATTTTCACAAATCTGCTATGCATTCTTACTAATATTAAAACTTGTCACCTGTAGGTTTTACTGACTGTCTCTTCACTTATGATGGATGGTGCAAGGAGCACCAAATTTAGGCTATTTATAAATCTGTTGCAAAAGAATAATAGATATTAATGCAAAACTATACAATGGGTGAAGCTGGAAGGGACTTCAGGAGGTCATCTGGTCCAACCTGTTGCTCAAGGAGGCACTCCTACAGCCAGGTGCCCAGGACTGTGTCTGGACAGTTTTTAATAATTTCCAAGGATGCAGGCTCTACAACCCTTCTGAGCAACCTGCTCCAGTGCTCCACCACCCTCACATTAAAAAAGTATTCCTTTATGTTCAGATGGAACAGTTTGTTCCATGCCCATGTGTGATCCTGCAGCTATCAACTACAGAGGCACGCACTCGAAATCACTGAAAGTAATAAATGCCTTACCCAGACAACAGGCTCATCTCCATGTCCAGATTTCTGCTTCCAGAGTGGAATCTGAAAGTTGTAAGTAAACCTGAAGTGAATAAAATCTTTCAGGTTAATATAGATTCATTTCAGGCAAATCAGTTAGTTCTTTGCTAACTTATCAACTTCCTCAGCTTACACCTGTACTGCAGTGAGAAAATGTTTTCTAGTTTCTCTCTCAGGAGCATGAACTTGGAGATACTATTCTGGGTCACATTAGAATAAGCTGTCCAGAGAAGTGGTAGAATAACCATCCCCAGAAACATTGAAAAGACTTGGGGATATGCTTTAGTGGTGAACACAGTGGTGCTGGGTTAACAGTTGGACTTGATGGGCTTAGAGGTCTTCTCCAACTTTACGGTTACTCAAGGCTCTGTGATTTTATAAAGATAACAATTCTAAATTGACAGATTACAGACAGAATTACTCCCCCAGCTCACAGTGACATCATGCCTCTTCCCACTGTCCTGAATGCAGTGGATAATTAAAAGATCTCACGTGGTGTGGCTGGCACACCTCTGAGCCAAAGTGAGGTACAAGACAGGTTTGGACTGTATCTCACCTACAGGCTCGGCTAAAGGCTCATTCCCCAACACTGGACTGTGGTTGAAATCGCTGGGACCACGTCTCACCTACACTGGGCTGCAGTCTGAAGGCCCGAGCCTCTCCATAGCTGACTCTGATCACATCCCATTGACTCACCATCCTCCTATCATTGGATATGAAAACCGCATAAAATTCTTCTAAAGGGTACCGATCCTGACTCCTGATGTAGTCACAAAGCTTCCAAACATTTTCTTCACTGCAAAACACAAAATCGATTATTTATTTGGTTTTCCTCCAACTTCATTTCTCGTGGCGAGAAACAAGCCCAGGAGTGCCATCAGCCCGCAGCCGCGCCATCCCCGCCGGTGGCTCCGGCGCCTTACGGCGCTGCGGGGGCACCCGCCCGTCCCCGTCCCTGTCCCCGTCCCCCTTACCAGTAGCAGCTCGTGTAGGTGCAGGCGGGGCGGGGCGGCACCGCCGCCTCATAGGCGCCCTCGGGCCGCGCCATGGCCGGCCTGAGGGCGAGTGAGGGCGGCGCAGGAAGCGCTGGGCCCGGAGGGGGCAGCCGCTACGCCTTCTCCGAGGAGACCGCGGCCATCCCGGCTCGGCTCGGACACTTGGCGGGCACGGCCGGAGCAAGGGCCGGAGCAGCGAGGCCCCTCCGGCGGGGCGGGACGAGGCGGAGCCGCTGAGCCAACCCCGCCCCGCGCCGGCGGGCGCAGCACTCCGAGTTTTCGGCGCCAAACGTGTGTGGGGACGCAGCGCGCCGCGTGTCCTTCCGCCGCGCCGGCCGGGAGTAGCGGCCGCAGGGAAGAGCGGAGCGGCAGGAGCGCGGCGGAGGGATCCGGGCGGAGCTCACGGCCGGGCGGGCGCGGGTCCGTGTCCCCCCTCGCCATGGTGGTCCTGCGGAGCAGCGCGGCCCGCCCGCCCCGCATGGCCGCCCGCGACAGCCGCTGTCGCCGCCCCCCCTTCGACCTGCTGGACTCCAGCTCCGAGTTCATCTCCCTGGAGGCCCCCGCGCTCAGGAGCCATCGTGTATGGACGCGGTCCGGGTCCGCCAGGGCCGCGGTATCCAGGGGGACCAGGAGAGCCGAGGAGGCCGTGAGTGCCGGGGTGGGGGTGGGGTGAGCACGGCCTGGCGGGCAGCGCTGGGCTGTGGGCCCGGAGAGGCGGCGGGGGGAGCCGGTGCTAGCCGGGAGCTGCTGGGAGGAGCTGACAAAGCGCCGGGGAGCGGTGTTCCATGGAGGGAAGAAGGGGAGAACCGAGTGTTTGGGGTAAGCGGCTGGGGGTGTGTGAAGAAGGAGCCGGCCCGCCCACCGTGCCCGGCCGCCCCGCGGCAAAAGGGGGCTCGGCACAAGCCCTGGTCCGGGGTCTGTGGCAGCGAGCTGAGAGCCGGTCCCTGGGAATACAAACCTGCATCGCCTGTGGGTTTGGTGTGTTGTATGTCCCCATCCCCGTTTATTTGGTTCAGTTCCGTATCTGAAAAAGTTATCTTAAAAAGGTCTTAGAGACCTCTTTGCTTTAGTTGCGGTAACGCTTATAGAGAGTTCTCTGTTTAGATGACAGAAATGCATCAAAACCGGTGCTCGACGCGAAATATATGTGACCTCTGAGTGCGTTCTGGTTGGCCTGAAGGGTCTGTGAAATATACTTAGTCAAGTGTATCCAAGTAGAACTTTGGATGCTCTAAAAACAAAACTCTGTTTAGAAATCAGGGCTTATTTGTACTTAATTAAAGTGCATAACCTAAAGCGGTGAAAATGTTACTTAAGCTTTCTATAATCTTGAGAAGTTTCTGTAATCTTTGAGAAGTTCATTGTTTTTAACATAGCCTTCAAAAACTAAAACTTTTCTCTGCTATTTCCAAGTCAGGCTCTTCTCTGCAGGCTGTCCTGCATTTCTGTGACAAATAAAGACAGACCAGATCCAACTCAGAAGTGGTCTGCTCTTCTGGGGAGCCTTGCCTTGGAGTGATACTTCTCATAGACTCTGTTTCCTTCCAGCAGAAGTCTTTCAGGAGTCTCAGTTGTATGGATTAATTTTATATTTTTTGCCACTATATTCAGGACTACTGATTAAGAAGGAAAAAATCCTTAGGATGGTGGGTTCCTCCCCCTCCCACAAAGAGTCATGGAATCTGCTTAAAGGTTGATTAAACTGTTTTGTTTTTGCAGTCTCCACTAGAAATGGTTGGTGGGGGCTGTGCTCAGCGGTTGCACAGGAGGGGAGGCTGTACAGCATTAGGCAGATAACATTGCTGGCATGTGTTGTCAGTGTGGAAAACAGGAATGAGGAAGCTAAATGTAAACTTATCCCTGAAACCAATGCAGAATCATTGTTACGAAACTGGTTATACAGCTACTCTTTGGTTTTAGTTTGATTTTGGTTTTTTTCTTCCTTTTTGTAGACCTTTCCCATGCTTTGAGGCAGGGAGTCATTACCTCATTTGTAGGATGCTGGGCTCTGCTGGAGGTTTTAACTGTAGAGATAATGTAGAAATGCCCCATCTGACAGACATCATGGGACCTGGTGCTGGGTTCGTGTTCAGGTCCCGATGCCTCTTTCATATTTTGTTGATGTGCAAGGACTTGGTGGCAGCTTTTGCTTTTTTTTCGATATCAGCATGTGGTTTATCTTTAGTTACACAGCTCATTTCACCCTTAGACAGTAAGGAGCATACAGCAGGAGCTCTAAGGTAAACCAACATCTGCTGGGTTTATTCTCTCCTGAGTTTCCAGTCCCAGTAAGTTTCATGAATGAGTTTCCCAGTGAGATCCAAAGTGTCTGCTATCCCTTTGGATGCTGTATATCTCCAGGTGTATAACCCTGGTGTAATCCCCCAAGATGAAAAAGTTCTTGTGATCTACATTTGAGGGCAGTGTGCTCCTGAGTTCCTTTTTTGTGTGGGCATCCAGACCTGTATCAGAAGGAGTGTGTCCAGCAGGATGAGGGCAGGGATTATCTGCTGTGCTCAGCAATGGTGAGGCCCCACCTTGAATCCTGTGTCCACTTCTGTCTATGGAGGTGCTGGAATGTGGCCTGGGAAAGACAGCAAAGCTGGGGAAAGGTCTAGAAAGTTATATGAGGAGCAGATGAGAGAGCTGGGGGTGTTCAGCCTGGAGCAAAGGAGAATCTGGGAAGACCTTATCGCTCTCTACAACTACCTGAAAGGAGGTTGTGTGGGATCAGCCTCTTCTCCCAGGTAACCCATGACAGGCCAAGAGGACATAGCCTCCAGGTATGCTAGGGGAGGTTCAGTTGGACACCAGGAAGAAATTTTTCACAAAAAGGGTGCTTAAGTCTTTGAACAGGCTGCGGAGGGAAGTGTGGAATCACCACCCCTGGAAGTGTTCAGGAAATAACTGGATGTGGCACTTAGTGCTATAGTTTTTTTCACAAGGTGATGATCATTCAAAGGCTGGATTCAGTCTTGGTGGTTTTTCCTGACCTTAATGATGCTATTAAAGTGACCTGGCAAGGTCCTCTGCCAGCTCCCTCTGTACACTGGGGTGGATCCCATTGGGGCCTGTAGAGTTGGGGGTGTCCAGGTGGTATAGCAGGTCACTGACTGCTTCCTGCTGGATTATGGGGGCTTCATTTTGCTCTCTGTCCCTGTCTGGATACCATGAGGACTGCTGGTCTTACTGTTAAAGACTGAGCCAAAGTACCTCTGCCTTTTCCCCATCCTTTGTCATATGTTTGGCTGTGCATCAAGCGTAGGATGGAGATTCTCTTTAGTCTTCCTTTTCTTGGTGATGTATTTGTAAAAATGTTTTGTGTTGTCTTTTACAGCAGTAGCCAAATTAAGTTCTGTTTGGGCTTTGGCCCTTGTAATTTTCTCCCTGCATAACCTCCTTACATCCTTGTAGTCATTCTTCACTCTCCATCAGTAAGTGGAATTACCTCTTGGTAACATTAGTGTGAAGAAGTAGAATAATCTGGTCTGCTTTCTGTCCTTTTCAGTGTGAGATTTAGTTTGGCATACTTGTAGTGAGACCTTGCATTGTAAATGGAACAAGCCCCTTACTATGATCATCACAGCTTTCCTCACACAGTAAAAGTCAATAACATCCTCCTTGCAGAAATCCCAATGTGAACAAGACGAACATCCATGAAGAACTGTTATCTTCAGTTCCCATTGGTTTTCTGTGGGTAAATGCTATCCTCCTGAAGGAAGTCCTTTCATATCCCTCTGAACGCCATTATAAATGGAACAGAGACAGGAGGAAAACTCACCTAAAAATATTTTAATCCCAGTACTAAGCATTTTTCTGTTTCATTAAAGTTAAGAAATCTGACAGAAAATGAACCCCTTTGGGTTCCAGCTGGTCCTTAGAGATCAGACTAGCTGGGTGCAGCTGGGCCTAATTTCTGATGATAGCCAATTGGGCATTAACAGCCTGGCCTAGATCAATAAGAATTTACAGGATCCAGATTCTCGAATAATGTGGGTAATTGAAGTGACAGGAAAGCAGATTCTGAATTGCTGGTGGTAAATGCACCAAGTACAGAGTGTTAATATGTGCTGATACAGAAGGAATAGTGACAGAGATCTATTAGCAATAGATCTAAGTGAATATTCCCAGGTCAGCTCCAAGACAGTTGGAAGGCACAAAGCTTACCTAAAGGTGTCCCTTCAGGGATGAGGTGCATCACACAGTGCATCAACTGAGCCAAAGCAAGCAGAGGGGCTTCCCCCTCTCTCTGCTGTTTTTGTTTGTTTTTTGCCCCAAGCCCCTCCTTTTGTACTATAATTTTTGGCCTTTCCCAAGGGATGGAACAACTGCATATTTTAGGTGAGATTTTGGTTGCTGGGGTCACTGAACCAAGTTTGAAATCAAAGATTTTGGGTTTTTCCTTTGAAATCTGGTGTGATTTTTTTTTTTTTCGTCAGAGCTACTTCTTGGTGCAGTAGTGGTTTGAGGCTTACCCACCTTTAGTTGCATCACTCTTGAGTCAGGAGTGTAAAAGACTAAACTTGCCCAAATGAGGCAGTGTAAGTGATTCAGGTAAATACATTCTTCCTTCTTTTCTTAGGAATTTTCCTCTGCCAACATTGAATGTTTCAATGGACACTGTTTAAGATCGATGAGAAAAAACATGCCGCCCTGTTCAGACTCTAGCTTTGACAAAAGCATGGAAATATTAAGTGAAAATGTCAATCGACACTTTTCGAGGTATTGTATTTCTAGGTGTTCAATCTCTATTTAAGTCATAGAATGAAAAGAAAAAGTGAAAGCATGCACAGTGAGTCACATCATGGTAAATCTACAGCTAAGAATACACAGGGGAATATGACTATGTTAATGTCAGTGCCAGTGTCTTAGAACTAGAATCACTCTTTTTAGTAAAAGTCTTCTGTTTCTATAAAAGGCATGTATCTCTTTCCAGGTCCTTTGAGATCTCTCCTCCACTTTGGTTACTGAGATATTACCTGCCCTATTGAGACATTAAGATGAGCATATTAGGAAATGTCTGTCCTTAGGGAACTGTGTGCATATGGCACGCAGCAGACTTGGGATCTGAATCCTCTCTGGAGTTCACAGGATTTTCTTTGCATGACATGGAGCACCAGATTAAAGTTCCCCAGTGTTGAGGGGGAACTATGCAATGCAATGTGATTCAGTTCTTCTGTTCAATACTTTTAATACAATTTTGTTCTCCTTTCTTCTGCACTCTTTCTTAATGTAGGCAGTTGGCAAAGCCAAAATCAGGCTCCAAAAAGGAAGGCTATAAAGAAGGTAAGTAGTCATAGTTCCTTAGGATTCCTTTTTAGTCAGGTTTCTGAGAAGGATTGCATTTGGTCACTTTGTCCATTTAACTTGGCCCCAAAATCTTCTGAGCTCATCAGCCAAAATCACCTGAAATCGTGAGAATAGATATATCAAAGACAGGAATTTCCACTGAGTTTTACGAAAAGGGGGGGTGCAAATAGGAGGGGGTGCTATTAATTCCTTTCAGGCTTGGGAAGAAAGCAGTGTGAATTCCTGAATTTTTAGGCATCAGAGAATCTGTTCCTTAGCTCAGGTTTCTTTGTGTCAATGATTTTCTGGAGTCCGCAGAACTGGTTAACTTCACAGGTTAACTGTAAACCAGTCTTGCAAGTAGAGGGGGATATTGCAGTATTGTAACACAAGTCAGTTAAAAAATAATTCAGTTATGAAATGTGCACTGGCATGGGGAAGTTGTCTCTGAAGTTTAGCATTTCACCTTGGAACTGACTTGCCATGCTGAGTACACAAGTGGGCTTGGTGCTGTGAGGCCACTTGGTGACAGCTGGGAAAATCCTTTAGCTCCAGGCAGCACTGTGCCAGCTACTGGTTGAACATGGGAAGGGGCCCAAAATGCACTTTTTGTGTAGTAAGTCAAGTTCTATTCATGCAATGTAAATTATTTACTGAGCTCAAAGTTAGTTTTATAGTTGGTGATGACGAGATCAAACCTACCTATGTTTAAACTAACATGGTGATACATCTGTTACTCTCTCACTGACCTCTGTTAACTGTTTTAATGATAGTACGAGTAATGAACCCATGGCAAAGGATGCTGTCTGGTAAATATCATGCAGATCTCTTTTGAAGCAAGCAAGCGTTTTTGGGTTCTTTATATTTGTGAGTTTACCTTGCGGCATTTCTCATCTTCTACAGCTTTCATGTCTTGATGCAGAAAATGAAAATTATGCATGCTTAGACAGTGTACCAAAACCATGCATCTTTAGAAGACACTTCCCACATAAGCAATTTTTAGAAAAAGCTATTAGATACATTTTAACATGAATGGAGGGAAAACACCTTAGAGGTTGTCATTTGTTGTTTTCACTTTCCCAGAGAGAAGTAACTGGAATAAGTTTACCTCCTAGATGGAACAAAAGCTGGGTGTTTGTTTTCATCAGATTGGCTTTCCAGTCTACTGAAAAGCTGCTATACAAATCAGACTTTTAAATATGTAGTTTGAATGCATATAAATAGATTGAAGGCTGTGATCATGAAAATAACTTTCAATTCAGTATTTAAAGAAAAAAATCAATTAAAGGCAGAGGGCTTTACATTTTGCTAGAGCAAGAGTGTAATAAAGGGGCTGACATATTTTCCATCTCAGAAAGTTTTGTGTATTATTTATTGCTTTTTAGTGTCCAGAACACTGAAGACCAGAGGTGATGCAAAAGCTGCGGAGCAAGTCCATGAAGAAAATGGGGATTTGGAGGTTCGCCGCAGCTGCAGACTTCGACAAAGCCGTTACACCACTACAAATGAATCTGCTTTGTTTGACAAACTTATAACAAAGTAAGGAGTTTTTTCTCATCATCTTGCAAAGCTACTACAATGAGCCTTATTAGCAACCCTTTGTGCTATGGCAGAATATTGGCTAGGGACCTTCTTCTTTTGACAACAGGAAAGGGTACTGTTTTTCCTGGCAGCAAGAGCTATTTGCATTCACTGGTCAGGCTGAGACTTCCCTATGTGCTGTGTATGTGCTGTATCTGAGTGATTGGATGTCAGGAAGAAATTGTTTACTGTGGGGATGGTGAGGCACTGAAATAGGTTGCCCAGATTAGCTGTGGATGTTCCATCCCTGGAAGTGTTCAAGGTCAGGTTGGGGCTTTGAGCAACCTGGTCTGGTATGGGCTGGGTGGGTTTTTATGTTGTCTTGTGAACCAAAACAATCAGTTTATGCTATGACTTTCAGTAGATTTAACTTAAGACACTAATGAAAGTTGGGATAGTGGCAAAGTGAAGCAGTCCTATTGTTTCTGCCTGTCTGTGGCTTAATTACCTATGTGAAGCCCAAACTGAAATTTGTTTCCTGAAAGGTTTGCGAAGTGTAACAACAGTAAGATGTTGTGTCTAGCATAAGTAGTCACTGAAAATCAACACAAAACTTAAATAACAGCGTAGAAAAGAATAAGCAATCTGTTGTCTGAAGAAGGCTGTGAACCAAGTGACTTAATGCTATCATGCACAGCAACCTAAGTGCTATGAAAAATTGTCATAATTTCTTTGGTATTTTACGATGACCTTCAGAATTCTTTATTCCTACTAAAATAGTTGGGTTTTTTTTTACTGTGTTCAGCAAGAGGGGAAAATAAACTGGAAAACAATGTATGTTTGCAAATCCTCAAAGATTTGTTCTTAATTCTCTTTATAAAGAAGTAAACATTTGACCTAATTTTTAAGTAGTGTTGAAAAATTTGGCTAAGTGTCAATGACTCTTGCGTTGTGCACACTGTATTAAAATGTCGTGATGATTATGTGTGCTGTTCTAAATAGGCTTTTTTTGCTCTCATATGTCAACTTTGTATTTTAGTACTGCAGAAGCAGTCTTGCAAAAAATGGATGACATGGAGAAGATGCGTAGACGGCGAAGGATGGGAGACCTGGAGGAGTTCCATGACACAGAAGAAGTAGATACTAATTTATTTTGCTTTTATTGTATAAGTAGGGTTTTTCACATAGGGAAATTAGTTCCCTGCCCTGAGAGGAACTCATGTTAAAATGATAGACAGCAATCATATTTCCTCTGTTCTAGTTTTGCTTTATTAAATTAAGTTATTCCACTGTCTTTTTGAATGGCAGTTACTTTGTTTACAAACATCTTCATAGCCTGCTTTCGTAGATTTTTTTGTTTGGGTCTGAATTCCTATTTTAGAGCAGAAACCCTTGTTATTAGTCTTATTAGTCCCGGCTGCCAGAATTATGTTCCTTTTCTCTCCTGCTGTACAGTAACTAAATCTTCTGTGTATATGGAGTGCCTTGATAATGATACTGTGTAGGCACCAAACATGCCTACAGGTTTTCAGCATGTTTGTGACTGGTCTTTCATGTTTCTTTTTTTCAGGAAAGCCTCGATACGGAAAGGACTGATGAAGAAATAGCTGATAATCAAGGTAGCATTGTTGGCTAATTCTGTTTTAAATTTTCTTGACTATGCTCTAGCCAAAAGCTTTGTCTTAAATAGTTGAGATGGGATGAACTACTGGGTATTTTTCAGTACATGAACAATGAAACATAATGTTGATGTGCAGGGGGTTCCTCAGAAGAAAGTGAAGCCAAAGAAGACGATGGTGAAGACACTCGAAAGCGTTATTCCTTTCGGCAGAGGAAAACTGTTGAGCGCTATCAAGCACCATTGCAAAGTAGGTTATAGGCACAACTTCTCTTAAGATCTGATTTCTTGCATGGAAGTGGGAGTGTTACAGGGTTTCTTCAGAATGAAAATACATACGTGCACTCAACTTCTATTTAAATACCTTACCTGCAATTTTGTTAAATGCATATATCCTTTACACATTCTACTTCTTTGCCTTTTGGCATTCTTGTTGTTTTTCAGTAAAAATACTACCTATGTATCCATGAAAGAGTCATTATTAAACAGACTTGATGATCTTGTGGTTTTCAGTTCTTAAAAATCAGATGTGTGATTTTGCTTTTATTGTGCACTGATTTTTAAAAAAAAACCTCACTGCCCCCCTCCCCTTGAAACTTCTGTGGAACTTAGAGATGGGTGATACACATCCCATTCTCTGCCTCTTTCAGTATCCTGTTTTTTCTTAAGCTTGTTTGTAACATTATAATAAATTTTTTGCTTTCATCAGAACCAAAACAACGTAAGATGTATTTTGCTGACCGGTCTTCACCTGTCAGACAGACATGCAAGGGAACTAACAGGTATGAGTTTGAAAATGCAGTTTTTGTGGTGGTGATGAGGGTTATGGCTGAGGTTGTATAACTGCATTAATTTGTTCTGAAATTGAAGCCGAAATCTCCCTCTGAAAATGTCAGATTATTTTATCTTGAAGGATGCAAATTATTTTGTTAAAACAAAAGATAATTCAGTTAAAGAGAGAGAGCCTGTACAGAAGTTTTAATGATTTTTTTTTTTAATCACTCAGATACTGATTGTGGTTTCTCTTTGGAATCAGTTCAAGTTTCCATATGAAACTATACATAAAACAAGAAAAATGCTAAATGAAATTCTAAATTACAAATTGCAGTAGTAATGACAAATAGGTTTAGGATCCTGCAAGTGTTGAGTGCCATTCCTTGCTAGATAGGAGCACTTTGTTTAGTATCCTTGAAAGCAGGCAGTTATGGAAGGAGGGGGTTTTGAAACCAAATTTTGAAATTAAAAGGTTGGTGTTTCACAGAGTGGATACATAATGCTAAGTGAAACTTGATTTGTGTGTGAGAGAGAGTGGACAAAAAGAGTAACTTGGTTAAGAAATTTCTTTGCACACTGGTTAAACATTTTACCTTCCTAATAAAAATTAAATTTTGCTGTCATGAGGTAAACCACATGTACTTTGAAATCAGATTCATAAGGAGTACAATAATCTGGAAACTTACTAGATCTCAGAGTAAACTGTGAGATAGTGTTCACTTAAATTTGGATATTACTTAGTGTTTATTTTAATTTTTTTAATTGTCTGTTTGAATGTTTGCAGACAGAGACACACAGTCCCCAGCAGTGATTCCTCTCCCTCATCTGATGATGAAGAGGATTTTGAGAGGCAGAGGAAGAACAGAAATTTAAGAAGGTTAATGCAATTGAAGAATAGGGGAGGAAGGAGTCTACTTCAGAGGGCTTTACATCTTCCTAACTGTGAAGTGTTACCATCTTCATCTTGTTCAGTTTCTGAATTCTGGCAGTTGTATCTGTTGATACAACTGTAACTGGACTCTACAATTGGATATTTAGAATTGATTTTATTAAGTAATTTGATTTCTATGTGGGAATGGGGGTAGCAACACTTTGATAAAATTTCTTAATGTAAAATTCTGATGCTCCTGTGCTTTACAGTAGTTGATTCAGAAAGAAAACCACCGTAACGACAATGTTATAAATAGAGGAAATGATGGAGATTTGGTTACTTAACAAATGCTCCAGAAAAATTATTTTAGTAACAATCTAACAAATATATTTTCTGCCTGACATCTCAGATGTCTTTCAGACTTGTCCTCTGGCACACAGGTTCCAAAGGCCTTGGGAAGGACTGGCAGTGATAGGCAGCCTTTGTAATGTTAATACCAACTGAAATAAGTATCCTCTTGGGCTGTGACTGTTTGAATATAGAAGTTAAAAGTATTTGAAAGGTATCAGTGTGTTTGGGGGTCGGGAGGGGCGGTTTTCTTCCTCACATGAATCACTGTCAGTCCATGGGCAGCACATAGGAATAACTTGGTCTAAGCTTGCGTATGCTCCTATATATGCTGTGTTGACTGGCACGGATATTCATAAGTTCTAAGAGCTGTTAAAATAATTAACTCGGTTTAATGTCTGGAGCAACCATTTTCCTTTCTTTACTCACGGACATTAAACATAAAACATCTGGAACAAATATTTAACAATTCAGGAAGTTTATACTCATTTGTAAGATCTTCTTTATCCACTTGCTATTATTAGAAAATCAAAAATCCGCATTGTAAGTTAGAAAGCACCTTTCTTTTTCTCCTTAATTCAAATCAGGTCTCTTCCTGTCAACTTTCGGAAAAGTGACTTAAAGGGAGTTCACAAGGATCGCATGAAAATTGGAGCAAGTCTGGCTGATGTTGATCCAGTGCAAATAGATTGTTCAGTGAGTATTTTTACTTCATTCTGCCAGTGAGACATTTTCAGTAATTATGAAGGCTTTCAGTAAGGTGCTGTCTACAGCTACCTTGGCTTACAGTTTTCTTTCAAGCAGTTTGAAAATTGGCATGAATGTTTCCTTGGTGCTGACATCTAATTCTGATGAAACCTTATCGAGGTTGCAGCTTTAACATGTAAAATGTGTTCTGTTGACTTTAGGTACGATTTGATGGTGTGGGTGGTCTTTCTGACCACATTTCAGCTTTAAAAGAGATGGTCGTTTTTCCATTGCTTTATCCAGAAGTCTTTGAGAGGTTCAAAATTCAACCTCCAAGGTAAAGGATGCCATTTAAAACCAAATTCTAATTCACCTATTTTCAGGCAAATATTCAACTGAGGTATTGTTATATTTCCATGCTTCAGAATTTTAAGTGTCAGTGGTTTGGGGGTTTTTTAGCAGTAGGAAAAAGTAATTTTAAAAAAATTGATGGAATTCAGCCTACAGGTAGGTTCAAATACTTAAAATGTGGTGAGACTATATTTTAAAAGTGTCTTGCCTTTAAAAGGGGGAGTTGGAGTGCTTTTCTGTTGAGTTCTATGTGCAAGTGGACTTGATCAGTTTGTAAATGATAGTCAGCTGCAGTTTGTTTTGTGGAAGTCCAGTTGTCTCTCCCACCAAGTCTCTTTTTTCAATAGCTCCAGTATCAGTTTTACAATTGATAGGACTTGGAACTAGAACCTTGCAGTGCTTGTTGTGCTTGGACTAAAACAAGAATCTGTCCACTTTTTACACAGCTCAATGAGTTCTGTGTTACAAAATAAAATTATTAGAGGTTTAATTGTTAGCTTTATATATTGGTCTGCAAAAACATAGTATATTGAAATAGGACTTCAGATTCGTTGGTTTCAGTGACTTTAAAAGTACTACAAACAGTGAAGAGAAAACTTCGTTTAGGAGAGAACAGTTGTGTTTAGGGATAGAGGTGTTAGTAGGTAATTTTCCATTATATTTTCCTTATGTGAATTTTTTTTTTACACTTTTTTAACAATTGCAGAGGCTGTCTATTCTATGGCCCACCAGGGACTGGAAAGACGCTGGTTGCTCGTGCACTTGCTAATGAATGTAGCCAAGGTGACAGGAGAGTAGCCTTTTTTATGAGAAAAGGTGCTGACTGCCTGAGTAAATGGGTCGGGGAATCTGAACGACAGCTTCGTTTGTTATTTGATCAGGTATGGTTGAAATGTGTTATGTTCTGTCTGAGTTGTAACTTTCTGTGGTCAAGAAAAACAATTTTTCATTTTTTGTCAACTCCTTCCATTGAAGTGGGATTGTCAGTGTTTCCATTTTTAGTGAGGTTTTTAGGGAGTTGAAGTCTTGAGATGCATTAGGAAAGATTAGTAAAGCGGTCAAGAGAAGCTTGCAAAGCAACACACACCCCCAAGTCCTTACCTTAGGAAAGAAAAGCCCAAACAGCCCCCAAAAAAATTTCGAGGAGTGGTGACTTTTGATCAGAGGGCAACAGATGCAGGCTGAAAGCATGGTTATTTTTAATTTGGTAACAAAGGTTGCTTCCAGAACCTGTACTATAATCAAGTCCCAGCTCTGTTCTTGGTGGTTGCCAAATAACTGTAAAAACCAGTGGTGTGATTTGTTTCCTGTCACCTATCTCAGTGGGTTATCTTGGCTGCTGCCTTCTGTTACTTACAACTTTACTACTTTAGATCAATGAGTAGAAATCCCTGATGCTGGTCTGAAAAATCTAGTTCCAGTGACTTGCCAGCCACAATGTTGTTTGTGCATTTCTCCTTCAAGCAGTGCTGTTTTCCTGATATCAGTATTCCTTTGTTTTCATTGTAGGCCTACCAGATGCGACCTTCAATTATTTTCTTCGATGAGATTGATGGTCTTGCTCCTGTACGGTCCAGTAAACAAGACCAAGTTCATAGGTAAGGCATGTGTTGTATCAACATAGAAACTGCTTGATCTTTGTGAAAAGAAAACCACAGCATCTTTAACTTGATGTGACACATTCATTTATCCTGAAAACTAGTAACTCAGTACTACTTAATTTCAGATTATCTTTAAATAGTAATTAAAACCAATTCACTAAACTTGATAGCAGCATGAGGTCTGTGTTACCTTATCTATTTTGTTATGTCTTAAAGTGAATTGTCTTTTTCTAGTCAGAATTTTATCAATAAGAGCTTGTCCTTTTTGAGTGAGCATTGGAGATTATATGGGACTTAAGAAAACTAACTAAACTGCTGAATGAAAACTGTGTTCTTCTCTTAGCTCTGTTGTATCAACACTTCTGGCACTTATGGATGGCTTAGACAGCAGAGGAGAGGTTGTGGTAATTGGAGCCACCAACAGGCTGGATGCTATAGATCCTGCTTTACGAAGACCGGGACGCTTTGATCGGGAGTTTCTCTTCAGCTTGCCAAACAAAGAGGTCAGAACTTCAACTCAGCCTCAATGCTTAGTGTGGCAGAGTGCATCTTTGTAACAAACCCCTGCAACACAGCAGGATTATGGAGCAGTGAAAGTCTCCTCAGTATTGTGCTACTTGGGCAAAAAAGGGCTCTCTGGAGAGACTGTGTTGTACTGTGGAGGGCAGACCTGGCACTGAATATGTATCATTAAGATGATCACAATACGTAGTTAATTCTCTAATTAGTTTTGGTTTCTCTGTGACCAGCAAAGAAAACGGGGTGCTGCTACTCACCGAAATGTGTAAAAACTACTTGTATGAATTAGTTAAGAAGTACTGCTGTAGCATTGTGTAATTGAAATAAATAGTGTGCAGACAAGAATTCTTTTTTTGGTACCAAAACTTTGATCCAAGCTGGTGCTGGAACCAATTAAGTACGTGAGGAACTGATGTTCTTACTGATACTTAGAAATAGGGACTTGGACAAAAATGTGAAGTCACTGCACAGGTGCAGGGCTTGGGAAACATCTAGTTCAATGACAATAGGCAATGAAAAGAAAAATATTGTGGGTGGGAGTAGTGGGCAAAACTGGAATGCAGTTTTTGTGTTTTCTTTCTGGCTGTCACTCATAGCTCTTTTTCTTAGCAGTTTTGGAAAGTGCTCGATGAAAGGCCTAGTAAAAGTACACTAGACAGTGCATTTTACACAACATTTTTCTCCAGTTTTTATCTGCTCTCAGGAACAGGGAGGAGGTGCCATGAAACAGATCTAATACACACTTCCCCACTGGAAGAATTTTAGAAATTTCTCATAATTAGTCTGTGTACCATGAAATACTTCAGTGAAAGTCCTGCTATGATCAGAGGTGAGGATAGGCAATATTTGACATTTTCTGGATGAGTGACAGTAATTTGAGTCATAATTACTGTTCTTCTTAGTAGTAACAGTAGCAATTAGAAGTGGAGTGCGAGGACTGTTTTCCTTGCATGAGCTGGCAGAAGAGCAAGTTTGATGAACTGATGAGACTGTCACCATGAAATTTTGCTGAATTTGAGGGAATTTTCTGTGAAAAATCTGTTTGCAGCTAAGTTTAGGGTTTTTTACTACCCTTTTTTCTTCAGAGTCTCACACTTGTGAAAACTCACTTTTTATGGAAGATGTAAATGCCTTTTATTACAATGCAGCCCCCAGCAAGAGTTTAATCTAACAAATTTAGAATTACGGAATTTCCTTGAAAAAGCAGAGCATATTAACTGACCTTTAAAAGACTTCAAAGTTTGGCAGATAAGAAAAGTATTTGTATTAGTGTGAGGGTTTTGGGGGTTTTGTGTTGTGGTTGTTTTAAGAGAAAATTCAGGGCAAACTAAAATGCAAGTGTTCTGTTTTCAGGCGAGAAAAGAGATTTTCAAAATTCACACACGAGACTGGACCCTGAAGCCATTAGACAAGTTTCTTGAAGAGCTGGCTGAGAAATGTGTTGGTGAGTTTGAAAACAGTGTAGGTTACTGCACATGGCTTGAGTTGTAGGGAACCAGAGCTTGTTCCAGGCAGTACTCGAGCTCTCGTACCTTGCTGTAGAGTGAGACAGTGAGGCATCTGGCATGTCTTGGGAGCAACCCAAGTCAGATGCTGCTTTCAGTTTTCTTTTTTTTCTCAGAACACTGAATGGGTTTAGGCCATCTTTCGCAGGAGTAAAGTGTTGACTAGGAGGCTGCTTCCTAAGTTCAGGATATCCGGCTGTGAGACACATAAAAAAACTTCTCTGCAGTGCAGTAATTCTTTAAATTATCTATTACCCTGTTAATTTTTGATTGCATGCAAAGTCTTCCATTTTTGCACTTTAGAAATCTTGGCCTTGACTTCAGTGTTGCCTGAGCCTGACATAACATTTGATTCTTGTTTTGTTTATTAGGATACTGTGGTGCTGATATTAAAGCTTTATGTGCTGAAGCTGCCCTCTGTGCTTTGCGCCGCCGCTATCCTCAGATATATGAAAGGAGTGAGAAACTGCAGTTAGACATCTCATCGATTAAAATAACAGCCAAAGATTTTGTCATGGCCATGCAAAAGACTGTTCCAGCTTCACAGAGGGCTGTGGCTTCACCTGGGCGAGCGCTATCACCTATTTTAAAACCACTGTTAGAAAACACACTGGAAAGAATTTTAGAAGCCTTGCAGAGAGTATTTCCCCATGCAGAGCTTGCATTGAAGAAGGACCAACAGCAAGGTATAACAATAAAATCTACTTGTTTAAAATTCTACCAAAGCAAAAGGTTCTGATATGTGGAATAACATACACGAATCTCTCAGCCACAGTGACAGTTCAGTTTTATAACCTGCATGTGCACAGTGCTGGATGGGACCTGTGAGTGACTTGGAATATGCTGTGTTTTAGTAGTTGTACTTCAGGGCTTGGCTTTCGTAGCATAAGTGAGCTCATGCTCCTGACTGCATCAGCCTTGATCAGGTTTAGTTTTACAGTTGGTGAGAACAAATCAATATTGATACACTCTCTCTTGATTAATGGAGGTCCATGAATAGTTAGTTACCATGCTAATCTCTGGAGAGTGTTTTCCCAGTCTCTCTCCCAGTAAAGCTGGGATTGTTTGTATGGATAAAACAGAGGCAGAGACCCACCAACACAGTGAAAGCATTGGGGCTGGGAGATGGATAGTTGAGTCACCTCTCTGTTGTCCATCTCCCATTATCTTCTCCTTTGGTGATCTTTGAGCAGCCTTATTTAGAAATTGTGTGGATCTTTGTATTCTGACTGACTAGTTCTGGACAAATGAAAGTCTGTGGCCTTCACATTCGCTTAATTTCCCCCCATCTGGTGGGAGAACCTGTTCCAAAAAAAGTGGCCTCATTGGGTTTTTGAGGTGTTTGGGAACTACAGAAGTTCCTAATCACCTTTATTCTAAGGAAAATAAAAGCCTCCCAAGTTTTTGTCAACAGAGAAACCTGATGCAAATCGTGGGACATAGGACAACTTTGTAAAGACTGTGCAATCTCTTTATTTCTGTGGTAGAATGAACTCTTCAGAAAATAGCATTCAGTGTGTGCCCTTAAATGAAATACAGGAGAATGGTTTCCTGCACTGATTTTGAAGGTGTATTAATGCAATAGTGATATTTGGACTATTCAGGGAAGTCAACAAAGCTCTCATGTCTTTAAATCCTATTTTAGGAAATGATGTGATTGACAGTGAAGAGGAATCACCATCAATCTTTGAAGAGCAGCCTACTCATAAAATGCCTGGTCGCAAAAAGGCAGAATTCCTCACTTTAAACAGGTCCTTGTTTGTTCCCTTTATGTTTTTATTTTTAAGATGGCCAGGTCTGCGAACTGTTCTATTGTGAGGGGTGCTAGATGAAGGAGTGATGGGTGTGTGGGGGTTGATCAATATTTTCAAGAAGTAAGTGTGACTATCCAGCTGGGTACAAATGTTCTAACCGAGTACATTGCCCTGACCCATCAAACTGACGGGCCGAGCCCTATTTGCCTAAGTCAGAGTGGTCCACAGATCATTACAACTTGTTGATTTAATCCGTGGTATTCTTTGAAAGATTCAAGACCCCAAAAATGCTCTGTCTGGCCTTCTAGCTTAAAAAAACCCCTAAGGATTTGTGTAGCCATCTTTTGCCCTTCTACCTTCCAAGATTGTTAAACCAGAAATAAAATTGAGAAATCGCTTATTAAAACACTGTGAGAAAAATATTAACAATGTCTGCATTTTGTACCTTTAACCTGGAGGGAGTTGGTTAATACTTTGATGTTTTATTGTGGAAGTTGTATAAACCAACAGCTGAAGCAGTATATTATTGTTGTCGCTATTGTTGAAGCAATATTTCTGTAAATTCCCGCTTTCTGTTGCTGCGCTGTCCAGAAAATGTGACCTGAGTTTGGTCTCTAGGACCTTTGACTTCAGCAAGTAAAGGTGCAACAGTGTTGAGGTAAAAAACCCACAAACCTCTTCACAAGTGTGTTTCATGCTCACAAATCAGGATGATTAGCAAATTGATAGACAATTCAAAAATGAAACCATTGGAAGTAATTTAACCAATCCAATTGTGTGCTTCTTCAGCTACAGCTAATGTGTTTCAGTGCCCGTATTAATTTTTTTCCTAGAAATGTTGGTTTGCTTCTTCCTTACCACCATCTCCAGGCAGTATGGCCAAATT
Source organism: Acanthornis magna (assembly GCA_036785705.1). NCBI lineage: Eukaryota > Metazoa > Chordata > Aves > Passeriformes > Acanthizidae > Acanthornis > Acanthornis magna. The sequence goes on along the minus strand of JAWUZG010000119.1, from coordinate 4,068,507 downwards.
TTAGCTAAACTTGGCAGTTACTTAAAGTCAAGACACAATGAAAATGGTTGTGCACATGGAGTGAAGAGACCCAGATTGGTTTACGCTTAAAAAAGAGAGAGTTGTTGTTCTGCCCCATATTAGGTTACTGATCAGTTGTGTGTGTATTTGGCTGGACAGTTTCCCTGAAGGATTTAAGAGCTGTTACTTAACCCAGCCAAAGGAATGGCAAATGTGCTGGGGACTGGCAGGATTTCCTAGCAGAGGTATGATATCAATTTTTGGGAAAATAGGCTTTGATAGTCTTCCTGAGCACAGACCAGCTTATTATTTGGTGGCACATGGAACATATTTACTAAAAAAAAAGCATATAGGAAAAAACTTTAACATCTGTGTGCCTATTAATCACTTGTTTTTAAACTTGTTTTCTTCTTACTATTGTAGAAATCCTCGTTGCCAGCCAACATCTTTCAGGCCACGGTTCTTACTCGTTGAAGATCCAGGGTGCGGGCAAGCTTTTCATCTAGCACCTGCAATAATACATGCCCTGGAGAAGTTTCCTGTTTATACACTAGACCTGCCTGCTTTGTTTGTTAGCACCACATCCCCAGAAGAAACATGTGCACAGGTATCTTTTTTTCCTCTTCAATCTGGTAGGACTTATGAACTGTATATAAAGTGTATATAAACGAGTGAAATAAGCAAAATTTATTGTTAATGGAGGAGGCCTGGTTTGAATTTGCTGTTATGTTTGCTTCTGTCTGGAAATCCACTTTTCTGCTCGATGGAATGGTGCTGTATAAGGATGTTATATGTAGCCATGTTTTCCATTTGAAAGGAAGCAGCGAGGGTGTTGCTAGCAGGCGTGGGAAGATGGGAGGTGCTGCTAATAAAGCGCTCTGTGGCAAGAAATCCTGCTGGTCTCAGTGGGATCCAGGAAGACTTCTTAAGGCTCTGTGCTCCCAGTAGATGGCATCATGCATTTTCTGAAGCCCTATTTTTTATTATCATAGGACAGTCAGGGTTTGGGGGGGAAAGTGTTTGTTTCTTTTTTTACTATAGCTTGCAGTGCTGCAGTACATGCAGTAAAGGCATTAAAATTCATGTAACACTTAGATTTTTACACTGATGTGCTTTCTATAACTGGGAAAATTAAATACAAGCAGATTAGTGCTTATATTTAGCTTTAGGCAGGGAATACATGTTGTTAGGCATCACTGTATTAAAATATTTTGACCTTTAGTAGTAGTATTTGTGATCTGTAGAAATCAGGACAGACACATTCAATGGCTCATTTGTCACATAGGAAGAGCAATTCCTTTTGTTGTGTGATAGTTGCATCTTTGGATATGTGACTACCCTGTGTAGTCATTGCCTGGATGTACCATGTGTGCTTGCCGCCTTTTGACAGGAACTCTCTGAATATTGTTAATCTGAGAGGGTGCATGGAGAAATTTGTCACTTCCCTCTGGCAGTAGATGCATGTTGTCTTCTGTGATTGAGGTGCCATCTGTAAGCAGTGGCTTGTGCTCTTCCAAAGCATATCATCTGGTCTGATGGAGCCTTTGGTAATAAGAAGTTGTGATTTAGCTCTTCAAGCAGACAAAAGAATGGTCACCTCTTAGGAAATCGGCTTGAAATTATGAATTGTAAGCAGGCTTCTCACACAGGTCTTTGTTTGTTGAGTCTGTGCTCCAGTCTGTGTTGCCTGCTCTGTGTGCCTGCTCTGAACTTAAATTGGTGTAGTCGCAGTTGTGTGGCAGTTTCTCCAGGCTAGTACATCTTGCTGAAGGGTTAGCCTGGGTTTTTTGGGCACACCACTACATTGGCTGAGTGCTGAGGCTCTTTAGGTGTTATCTTACACCTAAGGAGTTTTGAAATTGGACCGAGATTCAAGTCTGTTTCTGTCTGTGTAGCAATGTCTGTATTTGAGTCAAAGTGAAAAATTTTTAAGGAGTCATTCATTTATTGATGTGTCTTGATGTTTTAGCTTCACACACTCCGGTTTTCTAAGATAGGTTGACTGATGTATAGTTATTTAGTATCCTGTTTTACATGATGTAGTTTTCTTACATAAGCTTTCATTTTACTAGCTGATGCGAGAAGCTCAAAGAACAGCACCAAGTATCATTTATGTCCCACAAATCCCTTTGTGGTGGGAAACTGTTGGACCTACAGTGAAAGCTGTTTTTACAACACTGCTGCAGAACATTCCAACATTTGCTCCAGTTCTGCTCCTTGCAACATCTGATGTGAAACATGGCGATCTCCCAGAAGAGGTATTTATTGATACTTTTTTTACACATCCTTTTTTCCTTGAAGCATGGGAATACTGTGCCTCTCTAAAGCAAATTCATACTGTTATTACTTAAAAATCCAAACCCTGTCTCTTAAAATTTGCTTAGACAAAACAATGCTGAAAGCATTTGTTTAAAGTGTTTTCTGAGTAAAAAGACTGACTTCAACCTAACTGTTTCACCCTTCTCACACACTCAGGCTTATTAGACAGATGTACAAATTTGCTTCAGGCAATCATTTTGGTGACTGCAAGATGGTGAGATGTGTGCTTAGTGAAGAATATACAGTGCTTGAGATGTAGCTAGGAAAAAGATGGTTTTACTGAAAAACTACAGTGGTGACACTGTTACTGATGGAATGTAATTTCAAATTTAAATAATGTCATTACTATTTCAGTTTCTTTTTACATCTAGGTGAAAACTTGACAAATTGGAAAGATAAGGTCCAACTTCTGTTTAAGTAACTTGGAAATCAATTTTTAGTTGTATTCCTTAACAAAATTAAGTAAGACTACATGCTGAGCTTTCTAGACATTTGTGGTGGTACAACTACCCCTCCTCCCCTCAAGCTACACTGGGATTTCAGAAACAACATCAGAGCGTGTTGAAGGTGTTCAAAATGTCAATATACTGCTCGGATTATTTTGCCTTGATAGCAAGGCAAAATTTTTATGCTGTTAATAAATGCTTTCTGAAATAAGGAATGAAATTACTTCCATAGCCTTTGGTAACAGAGGTGGAAAAACAGAGTACAGCTCAGAAATATGCAGCTTCAGATGCTTCATTTAAATTAATTATAAACAAAATTTTAAAAGCCACCTTATGAGAAAGCTTTATGTTGAACCTTGCCCATTCCCTCTATAGCTGCCATAAAGATTCAAGCTAAAGAACAGAAAGGCAGGTAAATACAAAATAACCAGCCTTGGAGGTGGTGACTGTCACCTCTTTCTCAGTGCTTCATCACATGTTTTTTTCATGGAGCCTAAACTCTAGAAGGTATTATTCCTCAGAGCAGGTGTTTTAATTTGCCATCTATGAAAATCTAACCTTTTAAAGCCAAGAAGATGACTTTACATAGCTTGTCTTACCCAAATGAGTATTCAGTTTCGTTTAGAAGGGTACTCTCATTTTTGGAGTAGAATATTAAAAATGTGTGTAGCTTTTTATCTGAAATATCTTCTCTACTCATGCTTTAGATAAAAGCTTTGTTTAATGATGATCATGAAGAAGTTTTCAAAATCCAGTGGCCTACCTGTGCTGAAAGAAGAAGTTTTTTTGAGGACTTAGTTATGAAGCAAGCTGCTGAACCTCCTGCATCAAGAAACAACTCAGGTGAGGATATTCGAAGTGTAAAACTTTGCTAGCTGTAAGTTAACAGCTAATGCACTGTTTCCTTTTGGGGCTAATTTTCTGTTGATTATTTTTCATGTGCTTGTATTTGAGTACCATCAATTGACTAAAATTTTCCAATTAATTTAAGCTCGGCAGCCATTGGAAGTTCTGCCTGTAGCACCACCACCTAAACCTCGGCAGCTGACAGAGGAAGAAATCAGACAGCTGGAAGAGCAGGAAGAGGATACGTTGCGTGAACTGAGGATTTACTTAAGGGATGTAACTCACAGACTTGCCATTGACAAACGTTTCAGGGCATTCACAAAGCCTGTTGATCCAGAGGAGGTAAATTAGTGTTGATCTGCAATACCATTATAGCTGTGTGTATTCACAGTTTCTCTGTATGTTCCTCAGTGTTTGTGTGTTCTTTCTAGGAAGGTTTGTCTTTGTCTTTAGGACCATAGTATAATGAATTTCCAGGAAACAGGAAGTGAATCTTTGTTTTACTTTTACTTTTGACTCTTTGGGACACTCAAATGTCTGTTATTTGAGTGTTTGCTGAAGTCCCTGTGTTTCTTCTAAAACCTCTTGAAAGCTTGAGAGTATTTCCATTAGAAGGGGCATCCAACAAGGATCATCTAGTCCAAGTGCCATTTATATCAAATGCCAGAACAGTTTACCCATGAAACGGCTTTGGTATGTAGGTGTATTACAGCACTAAAATGCAGAGATCTCTCGTTTTCTCTGTAATTATAAGCAGTACTTCTAGGGCTGTTTTAATAAAGCCTAAAGCTCTTTAATTTTCTGCCAATAGTTTCTGCGAGAGCAGGAGTAGAAGCATCAGTTGTCAAATAAATCTTCAAATTCTGTTCTCAGGGGGCTTTCTTTGGTATAAGATCAACCATAAAGGCTGTGTGGTTTTTTCTTCCTCCCATATGCTTCTCATTTAATTTATTAAATAAGTGTAAGCTGGGCACATACTTTCAAGTCAGCTGGAGATTTGAGTTAGTTTTGCATTTCAGCAAGGTCCTGTTCCCCAAACATCCACTGACTTATTTCCTTTCCTTGTAGTTTCTAGATGTGAATGATCTAAACAAACATAGATGTCCTCATCTAAACTAGTCATTAGGCTCCTTCTATTGTCTGAGTAAAGAAAATGGCACCTCTGGGTCCAGTTATCTCATCCTAGGTGCCTAGGACAGGTTCTTCAAAGGTGCAATTCCTGCAGCCTTTTTGGTGCTGCCAACAACAAAGAGAATCTCAGGTGACTTTACTGAGAAAGGTTTCTTTGTTCTTATTTTCTGAAAGGAGGTGAAATGAGTCGTATTCTGGGTGCTGGTTCTTTTCTCTGCCCCTCACGTTCTTCTGACCTCCCTGCTTCTTGGTTTTCCCCACTTTTAGTCTGTCTCTTCAAAGCCAGCTAAAAGAGCCCTTCTATTTTCAATAAATTAATTGGGTAGTTTCTATATATTTGATTGTGTCATATTGGGGTTTTTAAGAAGTCCTTTATATGCCTTAATGAAAATAATTACTTTTGGTAGCTATGGTGTCAGATCTCTGAGCACGTATATTCCCTTTGTAGGTACCCGATTACAATGCTGTCATTAAACAACCCATGGACCTCTCCACAGTTCTCTCCAAGATTGACATGCACCAGTACTCAACTGCAAGAGATTTTCTAAAAGACATTGATCTAATCTGTAGCAATGCTTTAGAGTACAACCCAGCTAAAGATCCTGGAGGTGAGGATGTGGTTTTTATCCCTAATTTGTAAACATTTTAAATATATAAGTTGATAAATGTCATCTGTGGACTGTAGACTTGGGATTAGATCATTTAAAAGATCCCCAGAGAGCATTTCTGGCCAGGTTGTGAATGTTGCAGCATGAAATAAACTATTTGGGCATGAAATTGTGATAGACATGTTGATTGGTAAGACTGCTTTTGCTTTAATAATTAACTTTCCTGTTGCCATGTTGAAAATATTTACTGAGATAACCTTTCATAACCTACCTATGGAAAGAGCAAAAACATTCTAAGTAAACAAAATAAAGGGGTTCATTGGCTGGTAGAAAGTACTCAATTCTGACTGTAAAATTTCAGATCGTCTCCTTAGGCACAGAGCCTGTGCTTTGAGAGATACTGCCTATTCTATAGTGAGGGAGGAAATGGATGAAGATTTTGAACAACGCTGCCAAGAAATCAAAGAATCTCGTAAGCAAAGAGGTATGTTTTTGGACACTTGAGGATTTAAAGACTTGTCTTAGTATTTGTAACCAGCCATGCAAGGCACAATTCTTTGCTCTCTCTTCTTCACTGAAAGGTTCAGACTGTGCTTCTTCTTGCTACTGTATAATGCCAAAGAAGGACTCTGTTCCTGGGTGTAAGAAAACAGATCCAAAGTGTAATGAAAAACCGAAGATGCCAGCAGGGCCTGTGGATGCCAGTACCCCCTGCTCTAAAGGCAAGTTGTGGTTTACTCAGGCTTTCCTGGAGAAGGTGCTAATGTCTCTGTTGTTGTGACCTAGCAGCTTCCTGTGATGCCTGGTTCTTGATGCTAGAGGCATTACATTTTTTAACATGCTGCAAAATGTGCGATAAATCCAGAGGTCATTCATTCAGTGTGGTTGTTAAGTTCAGGTACAATGGCTGGTTGATGCTGTAAGACACTGTCCTTGGTGGCCCAACTGATATTTAATGGCTCCTACACTGCTAACTCTTGAAATAAAAAAAAAGTTGTACATGGCAGTTTCTGAATGCTTACCTAGTTTTTAGTTATATGCAACAATATTTTTCCCTTCCCTGCCCTCAAACATTAAACTGTGCCACATCTTACTGTGATTTCCAATTGAAGAGGAAAAGGTAAAAAAAAGGGGAGCAATAATTGTAGACATGTAAAGGAAAGATCATTATTTCTTCATTTTTTCTGTGAAAAGGACATCAAGAAAAAAAAAAAAGGGGCCTTGGGTCTCTTTCAGTTAAAACACATGACATGGTGTGACATTTCCTGGTCTTGCTGGCATGACTGGGAATTTTGCCACTGACTTGACCCATTACTCCATGAATACAAAGAATTTCTGGAAGGCAAAATGCCAAGTTTGTTTTGAACAAGGTTAACTGAATCAGAAAGCATATGAGGTATAAATCTCTATGGACGATTTTTTTCTCCAGCAAATATTCCCTTGAAAGTGTCTCTTCAGCTCTTCCCAACATGTGTATAACTTACGAAGTTCACAGATTTAGGGGGCTCCATATGTTTTTCTGTTGTTCACATATATTAGATCACTTACTAAGTCACCTAAAATAGCCTTGCTTTGCAGTAATACTTCCTATCTAAAGTAAGAATTTTGTGTTCATAACGTCTTGAAACTGATGGTTTTGTGAATTAAGTTCTGTATTCTGTTTTTTTGTTTTTTTGTTTTTTTTTTAATCTAGTAGCTAACTGACCCCATTGGATTGCAACTTTTTCTGTAGACACATGTCTAGGGAGAGGGGCAATGGTACTTGTTCTCCTTTGGTCATTTTCCTTGCCAGTCAAGTAAGATGAGGATACTTCCTGAAGGAAGAACTGTTTTGGTAATGTTTTGGATGACTTTTGCTTGTATCTCTTTGTAGATAAGTCAAAAAGAAAACGCAGAAAGAACAGAGAGTCTTCTAGTATCGCAGCAAAGAGGAGGAGTGTTCAGTTCAATAAAGAGAATAAAATTCCCGAAGACCAAAATGAAGTTGAGAGTAATGAAGAGTCTAACACGGATTGCACTGAATTTGCATCCTCTCTGGATACTCCTGTCGAAGAACATGAAAATGTACTTCAAGAACGACAGAAAAATGGGACAGAAAATGAAAGAGAGAGAGTTCTCCTTGTGGGTAAATCTCCTGGAAAAAGGAGAGAACATTCAGACCTAAGAGAACAGAGTGAGATGCCAGATTGTCAAAAAGCTGGAACTTCAGAAGATCGAGGTTCAGATGGTAAGTGAAAAGTCAAACAGGTAATTTATCCCCTTTTTCTTCCTGAAGAGGGTTACACTACTTACCAGGTTTTAGCCTTCTTGATTTCTCTTCTCTGTTGTCTCTCTCAAATCAGTGCACAGTGTTTCTTGCGCAATGGTGCTTTCCCGCAAGTTATGCCAGCCAAACTTGTGTATTTCTGCAGCTGCTGGGTTTCCGAGTCTGCAGTTTGTTTTTCAAATGGTACCTAATTGAAAAACAATCATTGACTGTCTTTTACTGCATGAGAATCTTTTCCAGCAATAAGAAGTGTAAGTTAAAAAGCTGTACTTCAAGCAGTGTGGACCCAAGGTCATGTGGCATAGAAGAGTTATGTCCTAGTGTTTGCAGTGTAAGATGTGTTTTCTAACCTAATTTACTTTGGAGTTTTACAGTGAAATGCTGTAATGGCAATATGATTTTTTTTTTTCCTGGTTTTACCCTGCCTTTTTGTCTAGTGTTGTTCTTTTGTGTCCAAGTTTCTAGTTTTTATGGAGCACTGGTTTTTGCCAGAAAGTAGGTAAAAGCATCAAGCACTTATCCATGAAAAATGGTAACAGTTGTCTCTGCTATTGCAGAGAGGTTCTCTGTTCCAAGTACAGGATACTTCACTCATACTGTATCCCAGAGAAAGAGAAATCCTGACTTAAGAAATTTGTGTCATTCCAGATTTGTGGGTACACCATATGACTCGTGCAAGATCTTCTCAGGTGGAAGAGAAACAGCATGGATGTGTCGGGAAAGCAATGAGAATTGGCACACAGAGAGTGTTTGTGGATTACTGTGAGCTCAAAGTAAGTTTAAATTTTAATTTTGTTAATACCAAAGTAGGACATTTTCTTGCTACATACAGAGTTGTAAATTAAGTCAGTTGTTAACCACTGCCAATTCAGGTAATTTATAAGAGGGATATATATAGCTTGTGAAATAATTCAACCTGTAATGGAGTATGTCTGTTGTTTCCACAGCTGGTGTAGACTGCTGTCCTTGCTTTTGGTGAACTAAATTTTAGGAGACTGGGTTCTCTCCTAATTTTTAATGTAAAAGGGCTTGTTAAATTTTTAAATAGCCCACTGACAAACTGCTAGTACTGTTGCTTATTAGTGTCTTGGCAGTTTTTATGATGGACCGGGGAGATTGTTTTGTTTGCTGTTTGCATGTTTTTATGTATTAGGAACTGGAAGAATACCTTGATTTTTAGCAGAGATTACTTTTAACATGAAGTTAGTAGGTTGACTTAAAACTCATCCTGGATAAAATACTAATACCTGCTCTTCTCAAATGCTTTCAAAATCCAGTGATAGAATTTTGCATTCGTATAGGTACAGTGGTGCAAGGTTTTTCCAGTCCCCTGTAGGAGAGAAGTTGCTATCCTAGGATACAGTTGGAAAAAGGGTCAGAAATGTACCTAGCTGCAAGGGGTAAAAGAAGTTCCTTTGCATGAATTGGAGAGGGTAAAAGGACCTGGCCTTCTTCAGGTGATGTTGCAATGAGGAAAACTCAGGAAATTGCTAGGCTGTGGTCCTGGAGGTTGGTCAAACCAGAGGGGGCTGCTGTTTATCTGCCATGGTAAGAAATGGAGTGAGAAGAGAGAAATTAACTTTTTAAGATTGGCTTCCTAAGCAAGAAAATTTCATGGAATTTTGTTCATAGAATGATAGAATATCCTGAGTTGGAAGGGACCTACAAGGATAGAGTCTAACTCCTGACCCTGCACAGGGCACCCCTAACAGTCCCACCATGTGCTTGAGAGCATTGTCTAAATGTTTCTTGAGCTGTCAAGCTTGGTGCTGTGGCCATGTTCCCGGGGAGCCTGTTCTACTGCCTGACCACCCTCTCAGTGAAGAACTTCTTCCTTATATCCAACCTAAATTCCCAGACACAGCTCCATGCTGTTCCATCGGGTCCTGTCAGTGGTCACCAAAGAGCAGAGATCAATCAGTCCCTGCCCTCCACTTCCCCTGGTGAGGAAGCTGTTGTTCATGTCTGCCTGCATAGAGAATCCACATAGGTTTCTCTAGAGTCAGGGTGCCAACAGCATGTGGTCTGAAGGTACTGCCCACTGGAGAAATGGTACAGTAGAGTCCTTACGGGTGTTTCAGCTGTGAGGACAGAGCTACAGTCACGAAACACGTCTTTTAGAAAACTTGATTCCTTAACATGGGTGCCACTGGAACTTGCTGCTTGTGCTGTAGAGCCTCTTTGGAGCCCACCTGCAGGCAGTAAGCTCGGTGCACCTCCCAGCTGTAGCTGCTTTGTTTTTTTGGGCTGGTTTTATTGTTCGGGGTTTTGGTTTTGGGTTTCTTCATTTATTTGCTTGGTAATAGGCCTAGAATGTGATGAATGCATACAAGAGCGTGCAGTCACCTATGTGGCTGCAGTGAAAAAGTTTCACACGGCCATACACCTGTGGCATGTCCTACCTTTTCTGTTTGCAGCTTATCTTGTGCTATTCTGAACTCTGGTTTCCATTTTTTTTCTTCAGCAAGTGTTGCATTCTATTGCCGTGGTAACTGAGAATGTCAGTATATTTCGCATGGAAAAACTATATGCTGTCCTTAGCCAGTGCATTTACCAACATCGGGAAGATGGTGACAAAAACGAATTACTGAAGGTAATTTACTTTGTCCTGTAGCACTTGCTGTCACTATTACAGGTGTGTGTGTGTGTTATGCACATGTATGTGTGCCCTGTGAACATGACAGTTATTTAGCACTACTTATTGCCGCTTAATTGCCTGTGTTACAAGATTTTGTTCATTGCAGTCTGGAAGACATTGATCCATATTGCAAAACCATTGTTGCATTTGGCTTAGTTGTTGGCAGTTTCAGCAGGAAAAGGTTTGAAGACTATAGGTCCCCCAACAGAGCCCTGTCAGAGCTGTTAACCTCAGTCTGTCATTACTTCTGCTCCAGAACATTTTCAGTGGTGGGGGAGCTGTGAAATGAGGGTGCTTCTCTCAGTCTGTCACTTCCTTGCTCTCCTCTTGCGGGCAGTCACACATGGTAACACTTGTATAGTAGTCATTCCATTCTTGAAAAGAAACTAAGTATGAGGCATAACAAGAATAAGATACTTTAGTCTCTAGTCTCACCAGATTTGCTTTTTAACTAGTATGGTTCAAGCATCTTTAATTTCATATATGGGGGAGCTTCTTGCCTATGAAAATTTAATGGTAATGAGTCAAATTCTCTAATCTCATCCTCTAAGAGAGGATTTCCAAGTTGTCAGAAGTTGGAAGAAATATTTCACAGGAACCCATGGTCCCAGTCCAGCATTCCCCATGTTGAGTTGATTTAGATAGGTTGGGTATTCGGTCTTCAGCTTCAAGGTCCGTGAATCCATTTGTCTTTCAGGTGGTCATGCATAAGAATAGATAAAATGCTTTATGCTTCTCAGTCTTCCTTAAAAAACCCAGGAAGCCTCTTCTCTTTGGTCCTGGTCATCTTGATCTCTTCCTCCACATCTGATAAAGAGTCAGAACAGATGGCTCTGCTCTGATTTTGCAACAGTGAGGATTATTCGGATTCATGGATGCCATTCCTGAAAAATGCATCCTTCTCTTATCTATCATAATGATGTGTTTTAGCATGAGAAGGGATTTGTTTGTTATCTTGGGGCTTGTAAGCTTTTGTGACAGGACTTGATTTCTTTGTTTTGTACTTCTTTGAGCTTTAACCAAAGAATATCTCCTATTCAGAGTGACTGCACAAGTCAGTCCAGGAGCAAGTTCTACTGTATGAAGACAGAGACTTTAACAAGTATTTATTCAGGATGCAGAAAAGAACAGTTCAGCTTTTAGTTGTGGCTTTTCGGGAACTGTCTCCTCTTTAATTGTTGAAAGCACCACTGGTAGACAATCCATAGTCCCCTGATACAGATCCCTGCAGTCTTTCTGGCCTGCTCTCTGTTTTGGGTGCATAAGGATGTGTTGGAGCCAGTGAGTATAGAACAGTGATGGTGGTAGCACATGCATTGGCTAAATCATTATTAACAATTGTGTGCACAGATCCTGGCTTCTTTTGATGAAGAAGTAAACAGGGTTCTTAAGTCTGTATTCACACTGACTCCTAATTTGTCTTTTTTCTTCTTAGGCAATGAAGAAAGAAATTACAGCCTTCAGTTATCCATGATACTTGATTTCAGCATACTTGACATACTCTGTAATGCTTTCTTTTTATTGCATGCTGTTTTCTTTGCATAGTTCAATAAATACTAGTTCCACATATATATTTATACACATATTAAACAGATTTATCTTAAAATTTATTCAGAAAGCTCAAATAATGTCATTTAATTACTTTTGTTTGATATATCCCTTCTAGATATATATATTTTAATGTGACATACTGCTGTGATTGCCTTTGGAACTCAGCAGATCTGAACAGATAATTTCAGTACCTCTCATTAGAAGAAAACCTAACTTGAAACAAAGCAAGATTTACTACTGTAACTTTCTAAGATAAAGTTTAATCATGCTTGTAATAATGACAATCTTAATACTGGAGAAAAGCATTTTAATATAAATTGTTAGTCCATCAAATGGCCTGTAGTTGAATTAAGTTGTAAATAGTTTTCTAGTTACCTGGGAAGACTTCTGTTTATTACATAAAAATGAATATATTGTTGACGATAAATATATAGAAGTAAAAGCAAAGTAGTTCCCTGTTCTGAAGAAGTATTTCTCTTCAAATCTACAGAGAAAATTTATCTGTTAATTTGATAGTTATTTAAAAAAAGAGAATAAGACAAAGTTTAACTATATGAGAATAAAATTTTATATAAATTGTGATAAAAAATATGGCATGGCCCATTGCTCTTCTGTTCTGTCAGCTCACATATACAACATGTGGCAATACTAAACGCCAAACTGTGCAATCCCTCTCTGTGTGTTTTTGGTTTCTTACCTCTGTCAGTAGTGTTCTCATTTTGTGTCCTTCTAAGTGTTTGTTCAAACATTTGTGTGCTATGCAGATTTTTTTCCACTGTATTGTTTGGTGGGTATTAATAAAAAGTTTATCTGTTTTTAGTTGTGGGTTGTCTGCTCTATTTGAATCTTAGAATAATTTTGATCATTATTAATTTTGCACTAAAGACACCAGCACAAATACTAAAATTTTAAAATAAGAACTGCATGTGATCAGCTTCTTCCCCACTCGCTTGTATGGGTTATACAGCAAACACAAGCTCAGGAAAAAGAAAAAATCTATAGAAAAATTACATTTTAATGTAATTTATTACGTTTGAAATGTAATAAATGAACTAATATCCTTAACTTGATCTCCAGCTTGGCTGCCATCACCAATTTCAATGTTAGGCAGGCAGCTTGCTGAGTGCATCCCCTAAAAGAACGGTTTGGAAAACTGGAGTGACAGTGTAAAATTCAGGAACCAGAAACATTCCTAGGCTCAAAACTTCTGCTCTTCCACCTTTTGAGCAAATGCCTTCCTGTTAGTAGTCGCGATAGGCTGCTCTACCTAGGCAGCTTTTGAACAATGTTTCCAGTTATGTAAATCTTCGTCTCCGGTGACCAACTGTGAGTAGTTAAGGGTTCCTAGAGGCCACAGCCTTTTTTCTTACAGAGGCTGTCACATTTTAGTGTCTGACCCAAAGAAATAGTGTATGGAAACACAACGTTTTTGAGATGTATGCAGTGAGAGTTAAACCCAAACATTGATTAAAATATTTTCTATGTGCTAAAGGGAGAGAGGTCTCCTTTCTCCAAGTTCTGTAACTAACAAAAAACCCGTAACCCAACAAGGTGTGGAAAGTATCTTTTTTCTCAGAGCCGCTGTTTCTGTGTTCACTGGCCCTGGTTTGGGTCTCGGGACGCTGCGGCCGTGTCCTCCCTCGGCTGTAGCTCCGGGCGGGAGCGGCAGAAAACCCTTCCCGGGCTGCGGGCGCCGCTGTCCCTGCAGCCCGTCCCGGGCGCGGCGGGAGGGCCGAGCGCGGAGCCGAAGTTTGCCAGCGGAGGAGCGGCTGCGGGGGCGCGGCTGCCGCCCGGGAGCTCCGACCAGCCGCCCCCGCTCCTCCCCGCCCGGCCGGGGAGCCGCCGGGGCCCCCGGGCTGCGGCGCTGCGGTGCCGGGGCAGCCCCCGCGCCCGGTGTCCGCCGCCTGACGGGCGGGGCGGCGGGAGCGGCTCCGCCCCCGCTCGCTGCCAGGGCGGCTGAGGCAGCGGCCGCGCTGTCCGCGCTCGCCGCGCTCCCGCCCCGGGGCAGCGCCGCGCCGGGAGGATGCGAGTGGGCGCCGCGGGGCGAGGCGAGGGCGCGGGCGGCCGCGGCGTTGGGAGCTCCCGGCCCATCCGCCGCCCCCCCGCCCCGAAAGAAGTGCAGTAGTTTGTGAAGCGCAAGATGGCGGCGCGGCCGTGAGCGCAGGCGGCGGGCGGGCGGCGGCGCGGGCTGAGGGGGCGAGGCGGAGCGGCGCCGGCAGGTAGGGGCTCGCTGAGGGGGGTCTCGGCGCCGGGAGGCGGGAGGGCGACCCCGCTCCCCGGGGAGGCGCGCCCTGCGCCCGCCCCCGCTTCCCTCGGGAGCGGGCCGGGCGCTCCCCCGGCGGGGACGGGACAGCGCCGCCGCCCCGGGGCGAGGGCGGCTCCCGGCCGGCGGGGGCGGGCGGGCCGGGCCCGGCGGGGACGGCGCCCGCGGGGTGGGCGCGGTGGGGCGGCCGCGCCCCGCCCGCCTCCCCATTGTCTGGCGGCGGCGCTGCCCCCGCGGCCGGGGGTCATCGCCCGTCGGGGGCGGTGGGCTCCGGGCGGGCTGGGGGACGCAGAGAGGAGGCAGAGCGGTGGCATCCCTCGGAAGCGGACTGTGCGTGCCCCCCGTCCCGGCCCGCAGGGGGGTCAAACCCCTCCGAGCCCGAGCTCCTTGCCCCTTTCTTCCTTCCTCCGCCCCGTGCCGGGAGCCTGTGCGGGGCTCTGCTCGCCACAGGGCGGAGGAAGATCCGTCTGACTCGTCAGTCAGAGAGCAGAATCGAGAAGTTCAATCCCGATGCGCCCAGAGGAGCTGTCGAGTTCCCGCCCGCTGTCACCGCTGGCGCTCAGGCGGACGGACGGACGGACTGACAGACTGACGGCAGGCAACGAGCCATGAAGTTCTGGCTCTAGAGTTGTCTTGCATCCCGTGGCGTTGTGGTGCGGGGGCGAGCGTGAAGAACAGTGCAGAGTATGTGCAGGCAAAGTTGGGGAAGATGTCTGGTTTACTCCTCTGGGGGTGCCTGGGTTTTGGGGTACGTTCTGATGCTCAGCTCTCCCCTGTACCAGGATGTGCAGCACTGGAAACCAACACCGACTTCACTAAACCATGTAATGGAGGCAGTTCTGGATCTCTGAAAGGGCTCAGAGTATCTGCAGTAGTGAATGTTATCTGGTAGGTACTTGCACTTTATTTCTGAGCTGCTTGGTAGGTTAAATAGTTAATGGAAAGATGGAGAAGTTTTCTGTGCACAAAGTGTCGCGTAAAATAGCGAGGGCTGAGATGTCTCGGTCTGCAGGCTGGCATAGATGCCACTTATTTTTAAAACAGGACATATGCAAAGGGTATACTGAGCATTTCAAAGTACATATAAGCATTGTGTAAATAAAAAGTGGATTTTGTTATGAAACTTGTTACATGAAAACAAATATTCCCTCAAACGTAGGAACGAGAGAGGAATTTTGAAAGCTGTGCTGTTGGTTTTCACCGATGGTCTGGTTTTTTGTTTTTATTCAGAAGGATTTCACGCCAGAAAAAGCTTGTGAGTACTTACAGAAACCTTCTTTAAAACAACCTGTGTGATACAGACTAGAGGACTGCCCTGAATTAAGACCTCTTGGAGCAAAAATGCATAATTTAGAAACCGTTTTGTTACTTTCTTTAAACATTGCCAGCAAGGCAGTCTATTTCACTCGTGTCGTTAAATGAATTCCCCTGAGCGGATTAGAAGTAGATGCCATTTTGTATAACTGAAATTATTTGCTTTTAAATTTAGGCTAGTGGTTCTTGTGTCTTTGCTAGACTGAAAAGCCCTCTGCTATCACATTTGGATAATGTGTGTGTATGCTTACTATGATTTTCCCCAAGCTTGACTTTGTAAAACACAGTACTTTGAGGTAGAGCTTTCCTTTGTGAGGCTTACTTTTCTGCTTTCCTAATGTTTCTTATGGCTCTCTTCTGAATTATTTCCTGTCTTGCAACGCCTCTCTTGATGACCTGTGAGTGCTTTAGCTGGATCCAGTGTCCTGATATCTAGCCTTAATTGCTGTTATTTATAACTGTTGTTTATTACAGGAATAGACAATATTTATCACAAAGTTTATCACAGTACTTACCGTTGGAGACTTAGAGCGCTGTATTGAACAGTTCTCCCTTTTGTAGATTCTCCATGCTGAAGAATTTCTATCAAATAATGGAGTTTGTAATATTTCTAGGATTCCTTTTGTTCCTCGTGTACCCAGAAGGCTGTTTCTTGTGTCTTTTGCTTCACTGGGCAGTCTGTAGCATTTCAGTTAAGCTTATTGCTGTCGCTGAGATTTCCCCCTGGTTTTCCCACCATTTGTTTATGGGTAGTCTGAGGGAAAGGTTTAAACTTTTGGTTAACTTTCTCACCCAGTTATGACTGGTGACCCATTAGTTTGTATGTAACTTTAGAAGAGTTTTATTTGAAAACCAGTTATTCATCTTTGAAGTCAGATTCTTCCCTTACGTCTGAGTTCAGGATTTTTTTGAGCTTTACAAAGCTGGAACTTTTAAAGAACCAAATACACATAAATTGTGGTTTTTTTCTGTTTGCACATAATTAATACAACCAAGGCACAATCACCTGCAGCTAAACTATGGCTAATCTTTATTTTGGTGATCAGTTTCTATTTATCTGTCAAGTTGAGGTCCAGTAAAGATTTCATGGTATCAAATTCAGTATTTTTATGTTTTCTGATTTTTGTAAACCCTGAGCCTGCTGTAAAATTTTCAGAATGATCAGTGTCTGTTAAAATCCTGTGTGATAACAGTTTTGGGGTCATGGCGTGAGGGAATGTTCTGAACATTTTTAGCTGAGTGCATGGACATGCTGTTCTCTTCCGTGTATTAACGGTCAATATTCCTTCTCCTTGCGCTTTAGATTTGGGGTCATTGATCCATAAATGTCCAAGATGGTTTGCCTCTGAGTTGTCAGGGACTTGTAAACAAGTGATGCAATTTTCAGTATAGTCCCATTTTCCCTTTTGTTTGCTTCCTATTTCCTAAATAGGCAGCAATAGTGATTTTAGCATTCTGCTTGTGTAGCTCCCCACTACCTGTCAGTAGCATCGCCTTTGTTGAATATACACCTATAAGAACACAAGAATAAGAGCATAATTTTCTGTTGTTATTATTAAAGTTTCTAATATTGTCAAATTAGGCATTAAAGGGATGTGATTATTTATGTTTTCAGCATTATTCTGTTAATTCAAATTTACTGTCTTGTATTCCAGTTCATCTTCTCTCTTTTTTTTTTCCTCTCTCTTTTAAAAATATTTTAAAATTTTCACGGCTGGTTCAGGACTTTCCCAAATAATCCAATCAGTTTGCTGCATAAACAGTTCTTTCTTTTTCTGTGGAGGTGGAAGCCACCAAAATAATACATTTCCCTATCCTGTACCAACCAAATGGCATTTTATAATTCTGTGCTTTGCAGCACTTTCACTGATGGTTCATTTCTAGTTCTGTGGTCTTTCTGTCAAGGAACTGGACAGAACTTCAGGAGGTCCACTCAAGTCCTTTTCATATCCTAGAGAGTTCAGTGAACTGTAATGTATTTCTTAGAACAGTGCCTCTGCTATCAGTGGAGTCTTTCTAACCAGCTTCAGAGATCAGCCCAAATTGAGCTAAAGTCTGCTATTGTCACTTGTTAGAAGATGTGTACCACTCTTTTATCCTTAAGAGCTTTGAGATCATAGTAAATGTTACAGTTCAGTATAATTCACTGTAAAAGAATATCGTCTAAAGGGGCGGAAACTTGAATGTAGCATACATTTATTATACCATTAAAATTATAAGAAGATACATTGTCGCACTAAAATGCAGAATATAGCAAAATTGCTGACGTCTAAAGGAGGAGCAGATGTGGCGTGATTGGAGAACCTTTAGGAAAAACTGTAGAGAACTTTCAATATGCTACTTCTTGCACTCCTTAAATTATGTCAAAAGTAGCAAAGAACTTAATGTTGCAGACATTCTTTAGTATAACCTTTGCTTGTGCCTGACAGGTCTAATGGGACTTAATATATTCTACTTGAAAAGAACAGGTTCCACATCATGTTTGGAGCCATTTAAGAAAGTGGCTTTGGTATTTTAGGTTCACTCCACGCAACTTGGCCTTCTCTGGTGGCGTTTTGCAATATGCTGCTCGCCTTCCTTACCTCATGGTCTCGCTAGGATTTGGAGGAACTTCATGTGCTTTGAGGGGACCCACAATTTGAAGTCATTGCACTAGCAAGACTTGAAGGCTGACAGTTTTGTTTAAAGAGTGGGCAGACAGAGCTGTGTAATGCGGAGCATGTAACGCCAGCCCTCGCTGCTTGGCAAAGCCAGCGTCGCTCTGCGAGCGCCAAATTCACCCCAGCAGACAGAAGGACAGAAATGAGCTTTTGAACTTTCTAATGGTTATGGTAAAAGCTCCACATGTTCAGCACTCTGAATCTTCAAAGCATCTTCGAACCACATTTATTAGATGGAAAATAGCTGTTAGCTCACAATGAATTCTGTGAATTGGGCAATCGTAGAGATTTTAGGGCTTGAATCATTGGTTATAGGTTAGGACTGTGATTATTTTAGTATTGTCTTAGCGTAGAAAGGTGCTAAGAACTTCATAGCTGGAAATGCATGTATGTATAGTCCGAGACGATCTTGGTAGAAGTCTCTAAGCGTGCCTTTCCTAAAGCTATGAAATAGATTAGCATACACGAAATATGGTACTAATGTGATTACTTTCCTCCCTGTTATTAATGGAAAGACTTGGTTTGTATGTCAAAATGCTGTTGATTTTAAAACTCTCCTGCTGGCTCCATGCATGTGTGTAAGGCTCTGTCTTGGTAATTAGGTCAGTTGGGATCTAGGAATGTTGAATGTTCGAAAAAGAGTAAAGGGGAAGCAGTGGGGAAAGAGTCAGGAAAGAACAGTTATTACTATTTGACTGTAGAAGACTGGTACTAAAACATTGGTTACAGCTGTATGCTTCCTCAAAAAGTCCAGATTTCTAGTTAATCTTTAGAATACCTTCAAAGTAGAAAGATACTGCCTTTTTATGCATGGATCAGATCCCTTCAGCAAATCAGTGGGAGCTGAGGGTGCTCTACAAATCCAAGTTGTATCAGGAGGAGTTGGGCACTTGGCAGCAGCTGCCAAGTGAGTTAGATGGAGCAGTCATGAAAGCCCAGGGGTTTCTTTTTCTCAGTAGGATTTTCAGCAAGGTGAAATGCATCTGTAAATTCAGTGGAATTTTTGGAGCGTTGAGCACTGCACAATGTTCAGCCTTGTTTGCTGTGTTGAATACTTAATGGCTCTCTGTCCTCCAGACTTCTCAGGGGGCATCTGGTCTGACAAAAGGTTCACCACACCTAGAGTGTCATGTGAGCTTGGGTTTTTTGTTCATGGATCGGTTTGAGGAATTGATGCCCATACATGATCCCCGCTGGCATTGTAGATATCTGTTTAAATATGATGCAAATGCACACAACTTCACTGCTTGTATCTTATAAGTGTTTTTCAGATTTGACTTCTTAATATGTTTTACTTAAATTTGTTGGAGGAATTCGTTGGCGAATAGAGAACTAATTTTATTGCATTGAAAGAAATAATTTGGCATGGAAGAGACTAGCTTTGGTGAGGATTTTTTGTGAGATGACTACAACTCTGAGTGTTTTATTGGTCCAAATCCCTTCATTTTAACTCTGATTCTTGACAAGTAGCTTTTTTTTTTTTTTAAATGCTCCTCCTGGATTCCTCCAGGGGAATTATAAGGCCTTGCTAGTTTCAGCTGTTTGTTTTGTTTGGGGGAAAGGAGGGAAGAGATGGGAGAAAAGAGTAGTATTGAAGAAAAGTAAGTTTACTCTTTCTGCACATAGTAAAGAAATAATCACAAGCACACATCCTTAGAAAGATGTATTAGTCATTGTACATAATGTCCAGAGAGGGAGAAGTTTTACATCACTGTGTACACTGAAATTATAGTTCAGATTCCTTTGTTTTGAAAGCTTTCCAGTATATTAATATTTGCATGGATGATGACAGTGTGAGCACCATACTCTGATGTCACACACTCTGACAAAGAGTGGAGAATACTTTGACTGCATTTTAAGCCAGATGCATATGGGCACAAGGTAGTTCTAAGGGCAGAATTTGCAGCTATATGCTGCTTTGTATGAGTGAATATCCTATTTCCAGATGTAATGCTCAATTACAGATAGTAATTACTGTCTGCGAATTACTGAACAGGAGTCCTCTTCTTCTCCAGGCAACGTTTAAGCCCTGTTGCTGCAGAGAGCTGGCGAGAGAGACAGGCTGAGGGTGAGAGCTCACTGGAGGGTTGGGACTGAAGATTGCTTTGCACCAGAGCAGCTTCTTCAGCATTACTTTGTGTGGAAAGATTCAGTCATTTCCACCTAAAGCAATGAAATAAAAAGCTCAGTCAGCCATTTCATCTTGAGATACCCCGCCCTCCGAAACAAATATTAAAAAGAAAATGTAGGTTTTGGCCCATGCATATCCTGCTAATTTCCACTGATTAAGTAGATGCTTGTAACTGGGGTCTAGACAGGCTGCGTTTTGCAAAATGTAAGTATCTTTTTAAAATTTCTGTGGGGAGAGTTACAAGATTTATGTAATCCCTTTGATATTATATTTAACCCAATAACAGCTTGAAAAGGAAAGAGTCTGTTTAGTTTACCTTCGCCCTAGATTCAGTTTTATATCTAATGTTTAAATGGAGGGGGGATTGATCTTTATTCTTAATCATTCGTGCTGCCTCAAAGCACAGTGGTTTCTAGTTGTGTGCTGCCTTTCCCACTGGGGGATGCAAACAAAAGAACAATAATTTCAGACTCCTCCTTCAGTTTCCAAGAGAACCTTAGCTGCTCAGGGATAGCTTTGAATTTTAAAAGCATTTTTCTTCCAAATTATATATTGATTGCACACAAAATAGCAGTGCTCTAATATGCAATTTAAAACAAATGCATGATGGTGCTCATTTGCTTTTAATGCTGCTTTTTCCAGCAGAAAAACAAAAAGGAGATTCTTTTCCCATAAACAAGTCTTGCAAAATCCTTACAAACATTTATTAGTCTAGACACAAAATATTCTCACCCAGCCTCAGCTTGAGCATGACAAAAAAAAGAAGAAAAAAAAAAAAAAGCAAGCTAATATTGTACTTGGCTGTCAAAAAAGGAAAAGAAGGAAAAAAAGAAAAAGCTTGCCCCAGGCCAGTGAACCAGTAACATTTTGCTGGGGCTGCCTACAACAACAGATGCATCTTACTCCCATGGGGTTTCCAGGCCTGCCTATTCTCTATGCTAAACTTGGACACTCTTATAAACATTCTCCTTGAGTACCACACCCCAGTCGTATCCTGGGCTCTTCTGATTTGGTTGATTTCATGATACCAGACATGTTCGTCTTGCCTCTCCTGACCAGTCTTTGTATTCCCCTATCTCCCCCAGATATCATTTAACTAATGCATTAATTCACAAACAGTCCTAAAATATGGGACCTGGAACAATGGAAATAGGTGATTTGATCACAGCTTGAATCTGAACTTAGGGAACCCTGATATGAGTGATCTCTCCTAATCTTGATTTGAATTTATGCTTTTGATAATTTTCATAAATGGCAAGTGATTCTCATTGTTTGATATTGTCGTAGTTTGTAGAAGGTTTTTTTTGTAAAGGGATATATTGTGTCAGGGAGTGTTTACTTTATCAGTCTTTTATCTCAACTTACACTCAGAGTATTAATTTTTACTTCTGTCATTTTTCCAGAAAACTGTGAATTATGCATATCTTGGTTTTCAGTTAATGATTAGTTCCTGTTATTCCAAATTTATGTCAAACTACATTTGATTGGAAATTAAAATTTAATTTAAAATGCACCTTGATGGCATAACATGTCTGTATTATTAAACTACTGTAAATATGTAGCATATCTAAGAATACATTTATTCAAACATGACTTTTTTTTTTAACCTACTGATTTGTGAGACAAAATATGATACTTTTTTATACTCCCTAGATCAAATTTATTGCTTTTATGATGATGTATCCATGTCTGTTAAGATTTCAGCCCTGGCAGTTTATCCTTAAGCCTGAATTGGAGATTGTACACAGAAAAAAACCTGTCCTGCTTTTTAAAGTTTGAGGTAGGAACTTCTGTCATTCAGGAAGTAATTTGTACCTTCACTCAGTGCAGGTGTCTACAAAGTGAATTTCTGTGTATAAGGTTAGTTGTTAACTGCCGATAATTCAGTGTGTTCACTAAGAATTTCCAACTTAGGTAAAACTGTAATGATACGAACTAAAACTACCTATTGTAATACTGGGGTTTTTTAAAGTCCTTACATTTCATTAATAAAAATGTAGCTGTTGACAGAACTTCAGGCAGTAACTGGGGCTCTTAGTGAGTATGTCTGGTTTAATGTCAGTGAATAAAATAGGTGTTTCTCAAATGAGGGAATGTGTTCAGTGTGTTCTTGAAACAGTAATGTAAATTAACAAAATCTCTGATTAAAACTTATTTTGATTATCCTAGTCTAAAAAACAAGTGGTTTAAACATAATACTGATTCTTCTTTACTTCCCCCTCCCCCAACTCTGATGCTGTTCTGTGCTGTGTAATGTTTTTTAGGCTTTTCTGTTACCTCTTACATGTGTTTTTATTAACACATACAGTATTTCTTTAAAAATTTTACTGCTCATTCTCATTCAAATCAGTGAGAGTATGATTTTGACCCTAGGATATTTATGCAGCTTTATGCTACCTATATTTTTTTAAACAGAACGAATCCATTTTTTGGATGGTGTTTAAATCTAATGCAAAAAAGAAAAAAGCAGCTCCACAGCTATTAATTTTAAGTACAGTGTTTTAGTTAACTCCATATTTTCCACTTAAATCCTGTTGTGCTAATTTTCCACCATTTTCCTTGTACGTGAGAGACATAAAGTGAAAGTGGGCAGTCTGTTTTCGGTGATCTTCTCTGTTACTTCCCTGCCAGGACTGAACATGGGAGGTTTGTGTTTCTCCTGCAGGAGTGACTCACATGACAGGCAGCTCCAGCAGAGCAGGGCAAAAGGTGCAGCTTCCAGCTTTTCTCAGCCAGCGGCTCCCAAGCCGGGGATTGTCCTCTCCAGGCACTGGGCAGTGACGAGAGGGGTCACGTGTCTGGCGCAGAGTAAATCACAGAGGTCAGGTTCACAGTCAAAGTTTAGGGCATCAGCCTGGGAAACAGTGGAACAGGGAACCAGCCTGGTGAAAGACTTGTTTCTTTGCTGCTGCATTGAAGGCCTCGGTTCAGGTGAACTGGGAGCAGCGTGGGACTGCTGGGTGCCAGGTCCAGCAGTGCCTGGAAAGTGGAGCCTGTGAAACACGGTAACTGCAAACCTCCTGCTCCTTGTGCCGTGGACTGAGATACTTGTTCTGCTCTGCTGACTCTTCATTCCCCGTGGTAATTTGAGTACACACTCATCTCCCTGACTTCTGCAGTGACTGTGCTTCAGATTCAGCTTTCCAATCCACACATGGTACTTGAAAGGCTCTGTAGTCCTCTGTCTTTTACCTTTTTTGTCACTGGGCTGATCAGCAATAAACAGTGTTTAGCCACTCTGTGGATGAGTGATGGGGGCATGGGGTGAGGAGTGAGGGAATTGGTCTTGTCACACAGAGAATAAGACACTATCTCCCACAGAAATCAGCAGGGATATCTAAGGAATACAGTGCAGTGCTCAGCAGGGGCGTGGAGTCACGTCACTGTTGCAAATAAAAACGCTTTGCTTTTCACAAAGGTTAACTTGGTACACAGTGGTATTTTACTAGATAGTTGAGACCTGCAGAGAGTGTTTATGCAGGCAGCTTGGACTGTCCTCTTTTTTCTTTGTTATAACCTCAATTCAAAATCCTGAGGAGAAACATTAGCGGATAAGGGGCTTTTGAAGATTGTTTAGTTCAGTCTCATGCTCAAAGCTAAGTTGTCTGTGATGGTAAATAGGGCTGTTCAGGGTCTTAGCAAGTTTTGAAAACTTGCAAGGATGGAAATTCCTTAGAAGTTCCAAGCAGATTTTTATGAACTCTCCAGACAGCTGGTTACAGGTCCTTGCCAGTGTTGAAGTGCTGTTGCTCCACCATCACTATGCCCCTAAAGTCATCCGCAGCAGGCATAGCCTATGTTGGTGTTGCAGGGAAAGGCAAACCTGAGTTAACTTGATGGTTTCACCCTGGTCCTGGCAGTGATTTAGTGCTGCACTGGGAATACTTTCAGTTGGACCAAGTGCTCTGAATACAGAGAAGGGAACTTACATGTTGTATTTGACTTGTGAATCTGCTGCTCTGTGACCAATGTTGGCTGGATCAGGTTAGAGGATAACATCACAGAGAATTTGTATAAGATCAGCTGTGCTTGCAAGTATGAGCACAAAATTCTTTTGCATTTTTCCACTATGGAGGAGTCTGACAGTAGAGACTTGGTCAGTTCTTTTTTTGTCTGTTCTTAACTTACGTCAGTTTACAATTGTAAAGCTGTTATATGACACTGGAAACGTTCTGGAGCACCTTAAAAGGAACGTTATAAAATATCACTCTGAAGTCACATTTTTTGCTTCCAAAGTGGAGATGCAAATCATGTGCCACAGAATATAATGGACTTTTTATGCACTCTGCACTCTTTGACCTTCTCACAAAGTGGAAGCAGACCTGCAAGGCTGGAGGAGGCTTAAAGGAGGGCATAGGGTAGGAAGCAGGTGGATCCAAGGCACACAGGAAAGGTTCTGAGCAAGCACATTTGAGCAAAAGCTCCTGGTGGACCGAGTGGTAGAGGAAGCTCTAAAGAGTAGTTGAAGCCCTGAAAATGTGCCTTACAGTCCTCACCTGGACATGGGCTTACCAAGGTCCGTGCAATAGAACTGATCTTTTTGCTTTTCAAGTGACACTCCAAGTTCTTGCTTTTCCTCATTCATAAAACTCTGGTTCGTACAAACACGGGGTTTATACATTGAGATCCTTTACAAGTTACTTAAATTATGGGTCTGTGTTCTGGTGTGTGCAAGTCTGTGTGCATATGAGTAGCACGTAGCAGTGTGTATTAGTGTCACTTGGTCAATTCACTGTAAGTCCTTGTTTTCAGTTTCTTAGGATGGTTGAAATGAGAATTTCTCACACATTGTTTCTGTCATGAGGCTGCTTTTGTTCTCTGTTCATTGAGTTTTGGGGGAACATTCAGCTGGTTCAAGAGTAAAATTAACAGAGGGAGGAGGGAAGTAAGGAGAAGAAGAGAGGCAATCTCCATGTAAAAGCCATATTATCTTTCTTTTTCTGAGCAGCTCTGTGCCCCAGGGATTTGACATAGGAACTTGAAATTTGGCAAGGATCTGGCCTTGAGGTCTGAGAAACGCATTCCACTGTTAAAAAAAAACAAGCCAGAATTATGAGTCATAATGTATCACTACCTTTTTGTATCCAAGGTAGAATTTGCAGGATGTTTTATTACCTCCTCTTGATCATGCTTTTATGCCTGTCATGCACATCTGCAGACTGCTTTAAACCGCCTATATTAAACAGATTGTCCTCTCCTCTGTCTATCTAGGTTCTTGTATTGTCATGCATCAGGGTAGTCCTTAACCTGCTGCTGCTCCTCAGGCTTCTGTAAATGCCACTGGCCTAGCAGAAGATATAAAAGCATTGGGAGCTGGTAAGGCCTTAGACCCAGTCATACCTTTTGAGGGTAGAGTGCTGCTAATACTCTTGCTGTTGAGAAGTGCCATTTTGAATGGCGACAGTCAAATATTAATGAAAGCAGAAAGCAGCTGATGTGAAATCTGGTTTCCAATGTGACGAGGGCACGTATGGTTCAGTGGAATCAGTGGAGGAGGGGGAGAGGAGAGCAAAACAATCTGTGCTGGGCTGTGTCACCTCAAAATCGTGGGGGTTCCTGCACAGCACCAGGGATGACTCGGGAATGAGTCGGGCTGCCTGGCAAGGAGACCATCTGTAGTCCTGCAGCTCGGGTCTCTGGAGAAGCTGAAAGGTGTCTGGGAACATGAACTCCAGGAAGTTGAAGGAAGGTCTTGTACTTGCAGCACTGCACTAGGGCCTGGGAAAATGAATGTCTCTAGAAATTTTTTCATCTGGGACAAAAAAAAAAAAAAAAAAAGCAGAATCAAGTTGAAAGGAACATTTTGTGAAGTCATATGTGTGCCAGATTGTTTCATTTTAAAGAAGGAAATCCCATGAGAATAAAACCTTTTGTTTTGGTGTTTTAAGGAGAAAGTTTTTTGACAAACAAGTTTTAAAATTAATAATTTCTTATTGTTCCACTTTTTTTTAAGACAACATGAAACATTTGGAGGGTTGAATTAAATGTTTATTCAACACAAAACATATTAAAATTTCTCTTCATGTCATTTATTTCTTCATCCTTTCTTTTTTCTATGTAATAGCACAGCAATCAAAACAAAACAGAGCTGTAACTATGCAGAAAAAAAATTCCTGACTCTGCTGCCATTTTATTGGGCATGATGAGCTTTTACACAAGTCTGATACTCACTTTCAAAAACAGTCCTGCAGAGATGTGTGACATTAAAAGTACTGAGTGCTCACAGTTTGAACTGGACACTTCAGAGTCAATAAAATAAAGGTCTGCCTATGTGAGGTGCAGCTGCCACAGTGTCTGTATCACATAGGAAATACCTGCCTGTGTGACTGAGGAGCACCATTCATGCGCCATTCATCTTAAAGATACCTCTTTGTCAGTGCACCCCTGGTTGTTAAGTACTTGAGATGTTTGGTCATTAGCTTTATATGATCAGATACAAAACCTGCTTATGGCTTTCTGTATCAAAAGCAGTGGCACAAATTACTGTGCTCTCCAAAGAGGTAGCTGGGGTATATTGTGTAATAGGGAAAGATAATGTAGGTCACTGAGCGGTCACTTCTGGCATGAAATTCTGACGTTTACTTTGATGGGGCTGCTTGTTACCCATTAAAACCAGCACTGAGAGGAAGTAGCTTGGAAAGTCTAGTCACATGGCCTGTGGCAGGCTCCCTTCAGCCTCTGCTGGGCTTTGTGTCAGCTTTCCAGTGCTCCATCACGGGTCTGGCTTTGGCACAGCCTGGAGCTCTGCGTGGGCAGTACAGTAGCTTTTGGTACTTGCCTCCCTCATTACCAGTCCCAATGCAGCAAGGACCCTAAGCGGGCCTTATCTTTGTAACACGTGAAGAGTTCTGCTGAAATCAGTTTGACAAGTTTGACTCTCATGTTGGATTAGTACTAGACCTTATTTTAAAAGAGGAATCAGATGTGAATATTGCAGGATTTACATAGAGATACAGCTTTATTTTGGAGTCGTAAGCAGTAATGCCCTCTGAACTTTGCAGATAATGAACAACTGAAGAAAATGGCACTCTACAACAAAGTCCTTCATCCTTCTTGCTGAGAGGCAGCACAGATCAGAGTATATTAGCCTATACTGAGCTCTCTGCAGAATAGTTTCTGACATAGATATATCTACTCTGAATAAATGGTAATAGAAGGAGGCCAAACAAAGGATCAACAACTGCATATTTTCATGGGTTATACGAAGGCAGGATTTTCTGTGTTGAGAGAGGTCATAGGCAATTTGTAATCTAGGTGCATTTAAAAGTTAGAAGCAGGTTCTATTGCTTCATCTTCTCCTGAGCCACTCTGTGCATATTCTTTAAATCACATTACATGGGGTTGGATTTTTTGTTGGCACGCTTTTCCTGCACACTGGATGGAAGTGTCATATAGCAAGCAGGGAGCAATGCCTTTCCACAAAGCATACACCCTGAACACACAGGGAACATTTTCTGTAAAATCATTTATTTTCTTGCTGCATCAGCCAATCCTGCTTGGGGGAGGGAAGGAGGAAGTGATTAAAAAAATTTTCTGGAAGCAGGTTATTTTATGTGTGTCTTCTGTGGTCAACTCTACATCTTTTTCTTCTCAAATTCTAATCAAATGGGCAGTTTCTGCCTCCATTTAGAAAATATTTAAATAAGTTTTCGTGGAAATCTGCTATAAAGACAACTTTAAACATTGAATTCCACTCTGGAATGAATCTGTATTAATGTAATTATTAATTAAGTGAGATTGCTAACTGTTTATGGTGTGTTTCTGAAGAACAGTGTCCTGAGAAATTGCCTACTGAAAGATAAAATATCTGATCCTGGACTTTCAAAAAAGTATGCCTGCACTTGCTGGTTTATGTTCCTAGAAAAAACATCTGTTTCGTGGGCTGATTTGCTAGGAATGTCAATTCTATGATAATCTGAGGTGAAATTACAGAAGGGGATTGCAGTGTAAATTATTGAAAGCTTTTCTTCAGACTCTTTTATTTAAAAATGCTGCTTTTGACATAAACACCTGGCTTATTGCAAACCAAATTGCACAATACAATGTCAATATTCACAGCAAGGGACAGAAAGAGAAAATATTTAACAATATTTTGTCACATATTTGACCTTAAGGTATGTAAAGGGACAGGCAAAAGCAATCTGTGAACCATTAGTGATGACCTTCAGGAATTCATGGAATATGGGGGAGGTCTCAGTGGGTTTGAGACAGGCAAGCACAAGACTGGGCACAAGACTGCACAGTCTTAACCAAGGGAGATGCTTGAGCAGAGGAGCAGAACACGTAGTGAATCACAGGTCAGTTCAAGGGATCCTCATTGCCAGCTCAATACAGGAAGAATTTACTAAAAAACAGTCTATAAAAACCTAGAGAATTGTAACAAGGTTCTTAAAAAGGTGGATTTGTCAAAAGCCCATCGTCAAGTCAATCTGATTCCATTTTCTGTTGGAGTCATTGTTCTACTGGAACAGAATGTTGCACACCTTACTGAAGTCGAGCTACATGGCAAGGTCCCATACACTCCTGTAAGCAGAACAGGAGAGGTATTATACAGGAATGGAAGATTCCAAGGGTGATACATAATTGGTTTGATAAACTGCACAACTGTGAGTTTTCATAATCCCCTGCTAAATTGAGAGAACATGTCAAGCAGGGTGCTACAGGTGGAATAATCACATTAGCACCAAGGAGGAGGGAGTGGAGGTTTCTGTAAAATCTGTAGAGAAAAGAAGGCTGGGAAGGGTTGCAGGCATCTCACTTTACAGACATTTTAGTGAATGCTGTCACAGCACTTCATAGCCATGAATTAAACAGGGTTTTGACATCACAACATCCTTTTTTAAAAAAA
Source organism: Acanthornis magna (assembly GCA_036785705.1). Lineage (NCBI taxonomy): Eukaryota > Metazoa > Chordata > Aves > Passeriformes > Acanthizidae > Acanthornis > Acanthornis magna. The sequence goes on along the minus strand of JAWUZG010000119.1, from coordinate 4,039,486 downwards.
CCCATCTTACACAGTGTAGCCAGAAGAGCACAGATGCAACTTTCTTTTTCTGAAACCTGTTTGCATCAAAGAAACACATTCCTCTCTTGGTAAACAGAGGAGGGACAGGATAATCTGCCTATGCACCGTAAGCAAAACTGAACCACAGCAGAGATGTGATGCAGAGATTTAGCTAAAAGGCTGCAGGTGATGCAATTGCACGTAGACCTGTTGGCTTTTAGGCACTGTGAACACTATTGGGTACATGAGGAGACTGGAGAAAAACATGTATTGATTTGTTGAACAGGTTTCCCATTTTTTTCCTTATCTGCAGCCTTGTGTTGAGCATGCTTCAATGCTGCATGTCAGATCAAATGTTGCTTTCACTTGCACTCCTGGCCATCCCAGAATGGGACCCTTGGCAAGCCCCTAAAGCTCACTTAGGCTGCCTTGTGTATAGATCCTGTGGGCTGTGCTAGGGATGAGGCACTGCAGAGTACCACAATCACTTCTCAAAATGCAACTTCAGTCAGCAAAACTAGCTGTTAAGTTGCTTTTGAAAATAGGCATTTCTGGCATTTCTGAAATTTTACTCAAGATTGCAGAAACATTAGGTAATACCACCCAGCTCTTCCCCCAGAGCATTGCTCAACATTGTCTTGGCAGTTGTCTTCCCTTTTGTCAAGAGCCCTCCAGCCCCACAGAGAAGCAGCACAGTTAATAATGTTCTACCTCTTGTCCCTCAGGACACTGAGACAAATGGATCCATTTAGCTTTGCTTCATGGTTCTCTCGCTGCAAAGAGAAATTAGGTGACCTGCAATAGGTACTTTCTACATACATTAAAACAAATATCTTTTGTACTTCTGTGCTCAGTTCTACAGACTGCCACTATTAACTTATGGAAGAAGGATATCTTTCTACTCCAGTGCCATTAAATAATTGTCATCCTGGAATGATGATTACCCAAGATTTATTGAGCATTTTCACTGTCCTTAATGCCATGTAACCATATCCTTGGCATAAAAAGCATATCATGTGAGGCTGTGCACTTTGGATGTAGTCACAGATGTAGTGCAGAGAGTGACTGTAAAAAACATTTAAGGAAGCTATTTATGAAGCAGTAAGGTGACACACAGTTTCAAAAACAGAGCTTATGGAGCAGCACTGGGTGGCAGTTCTGGATGAACACTTTGTCTTTTGCCTAAAGAAAAAATGTGAAGCTAAGGATTATTTATCTTCCTTCCTATTCACAGCCTCTGTCCTACCATAATCAAAATAGAAAAAAATCGTCATGTTATATAGTGAAAAGCAGTATTTCTTTTCCTCTTCCCATTTCTTGTATCTGCCTTTCTTCCATTAACTGTTCTTTTACCTTTAAGACTTTGTCACACAGAGATGGCTTTTGGTTTTTGACCTGTTACATGTTGTTCCCTTTCTAAACCTTCTGAAACAGCTACGTGGGGATGCATTCCTCTTGAACTTGAGGATGCCCACTCTTAGGGAAGTAGACTATGTTCCACTGTCTAAAAGTTGATGTACCTATGGGTTTTCTGGTATAAGAAGTCAGTGTCTGATTCTCTGTCAGGAAGAAAACTGTTACAGAGTTTGTAACCCTCTGTGGAAGTTTGTCCATCATTTCCAGCAGATGGTTGTGGTCCCTGTGGGATAAAATTCAGTCTGTGCTATTTTAGAATATATTTGTTCTCTGGATTTCTATAGGCGTCAGCTTTATTTGGTGGTGCTTTAGTTTTACTTAGAAATGGACAAAGCATTCTAAACAGAGAATACATAACTTTGTTGGGCTTCTGCTTGAGATACCAGTCTTTAATGCTTTTTCTCTCTCTGTTACAGTTTACAGAATCAATCATGTCTCTGTTAATGCATAGAGGCATGAAAACAGATTTTAGTTAATTGCCATGTGCTAGCAATCAACTTTTATTGGTTTGGGATTGGTCTTCAATTGGAGAATGACATTTGGGAAGCTAGGAAGAAAGGCTAGTTGTCTTTTGTCTGTCAGAGTGCCTTAAAAAGACATCATTTTGCCAGTTTTCAGACGTGGAAGAAAGGCCTTGCACGTGATTGTGCTTGCATGTATAATGCAATAGAAAAACACTCTAAACCTGCCTTTTTTGGGACACTTCACAGCCTCTGACATGAAAGACATGACAGAGCCAGTAGTGGAGATGTCGTAATGGGCATCAGGGATGGACTTGAGCTCACAGAACAGTTGCGAGAAGTTGTCGTAGTGTAGGCAAGGCAGTCCAAGGGCAAGACTGACCTTAGCACTGTGCCAAGAAAAAGGCTTCTGAAGAAAGAGCAACAGTCAGGAAGTTACCTGTCTGTCACTACATTAACATGAACTGAAACAAATTCCAGCCTGTAGTAAGTGGATTGGATTTTGCCTTTCTTATCTTAGCTTCAATTATTTCTTCTTGGAATGGGTCTGCTGGTTTCAGGGTATGAAGCGTGGCACACTAAACACCAAAGGACTGAGTTACCTTAAACCATAATATGTAGCAGAATAGAAGTTATTCTTTAAATTGAACTAATTCCACTGTTTCTTCTTTGCTACAGGTGGTGGATGTGGACTTTAAAACAGTGTGTCTCAATATCTCATCCTCAACTATCTGTTTTTAATCTGATTGCACTACGAAAGAAAAGCTGCTAATGGGATAAATGTTGAGACTTTACAAGAACTGACTTGAACTACCGAAAGCCATTATTATTACTATTATTATTACTATTATTAATCAAGAAGAGCTTGAAGCTAAGTCTGTATCTGACCAGTCATTATCATTTTCACAGTAACAGTCATGGCAAGTAAACGAAAATCAACAACACCATGCATGGTCTTAGCCAATGAGCAGGATCCAGATCTAGAAATGGTATCAGACTTGGAGGAAGGACCGCCTGTGCTCACGCCAGCAGATAACCCTACAGCAGAGAGTGTAACAAGTGATGAGGATGTTCATGAGTATGTGGATTCAGACAATCAGAAAAATACAAATAAAGTAGAAGGTGGTTATGAGTGTAAATACTGTACTTTTCAGACTCCAGATCTCAATATGTTTACTTTTCATGTGGATTCAGAACACCCTAACGTAGTATTAAATTCATCCTATGTTTGTTTAGAATGTAATTTCCTTACCAAAAGATATGATGCTCTCTCAGAACATAATTTGAAGCACCACCCTGGAGAGGAGAATTTTAAATTGACCATGGTGAAACGGAATAACCAGACAATCTTTGAACAAACAGTAAATGATCTGACTTTTGATGGGAGTTTTGTTAGAGAAGAAAATGCTGGACAGGCTGACTCTTCTGAGGTCCCCTCATCAGGGATATCAATTAGCAAAACTCCTATCATGAAAATGATGAAAAACAAAACTGAGACTAAACGTATTGCTGTTTTCCATAATGTAGTTGATGACATTCCTGGTGAAGAAAAGGGAACTGAAAATGAGCCAAACTCTGAAGAAGTAGTAGAAAACCCCCCAGCAGCAGTTTCTGAGTCAAAACCAAGCCATTCAGCTGTTTGCAGTGCAGCAGATGTGGCTGGTGCCGTAGTGACCCCAGCACCAGTGCTTCAGCCTGGGGTGGCACAGGTTATAACAGCTGTTACAGCTCCACAGAACTCAAACCTGATTCCAAAAGTACTAATACCTGTAAATAGCATTCCAGCCTATAATACTGCTTTGGACAACAATCCTCTTTTGCTTAACACCTACAACAAATTCCCATATCCAACCATGTCGGAAATCACTGTTCTTTCCACTCAAGCTAAGTACACAGAAGAACAGATTAAAATATGGTTTTCTGCCCAGCGTCTGAAACATGGTGTGAGTTGGACACCAGAGGAGGTGGAGGAAGCAAGGAGGAAACAATTTAATGGCACAGTTCATACTGTGCCACAGACAATTACCGTTATTCCAGCACACATTTCTGCCGCTAGCAATGGTTTACCTTCAATTTTACAGACATGCCAAATAGTTGGTCAGCCAGGACTTGTTCTCACTCAAGTTGCAGGTACAAATACATTACCAGTAACAGCCCCAATAGCTTTGACTGTAGCAGGAGTCCCAAACCAAACACAGTTACAGAAGAGTCAGATTCACAGTGCTCAGCCTATTGCAGAAACCAAACAAGTAGCTGCCATTCCAACCCCTCAGCCTATCAAAAACGAATCCACGCTGATGAATCCTGACTCTTTCGGGATCCGAGCAAAAAAAACTAAGGAACAGCTGGCAGAATTGAAAGTCAGCTACCTTAAAAATCAGTTTCCTCAAGACTCAGAAATAGTTAGACTTATGAAAATAACAGGCCTTACTAAAGGAGAGATCAAAAAGTGGTTCAGTGATACACGCTACAATCAGAGAAACTCAAAGAATAATCATGGGCTTCATCTCAACAGTGATTCATGTGCCACCATTGTTATTGATTCAAGTGATGAAATGAATGAGTCTCCAACAGGAGTCACTCCACAGAGCAAGTCATCTTGGAGTACTTTTCCTGATTTCACCCCACAGAAATTCAAAGAGAAGACTGCTGAACAGCTGCAAGTCCTCCAAGCAAGTTTTCTTAATAACCCTGTCCTTACTGAGGAAGAGATGAATAGGTTAAGAGCCCAAACAAAACTGACCAGGAGAGAGATTGATGCCTGGTTTACAGAAAAAAGGAAATCAAGTGTCTTGAAGGAAGAGGGAGCTGACATGAATGAAACCAATGCTGGCAGCTCAAAAGAGGAGTCTGGAGAAACATCTGTGGGAGATGGAGCAGCAGGAACAAAATCAGGGTGTTCCACTTCAAGCAAAATAGGCAAAAAATCACCAGAGCAGTTGCACATGCTCAAAAGTTCCTTTGTTCGTACTCAGTGGCCATCTCCACAGGAATATAACAAGCTGGCAGAAGAAACTGGGCTTCCAAGATCAGAAATTGTGAGCTGGTTTGGAGATACTCGCTATGCCTGGAAAAATGGTGGATTGAAATGGTATTACTACTACCAGAGCGCCAATGCAAACAGTCTGAATGGCCAAGGCTTTGCAAGGAAGAGAGGGAGAGGAAGACCAAAAGGGAGGGGGAGAGGGAGGCCTCGGGGGAGGCCTCGGGGAAGCAAGAGGTTAAATTGCTGGGACAGAGGTGTGTCTGTCATAAAATTTAAAACTGGAACAGCAATCCTGAAGGACTATTACATGAAGCACAAATTCCTTAATGAGCAAGACCTTGATGAACTGGTAGCCAAATCTCACATGGGATATGAGCAGGTCAGAGAATGGTTTGCAGAAAGGCAAAGAAGATTAGAACTTGGAATAGAGCTGTTTGATGAGAACGAGGAGGAAGATGAAATGCTGGACGATCAGGAGGACGAGGAAGAAACAGATGATAGTGATACTTGGGAACCCCCCAGACATGTTAAACGTAAACTTTCAAAAACAGACTGATGTGCAATTTGGAATTTGGGGGCCAAAAACCTATGAATTAAGTTTGATGTTATGGTGAAGAGCCAAATGATTTTTCATGGCCTTCAGTTTAGCAAGCAGCTGCTTAGCATCTTTCTTCCACCTGAGAGTATATGGGCAAGATGCTACCTGTGCAGGCAAGAACTGTTTGCTTCGTCGCTACAAGAGATGAACATCCTCAGGCCTGGCCTAGGACAGGGGGTTACAAATCAGAACAAGTTCAGCTCCTCCTTTTCCACATTACCAACGGGAAGGTTCATGTTCATCATACACGTGACTGCTTCTCAATATTTAATTGCCTTATGTTGTTTAATTCCAAAAAACCACAGACATGTTTGGGGTTTTTTTTGTTGATGTAGGAGAACATTGCCTGCTCATGAAGGAGGAAAACACAAAAACCTTAGATGTCGTGTTGCAAACATCACTTCATCTGAAAGGTTTCAAGGCCTGGGTTTATTTCTTAAGGAAAGAGTTGAAAACAAAAGAGAAGGGGAAAAGTGTGACAAAAGGAATCAATGAACCTAGGGGTGAGGATTGATTGGTTTAAGAAAATAAGGTGATTTCTGTGCTTTTGCGTATCTTCAGAGTGTTTTGGGTTTACAGAAATTGGACTGAAATGTTCCTTTTTGATAACTATGAGCTAACTGAATGAGTCTGATGCTAGAAGATGCTTTTTGTTACAGTTAATCAGTGTATCCTCCATCAATCTAATTTAAATGCCTGACAGACTTGATGCAGTTAATAGTAACATTCACTTCTTCCTTGTGCATTCTTTCCTTTGTTGGAAATGGTAAAAGAAGTATCTATATTTCTAGCAAAAAAGAGTAATTTCTTGAAATCTGACACTGAGTTTTAAGGTTAACATAAGGCAGAAACTGCCTAAGTCGTTCAGAATTGCTTAGGGGTTTGTAAGAATACACAGATACAGAGATGAAAAGCATCTTTTGGTGCTAGTAAGAAAGGTTTTCAAGTAAGTTGTGGTAATGACATGGTGTTTAATTCACAAACAAAATGAAGTTATATGGCTTTTAGATGCATAGAAATTATAAACACATTAGTGTTGAATTGTTCTTCAGTGATAGCCCAGTTGAGTGATTTGTGTGCAGGTTTAACAGTAAAACATCCTAATTATTGAACTCACCACTCTGCTGATTGCTCTTAGGACTGCTGGGTGAACACACTTATTTCTAGAGGTGATTTGATCTACCTGAACTGAACTCCAGAAGTAGTTTAATCTGATATAAAACATCCACATCTTAAATAAATGTATATAAAATAGAAAAAAAAAAGTTATTTGGTCTCAAGACAGTGAAGTCATAGTGCAGTTTGAATTAGCAACTTAAAAACAATGGGCCAAATTCACCCAAGTTTGTTTACGCAGATGTTTGGCATCCTAGAGAACTTGTACTCTGAGGAAGAGCAGTTTGTATTCTTGCTACTGCCAGCCTGCATTTTTAGGGATAAGTTACTTTATATTTAGATGTCAAAAGATGATGATGAATTGGTGCTGCTGTCACCAGCATTGTCTGCTTTTACATTGGCAGTAATGGAATGGATATTAGCAATCTCCTTTTGCACATCTGTCAGCATCTTCTCTGTAGGCTTCTGCATCTGATGACTAATGAGAACAGATTTGTGCAGAGAAAATGGGTCCTAATGTCACCCCAACTCCAAGAATCTCTTCTAGAATTCTAGAATTATGCTGTCTTCTGGACTGTGATAACTGTCAAAAAACCCCAAAAACGCCCTTTTAGTCATGATTCTCTAAAGCAGAGCAGTCCATGTTAGATCTGGTTTTCATACCTGATTGTGGGTGAAGCCAAGGTGTGGAGGCCGAAGTAAGAAAGGGAGTAGTGTCTGACAAAAAGTATTGTTAACTTCCCAGACCTTCCTCTCTGGACTCTTGAAACTGCTCTTCTGCTCACAGACTGAACAGGTTCCCTGAGCTGCAGGAGGATGTTTTGTTACAAAAGTAATCTACTGGGGTGACCTCTTCTGACTGTTTACGATTATTGGAGACAAAAAGGCGATAGCTTATGGTATGCGTCACAAATTTGATGATGAAACTGTTGCCTGGCTTCCAAGACTCAAATTGGTGTGGCACAAAGTGGCCAGTGTTGCTAGAGAGGACTAGCCAAGAATCCCTCATTGACTTTGGAATGGAGCAGAAGCAAACCCATGTTGTCATCATATTTCATGGGAGTGTTTTTGACTCTGGATATGAGGTGGTACAAGAGAGATAAAGATCTGGCCTTTTCAGCATTGACTGCTGCGTGGGGTTGGGAGGGATTCTTGTTTGTCTGGTAATGGTGTGGATGAGGCTGTTGTAGATGCCAGCAGATACAAGAAAAACTCACGCTAGCTTCAAGCTCTGTTGGGAATACAGGGTCAAAAATCTGCTTGCTGAGTAGGAAAGGACAAAGCTAGAAGGAAAAGAGATGCTATTTTTAAGTTTCCAAAAATATTAAAACAAATCCTTGGGAATATGCCTCTAGCAAGCAAAATCTGGAGTTGCCTTAATCCTTGAAGTTGACCCAGAATTAATTTTCTTTTAAAAAAAAAGCAACAGAAAAAACTAAAACCAAAACCCAGAACAACCAAGCAGCCTGTCCAAATAAATATCTCCGTTTTTGTTAGCAGAGACTTATTTAGGTTAGCTAGAAATCCTATCTTCTTTAAAAAATAGGAAAAAATAAAGATCAAAGTTAATTACGTGATTAAACTGGGATATTTTCCATTTTGGCCATGTTCTATTAAATAACACTCAGCTACAATGGTAGGCCTTAGCACATCTGGTCTGAAAAACACAGGAAGAGGAAATACATTGTTTGTCAGACTAAATATAGTTGGTTTGGAGGTCTTCTTTCAGTAGAATGGTCAGAGACAGTGGCTGATGTATACTGGGCCAGATTTTCAGTTGTTGTAAATACTAGAGTTCCTCGTATTCCACTGGTTATAACAGTATTTACAGCCCAATGAGAATATTGTCTCTTTGCAGAATATAAAATTTAAATTGAACCATGTACTGTAAGTCAGCTAAGGAGAGATGCAGAGTCTACACATTTCCTCTGGGCCACATGCACATTTTAAGCCTATTAGTTGTGCCAAGGATGAGGAAAATCTGGGTGGCTTCAGCCTGAAGACAGAAGTTGTATGCATTCGTTATTGCCCATAGTCTGACTGTTATTTCTGTTTGAACAGAGTCCATTAATTCCCAGTCTATTTTGTGTTTACAGCATGTGTATATTTGCACTGCATACTGAGAGAGAGGCAGACTCCTTCCAGAGGCCTCCCACATCAGGAGTGACAGGGGAAACATTGGAAAGAGCAGTCAGCATGGAGTCAGTTGTATCTCTGAGTTGTGGTCAAGGCTGGTGGGAACTCAAAGCTACAGTAACAGTGGTTTAGCCCAGATTCGTCTCAGCCACCCTTAGGCTGCTATGGACACTGTAAGTCACATGAGAAAAACAGAAATGGCCTGGTGGGTGGAAAGAATATGGCACCTTCTCATCCTACCAGTGACATACAGGAAACTCCCCGAACTTAAGCACATCAGCAAGTGTCTTAATTTATAATGATTCCAAGCACCTCTGCGCTCATCAGCAGTGCACCCCTGCCAGTCTGGCTCTCTGTTGTAGTTTATGCACACCTGCAAGGTGTTTTGGAAGCCGTTTGGACTGAGTTATATTGGCAATGGGAAAGGAAAGGGCAAGAAAATACATCTACCCAGGGGTGAGTGTCGATGTGACTTTTCGTTGATTTTCCTGCATGGTAAGAACTGTGTCTAGATGAACCTGCTATGTTTTCTATATTTCTGTGGAGCTTCACCTCTTAGGTTTGAGCTTATTGTGAGCCAGGCTTCAGTGACTGTCATTGACATTGAGACAAAGAAGCTCTGATCTTGCTTAGATCTTACCTCTGGGTTGCTGGTTTCTCAGTCTTTGTTGGGACCACTATATCAGAATTCAGTTGTGAGCATCAGTTCCTTTAGTGCTAAGCTAGTGCATTCCTCTTCATCTGCTCTTTCTGCCAGGAGTACCTGCTCTGATGATGCCAGTTGTGCTCTCTCTGGAATTCAGGTAAACAGAAATTACAGATAATCCTGTGCCAGAATAGAGAGGGTAAAGAGTTAAGACAGCAGTGTTACAACCAGGGGAGACGTCCACCATCACAGTATCGTCCTTCTTCATGGCATGTTTCATCCTCACTTCCGAGTGCAGTGAAAGAGCACAGTTCCATCTTAAATAGTGCTGTCTTCCCAGTATCAGCCTCTCAATGACCCCAAAGTTAGTGTTGTAAAAAAAAAAAAAGTCAGACCTATTTCCCCCTGGAGGTTTGAATGAACTAACAGTGCTGGCTTGTAAGAAGTAAAAAGAAGGGAAAATGTAGAAGCTTGAAGGCTCTGACTTTTGCCTGCCCTGCAGAATTTACTTTCCTAGAAGTTGATAAGCAAAACAAGTTTAACTCTTTCTGTTCTGACAGAAAGAATAAATTATTAGACTCATTTTTAGCACATAGAAATCTCTGCTGTGTTTCAAAGCAAAGATACTTAGTACCTCATTATTAGAATTTAGTGTATTATCTCTAATACACTATAGTAAATGAGACCCTGCCCTTTTTTAACCTTGTCTGGTACCATGTTGAAAACTGCTTTTTCATTACATTATATATAATCTGTGTCTGACTGTAACTGATTATTGGGAAAGAAACTCATCCAATGTCCACACATGACATGAAATAATTTTCTAATGGATGATTTGCTCACCTTGGACAAAAGCAGATTTTCTTTTGCTCTCCAGAAAACGCTTGAGGCAGGCAAATGCACTCCCTTCCCCTCTACAGAGCAAAGAAAGGATTTCTGGATCCCATACAAAGTGATTCATGGCTGTACACAGTCCCCGTAGGCCAGAAAGCCCAAAGATGCAGACATTCTCCTCCTCTGTTTTCCTCTGAAATGAGAGCATAGCAGTAAGTCTGACAACTGATCTCTGGCTGCTGAGTAACCAGGCTGTGGTTTAAGGTGGGGAGCGTTTTCCCTTTTGCACTTAACGGAGTACTGTGTATTCAGGCTGGATGTCAGTATTTGCTTGTGTAAATATGGTAGTACCGATTTGCGTCCTCCACCTGAGTCCAATACCTGTCTATATTCATATCTCCCAAGGAGAGAAGATAATCTTTAAGCTTCTGTAGTGTTAAATATCCCTGCCCTAACCTGAAGGCACAAAAGTAGAGTGCAATGAAATATAGCTATTTTCTTTGATTTAATTTATTTTTTTCTTTGAAAACAATTCTGCTTGCATTCAGTAGTAATAGAGAGATAGTATCAATGATCAGAGAACAGTAAAACTTTTGAGAGTTGTTTATAATGCCTGGAATGATTGTGTAAATTAAAAGATGGGAAGGGCTAATAGAGGATTCAGTTCCCTACACTGAACAGTGCTGGGTTACCCCTCTGTTCTCCATCCAGCTTGTGATATCCTAGGATAAGTAGATTTACCAAGAAGCATGACACAAACTTACCCGGTCAAGTTACTTGAGGTTTGCTGATGTATTAAAACATCAATGAAAGTTTCAACAGAAAGTGAAAAATCCCCTTAACAGCTATTGTGTAACACACAGTAGCTCAAATTTCTGCCTTGTTTCCCCACTTCTAAAAAGGGAGATTTTGAAGCACAGGTGGGTTATAGCCAGTATTTCCAAGTTTAATGGTTGGAGTTCTTGGGGATTTTTCTCTTTCTGTGGTGACCAGCATCTGCACCTTTTCAGTGAACAGTCATTGCAAAACCAACTCACACAACATTATAAAACATAGGGTGGTAACTGAGTATCCTGTAGCACTTTTCATGAATTAAGGTGGGATTTGTTTGATGCATGTTGATGTCTGCACTGGGGCAAGACACCATAGGTAGTCAGTACAGCAAGGAATGCAAACGTGCCCATCCTGCATGCCTGGAGTCGCTCATGAACTGCACCCCAGCTCCAGTGACTTACCCTGGCTTGCAGGCAGCCACAGGCACTGCAGGCATCTGACATTGCAGAGATGGATCTTCTGGCTGGATTGCAGCACTGATCTTTGTGTTGTGGTTAGCAATGGTACTGACCTCTGCTTCCAACTGGATACTTGGGAAATGAGGCCTTTTTTTTCTTTTTTTATTTAGAACAGGTAGCACTACAGTGGTGGATAAAGTAACTGATCCTTGGTTATAATACTGTGGCATAAAAATGCTTTGGGTTTTCTCAAGTATTTTAGAGATAAGGTTACTGTGTGAACATTGCACTGTGCGTAACCTAGAATGTGTTAGGACACATAATACTTGTGTCCCAGTTGATGAAAGTATTTCCTTATGTTAATTCAATACTAGATACCTATCATGAAACTGTCCCTAAAGAATCTGCTAGAATGACAGAAGATTCAAGTCTTCATCTGTGCTACAAAATCATCAACCACAAGAGCTCTGCTATGATTTTGGAATATTCCCCCCATCTTCCAGTTTCAGCTTACAAAAGTATTTCCAACCCTGCATAGTTGGCTATCTGCATGTATGCTTACAGTCTGTACAGAAATGCACTAAAATGAGTTGCCCTACCTGGGAAGGCTTTATATTGTATAGAAAATGTGGCACTAGGTACTGCTCTTCATGTGCACAGGAGAGTTAACAGGTGTCAGTCTCGTTTACAGAAATGATGGCGCTTTGCAATTTTCTATAATATATTGCAATATATTTAAATGTCCTGTTTGACATGTGAAATGAAATTAAGTTAATGCATTGTTATGTATTTGAAGTATGAGGAAGATGATTCACTAACGACCAGCAAGGTTTTTAGAAAGGTGTCCAGTATGTAGCTGTCTGTGTGATCTGTCTGGTGTATGTGATATTAAAGGAAGCAACAATACTGTCACTGTTTAGAATGAAGAGTTTCTTTTGAATGATGCAATAGCTTACAATGTCTTTCCTTTGTAGCTGCCCAATGTGGTGAAGGGGAAGCAATTCTTGAAAAATATCAAGATAACTGGTTAACTGTGAAATGGGCCTAATCTTTCGTGAAACCAAGAAAATTTTTGGACACACACAGGACTTGAATACTCAAAAGGATTGGAACTTAGTGTTGTGCCAAAGTTAAACTACTGCAGTTGGCAGTTCTGCACTGTAAATAGAAGACTGATTAAAGACAGCTTGTAAAAAAAATTTCAAATTTTAATACAGTACGTTTTTATTCTGATACATGATGGAAACATTCTGTTTTAGACCTTTTTTGAAGAGGCTTCAGTGACCACTAGATTTTGTCCTCTTATATTTTGTTTGGCCTAATACTATATGTTTTAGTAAGATGGGCTTTATTGCCTGTGTTCTTTGATATGTGATTAAGCTTATAGCTTTGAGTGACCAAACATTTTACAGAGTAAAAGTTCTTAGAAACCGTATAATGTAACTGATATTTCTGTGTCTTATTTATCAGGCTCTGCACAAACTTGGAAAGTTGTGCTGGACTTGTACAACTCGTATATGGGAACGCAGCATACATCTGGATATTACAAACCTAAGCCTTTGTGGCTGTATGGATCTTGTCTTTGGATTTATTTTTGTTATTTTTTTGAGGCAAAGAAACAAATGGATGCTGCTGTAAAATATTTGTAATATTGCCATTATTGCTTTCTGTAGCAATTACTGCTTTTGCTTCAACAGATAAAAGAAAATAAATCAGAGATAGAAAAATCCTAAAAGATGCTGGTAGAAGAAAGGATCATGTGAGAACTTCTGAAAATAAACTTTGTACCAAAAATTTGAAAACAGAAATAATGGAATAAATGTCTCCTTACTGAGTGTGTGTGGTTTTAAGAGGTTGTGTGGAAACCAGGAATCACGTCTGTATGAAAATGTCATAAACCAGATCTCCTAAAATATCCTTTTCCCTGTTACACAAAACAGAATTTCACCAATTCCTCAGATGCATTGAATTTAGAGAACTGACTTGGCTGAACAGCCAGTGTGAGGTCAGCTTCACGTGTGAGTCAGTACAGCTGCTTGTTGCTGAACTGTTCTGCCGTGTCAGCAGCACAGGGACGTTCACGTGATTTTTCACATTAAGGCAGATGCTTTTTATTATGGCATTTAAAATATCCAGGGTGGGAAGAGTAGGGGTGAGTAGGAACCACCTCCTCACTGAAGCCCCTGTCAGTTGGACAGGCTGCTTGAACGTGTGCCTTTTCCTGAGATGAGAAGGGTCTGAGTTAAGAGCTGCTGTGGAGCTCTGCCCTCCTCCTGTGAGCCTCACCTGCCATCACTCACAGCCACTCCCTGCTGCACACAGTGCCCCTCTTCCCTTGGTGTCTCTCATCACACCCATCTTTTCCAGCTGTTGAGCTGCAACTGGAGGAGCTCGAGACTGAGTTTTTTCCTGCAGGACCTGGCACTGTACCTACAGATGTATCCCTACCAAAGAAAAATATGTTTAAAGTGATAGAGTTGTTCCTGTGCTGTAGCTAATGTTAGTCTGAAAAATGACATCTTGAGCTGAAGTAGTGACCTAAGCACAGGACTGGAGATGAGCACCAGTAGTCACTACAGTTTGGTGTTTGCCCAAATAGTTTCACTCGCTTCGGTAAAAAAAAGAATGCTTATTCAAGAATCCATCAGTTAATGAGGGAGTTACAAGAAGCACTGAATTATGCATGCAGTCACCTTTTTTTAAGGTACATTTTTTGTTTACAGTGGTACCAGCAAATCCAGAATGCTGCAATTCAGTAGATACTTTCACAAGAGATCAGCTGGCCTTGTGGGTTGTTTCCCCTCTCCCAGCCCCCTCTTCCCATCATCTTTCAGCTTGCATTTGTTTTCATAACAATACGATCAACTACTATTTTTGTGAATTTAAAATACCAAGCCACTTCGTGCACTGCCTTTTTTCCTTTGTATGCTAGAAAGTCCCCTCTATAAACTGTTCCCTGTAGGCTTGGCATTGCTTTGAAATATTGCTGGTGGAGGTCCTTAGTCTCAGATGGTGGTTTCTAACACTTTTGGTGGTTAAATGACTTGTTGCCCTTCAAATACTGTAAAATGAAATATTTGAATATATGTTTCTACTGCTATAACGTTGAACTACTAGCACTGTGACTAATTCCTCTCCCATGTGCATTTCTTTACAGGTTCAGTGCTGAGCTGATCTTCATTACCTTAAAATATTTGGTAGAAGAAAGAAAAGATGGAAAAAGGACATGAAAGTGTGTGTCACACCTAGTTGGTTTGTCTCTTTGGTGAAAATAAAGGTCAGTGTTGGCAGTAATTCTCCTCTTAGTGATCTTCAGTTTTCCTAAATGAGAGCCAAAGAGGAAAAAACCGTAATTTCAGTTAAGCCTGTCTTAAGGGACTAACAAGGAAGAGAGCCCACAAAATAGCCCGTAATAATGACGTGTTCTGAACTGGAGATGGTGCAAATAGTATTGCAATTTTAAGTGCTCACAGTTCTGAAGTTTCTTTCCTGCAGCTGGCCAGAGCCTCTAGATGAAGTCCAGCTGCCAGGATTTCTGTGCAAGTATCACACCTGGCACCCACAACGTGCAGAACTGGAGCCCCACAGATTCCCTGTTATGGAAATGGTTTATCATTTTTCCTAGAGATACCACAAAGTTAAAACTGCATCACTCATGTATGTTTTACAGTTTTCTTTGCTCTAAATTCATTTCATGTGCAATATCTGGGGGAAGGGCGCAATGGTGGGCAAAGTCCATTCTGGATTTCTGCATTTTGTTTGCATGTGTTCATTGAGCAGTGCTTTCCCTCTGCTGTGCCTCACACTTTCTGCAGGCACTGCTACTTGTATAAGGCAAATATGAAGACATAGAAGCTAAATTTAATAGCAGTTTCCACTCTTCCTCTCCAGCAGTGCAAAAGCTGTATGTGAAACAAGGCACTGCTTGAATCAACAGTTTGGTTGTTTCCCATGTGGAGGCGGCCTCCATATGGAAAAAGAGAGCAAGGACTGAAAAAAACTGAGTTGTGAGGGTCACTGAAGGCCAGCCGGAAGCCCTGGGTATATTTCTTGTAGCGGTTTTTTTTCTAATTATTTTTATTTGTTTATATTTGTTCCTGCAAGACAGCAATATTGTAGTAAGATCAGTTTATTCAATGTTGTTACAAAAACGGTCTTAAATGGTGTCCTAGAGGAGTTGCCACCAGTGTTGCTTAGTCCTTCCCAGTCCTGAAAACCGCAGTAGTAAAGTTTTAACCTAGAGAAGTAACAAATCTACTGTGGTCTCTGTGGCCTGGTTTCATCACACGTAGCAATTAAGCAACAAGCATAAAAGTGGCCAGGGAAAGTTAATGAGTTTACAGAAAAACTGATAAAACTGAAAGAAGGACATAGAAGGAGGCATACAAACCTCACCATGCCCAACTCTGTTGCTTTTCCAGTTAGAGCAGAAGACTGGAGATACCCTTTGTCATGACTTTTGTATTCACAGACCACCAAGATACAACCTCAGTGCTTGTACTCCATGGCTGAGTGAAACAGTTCAGACACATGATCTCCTCAGTACTGGAAATGTGTAAGCTTGCCTGGGAAGATCACTGCTTTAGTATTCCTTCTAGCACTTGATCACTTTCTTCCTTCTACCTTTCCAGAAAGCTTTTTTCCTCTTTTCAACAGCTTTATGGTCAAACCCAAGGGCATACTCATTCTGCTCATCATTTATCGTACTAGACAGAAAATAGTTAAAAAACCCATTAATAGCTGAACACATCTGTGTGCAGTGCACCCTTTTGGCAATAACAACTTTATTGGGTTTTGTGAGGCCTGAGGGGGATGGATTATGGCCTAGTTAATATGGCTTGTGAGGGCTTTGAAAGGTTGCACTGTCTTAACGTAGAGCAGGCAAATGAACCATGTTTTGGGGGCTGCATCTTCTCCTGTCTGTCCTAAGGACCCCTAAAAAGCTTTTGGCTTCTATTAACAACAAATAGTTTGTACTCTGATTTCCACAATGCATCCCTCACCTCCCCACTCCAATTTTGTTGTGTCTAACTAGACCTAGAACTTATTGCCATCATTGTAAGATATGTTAGAGTTCCTCTGAGCTCATCAGAGCTTTTTTGTTTGCAGTTTGTAGTAGTGATAACGTCTGTCCGCCCCAAGCTATGAAATGTTATTTGTATTACCCTTCTGGTAGTCATGGACAATATCCTCTTATGTGTGACACCATGCAAAGAAGATGAGAGATGGTTTCTGCTGTAGAGAACTTGAAATCTAAATAAAAGACAGGAGACAAGGTCACAGCAAAACAATGTCAGCAAATCAAGAGCTGCTCCTCTTTTCATGAGTGTGTTTAGGGAAGAGCCTATGTTATGACTATCGAAAAACTAATCTTCCCTCAGGGTATGAATATTTCACAATGTCTGGAAGAATCCACTAAACAATTCAGAAGCCACCCCATCCTTTGAGGAATGCTGCCTGTGGGCCTTAGCCTCTTCACTACAGGCAGCTCTCTTGCTTTGAGAACTACTCTCTCTTCTGCTTTCTTCCAAAGGCAGCTGCTTTCCAGTATATTTTAATAAAGCCGTGTGAGAGCTGCATTATTCCTGGCCGATGTGTGTGGGTAGTGCCTACCAAGATAGGGCCCTAGTTGCCGACTGAGGTTTCTTGTTTCTGCTGTGTGTGCTTGATGATCTCTGAAACCTTTGTGGTGTGTGTGTGCTGGCACAAGAGTTTCTGGACCGTGGCGAGGACCCATGGAGGCTATCACAATACAAATAATATCAGTAATTAAAGAAGCACTGGAGGAAATTCTTCTGAATTGATTTTGCTTCAGAGTAGACAGGGAAACCGTGAGAAGAAGGGCTTTGACAAACCCTGTCTTCCATGCTGCATTTTCTTTTCCCAGCCAGAAGACACAGGCAATAGGGCAGCATGACAAAGCCCTGCCTGTCGCTGGAGTTGTGTTCACAACCTGGGCTGTCTCTGAGGTCACCCTGACTGGAAGATGAAGCACACTGGCCTGCCCCCCTGCTCGCCTGCCCCCGCTCACCCCGGGTGAAGCTGGGTCACAGCCCCTCACCGCTGCCGCAACGAGGCACGCTCGTGTGAACAGCCACAATGGCTTTGCTGATGCACAGGAACTCGCTTGGAGGCCACAACTTACTGGAGCCCATTTTTATTGGTCCAATGGTCATGTGCTGAGCTGGTGGCTGACAGTGGAGTAAGACCTTGGCTGCCTTTAGGGAGAGATTCATCTACAGCTTCTTTATATCCCTGAAGCTGCCTACACAGAGCAGCTGCAGCAGCACAGGCTCTTGTAGGGCTCGTGTATCTGTGCCCCCTCAAAGCTGCCTCTTCCAGGGATGATGTTTTCTCCTGTGTGAAGCCGAGGTTAACAGCACCAAGGCAAATCATGCCATGCAAGCTCGGGTGAACAGCTTTACTTAAGTACAGTGAGAATTTGTATTATGTCAGCTACACTGATGACTTGGATCTTAGGGGAGAAATTGACCAAACCTCTGGTGCTGACAAGGCAGAGGAATTTCTTAAAGTTGCATTTTTTCATTTCTGTAACTAATATATGAGGAGCTTGTTTAATGTCTTGAGGGGAGGCAGGGGCAGGGGAGAGCAAGGCAAAGAAAGAATGAAGAAGAGAGGCAATACTTTGCCCATGACTTATGACTGAAACCACACTGTCAACTGCTAGGCCCCCTGTGTGGCACTCGGGAATCGTGGCTTTCCTATCACTGATTTACCAGACAAAGGCATTCTCTGCATTTCAACACAGAGCCTTTTGTAGACCACGTTGGTATCCTCAGAAGAAATGATGGTTGAAACCCCCAGCCCTGGAGGACTCTGCAATCCAAGCTGGCAGCAATCAGCTGCTGTGGGATTTGCCCCTGGGAATGCCTTGCTCTTTGTGTTTTACTTTGAGCTGGGGCCACATTTCACTTTGATTACTCATGTTTCTTTTTTTGGATTTTATTCTTTTTGATTTGTGCTTATCCGTCCTTCTGGATTTCTGTGCCTTGTTTATCAGACCGGTGTGTTGCAGCATGACCTCCAGTCCTGGCATTGGGGGAAAAGGAATGTGGGTGTCCAGTATATGCGAGGAGCACTACAGGTGCTGGAACTGCTCAGACACTTGTGCAGACCTCCACAGTCTGACCCCCATGAGCTTTGCCTGTCCTGGCCTGCAGGCAGGAAGAAGCCTGGTGGTTTTTGATATTTGTAACAGAAAGACTGAAGCATGTCAAGCAAACTCCTGGTTCTCTCCAGATTAATTTGCTGAACAGTTTCTTCTATGCTGGAGGGCTTTTTTGCCAAACAGCAAGTTTAAAAGCAAAAGAAACATCAATCTGCTTTTATTTTTCTGATCAAATCCAACTACCGAAGTTGAGTTTCTACCCTGGCATTTATGCCAGGTCATGCTACATTCAATCATAGCTATGCTGGTATGGAAGGGTATTTGAAGCACATGAAAGAAAAAAAAAACCCTAACAAAACCAAACCCATGTTTTACATGTCCACTAGAAGGAAACCTTTAAAATTATCCATCCAAGCACTACTTTGGCCTCAAAAGCTGTTCTGCTATAGACAAGTTCATTAGTCCATTTTGCAGGCTAATGGAAGTAAAAGGATGACTTTTCAGCTCACCTTCCCAAACCTGTGTGATTAGATGGGACAAAATGGACCTTCCTGGATGGACAGACTGCCAAGGTGGACGGAGGAAACAGCACAGCAGTACACTTAAAACACAGCACATTGTGCACAGTAGTACCATGAGGCAGGGCAGGCAGCTGGGGCACGTACAGCCTCACCTGGGTGCTCTCAATGAGCAGCAGTGTGCCTGAGTCTTAATATCCTGAAGAAGGTCTAGGATCAGTCTTTACTTTGTTGTGTCCCCATTTCCCATAGAACAGTGTAAGGTGCCCTGGGAAAACCTGTCGTGGAAAGCCTGAAATTTCACAGAATCACAGCATTTTTAGGGCTGGAAGGAACCCCTGGAGATCATCTAGTCCAAACCCCTGCCAAGGCGGGTCACCTAGAGGAGCTTACACACCAGCTTTCCCTTCTGTTTTGAGACAGAACTGAAACCAAATGGAAAAGTTCCCAAAACACCCTCCCACTCACCGCTGCACAGTCACCGGGCCGAGATACTGACAGAGCACCTCTACAATTACGCAGTTAGTTTATCAAGGCGCGGGACCGCGGTTCAGCTCTTCACGAGAAGGTCTCCCAGCCCTCCCCCGCCGCTGAGCGCTGGCCGATCTCCTCCCCCCGCGGAGCGTGGCCGGCGGGGGCGCGCGGGGGCCGGCGGGAGCGGCGGCGGCGATGGCGATGGCGATGGAGCCGGAGCTGGGCCCGCAGTTCGAGGATTCCCTGTTCGCGCCGAGCCGGGAGCGCCGCTCGGGCGGCGGGGACGGGGCCCCGTGCGGCGCCAGGCACTGCGAGCCCCGCGTGAGGAGCCGGGGCGGCGGGAGGGGCGGCGGGGCGGGCCGGGCCGTGACGGCTCTGTGTGTGCTCTGTGTGCCCGCAGGGGTTCCACAGCGCGGCCCGTGACGGGTCTGTGGGGTCGGTGTGTGTTCTGTGTGCCCGCAGGGGTTCCACAGCGCGGCCCGTGACGGGTCTGTGGGGTCGGTGTGTGTTCTGTGTGCCCGCAGGGGTTCCGCGGCCCGGGAGGGGTCTGTGGGGTCGGTGTGTGTTCTGTGTCCCCACAAGGGTTCCGCGGCCCGTGAGGAGTCTGTGGGGTCGGTGTGTGTTCTGTGTCCCCACAAGGGTTCCGCGGCCCGTGAGGAGTCTGTGGGGTCGGTGTGTGTTCTGTGTCCCCACAAGGGTTCCGCGGCCCGGGAGGAGTCTGTGGGGTCCATGAATGCTCTGTGTGCCCGCAGGGGTTCCGCGGCCCGGGAGGGGTCTGTGGGGTCCATGAATGCTCTGTGTGCCCGCAGGGGTTCCGCGGCCCGTGAGGGGTCTGTGGGGTCCATGAATGCTCTGTGTGCCCGCAGTGGTTCCACAGCGCGGCCGATGGCGAGGAAGGCGCCGGTGGGCTCACGGGCAGCAAGTTCCGGGCGGACTGGGCGTTCCGGCAGCGGGACTTCGAGGTATTTCCAGGGCGCTCGCACGGGCCGGGGAAGTTGTGGGGACATAAATGGGGCGGTCCTGCAGTCCCCGCTGTGCTGCTCGAGGGTGAATGTACATTATGTACCGCGGCCTGCGGGTCTGGCGGCTGTGCTGCGCTTACTGCCGCTCCTGGTTCGTGCTGAACGCGGGGCAGCCGCGGGCTGTGGCCGGGCCGCGGAGCACATCTGTGTTGTGCCACGATCCATCCAAGAGCCAGCCTAGAGCAAACTGGGCAGGAACGCGGCGCTGCCCCGGAACTGATCGCAGGCAGGCGGGCGCATGGCAGCAGCTCAGCCGTGAGCAGAGCTGCTGTCTGTGGCCGGGGCAGTCATGGTCAGAGTTTGGCATGTGGGTTTCTCAGCTCCTGGGGATAATGCCGTGTCCCACAAAGGCTGTCAGATCGCTGGCACCACGTGGCTGCGGGTCACCTTTCTCAGAGCTCCCCCCGCTGTCAGAAGAGAGCTGCAGCGGCCGTCAGGCTGCTGCCGGTCGCGGAGCAGCCTCTCCCAGCTTGTCCCAGCTCTCTGCTGCCTCCGCTCCCTGCGGAAGGTTGGTTGTGTCTTTGCTGTCCGTGGATGTTGCCCGTATCCGTTCCAGCCCGCGGTGGTCCCAGACCTCTCCTCAGTGTGTCCGTCCTGAGGCTCTTCTGCCTACTGCAGCCCTAGTTGCAGGATCCAGTCTTTTGTTACCTTGTTTTCTTGTTGAAGTCAGCATCTCCAGCCCTTGTTTCAGGTGTAGCTTCTTGTTCCAGCCTATGGTTTGTGTTACAGGCGCCCTGATTTCAAAGCCCTCCAGCTGACTTCTCACTCTACTCCTTTCGCCTTGCCCATTGGATTTGTGGATTTTTTTGTGCCTCAGTTGGCACTGATTCTGTTATTCCAGCACCACTGCTGCCCTGTGTATACCTGACAGATGTTTTCTAGTCTTAGCTGAGATGTCCTGAAGGGATTCATAAAAGTGTGCTGAGAGCAGAGATGCCTCAGGCTGGGGTCAGACGTAGCTGCTGACCCTCAGGAAAAGCAGATTTCTCTTTGCTGTGGTTCCCAGTCAGGAGAGAATAACACCTCCTCTGATCTGCTAAATGGAACAGGCCATTCTTCCCAATGCTTTTCTGTTGTAGTGATTCATGTTAGAAATGTTTTCAGTTTTATTGCTAACCTAGATCACTGGTGGAATAAGAACCAGAGCTAGACTGCACATAAAATTACAGATTTGGAAGCACTGACCTTAGAAAGGGGGCTGGAAATATGTAAATGGGGGTAGTAATCTCTTCTCTCATTGTCAATAGTTTTTTGCTTCAGGATAGGCCACTTGATAGGAAATGCCAAGGACACCAGTGATCTAAGCTGTGCCCATTTTTAGGATATAGATGACTGCAGAATCTGCTTGAGATTCATAATGCCTGAACCTTACCAGGTTATATCCCTGTGTCACATAACAAGGCAAACAGGGTTGTCCTCGACCCTCTGATCCATTTTCACCAGTGGCATTTCCCCACTGGGCAGAGGGGAGCTCCCTCTTTTGCTAAAGAAGGAATGTGAGCTCAGCATCAGGAAAGAAAAATATTTCAGCCGTTTTGCAAGGAAGTATTTAGGGTGTGTCTCCTAGAAGCTCTTTCTGTTAGAACCATTAAAGTTTGCAAGGAATAATTAAATACTAATTTTGAGAGATGGGAGAATGAGCACTGCTCTTCAGTCTTCTCTCTGAGCACTTACACAAAGGGAGAGAAATCAAGATTCCAGACTTAGCTTCACTGAATACTTAATTTAATGTATTTAAATGTTAATTGGAGTCCTGGTGAGTGCCCTGAGCATTAAGCTGCAGAAGTGTTGCTCATTCTTGCCTTTTTCTGTAGCCCAATTAATATTTATTTCATGTACATTAAAACCAGCTTACAGGAATGATGGAGATTCACCTTCCTTGTGGTATTCTCTGAGTTACCGATTATGTGAGGTGAGGTACTTGCAGGTTCAAACCTTCCCATGGAGAATGTCACGGTTTTGAAACAAGGTCCCACAGATTTAGGATGAACGCTCAGATCATTGAGCTAGGGGAACGATGCCTTGTGTCACATATCACCCAGGTCAGTAGATGATCCCTTCTGGCCCAAGCCTGGTGGGAGAGAGGTGGACAGATGTGTGGTGAATCCTGCTGGGGCCTAAACATGAGTTAGAACTGAGGCTGCTCATCACCATCGAGGCTTATCTGTATAGTACTGGGGCCTTGTCTCTTGCTGGCAGAGGTAGTAGCTAAGTCTGGAGGAACAAAAGTGCAGACTTCAGGTTCTGAATTCCCTTTGTGACTGCAGTTGTAAAGAAAATGTGCTGTCAGGCTTGCTTTTAAATGCAAATCTCTCCCTGTTTTATTGGCTTTTCTTCTGTGGACACTCCTAGAAAGCCCTGTGTGAATACTCAAACTGCTTGCTCCTCTTACCTGCCAGCAACATTGCAATGAGACGGGATGTCCAGGAGGGCCAGGCTCGGTGTTTATCTCGCCTAGGAAGGCACAAGGAGGCTCTGGATATTGCAGAAAAAATGGTAAATAATGCAGTCTTTCTTTTAGGCTTTGAACATGAAAACATTGCCAGTAGTTCTTTTATACAGACCATTTTCTGGAAAAATAATTTTCATGTGTATAATCCTTCAGGATGTTCAGTGCTCAGAGTATTTGGTAAACAGAGGGTAACTGTCACTGCAGATATAATCACTCTTTAGAAATTGGAACACCCTGTACCACAATGAGCTCCCTGTGCAGGGAAACTGGTAGTCCTGGAAGGGACTAAATATCATGCTCTGCCAGGCAGAATTAATGCAATGTAATAGGAATTATAAGAAAGGGAATAAATGAGTGCTTAAATCTTTCCACTATACAAGTGGCAGTTCAAAACTCCCTTTTATTTCCATATACTTGCTGCCAAACTGCCACCGAGAAGAGTATGTAGCCACAAACTGAGTTTTTCCCATAAAGGAAAAAGTCCAGAGGCTCTGAAGTCTACTAGAATAATATTGATGCTTTTTATTTTCTATAAAAGGTATTTATACTGCAAAGAAAGGCAGCTGTAGAACACTCTGAAGGAAAATAAACAAATGACAGCATTTAGGACCTTCTTGCCTCTCAGGCTGGGACAAGGCAGCTAGAGGGAATGCTGTCAGCTTGGTCCTGGAAGATCTGTATCCCATTGTATCATTTTAAATTAAGAGCACAATTTTGTACAGTTTTAAAATTACCTTGTGGTATTTGTATATCATTATTTAAGGAGACATTTTCTTACGCTCTGAAGGATGATTCTATTCTATTCCTGTTTTTAATCTATTATCTTTTGTTTCTAGAGGAACAGCGCTACTAACACAGATCACTTAACGATGGTTCTCAACCTGCAGTTTTCCATTTACCAGGGTCTGGAAAATGTAGAAAAAAAGATCATGTGTCTGCAGCAACTGATCTGCTTACATCCTTTCAATCCCTGGTTCTGGAAGTTACTTGCTGAAGCTTATATGAGTCTTTTACAGAATTTGTCTCCATTAGTCATTCCAGAAGCAAATCTAAATCAGTCTGAAGAGGTTTGTGTAAGAAATAGCAGTTTCAAAACATCGACTGGCAGAGAGATTAATTTGCAGCCTCACAAATCAGATGGCCAGAAAGAAGGCCCTTGGTTCAGCCTTGCTGCAGAAACAAAGGGGGAGAATGCAGTGACTTGTCCCAGCAGCCAAGTGGTGAAAGAATTCCTCTGCACTTCAGGAGAAATGGAAAGGACAGACAAAGAGAAATGCACAGACTCCAAGTCCTGGAAGCAAAACATATCAAAGAAAGTTGGGATAAAAGCATGTGCCTCATTTATTAGAGCAAGGTAACTACGTATTCTTAGAATAATGTCAAGAACAATATAAAGCATATTTTTCCCCTTTGTTTTCAGTTTGCATTTTCAATTTAAATTTTGTTTCAGAGTTAGCAACACTAGCTTAGAAGCACTCTACTGTTGCTTTAGATCTAAAAATCAAAATCTGCTGAGTGTGGTGGCTGTGAAGAGTCTGAATCTGAGTGGAAAGAGTAAACCAGTGTCATGCACAGTTGAGAAGTAAAGAGTTTTTTAATGAGCTTATAATGTGAATCTTTTCAAGGAATTATGTACAAAAGGGTCTGTTCTTTAGCAAATGCTCCTGCTAGACCATTGCTGTTCCCTGGTCTGGTATTAAAGATGCAGCAGCAGAAGTGCCCCAAAGGGAAGGCATAGCCAGTCTTCCTTCTGCGAGTGCCACCTGCCTTATTTGCTTGAAGCCTCATGCTTGAGTGAAAATGTATTTTATAATAATACCCCAATCTGCATAATGGATGAGGCTGGAAAATGAACTCCGTGACAACTGATTGACAGGGCTGCATTAAAATGCTCTTGCCTTTTCTTTCCCCTCTTCCTGAAACTCTTGCATACAGCAAAAATCCCCAAAACATAATCTTTCAAAGAGATAATTAGGAACTGGTTTTGTTAAAATAATCTTGGATGGTTTTTCCCCCTCTTGCCTCTCAGTAATGTATTAGTCATTGAATGTTTTTAAAGGCATCTTATGAATGTCCAGAAATGTTTACAGAGAACACTTTATAACTGCCCAGCTGGAGCAAGATTTAAGAAATGAAAAAAAACCAAATAGTAGCTTTTAACTGTACTCAGACTAAGAGATGAAGACTTTAATTGCTACTCGGAAGAAGTTAATTGATTTAGTACTTTTATTGAATATTGAAGCTACATTTATATTAATAATTTGTGTTGCTTGTTTCAGTGTGTATGGTTCAGAACTGAGACAATTATAAACGGTGGCACTTCCTTGCTTGGCCGCACAGTTTCACTGAGTGTTACTGTGGTTTATATTTGCAGATGCACTTGTCCAGGATAAGCTTCTCCCCTGCTCAAGGCTTATGCAGGTTGTCTAATATTTTCAGGTCTGTTGGATTTTAAGTGGGATGTAGATGTGGTATAAACGTATGTGCAGGATAAGTCGCACCTTGAAAAGGGATATTAGTATTGTGTTTTGTAGGAAATAAGGTTCTCTGTTAATGCATCATGAATAATTTACTCTCTAATAGATAGTTTTGAAAAATAATGGGAGTATTTTTTGTTTAATTGTCATTGAAATTTCATTCCTTTTATGCTACATTGATGCAAATTTTGAAACAAAAATGCTTTATAAATTAAAATACTTTGCATTTTTACTTGGAACCACCAAATCATCTGCAAATTCAGTAAAGTTTTGACTGGGAAATTCAGACTTGTAAATTTTGATGTTTATAGTGTTTAAATGAAAGTTTTCATCTAAGATCTCGAGTCTTTTCCTTAAAAATGCATGCCATTATTATAGCACCAGCTTCACTTAACTTCAGTAAATGGGATAAAAACACTTGGACCCTAAAAAATTGTCTAAAACTGATACTTATCTCTGCAGTAATGCCCATTGTGAATTTCAGTGAGTTCACAGGAGATCATGCAATATGTCTCTCTGTTCCTGGAAGTGTAAAATAAGCGTAATACCTGTTAGGATTTGAGACAAATGTATAGATACCTGGATATTTCCTCTGCCGACCTGTTTTACAGTCCTTGTGTGAAGAGGACTCTGGAAACTGCCACTGTTCTTGCAGGTCGAGCGGTTGGTGATGGGGCCCTGCCTGGCATCAACCCCTGTCGTGAGCACAGCGTGTAACCTTCACCAGTTCATGGTTGTGACTTCTGGGGCACTGCCTGGAACATAAAACTGGTGAACACTTCTAGAAAGTATTCCAGGGTTGGCCTGTGTGGGGAGGATGTTTGATATTTGTCCAAACCCCCAAATTTCTAGCTTTTTGGGTTATATAGGCAAAAATGTGCTGCTGTCTTACAAGGCCATAGTAAGGACATGGGACACCTGATGACTCACAGGTCTGAGCCTCACTTTTGAATGTGTGACAAATACATGGGGACAAAAATGTTTGCAAAGAGTAACCAGAGCTATTGGCATATTGTTTTTCAAAAATACTTCTCAGTGGTTGTCATAGCACATATATACAATATTCGTAGTAGATTGATACACATGTATTGACTTCTTTGCAGTAGGCAAAAATCAGGAGGAAGAGCTCTTTTAAAGTATTAAAAGTGTTAATAACATTGTGGTTGTTTTTAGGTCTGCTGACTTACTCTTTTTCCAGCTGTGCCAATGTTTAACTGCCTTTCTCATTCCAGGCTTTTACTTCAGCTTACCCAGTCACAACAGTCATCCTTTGTGCTAGAGAATAACAGAAAAGGTCAAAAAGAAATTGATGACAAAGTGGCTCGACTTGGTTTCGACGAAAACTCCTTGCTGTTGATGACCAAAGTAAGAGGAGGATGTCTCATTGTGTGCAGGGTCTCAGTTCTCTGTGCAGACTGGTTGTCCACTAAGCATGACACTCCCCTGAGCTAATTAACTGTGCCAGGAAGCAGTGGGAATTAGGTGGGATGGGCTGTTAGCAGTGTGTTATCTGGAACTGACAGAGGTGCCTGTAGAGCCCTGGCCTGCGTCACACAGGTGGATCTCTGATCTGCTGAGATGCTCCTTTCAGGAATGTGCAGAGTTGTTAAGTTTCTCACTGGACTTGTATTTGCAGATGCATCATCACTATGCATTTCCTGGGATGCACATTTTATCTCAGGAATTTTAGATGCCCCAAAGTGAATCACAAGTTTGAAATGGAAATGAAGATTACTTTGGTTGCCACAGCAGTATTAAACACTTGCATAACAAGTATTAAACATTTTCAGAAAAAGCCAGAGACGTTCTTTTACATTTCTTTGTTCTGTTTAATGTACTGGATTCTAGTTTGAAAGAAATACAGAGCAGAGCAATATTGCATTTAATCTCTTCATAGAGACTAAACATTTTTAGTGCTATTTAAAGAGCTTCTTACTTTATATTAAAGAGCAAAAGGAAGCTAGTGAGATTCTAACTTTGCTGTCAGCATTACAGCTTTAAGTTAGTGATTGCCAAGCCCCTGCCGGGCTGCAGGCAGTCGGAGCGATGGCATCCATGAGAGGGCAGTAGCACGCAGGCTATCTCAGGGTCGGGAAGGGTTGAGAAAAGAAACTTCTCTCCTTGCTTCCCTTGCTCGGGTATGCCCCAGGAGGAGTTCAGAGTGTTGATGCTGATGCAAGGTGTGCAGAGCTGGTGTTGAGATTTCTGCTGCTATTCAGAGTGAACCCCCCCTGTGCAAGTGCAGCCAGAAACTGGAGGGACTGTGCAGCTCTGAGCCTTGGGGTCAGTTCTCCCTGAATGCAGAATGCCACGGCAGGCAACTTGGTCATGGCCTGGAAACTTCCCCAAGATGATGTGTGGTTCATGTGACAAGGGCTTTGTCTGTAAATATCTGTTATTAATGCCATGTGTGATGGGGGGTTTTCCTGCAAGTTATTTTCTTGATTGCCATCTTCTTTCTTACTCTTTTTGCAGGTTATGGGGCAGGATCTTATACCAGAAAAACTAAAAGAGGAGTTCCAGGGTGAGGTAAAATGCATAGGCCCTTCAGCATTGTCATCACTGGTAACTGCTTCAGTCACGGAATTTGAAATCAAATGGTTCGGTAATCTCCAAGATGATTTATGTCACTTTGACAGACAATTTTATTCAGATATTTATCTCCCACCTTCAGTAACCTAGAGGTTTTGTTGTATTTATTCTTATATTTCCAAATGGTTATGGCATGGTACATGCAATAAAGTTCATATTACATTTTTTAAGAATTCTTAATTGTTTTTCTTTTCAGAATAGATACAAATCTCTGTATTTAAACTCTTAACCTTGCATCCTTTTCTTCATTCACTGCCTTTTTTGTATTTAAAATAATAAGGAACACAGTATAAAATCAAGTTTTCAACTTTCAGAGGTAGCTTTCCATCATAATCCTCACCAATTTGTGCTTGAAGTGCCTGTGATTTTTTTGAGGCCTGCAATGCTGGTGGGATGCAAGCTTCCTTTCTGATATCCAATTTGAAAGTTTCTCGGTATCAGATTTGATGTTGTTGCACTTAGAGCCGTGGAACTAGCCATTTTCTTAAGTAATTTTTAAAATATTTCTTGATTAACATTATAGTAATTTCCTGTTCAGAGATGGATAACTAAAAATCTCAAATATATTTATGCTGATAAATTGTCAATAACAATAATGCTATATCTTTTAGGAAGGAAATCGAAGTAGTAAATATTTAACTTAGAACCAGGAGATTTTCTCTTTTTGAAGCCAAGTGTTTGTTGCAGGTGTAGAACAAACTGTAGTCTTGTGTTCACTGTGCTTAGATGAGAGACAAGAAAAGCTGTCAACGTTTTTTATATGTACTGAAGTTTAGTCACATCATATCCTTTGTAAAAGCCTGTGAGGAAGATCTTTGCAGTGAAAACTGGCAGTATTGTTTCTGCCTCATCCAGCTCCTTCTGTTGTGCTTTCAGCTGGTAGTGACACTCCTTTGCTTCGCTTTCTGAAGCGCTGGTGCTGTGTGCTTTGGGCTTCTTGAAGAGGGAAAAGATCCTCCTGTAGTTTCTTTCACTTGAAATAGTTTATATTTCAGACGTACATTGTGTGCTCTTCTCCCATCTTAAACTGTGAGACTTAATTTTTTTGTAGCTTTTTGTAAAAGTGTTCTATAATGGATATAGTTTAAAACTAGGAGTCTCTTAGACATACTTTGCTGCCCCTTTTCTTCATGCGTTCCTGTGTTTTCTTTCTGGAGTACTAAAGAGTGCCAAAACCTTAAATAATTCACAATTGAATGATGATTCACCATGTATGAATTGTATCCACTACTTTCAGGTGTATTTTAAAGCTCTAGGATACTGATTAGGGAACGTATCACTAATCATAGAATGGTTTGAATTGGAAGGGACATTAAAGATCATCTAGTTCCAACCCCACTGCCGCAGGCAGGAACACCTTCCACTAGAGCTCTCTGGGCAACCTGTTCCAATGTCTCACCATTCTCACAGCAAAGAATTTCTTCCTAATCTAAATCTGCCCTCGTTGAGTTTGAATCCATTCCCCCTTGCCCTGTGACTAGAGGCCCTTTTAAAAAGTCCCTCTCCAGCTCTTTTGTATCCTCCTTTATACAGGCCCCAGTAAGATTTCCCCAGAGCCTTCTCCAGGCTGCAGAGCACCACCTCCCTCAGCCTTTCCTCATAGGAGGTGCTCCATCCCTCTGAACACCTTTGTGGCCTCCTCTGGACTCACTTCAACAGATCCATGTCCTTCCTGTGCTGGGGACCCCAGAGCTGGATGCAGCACTGCAGGTGGGATCTCACCAGAGCAGAGCAGAGCAGAGGGGAAGAATCCCCTCCCTCGCCCTGCTGCCCACCGGGCTTTGGATGTAGCCCAGGGCATGTTTGGCTTTCTGGACTGCAAGTGCCCATTACTGGGTCATGTCCAGCCTCCCATCCAGCAGCACCCCCAAGTCTCGGCAGGGCTGCTCTCAATCTGTTCATCCCCCAGCCTGGATTGACACTGGGGATTGTCCTGACCCAAGTGCAGCACCTTGTCCTTGGTCTTGTTAAACCTCGTGAGATTCTTCTTGAGCCTGTTCAGGTCCCTCTGGATGGCATCCCATCCTCCAGGTGTGTCAGCTGCACCACTCAGCTTGGTGTCATCTGCAAACTTGCTGAGGATGCACTCGATCCCTCCATCCGTGTCATTGATGAAGAGATTGAACCCTTGGTGTGGTTTAGCCCTCTGCTAAGTTGACTGAAACTTCTCCAGAAAAATGGAATATTGCCGTCAGTCACATCAAATTACCTTTGATAGTTTGGTGAGTTAATGCGATTAAACCACATCCTGGTCAGCTTGTTACAAAAGATGATGACTTGGCAAGTATACTTGGGTAAGCATTAGTGCACTCATAATGTACCACAGAAGATTTGGTTTAGTCATGCGTGTGCTTTGCTAAGTTGAAATTTTTGTGTGCGTTTGTGCAGCGCTATAGTCGGGTGACAGTGAAGCCCTCTTGAAGGGCTGGGGACGCTTTTAAGACTAAGAGGTGTCGTAATTTTTCAGAAGAGACTGTCCACAATGTGTTGTAAATTAATTACAACGTTGGCATCAACAGTAGAATCTTACAGCAAAGACAGCAAACATGGAAAGCTTAATGCTAAATATGTCAGCAAAAAAATGAAACACGGACATCTCCCACTTTCTTCTTAAACTCAAGGTCATGAGTAGCCACATAAAAAGGCTATAATTTGTTTTGCCTCAGCTGTTAGGACATCAGAACACAGCTTTTGCGGAACCAGGTCTGTATAGACATTTAATGGAAACTCACCAGATTATTTGGCACCACAAATAGCATTGGAACTGTTTTAGCAGCAAATTAAATACTTGCCAAATGTTGTCATTTTGCGACTGAGATGTCCAAAGTACACAGCAGCTAGCCAAGGTGATTTGGAAACTTTCTGGTGTCTGTGCAGATTGTTTGACCTGACATTGTCTCTTAGGCTGGAAACACAAAAGTTAACTCCCCACTGGCTCCAGGAGTTAAAGGCAAGTGGTAGCTCTTAAGAACAGGCAGTATTTTCTAAAACATAGCAATAAAGTAAAAATGTTGGTTTTAACTACTGCAAAGAAAACAAGATGAATGTTGTTCCGAATGTGTTACATGGTTACTGTTCCAAAAAAACAGTGTTTATTCCACTGGGGCTATAAAATGTTCCTTTGTCCCACTTTTGCCTGGCTATCTCTCATCTCAGCTACTTCAGTTCCCCCTTTTTTGGCCTGCCTCTTCTTTTTTTGTGCCTCTTCTAACTCCAGTTTTCTGTTTCTGGTCATGTCTCAGGAGGGGCTTTGCATTTCCATTTTGCATTGAATGCCTCATTGTTGCTTCTATGTTATGCATAATTTTACATCTGCCTGTAATACATTTCTTCATGATTTGGCATTTATGATATTATTGTTGGTATTAGTACATGCGTCAGTACTCCATTCTGAGTTAAACAGCAAATTTTAGTACTGCAAATTGCAAGTGAGAATCCACTAACAGTTACCAAGGTATGATTTTTGTATTTTAACACTTACATGTGGTACAGATGCTTTGGGAAGGACCCTCTGCCCCTGGTTCCAATGCTCCTGAAATTATTGCTGTCTACAAACACAATCTTAATTACGTGTCTTGCTATGGAGTGTTTGAATGCTGCTGGCTTCGAGATGAAGGGAACATGTTAGTGCTGTAATTAGAAACATTAACACAGTTTTCATCACAGAATCATTGAATGGTTTGGGTTGGAATGGAACTTCAAAGGTCATCCAGTTCCAGCCTTCCTGCCTGGGGGGTTGGCAGGGAACCTTCCACTAGACCAGGTTGCTCAAAGCCCCATCCAACGTGACCTTGAACACTGCCAGTGATGGGGCATCCACAACTTCTCTGGGCAACCTATTCCAGTGCCTCACCACCCTAATCGTAAAAATTTCTTCCTTGTGTCCAGTCTAAATCTACCCTCTTTCGATTTAAAGCAGTTAGCCATCATCCAGTCACTGGGTGGGCATTCACCTTGGCCTGCTGCCAGGTGCCCACCCTGATGCTCTATCACCCCCTCCTTCTCCAGCACCACGGGGAAGGAGAAAATAAGATGGGGAAAAAAAAGACCTGTGGTTCACAATAAAGGCAGTTTAATAGAGAAAAAGCAAAGGCTGCACAAGGAAACAAAGGAAAACAAAAATTTATTTGTTCTCTTTTTCATCAGCAGGCAGTCATTACAAAAATGAGGAATCAAGGGTTGTAACATGGAGTCCTGCTTGTGCTCCCAGCCTTTATTGCTGGCAGTAGCAAAGGGGTTTTTGGTAGTGCCAGTTTCTCCTGCCTTCTGGTACACATACACAAGCTAGATGAAAAATGCAAGCACACCCATTTTGATAGCAGCGGTGAGCTATCTGGTGAGTGTGGTGACACAGGCAGTACTGGGTGAGTTCATCCGATTGCCGTTGCAAGATCCCCATCCCCTGGGAAGGCACTAAAACTGGGGCCAGCATCAGTCATTGGGGGGTTCAAAGGGTAAGATAAAATGGGGTTCACTGCTGACAGAAATTCTGGGAAACTAGAACAACATTGACAGTACTTCAGACTCCCATCAAGCTGGATGTAATTCTGTGTCAGGACGAGCGGCTAGAGCTCTGGAGGGGAGATCCTCTGTGCACTGGCCCTGGGGAAGGTCTTTTGATATGAGTCAGCTGACCTTCCTGCCTCATATGTGATACAGTGTAAGGCAGACTGCCTCATATAGCAAATCCCTGCTCACTACTCCCCATCAGCTTCTTGTCCATCACAGGACAAGTTGGAAATCGTTTCCAAGATCTGTTCCTCCATCACCTACCCTGGGATGGAGGTGCAGCTGGCAGGCCTAGTAAGGGTCCTGGAAAAAGAGTATGGTGTGCAATGGTTCAGGAAGGAGGAACACCTGGATGGTCTTTGTTTTCTAGGAGGAATAACAGGGTAAGACCAGGGGACTGTCCTTCTCACAAAAGAAAAAAAAAAAACAAAACAAAACCAAAAAAACCCCAGCAGCCTGTGGAATAACAACAGACAAGGAGAAGGCTGAAGTACTCAGTGAATTTTCTGCGTCAGTTTTCACTGGCAACCTCTCCTGCCACACCTCGAGTGGATGGCTCTCAAGGCAGGGACTGGGGAAGCAAAGTCCCTCCCACTGTAAGAGAAGAGCAGGTTTGGAAGCACCTGAGGAACCTGAACATACCCAAGTCTCTAGGACCTGGTGACATTTGTCCCAGTCCTGAGGGAATTGGCTGGTGTAATTGCCAAGCCACTCTCCATGGTATTTGAAGTCATGGAAGTCAGGTGAAATCCCAGGTGACTGGGAGCAGCCTGTGGGAGAAACAATCACTGAAATGCTCCCAGGTGCAGAGGAAGCAAGCACAGGGAATGTCCTCAAGCACCTCTGGGTGCTTCCAGTGTGAGCAGCAATTGCTGGTGGGATCCGGTGGGAGTCATATGGCCAGGATGCACATTCCGAGCCACTTTAATGGGCAGCACTTGCTCACAGGACACCAGCTGAAAGACCTGCAGGGCTAGTTCAGGCTGGGGAAGGGACATGGGGACACTCTGGAAAACCCTGGCCAAGCCCAGCCTATTCATCCAGCCTAGTTCCAGGGTGTGAACGCAGGGGCAGCTGTGGGTTGACAGTGCCCCGCAAACATCCTTTCCTAGCACAGGACAGTCCCTTGGGGAGTGGCACTTGCCTGCTCTCTGCTCCCCATGGTGAGGACATGCACAGAACCAGCCCTGACAGGAGTGTCCCCATCGCTGCCACCACCAGTGGTGCTCTGAGATGGCAGAGTAGCCCTCCAGAAAGCCCTGGGGCTTTTCTTGAACTCTGCAGGGGCCCACATGGGGACATAACTGCGCTCCAGAGTGCTCTGAGGCCTCACCTGGGTTTGCAGGGCCTTGGTGCCCTCCACAGGTCCTCCCATTCTAAAAAAGTCTAAACATCCCCTAAAAACATCACTTTTCATTAGAAATTTACTTCTGTAGATAATCTGGAGGTTGGTATAGGCTACATTTATTTAAGCTTTCTAGCCCCACCTAGATCATCTTCCTTCAAGATAGGACTAAATAGGACTAAATAGGGGGGAAGCACGGGAATTCAACAGGTCTCAGCAAAACCCTGATGAGATCCTGAATCACTATGGAGGGTAATTAGTGGCCTTGGCAGGGTGTGTGCCCAGAGCTGGGTGCAGCACTGCAGGTGGGGTCTCACCAGAGCAGAGCAGAGGGGCAGAATCCCCTCTCTCCCCTGCTGCCCACGGGGCTTTGGGTGCAGCCCAGGGCACGTTTGGCTTTCTGGCCGCGCACGCACAGTGACAGCTCATGTCCAGCACACCACCCACCAGTATTGCCAAGTTCTCCTCGGGGCTGCTCTCCATCCCTTCATCCCCCACCCTGTGCAGGTACTGTGGAGTGCCCCAGAGCAGGTGCAGGGCCTTGCACTTGGCCTTGATGAACTTCATGGGGTTCACGTGGGCCTCCAGCCTGTCCAGTTCCCTCTGGACAACATCCCTTCCCTCAAATGACTCACCTGCAGCACTCAGCTGGGTGTCATCCTCAGACTTGAGGAGGGTGCGCAGTGTGGAGGCAGAGTTATCAGAGCCCTTCCCTTGCCAGATGGACAGGGCAGGTCAGCACCTGCCGTGGCCTTCATGACATTCTGCAGCTGCCTATAAACGGGCTGCCCTTTATCATTAAGTGATCACGCTTGTAGAGGCCTGTTAGGATTTTTGGCATAACTCATTGCTGAAATTGTAAACTGATTGTTTTCCATCAAAACTGAAATTTCATTCATTTGATGTTCATGTTCAGATGTTGTCTGAACCAACACAAGCTGTTTCTCTCATCCAACTCAAATAAACTATTAACTCACAGTGGTCCTTTAGGACTATTAGTTTGACCCTTATCTACTTAACATTAGCTGTGTTCTCCAAAACTTTTGTAGGCAAACTGTCTTGCCCCACAGAGATGAAAAGAGCTCCTTCATGGACTTCACAGGTCATAGCCTGAGGAAATGAAGGTCTACAAACTTCTCCCCACATCCCCCTCTGTACCACCCCAGCTGAGCCACAACAGGATCAGTGAACTGAACCACATTTAGAAGGAAAATCTTAATTATCCTGTTAGGATACCTTAATTCCGTGTTTGTTGATTTCAGAAGAAACAAAATGTGTTTCCTCTTCATCTGGGTTTTGACTGCATGGGATTCATTCAGCTTTTGAAAGAGAAGAGAGTAAGGTGTACAGGGCAAGAGAATATGAAGAAACAAAAGTCTTCTCTTTTATTTGAATGGTTGCTATATTTGGATAATTAAGTAGAATTATCATAGGAATGAAAATCAAATTTCCCTTCTTCCCAAGGAATCCAAAAAATGTTGCTATGTACAGAATTTACAATTATATGCAATAGTTGATTATTATTCTGGACTCCAAAATTTTATATTACCCGTTAAAACACCCATACTGAAGCTAGAGCAGGATGTGGCCATCCTGTACCTTTCAGAATGTCCTTTAAACTTCACTGGTATGCTTCCAAAATGATTGCTCTTCCAAGGATGAGAAACATTCTTCACCTCCATACAATTTTCATCTTCCACAGTCTACATAATTAAACTGTATTCCTTTTTGAGCAGGTGAGAAGTCAGGGAAAACAAGCCAGAAATGCAAGTGTGTTTAGGGTTCCGTTTTCTGTTGGAGGCAGATTAAAGATGATACAAAGCAGGTGTGAAGAAAAATTACTGATAAATCAACAGCTGTTAGGCATCTTGGTAACTTTGGATGGAAATCCTTTGTTTCATGGATTTTCTTACTTTTGCTTACAGAAGCTTCCTTAGTTTCATGGATTATTTGGCAGAAAGTTTTTCTGGTTTGGTTCAAGCTGCTGAACCTCTGTAACTCCCTTTGTAACTGTAGTCCATGGGCACTACAGACACCCAGTTTATCTTTAAAAACTAGAGACCGTGAAGAACTCAGCAATATCTCTAACTTCAGGTTCAATCAAATAAACAAAGAGAGGATTTCAAAGCTCCACGTGCAATTAAATTAATTGAAACTCAGTCCTGGTGTGTTACTAGTAGGACTTTGTTCTTTAACTCAGCTTCATTTTCCAGTCTGAACCTTCACAGCTGCTCTGCAATGAGGAAAGTTGCCCTGAGCTGGTATAATTGGAAGTTTGGAACCAAGTGTGCTGGGACACACTGCTGCTGCTGACAAGTGGAAGTGAACAAACGGTTAATGTGTCTTCTGTAAGTGGAACTGTTGGTCTCAGTCCATGTCTTAGGTGCCAGGTCCCTTCCTAAGAATCCTTGGGAACAGCTGTCCTTTCAGTGCAGCTGAAGCAGAGAGAGTTCCGAGACAGTGCAGTGGCAGGACCTGTGCTTCCCTGCCAGCCTGAAGGGAGTCCCCCGAAATCAAGATTAAGGTTTGATGACAGCACAAAGGTCAGCATTGTCTCTGTTTGCCAGGGAAATAGCAGCCTTCAGCCTCCTTATTAAAGTCCATAAAATGCATAGTAATAAACTGTGCCTTTCCCCCTTTCAGTTGCCTGGACATAAGGAAAACAGTTACTGTACTTCTGGTACAGAAATATACTGCCACGGGCAGGTGATAGGCAGCAGTAGTGTTCTACTGTGAGCAGCATTATTCAGATGTGTTCTTCCTGGGATCCTGATACACCTGAGGTTCACACATTAGCAGGCTTGGGTTTTTAATCAGGGAAATGAGGCATCCATAAGCAGCAAAACAAGAGGCTTGAAATCTCATTTTGTATTATACAGAACTTCTATATTCATCAGTACACAAGTGATTGCTAAACAGGTCCTCACTACATTTACTTGCATTTCCAAACAAGGTGGTTATTATGCAAACAGGTTAGCTTTGTGGAGGCATCTCCAGGAGGAGTTTAACCCTGTCCTGTTCTGTTCCTCTTGCCTGAGTCTTATAGGCCTGTAAATGTTCATGTTGTTATAGGGAACGGCGGCGTTTTCGGCCATGTATTGTGGCTGATAGTAGTTAGGCTGAATGGCATTCTGTGCAGGCGGAGGCGTGAAAGAGACATAGCTGTGGAAGGAATTGACTCGGTGCAGAGGTGACTGGGGGCTGAAGTTGCTGTTGAACATGAGAGCTCTTGGGGTCTGCTTGGTCTGGTGGGTGCTGCCAGCCGAGAGGCTGCTGAAGGCGTCGGAAAGGGTGTTGGCGCTTCCCTCGTCGCTGAAGGGGAGGCTGCGCGGGGGGGCCCAGCTCCTGCTGAACAGGAAGGGGAGGCTGCGCGGGGGCGACTTGGGGCCCCTCACGGGCTTGGACAGCGCGTACAGGTGCCGGAACTCCTCGTCAAACAGCTCCACAACCTGGCCCGTGAACTTGGAGAGGAGGTTGCGGTGAACCTGGCCACACAACCACGTGAAGCTGGAGGGAGAGACAAGGTATGGGTTAGAGTTAACGCCAGCCATCAGCAACTGCAGATCCCCCGCAGGGGTGATGCGAAAGGCAAATGTGTTTTACTGCTGAAGCTTCTTGTCTAAACACAGGACGAAGATGGTGTCGCAGTTGAATTTCAGGTCAGCTCACATCAGCGCTCTTTGACTTGGATCAATCTTTGTTATTGCAGCTGCCTCTAAAACCTTCAAGAAACCTTGTAAAGTTATGCAACCTCCTAAAGGGAGTGGTGATCCAGATCCACTGCAGGGATGAATGTCAGATACAATACCCAAGGTTTGGATGTCTGTTCCATGGAAAGGAGTTTAGACTCCTCTTCTGGGTACCTCTCTTCCATGAACAATGCTTAAATTCAGGTTTTGCCATGTCTTATCTGCACACACATAAATTGTACCTTGTACCCAGCAGCATGCCATGCCACTTGGTAACTCTCAACCACTCCAAGTGACATCAGAAAGACTAGGGAAGAAGAACCATCCTTTGTTTTCATTTTTCCATAATCTTTCTGCATTGGTCAAGAGAAACACATAAAACCCCAACCTTCCTGTCACATCCCACACCACAGAACAAGCCGCCACACCTGACAAATGCTTGTTTTCTTCACTACAGAGAAAATGAAATTATAAATATTTCCTATAGCATTTCCAAAAATAAATGTAATTCTATAAGGTAAGGGAGAAACACCACAATAGTTTTAATTCTGGTAGTCCAGACACACCTTAGGATAACCCATAGCTTTTAAATTATTTTTCTTTTATGTGCTTCCCTAATCCACTCAGCAAACATAAATTTGTGCTTTTACAAAACCACAAGCCAGCTTGATTGTGTTGTGCAGGCTGCCGTGTCTGAGCAGCAGCAGCACCAATAAAACACGCATAGTTGAGAGAATGAAATGTAATTACTCCCTGAGCTGACCAGGGCTTGAGCTGTGCAGCAGAGGATACAGAGCAGCAGTGGATGTGAACCGGAGGTTATTCTGTATTGGCAAAACTGCCACGATTATTCCTGCGTGATTTTATTAGCTATGCTGGATTTGCACAAGGACTTCTGAGAGCCAGATTTGGCTGTAGGTGTGTGCACTTAAGATCTTGTTCTTGTCATGTTTTGATGAAATTCCTGTGAAGCTCAGTGGGACTGACAGCCTGTGCTAATACTGAGGCAGTAAGACAGGCAATTTACATCTGCTTGTCCAGAGCATTCCTAAAGAGGGTTAGGTTTTACAGTGGTTTTATACTGTTGCTTCAGGAGCAGGGGGAGGAGTGAAAAAATCAATAGTTCAATGCCATGGGGCACCCATACAATATATACCGTATGTTTTATGATTAGACATGAAAACACACAGCAAGTTACCAGAATACAGGTACTTCTCATCCACTGAGTTCAAATCATTCTAAACATGGACAGAACCTCGGGAGCCAAGGTAAAGAGCACAGCAAGCTAACTCCCTGCTGGATGCGTAACATCTGCTGTGCCAGCTCAACACTGCCTTTATTCACTAAGCAGTACTCTCTAAACCATTGCATGTCCTTCATCTTGTTAAGGACACACAAAATCAGGAAAAAATACAAAAGTGCACACAATTAGTCTAGGATATCTACACTGAAGGTTACAAACTCATGAAATGGCTTAGGTCTAAAGTGTCGTGTTTATATGCTAGAGATGCTTCTAGTTTATAAAAGAAAATTCAGATGGAAATAACCAATTACACTTGTAAATGGCTTTTAAAAGCCTAACAAAATCAGAGGAAAAAACCTGTTTTGCCCAATTTTGATAATTTACTCCCACATGTAACTTCCCGGAGTACCTGAGGGACAGACACCAGTTTGTGGATCACTGATCTTATCTGTAACCCTTGTAAACAGAGAAAATCAGATCAAATTAATAACCCAGAGATTCTCCAAGAACTGATGGCAAATGGGTCAGCTCAAAGTTACAAGGTAAGATCTTTATGATTTTAAACAAATGCTTGTGGACTTGTCATGTAGTGAGTCACAGCAACTTACATTCTGTGCACTTTGCTGAAGAACAAAACAGAACTTGGCATAAAAGACTTAACAGGTTTTCATTAGCTTAATTCTAAGAGAAAATGCATTGTTTAGGTTTTAGGCCCTGTTTAGCTCCTTTGTTTATAATTCTGAGTGCTCAGAGAAGTCTGTTATTGTCACCACCTGCCCAGAGGGATCGTTTTTCTCCCAAGTTTTTTTGAGTGAGGCCCATCAGAAGAAAAGAAAGCTCAAAGAAGTGATGCCTGGCTTGGGACCAATGCTAGATCACAAATTCAGTCATTGATAGATACTTCTCAGCCATCTTTCCAGGGCTTTGTCCTATGTCCTGTTACAGACCCTCTCATTATGATTGTCTCAATCCAAGCCCACCTCTCCTGTCCAGCACTGGACTTGTTTTATATTGAGTGTCCCCTCTGCGTTGCTGGAACTGCAGTTCACTAGGGATATTCTCATCCCTGTGTTTGCAGTGTTGCAGCAACGTGCAGCGCAACACACATGGAATCTGACAGGGAAGGAAGGACTGGGGTTTTCAGCTGGGCTCAGGCTTGGGTTAACCTACATGCTGGTGTTGCCTGCTGGTGGATAACCTGTGTGTGAGAAACCTGCCCCACCTGAACCGAGGCTCTTGGCAAAGCATGTCTGTGTTAGTTGTTAGATACTGACTCGGAAGAGGCCAGTGGCTTTCAAAGTGGCAGCCAGGGAGATACTCAGCTCCCCGGGGATCAAGGTCTGTGCTTTCTGCTGTTCCTGAGCATTCTGAGTTCATGCACTATCTGATTTAAAATTAATTTTAAAAAACTGAATAACAGTTATCATAGGTTGAGGTAGAGAGACACAGAGACAGCAAAAAG
This sequence comes from Acanthornis magna, assembly GCA_036785705.1. Classification (NCBI taxonomy): domain Eukaryota; kingdom Metazoa; phylum Chordata; class Aves; order Passeriformes; family Acanthizidae; genus Acanthornis; species Acanthornis magna. Next base: position 3,999,149 of record JAWUZG010000119.1, on the reverse strand, counting down.
AAATATTGCATCCTAATCCCTCACCACAGACACTGAAAATAAAAATTGAGAGTAAAACTGTAACCTAAACCACTCATGCCTGCACTTGTGCTGATGTGTGCAAACAGCCTTCAGAAGCTTCTCAGCTCCAGTCTGCCCCACTCAGCAGGACCACACTTATCCACACTGACCCAAACAGTGATTTTTTAATGCACTTTTAAAAAACACTCCAGAGCTGGAGATGTCACATACTTGGGGGTGGTTCCTTTGCCTCTAGTTAATTGTCTTTGTTAATTCAGTCTTTGTTATCCATTAGGCTACTATATTCGGTCCTGAAAAACTTTGTGAAACAGTGAGCCAGAGCCGTTTCTAGAGCAGTACGTCCTGAAGGGTTATTTTATTTCCTCAGCCTGTCTCCCCCCCAGCTATTACAACACCATGCAGAGCACAGCACTTAGGTGAAATTTGGTGTTGTATTTTAAAATCTTTGTATCAGTTTTGAGATCTACTCCAATTTGATTTCCAACAAATGCACTGCAAAAGAGTTTGGGTCTGTTTCACTCAACATCATTCTTGTTTACACCTGAAGAGGTTGGTGGAAAAGATTTAGGCATAACAAAAATCGTTCAGATTAATAAAGTGAGAGCTAGCAAGAAATGCCACATACTGATAGCAGCTCTAACCCATGTGAATTGCAAACTGGTGCGGAGCATGCTGTAGTGTATAGATTTGTTCCTCACCACTGTCTCTGCTTGCTGGATGCAAATTTTGCACTTTGACAAGGTTCTTGAGAGTAGAAGATTTTCAACAGCAGTAGAGAAAGACAGAAGTGATTGCAGAGGACTTTGAGGGGGTTTTTTAGTATTGAATGATAAGCCAAAAGGAAGCATCTTGGTCAAAGAAAGTAGATCTTGTTCTGTCCTTCTCCCACACATTTTTCTTCTCTCTACAAATCTGCCATTGCATTTCTACACATCTTTGATGAGGAATTAAAAAACACCCAAAGTAACAAGAAAACAAAAGAGCAGTCCTCTGAGTGTTCACTTATTTTTGTCTGACGGTTCATTTGGAAATGGAATAAAAAGTGGACGCCTTCTCTGTGTACATCTGAGCTCCTGCAGCCCATCCCCACCTATTCACCTTTTCCTTCATTATTGTAGTCTGTAATCTTCCTGGTGGCACGGTTTTATCCAACCAGAGGCATTTAAGCTTCCAAATCATAAACTGGGATTAAGAAAAACAATCCCATCCTTTAAATGAAAAAATCACCTCTTGTTTTTTTGAACCTGTGATTTCTAGGATTCACTTGGTCATTTGTGAAACTTATCTATGTAGCCATGATGCTTAGAAACTTCATTTATTGGATGCAAGCTCAGACTCTCCTGAAATTCCCTGACCAGAGGATCTAGGATCTTAATTAAAAATTCAGTTATTGAGATGCTATATCCACTACCTGAAATAATTATGACAGCACAAACCAACCAACCAACCAACCAACCAACCAACCAACCAAGAAAATTTTTAAAAAGGAAAAAAAGTGGAGGTACAGCAATTATGTAGATATATACTGCCTACCTATTAATGAAACACAGGGAAAAACAGTAAGTCTCTGAAGTATTTCTGTTTTATCTTTAATCACTAAATTTGTCATATGAAGAACAAATCCTCAGATAAGCTGAGTGACACATGCTATATTAAGGGATCCCAAGGGAGACAGAAATGTATCATGTCTCATGATCGCAGCACCTGAGAACCCAAACAATGAGGAAAGCATAACATTAAGCTGTACACATTTCTAGTTTTGCCCCAGGGCTGCACTGGCAAAGTTGTTTACATTAGTTTCTGAACACTTAAATTAAAACCCATGTTCCATAAAGAACTAATAGCAGCTTTAACGCAAGTTAAGTGGATTTCTGAAAAATGACACATATTTGAAAACATAATGTGTTTTTTGTTAAACAAAAACTTCTTACCTTGTACAAAAACCTCCATGGCACTTTTTTGGGATGAAGTATTAAAAATCATAAAAGAATACCTAGACATGAACTGCAATGGCTTATCTCACCTGTAGGATCCAGAGAGCACGTATCTCCAGTCAGAGATAAGAAATTTTTCTCGTATTTGTCCTGAAAATTTCCTGCCTGATTTGGCACAGTAAACCTCTCCAGTAACACTGCGGACTGAAATATTCTGTAAATAAAAGTAAAATTGAGTGAATTACATCTCTTTTTAATTAAAAATCAGACAGGGTGAGCCCTTTCCCCCCACTGCCTTTAGCTCTTCACGGCCCCAATGTCAGATTTCTTCATGGACTCTCTGATGTGATATTTGAAGGTTTGTGTCCAGGGGAAACCTAGCCAAGGTCTCTCGCTTGCCACAGGGTTACTTGTTTCCCTGGGAATACAAACCTACATAGAAGCTCGTGCAGATGGAGCTGTGCTGTGTGACAGTAACTGACCCTACCCCAGCCAAAAGGAGCACAGGATGTGTCCACAGCTGGGAGCAGCCTCCACTGACACCCCAGGAACAATTTGCTGGAGCTGTACTCCTTTGATTTACATTGGCTGTGGCATGACACAGTAGGGCAAAACCTCTGCTCCTCCAATCCACCTGGGCCTGCAAGGACACGTGCTGCTCTTCTGGAGCAGCCCAGGCAAATACTGTCCTTCGGGATGAGATGCAGGTGCACGTGTGAGGGGAGCAGCAGGTCAGTTTGGCCCATGGGATGCTGTGCACTGTCCTTGTACCTGAGCAAGTGCCTTTCAGGGCCTGACTGCTGTCCATACAAACATTGCAGAATCAAGGCCTTAGGAAATGAGTGGCACCAAGGATTTGACTTGCACATTGTGGAAGCCTATATGCTGCAGCAGCAGACTTACAATAAATAGCACAGGCTTGTTTTTCCTTAGGAGTGAGCATTTACAGATGTGCACGCAGTTATGAACATGCTTTATTAATTTCAGCTTCTTCATATATTTGGGATGGAATTCAGCTGTTGAAAAACAGGTGTTCAGTGTATGTAAGATGCCCTCAGGTCTCCTGCCCACAGCTGCCATTCCAGAGGTCTGTGGCCTCTGCAGTATCACCCAGGGATGTGCCACAGGTGCTCTACAGCATCTCAAGCAACAACCAAAATGATCCCTAGGAGGGGTTCTTTTAAAGCCAGTTCCCTCTGACAGAGATGAAGGCAGATTAAACTAACAGCCAGCTAAATTTGAAGCATTATCTTTAAAGAGAGCTTTAACACATTTTATCAGAAACCACCCAATGCAACCAAGCTATGGCCATGCAAAAGAGCTTTGTGCACCTTGTCCCCATGGCTGCTAGACCACACGCTGCAGAGCTATTAAACAGAAGCAGCTCTAATGCTTATGTTAGATAATTCTACTGTGAAACATAAGCTCTGTTTTAAGACTTGAGAGCCAAGATTAGTTTCATCTGGGGACCCAGTAGAAATGCCTTACCTTCCTATAATATCCACAGGAAAACATAGGCATCTTCAAAGAGGAATTGGGTGCGCTAACGCTACCTCAGGAAATCTCTTGCTCCCTTTTAATTGGAAGGTGGATTGACCCTAGCACAACCATGCTTCTAGCTCAGAGTGCCTGAAGTTAGGCAGACAAATCTCAGCCTAATACCTTCACAGAGCCACAGTACCTTGAAGAGATCCTCAGAAATTTGCAACTTGTCGCACATCTCCGAGAAAAGATCTATACTGCCATGATCGAGCAACAGGAAGACAAAGACCATGCGCTTGTTAGCTGCCTCCAGCAGGTCACAAAGAATCTCAGTGTCTGTGAACACATCCATCACGATAGCTAACACCTTCAGAAAAAGAGCAGAGGCATTAGCAGAGTCAATTTCATAACTTAAGGTTGCTGTGAGGACACTGTGATGTAGTTTATTTGTTTTAAAAAATATTCCAACAAACACAAATATTCAGTTATATATGGATATTTTTTCTGGTTTTCTCCCTAAGTGCCTGGATCACTAAATTGATGAAACACGTTGTTTTGTTGTTTTATTGTTCATATAAAGCCAATATAACACACAATATATAACCCAAGATGACCCATGAATTTGTAGGTGAGAATTCAGCACTAGGAAATATATTGAAATAATAATTGGAGAATGATAAGTTAAAATAAAAGACCATAGCCTTTGTCAAACGGCTGACTAGATGTCATAAGCCGCATGCATTCAGCAAGAATCCCTGGATGATGCTTTCTCTTTTATGACTTACACCTGGACAGCCCTGGCTTTAAAGCCTCACTCTGTTGTGGTGGGGCGACAAAATCCAACAGCTACATCTGTTATTTCTTAGAAACACAAATTTATAAACTAACTGTTAGAATTTGACCACACATCCATGCTCCCCAATTCACACCTGGCAGAACAGTGTGTAAAAGTCTCAGGACTGCGCATCAAAGCCCTGACAACAGTTTAAATGCACAGCCTGCAGCCAGCGTGGATCAAGGGAACTGTAAATGTGATATAAAACCAGTTCCATACTAGAAAGTGCTGGTCTTGTCTGATATCTGCTATTGCCCATGGAAAGGGTCAATTCAGCCTGGCTGACTTATCTTCAGGAGGTTCTTGTTTCTCCACTGACTGGAGAGGGAACTTTTGATAACTGTGCTCATATGAGGGATATCACCTTCAATCAAAACCAGCTTTACAGCATCTCTGCAGATCTGTCTTACTAATTGCTTCCAGATTGCACTGAATCTTACTCCAAAGCCTATGCCCACACCTAAGAGCAAGCCTATTCCCCTTGCCACCATGAGGATATCCTACAAGACCAGGCACATCCTGTGCAGCCAGCATCCTCTTCAGGCAGCCAAACTATTTGTGGAGCAGTGAGGATCCCACACTTCAGAAAGAGCTTTGCCATGGCTTGGTAAGCACAATTATGTCCACTATCTCACATCCACACTTCCTGTTAACGCCCCAGCTCCAGACCATTCTCTCTGCTACTGCTTTTCACCACCTGTTCCCAGTTTATATTTCTGCACCTTACTTCCCTCTCTTTTTTACAGTACTTTTTGCTCCTTTAGCCCAAATTTCATGATTTGCACCAATTCCACAAATGTGTTAATATTATAGTATCACTTGCCAATCCTTTGCCATCTGAGATCGTCCATAAAAAAAGTCTTTAGTTTGCTATTTTTAATGCATATATCAAATACTAGGCTATCCAGGATGCACCTTCACCAGATGCTAATTAATAAATGCTGTCTTTGGAAAACTGTGCTCAAAAAGCAGTTGACAAATTTATACTGTTAGTGTTGCTTCAGCACACTCTTGTTAAGTAAATTAGATGATTAAGAAGGTCATGTGAACCATGGGGTTTTATTACATTTTCCAATTTTCTCCTCCAAGTTTCCTCTTGTCGGGACAGAGAATGGCTCTGAGGTGATGCTTTACCCAATACCTGTCATTCCAGAGACATTTCCTCTGTTTCTGCATCTTTCTGATGCCTCCAACTTAAAATGACTGATCTGTAATTCCCCTGATGTGTTAAGCACTTGTAGGCTTTGACAGAGCAGTTGCCAACGGGGATCCTTCTGCCCTGCCATTACACTCTGTGTTATCAGGCCCAGCACCTGCCCTTGCAGGGGAATAACAAAGCGGAAGGAATCCTGTGGTTCCAGAGGGCTCAGAAGTCTGTGCTGGGCAGCACTATTACATCTTGGCTTGGCTCCTGACCATTCCTGGGTGAAACTCCTGGTGCTCTTTCAAATTTATGTAAGGGGAAAACTCGTGGACGATGGTAAATACAGGACCTGAAGTATCAATTTTTTTCCAGGAAAACAAGAGAGCTGCTAGAACACACATGACAGCAGCTTTCTGCCCCCTCCTCCAGCTGCTCAGTTTCTGTTTTCCCAGGGTGTGGGCAGCCTGCCTTTGGCTTGTGTGTGTCACTTCTGTGGCCCCCATCACCTTTATGCAGTCAGGGGCATCACTGGCACATTTCCCACGTGCCAAGTTACACTGCAGTGTCTCTGTATGGAGCCCACATGACATTTTAACTGATACATGCAACATATTGGGATGAAAGGTCTATTTTCTGAATAATTTCCTTCCTCTGGTGATGGCTGCTGACATACCAGACACACCTGCCTTTCTTCAGCCTCCCCTTCACTCACATCTCCCACAAATCCCCTCGAACAATTCCTAATGGTTGAGAGCTCTCTTAGGCTTAATTCTCATTAATGGGGCAGTAGTCTGAACAGATCAAACAATCCTGCTGGGGGTACATGAGAAGGGACAGAGCCAAGCTGCCCTTTCTATAGTATACTCAATCCACTGGGTTTATAGGAGGTCAGAAGAGAGAAGAGGGAATGTTTTTTTTTCAAGCCAACAACATAAAAAAAGTATTTGAGTGAGTTAAAAGAAAAATAAAAAAGCACTGCCTGTGCTCAACAACAGGCTCTTCACAGCCACTTTGTAGTGTGAAGCTACAGTGCAATGCACAACACTGCCTTGGATTAAACACCGTGCTCACCTGACCTTTTTAAGAGCAAGAATACCACAGAGTGCAGAGGGAACAGCAATTCTCTCCCCATACCTGAGTGGTCTTGTGGATGTACCGGCGTATGATGTCTCTGATGTTGCTGTTTTTCTCTGTTTGGAAATACACAGTGGCAGTGGATTTTTCCTTTAAATAGGGCTTCTCCGCTGTAATCCATGTGTGGAGCAGAGCCGACTCACTGCTGTCAGAAATGGTGGGGAAGTAGGTTCCTGAAGGCAGTGACCCGGCATCGTTCTGCTTTGGCGCGGCCGCCCCGTCCGCACCCGGGGACTCCTGTGCATAGTAAGACTCCCTGGCGTTATCCTTGATGTACTGAGCTTCCACCGAGGAGAGGAAATCCACCTCGCCCTCTTTGCTTAGAGTTTCGAGGTACGAGTCCGTCCCACCATCCAAGAAGGCGTCGGTAGCCAATCTAATGCTTTCGTTGTGGCTGAAATCCACTTTTGTCAACTTCGGGGACTGGTTCTTGATATCCTCCAGCCTTTTCCTTATCTTGCCCATGTGTCTGGGGTGGTTCATGGCTCTTTGTCGCAGCAGCCGATCTGCCGGGCAGGCACCATGCATATGCGTGCCACAGGCAGTGCAATCGTCCTTGTTTGGGGACTGCATTCTGGCATGAAATCGCCTCGGCTGAACGAATTAACTATGAATAAAAATAAAGAGATCTTATTACCGCAGGCACATTCACACTCCCTGAATTCGTCTGTACAATTATCTTCAAAACAAACCTGAAGCTTGCTTCTCAGGTGGTGGTGTACTCCGGCAACAATCTGTTTCCAGATGGGACACAAGTGCAAAGCTGATTAGATTGCTTATCTGAGAGGCACCCACCTCAGCCCCAGGGCATACGAACGATTCGAGTCCAATTTACCACGGCCGTCGGATTCGATTGTATTTCCCTTCCTGTCGCATCCTGTGAAATATGAGTGAGGAAAGCACTCAAGCAAAAGCAGGTAGGCTCCCAAGCATCATTGCACAATCTTCAAAACAGCTTGAGGCTTCTCTCTCTTCCCATAGTATTCGTTACGGAGAAAAAACAGCTCTGATGTTGAACTGGAACAGAGACAGCAGCCATGTCCATGGCTACAAAACAGCAAAAAGGGTCATGGGCTCTCTTCTGCACCTACATGCTGCCAGGCAGGCTTAAAAATAGATGTGAACTTCGTCACTGTGCCATGTCCGGAGTATGTTGCTATTACCATAGACGATTCACTCACTTATTTCTTTAAAGCTTTGTGACTACGCCATCCTATTAAAAGAAAAATACCCCTTCCCAAACATCCTGAATATTACGTGGAGGGAGGGTTGTGAGCTGGCCTCAAAGCATCAGAAATACAAACACTCATCACTTGATTGTGCACATTTAGGGCTGTTTGGTTGGGTTATGCTTTTTTTTTTTTTTTTTTTTTTTTTTTTCCCAGGCTGCAGCTTCTGGAGTCACGTTGTCCCCGTGGCAGCTCTGTGCTGTGTCATTAGGTGGATGGGTTGCAGCGGGGTGACAGGCCAGAGCCTGGGGGCAGCCGGGCCGGCTGGGCTGACCCGGGAGAGGCGGGGCGGGAGCGCACCTGCCCGAGGTGTCCATACCTGTGTGCGTGCCTGGCTGCAGAGCCACGTGTGACACACTTCCCTCACACGGGCTGGGCTGGCCCTCGCCCCACGCAGCTGTGTGCCCATGGCCGCTGTGCCACGGCTCCGGAGGGCACCGAGGGGATCCAGAGCCAGCCTGGGCTCCGGGAAGGGCCGAGGGCTGCTGAGGCCATGTGTGGGCAGGGAAAGAGTCCCGGGTGAGCGCGGGTGTCTTCAGGGACACACAGGGACAGTTTGTCACGGCAGCTTCACTGATTCTGGGTCTATGTCAGGTGGCCTATGGGGTGGGAAAGAAAAAAGTAATTACACCTAAGGTAAGGATGGGGCGAGCAAATGTGTACGGAAAGAAAGAAGGGTATGAAATGGGTGGGATATTAATCCCGCAGAACTGGGGGCAGGACACACCCCCGTGCGGCCGAGGGGCGGTGGCGGGGCCGTCCTGAGCTCCTGGGATGATTTTAAAAACTACCCCGGCCCTCCCTCCGCCCCCAACATCCGCCCGCAGCTGCCAGACGCGGCCGAAAGTCACTAATTATCTCCTGACCTGTTCTGCGCAATTAGGCCGAAAATGATGCCATCTAATTACCCTGACAGGCAGGACTGTGCCCTGCCAACGCCGATCGGGGCCAGGATCTCTCATGGTCACCCCGCTGTCCCTCAGGGTGCCCCTGATGCCCCACATGGTCACGGCGGGGCTCCTCACAGGTGGGGCCTCAGACTGCCGCGCTAGCGAAGGCTCGCTGTCACCCTGCGGTGCCACACGATCGCTCCGAGCCCCGCACGGCCAGCACAGGGCCCCGCCGGCGGGAGCGGTGTGGGCGGAGGAGGAGCCGGGCCGGGCTGGGCCGTGTCGTCCCGAGGCCCCGGCGGGGAGCGAGGCCGCCGGCAGGATCGAGAATCCACACGGCGGAGCTCACTGCAGCCGCCTCGTTAGCGCAGTAGGTAGCGCGTCAGTCTCATAATCTGAAGGTCGTGAGTTCGATCCTCACACGGGGCAAAGGCGGGCAGCGCTTTTGCTCTCGGCCGCCTGCCCCGCGCTTTTGGCGGCGACAGACCCGCACCACACCGCGCTCTCGGCCCGTCCGTGATTCCCAAGGCTGCCTGTCGTGATTGCCGAAGCGGCAGTAGCAGGCCAGCGGCTGCCAGTCCCGGCGCTGGGCTCGCGGGAATAACTTCTGCCGTCCATCGTTCTGCCTTTTGGCAAACTGTTCCAGCCTCGGAGCTGCGTGCGGGCCCGCGCGGGGATGTGTGGGGGGAAATGGCTCCTGCGGGGGCAGTGAGCACAGCCGCGGGCAGGCTGCGCCCAGGAGCTGCTGTGGGGACACGGCAGGACACCCACTCCGCCCGAGGGAAACGCTCCGCTTTATGCACGTTCACAGCTGTAGCGTTTTTACAAACCGTAAGCACATACACATACGGCCCAAGGTGGAGGCCAAAACCACAGTGGGTTTATTGTTTCCCTTTAAATATAGAAATAATCATACATAAACTCCAAGAAAATTATCAGAAAAAGACAATTTTCTTCATCTACTCCAGCCTCCGAGATGATCCTGGCCTGTTGCATTTTTCTCCCTTTGAAAAGGAATGATGCCTCTTCTCTGAGATCTGCAATCTGCGATGAGATTTCCGTGGATCCTGGTTGCTGCCCATGTGACTGTTTCTGGTTCCAGATGCAGAGGACGCTAAGGCAAGGATAACCAAGTACCTCTGTGCATTTAGGTCTTCATGTAATTTTATGAGAAGCAGAGAGGCTGTTCCCAGCCCCAGGTGACAAAAAGCTGCTGGTTAGAGGTACCATCCGGAGTCTGCCTGGTGCCCTAGCCCCCAGGGCCACCACACGCAGTCCCACTCCAATACTGCTGCCCCAAAGAGCATCCGCAAAACCCCAGGGGAAGCAGAACAAATTAAGATCCCAGTCCTCGTATTTTACAGGGCCAGGTCTACCCTTGTATCAGCATTGTGTGTAGCAATTATGAATGATTCACTTTAATTTACTTTGCCCTTTTTTACTGTAACACCACATAATGTTGTTGACTCTTGGGTCAAAAGCATTAGCCATCAGTACCACAAGCACTATGAAGAGCAAGGTATTCGTTTAGATCCTCTCTCCCCTTCTTTCTCATGAAATGACTTGCTAATATGCACAACAACTATATTCATCGCCACCAGCAGGTGCTCCACGCCCTCTCTGGGTCTTGGTTTCAGTGTTTGACTCTCCCTGGAAAGGATTTTTTTCTCTAATTGCAAATTTCCCTGCGGCAACTTGTAGAATCCACACATCACAACATTTTAACAGTGATTTGTTTCTTCGAGTCAGGGCAGCCATCAGAAAAAACAAATACCTGCTTACGCAGTAACATAATGGTAAAAACTGAGTTTATTTTAAAAGTAAAAAATAACAAGAAGGTTACAAACAACAGACACATTTTCCTAGCTAGCATTTTATTCTTATATAAAAATATCTCCAAAAGTCTTTAATAAACAGTCTATGATCCATCCTGAAACACACTATATATACATTTAGCTTTTCATTTGGGAGTACAGCTAAGGTCCAGAGCAAACCATCTCAAGGTGACCACGTTGTAGCTCGGACGCGAGTTGAAGGGTGTCTGGCTCGGGCCTGTGAGGTGAGCCTTCTTCTGAGCCGCTGGACTTCTGCCATCAGCTCCCGCTCCTGGCGGGCCAGTTCTGCTCGTCTTCTGTCTAAAGACATAAAGTGCAAGAAACTTGGACTTAACATTGCAACTAATGCTTTTCCATAAACATTACAAAAATCTGTTGGAAAACAGGTATCTCTGGCAGAGAAATGCTGGCTTTCAGTACCACTGTATGTGAGGCAGCCCTCAGACTGGTAAGAGCAAGTTCTTTGAAAGCACTGCCTCTGTTTGGCCATCAGGTCAGATGCTAATAGGGGCAACAGCAGGTCCAGAGATTTCCATTGCCTGCAGACTTCTGTATTTAAGGTGCATAGGATTTTAAACTGTGCTTTCACTGCCAGAGTGGCTAGGACAGACCAGAGGAAATGATTAGACTAATTCTTCACCAGTCAGATTTTGATGAAAGATAGCTCTACATTCTTCTCAACATTCCCAAATCATACCCAGCTATTAAGACAGGAAAAGCATAGGCAAGATGATCAGATGATCAGGACTAAACTAGGCTGAGGTTTACTAGGACCACTCTCATAACGTGACACACTTCAGGCACCTCCTACTTGTGCCACCTCTGGTAGCAAAGACATTTTCTGCAGGTGTGAAACAGAACACAACAATAAACTGGTTTACTATCCACTAAACACCTACACAGCTAATAACTCAATCACACAGCCAGGTGTTCCAATAATACTTCTGAAACGGAATGTGAAAGAGAGTCCTAACTTGGAAACTTACAGCGTGCTGATGGTGTTAATGCAGACAAATCATTGAGACAGATGTTTCCAGACCTTGGCACCTGCTGGACTTCTGCCTCTGTACACCTGGCCTTTAAATTGTGCAGTCTCTCTGTGGGAAATAGAAAGAAGGATTCTTTGTCAATCAAAAATATTTAAGTTTCTAGTGAATTTTTCTAGCTGGAGGTAAAACAGTTTTTCTCCAAGAACCAAAGCTACAACAATCACCCACTCCAGCTAATGGCAAGTACAATTTGCTCAGAATTAGAGATCAATGTTTCTGCTCTTCAGGTCTAAGCTATGCATCACTGCATTTCATTTTAAGAAATTACAGCTCTGTAATTTCATTAATTTCTTAAAATTCCCTTTAAGAAATTACAGCTCTTTAAGAAATTACATGTGCTGTTTCTTCCTGTATAATTAATCTTCTGACAAATGGGTCAGTAAGATCATATGGAATATGGCTACTCATGCTTGCAGTTTTAGGAGCCACCCATTTTAATTATGTGCAGTTGCAAATTACTCCATGCTAAAACATTAAGTAAATAAGGACAAAAGCTGAAAAAGTTTGCCCAAAGCAATACTAATCACCTAACCTTAATATTAATCATTAATTTTATGTGATCCTTGGAAACATGGTGGGGAGATAGGAGAAATACCTGGAAAAACACACAGGTGCAGCACTTGAGAAGGATGTTAAAAAGTCACTTCCTGGTATAATACTGTTTGTCATCACAGGACATTATTTGAGAGAAAATTTCTAATGGATGCAATTTTACAAATGTCTTAAGATGAGCTAAACCTGTGCTCCTCCCAAGAATGCCCTTTATATTGCTGCATCTGATAGATACCAAACTGAGATTTCTTTCCAAGTCTGGCCTGACATACCTGTTTCATGAAAGAATATTGCCAAAAAGCACTTATACTTAAGTTTATCCCAAATATTGGACAATTCATTTGTATTCAGTTGTTGAATGCTTCATCCCAACATCCACACAGAACTGTATTATCTACATGCTCACCGAAATTCCCATCTTCTCTGTGGAGCTTTTCAGCCAATTCTAATGCATCATTCATTTTGTCATCTAAGAATTGCTTCCGGTGCTCATCTGCAGCAGCAGCCACCTTCTGCTCTTCCTCCAGTTGAGCTATTTTGTGTACAACATCTTCCCACTGCGCAACAGAGATATTAAATGTCTTCAATAAATATGTTGCAAGGAAAAAGCAACAAATAGAACCACCTGGATTATTACATATTACACTTCACCCTAAAATCAAAATATGTTATTAAGATGTGTGAATGTTTAATTTTGAAAAATGTCTCATTGAAACACTTGGAGAAAGGTAAAAGTCTTGCCTCAGAGAAAAGAGAGGAACTTACAGAAAGAGGAATATCCTTTCCTAAGTCTAAAACATCCTTACCAATTCATTCTAGTGCTTCCAGAAACTTCCAGTTGAAACAGAAAAGGAGATTTCTAACAAAACATTTCTCTAATAGCTTTCAGCTTTATGATCTCCCTGTTACAGGCAAAAGACTGTTACATTTTTGCCAGGCCCACTTGGAAAAAGGAATTATGTAAATACCTTTTTTTCTTCTGTCTCCTTCATGGCCTTCAGCAGTTCAGCTTCTTTCACCCTGTTGTCATGCAGGAGCTTGACAATCTCTTCGTAGCACTTCTCTCGGTCCTGGTCATCACGCCTGAGTCTCCGCTGCACTTGCAGCCTCCAGTTGGTGTCAATGTGCTTCTGCTCAGCTTTGGCTAAATTTTCTTCAGCCACCTAATAAAACACCCTTCTTACCAAAAATTCAGTCTACTCCAACTGCACAGCCTTACCTACAGACCAGGCAAGACAAACTGAGGTGTTCTCTAGTATCAGTGTCAGATGTCCCTGCTAGAGACACTCACTAACAGGTGCAGCTGACATAAGATTGATACCTGAATGCCAATACTTTCACCCACATCCATCTGCTTCCAAAAATCAAGCGCTGTTTACAAAAATCCAGACCCATATGTTTATTTCTAGACAATACACAAATGCAGATGCCAAGCATATGGGCAGTGGGATAGCTGCAACTATTTTTCCAACTGTGCAGTTACAAGTTCTGAGCTTGAAAATCTGAGCAATTCCTAATGTCAAACTACACACATTCATTACTGTGATATAGAAGACAGTTTCTACAGCTGAATTTCCTGCCAAGTACTACCAACTGAAATCTCCTTTGAGGCTATCTTTTGTTCCATTATGGTTACAAACAAAACATGTTCCTTAAAAGGAGGATGACTTGTTTTGAAAAGCACTTTTGAGTCTTACATGCTTTCTAAGTTTTGAGAAGTAAAAAAACCAAACAAGTTAGTATTTCTGGCAGGTCCAGAGAATTTCAATATTATACAGCAGTTGAGACATTTCAGTCAGATTTCTGAAAACCTCAAAACTTCAAACATAGAATCTTAATCTATTAATATAGGTATCTAGAAATTAGATTTCTTTAGAAAGTATTTCAATATTAACTTGAACTAGTTAATTGCCATCAAGATACTATTAACCAGTACTACTTGTATAAGTTAGCATACTGACTCCCCAAAACACATGTTAAGATCCAATCATCTTACTGTATGAGCTTTCTGTATTTCTTCTGTATCTATTTCTATTAATCTCTGAACATGTCGATCTTCCAGATCCACCTTTCTTCGATGGGCATCCACCTCTTCTTTCATATCCTTTGTAACTGCCTCTTGGTCTTTGATTAGATGCTGCCAAGCGTACAAACAGAAATTATTGTTGCTAAGATACTAGCTCACATTTGTAATTCCATCTCTTTAACATTTATTAAAATTTCATTAAACTAGAATTTTAATATATCCACACATCTCATCCCACTTCATATCATAACTGTTCAAGAAAGTCATAGTCCCTGCTGTTTTATCCACTTGGAATTAGATGAAGCATGAGTCATAACAGTGGCCTGAGTCATGGCAGGGGATGTAATTCCACTCTCTGTATTACTCTGGAGAATAAAAGCAGAATTTCAACCTAAATGAACTAGATTAATCATGAAAATATTCTGCAATTATGGCAAATTTTAGCCAAAACCCCAAAATGCTTCAGAAATATAAAGTGTGTTTCATGGTACTGGGACTTGTAATAAACAAATCTGCAGCTTGAACGCAGAGATGATTTGCCAAAGTAGTACAACCCAGCAGCAGATCTAGAAACAGCATTTTAGCTCATCACCTTTTCTTCCCATTCGCCAGGGCACATCTACACAATTTTCTGGAAAAGTCATAGCCCCTTCCGAGGCCTGTGGGAATCTGTTGTGCAACTGAGGCAAAGTCACCATACACGGCCTTTGACGCTGGAGTAGGGACCCTCACTGACGGCAGCAAAACAGCGCAGGGAAAGCCTGTCTGCACAGACTCTTGTGGGCAAACAGAGATCCTCAGCTAGTTAAATAATTGCTACCTTTCTAGCCTAGAGAGGATGATCACTGTAGAATTACTTCCCTTAGAGAGCTGACTTTACACGTACTGGAATACAAATGAGCTTAGCCTGGTTCGTGTTATGTAGCCACAATACAGTTGGCTGTGTATTGAACAAATAAATGTTAACAGAACTTTAGCCCAGTCACGCTCAGTGTGGATTATAAAAAGTATATGACAAAAAGCTTTAAAAAACCCAAATATAAGCTGACACGTGTTTCAAAACAAGGGTCAGATAGCTGGATGTCCACTTCTGCTTCATTCCATTGGATCTACACATACTCAAGACAGGCACATGTAGCTGTGATTTCTAAACACTTAACTTAGTATTTTTAACCAAAATGAAAATTTCTAAAGCCTTCCATTGGCATCCTTGCTTTCCATTAATTTGTAATAATTATTTACAATAATTAACTAATATTTAACTTTAAACAGAATTACTGATTAAAGCCCTTTATTACTAAATAGCCATATTCCTGAATAAATGAGTAATTTCAGAAAGGAACAGCACACTCCTGATGAACCATCCACTCCTTTTTCCGTAATGATGTTGTTGGCAACTAGACATTTTTTCATCACCTACATCAATCTGCTATACTGTTCTCTCCAGAAAATGTAGATATGTCTGGATATCAGAGATGAAAAGGTGGGAGTTTCTGGGATGAGGAACACATTGTTATAGACTTATTTCTTATTTACATGTTCCTCACCTCCCTCAAGCAGCTGAGTACACAGTTAAACCCTGCAGCAACCAAATGATACCTCATCACAGGAGGAGAATATAATGGGGAGGATACGAGTATTTTCACCCAAAATTCCCCAAGATAATAGTGAGTTCTGCTAATGCTTTTATCAACAGAGGGTTTAAAACAAAAAGGTATGAAATAGGAAAAAAAAAAGCCCCCTTTTTCCTCACGAAGTCTGGTTGAATCGACACAATCAAATCCAAGAACTTCAAAGGCAGAACCATTAAATATTTATATTTAGTATAGTTCCCTTATAATTACCTGTTCAAAAAGCTGTTTTTGTGATTCAAGTTCCAGCCATCGTAGTTCAATATCTTGAACAGCAGCAGCTGTTTCCTGCTCTCTCATAGATGCCTTGTGGAGAAGAGAAACACATGAAAATACAGTAAAGAAATTCTGCTTTAAAAAAACATTATCAAGAAGAATGTCCAAACCCTCAGGCCTCTGAGTTCTAGTTACTTTCTGTCATATGGAGAATGGAAAATATTGCATAACAAAAGCACGGGGCAAGGTGGAGAAGAGACACAGGAAGAGTTTTGCATGCAGCCAGGGCAGTTTTGCAAGCTATGTCAGGGCAATATCAGTCTTGAACTAACGCTAATAACCTGCCAGATGCAGCTCTGAATTGAGTAAAGAGTCTCTGAAGCCAGAATGCTGTGGAGGACAGTAGGCAGAAGGGGAAGTGGCCACTTTGCTCCTGCAGAATCTGTGCTGAGCTGGAGCTAATGAGTGTTACAGTGCCCTGACCACAGAAACAACCACACAGCTGCACTGTGCTCTGCAAAGTGTGTTGCTGAGACACAAGGAATAGCCCTGCAAAGGCTCAGTTCATGCCCATGAGTTGCAAAAGATTCCAATCTCAGCATGTGGATGCCATGGTGCTCAAGTCAGTCACTTGGAAGCAGAGCCAGGCCTGGACAGAGGCTGCTGCAGAGCCTCTCAATCAATGGCAGAGTTAATTTGCAATCTGGACATACAGCCCACAGTCAGCTGAGAATTCACTAGCCCTTTAAGGAGCTCATTATGTTTTTCAACACTGCCAGCAATCAGGTGAATCTGGCTTTTCTCAGGAATTTTGCCAGTTAAAGCAAGCCAGTGAAATACTAAGTACCAAACGAAACTGTTAAATTACGCATTTACCACTTAAAGCAGTCCACCTCATGCTAAATACACCTCTGGCCTCACAAATCACAGTATATCGACTAAAATTTGAGTTACGCATTCTTTCCTTGTTTATTTTCACTGTTAAACCTTATCAGAAAGAATTGCTTGAGCAACACTCAACCTTTCTTGCAATTTCATCATCGAGACGTTTCAGTTCCATTTGAAGCTGATCTTGCTGGTAGTTCAGAAAACGCCTTCTTGAAGCATCTAGAAGTTCCAGTTCCTTTACTTTCAGTTTTCTTTTCTCAACAGCAAACCTTCAAAGCCAAAATAGATAGAAACAAGGGAACTAGTATATATAAAAGGTCAGTACCAAAGAGCACAAACTCTCAATGCAGTTAGCCATTAGTTACTATAAGCTCATCTCTACCTTACAAATATTAGGACAGTTGCTTTCATTGCTGTAAATTGTCCAGTTTTCATTTATGAGACAAAATTAAATTCACAGACACACAAACATCCTCTAATGGCAATGTCTCCAGTTAAGCTTTGAAATCCTGGGTCCTGTTTCTGTGCCACTTTAATAAGTACTAGTTCAATGTTGCAATGATCCAAAACTGGAAACTACTTCGAGTAACTGCCAGTGTCCTGGTACCTCTCGCTGCACAAAATTAGTCCCAAGTTTATTTGGTAAATATCAAACTCTTTCAAGGAACAAAACCGCAAACTCAAGAATTAATTTGTAAATAAAGGCTTGCTGTCCTCTTTTAAAAAAACTCTGAGGTTACAGAGGTTTAGGAGATGTGCTCTAAAACGTGGTGGTTAGGCACATGGTTTAGCGGTGGAGTTGGCAGTGCTGGGTTAACAGACTTGATTATCTTAAAGGTAATTTCCAACTTAAATGATTCTGTGATTACCTGTAGTTGATCTAAGAACTATGGAGATGTTGAAATTCTCTTAAACTTTCACAAATGCAAAATGTACAAACAGTTCAGCTTCACTACTATCACAACTCTTTGCTCATCAACTGATACATAAAGCAGACTTTTTTCTAAATCCACTAGAAATACAAGACTGTCTACAGTCACTGATCCCATAAGTGACACTCATATCTGCAGTGTGAGTCTGCCCACAGTGCAAGTCTGAAGACACACGACAACTGACTGTTTAAGGGACTTCCCAATCCAAAGGAACCAGACAAATGGCTGGGAGCTGAGACAAAAATATGAAGTGACTTGACCTCTAATCTGCTGTATTCCCTCAAGGTATTAATAGGTGAGACAGTAATACAACCCAGTTCACTTAATTCCCACACCAAAATATGACCCACCAGACCACAGATATCCCACATTACAATTTATACAAATTAGTGGTTATTTCTCTTTTACTCATGGTTAAAAATGTAATAGCAGGATACAGTAGCCAGACCCCTCATGCTTCTTATATTCTAATACCTGTGCCTCTGTTCTGCCAACCTCTCTTCTTCTTCCAGTAGGATTTTTCGCCTCTGTTCTTCAGCTTCTCGAAGTAATTTCTGCTTTCGATACCAGGCTTCATCTTCTGCTTTCTGTTCCTGTGCTTTGGCTTCTGATTCATGTGCTAATTGTCTAAACAGAAGGAGGTAACATGTTAAAAATTCAAGCCAAGTATCAAGAAATTACTTGATTACTTTGAAATTGATGACTGTACTAGCAAAGAACTGCTGAAATGAGATGACATGAAAGAATATGGCATCCCCTTTATAGCAATAAAGTACATGAGGAACATGTTTGTTCCTCTGTTAGGAAAATTAACAATATTGACTGTTAGAGACAACAGGGCATTACAGATGAGTGCAGGTACTTTCTTCCTTGCATTTCTAACAAGAACTAGTTTCAAAGGGTAATCATGGTACCCACTGATTTCAATAGCAAGCTAAGAACTCCTGGCCCTTCAAAAGTTGGACCCCACAAGGTCAACAGAAGTTTAGGCTCTGACTGTGAGCTTCCAAGTTTGGTGACTTGTGGTCCAATATTTTCTTCCAATTAGTAAACATTTTTTATTTAAGGTAAGACTGACCATTTAACTTAAAAATGTGACAAACCAAGTAACTTTCAACCTTTAGCAGCTATTTAAAGTCCTTTTCCTGAATTTTCTTGTCTCTCTTCTCAAGCGCACACATCACAGCATACAAAGGCAATTATGTCCACCTGCCCTTCCCAGTGTGAGACAGTCTTCAATTCCCCAGTAATACCTCTCTCGCAAGTATTCAATTTCATCCTGTCTGATCTTCTCTAGTTCCTGAGCTTGATAATGCACAACGAATGTGGGATATTTATTAAATACAGGGTACTGTCCTTTTGTAAGTGGTGTGAAGTCATCAAGCATACGCTGTGGATGGATATCCAGTGGTGTAGCCTCCATCAGATGATAGGCTTCCTTAATCACAGCATTAATGTCCAGGTTGTTACGATGATGGAAGAAATACTGTAAGAGACACGCTGCCATTTACATTCTACAAAAGATTATGGACTTTAATGTATTTTTACATAAATAGTTATTCATTTTTAATACACATATTTGGGAATAATTTTGAAAATTAGCAAGATCTGTATTTCAGCAGTTAATTTAAAAAGAGGTTTTTTTGGTTTTTCTACCAATTCATAAAATATCACCAGCTCAAGTGACTTGAGCAAAAGTTCTTCAAGGTGTGAAGGTTCACTCTGGTTCTTTTCCTTCTCTTCAAATGGCAGCTGTGTAAGGGATCTGGGAAGCTAGGTGTCAATGTGAACTGTCCAACAGCCCACACAGTGACTCCTACCACTGGATAAACCTGCCTTGACTTTCGGTGTTCAACCAGGAAGCTCATAAGTTTCTCTTCTTGCAGGACTATTCTTTCTGTCAAAGATCTTGTGCACCTAAATTGGTCATTATTAAACATAGCTATAATGTTATTTGTTTGATGTCAGTCAAACTGGCTGCTCATAAGCACATTTTAGAGGTAGAAACCTTTGTCTGCCTACAAAGATATTTCCATAAGAAAAGACTCCTCTTCCCCATGCAATGTAAAACATGAGGAAACATTTTAATTTAGCTTCAGAGAACATCCAATAACACTGCCTAATTTTGAAAATCTGACAAGAGGGTAATAAAACAACGTAACAGAATTACTGTGTATTGTCTCCAGAGGCAGAAGTCCGTACCAGATCCTCAAAAAAGAGACAGAATTATTTTGTGGTTGATGAACTATTGAAATTTTAAAAATGGCTTTTAGTGACATTAGAAAGCTTATGAAAACTTTTAAAGTTCTCCTTGCATGAAACTGCTCAATGTTTTACTCATTTATTGTGTATTTGTCAAGTACCAGATGATGTATTAATATATTAACATGGAAATGGATCTCCTTGTAACCTAACAACAGATACAATATTTTATGCATCTTTTCTACATGATTGACTTAAATGTGAAATGTTTACCTCAAAATCTGCTGCTTCATTACAGTGGAGCAAGGGAACTCTGGAACATATAATATAGGCAACAACAATCATTAGAAAGTATGAAGGATGGTTGGAGAAAATATTGTCGAAGACTTTCAGCCATTCTTCTCTTGTTAGAACCTCAGATAACAGTGTTTCTAGGAGAGGCCAAGCGTAAACCTAAATTATTTGGGAAAATTGACAAAATAATTCATTAGTCCAATTTTACCCTCCCTTTTAAAGAAATAATAAGATTTTTCTTGCCTTATACCAAGAATCTATTTATTTATGAAAGAAGGAGGAAATAAACTAGAACATTTCAAGCTAAGTATCATCACCCATGATAAACATTCCAAGTTAATATGGGGTGATTATAAATACATTTCTTATTTCACTGGATGTCTAAGTGTTAGATTTGTCAAGCTAAAATCATCCCTAATGATAAATAGAGATTACAAAATTAATTCATCACACCTATGTCCATGTAAAAAAAAAAGGTACACTTGTAATTTGATGAGTAGATTTGTAAGTAATGTGGACTCGAAAGCAAAGAACTTTGAAAGAACTACAGTAGTACATATATGATCATGGACAAGGAAAAGCAACAGGAAAGCAGTGATATATTCTTTACTCTCCCATATAATTCACAGTTATATAATGAAAACTCCCCAAAACTAGAAATATATCAAAATAAAAGACTGGTGCACTATTATTCACTGTCGTACATTTTTGTATACAAAAGCTGGCTAGAATATTACCTGTGAAGTCACTTTGTGTTTTATTAAATGCTGAAGTAGTTCTTTGTCATGATGTGCCAAAACATTCTCCATCATAGCAAGGACATTAACTGGAGGATTGGGAAAGTACTCAAACCAGTGCTGACAAAAATTAACTGAAAGAGAATAAGAAGCTGAACACAATCCATTGTAATTCAGAGTGAAAGACTGATGGCAGCCTTGAAGTTTGATTATGAAGATGATGAATTTCAGAGGTCATTTCAGGCAGCAAAACCTATTTAAGATATTCCCATCTCTTCTCTTTCCTAGTATTCCTAAACCATTCCCACAGCACACTGCTCCTCCAGCCGCACTGGCATGAGTTTTTGTGTCACTACACTGTGAACCAAACTGAAGAATTAATCTAACTTAAATATAAAATGAAAAAAAGTCTCTGAGCTGTGGGACTAAGGCATGGGAGGCAGATGGGAATACTTAGACCAGTTTTTCTGTCTCACAAAACTACAGCCTGGATCAAGTAATTTTTAACATACTAAGAATAATTCCTGTAAACTTGGATACTTATTCACCAACACCATGTGTTTGCAAAGTGGATATGTATAGCTTGGCAGCACGTATCTTCCATAGACTTTGCAGCAGCTGCAATAACTAATTTAAGTGTAAAGCACTTTAATTTAGAATGTTTCCTCAGAAGACAGCCCCAGCCAGTGTTCAGACAAATGTCTAGTTTTGAGTTACCACATGTTCAGGACAACTAAACACAGTAAAACCTTGAAAGAGATGATTCCCTTTTGACTGGGAGAGGGTGAGGGGTGGGGTGGGTGCCTGTGACTACTTTTCCTATGTCTCAGAGACTTAATTATGATGATATAATTACGCTAGATACATTTGGGTTTGCAAATGCTAGATACATTACAATTAGACTTTACAAATACTGTTAAAACTGCTAACTTTTTGCTAGAAACACTGTAAAAGGAAGTCTAATATCTTGAGGTTTTTGTTTTAAGCTCCATATTAATTCCTGGTAACACCTTTAGAAGAGAGTCTGGTGACCTCTTAGGAAATACTTTATTCAATTCAGCAGGAAAAGCTCTTTTGCATTGGAAAGCTTAAACATGTTGCAGCATATTTGAGTTTTTAAAGTCGTTGCTTACCTATTACTGTAGCAACAACTTCAAAGCAGATCAGCTGGTTGTTCTGGAATAATTTTACAAATGGGAATGCTAGCAAAGGCATGTAAGGTGTCTCAGCAAAGATAGCAGACCAGTGAGCTAGAGCTGACAAGGTCCTGTACACAAAGGCAAACAAAGGTGTAGAAACATTGATCCAAAACCAAACAAAAATACAGTATGTATTTTACAACCACAACATAGAAAGATTGTGAACTTCGAGACAGATGCAAGATTGTATGAGTTACCAATACAAAATTGCACGAGGCACTACTATTTAATTTTAGAATTTTCCTTACAGCTGATTCCAGCTACTGGATACATTTCAGATCACTATATGAAAATAAAAATCTGTAATATTTAAATAAATACAAATATATATTTTACCTCTGTAGGACTCTCAGCAGTTTCCTGCTTTTGATGGGATACTGTTTCTGAATATTTACGAATGCACTGTGGATTCCCCTATCTAGGAGGCTACTGAAAGCCAAGTGGTTTTCAGGAAGTTGTAATAAGGAACGCCAAACAAACATCCTGCAATTAAAATGCAGCCTTAGTCAAGCAACTTCTTTCATAGGCGGTAAACACAAGCAATTTTATTTTGTGCAAGTATGAACATGCACACAAAAAATACCTGTACTTTGCTGGGTATTCTCCAAATTCTTTCAATAAGGCCTGCAGACGTTTCTTGTTTAATCTGCCTGGCAATTCGTTCTACAAAACAGGAGATCAATAATAAATGTAATCACTGTCTGCTTCTTTGCACTCCAGTCAATGAGAGTGGCTAAATATTGAAGTTCCTGACATAGTGTCAAAAAAAAAAAAATCAACCACATATTGTTATCTGTTACATAGTCTTAGGTACTTCAACAACAACACAAAAGATAATTCAAAACATCGTTTATTGTCTCCTGAACTCAAAGAATAGCTGCCACTGATTTCAGTCAGAAACGGATCAGAGCCAAACTGACAAAACTATGTACTATTAAATGATGGATATAGCAACCCATAAAGAATACTGACATAAGAAATAGATCATATGGGGACACATAAACAGGAAGAGATATATCTAAATATATATATATAGATATATATATACATATATAGGTATATAGACATATATAGATACATACATACACATATATACACACATATAAGGCACAAGATAAAGACAGAGAAAATGGCACAGTGATGACAGAGGAAATAAATGTAACAGTAATTCATCTTCTAAATACTTAAGAGAAAAAGGAAATGGATTCTAGGCAGACATTTTAGAGGTGCCAGTTTGCTTTCTGCAGGGAAGCAGATCAGATCTAGCAAATATCCAAATGTGTCACAAGTTGCTTGAACAACTGCAGAGGTACCCCAAGCTGATTGGAGGCAGCTTTGGCTGTGTCACAATCTGTAGGAGTATGGACTAAATAGAGAGAGAAAATGGTACTAAAATTTCCTTAATCCCTGCTCTGCTCAAATATCCAAGTGCATCAGTGTCTGAATTTATTTTTTAAAGCAAATGGCAATGAACTATAAATGTTGCAGACTGAAGGACAAAATATTTGGAACTTCTTCCTACCTCTTTATTTTCAAGTGATGTACTTGCTTGCAGTTTTAGCAATCTGCTTTGAATTTTGCTTCCTTTGGATTTCAAAGGCCCCTCTGACCTCCCTGAAGTCACTTTCTTTATCAGTTTATTTGTCTCTGATGTGTACTTGGGCCCATCTTCTACAACTCTGAACTTGGATGGTGGAGGCTAGTAATAAGTGCAAATACCCTGGTTAAAATCTTGCAAGACAGATTACACAGAATATAATTTGTTGTTTATTTTATATGCCACATTTTTGAGTCTGATGGGCACAGAAAGAAGAATAGAAACACATTTATACCGTAAATAAATATATACAGATGCATATTCCTGAAAAAGAATGTCCATGGATAAAACTGCTCTAACTATGAGAAGGTTTATGTAGCTTCCAAGCTAACTCAAACATCATGTTATTTCCTTGCTTAGCAAACAGCAAAATATAATTGGGATAGTACAGATGTGTATCATATACTGTCCAGGTTATTTACTTTAGTGTGTTTCTCAGTGTCATTAAAATACTTTGCATTTCTATAGCACCAGTTAAAAGAATACAGAAGGCCTTTACAAACTTTAATTAGTCTTCAGTGTAGGCAGGTATTAATTAATTCAATGCTGGAGATTGTGAAAGCAAGTGACAAAGTGGATATCCCAGTTCATGTCAAACCGTCAGCAAAAGTGCAAATGGAATGCATGTAACATCTTTACACATCCTTCCTCAGCTCCAACTCCATCATTACCCAGAGCTGGTTACTGTTTACTTCAAAGACATGGTGATTAAAGATACATGGAATTCTGTATTTAGAAACCTGACTCCTATTAATAAATTAATGTAATAAAATAAGAACTGGTATTTAGAATGTTTGTTATTTAGGAAGCATTAGGAGTGCCTGATTGTGCCATAAATGATGGGTGCTGGTATCCAATAACATAGTAAAAAGAACAAAATCACAGTAACAAAAGCACCATTCATGCCCACAGTTTAAGAGAGCATTATTTGCAAAACATTTCCTATAGAAAATGGAACAGCAGCAGCACAATTATTCTATCTCCCCCAAAACACCATTACAAAAAGAAACTGATGCACACAAATTGCTGTAGAAAGAAATATCATCTCCCAATTTTTCCAACACCAGTAACACAGTGATATTGATACATTAAAAACATCAAATTACCTGACAGGCTGGAGGAAGTATGAAGGAAACTGTACAAATCACTTTTTCTTTATTAGTATTGTTAAATACAACACTTCAAAACATCTGCAAACTACTGCTGATGCAAAAGATATGCAGACAAATATCAACTTTAAGGGAACTTACTGCTGTTTTAAGAAACGTGAAATACTCTACCTTATTTCCTTCTTGAGTCAAAGCTTGGACACTGTATAAGTTAAGGCTTCCATTTTCCATTACTGAGGCAATATACCGTCCACTGGGGCTAATCACTGCTGTACTGATTCCCTCTTCAGGACTCCCAATGTCAAAAAGAAGTTTGCATGTTTCTATATTGATAAATCTCATAATATTATCTTGACTTAACACTCCAAGGACCTGTAAGTTAAAAAGAGTCACCCATTAATACTGCCAATGTAAAACAAAGTGGAATGCCCAATTCAGCAATAACATTCCATTAAGCTAAAGGAGCAACTGAGCAAAGATTTAGCACAGTAACTTTATACGGGCCCACATACCCAGTGCCCCCCAAAAGCCCTCAAAATATAGGTGTTGAATCAACTAACCAAATACTCCTGTCTTACGCTTTATAAAAAAGCTGACCTGATTGGAGCCCCCATCAAAACTGTCAGGGAGGAATTCCAGATGACGGACAGCTCGCACTTTCTCAGGCATCTGGATTATTTTTATCAACCGCTTTGATTCTAAACACCAGAAGTGAAGATGATTTGATTTCCCACCAGCTACCAAAGTCCGGCCATCCCTGGGTCACAGATGAGGTAAAGTTTCCATCAGCATAGTATAATTTAAATTAGTGTTAGCTAAAGAGAGAGATTGTACATTTTGTTCTATGCCCTTAAATCACTTTTGAATCAGACATTATTCCTTTGATACTCTCCTGAAAGAACAAAATAGCTCTTAAATAATAAAATTTGCTTTAGTAAAGGGTAGTTTAAACCTTATTTTAGTGTTCACTAAAAATCAGCCTAATTTATTTCAACTGCTATGGGACTATAATAAAAACTGCTATTGATCCTTGCTGAAAGGATCAATCACAGCAGAATTCAAAAGCTTATCATAGTATATAGCTCAATACTTTCATAAAATGTTACAAATAAAGAAAGAGAACCTGTTTATAACCATGATTTTTTAGTCTGCCTTTAGAATGTTTAAAATAGCGATTTACCTGGTAACTGCAAACACCTTATAAAATAATACAGAACTTTCTACAGGAGTTGGCAACTGGTATTTACAGTGAAGAGTATCAAATTCCCATGCAAAAATAGAATTATCTTTGAAACAGCTGAGAATGGTGTTACTCAATGGAAGAAAAAAAACCTGGAAGAATATGAAAAAGAAAAAAAATTGGGATGTTGTCAAGGAAGTACATTTTAAATTAACCAAAGTGCATGGCAAAATAAAACATGGCAGGTGTGGCTATTACTATAACTGTGCAAGGCTTGGATCCCACAGGGAGCCAGACCCTGTCCCCTCTGACAGCCTAGAGAGGAATAGGTTTGCTTTCCTTGCATTGGTTAAAACTTGTACCCTTTGCTAAGCCAGTTTAACTCACTGAAATAATAGTTGAATTCTATCTGTCTTATTTTTATGACTGTTAAGCTGTATTGTTCCTGATGAGTGCCAGAGAGGACACAATACAAATGCTGGGGACACGAACCCAGGAGCAGGAGGGGATGGGAGACATGAGCCAGAACTGCTCAGTGAACAACTGCCTGCTGCATGTTCTACAGACTAGCTTCAGCATTCAAATAGTACTAAGAACCTGCAAATGCACTCTGTGAAGCATTCATCTTTAAACTCCTTAGTTTTGCATACAACTATTCAAAGTAAAAAACATTGCAGACAATGCCAAAAACAATTTGGCAATGTATTCTCCAACTAAGAAATTAAGATTTTACTCTGAGGATGAATAAAGATGAAACAAAAAGCCTGTAAATATGTATTATTTTCAATTATTCTGAACAGATCTATTGTTTATATGTAATCTGTTTCAAAAAAGAGGAAAAAAGAGGATTATTTATATTTTTGAACATCATCAGATACATTCTTGCTTAATGATAAATTACTGGTTTAGATCAGAGATTCTATTTTGGCAGCAGCATGTGTAGCTTCAGCAAATTTCCTATATTTATATCTATAATTTTGAAGGTTAAACTGAAAAGGTCTTCTGGTATTTGAACATTAAGGGACTACCTGAAGTACACATTGGCTCAGATTACCAGTCAGTGCTACAAAGTTTGTATTTTTGGTCTGAATGGTCTCTTGGGGCCTTGGAAAACTGGAAATCTGGACATGTGGGATGGGTTTCATCTTAGTGACTGAAATTTGGACATACAGGCCAAATGAGTCACTTGACAGTGAGCAAAAGTTACCTGTGGGGAAAAGAGTAATCTCAGCTACCAGAGTAATTTATCTTCAGACAGACTGAGCTGTCTGTCCTCCTTCAGAGACCCCGAGGAAGACAGTGAATCGAGAGCAGATGAATGAAGTTTAAATTTTGGTAAACTGGAGTACTGCATAGTTGCTAATTTTCTGCTTTGCCATAGGAAAATATCACAGGATGGTCACAAGCAGCTGTTGAATAAGCAGTGTTGCTTTGGGAATGGTCATTGTAGATGTGGTCTTCTCATTTGCCTCACCTGCTGTGTATTCACTAGGCAACTCTGTCTCTTTAAATTAGCTTTGCCCCATACCAGCCTAACAGAAGGTGTATGTTGGAGTGCAACTGGGCTTAAGAGGCATCAAAAAGCACACAAGATTGGTGTGACCTTGCTACACTGGCTCAGAGAGCAAGCAGGCCTGTGGTCTAATAATAAATCTGAACTTCAGTAAAGGACTTACTTATCTGTATGTCTTAGATCACGGCGTGAGAGTAAGTACTATTATTCTAAAGACATGAAAATTAAATCTAGATCATTTGCATAAAGTCCTATCAGAAATGTAGCACCAAACCAAGAGAAGAGGCTCTAGATTCCCAAACGTAATCTATTAATTCAATCATAATCACTACTGTTTGGCTTTAAAGGTTGTTTCCATACTGCAACATCCTAATCCTACCAAATTCTAAGAGCCTTTTACCCATAAGAAGTCCCTACACATAGCCTACACAAAGGAAGATACTGAGCAGTAAAAAAACCTTGTGTCCACTACAAAAATGCATCCCTCTTTGGAGGCAAGACTTTATAATTATTTTAGCAACATGTACTACACAACAGTTTTAATAAAACAAACAAAAATTTATGGATTATCTTTCACAGTAATTGCTAGGTGACTATTTTGAGGTGACAGGATTTCTTCCTGACCCAGAACTGGGTGAGGACACTCAAATGAATAGCCTTGTTCTCTGCAAAAGCAGCATGGCTTTTTAGTGACCAGCCTGATGAGAACCTTGGTTTGAAGTGGTGTTTGTCAGACTACTCACTGCAGGGCAGCACGTGTGCAAGCCATGCTCAGGCACTGTGTCAGGACGTTCTGTAGTACAGACCAAAGTGTGACATTTGGTGGCGCAGGCAGACCTGTTTAAAACAGCGTAATGCTAAGGAAGACCTACTTAAACCACTCCCTGTCATCCTTCTCATCCCATGCTGTTCCAGTGTGTCTGTGCAGCAAACAGAAGCAAAGAAACCATTAAGCTGAAAAGCAGCAATTTCTTTTTGCTGAGCTCCTTTTCAGTCGTGTTTGTTCCCACATTCAGGGCTTTGCATGCACAGGGAGAAGAGCAGCTGTGCAGTATGAAGCTGAATGGGGCAGGTGGTGGTGACTGTTTGAAGTTACCATTATGACACAAAAACTTTTTTTTAACATCCTTAAATCCCGCTATCATTCAGGTTGGAATCAATCTACACATGCCCTCTGAGCCCACCCTAGGCCAAAGAAAGGTCAACCTAGAAGATGGCTCCAATTTCCAAGTTAAACTGGGTTAGTCAAGGTCATATCCAAGCAAGTTTTGTGTATCTCTGAAAATGAAGGTTCCTTAAAAGTTCCCAGCAACTACTGAGTCATGATTTCAGTGGTCTGGGTGATGTGATAGGATGACAGTTAAGATGATATGCCCAAAGAAGACAAAAAAGATTCAGCTGTATTTTAAAGACTATTTACAAATAATGTCATTTTAATATGTGATGTTACACCTATTGTGGTGTGCTTGCTTTAGCTCTTTACTTACGTTTTGTATACCCACAGACTGACGAACGTTCAGCTTTCTTATTCTTTGAAAGGTGTCCAAGTCCCACAGTTGTGCTGTATCAGTGGAAGTAGTGATGGCATACTTGCCCGAGCCATGGACAGAGATGGAAGACACAGAAGAATCATGGCCTTTCATCCAACTAACTAGCTCCTGGCTTTCTGCAGAAGTTGATGGAAAAGATGACAAATGTACAAAAGTCATTCAAAGTAGAACAATTACTACTTTAGTCTTTATTGTCAACATAATGCTGTGAAAGAGACTTTTAAGCGTAACTAGTATAGAATGATTTACCATCACAGCTCAAAAACAAGAAACAAAGGTATCAGCCCCTACTATATCTTAGAGAGGCACGACCTTCTTCTCATCTCCAAATAACAGATTTCATAAGCTATGCTCAGTTCTGCACAGAAAGCCAACTTGCAGAGACTTGTTTAATTTAGCCTAAAAATCAATCTTAAAAAAGTGATGAACAACGTGATCAGTTTAGTTCAGCATGCCTCATAGAATATGTGATGTGAACACCCACAGAAGCTGAGACTGAATGTTCTAGTCAGAATTCTGCACTTGTTTTTACTTGTGGACAGAATGTGTGAATGATTACACAACTATTTACAGGTGCAA
Source organism: Acanthornis magna (assembly GCA_036785705.1). Classification (NCBI taxonomy): domain Eukaryota; kingdom Metazoa; phylum Chordata; class Aves; order Passeriformes; family Acanthizidae; genus Acanthornis; species Acanthornis magna. The sequence continues at coordinate 3,969,391 of JAWUZG010000119.1, read as the reverse complement.
AGAAGAAAGGTTTAATGACAACGGGCTATGACTATAGAAAGGCAGAGTCAGAAAGCAACACCTCATTAATTCTTTTAGAATCCAAAACATTTTTATGCTGTGCACTGCATTCTAATGAAATGTTTCCTTTGACTACAATGTCTCCCACTTGTGACTGCATGACCACTAATCTTCCCTCAGCAACCAAAGTGCACTTGTGGCAATTACACTGTTTACTTTGGGTGGTTTGCCTGGCAGCCCATGGGGTGGTTCCAGCTACTGCTGTGGCATCAAAGATAGGAAATGGCTATAAAGCAGCTCATAAAGACTAACAGTCAAACTTTCTGCTGTGCTTACAGACAATGGAGAGCTTAAAGCTATCATCACCTGAGAGGTGACATGGGATTAGAGAGTATGTCTTCTAAAGAAGGAGATGGAGCCCATCAGCTAAGTACTAATACCCTTCTGAGGATAGTTCACCCAGTACTGACTTAGGTGAGTATCATTTATGTTTAGGAACATTTTTCAGTATGACTTGATACTGGAAACAGCACCATATAAACATGCAGTACTCTCTGGAGTAATGAAGATTCCTCTAATGCATCCAAACATCCAAGTTCGGTTTTGCTGTTGTTGAAAGGAAGAGAAAAAGTACAGAGGATTTCAGACCTTAACTCTGACTCTTCCTCTATTTTGAGGAACATGGCGTTAGACTAAAATCTTCACAGATAATCTCAAACTCAAACCCTAAAATTGTAGATGAGTGATTCCTGCAGCTTTTAAAAAGGATTTAAATCCAGATTATATCTGGATATAATGGAGACATTAGAACTGCATTTTCTGATGGGTAAAAAATAATTTATGAAGAATGAATTGTCATTGCCCTTCACCATTTAACTTATAATCAAGACAGAGACACACAGCTGGCCTGTGAAGTTAATTTTTAATATTGCTTTTGAGTAAGGATATAGAACTATTTGAATACTCAAAAGTATTGACATTTCTTTTAGTGTACGTTGTCACTTTGTTAAAATATTTTACTGTAAATAGTTAAGAACTTGTTCAGTTGCAAACTAACATACTGTCAACTGGTTTTGGTTTAATAGAGTGTCTCATGCTAAGCAAACATATAAAAAACTGCTTAAAAAAAGGTAACATACATAACTACAATCCTATGGTGGACTTCAGTTAAACAGATGCCTGTGTGACTCAGTGGGAATAAAGAACTGGCAAAGCAAAGGGTTCATTTTGGTTCATTTACCCACAGGACTATAACCAACATGGGCACAAACTTTTCTTTTTCAGACAGATGGCATGAAATACATAGTATTTCCATAAAACAAACTATCAAAAAATTTAAGATCAAAACTAAAATTATATAAGTTTTCATGCCAGTACAGATAGCATTTAAGCCTTGAAATTTCTCCTTACCTGTATCAAAGCACTTAACAGAATAATCTGCCAAAGCCACGAGGAACTCTGTCTTTCTGCGAAGATTAAATGCCAAAGCAGTGCAAGCTTGCATTGTTCTCTGAACAAGGTTGAACCTATTTAAAAATACACATTCTCATTGTATTAGGAAACTTTGGTTCATTTGATGTCAAGTGAAATAATAATCAGTTTCAATATATTTCACTGAGAGAAAAAATAAATCAACTCAAAAGAAGGGAATAAGTAAATCATATCCAATTATAACAAATCTAAAAATCAGTGCTAATATTTTAAAACTCGGTAGTGAAAAGCTGAAACACTGGTAGATTAATTTCTACAAACAAAAACACTAGGTCTAGTCTACTGTAATTCATGGCTTATTCATTGATCCATACTGGCCAAAGAATAACTTCTGGTGGCAGCACTTAAGTTCTATGGCATTGCTGTTCAGTTTACAGTTACAAGCTTCTGATCTTTTTGAGTAGCTAAACTAATGAAAAAATATTTAAGGATCCTACATGAGACGCTGGGTTGAAGTTTCAGCCCTTGAGCAAACTATTATCTATTTAAAACTATCTAGTTAAAACCTGACCTGTGGGATCCTGTCAAGGCAAGTTCCACACCCCTGAATGCTAGAGATGTCTCAGACAATTAAAATGTCTTGATAGAAATATTCTTACCTGTTCCCATTCAAGTCAAAAACATATATATTCCCTTGGCGGTCTCCAGCAAGGAGAGAATCCCCGGAACTGTTGAAAGCCACATTCAGAAAATGTATTGTCTTTGAATGGTACCCTTGGACACTATGAACGATATTTACTAAAACTCTGTGAAGAAAGCCAGCAAAACAACCATGCTGAGAATCATTTTATTACCATGTATATCTGCAAGACATAGGATTAAAATGTTTATAACTTATGATTTTACAATTCTGATATTCCATGTTCTATGAAAAATCTTCCATGAAAACCACGTATTTCTAGTATAAAAAATATACTCAAAGCAAGTAATTCACTGGGTTGGAAGGTGGGTAGGAGCCATGTAAAGCAGATGGGGGAAATTCACCATTCACAATCCTTTTGTGTAGTTCCTGGTTACCTGATTTCCATTATGAATGAATAAGACTAATATATGCTGAAGTATCATCTGAAATGATACATCATCAATGAATCTGAAAGCACAGTTCAGCATTCAGCAAGGATCCTGGCTCAACATTACCACTGCAAAGAAACGTGCCAGAAAACTGAGAAGCTGTGCATTACTGTGAGAAACCACTCTAATTAGGTGTAGGGAAAATCAGTTTTAATATCACTTTTTTTCACAGTCTTCAAAAGCATTGGGATTGTTCAGCCTGGAGAAGAGAAGGCTCTGGGGTGACCTAACTGTGGCCTTCCAGTACCTGAAGGGAGCCTATAAGAAGGGCAGAGGGAGAGAGACTTTTTACAGGGGCCTAGAGTGAGAGGGTAAGGGTGAATGGTTTCAAACTGAGAGTAGGTTTAGGTTAGACATTAGGAAAAAATTCTTTACTGTGAGGGTGGTGAGACACTGAATCAGCCTCCCCAGAGAAGTTCTGGATGCTCCATCCCTGGAAGTGTTCAAGGCCTGCCTGAGAGGCGCTCTGAGCAACCTGGTCTAGTGGAAGGTGTCCCTGCAGATGGCATGTGGGTTGGAACTAGAGGTTTTTTAAAGTCCCTTCCAACGTAAACCGTGCAATGATTCAATGAAAAAAGCCTTATTTACTATTATTAATCTGAGATATTATAGAACAAAAGTTTTTGTTTTCCATTTCTATCCTTGTATGGTGCTGTCCACATAAAATGGAGCCTGATGCAGAAATGTGCAGAATAGGCTGCAAGAAGAAGGCTTTTCCAGGAAGCAGGACATCAAGATTTGGGATACCTGCTGCTCCTGGATTTATTGTCTAAAATTAAGCAAACTAATTATTTTCTATTATCACTTGGATGTAAATTCACAGTCAAACTAAACACCTAAAACTATGCAGGATATTGGCAGGCTGATTTAAGACTGCAGAGCACTTGCAGAATGCTCTGACCATGGTTATATAAGTTGCTGATAGCTCTCTGATACACCGAATATGCTACCCTGCACTTGCATGGGGCTGTGGGGGTATATTACAAAGTCTGAGTGAACACCAGAAGGGTCATACAGCCATGGTGCAGACTAGAGGCAAAACTAATTCATTTCACTGTTAAGCCCACTCTTGTCTTCAAAAATAGGGCCACAAAAATGAAACCAGAAAGATACTTTAAATTATAATTAAAATCTAGTGATGTGTGTACGGAGTTATGACATTAAAGACCCTAACAAATGAAGTATGACTTCTGCTTCTAAAACCACCGTGAAACACAAGTACTTATCACTGCAGCTACAGCACCTCCCATGACCTTCTAAACGTCACTCTCTGCCTTTCAAAAGTTTTCTTGCCACTAAACTAACCCAGGAGAACAGAGTTAGGAGTTCAGGGGGCGGCACCAAGAGTCCCCAGGGCAGAGGCACCCAAAGCAGCATTTGTGACGCTGCTCTTCAGCATGTACCAGGCAGCAGTTACACAGCATACCACACTGCGATTAAACTCTGGGAATTTCCCCATGGCATTTTATTCACTACAAGTAAAACCGAAGCACTAAACTGGGATAAGTGCCCAGCCAAGCTGTGAGCAGCCTAAGCACGGAGGTTTCACAGCCTCCTTGGGGATCTGTTCCGCCTTCAAGAGGACATCTCATTAATGTACATAAATATCTCAAAGGCGGGTGCCAAGGGGATGATGGTGGCAGACTCTTTACGGTGGTGCCCAGCGAGAGGACGAGGAGCAATGGCTTTAAACTAAAACACAAGAAGTTTCATCTCAACATGAGGGAGAACTTGTTTACGTTGAGGGTGGCAGAGCACTGAACAGGCTGCCCAGGGAGGTCATGGAGTCTCCCTCTCCGGAGACATTCCAAACCCACCTGGACGCGCTCCTATGTAACCTGCTCTAGGTGACCCTGCCTTGGCAGCGTGGTTGGACTGGATGATCTCCAGAGATCCCTTCTAACCCTAACGACTCTGTAATTCAAGGGGAACGTGCTCCTTCGTTATCTAACCGGGTATTCCCGGGCTGCCCCTTCAACCACCCTGCAGAGGCTCAAGTGGGCCCGGGCCGGCCCTGCCCCGTCCGCTCGCTCCTCACGGGCAGCCGCTCCCCCCAGCCCGGCCCCGTTACCCCCGCGGTGCCGCCGCCCCGGCCCTGCGGGTCCAGAGGGGCCCCCGCCGCCGCTCTCCCAGATCGCAGCGCTCCATCCCAGCCCGGCGCCGCCGCTCCCGCGCTGCCCTCAGGGCTCCGCCCACGCTCCGCGCCGGGGGTCACCGCACGCGTGGTGCAGCCCACTCCCGCTTCACCAATGGAGGGGAGCCGGAAGGGGGACGAGCCCTCCCCCCATAGATATCGGGAAATAGAACCATCCCAACTGCGGCCTCGGGGGCTGCTGGGAATTGTAGTTTCCCTCGCGGGCGTCGCGCGGGGGCCTGGGTAGCAACGGGGTAGCGGAGCGCGGCCAGCACCGGGCAATCAATAAAGTGGAGTAAAAACGTCGCGTCCTCGCAGGCAAATGTGTTTATAACGCAGTGCAATAGGTCATTCAGGACACGGCTTTTGCACGCGGGCGTAGGATTTGCTGCCGGTTCCCTCCTGTTCCCCGCGCCCTCGCATTACAAGCGCCTCTCGGGCAAGGGGCCGCTAGCTGGCCCGCCGGTCCCGCAGCCCGCCAGCGGCGGCTCGCTCCGCGCTCCACCCCGGGGCGGGACTCGCGGCGGCCGGGGCGGGACCGGAAGCGGCGGCGGCGGCTCGGCCGAATTCGGTGGCGCCACGTCTGGCTCCGGGCCCCCTCCGTGACCGGGCGGCGGCGGGAGCGGCTGAACCCTCATCTCGTCTCTTCCTCAGCGGCTGGTTCGTGGCGAGGTCTCGGCGGCGGCGGCCGGACGCAGCGGCGACATGTCGGACCTGGGGGACTGGTTCCGAAGTATCCCTCTGATCACCCGCTACTGGTTCGCCGGCTCCATCGCGGTGCCGCTCGTGGGCAAGCTGGGCCTCGTCAGCCCCGTCAACCTCTTCCTCTGGCCTGACGCCTTCATCCACCGCTTCCAGGTACGGGCCGCACTACCGTTCCCGTCGTTCCTCGCGGCGCCCGCACCGTGGCTTAGCGTGGCTCGGTGCGCGCGCTGCCTTCTGGGAGTTGTAGTGCGCGGCCGCGCAACGGGGCCTCGCTGTGGCTGCGCGCGGAGCCGGCCGCTCCCCCGGCTCCGCGGCCGTGCTGGAGGAGCCGCGCCGAGTCAGCGCCCAGGGGGGTGACCGGGGTGACCAGAACCCCTCCGGCGGGAGTCGAGCCGCCTTCCCGCTCAACCTGGACAGGGCTTGCGGGCTGGGCCCGGACTTAGCCGGTGCTCTGCCCGCAGGCCCCGGGCCCCCATCGAGGTGACGGGCTGTGCGTCCCTGCTAGAGTGACAGAAGGACGGCTGTGGGCCCTGGTAGCCCTGTAGTTCGTCTTGTGTGTCATTCTGGCGTGTTTTTCCCTAAATTTCTTGTGGGAGTTGTTCTGGCGGGTGCTGGTTGTGCCAAGGAGCTCTATGGCTGTGGCTACAGGTGACTTGCCCAGCTCTCTGTCATCGTGTGGCCGTGGCTTTGGGAGCTGTAACTGGGGTTACAGGGTGTGCGAACATCCCACACTGCAGGTGGCCCAGGAGCCTTTGAGGCAGAGCTACAAGAGAGACATGGAGCTCCTGGGGCAGGTCCAGCGGAGGGCAAAAAAGGTGATCAAGGAACTGGAACATCTTTTTAATGAGGAATAGTTGAGGATGCTGGGCCTGTTCAGCTTCGAGAAGAGACAACTGAGGAGGGAACCTCATCAATTTCTATAAGCATCGGAAGGGAGGTGTCAGAAGATGGGCAAGCAGCAACGGGCAGAAATGGATGCACAGGAAGTTCCACCTGAGCTGGGTGACCATGCACTGGAACAGATTGACCAGGGAGGCTGTGGAATCTCCCTCACTGGAGATACTCAAGAACTGTGTGAAATCCTGTGTCATGTGCTCTAGGATGACCCTGCTTGAGCAGGGAGGTTGGCCCAGATTACCCACTGTGGTCACTTTTAACATGACCTATTCTGTGATTCTGTAAAGAAGTGCATCTTTTGCACCTTCTGGTTTTGAATTTGTAAAAGCTTCTGTTTGAAATTGTCAGCTTCTGTTCTTAGGTATGGTCCATCTAAGCTAACAACTAATGCCTTGAGCTGTCAGATGTGCAGTGTTTCTGGTGCATTAGCAATATCAAAAGTGGTCACAAACTGGACGTATTTTTCCTTGCACTGTGACATTACAGGTTCAGTGTTGGGGAAGAGCACTCACTGGATTAGCTGAAAATGAAGGAAGATATTTCAATCCTTAAGTTTCTATTACATTGTTTCACTATATCTTCACTGAAGAAGGCTGACTGCAAAAAAAAAAAGAAAACAATTAAAGCCATGGTTCTATCTGTACCTTAATTCTTGTATTGTCCCCAAAATTTAGTAGCATAAATGACTGTTTTTTCGTCTAGATCTTTTATTCCTTCTTGAGCTGTGATGTTCAGGATTCTAATACTCAGTTTGGAAATGTTGCTGCTTAAAGAGCTCATTCATGAATGACCAGACATTTTCTGTCCTTGATATGTTCTGCCATGCAGTTGGCTATGCCCAATATTCATAGCTGTGAGACTGTCCCAGAGCAGATCCAAAATGCTCAGAGCAGCACGTGCTGTCTGGAATGGTACACTAAAAGCTGTGAATTCTTGGCCTCTGTTCAACAGGGAAGAATGGGTTTTGTATGGCTATTTTTAAAACAGGGAAGCATCCTTGCCACTGTACCCCTTTTGCACTGCAGTAAAGACTCACTTCTGCAAAGATGTGATGGAAAGCACTTTGGAAAGTTGTGTGTTATTTCTGGTATAGTCTTAATAGCTTTGCTTGTCAGATTGAAAAAAATGCCACAACTATAAAAGCTGCTGAAGCAGCAGCAATCGATACTTGGGCTATTTTTAATCTTCTTCTTGATGTTCCAAGTTTTCATTCATTAACAAGTAATGAATGTAAACAAAAAGCCTGTGCATATGAGTTCATTCTGCAGTTTATAAATATATCTTTCTCTTTTGATCTGGACAGATCTGGCGGCCGATAACGGCAACTTTCTTCTTCCCGGTGGGACCTGGAACAGGATTTCTCTACTTGGTGAATTTGTATTTCTTGTATCAATATTCGTCAAGATTAGAAACAGGTATGTTATCCATTCAGTTGTATGCACTTGATGAACCCTGTCTGGAGTTGGTGAGAGGTGGCTCATCTCTGTGCCAGCTTATGTTGGTCAACATGAAACTGCTCTGAAAACTGATTTTCTGTGGCTGGCTCCTTCCCGTTGGCCATTTAGGATCTGAACTTGATACTTGTTTCAGAAGGAGGACCTGGTGCTTTTAGTTGTTGGATTTTAGGAAGTGAGTGAGACAGACTAAAAGATGATATTTACCGCTGTTTTTGGATATGATTTCTTTTATCAGAGAAGGATGATGGAGCATAATGTGATAAGGGGTTTATCCATTGGGAGGAAATAATGTCAGTTTTTTCCTGTTTTAACAGGGATGCTTACTTGTGTTATTCTGTTGTTTGTGTTGAATTGAGAGATACCTCCCACAAAGGAAGTCTACCCCTCTGCCTAACATGTGGAAAAGAGACTAAGAGACTAGATGGATTTTTCAGTTAAGGGGAAGAATTAAGTGAAAAAAAGGAGATCAGATAATGGATCATTTCTCTCAAAAAAAGGGATTGTTGGTACAAGGTAGCTTCAAAACTGGTTTCCTTTTGCACTGCCCAGTTCATTAAAGCTAGACAAAAATTGGTTCAATTGATGTAAATAATTAAAGTATTTGCAAAGCCAGACTCTTCCTGAAAGCCTCTGTCAACAAGAATTTCAGTGTAGTTCTAATGGAGTCTTAGAATTGAGGGTGTAAAGGGGAATGCATTGCAAGGTGATGTTTGGGAAGTCCCACGAGAGAGAAGAGATCCGTGGTAGACCTGCCATCCAGAGAGTATTGTGGAATCACGTTTACGTCTTAAGAAGAGTAGCAGGGAAAGGGAGGAGTGCTGCCAGATTATATTTGGTTGTTTTCTTAGTGAAAGTTAAGTAGTAGTTTAATAGCTAGAAATGGTTCCTGCTTCTCTTTGAGCCTTTCTGCAGTAGATTATGAGCGCATGAAGGTGCTGGCAGTTCTGACTGGGCAAAGGTAGGTGTAGTAAGAGTTCCTGGTTAATTGTGCAAGCTAAAAGACCTCACTGCTTATAGATACACTTACAGAATGCTCTAGTTATTTGTGCTGTGGCACGAATCTCATGAAAGGGTGTAAATTTCTGCTGTACAATGCATGTGGATTTTGAAACTGGGAAGTCAGCTGTTGGAACCAATGCATTTCTTTTATATTACAGTCATTTTTGTGGGTGTAAATGAAGTCCTTGGTTAGGTTGGCCCTTCTTTCTGTGAAAAACGCTTGATTCCTTCTGCAGTTGGAAGATGTATACATTGCTGATAATGTTTACAGGTGGAAGTCAGCATTGGTCTGTGCCTCCTTTTGTCTGTGAAACTGAGAAAGTGAAACTTCTGTTTTCAGCGTTGTGCATGGTTTTTGAGCATACACTGTTACTGCATGCCAGCTTCAAATTCAGCTGTCAGAAATACCCATATGGTTTTGTACTGTGCATGTGCTTTCCTAACAGGCTGACCTGCAACTTCCGAAGGGAAGGGAGATTGATGTGTTTTTGTTTTGCTTTGGTTGGAGAAGAACATAACAAATATCAACAGAGTATGCAGAATATGCAGAGTTCACTCCCCAGCAGTATGAATTATGAGATTGTGGGTCTGCAGCTCTTCCCAGATGACTGACTGGATTATACCCCAGGCTTTACAGAGGGACCCATGGGATAGAGCTCACCCCACACCTGTGCTGAGCTTTCTGGCAGTTTGTAGTCTACTTTCCTTAGATGTTCATTGAAGAGTCAATTTAAATGGTTTGTCTGATATTCTCATTAGCAATCTCCTACATAAAGAGCAGTGAAAAAAATTAAAGGAATAATAATAGCTTTGATTTCTTCCTGTTTTGGAAGGATTCCTGAGCTAGCATTTCTACAGCCTTAGTCAGCGTCTTCTCTTTATGTTTCTATTTGTTGTATAGCAACAGTAAGGCAAAAAACTCCAGTTTAGGTAGTTTTACAACTTCAAAACTTTCTGATATATTTTTCAAAGCAGTTTTTTTCCTGTAATGCAATTTGCGTGGCTGAACTTAAATAATAAAATTTGTATTTTAGTAATTTTGTTTTGCATTGGCTATTCTAAAAGGCTATTCTTAAAAGTAGATTTTCGTCCTTTAAAAATACTTGTATGAAGCTGAGCAGTGGCATTCTTTCTAGGCATTTTGATGTTTAATTATGAGCATGTAATTCAGTTTGTCCATGATGTGTTGCTGAGTGTGTCACTGTCATTCCCGTTGTCACTGTGTTTCACCCCGACTGGTCTGGGTCTTCTTCAGCAGTATTCTCAGGCTTTCCTTGCCTGCCTGGGTTTATGTGAAGGTTGATGGGAGTCTTGCACAGATGCTGAGTCCTCTGTCAGACTTTTGCCACAGTGAGAGCCTCAGATTTTCATGTTTGCAAAGGGGGTTATTTTTTAATCAATGTCCCCATCAGGTCTCAACTGAGCATCTGGAGATCATTTCATTTAATATGACCTGCAGGGAATGTTACTGTGTTATTTTTGTTTCTGGTGTCCTGAAAAAATTGACACATATTTGAAAAGGTGAATTAGACAAGCAGTACCGCTTAGAAGGAGGAACAGAATGTGCTGCACATGTGTACCCTCCTTGTCATGTGTGCTGATTTTTTCTGGAGTATAAAAACCATTGCATCTCTTGAGTCTGACTAGATGATGCAAAGAGAATGCAATTTGCCTAAGTAAGGGCTGGTTTTCACATGACTCAGTCATTAAATTTGGTGTTTCTCCTTTTGCTTTGCACGTGTATTTCCTTATTCTGTGCTTCTAACTGGCAGTTTCATATGAAGGATGGGGTCCAACTCCATTTTGAAGTCTTATGTAGTCAAAACTACTTACCTCCTAAGTCAATGTGTTCTTTTTTAAGTATAGGCACTGCTTGTGCTCTAATGCAGTAGGCTGAATGTCTTATTTTTCAGTCTGTAGGTTGTTCTATTCTAAGGCTTTTTAAAATTAAAAAAAAAAAACCAACATAAACCACAGACTGCATGTAAAGCAACTCTTATTAACTGGGCTTTCTTAGACTCTGAAAAATAAAAGTTGTCTTATTTTTTTATCAAAATTTCAGTACCTTTCATCATAATTCTTTTTATTTTCAGGGGCTTTTGATGGAAGGCCGGCAGATTACATGTTCATGCTCCTCTTTAACTGGATCTGCATTGTTGTATCCTTCTCATCATCAAACTTTGAGAAATTTTTTGGTTTGCCTCTTTCTGCTTGGAATATGTTCAAAGACCAGGTTTTATCAAGGAACAGTTTTAAAATGTAGGAAATGTTCCCAGGGGAGTTTGTAGAGTTTGTAAGTGTGTAACCTTCCTGGAAAGGTAATGAGTGGCTTGCAGGGAGGACACTTAAAAATGTGCTCACAGGAGCGTGCAATGTGGGGACTCCAGTTCTGCCTACAAAGAGCTCAGAATGTGTTGGGTGAGTGTCCCTGGTGTTTCCTGGGTTCCTTCACTGAGCTGCTCTGGTGTGGGCTAAGACTGACTTTAGTGTATTCAAGCTGCCATGTGCAAAAAGGACTAATCACTGCCATTCCCTGAAAATTATGGAGGGATCCTTTACCTGCTGCGTACAAGTCATCTGAGTCTGTGAAAGCACTGTTGTGATATCTGCACTGAGACAGCTACTAGAGGAAGCTGGGCTTGTTGGTTTGGGAATGCTGGGAAACACTTTTTCCATGAGCTATACTGTTCCACCTGAATTTTCTTTCAGGTCTTGAATACAAAACTGGGAGGAGTTGTTGATAAACCAGATGGTTGTGCCACCATTCAGAGGGATCTTTAGAGGATGGATAAATGGGCTGGTCAGGAATGAAGCTCAGCAAAGGGAAGTGCAGAGTCCTGCTCCTGGCAAGGAGCAGCCTCAGGCACCAGGACAGACCAGGGACTGAGTCTGCAAAGCATCTTCCAGAAAAGGCCCTGGGTGTCCTGCTGGGCACCAAGTTGACCATGAGCCAGCAATGTGCCATTATCGCCAAAGTGGCCACCAACCTCCAGGGCATTACCTGCAGGTTGAGGCAGGTGATTGCTCCTCTCTGCTCAGCCTTTGAGAGAGGTATGGGGGCTGCATGGAGCTCTGGATTCCCAAGTACAAGGGAGGCATGGACATATGGGAGAGAGTCCAGTGAAGCGTCACGAAGATGATTAAAGGGTTGGAGCATCTGTCACATGAGAAGCTGGGAGTATTGGGATTGTGCAGCCTGGGGTATCATCACAGAATCATATAGTAGCTTGAATTGGAAGTGACCTTGGAAGGTTATCAACCTGCCTGCAATGAGCAGGGACACCTTCAGCTAAATCAGGTTGCTCAGAGCCCTGATTTACTTGGGCTCTGGAAACATTCATTTACCCTGGAAACATTCAACCTGGCCTTGAATGTTTCCAGGGTTGGAGCATCCACCGCCTTTTTGGGCAACCAGAGGTGTGGTGCGCCAGTGTTTCCCCACCCTCATTGTAAAAAATCTTTCTTGCATCTAGTCTGAATCAACCTTTTTTTAGTTTAAACCATTTCCACTTGTCCTATTGCAAAAGTCCCTACTAAAAAGTTTGTCCCCAGTTCTTTCAGCCTTTCCAAAAAGGGAGGTGTTCATTCCTCTAATTATTTGTGTAGACTTCCTCTGGTCCCACTCCCAACAGGTCCATGTCTTTTCTGTGCAGAGGACTCTGGAGCTGGACACCCAGTTCCACAAAATAAGGCAAAGGAAATTCCATTGAAATGTAAGAAAGACCATTTTTACTGTAAGTGCAGTGAAACACTGACATGATTGGCAAGAGAGGGTGTGGAACCTCCATCCTTGGAGATGCTCCCATTCTGTCTGTGCTGTTGCTGCCTCCTTGTAGCAGTTTGTGGTGGCACAGCACGTGGAAAAAAGGGAGCAGTGACATCAGTGTGAACCAGATACAGCCAGGAGAGCTGCTGTGTAGAAAAGCTTTATCAATAGATTATCTCTAGTTGCATTCCACTCTATGGAGGGAATTGCTATTCCTGCTAGTCCTGTCAAGCCACAGCTGTAACAAGGTGCATTTAGTTATGTTGTTATGAAGATGATGGTTTTCTTTATGATTGCAGGTTGTTGGCTGTGAGCATTTAATTAATCTAATTGTGACTTGACTTTCAAACTGGTAATTTAAAAGTTTCTAGTTGCTTGTTCCCTATATGATGTAAGGACCAACCTGGATTCATGATCTGGGGAAATGCTGGGTATCATTTTATATGTATTCTTGAATTGTTAAAAGCATCCTGATCATATTAAAATCATGCAGTGATTGTTTCTACTCAGCACTTACTACAACAGATTCTTTGAGCTCCAAGGTGAGAGAGGAGTATTAGAAGTCTGCATTGATGCACTTTAAGAAATTGCTTCTTTTCCATGACTCATTGACAATATATTGGTATTTTTTAATGATCTGGTATTTCTTCAGTTAGAAAACCAAAATGTCACTGTTAAACTAATGAAAGAATCTAGCTATTAAACTTTAATGTGCCTTTATGCAAGGACTGATTGAGTCTGTAGCTAGCCAGTTTCATGAGGGAGGAAAAGCCAGTGCACCCATCAGCCCGTGGGGTAATGACTTGAGGTGGGAACTTGAAAGGCTGCCAACAAGCAGTTATTGAAACAAAGTTTGTACATCTCTAGATAATTGGAAATTTTGACTTAAAACAGTGTATTAATTTTGAGCATTAAAGATCTTTGCATGTGGATTCCGTGTATCTGCAGCTTTTTATTGTTGTAGTCTGCCAGGTTTTTCTGCATTTTCCTTCATGGTGTGATGACAGATAACTGGCTTGGTAATGGACATGCAGGTAAGTGTAGTGCAATTTCTTAGATAATAATTTTACAAAACTTTATGACTACTTAATGACTTTATAGAGAGCATTATTGACTTAACTGCAGAACATAGTCAAGCTAGGCTGTTCAGATTGTATCAGAATGCTGTGTGTGTTAGCTTGGGCTAACCAACTGAAGGCATAAGCTTGGATCTGACTGCCACACCTAACCCAGTTAGGGAGTCAAGAAGTAAAAATGTGCTTTGTGCAGTCAGGACGTGCTCAGACTTTTACTAAAATGGACACAAGATGTCACCTATGCACTATTTCTTTTAATGAATGTGGATCTGCTTTCTTATTTTTCTATTTAAGAATGATTCTTGGGTTTATTAATCTTCTCAAATTTAGTTTAGTGTGCCTTTTAATTGCCAGCAGAAGATTTTTTTTTGTGAAAAACACAGCTTCAGTTTGAGACCAGAACTGTGAAATGCAAAATCCTCACAGGAATGATTAAGATAGTGGTCTTTAGAACTGGTTTCAATGAAATAATTCTTATCTCCCCAAATATTTAGGGTGAAAATTGGGAAGTGTTTTGTGGACACAACAGAGTGTCAGATAACTGCATGTCTTCAGTCTGCCTCTGCTATTCTCATCTTCATCTATTTCCAACACCTAAAGACTGCACCAATATCTGTAGTACTCTGTACAGAATTATCTTAGCATTTGTTAAATCACTTCTCTGGCTCCCTGTTAGACGAAACTAGTGATCATGCATCTCTGGTCAGGACTGAATTGTATTAAGGGCTGTCCATAACTTTCTGCTTACTTTTCTGTGGGGAAGATACCACAAAGTTTTAGAAAAGCATCCTGGAGGCACCCACACAAATATATAAAATATACAAATTTTAGACTGATTGTGTTGATTAGTATATTTTTTAAGAGATACTAAATTTTTTTTAATCTGCATACAAAGTATTGCTTAAAGAAGAATCAGTTGTTTGATGTAAGAGTGTGTTTTATCTTAAAAATAAGGGGGTTTTTGCTCGTCTTGAGTGGTCTTTGTTGAAATTCGGAAGATAGAGTAGGATAGCTAGGCCTTTATTCCTAAGTCAAATGCTTTAAGATATTAGATACTGCTTTTTTTTCAGTAAAATAAAAAGGGTTTTCATAAAGACCCGGAGGTTCTTGTGTGGGGAGTCAGAGTGCTGGTGCACTGTGGGGCTTGTGGAAGGCTGGACTGATGTCAGGGTGCCAGTGTTAATGCAGAACCTGTTGAATAGCAGCATCCCTGAAGGGATGAGTTTTAACCTCTTTTCCAAACACAGGAGGTGGTTCACAGCATTCAGCCAGTTCATGGAAATGTTGCAGGTGCACTCTGCCTTGAGTTCAGAAATCAGCAGATAGCTAAAGCAGTGCTTTGTATTTCTTTCACTACAAATAGTACTGTCAGCTAACATAGAGTCAAAGTGAAGAAGTACTTGGAACAACTTCATCTCCTGGCATGGAGCACTGGCTGACTCCAAGCTCTACCAAGGAGGCTGTGCCAAGGCTGGCTCTGGTACTCTGAAATGGGGATTGACTGGAGCACCTCCCCCCTGTGCTGCTCTCAGGGGGACAGGGATGTAGGTGGCAGGGGGATGGATAACACTTCATCTGCCATGTTAGCTTGGCCCCAGATGAGTGTGTTTGGGTCAGTGCCCTGGAAATGACTGTGGCACAGGTGCAGGGCTGACTGCTGTAGGTGTAGGTGGGATCAGAGGAGTTCCCCACAGCTGCTCTTTCACTTGGTATAGGCTGGAGCCCTTTGCTTTGCCGTGGTCATGCAAAAGAGAATTATCAAGTAAGTTTTCCTTAACTTCTTTGGTAGTTTTTGAACAGATCCATGGCACGTGGTGGAAAAGATTCTGGGGCAATCTGTAAAGACTTTAGTGATGTACCATGCATACAAACCACTTTTGAAACATAGCTCCTGCTGCCTGAGTTCCTTGTGTTTCTGTCAAAGTAATGGTAACTTTTCTTTTAAACATTGCAGCTGCTGATGATTCCACTCATCATGTCAGTACTTTATGTGTGGGCCCAGCTGAACAGAGACATGATTGTATCGTTTTGGTTTGGAACAAGATTTAAGGTAGGTCAGACATGATAGTGGAAAGATTTCTGCCCATAAGGTGCATGTATAGTGCTTGAGGGGCAAAATATAAATATTTTCTCCTATTAAAGGTGTCCTGTACTTTCATATAGCTGAATACTCCTTGAGATGCAGCAAAGACAAATTTCTTCATAGTTGTCCATGTGGTGTCATTCAGTGTAGCTCCGCCAAAAAGATGCCCTGACAATTCATCGTTCTGAACAAAAGGAAAAAATTCCTGATAAGCATTAGCCTGGATAGAAGCTGAATATAGTGACAAAATGTTGATATTTTAAATTGTTTTTTAATTTGTGACCTTGTCTGTTTCTCCCAGATCTTGTAGTGAAGACTCCCAGACCTTTTCAAAATTGAAAACTTTAGGACTTTGTTCCAGATGCAAACTTGCTGTGGAACATAGGGTGCAAAAGGCACGTTTGCTTATAATGTTTGAATGAGTATGTTTTGTCTAAAAATGTTAGTGGTTGCTCAGTTTGGAGTAACCTTGTTAGGTTGAATCTGCTTAGGTTAATAGGTCAGAATGTGTGTAATGCCTAAAGCATTAAGATTATGATCATGTTTATTAATGCAGTGGGAAGCTGAAAGCAGGTTTGCGTCCTTAACTTGTACTTACTGTCCCCACTGCATTTTTTTTCAGGCCTGCTACCTTCCATGGGTTATTCTGGGATTCAACTACATCATTGGTGGATCGTATGTATTTACTTATATGGCAAATTTGAAGTTACAAAAGTTTTTACAGCTATTAAACTTGCTGCTGAATTTAGGAGTAATATTAAAATAAGCTTAAAACTGTATAATCTGGCTGATAATGCTCAGTGTCACATGGTGTTCATTTAACATAAAAGCAAAGAAATGTGCATGTGAGAGTTAGAGAATAGAATATAGGTAAGGGGAAAGTTATGAGGGTTTGGTGTATTTTCGAGTAACTGTATGCATTGGGCCTTCTCCATACTAAAAAATTAACACACACTGAAGAAAGATGTCATCCCCTAGGACCAGCCATCATTACTGGTTTTAGAAACAAATTTAACTTGACTCTGATTGTGCTGTTACTTCTTTCCCTCACAGACTTGTCCAACATGATCCTTTTCCTCAGTTTGTTAAACAGGAGAAAATGGCGATAAGCCCACAAAGTGCCACATTAGCACTTGTTGAATTTTTTGGTCTCTTGTTTTTTTTTTTTTTACTAAACCCCATGATGCAGAAATCCCCTCTGTGCACAGTCTGCCTCATTGGGACCCTGCATTGATTGGGGCCTCTTGGTGCCGCTGTAACATAATTAGTAACAATAACAAGTTTGTGGTTGAGTTATAAAAGGAGGAGATATTACAGCAAAACCAAATTCCCTTTTCTGGCTGTGCCTCCTACTGACTCATCCGTCACTTGTGAAAACTGCTTGCTGTTAGATACCTGCTGTTTCTATGCATGACAGAAGATACTCAAGGGCCTCCAGTCAGCACTGCTTTTGCAAAACTGGGAACAAAACAGTTCAGTACAGCAGGAGACAGGTTGTCCAGTGAAAACAGCAGTAACTTCTCCAGCTCTGCAGACGATTATTTTGGGCACTAATCGCTATACGGTCTAATTCCCCAATGTAAACAAGTATTTAATTGTGTTTTCAATGCAGACTGTAGAGAAGGTTTGGAAGGGAGGGTGGAACAGGCTATTAATGTGTTGGCACAGGAGGCTGGCCCTTCTAAAAAAGTGGCTGCAAAATGCAGGGAAGAGAAGGGAAATTTTCTGTGTGTCATGACCCTGACAAAGCATAGTGACAGGTGAATAGAAGATTGTCACTCATTTATTTTCAGAGAAGACAGCATGTGAAACCATTCTTTTTCTTTTGCCTTACAGAGTCATCAATGAGCTGATAGGAAATCTGGTTGGACACTTGTATTTCTTCTTAATGTTTAAATATCCAATGGATTTGGGAGGAAGGAATTTTCTGTCCACACCTCAGTTCCTGTAAGCTAACTTTATTCTTTACCTTACTCTTCGTTTGGTTCAATTTTTTGTATGGTTTATGAGACATATATTTGATGGGATTGTAAAGTGTAAAATACTTTGCTAAGTCAACCTGCTTCAGACTCTCATATTGACTGAGCTGATGAGTCAAAAAATGTTGAATTAACTTGTAAATGGCCCATGTGAGAGTTCTTTGTTGTGCCTTGGGATACCTTGTGTCTTTACCCACTATTAAGAGTGAGAGTAAATGTTGTTGTTCTGCTAATGAATTGAGCTGCAGTAGAGAACTCCCTAACGATTATCAGAAATTATTATAAAAGAAGTTTTATCCTGTAAGTTATCTGTTTTCTGTATCCCCATGCATCATAACAGTAGCTGCCAGTTCAGCAATGTCTAACAATAATAGTCAGTTGTAGACTTGTTCAGGACTGTAATATGATTCTGCTTTGGAGTCTGTACCAGTCACCCTGACTGAGACTGCGGGTCTTGGTTTCTGAAGTGCTTTTTCTTGAGATAAGTTCATTGTTTGGCATTGAAATACTGTGATCAGAAGCTAAAGTTGGTAGCTTCAATTGCCCTTGTTCTCATCCTTTTGGGCTGTAAATATTCCTCCTCTGTCAAACTTTAGTTAGCAGTTAACCCTTCTCATAGCATTAAGTGTTGAATTACAATTATACTTTCTGTACAAGTTTCAATGAATAAGGAAGCTTTATATTCTAATTCTGTGCTTGCAAGCCCATCTGGTAAACCTAATTTTCTGTAAAGATTAGAAGACAATATTGTTTTTAAAAATGTCTTCTAAGGTGGTAACAGCTCTGAAAAGGCCATCAGTCTTGTTAGTTCTGTGCAATTCTCTCGTTACCATATACATCCCAGAGATGGAAGTTTCCCGGTATTTCCATTTCTCACTGTGCTGAGGGCCTAGATTTGGAAAGAAATCTTTGAAGTTCTACTGTGGAAAGCCAGTTTTATTGCAAAGTTATCAGCTAAAATGAAGTGCATGGAAAAGCAGTCTGGCATTTACCCCTCAGCTGTTTCTCTAACTCCCTCTCCTCTGGTTTGTCCTAGTTACCGCTGGCTGCCAAACAGGAGAGGAGGAGTGTCGGGCTTTGGTGTCCCTCCTGCCAGCATGAGAAGGGCTGCAGAGGATCAGCAGGGTGGTGGAAGACACAACTGGGGCCAAGGTTTCCGGCTAGGGGACCAGTGAAGAATTCTTGCCCTTGGAAAACAGCAACTCCTCGGTTTCAATTGGATGTAGAACCGACTGTTCCTGGTGCAGAGCATGCTTAAGAACTGAGCTCTCTGTAGTACTCTTGGATTTAACTGATTAGCAGGAAAGAATGTTTCCGGTTCAAGAGCAAATTAAAAACTCCAGAAGGAAAAAATGTAGATCTTGCTCAAGGTTAGCCAGTAGTGTCCAGTGTGATTCTGCCATTAAAAATAAGCCTTCTCTATACAGTATTGTCTGTCACAAATGGATCCATTGGCTGTCCTGTTCCATGATGGAACAAGCTAGTGGTGTTCTGTCTTGCCTGATATGTTCAAAGCTTTGTTGACCACAGTAAAGTAAGAATCTAGTGTGAGGCAGATGTCTCAAACAAGCCCCCAAGTTTAGGAAGCTGACTTTTTCCATACCTGTGCTTAAGTCCCATGGTCTTTGGAAACATTATTTAAGTGGTCTCTCTCTGCTGCATTCATAAAGCAAATTGAAAATGTCTCATTTCTGTTACTATGCTGTGTTTTAAGCAGAGCTTCTTCTTGCCATGCAGCATTTGTCCTACCAGCTACATCATGGGCTGGGCAAGGTTAAGGATTAGAGGGCTTTTGTTTGAAATGGCAATAACAGATACTCACAGAATTGAAATCTCTGAACTCTTCATGGCATGTTACAAAGCTTGTTCTGGTGAAACTGAAGTTGTCTGGCTGCTTTTTTTTCCCTCCAGATCTGTGAATTCTTGGCTTCAAGGTTTCTCTTTTGATTGCCAAATTGGATTGCATAAATACTGCTTAAACTAGAAAATGTAACATTGTTGTGGTTAATATAAAGGGTACTGACTGCAGCATTGTTAACTGAATCTTCAACTTTATCTTGAAAGCTTTAAGATGTTAAAGAATCAAAGCTGGAAATAATCTTTTGCAGGGCGAAGATATAACAGGTTACTGTAGGACTCTCTCATTGTCAAATAAGAAATTGCATACACTGTTTATTAGTATCTGTACTTTTTTGTGGTAAAAAATTTTGACATGGAAAAGGGAATGATTCTGTACAGTAGTTTTCCTTGCACTGGGTTCCCATGGGCAGAGCACGTGGCTAAGATGCAGGAAGCTGTAATGCCAGCTTGTTACTGACTCACTGCATGCTCTTGAGCAAACTTCTTACTTATCTCAGTTTTCCCAGCTGTAAGGAGGAGTCGTGCATGTCTCACAGCATTCTTAAAAGACAGCTGTCCCTGACCATCCTACCTGGGAACTGCTAGGGAGCAAGTAAGGCTTAGGTTTACATAAATCCAACACTTCGGCTAGGAACGCAATTACTCTAAGCTTAACCAAGGCTTCTAAGTCAGAATGTAGTTGCTCTCCTTTTTTGTTTTATAGTTGGAGGAAGAAGAGCATTGTGACTAGGATAAGTTTCAAGTCTGACTGAATTGCCCTTTAGCATTTGTCTGTTGTTTTACTGGGTAGGTAGGGCACAGAAAGCTGTGCTGCCCCAACTTAGGTATCTCAGGTAACTGTAAGTAGGTGAAGTGAATCTGGGCTGATACATTTTTATTACTACTTTGTTTCTTCACTAAACTTTGGTTCTGAAGGTCTATAAACTTGTAAACACTAAGTGATGCAAGGCTGAGTGGAAAATAAGCAGTTAGACTGGAAATTTTAAAACATGCATGTTCCATGTCTTCACTGCAACTTGATTATGTTGATTTGGCTCATGGAAAAATGTAGAAAACTGGTAATGATCATATTGTGTGCTTAAATTTTTCAGGAACTTGGAGTTTAGAAATCACCTGCCATTTTTGTCTATTCAGTGATGAGTTTTAAAGATGCTCTTGTCTCTTTCTTTGTACGAAAAGGTAGGTAGAAAAGAGGAGTGCAGTGTTGTAAATACAGATTTATCATTGACCAACAGCTGATACTTGATGTGGACTTGAACAGTCTGAAAATCATCATTTTGGTAGGAGTCTTTCAGTCATAGGAATATCACTGTCTGCAAAGCATTTGTATTCATTTTGAGTCAGGACCCAACTTTTCAGTGAAGATGCAATAGTTTGTGACTCAAACAGCAGAATATCTCTGTATGGAAGACCCAAAGGAAGGCTTGAGTGAGAGAAAGCACAGCAAAAGTCATTGTACTGGCCCGCTGCACTGCACAGGGTCTTGCTTTCTAGTATGTCCTCCTTCTCTAAATCAAGAGGGAAAGGTTTGCAAAGAAAATAGACTTCTTATAAACATTGATTAGCTTCTGAGCTGCTTCAGGTCAATTTACTTTGTTTATGGAAAATTCACTTCAGAATTCCATATTACAAGCTCAGTTTGTTTGTTTCTCACTTTGTCACTTGACCTGAACGGCTGTTTGTCATCCCACATACATTGATAATGGCAGTCTCTTGTTAAAATGAGTACCTCCTTTCTTATTTTGTACAGATAATTTCCCTTTTTGTAATCAATTTTTGTTGGCAAAGTTTTAAATTAAAATTTTAATCTCTGTTACTGTCTTTGTTTTGCTAAATTGTATTTCAGCTTAAGACAAGCCTTGTGATCTCCAGGTCCCCGGGTATTGTCTGACAGCTGCACTGTGATACCATCTCCTGCTATTGTTAAAAATACTCAAGAAAATGACCTGCTTATGGGTGGGAGTTTTGTCTTCTCTGATCAGTTGCAAAATCATAAAGGCATTTTCTTCGTTTCTGTTTATACCATGAGTTTTTACAGACTGTGTCCTTCTTGGACTGTTACCATTTTACAGCTGTTTTTTCGTATACTTGATTATTATTAATCCTTTGTTCTCCAGGAGAAAGCATTCTTATTCTTGCCCTCAAACTTTGTGGGATTAATTCAGATCACTTTTCCAGGGGTAAGCCTGGAATTCTGCAATACCCTCTCTGTCCAGACTGATGCGCACAGCTGCCAGAATTCCTTTTGAGGCTTTTACCTTAGCCGATTTGGAGATGGACACATTGGGCATCCTCTGAATGACTCTTCTGGTCCTCAGCGTTCATCTGACTGCACTGTTGCTGTTTGTTACCATAGCGGCTTTTTGGTTTGTTACCATTACCATCGAAGAAAATCACGGACTTCGTACATAAAGCACTGTATGAATCAGTTGTGCTCCTTGAACTGGAAAGCTTGGGTCCATACTAAATAGAACAGTGTGGCAAGTGTGTGCCTTTTGATTTTGCTCCAGCTGCATAAAGAGTCAGCAGAAGAGCCAAGAATATGAAATCAAATGCTTCATCTTTCATTCCTGTTGCTTTGTCTTGGCAACAGCTCCTCTCAGCACAGCTCAGTGATGTGGTGTTCCAGTGACTTAATGAGAAATGGTCTGTTGTCATCCAATGGTTGCACTAGAAAAACTGAGAGTCTTTCATTTTCAGAGGAGCATATTGTTTGCACTACAACATGACATTCTTTCTGTGTTTATATATCACTGTGCACCCTATCGGGGAAGAAGGCTGCTTTGCCTTGGTGGTTCCAGTAGTGAGCCGGAGAGATACACACCAATTTACCGTCTGAAGCTTCTGATACAACAAGTCACTTTGTAATGACTTTGTAATCCTGTTCTGCATCCATAAAATCAAGATGATTCATACTCTCCCTTGTTCTGTGCTAGACTTAGGATGATGGATCAATCTGTACTTGGCATAGTATGACAGAGCACTAATTTTGGTGAAGATGTTCTTAGCATTGCCATCGCCTGCACTAGTAAATGGATTTTCTTGTTCTAAACATCCCTGGATTCTTACTTTGCCATGGATGATAGCAACAGTGTGAAGTTTGGAATTGAGTCTGTTGTCATGATTTGATTAATTAAGCTAAATACTGTAATATGTGCATATTAAGCAGAAGTACTTACATCTAAAAGGTGATGATGTGCTGTTCTCTAGAATTGAGAAGATGAGAACACTTCAGCTACTTGTGTTTTTCAAGCACGCTGTTCAGGTGATGAAAGGAGTTCCATTCGCAGCCATGGCTCACCCTTTCATCAGCTGGAACAGGATCTAGGAGTGATTACGCTATTTGGGAGCAAAAGTGCATAAAAGCTGTAGCTGTGGGATGGTGGCAAGGCCTCTGCAGAATCTTGTTGATGTTGGGGGCGGGGGGAGGTGAAGTGATGATGGAGCCTTAATTCTGGTGCTTCTTTTTTTTTATTTTGCCCCTTATCCAAAGGACAAAACACTTCCAAAATGCCATTAGAATCAAATCAGATTTTAAGGCCATGTTTCTCTGACTACCAGACCAATCCTAACCCTTTGTGATGAGGATCATGACCACTGGAGGTAGTGTTTAAAATCAAAACCATTGGAAGTAGTCCTCTTGCATCTGAATATTTACAAGTATTTCTTAAGAGGATGTGTGTATTTAGTCCTTGGACTGGCCGTGGATGAAAGGACAGCGGGTGGATTCCTCTATTAATGGTTTCATTGACTTGTCATTGTCCCTGGAGGTGTGAGGATGCCTGTGCCAGCCCTTGGGATTGTCAAGCTGCTTGGTAGATCTCTTCACACTGTAGAGTTCAGGTCACCTTGTGTATTTAGTTAAATGGAGGAAGTTTCTTTGCAGTTTATTTCCCTTTGCTTTCAAGTTGTGTATCAGTTTGCCCTCCCTAATGAGCCCCAGGCTGGTTAGCAGTTAACCCGAACAGACCCCTCAGCCTGTTTTAAAATCAAAGCTCCCTTACCTACTCCAGCTGGAAAGGCTTTTTGCAGCACTTATCATTAAGACTGACTTGCCTGGCACTGCTGAGTGGTGATGCTGTAAAACCTCCCTCAGGCCATGGGGTATGGAGTTCACTCACAGAAGGCACATGAGGGGGCTTTCATCCTATTGCCCATCCCTCCTCTTGGTTTAGACTGCAGAGTTGTAGAGTGCCCCTCCTACACAGTGTCACTCCTGCAGAGCAGAGGGTCTCGGATCAGTGCAATCCAAACTGCTTCAGTTCCTGGTGCTTGTGCAGGTGTGTGCTCATAGCCCCAGGCTGTGGGGAACAGGTACTGTGGTGGAGAAATGCAATTTGGATTACATCGTGGCTTCTTTTTTTTATGAAAGTAGTTTGTGTGTGGCATTGGTGGATGAATGAGGTGGAGAAGCCTAAGGTACTGTTTTTTGGGTGAAAATATATTTTAAATCAGGAAGAGATCTAAAGTTGCTGAGAAGTTGCTTTCTTAACTGGACTTGAGAATGGGAAGAAAAAACAACCAATGATTGAATTAATTGATCAAAGAATGCTTTTCAAAGCACTTTTTAAACTGCAATACATGCTCAGAAAGTGGCAGCCTCCGTTCAGACTGCAAAGAAGAGCAACACCTGTATCTGCCCTCATCTGCTGAATCCTTAACCTCCCAGTGGGTGGAGGGGCAAAGGGAGACACTGCTTAGTATTTGTGCCCCCAGCTGGTCTCAGGGATGAGCCTTTGGCTGGAAGGAAGCCTTGATCATGTGCCTGTAACACCCTTTTACCTGTCTTTATAAGCAGTTGTTCATTGACTCTGAACTGCCTGTGCTTATTGCTGTTAAGAATTTAAGCAACTGCAAAAAGAATGGCATGTGTGTGCCTTAGGCATTAGCCTTACTTGTTTTAGGGGCTTAAGCTAAGGAGTTAACTTTAACTAATGTTAATGTTTTGCTATTTTCACTCTGGAGCTTTTACATACAGAGTAATTTTCTTAAAAGCTGATTCAAAGCTCGGCTGTTAGAGTGTTTGGGGTTTTGAATGTATAAATGTGTAGGAAAGTTAATCTTGTCATGTCTTCTGTTCTGTCTTGCTCTTCTTCCCCAAGGTATGTAAGATCAAAATCCAATTAATGCTGAAAAAGTAAAGCAAAGATTCTGGGGCAGCTTCAAGAAGCTTGAAGACCCCAAAGCTTTATGCAACTGATGGCATAAAGAGCTTTTATTGTTCTTTCGGCCCTTGTGTTGTGTAAATTCAGTAACCAGATTACGCCTTTAGGGACTGATGTTCTTAGAAGATCCTGGTCAGAATCTACAAGCAGGAGTGAAAAAATGTAAGAGTTCAAACTTCTGTAATTAGAAGTGCTCTGGATCATCCAGCACAGCAATATTTGGGTTTTTTTCTACTCTACAGTTCTGTCTTAGCCATATTCAAACCGAAGTGCAGCCCTTGCTTGTTCACAGGGATGAGCGTTCCTCTCTAGCTCTATCAACATCTGCATTGGCTTTGGTAGTACAAGGTGAACACAGCCAGGGGCAGGGGCTCCCCAGGGAGACCAGCACACCTAAACATGCCAAAAAAAAATCCATGGGAGCTAAGAGGAAGGGGAATAGTGGGAGGTATGACCTGACAGTAAGCTTGATTTATTTGACTTTCCTTAGTTGGCTGGGTTGAACTGGTGGGGGTTGTACAACCCAGGAGGGAATAGGACAGACAAGGATGAAGAAGTGGCCGTGTCACTTTGAGGAAGTCCTGGTTTGGCATGTCTTTGGCACAGCCTTTCCCAGGGTATTTCAGGAAATCCTCTTGAGATGACAACTGCTGCTCCTGAAGGCTATAGAAGAGAAGACTCCTAATATGAAAATAAAAGGGCAAAGCCTCCGTGTGTGCAGAGGGGAGATTCTTAGCTGGAGATCAGACCTGTGTGTGCCTGCAGCGTGTACAGGTTTCACTGGAACAGGATTGCAAAGAAATTGCGTGTGGGGGCGGTGGGGTTGCAACACGAGGTGATATTTGGGTGATACTGATGGGGATGAAATGCTTCAGGTTTTTATTTCTAAAATGACAGTTAGCTTAGGTGTGATGGGTTTTCTGTTTTGCTTTTAAAGTTCCCTTAAAAGGAACCCTTAAAAGCTGAAACCAGAGCCTAATTTTTGATTGGAGCAAAATATTTCTGCAGTCTTTACTTCCAGAAGTGTTATGGTGGTAGCAGCTTTTCACTGTAATAAAAAAGAAAAAATTATGACTCTTGTCTGTGATGAGACTTGCATGTTGGAAAAAAGGCCTCACTTGAATCGTTGTCAGTGAGTTTCTATCTCCTTTGCTTTCTGAGCAGGGAGTACCTGGAGGGGTTTAAGAACCTGTAGCTTCTGGGCAGGGAGTTTATGCATTCATGGTGAAAGTTTCCTAGAATGTCTGCTGCTCTCATTGGGGGAGTTACAATCTGACTTTTAGTTTCCCTGTATATTTTAGTTAGAGCAGTATTATTTCATTTAAATCTACCTTCCTTTTTCATCTGAAACTGCACTTACCGCATTAGGGCCAAATTTAATGCTTCACAAGAGCACGGGAGGAAGAGGAGGGATATTCTGAGCTCTACTACACTGGACCCACACCCACTGCCTTCATTTTGCAGAGGAAAACAAGACTTATAGGAGCATCAGATGCACCTGAAGAATGTAAATTCTCACCAGTTTAGAAAGCCTGAGCAGACTGTAACAGGGACTCCTTACCCATTGCCTGCTGTGACAGCCACCATATATAAAGAACTCCAAACCATTTTCAGAAGTTGAATCTTGATACTTAAAATCATGTGCCCAGTAGCAATATTGGTTTTATAGCAATTTATAATCTTTTCTTGCCTCCTCTGCTGGCTGTCATGCAGGCAGTAAATGACCGATCTCTCTCTTTTTTTCTCCCCTGTAGGTGATAACCAGTTCAATATCTCTTCCTTACATCCATATCTGTTTTCCAGATATCAGCTACTTGTTCTCTCAGATGATCTGATGAATGTAACTAGTTTCACTCAAGAGTTCTTGTCCTTAAATGCCACATGAGCTTTTGGAGCTGCTACTTCAGAAGAGTGTTTTTGCTTTCTGTCTTACCCATTCGTTTTCTAGCTGTTGATACTGAACATCTAATTGGTTTCTCCAAACCTCTCCTTGTTTCTGTACTTCAGAGCCACCCCCTGGAGATGTGCATGGACTGTTTTGGGAGCAGAGGGGAGTGTGCAGTCATTGCAGTGTCATTGCAGACACGTCACTCTTCCCAAACAGAAGGGAAGCTGTGATTAACCAAATGCTGAGCTCTGCTTGCTTCTCACCTGGACTGTCTGGCACTGGGAGGTCTCACCCGGCTGTGAGTCCCTGCATGAACCGTTGCCTTCACAAGAGATGGATTTGTGCAGTTCACAGAGCCATCTGTTGAGAAACTACTTTTCTTATCTCTAACAAAGCATTTCCCCCTCTCTTGCACCCGTCATTCTGTCCTTTTCAAATACTGAATTCCTCCGTGTAATGTATTTTTTAAGAAAAGAAAAACTGTAAGAGCATATTACATAAGTTGATGTAATTTAACCTTCCTGGGTAAGGTGATAGTAGAATTAGAGGAGAAAAATCCTCTATTGGAGGTGTAGGTGTGGTGATACTGCACTTGAAGATCTAGTAAATCTCTAGGAACTCTATCAGTCTAATTTCTTGAAAGCAGACAGGTAACAACAGGTCCTAGGATGGTATTACCTGGTTCAGTGGCTAAGTGGGCAGGGAGATGTTTTAGCTGGATGCAATCCCTGTGCTGAAGGATCTCAGACAGCTCTGTAGCTGCTACTAGAGCACAGCTCACGAGGCCCAAACATTTACTGTATAATTTAATACAAACAACATAAGCTAGTGTGTCTGCTCCCCTATAGAAAGTGTTTGTCCTCTAAATCTGTTCCTACCAGTTCCTTAAAGTCGTGCTAGAGCTTTCTGTGTCCCCTTGTGCATCTTGAATGAGATCAATGACTTCCTGGGCCAGCTCTAGTGGGGTGGCTCGTTCCACAGAGCTGCCCTCTGAAGCCACAAGGAAATCCTGCTGAGTAAAGAGAATTTCTGTTAATGTGTAATCGAGTTGTGATAAGACCAGCTAATAAAGATAAGGTTCCCAACAAGTGGCACGGGACAATGAGCAGGGAAATGGAGTATGGGAAACTCTGTGATTAATCATGACCCCTGGCTGCATTGTTTAAAGGAAAAACCATGCTGAAGAGGATGCATGGGCATGTTACTGAAGGGGAGGGAAGGCAGGAGGAATCTAGGGGAAAGAGTTGGAAGCAGAAAAGTGATTGTACCTCTGTGACCATGAAGGCAGCACCCTGACCCTGGGGAAGGCTGTCTAAGAGTAGTTTGGTCCTAATGCCCTCATACCTGAAAGGCCAGAGGGAATTCAGTTGCACTGTGTGGGTTGATCTGGTTTGTAATACATGGAGAAGGGCTCGTTCCTGCTCACTCTGGGGACTCCAGTGGAACACCTTGCCCTGGACCAGTTGGTCAGCAGGGCCTGGGACAGTGGGGCAGGGCTGTGTGCCCCTTCCAGTCAGGGGAGAAGCAGGACAGCACATGGCATCTCCCTCACATCTGGTGGTCTTTAACTCAGCGCTGTTGTCACTGCCAAAATCATTTACGCTGGATATGTAACCTCACTGTATCACTGCTTTGTTTCTTTTTTTGACCCAAGGTGTAAATTAATCTGTGGGTTAAATCGCTCACTATCTGACCTATGAAAGTTTAATCTTTTTCCCTTTCAGAGCAGTATCATAAAATTGCAAACTTTGTTAAATAAATGCCAAAACGTAAGCTTGCTCTTAGATGTTCTTTGCTGGTCAGGGAACAACTCTAAAGCCAATAAATGAGGGCAATTTTGTGGACTTGCATTCTTCTCCGAGTATGCCACTGTGTGTCAGGCTTCAGCTTTGCTATGTGTTTGCCGGAAAAACAGCCACTGACTGGCACTGCAGCCCCGGTAAATGGCTGGGGAACAAGGGTGGGAAGGGACTTGAAAGAAAATTATATTGGTGCCTTGGACCTGCAGTCCCTCTTTTTGAATAGCGTTTGCAATAGAGACCATTTGGGCATAACTGTTTTTTTCCCCACCCCTGTACATCTGTCTTGCCACCCGAATGGTGCTGGGTTTAAAAAGCTGTTAGCCTGGGTCATATTTGAAGGACTGATCTAGTGTTGAACAAGCATGGGTGTCAATTAAGAAATTACCTGCACATGATAATTCAGGGAGGTCGTGATTCAAAAGAAGTGGATTTTCTTGTCTGTCAGCTTGATCCTTGACTTGCTTAGGTGCTGGTGGCCGTGGTTCAGTAGTATCAAATTAATATGTTATGCAAGGCATGGAAATAAGGCAGTTCTAGCTGGCATTGAGAAATGGATGATAAAACCTTGTAAGTTCCAAGCAGTTTTTGTATTTAGTCTTATGTTTGGCATGCTGGTTTCTTTTTAAAAATTACTAATGCTGTGGCTGTGAAGAAGAGTTGAGAACTTCAGTGTGCAGGATGCTGAGGAGACATTGGTTTTGGCTCTACAGAGAACTGGGATGAGGTTCACTGGGTATTGCTGGAAGACTCAGTTTACAGCAGGCCAGGAGGAGCTGTTCATGTAAAAACTGCCTCATGCGTGTGCCCTTTTGTTCTTTGTCAACTGTTTAGGTAAAACAACAGCTTTTGCCAAAAAGCTGGGATCAAGAGGAGCACTAGGAGTTACAACTCTGGCAGGCTGAAGCTACAGATGGCTGCAAACAGTGGCTTTGGGAGAGGTGGGAACTGCTCTTTCTCAGAAGGGGTGTCAACACTATGGTGAAAATGTAAACGCTGTGTAATTTTGCCTGATGAAGGTCAGTGCAGCAGCATCTGCAGCTACCCTGAGTTAGTGGGTGGTGCTTTTACTGAGCGAAAACATTTATCTCTGGCCAAGGGCCACCTGGATGTTATTTATAAGTAAAGGAGGAAAGCTCCGTCAACCTGTATGACTTCAGTTCCCAAGTCACTTGTATAAAAAAAATCACCTTCTAAATGAATAAGCTCTCTAGGTGTAAGAGACTCAAGAAAATAATTCAACACCTCAAAAGGCCAAAAACACAGTATCAATAAGCCTATTCTGCTACTGCCTAGTTAAAAGACAAAGTGCTGAAGATATCATTCAGTGCCACAACCCGCTCCCTCAGCAAGAGGTGTACTTCACTTTTGTTTAGATGCTGAAATGCCCTTGAAACTCAGGCACAGTGTGGGATTCTTGGGGTGTCCTGTGCAAGGCCAGGAATTGGACCCAATGATCCTGATAGGTCCATTCCAGCTCAGCATACTCTATTGATTCCGTGAAAGCAAAATCCTCCAACTGGAGGATAAATCTGCATTTGGCAAAGCCTCATCTGGGCTGCAGGGCTGTGATGTGCCCTGGTGGCGGAAGCCACACTCTGGGACAGTGCTGAGCACAGTGACACCATGGCACTTGGTCCAGTGTCCTTCCCTCAGATGGCACAAATTGCTCTCTGTGAGTCCAAAAAGAGAGTGGTGATGTCCAGGTTCAAGTGCAGGCCAAGTATGAAGAAAACAAAACACAGATTCAGCAGCCTCGTGTGATTTAGACAGGCAAAACTCCCACGCCGGAGGACAAAACTGCGCTCTTTGGATAAGCGCTTATCGTTCTTGAAGCTGGCACAGCAGAGCAGAGCAGTCCATGCTTCAAAAAGCAAAGCAATTAATTCTCCTTGCTCTCAGCCACAGCAGTCTCTGATGTGCAATGCTGCACTGCAACCAGGCATGGAGAAACTTTCTTCCCAATCACAAGAAGTATTCATTTTTTTGCTCTGATACAGCAGGGTTGGTCTTCCTTTTAATATTACTGAAGACAATGTCTTCCTTGCCTTTCCATGACCTTCAATGTTTGTGCTTTGTGTTAAAATTTCCATTCCCCCTCCCTCTTCAAATGCTGGCATTAAAAAAAAAAAAAAAGATTAAAATTCCTTTTGTTTAAATCCCTAATAAGAGAGCCTTAGAGCATGCCAGCCTTCAGATGCAGGGATAGGTCTTGGCTTGCACTCCTGGCTCTGGACTCTTCACCTGGGCCATGCTGGGCCAAATCCCTGGCCTCTCATCCCAACACAAGTGCTCTTTGCCTGCTGTTTGCTCAGTTGTGGCTGAAGTCTGGTGGTAGCTGTCTGGGCTAGAGAAGAGGTTTGGAGCTGTGCTTCCCAGTCTGAGGTATTTCTACTCACCCTCTGTATAATGGGGCTGACAGTGCCAAAACCTCTGGCATGCTATATCTGTTGCAGATGCTCTAGTTGTGTCCCCTTGCTCTTAGCATGTCCAGCGGCCATCTCTGAATGTGTCACAAATAATAATGAATAACTGTACCAATCAATCAGAATTAGTGCTGATTTAAATTGCTGCTTGCATGGAGTCTCCCTGAGTTTCCATGGCCACCTCTCCTGCTCACCTGGAGGAGGGAACACGGCCCCCCAGGTGAGGCAGCAGCCAACCCGTGGGGCTCAACAGCTGAAGCAACGACCAATGAAAGTGAAGGTAAATGTTCCAAAGTGCCTTGGGAGAAGCTGGAGCAGACTTGTAGACAACAAACCATAAGGGAGCAGCCAAATAAGATGAGTTTGTGTGAAACCCCAGCTACAATGAATAGGCACTGAGGAGGATCCCTTTATGAAGAGGTTTAACAGTCAGGTGATAAGACATGATGCTGCTGTTTACTATGAGTCTTGGGAGCACATCAAGGCAGGAGGGAAAGTCAAATATTTCCACCTCACTGAAGAGCTGCATCATCATTCACCAGCATTGGTGACAGCCCCAGCACTGAGATTTGAGAGACTGCTAGGGTTGTGGAAGGACTTAAAAAGCAAAATATGTCAAATTTGAACATTTAGGTACAGATACATGTTACGTGCCACCGTGTGGCAAAATGTTTTTGGTATTAATGCTTTGGTGTGAGTGGTTCTGAGAGGCCAAAGAGGCTGAATGGTTCCATTCCTCTTGATCTGAAGAAATAACAATGCTCTTTAAACCATGAGGGATTTAACCACATGTGCTGATGTGTTTATAAAGCACCCCTTGGCAAGCTGTGACCTCATTCAATAAAAGAAGAAACTCCCCCTCCATGGGAATAAAAGAGCATCAGCAGCAATGGCCAGAAATGCCAACCAGGTTGGGGGGAGCACCTGGCACCTCTCCCCCAGACTCCCTGTGTTGGTTTTGGCCACAGTAGGGTTAATTTGCTTCACAGTAGCTGGTATGGGGGTATGTTTTGGATTTGTGCTCCATTGAGTTGAATATGGCAAGGTCCCTTCCAACCCAAACTACTCTATGATTCTGTAATATCCCAAACCATTGGTCATCCTCAGCAATAAAAGCTGGGGAAGAAGGAAGAGTGGGATGTTTGGAGTGATGGCATTTGTTTTCCCATTGTTACTGGCACTGTGATGGGGCCCTGTTCTCCTGGAGATGGCTGAACACTGCCTCCCCATGGGATGTGGTTAATGAATTTCTGGCTTGCTTTGCTTGTGGATTTAGCTTTACCTAATAAACTGTCTTTATCTGTACACGTGAGTTTTCCCACTTTTACCCTCCCAATTCTCTTCCCCATCCAGCTGAGGGGGAGTGAGGGAGCAGCTGTGTGGGGCTGAGGTGCCAGCTGGGGTTAAACCACACCACCTCCCCAAATGGGTCTCTGGGAAAGGAAGATGGATGGAGGATATTTAGGAAGAGACTTAAAGGAATTAAGGCAGGAATGTGAAAGCTTTGCCTGGAGAGTTGAGTGGGAGAAGAGGGATGTCCTGGCAGGATTGAGTGGGACGAGGGTCTCTGAGAAGCCCCAGTTCCAGCCTGCTCATTTCTGCCCTTGTCTTTGCCTCTTGTAGAGGGAAAGGCTTTGGGTGAAAGGCTTAGAAATGCCAATGAAACAGCAATGATTTGATACAAATATAAAATGAAGCTTCCTTGCTGAGGAGTCAAGACAAGGCCAAGCTGAACCCAGCTCTTGCCTTTAGCATGTTTATTCAGCAGTCTTGTGAATACCTACATGCATCTCAGTTTCTCTGTCCATAAACATGGGTTAATGCTATTATTCCTTTAACTGCCTTATAGATGTTTGCAAAACTAATAACATTTTAGATTAAAATTACTGCACACTACATTTTACATTATATATTGCACTGGGATGAGCTAGATTCTAAGAAAGATTTAAAAAAAGAGGAAGGTGAGAGTGAGTTTGTGTACTGAGGAAGCTACAAAGATGTCCCATTCACTGTGCCTGAGCCAGCTTGCTGGATGTGTTAAGTACATGTAAATTATGAGAATTTTAATATAATTGTAACTACCATTTTGGTGCATCAGTTGGATGGAAATAACAATAGAACCCCCCTGCTTTTGCTTGCTGTGCTCAAGACATGCTGTGTGATTTGCTCTGACAATTACCCGGTCACTCAGTTCTTACCTCTGTCCTCGCCAGAGCTTGCAATAATCTGATTGGGATATGGTTCAACTGCATAACCCCAGAAACCCTGCCTGGTGCTTTTTATGCTGCTTTTTCAGTCCTTCACTGCATATCTCACATTCTCTTCCTTTCACTCAATGCCTTCACTTTTCCTGCTGTATTATGAATATTTTCAGTGTTATGCTCAAGAGCCACAGGCCCCATTCATGACTACATTCCATTAGTCTCTGACCAAATGAGTAGAGATTTCCCTCTCAGGTCTCTCTTTTTACCCAGCAGACAGTAAAAAAATTCATTTCCATCGCTGTGTGCTCTTTCCTTGCTAACAAGATGCCAAATGGACTTCCTACAATGTTGCCGTATGTGCTTCTGAAATTTATTCTTCTCTTCCTTCCATAAGCTGGTAAGATTTCAGGAGGCGTCTTTTTGCTACCTAAGAATATCCGGGGGCTACAAGAAGACAAGGAATATTTAAGTGGTTAAATTTCTGCCAATGGCAAATATAATGCATAAATATGACTTTTCTTGGTTGCCATTTAACCTGTGTATTTCCCTAGATTTTTAAGTTGTCATCACGTAATTAATATTGTGCTCATAATCACTTAGATTTCTTGTATAATCCAGCGCTTTCCTTCCAGCTTGTAGTGGTACACATGGTGCTGGGACACTCTTTCTTCCTAGAGTGATCCCTGCAACTGCTGGATTTCACCCTGCAGGCGCAGGTTTCTTGCACCACTTGCTGGCTAACTTTCAAAGTGACACATTAAATGAAATTCCCAAAGGTCAGAATTGGAGATTTGAGGTTAGAAATGCTGCCATGGCAGAATCATGACTGAAAAGTGAAGAGCTTTTTTTTTTTTTTTTCCTTTTTCTTCCTTAAAAAGATAGTATTGGAGAAAATGAAATAATTTAGACTGCAGGGAGCTTATAGTTGCTTAATTTGTTGCCCAAAATGTTCCCAAGGCTTGGTAAAATGGGGCTTTGGGCCACCTGATCTAGTGAAACATGTTCCTGACAAGTGCAGTGGTGTTGAATGAGATGATCTTTAAAGGTTCCTTGTGATCCAAACCATTCTGTGATGCTCATCTCTGTTGTCTGAGTGCTCTCTCACTATTTAAGGCTTCTGTCTGACCTAAATGGAGTGTTATTATGTACTTGGAGTCCCCAGATGTCTAACACCAGTAAAGAGCTTCCCAGCATCTTATGGACCAAGCAGGAGAAGTAACGTGTATATAGTGAAAATCCATCCTCTTGTCAGCAAAAATCAGACAAAATTAAAAAAGCAGAGGCCACCTAATTCAAGTCATTACTGATTTCTCAGTGACGGATTTTTCTACAAAGCCACACTTTAAAAAAAAGTGTTGCACAAGTTTAAAAATGTGATTTATTTCTGTGTGTTTTTAACTCGATTTCTTCTGATTAGAAAATTTCAACACTTAGGTTAAAATGCATCGTGAAAGATGTCAATCAACACCTGAGCACCAGGGACTGCTGGTGCTGGGGTCCCTGCCCGGGAAAGGCTGTCCCCATCTGTCTCCCCGCTGCAGGACTTTGCTCGCCGTGGTGCCAGCGCTGGGCTCGGGGGATGCAGGGCTGTGTGGGAGCATACTCCGTGTCAGCAGCCTGTTTTCATCGTGTGCAACCAAACCCCAAGGCCAAGGCCATCCCTAATGGCTGCCGTGCACAAACAATGGCCCGATTGTCCCTCGCCGCTTGGACTCTCCCAGAAACGCAGTCACTGCATCCGTATTAATTAAAAACAAAGCCTGCTCCCAATGCCCAGCTCCTGAACCCATTCCGACTGAAACAACTTCTCTGGGGACCTGGGTTGCTTTAAGCTCAGACAAAAGGGGTCCTGGGCTGGGCTTTCCTGGAGTCCGAAGGTTTGGCACCACAGCCCGACCTGCCTGCAGGAACCCCCGGTGCTGCCAGGCTGCCCACGCTGGCAAAGGCTGTGCCAGTCTGAGGCCAAGCTCTTTGCTGGGGACAGCTTCAGCCTTATTATCGGTGAGCCACTGCTATTATTTCATTTGAATTGCAGAGAGCTTAAAGAGCCCCAGTCCTGGGCCCTAATCCCACCGTGTCTGGGATGTACAAATACGGAAAAACTCAGGTGGGTCTTGCTCTTCTAAACCTCTTGCTGAGCTCCCTGGGAGCACTGCTGGTTAAACAAAGTAGGTCAGTGCTCCAAACACACAGATGTACAGCACACATCGGACAGGAGACATGTAAACTGGAATATTAAGCCATTGAGTGGCTGTTAAAAACTTCATAAGGGCAATTAAAATATTACCATCCTTTCATGTAAGCAATGCAAACAGAAGTGGGAATTAGTTTCAGTTACAGCTTTGGGGTTCTGGAGGAGCATCTTCAGATGCATTTTCCTTTTGGTCACCTGATGTTTGCACCCATGACTGCACAGGCATCTTCCTCCACCCTGCAGATGAACATCTGAGCTGTGTGTGATGGGACATGTGCATGCTCCCTGTCTGGCAGCCTTTGTCCAGCGAGGAGCTGATGCCATTGACTCGTGTCACACAAATGCAGTAAGCAAATGCTGCCCCATCCATCACTCCCCTTCAGCAATGAACCAGACAACTTTATTGTAAAGAAAGGCACTTGTTGCCACCCACTGCAAACTTCCCTCTACACATATATGTTGTGCTGATGATTAATGAAAATAACTACATATGGGTGAGTCACAGGGCTGGTTTCATTCAGTCATTCAGTTTGTGACTGCAATCAAAATAAAAGGTATTCCCCAAAGGCTCATTCCCAGGCACTATCTGAATACCTCCTCCAGGAAAGTGATGACTGATTTGGGGGAATAAACATCATTATTCACTGAGTTCACTTTAATCCCATTAGTATTTGCCAAGCCAAATAATGCAAAACCAGTTAAAACCCTCATCGCAGCTCTAAAGACATCAAACTCCTGTGCACAAAGTTTGGGCTGAGTTTGCATTTTATTTTTTTGTGTTTTATTGATTTTATTTTTAATTTTAGAGTAAAATAAAATAAAGAGATGAGAAAAAGGTTACCAAAATGTTTAGCCTTTGTTTTATTGAGTTACAACAAATGAGCAACAAGTTAGAAAAGTTGGATTTATTCAAACGCCCTAGCATCCTATTTGTGCAGCGTACTGAAAGGTGGGCAAGTGTTCCGAACCCAGCTCATCAGAGGAACGCAGCGGATGGTTCGTGCACCCAGGCTTCTGCTCTCCCTCTGTTCCCTCCTCACAATTGCACAGACAGACACCCCCACGCAAATCCAAATGAGCAGTATTTGAAAAGAAGTGCACTCAGGAACCTAGGAGTGATCTAAAAATTTAGTGGCAAGGGTTAATAAGAAACTTCTGTTGTGCGCTACAACGTCTAAAGCTGGAGGGCAGACTGCTGGTTATGGTGTCCATCACTGTACCAGCCAAAGAAACACAAGTTTGGATTATGAAGCATCTTAATTTCCTCGCTCCAACCCCTCTTGGGGGTTGTACTGCATGTTTAAACAAAAAGTGCTAAAAAAACCCCAAAACAAACCAACAACCAAAAAATGCATTCTAGCCAAATCTTCAGAGACCTACAACTGGGGCTGGCTGGTGAAAAGTGAAGTACAGGAGCTGGAGAAGACTTGCCTTGTAGGAGCATGGAAAAGCAGAGATTTAAATACTTCAACCAGTAGCAGGTGGCCATAGAACAAAGCAAAAAAGTCAAAACAACATGAGAAAAAAACAAAAAAACAAACCCCACCACTCCAGAACATGTTTAACTGGTCTGAAATGTAAACCAGGGTGGGGATCTGGGCTCAGGTGTTGATCTGCACCAAGACAACTCCAAAAGATTGCAACTCTTTCTTAAAACACTTCAGGGAAAAAAAAAAAAAATCTCCTCTCCCTCCCCCACAAAAGACAGTTCCCTCCCCCCAACCAACCCCCAAATTTCTCAACTGCATTATATGCAAGAATAACTTGCACCTATTTAAAAAAATTAACAAAATTTTTATGTTGTACAAATCTGTTCCAGTAGAGGAAGAGGCTGGGCAGGAAAGCAGGTGGAAGAGAAACTAAGAGAAACCTATGTACAAGGACCCTTTCCTCTTTCTTTCTTCTCTTTTGTAATGCAGTAGTAGGACTTTGGCACTATCAACAATTCCATGATGTTTCTCCATGAGAGTATTTCTTGCTGTGCCTCCACAAGCGCGGTTTGAGACTGGGAGTCGCAAATGCTCTCTCACCCCAGGCAGGAAAATAGAGTTTTCTTCTATTTTCAGACAGCATTTCCCCTTCAACATCAGGACAGTGCAGCTGAGGAGTACCCCTGCAAAAATTATAACAGCAGTGTATTATTTTTTAAGGCACTATGACCTATTTGAGCTGTTAACTACCATGGCACCCGGTTTACATCCCTGCATGTATGGTAACACTATTTTATATTAACTGTACCCTGAGGCCTATCCTTATCACAGCCTGATGTGGTAGGGTGTTGGATTTTTGCTGCATGTAACACCAGCTAATAATCCCCTACAGATTTCTAACAGGGATATACAGTCCAGCCTTGGCTCAGGCAGATTCTCACACTGATCAAAGATGATGTGCGCAAATGTTTGGGGCAGGGCAACTACTAAAGCCAAGAAGACTTCAGGTCTTTCTCCCCCAGTAAGTGCCCTCATAATACTTTTTGTTTTATATTATTTTAGAAAATTATACGAACTGCAAGACAATGTAAAAAGTTGGATGTGCTTTGCTCTGCAGAGCAGCTTCCTGGCGCTGCTCTGACTCTTCCACCTATATAAAGGCTGCACAATGGACCAGAAATTAAAAAAAAACCCTTCAAATAGCCACCAATTCACATGTATCCACAGCTCCCAGCAGAAAGCAAGGGCTCTATGACAGGGATTATGCTCAGATTTTCCCCACTGAGGTGTGAATGTGTATGAAGTGCAAACATCCTCCTCACCCAGCCTGCAGCACTGCTCACTGAAACCTGAGCTAACTCGTTATTTCACACCTCTTATGGATGTTGTTATCTGGTCTGTTATTTCCCACAAAAGCAGTGAGCTCTATCTGGCATCTGCAATGCAGAAAGCAATGCAATCAAATCCAGGAAAAGGCCATAGGCTTGCACCAACATCAAGGGGAAAAACCCTTCCCCCAATCCTTGAGACTTCCCACCCAGGCCCCTGTTCCTCCTGACTCACTGCAAAATTTTGATTGCCGCATTGGGTTTTTCTTCTCCCTCTGAAATCCCTTATTATATTAGAGCTTGGGTCTCTAATA
Source organism: Acanthornis magna (assembly GCA_036785705.1). NCBI lineage: Eukaryota > Metazoa > Chordata > Aves > Passeriformes > Acanthizidae > Acanthornis > Acanthornis magna. Next base: position 3,931,125 of record JAWUZG010000119.1, on the reverse strand, counting down.
ACCTCACTGGTTTCAGGGGAAAAGGCATGTCCTCCCTATTCAAGCCTCATTCCCTCAAATTTTTAGGGTGTCCCGCATTCTGCAAAGACCACTGGTCAACCCCATGCTCACTTTAGGAGGCTGACTTGGAGCCCAGCACCAGTAACAAATACCATAGTTAGCATTTTTAATGAAACCCTAAACCTCAAGGAAAGTGAGACCTTGGGCAGAAAGTGAGAAACCCCAGTGCTGTTCACTTAGTGGTTTTGGATGCTGAGGAATGCACTGGGCCACCAGCAAATGAGTGCTCTCAACTCCTGCAGCAGTGCAGAAGGAGCTAGAGGTGCCAAGAGGACCCAGACTACCTCGGATGCTCAGTACCATGCATTCAGCAGATGCAAGGGGTGGCTGCCTTCAGGCTTTTTCTCTTTTTTCTAGCGTGCAACTTTCACACCTTGTTTTACTCTGGCAAATCTCCACAGAGCAGTGGTCACAGCCATCAAGAGCCAGGGTGTTCAGCTACCTCGCTCTCACCACGAGCCAGAGATTTTGGTGCCTACATCTTGCAGGGTTCGTGCTTAAAAATGGATGTCATGAAATAACTCTAAAAAAAAGACAGTTTACTGTGGAAAGGTGGTGATGGGGGGAAAAAGTATCATTCTGAGAAAAAACAAAAGCTCTGATCTTGGGAAAACCCTGCAGGGAGAAAACACTGAAGAAGGGCAGCAGCAGCTGCCAACCCCTCTGGCACACTCTGGTCCCACTCCTGTCTGGGCTGCAGTTTGCTGTATTTAATTTAGAACCCGCTCCTGTTTGTGAAGTTTGTGCAAAGGAGGACAACAGACCTAGCTGTGACCTGTGCCACAGGAAGGCGGAGCAATTGGGCCTCACTACAAAAAGGACACAAGGCTTCATGATAGTCTCTGGAACACTTTCAGAGATGTCTTTAGTGCACCCTACAGTGGCCACTCAACATCTAAAAGGGCCTGGTATCCTATGTGGACAGGTCTCCCAGCCTCACTGTTCATGAAACCTGACTGGCTCCGTGGAATAAATCCCATTTTGCCAAAAGCTTCAGATACAGACTTAATAACAGAGCCTCTTCTTAGTCCTGGGATAGCATTTCAGAGCCTGGCATGAATCCTGCTCTCACAGAGGCCCAGCCCCTTGTGAAATTCCCTCTAGCTGCAGCAGCAGAATCTGCCAAACACTGTTCAGTTTTGGAAAAACTCAGTTTTTTAAGGCATAAGGTCTGTCTAGGCTGTAAAGCAAATGCTCTAATAATTCCAAAATCTCCTAAAGCTACATATTGGAGCAGAGAGTGATCAAGATGGTCTGGAAGAGCTGTGGTTTTACAGAAGCCGCGCACAAATTCAGTCAAGAGGAGTATGGAGGTAAATCACCGACAAACACTAATTTTTGACTACATACATCAAGCTGGCAAAACAGCAACAGCATGAATATCAAAGGATATCTCACACAGTAAGTGTGGCTGTGTGAGTCAAGAGGAGTCCCTTGTCAGCTCTCCAGTCCATCTCTTACATGTGGTACCTGAGGAGCATGTTGGCAAAAATCAGGCTTTTAGCCAACAGGCAGGAAGAATCTCTCTGTCAGGTCACACAGGCTCTGCTTTTGAGTCATACCCTGGATGTCACTTATCATAACACCTTGTTAATTTAACACCAAAATTTTAGCTGAAATTTTCTAAGATTGGCTGCACAATGAAAGCTTATCCTGAAGGAAAAATGAGCCAGTAGCTGATATTTTTCCATAAGTCCCACCAGTGTGGGGTATAAAGCTTCCAAATTTTGTCACAGCAACTGTGACAATGCCTCCATGTGTGCAGCAGAGAGCATGCACCTGCATTTCTGGGCTGAGAATTACAGGCAGAATAAAGGAAAATTAAAAAGATTTTTGTCAAGTCCCCAGGCCAGCACACAGAAACAGGCAAAGAGCAGGGGAAAAAATGGCCCTCTGATCTTACTGCACACTCTTTGCAGCAGAAGTCCTGCTCCAGTGCACCTTTTCTCAGCAGGTGTATTTTACACACAACCACTGGAATGTTCCTCATCAAAAGAATCACTTGGTGACAGTTTAACTGAGATTACAGTTATAAAAATTCCTCTCTGAAAACACCTGAGCACCTCCAGAGCCCTGGAGCTTTATGGTCAACATCTGTACCAGGGCACAGAAGCAGGAGGTTCACTCCAACATACCTAACACTGCTCACAAGCACAAACCCACAGGCATCATACCTACACTGCAGGAAGGGGGAGCTGCTGCAGGGCTTGGTTTCAGAGTACAAGAGTTTTGTAAGAAACAGTGGTTTCAGGCAATTCCCCTGATCCTGCCAGCCTTCTTCCTCATTCCTTCCCTGAGCTCCTGGTTTGCTCCCTCTCCTCAGAACCAGTATTTATAGCTGGAAGGGGGAAATGATCTGGAATAACAACCCTGAGAAGAAATGATCCCACAATGCATTTATTCATCACACATTTGACTTTAAAAGGCAGATCAGATCCTGGCTCTCCCTTTACTTTTGTGGCTGCACAACAGTGGCACCCCAGCGTGCCTCTGGCTGATGTTCCCACATCCTTCTTCCTTTAATCCCTGCCTTTGACACACAGGTAACACCAGTTCCTCACATCCCTAATTACCAACTTTTCCAAAGGTGATTTCAAAGGTAATGCAGGACAGTGCCTTGCACTGCAGTCTGAAGCTTTAAGATATTTTGTTATATAGGTGCTGTCATAACATTTCTCAAGATTAGCTGACAGAATTCACAGTTAAAAATAATACCACTTCAGGGTTTTCCTTTTCAACTCAGAGAAAATGTCCAGGAGACTTTTGGACAAGTACTGCACACAGAGAAAGCGGAGTGCTAGCCAGCAGGGCTTGCTACCAAAAACTGCACCTCTACAGCAGGTAGCTCAATTCAAGCACTGGTAGCTATAATAGCAGAAGTCTTAAGTACAAGTGTGGATGCACTTCTGTCAGTCCTGGCTTTTGTATTTATTTATTTTTTTATTTTTTTAAGATGCTAAAGAATATTTTACTTGTTAGGCACCAGAAAATTACCACCTTTCTCAAACAGGTGCTCTCTCACTATGGTTTTTAATGCAGAATGCTGAGCTTTCTGTAGGATGAGCTCCAAAGCTCTGGCTTAAGGAAACTCCAGTTTGGGAGAGACAGATTCAGTTATACTGAGCACAAAATGTTAGAGGCTCCAGCGAACTCAATTCAACATGCAAGTTAAGAAATGCTGACAGTGCTTGCTCCAGATTTACACCTGTGCAACTGTGATCAGAAACAGGTTTCAGATCTCCAAATAACAAGTCCTTCCTTTCACATTGGGAAAGATCGTATAACCACCTCCCCCCCCCCTTAAAGTCAGGCCCTGCAGCTTGCTTTTAAATTCAAGACCGTGTGAAGAAGAGCTGCTAAACACCCACACGGCTTAGTCTGGGGCATTTCCTAAGCCTCTAGTGTGAGCAAGCAGAACAAAGTGAGGCTGGAGACAGTTCTCACCTGCAAGAGGAAGAAAGCATATTTGCATGAGCCACTTCAGTCCCCCCCCCCCCCCCCCGCTTTTTTTTTTTTTGCTTGCTTTTGCATAAAGAAGCACCTCTGTCCTAGGCCCTTCCCCCAGTGACCTTTTGTTTTGAACGTGGCAGGATACTGCAAAGGAAGGACCTGAGATGCAAAAAAGGCACAGCCTCTATTCAGTGATCTCTTAGCAAGGGGCATATTAGTAACTAGCGTTACTTTCTATTTCTTTGTGTGGCTCAGCTAGTATGTTTTATATAAAGTGCTGCAGAGGTTACATAGGTTGTTCAAAGGCAGAAAGTTTTAAGGTTTAATCACTTATTGCCCAAAAAAAAAAAAAAATTAGAAAAACCTTATCCAGGAGTTGATCCACAAGGAGACAAGAAACAAGGCAAATGGCACTAAGCCCTCCCCTACCATGCAGTTAGCTCTAATTTACAACCAGAATGTGCCTCCCATTTGTTCAGGCATCCAGCAGGCACAAGCATCCGGCAGGGATGGGCTCTGGGGATTTATACTGAAGAGGGCTACAGGATGCTGGAAGCACACCCAGACAAAGGCAGGCTCAGCGAAACAGGGCACCATCAGCATTACCTGTCTATACGTGGGAATTGTCTCCAGATATACTTTCAGAGTCAAAGTCTGCCAGCTCTGTGTGGCCCTCGGGGGCCGTGTGGCTCCAGCTGTCCGTACAGTCCGAGGCAGCGTCGTCCTCGCCCACCGTCACCTCCACCCAGTTGACCTCGGCTGGCTCCTCGTTCTCCTCGCTGCCGTGGCCATCGTGGCTGTTGCACTCCAGCCTGTCCACACCCTCTGCCTGATTCCCCAACAAAGAGTCTTTCAGTGGTTCACAGTCTCTTTTTGCTCTCACCACTGGCTTCCCCCCATTCTCTTCATTCAGTTTTTTATGCTCCTGGTAATGCTGCCGAGAAACCTCATTACCATTCTTTGGACTCTCCACGTGTTTTGAGCTCTTTTTCTGGCTTTGCTTGTTATGACCATCGCCAGCATACTGCTGCTGGTACTGGTCAATCCATTTAAGTGACCCTGTTCTTAGTGAAGACCGGTTTTCCTTGAACCAGCGAACTATTTCAGTTCTTGTGAGCCCAGTCTGAGACGCTAACTGGTCATACTCCTGCGGTGATGGCCACTGTGTTCTTGCAAATGTGCTTTTCAGTAGATGAATCTGCTCTTGCGTTTTCTTCAATGTGGTGGAGGACCCAGATAAAGCACCAGGGAGCTGAGAGCTACTCAGAAGTTCTGCCTGGCTTATTGCACCATTGGGAGTTCCTTGATCCTTAATTTTTCTGTATGATCCCATTGAGTCCAAGACAGCTTGCTCCATGCTGTCCCTTATCTTTCTCCGCTCAGAGAACCACGAATCTATCTCCCTCCTACTCAGCTTAGTCTCCACTCGAAGCCTGTCCAATTCTCCTTGAGTAGGAAAAGAGCATCTTAAGAAACTCTCCTCAAGAGCCCTAAGCTGCTCTTGAGTTTTCTCTTTGAATCTCTGAGGAGTAAAATCTGTGTACGGGTGAAATGACCGGCCATGACGGCCAGCTGAAGGTGCTATTTGATCTTTCCCTAAAGCATCACCAGGAATTTGCACGATGCCCCTCTGACTTCTGTACCTGTGGTCACTGAACCACTTCTTGATCTCACTCCTGGACAGACCTGTTGCCTCTATAAGCCGGTAGACTTCTGCATCATCAGGAAACTGGCTTGCCATGAAACTGGCCTTCAGCTCTGCTATCTGCTCCTTGGTCTTCTTCCGCTCACTGGCCGGAGTCACCGGAACAGCAGTCAGCTTGGCAGGAATCTCAGGCACCTGAACTACGTGAGGACGCTTGGCCTCTGGGGCACTTGATAAGGTCTGGATTGTCCTCTTTTGCCCCTGGTTTGGGGCAACAGCAAGTGTAATTGGTGAACAGGAAACAGTTGAACCATTCGACACAGGAGTCAAAACCAGGCCGGTCTGGCCCAGTATCTGACAAGGCAAAGCTGTCTGGATGATGGGCTGTGGCATCTTTGCAGTTGCCAAAGGAGCTGGCAGGACGGTGATGGTTTGGGGAACTGCCTGGATAGTACCATTGAACATCTTCTTCCTTGCTTCCTCCACTTCTTCAGGAGACCAACTTATTCCATGCTTCAAACGTTGCGTAGCAAACCAGATTCGGATTTGTTCTTCGGGATGCTTTGATGCTGCTGTCAACCATGACAACTCCGCTTGCGTTGGGTAAGGAAACTTATTAAAGGAGTTGATCATGGTCGCGTTAGTGTCCAGTGCAGAGTTGTATTTGGTACTGTTCAGAGGGACCGGGACCTTGGGGACAAGGTTGATATTTGGTGGCAGCTGTACAGAGGGCATAACATGGGCTAACACGTCATGGAGAAGGTCTCCATTTATACAAGCAATAGCTTCAGTGGCTTCAGTTATGATGCGGGGGAGAGTGCCATCCACGTGGTTTTCCGTAACTCCCTCTTCTGGCTTTTTGGATCCCTTCTTGGTTTCCCCTTTAGGCTTTCCCAGTTTCATCACTGGCACTTTATTCGCACTAATTCCCGCATGAAGTGAATCGTCACACTCCGCATTTTCTAGCCCACTGCTTGTGACAGTGACATCATTAGTGGTGGTCTCAATGGACTGCTCTAAAACAGTCTGATTATTGCGTTTAATTAATTTCAGTTTAAAATTAGTCTCTCCCGGGTGGTATTTTGTGTTGTGGTCAGATAAAGAATCGTATTTTTTGGTTGTGAAGTTGCATTCAGCACAGACATACAGGGGGTTGAGAATGACGTTCGGATGCTGAGTATCAACGTGCTCTGTAAATTCATTTAAGTTTTGTGTTGAGTAAGGGCAGTACTTACACTCATAACCACCCTGGGGTTTCTTAGACTGATTTTCAGCTGGGGCCTTTGCCTCAACCACTTCACAGTCTTTGACTGAGTTTTCTGAAGGCCAATTTTTTTTGGAGTCCTGCTGTGCTGCACCAGTCCCCTTGTCTTTAGGAGTCTCCACGCCCTCGGCACCTTCCTGCTCCACGACTTCAGAAGTTCGCACCATACAGGGAGTTGTGGACTTTCTTTTGCTAGCCATGGCAGCTGCTGGCGGCGTGCCTTGTCCCAGACGGTGGCTTCTTTTGACAGGGTGAGCAACCAACTCAGCAGATCTTGCAAACAGCTCCAAACTTCCCTGAATATTTGACTGTTTTGTTTAATGAACTTCTGCCCTGGCTGTGACCATCAGCTCTGCCAGTAGACCTGCCAGCTGCATGACACCTGTGAAACAAAGCACATGTTGTTAGGCACTGATCTATAAACCACAGATGGAGCAGAAAGCCACAGCTCAAGGTGTGTGCATTTGCAAGGCACCTGCATATTCTAGATATTGCCAAACTCTTCCTCCTCCCCGTCATCATTTTAAGAGTCAAAAATCTCCCCACAAAAAATAAAAGCAGTGGGTAATTTGCAATGAAGTGCGCCACAGGAAGAAAATTACTTTAGAACAAATAAGATGAACAGACAGGGGATTTTAACTTCCACTAGACTCAATGTGCTTAGCTGGAAAAAGAAGAAGATACTGCTATAAATACTGCATCTTTTTATAGAAGCTGCAATTCTATTAATTACTATTTTGAAGCTGCAGATTTGAAATTGAGTGCGATTTATATTAAACTTAATTACTTCCCACTGTCACTTACCTTGTAAATATGTCTACTAAATGATTATGGTTACTAATGATGGGTGATTTCTAAATAAAGCTATAGGGTCTGCCTTGGTTGTAAAAGTAATGGCAGAAAGAAGAGTTAATGCAAATCAACACTACCAAAGGTGTTTTGAGAAAAGGTGGGCTCAAAGAAACTGCAGCAGGAAACTACAGCAGATTTGTGGAGGTCTATCACGTCTTTTCCAGAAGAAAAATTTCCTTAAATTTCACTCAACATTGACAGAAATAGCTACCAGAGGTCACAGAAGCCTTTTAAACACTGATATTCTAAGTAAGTCCCAACTTGTGCATTTCACTCCCCACACAATTAAAAGAAGCCAAATCAAAACATTTTAAAGCTTGGTTTTTATGCTGAAGCAGTTTTGAAAGTTTCCAAATGCAAAAATTCTGTAAAATGTATTTTTTGAGTGATCTGAGGCAAACATCATTCAGAACAAGCACAAAGAAAAATGACACCAGCTTTTTTAGGATTCACCTGCACTCATCAGGACTAGGTGGAGGGAAAAAGAGGAATTTAGTTGTCAAAGAGTTTCATTAATAAAAAAAAAGATTAAAAAAGGTCACTTCCCTGTTTGACAAGATGCTTTTTCTAATTAATCATTGATTCCAATTTACTATTCTTCCAAATCAGATGGTCCCTGGTTTCATAATACTTCTACAGTCTTGATGGAAAACTCAGCTTTTACAATCAAGAAGTTGTTGGAACTGAGTGGGAGAAGCCCCGGTGCTTACAAACTGTATGAGGATGCAAAGTGGAGATTTGCAGAGTGCGTAAGGATTGCACTGATTTCTGCAGAAGCGTACTAAATGGAGAATCTGAAGCAGAGATCCAATAGAAGATGCCCCTACCCACTGCAGGGGAGACAGACTGGATGATCTTTAAAGATCCTTTCCACTCCAAACCATGATCTCAGGTCTAACCAAATGCACATTTTCTCATTGTGAAGACTGTAAATGATAAGCTGCATCCAGAACCCAAGACATGAAGATCTAACAAAATAAAATCCCACTGCAGACACATCTGGACACATCCAACATCAGGAGACACTTTATAACCACCTGAGTGCTGTCCCTGAACCTGCTCCTCTTGCTTGAGCCTTGGCATGAGAGAAACTGTGAAAGCAGCTGCCAAATTCTCGGTTCTGTCTGCAGCTGAGGAATACTCTGCAGGTTTCTAGAGCTCTAGTGCTGCTGCTCTGCCCATTACAGAGCACACCATTCCTGTATATATGGAAGCTCAAAATGATATACTGCCAGAGGAAGCAGCTCCAGCTGGGGATACGAGCAGGGATGGCAGCTTCCAGCTCTGTGCGCTCAAAACCCGGCACGAAGAAATTCCCCACGCACAAAACACTCCGTGCACAAATTCGCCATGCAGCACCTTCGCGGATAAGGCTCTTGTGAAACTCAAGCTGTGCCACACTAAACTCACCACGGAGAAGATGCCATGCAGACACTCTTTGTTATGGTGCAGATGCCTCAGCATAACTGCACAGTGCTTTATGTTCACAGCCACTGCCACCCCTGCACCTCCCCGCCCTGACACAGCCCAGCCACGCTCCCGCACTCCTGGTGCAGCATCAGAGCACCTGGCTGCCTTTCAAGGGCGCGTTTAAGCTCCAGGTGCTTCCCTGGGAAATGGAGCACCTTTGCTGAGCTCTGGGAAACAGGGATGGGGCTGCCCACAGGCTCATGGCTCTGCCTTGGTCAGGATGACCCAGTGGTATTTATTTCCCCCTAACCTGGGGCCACCAACGTTGTCACCATTATTCCCCAAAGCATTCACCTCTGAGCCAACATTTCCTTTTCTGTTTCCTTTTTTTCCCTCATGCCTTTTAATGATAAACAAGCAGAAGAACAGTGAAAGCAACAATGCCTGGTTTTCTGTAGGTTTGTGCCGATTGACTGTTAAACTGGATCACACTGAATGTTCTCTATCATTTCCACATATTCCTTCCAAATTCCCCTTCTACTCTCCCTGACAGTTGTCCCTCCTAAGATATTTTGGCTGTGATCTGTGACTTGCTGTATCCCATTGCGAACGGGATCAGAAGCTGGAGACAAACACACAACTGCCCCAATACCCTTCTTCTTCCTGCTCACCCATTTTTAACTGTGCCTGCAGAAAATGAATTCTCTTTAAAGCTTCTTCCCTTATACCAAATTTGGCTGAAACAGGCAAAAAGATGAGAGACAGGGGCAGAATGGGCTCTGTAAGCCCAGCTGGTGCTGGAAACAGGGTGAAGGTGATCAGGTCATCTCACTCCTCCCTGTAAATCCCACAACATTTGTGACACTGACTTTCTTAGATGAGGGAAGTGCAAGGCAGTGCCCTGGGGCAGGGCAATGAAGATGAAGATGGAGCCATGGCTCCTGTTGTGCTCTGAGTCTTGCTCTCCCTCCCAGGCCACAGCTGTAACCTAATGGTCTGCTCCTGTTTTAATGTATGACCTCGTGCAAAATTCATGTGGCAACATCAGCAAAAGGAAGAAAATTCAAAGGACATCAAAGACAGAGCAAGGCTTATTTATATTTCACCAAATTTCCCCCCTCCTCCACAGGAAGAAAGAGCTAGGAACATAAAGGAATGCAATGGAAGAGTGGAGAAACATCTAGGTGACAGCTTTGAATCAATCAAAGGTTTCTTAAAAGCCAGACTAAATGTTTTGAATTCCCCAGTCTCTGGAAGCTCAGCAAGCTCTCTGCTGCACCAATCTCCCAACTCTTATGAGGACAGGAGGACTTGCCTCAAACAAGGATGCTCTGATACAGAGGAAGGGCCAAGATCCCTCCAAAACATACCTAAGTGGGTGGAAAGATGAAAAATTCTGTCTACTATGGTTTTTCTAGAAAATTGTACAGATTTTTGCTTCTCTTCCTTCTTTTCCACCGAGTGTTTTTCTGCATGTCTAATTGCTGATTTTCTAACCCTGCACTCTGAGCAGTTTTTTATCTGCCACATGAGAATCACAATGCACCACGGAAATCAAGTGCAAGTCAAATGCTTCTTTTTAGAGGTCAATAAAAGAAATAAAAGATTTTTAGTCCAAGATGTGCAGTTTGGGGCACTAATAACTAGCCAGAGACTGTCTTTGTCCCTTCAACACACATCCTGAAAGATGGGGAGGAGGAGAAGCTCAGCACTTGCCTGAGCAAGGAGTTTATTGGGACCTCCCAGCTACAGCTCCTCCAGGACCTCAGTAAGGATATAATTTGGGGTTAAGCAATAGAAAGTTCCAAAGAAGGATGGGACTCCCCCAAGACACATCCTTGGGAGGTGGATCATGTACATTTGCAGGGACTGCCATAGCCCATCCCAGAACATTAGAGAAAGCATCAGGAGCATCTCGCAGCTTTCAAACATGCGCCATTTGCCAGAACATCAAAACCTCAGCAGACAGCTTTAAATACATGGTGTTGCTCCTGACAAAACTGATAAATGCCACTTCAGCATCTCCAATGCAATGGCTTAGCAACCAGCACATCCTGATGGGAACCCGAGCTACACTTCAACACCTGAGCTGTGCCCACAGGACATGCATGCCTTCGAGGGGCAAAACACACATCTGATACTCCATGTGGGGCTGCACCATGGTCAGGTCAACCTCTATCCCTAAAACTGGCCCTGTTCACTTTATATTTTGTTATGGACAGGACCCGGGACAAATGACCTCTTTTTCTGGGCTGCTGCCACTGCAGAGTGCCCACAGGAGTGGGATGCAGGGCTGCAGTCAGTGGCTGCTTTGTGAGCAGCCAGTACTCACTGGGCAGGGCAGGGCAGGGCAGACAGTCCTCATCCCTCCAGCTCACCTGCCACATCTCTTGCTTGTCTCCCCACAGTGCAGGGGGTTGAAAAAATAAAACCATCTCATTTTTTGAATTTTCTTTTTAAATGAGCAAATGCACAAAGCAGCAAAAGGCAACCAGGTGAAAAACAAAAGGGCTTGGCTCCAAGCAAAATCTGTCATTGTGAATGAGGTTTAAAGCAAACCACAGAGAACCCGTGTGCAGGCACAAAAACTTTCAATTTGCTTTGCTTCAGCAAAGCCATCCAGGACAGGAGCACACAGGTCAGAAGGAATGCCTTCTTTTAAATTTATCTCCTCAAAAGTGTGTCACGGCACTTACGAGTGAGGCCCTAACCTGTCTTTGTTTAAATTCTGAAATTTGTTTAAATAATGAAATAATCCAGCCACAGTCCTCTGAACAATTGAACTCCTGTTAAAATGGCTACAGAGCATCTGGCAAGAGAATGAAGTGGGATTTTAATGGCAACTCTGTGCATGACTGAGGAAATGCCAGATTTCCTATCTTGTTGCCTGGCCCCAGACTGGGGAAACTGCAGAGAATCACACAGGAAAATAAACCATGGTTTTAGTCCTGGCTGGCACTGGAAAACGCTTGCCTGTGTAGCAATGCCACCTTTCATCAGAGTAGGGTAACTGTACAGTTCAAGCTAAAGGATGATAAAAACAAAATCAAAAAGGTTTCCCTTGCTGAATACTGAAATCTTTTTGCTCTCTCACATCTTTACCTTGTGCACATAGCTAATTTTATACCCTACTTCCCCCACAACAAAAGGCAAATATTTGGGTAGAAACTAAACTTCTTTTCTGCAGTGCTGTTCCCACAGGCTCCTCCAAGGTGGTGGCAGAGCTGGAATTTTCCATGGCACCTGGGACACAGCTCAGTTGCACACAGCATCATTCAAAACCCTGCAAGCTGTGGCTGGGGAAGGGCAGGGGGAGACAGGGCAAGATGCTGCCTGATTTTCCTCATACCCCAAAACACTACTGAGTCTGGAAAAGGCTGTCTAAAGACAACCAAATTTGAAGGTATGTCTTATCAAAAAGCATGGAAACCCTTAATTTTAGTAGAAAGGAAAATCACATCAGAAATATCACTGCTTTGTGCGGCATCTTACTTTCAGCCAAGGGCTGGAGTAAAGTAAACAGAGACTGAAAGAGGTTGAACCCTCCAGACAGTGCAAATGGATCTTTACTTTTCACAGATAAACCTTGCTTTTAAAAACAAACAAACAAACAAACAAACAGAAAAAACCAACACACTTTAGGGACACTTGTGTAATTTGCCAATAAAAACTTTTATTTTTTTCATCTTGCCGCATTGTTTGCTCTGCCCTGTGCTGGCAGAGAGTTCCCAGCACCTGGCCTCATTTGAAAATGAACAGTGGGAAAACCACCAGCATGAGGATACCTGCAAATAAGCACAGAAATATAGCAGTGTTCATTTGCAAGGGCTGGCTGATGTTTGAAGAGGCTGGAAATATTCGATTGCTTTACTGCTTAGGAGCTCAGTCTCCACAAACAGCATCCTCTCAGCTGCACAGGACAAGCAGCAGCAAATTACACCCTTGTAATTTAACACCCACACCCCCTCCCCCTGTCTGAACACGACATTTAATATCACAAAGGGACAAACTCCTCCTTGCAGCTTTCCCACGCCCCTTCCCCAGCTCGGAGACACAGCAGAAGTAACAGAGGAGGCGCACAGCACAGAGCTCACCAGCAAGGACTTGTTGGGCACAAATTGTTCAGCCCCTGGGCTCTTTTGGAATACTATCCCACTTTATCTCACAGTAAGTAGATCTCAGCAAAGCTCAACACAGATCCGTGCTCTGCCCCTGGACACCAGCCAGGCGCTGCTGCTCACTGCCTTGCAAACACTGCAGGTTGCTTTAAAGCAGAGGCACCTCCTGCACCACCCTTTGTCCTGAGCTGAAGAATCTGCCACCCCATCCAGGACATGTGACCAGCCACATCATGATGGACCTCACTGACTCTCTTCATTTCTGGATATCTTCAACCCTCTCTTCTCACAACCTTCCAAGCCTGAGGGTCCCTGACCTCCCCAGGACACAAATACTGTGTCCCTCTGCGCACCTCTCATTTTACCACTTGACTCCAGCCTGTGGGGCTGCCCAGAAATCAGGCTCCTCGAATTCAGAGCAGGGCAGAAACGAACTCATATCACTTGACAGCATCATAACCCCACCACGACCATCCACTCTGTCCACAAAGGATGCAGCAATGCAAACACAGGCAGCACAGAGCACAGCTGTCATCCCGCTCCCCATCAGAGACGCCAAACGCGCGTTCATTAAAGCTGCGGTAACATTTTTCTCCTACAAATACAAGGATGAGAGGGGGGATACACGTTTCATGGTGCAAAAAAAGGAACATGCCTAGGGTGATGTTTTTCCTTCCTTACAACTGTTTTCAGCATGCAGCTGCTTCAGTAATATCAAAAAGAACATCAGCTAGCACAGCAAAAAACATGCTGTTGCTCTCCTCTGTGATAAAACACTTATGAACATTGCTTAATTACATACAGAAGAATAAGCGGAAGCAAACCAGGGCAAATAATTCCTGCGTGATGGATTGGGACTGTAACGATTAAAAAAAAAAAACCAAAAAAAACCCCACCTCCACACAGAAAGAAAGGCAGGTTTTGTGAACTAGGGCAGAGCTTTTAAAACAGCATTTAAGTCAGACCAGCCCAGAGCTCCAACACTTCTACAGTTCTTTGTAAGCTGAATAAATCCCAATTAAAGAAGAGGTATACAGGTTGATACAGCAATAATTTTTGCAGACATATGAAAAAATAAAATTGAAAGTTTGCATATGTTGGTGTAGACATTTCTAATTATAAAACATTCCCTCACAGATGCCTGTAACAGGATGCTGTGACCATGAATTTTTGTCCACAGGGAAGCAACAATTCGTAATTTTTCTTTCTTTTAAGGATCAGAGACTCACACCTTTCAAAGGTGATCAGCAAACCAAACTGCCTCCGGGACTCCTGACTTCCCCAGCAACACACCCTGTGAAACTGGATGTCAACACATGAGCAGGGGCAGAAGCAAACCCAGTGCACATCCCACCTCTGCCCTGCACCCCCCTACACCACAGTCACTGGGAGAGTCGGTAAAAAGACAGAAATAAAACAGGAATCAGAAGTTTGGTGGGCTGAGGGTAGAATGAAAGTGTTTTCAAAAGGCACCAACAGTTGCAGAAAATCCTGGAGAACTGCATGCTGAAATTATTCACATGAAAGCTGCCTCTTAACATTAACAGCTCAGCTGTGATGTGACCACTGTGTAGAGACAGAAAAACTCACTCTGAAAAACACAGGTATTTTGGGGGGAAAAAACCCCTTTGTAGGCTTCACTAGAAAAGGCTCTGTGGCAGCACCATGCAATAGGCTTACTTCAGAGTACACTGCTCACAGGCTGTTCTTTTGAACTAAAATGTTCTCATTCAATCTGCTGCTAAGCCAAAGATGTGGGGAAAATGGTGGTATGAACACAAGAGGCCAACCCCTTCCCAGAAAAGGGGAAGTTGAACATTGCGTGCTGTGAATTTTCTATTATAAGCACCAATCTGCAATCAGCTTGTACTTTTTCCCCCCTTTTTTAAATGCAGGCTTAATTCAGTTGCTAAAAACTGGATTAGGCCTGACTAGCTTTTTTTGCTCTCAGAAAAAAGATAGAATAATTTACTCGTGATTAGAAACCACACTTTACAAAGTAGTTCATGCCCTGAAAAAATATTTATATTGTAGCAACAGTCACTTATTCCACCTGGACACCAACAGTCACTTTTTCCACCTGGCCTTAATCTTGGTGGAGGTAGGAGATGCTCTTTCCCCAGGAGGGCACACACTGGACCAGATGGGGCAACAGGCAGGAGGAGGAGAACTGGAGTGCCAAGGTGGGGACAAAATCCAGGTTTCCTTGCTTCCCAGCCACTGCTTTCTCCTCCAAAAAAAGGGCTGGTAACCCTTAGCTTGCACGCAAAATGGGACATGTGGGTAACTGTGATCGCTGCAGCTCCCACTGGTTTGTGAGGTTGGTGCAGTCTGGGAAAAGCTTTTCTTCTCTGCAATGTGTGCTTCTGCCAGAGGCACCTGCATCCGCGTCCTGCTGCACTCGGGACTCCTCTGGAGTCACAGATGCTCAGGGACACAAAAGGACCCCAAATCCCAGCGGCACTTGGCTGTGCACACTCAGAACCAAGGAGGGGATTAGTGGGTGCCCTGCTGAGGCTGCGCTCTTTCCGATGGGAAGGAGGAATACAAACTCTTGACCTCCTCCAAGCAAGACGACGCATGAACAACCCATGCAAGATACAGTCAGATCCACCAGCAAATGTTCTCAATGCCCACAGAAGGGCTCAACCTCTGTTCCAAAACCCTCCATTAGTGGCTTCCAGGGGCAACAAGTTCCAAAATAATAGTCATGTACCCTGTCAAAATTATCTTCTTTAATCAGTGGTATGTTTACTGTTTACTCCTAGGGTGGGTACTAGCATGTTCAGAAGAGAGAAATAAAGACCAACAGACTTCTTAAGAGGGAAACAGAAATGCTATAAAAACATTCATTCTAATTAGTTTAATTACTTATCTGTGCAACTCATTGAGTTCTCATCATTGAACTAGATTAAAGTCACTGGATATAAGTAATTTTTCATATTGAGTTTTTATCCAGCACCATGTGGCTGGAGACTCACAGGAGGACAGGAGGACAAGAGACTCACAGACACAAAATAAAAATTATCTGTAGACACTACCTTCAGCTTGATGGGTTAAACCCTGGATGTATCTGTCTTTTATTTTATGCAGGACAAAAATAGTTTATCCTGCTAGAATGTTCAGCTTAACTTCTTTTCAGATATGCTTTAGAGAGCAATTTCTTTTTCTGGGAAAGGGTGGGTATGTTAAAATAAGTATTCTTTGCTTAGAACAATTTTTAGTAATAATTTCTAATTTGTTTAGATCAAATATCCTTACAGTGACATCTGGTCCTCTTTTTCCTTCATGTCACCTGTCATTCCATAACACTGTGACCTAGACATGGAACAGCTGTACACATTTCCAATATAACGATATATTTTATATATTACTACATATTCTCTCTTTTTAGATTTATTGTTACTATAGAGACACTCTAAGTTAAATTCTTCCAAAGCAGAAAGAAGAGGAGCTGTGACAGAATCAAGACATTTGATTACTTTGCTTACGAAACTTAAGCAACAGTGCAGAAGATTTCCTGCTTTAGTGCTTCTTACACTACTTGTCTCCCTTCTCAAGTTGTTCTGCTCTGGAAACCACAGTATCCTGCCTTTAGTCAGCTGAGTGTCAACTTTTTCCAAATAAAATTATCAAGGCGCTCCAACACTTTTGCAGGTGATACCCATTCTGGGTGTCCCTCTTACAAGGCTGCAAGGTAGAAATGAGCTCTAAATTTCTAAAAAAAAAAAGGACAAAACCCCCCCCCCAAAAAAACCACCTCAAAAACCTATCACTTCTCAAGAAGCAGCCCCTAGAGCCCTGCATGTCTTGGCTCTGACATGTACACAGCACACACCACAGCAGGAAATGGGAAAAAGTGCTCAGAGGAACTGATGGAGGTGAAGGAGAAAAGGCTGAGGCCACAAGAATATTTTTGGTGACCACTTCTAAGAAGTGTTTAGATTTGAGGGAAAAAGAAGGGAGAAGAAACTTCTGTCACCAGCATGTCATGTGTGAACAAGACAAGCAGTACACACATCTCTGGGAGGTTTGGCCAACTCTATTTATCCAATACGGGAAGCAGCCTTTCCATCAGCCTCGTTCACCACAACTGCAGCACTGGAAGAGTCTACAGAACTCCCAAAAGAGAGGAAGGATCTCAATAATTAACAGAAAACACTAGTAACCTGTGTTGTCTATAGCTGCACAGCTCCCTGTTTGACTCATTCACGATGTATTCGAAAAACGCAGATGGTTTGTGATTTATACAGCTGATGAATCACTGCACCTCTTTCTTTCCCCCCAAGGGCTTCTCTGTGTATCTTCACATTCCCCAATGAGAAGTACAGATGAGAGGATAACATTCTACAAGCAGCGTAGCAGAATGTCCCCTCCCACAGGATGGTTCTACCTGTGGCCCTCAAGCACTGCTGTTCTCTCCTGTCCCCATTTTCCTATCCACACACCTACACACTGGTGAACTCAACAGCTATTGCTTCAAGTCATCTTGACTGACACTGCTCACACAGTCTGACCCTCTGCACCACTGGGAAAAGCTTCAGTACACAGTAATTTTGCCTTTTAAAACATCAGATCTGGCTTATAAACTAACAACTAAAAATATTAATTTCCTGAATGGAAACTCTTGAGCTACAGTACCAGATGCTATTGAGGGAAGAAGCCCAAAAGGTGAGTTTGGGGTACAAAGCTGTGTCTTGCAGCCCACCACACTGAATACTTGCACAGGAATTAAATGGAAACATTCCACCTCAGCACTTCCAGAAGCAGGAATTTTGACACACCTCTTTCAAAACAAGACCACTCCTGGAAACTGCCACACAAATTTTCACACCACCTGAACACCCACTGACCTCCAAACTCAGCCGGGGGTACTAAACAAATCTGATGTCCAAGGCACTTCAGGGCAGCTCCAATTTTAAGCACACAGAGTCAGCTGTTGGCCTAACTCACACAGCTCAGTGACCTGATGAACTGAGGAAGCAAACCTCAGGCATCCTACATCAAAATGCCATGTTCTGTTTGCCATGTGCAAGTACAGCTGCTGGCTCTGGGGAGCACACTGCAGACACCCACGCATGCTGCCTGTGCCCAGAGCCAGGTCTGGGCTCCCACTCACTAGACAAACTCAGAGGAATGACCTTAAAGTGCTGGCAGATGATGCACATGTGTTTCCCAGCCTGGATCTCTATTTAGGAGACTCCTGTGGTACAGATGAACCCCCATATTGCTAAGAAAAAACATCTCCTTCCTCAAACCTGACACAATTTTTTCACTACTACAGCCAGACCCCAATCTCCTGACCAAGGCAGAGACAAAAAGCCCCACAGAGGGAAGTTGGCTGCTGCTGGTTAAGAGGAGTGAGATGCTTGGAAGAATTGCACAGGCAGTGCTTTGCATCAGTGCGACCTCCTCAGCTTCCTGGTGAAGAGCAGACTTGGTTCAACAGAGGGGCACTGTAAATATCTTGGTGTAAATAATTTTCACTCACTCTCATCACTTTACATTATCGTTTGTTGTGCTCTGCTTGCCTAAAGAAAAGGCTGTTTTAAAGTCTGATAGAGACTGTGAAAAACGTAAGTTCCACATTTAGAGGCTTTTCTTCTCTAAAAGCAATGACATGACTTCCACCCACCATGTAAAACAGGTATCTTTTTCAGGTCCTTTCCCCTCATGTAGGAGTCTGCCTTAGATAGTTAATGACCTGTGGTGATCACAGGATCCCACTGGCCCAATACTTTGAGGCTTTACAGCTGTTAAGACACCTATCCTCACAGCAGGCTTGTGAGTTAAGGCACTGCTGTTATTCCCATTGCTCAAATGGGCAATTAAGGCATGAAGAGAGCACGGCAGAGGCTTTGCTAAATGGCCAAGTAAATAGACAGCTTGCTACCATCAAAACTGGGTAGCACAGTGCAAAAATCATGCCTTACCCAAGGTCTTCAGCAGGTCTGGAAACTGCTTCAACGTTTTTGGTTACTGCACCTATCTCCAGTAAATTCAGGTTATCCTCCCAGCTCACAAGTGAAAAACATTTTACAGCCCCTATGAAAGCAGCAGGTACTCTTAGATTAGGTCCCAGCAAAAATCACCAAAGTCACAAAATCACCACAACTCTCACCAGGAGGCTCATGGGAGGAAGCAAAAGTCTGAAGATAAAAGGTCTGAACTCTTCTACCTTCTCTCAGAAATCACTCATTGGGCCAGGTGCACATATACAAGAGAGAAGCTTCTCTACTAAGACTGCTAAACCTCCCCCTGTCCTTACAAAAAATAAAAGCTACCTTCCTCTGCAGCTGCTGCAAAGCATGCCATTAGCAAAACCACACTGATTCCTCCTGGTCTTCATTTGCCTGAATCCTACAGTTCAGGAACTCTTTCCCTTTTCCATTTTTTGCCAAAATTCTGGAAAAAACAAGTATTTTAGGGAGGGTTCCTATGTGATGGAGATCTTCTTATGACAATCCCACCCCACACAAAGTCTGTGGGCACCATCAATACCCTTGTTCTCGTCCCTCTCTCTGGAGGCCCTGGATGAGTTGACCCACACTGTTTTCAGGCAAGAGCACACATTTTTTTCTGCTTGTTGGTGATACAAGCAGAGTTTTCCTAGCAGGCATCCCATTATCTCTTGGTCAGTTCCTCAGTCAGCTCTGAGGTCAAATGCTGAAAAAACAACCATCTAAAAGATGCTTAGTTACACTGCTTTCTGTCATTTTAATCACATGCTGTGCCTGGGCTTGTTGAAGTTGTTTTACTACATCTGCTGTACTTCATCTCTTGCAATTCCCTCTCAGATCACCCCTACACATAATTCCCCCCTCACTACCTTCAAGTTTTATCTCAGCACTTTGAAAACAAAGTGCATTTAATTATTTCTCCTTCTGTTAGTAAGCACTGAGTCCTCATACGTATACAAAACTCTTTGTTTTAGTATAATCCTATAAACTCTGTGACAGAGAACCTACCACATGTTCCACACAAGAGGCTGAGAGACAATAAATAGCAAGTCCAGCAAGATCCTTTTGAAACATTTGCATGCTTTCCCTTCACTGCAGATTACAGAAGAGTTTCCTCAGCTTACTGGGCATTTTAAGGCATCTAATACAAGACCAGGACACCAACTACTGTCTGCCATCAGAAACCAGAAGCCGGCTGAAGCATCACTGATGTTCTAGATGTCTGCACCCTATGAAGTGCGAAAGCAAAAACTGTTTGGAGTTGAAGTTATTCACCAAGTGACACTATTCTAATTTCTTTGGTTGTCCAACAAAAATGCTCCCAATCAAATTTTTGTTTTCCACAGGAAAATCAAAGATTATAG
This sequence comes from Acanthornis magna, assembly GCA_036785705.1. NCBI lineage: Eukaryota > Metazoa > Chordata > Aves > Passeriformes > Acanthizidae > Acanthornis > Acanthornis magna. The sequence goes on along the minus strand of JAWUZG010000119.1, from coordinate 3,911,002 downwards.
TTATAATTTTTAATTAAAAAACCCCAAAAAACAAACAAAACCCCCAGAGTTAGAAAGCCTTTCAAAGCTGTGCTTACTTATAGGGAAAAGGCCTGTCTTGGCACACAGGACGCTGAGGTTTCAGGTGGGTGTGTACAGTCTAAGTGTCTCTATAGGCACCTAGCAGGCACACAAACGCCATTTTCCCCCTGGAGATCACGGGATCAAACAAGCTTCCTCTTCCTCCCTGCAGCACCCGTGGCTGCTGCAATTTGTGACAGGGCAGAGCCACTGCCCTCTGTGCACAGTAACAGTTTTGCTGCCGGGAGAATTTGGCATGGCCACAAAGGACCTTTGTCCGTGCCAGAAGTTGAGCACACAATGCAATCCTTCCCCCTCGGCACAGAGTTGGGTTTCCATAGCCGGGTTAGAAACGCTCCCCCAACCACTGCAACCCACAAACCCAAACACTGTCCCCCTCCCCAACAACAAGAGGTCTTTCTTCCCATATCAAGTGCTGCAGGCCAGTGGACACAGGGCAGCAGTCGCTGCTTTTGGGAGCCTGGCTTCGGTGACCTCTAACCAGACTTGCTGCAAGGATGAGTCTGAGTGAGTGCCAGAGCGCTGCCCTCAGTCTCTCTGCACAACTTTTCCCACCTGGATACTACAAGACCACCTGAATATAAGGCTCTTTGATTTCCAGGTATATTCTTGTCTTCAAGAGGCCAGAAACTTGACAGACAGATCTGATCTCATCTAACAACATGTGATACCTTTGTGCAACGTTTGTGTTTGATCTGCCAGCCTGAGTGTGCATGTGTATATAACTTTTTTTTCAACACAGCAGCTCTGAATCCAGCCTTTCCCTCAACTGGCCCTTGAAATGAAGGTCCCTAGGCCAGGACAAGAGCTGCCAGTACCTTGTAGTTCTGGGAAAGGATGCCAATATGGGATGTAGGGGACAGAGGGTCAGCACACACCAACACTATGCTGCTGGAAAAAAGTGGGATTTAGCAGGATGCAAATGCCTCTGCATTTTTATTTCACTCCGGAAGTACAAAGAGGAAATGATTACTGGATCATTCACAAACTATTTAATATCCCAGTTCAAAAGAACCAGGGATTCTCCTGGAAATATACACTGGAAGAGACTGAAAAGGATCTTTGGAAGTAAATGAAGTTTCTAAGACCTAATACGTATTAAAAACAGTGGGAATTGACACAGTTGTAAACACAATCAGACTAGCACAATCCATGCCTTTGCAGACTTTTTCCACAGCACATGCCACAAAGAAGGACATGTTTTGTTTCTTCTACTTCTCATTTTAAGCATCAAGGGATGCTGATCAAACCAGTTCCTACTTTCATAACTGAGTTTGATCAGGACCATCCATAGCCTGGTTGCTTTGGCATCTGCCTGGAACACCCCCTACAATCCCAAACCACAAAAGGGACTGTGTTTCACATGGAGAAATTATTACTCCACTGAGGAATAAAATGCCAAGGAAAATAACAACAACAGAAGAACTGGCTAAACCTCCCATTCATTTATTTCTTACCAGTGGAAGGGTTTACCATCAGAACACCTAAGTGTGACAAAGTAAGCTTGGCAGCTGCCTCCTCCCATCTCCTCCCACAGGTTTTAATCCCAGCATACTCACTATTCCCAGCTCTGGCTCAGAGCTGGAGTCAGCGCAGGCATCAGCCTCTCTGTCTCCCTGGTGCTTGGATTTCCCCTAGGGCTACTTCATAGCTCCTCCAGATGAAGAAACTGTAACAATGATGCTTGAGCAATACTTGAGAAATGCAGAAAAGGAGGAGAACTGCTCCATAAAACTGTTTCTTACTGAAGGGTATTTGCTGAAATCTTTTTTTAAAGAATTTTTTAAAACTTAAGTCTCTTCTCCTCCTGTTTGTGGGATGCTAGGACCAGGCCAGCAGCAATGTGTCCAGGGCTTATGTTCACCCCCACCCGCTTTAGCAAACCCTCCTCCTTCCTGCTCTTTCCTCAGAGCTGCAAAACAGGCTCCAGCCATCCAGTCATCAAAATCCAGTGTGACACTAATATCCAGCATTTGTTTGCCAAAACACATGTGCTCCTTCCAAGGGAAGGAAAAAAAAAAAAAATCCTTAATGACATAATTTCAAGAGACACTGATTTTGTAACCAGCTTGCGCTAATTTAAATGGTCACCCGTTTTTATAACATTTGTGAAAACTCTTCTCTCGAAAAGAAACAGCCACCAAACACTCCACTATGAAAGCGTGTGCGACGTGGCAGCTCTTTCCATGGCAACCCACCAGCACCAAGCGTGCTTTTCTCCACAGCGAAGGAGGGCAGGGGAAGAGCCTGCTGGAAAGCTCCGGCTGTCGCTGCCATCCTGGCAGTCCTGTCACCCCTGGGAACCAAAAACACTGGGGACAGGCAGCGCTTCCACAGCCTCACTGCTCAAAAGTGTCTCAGCTCCAACTGTTCACCAGCTGCTCAGGCATTTGCAGGTTGATTGGTTTGCTTGCTTTTGTAAAACAATGTATTTTGTTTCCTAAACAGCATGAAAAATTACCTCTGTGATCCCAAAATCGTTGCCCACACCAGAAAGGAGTGGAATTAAGGCAACTGGGCCATGCTCTCCACAGGATGCTCCCTGAGGGTATCTCCTTTTGGAGGACAGACAGACCTGGCCAGTGTGGAGGGCAGGCAGAGCACCCACGAGCTCCCTGATGCTCTGCTGGACCAACCAGACACCAGCTAGGCTTTCAAACTTGTCTCTGCAACTACACATTTTCCTTCAAAACTCACCCCCCTCCCATGCTTTTTGATGAATACTTCAGCAATTCAGCATCCCCAGACACGTGGGAGCTAAGACCTCGTCTTTGGCTGGTCCTCAAGCTAGCCATGCAGCCAAACCTCCTGTGGAACTAGTGGCAATCTTATCAGCTGCAAGGATGCCTGGAGCACTGTGATGACCCAGACTGGAGTGGTCCTGGGTTATTTCTCCTGAAACTTTATGTGGAAGTTTAATTGCACAGTGGTTTCTGAAGTTTAGGAAAAAATGCATTCCACAGCAAGAGCTGATGCTTTTATTTGAAGTCACCTGACCCCAAAATGCAAATAAAAAGTGGGGAAGGGGACAAACAATAGGGCCATCAATAAGGCTGGAGATGGCAGAGACTTGAAACTAGGTCTCAGAGGAGCATTTATCAGCCACTGCCTCTCATATCTAGCCTGGGTTTCAGACCTCTTTCCCAACAAAAGCACTGACAAAACACACAGTTATGTAGAGGGCTTCAGATCCAGCGGATCAGCTGCCTTCTGGCAGGGAAACACTTGCCCATGAACATTTCCTGAAGCAATTCTTGCCTCAAGACTTTTGTGATATTCAGGGAACTAGGTCAAGACTTACTGCATGCTTCTCACCTGAAAGAGGAGCCCAAGGAAAATAAAATTATTGTATTACTTTTGTCTTTTCTCCTCCCAAGTTCCTCTTCTCTTCATGATTTCTTTGCTTTGTGGAAGTGATCGGCTTCTGCTCCAACATCTTTTGTCTTCTCTACCCTCACCAAAATGTTCACAGAGTGAAGGAAGCTTAGGCAGAAGAGACCAGACAAACTGTTCACATAGCTCCTGACTTGTGTGGTCTCTAGAAATGCTCCAGAGAGGCAGTCCCTGCAGAAAAGGCCTGCTTTGGGCTTGGAGAGCAATTGGGCTGCATATAACCCAATGCATTCTGTTTCCCTGCTATGCCCTGTGCCCTCACAACAGTAAATTAAAGGGTAAAAATCACAGGAGAGAGAGAGAGGGAACAAACAAAAAAATCCTTAAAACCCCATCCTGCATTTGCAGGCCATGGGCCTCTGCTGCCCTTTTGAAAAAAAAGATCATTTCTAAAGCAAAGTTATCCCATGTGCACTGGGAGGTACTGCAAGAGGAGGAAAGAGAGCCAGGGAGCGTGAAAAGGCTGCAGAGCCTGCAATGGAAAATCCTCACTCAGGCACTGAGCAGTCCTCTTGTAACACTTATTAAAATAAAGTGAATATGATGAAACACAGCCCAATTGCACACAACGCTGCTGAGAAATTGGATCCGGCTGCTGAAATCGCCTCTCAAACCCCTCCTCTCCTAATACCGCCAGTTCACATCTGTTAATTGCATCCAAAGCACCCCCAGACAAGAAAGGGCAGGAGAAACGAGACAGGACAGGTCACCCCACATTTGATTCATCTTCAGAGCAAGGCCTGTGTGTAAATCCTCCCTGGTGTCTTTTGTCGCTCGCCAAGGTTCAAACGTGGCATCTCTGGCTGTTTCCTAATAATGGAAGGTGACACTAAGACTTCAAGGGCAATGTCCATGGAACTTGGCCTCAGCTGTTGCATGAGCAAGTGAGAAAAGAGCCTTAATATTAGGTATAAGAAAGCAAATTAAAAGGGCCTGATTTTTCCTCATCATTTGCTTTTAATTCTAGATGTTATTATTTCAAAACTGAATTCAAACAAGAACAGATAGATTTTCCTCCTTTTGTGGAATAAATCAGCCCAGCTGCTGAGGTCACTGTTTTCAGACCAACACATGAAAGCAGAAGACGTGTCTGAGGAAATTCAGCTCTGGCTGATTCATCCTTTAGAAAGGACGAAGAACAACCATCCTGGCACGTCAAGTTTGTTCCTTTGAAGGCAAAACAATTTAGTGTTGGTATCAAGATGGCAGGAACTGCATGGAGGGGGGGGGAAGAAAAAAAAAAAAGAAAAAAAAAGGCAACCCTGTCCAGACTGCCCTGAAATATCTGTTCAGGCTTTAGATGCCGAACACCAAGAGAGCCTCCATGATCCATCAAGTTTGCCCTGAACAGCAGCGAGCTGAAAGGCATCCTTCCTCAATCCCTTCTTGCATGGTGGCTCAGCACTGCTTCTCTCCCCATGTCCCCTGGCCCAAACACACACAGAGAGAGCAGGGCAGCAAAGGAGGAGAACCACGAATTATATGACAAATGTTTCCAGATGGAACCCACACCTCATGCTTCAGGGAAAACAAAGCACAGCCTGAAGTTTGTGAAAACAAAACTGCACAGCAAAAATCCACCAAAGCACAGTATGAGAGAAAGGGTGAAGAAAAAAAGTGCACTCAAGATTGCATTCAGATTTGGAGAAATTAAGAGGGTGCTGGTGGAGAAAAAAACTACAAGTCTTTTCTCCTTGGACATCCCCATTTCAAGCTGCAGGTACATACCCACACACAATGTGTATCAAGCTATATAAAAACAGCACGTGCCATCACTATTTCCTCAGGGTGTAAATAGCATCAGGAAAGAAACACCTTTCAACCTGGCCCTCTGCTTGCTTTCAGTCCCAAGTGACTCATAAGAAGGGCTGTCTGAAGATGCAGGTCAATCTTTCCCAGCAGGTAAGAGAGCTATAAATCAATTGCTTTAAAAGAAAGGAAAAAGAAAAGGAAAAAAAAAAAACAAACCCAAACCAAAAAACCCCTGAGGCTTGCTGGGAAGAAGTAAAATTGGGGGGAAAAAGAGGTAAGATGAAAAGAACCTGTAATCTCTTTAATGCAGCACTGAACTTCTTCTGAAGAGAAAGCACAGAAATGATAAGAAAGGAAAGAAAGGGAAAGAAGAAAGCAGCCCATTGACACTAGGTACTGATATATTTTTTTAATGGGCATTAGGTCAGCAGGGCATTTTCCATGTGCCCTGCTTAAATCGGTGCTCTGATGATGTTACATGTATGATTTTAATACAGGATTTATCCTGGTGGTACTGTAAGTTTATTTCATGTGTGCATGCACATGGATATTTTGATGGGTTTTCTTGAGGTGAAGGGCAATTTGTAGGCAGATGATGAAAACAGCAGGTGCTGGGTTGCACCTCTACTGGTTTTGGGGTTGCTTAGAAGAGAGAGAGAAATAGGCAGCAACAAAGGGCTACAAGGGCATGGAGAAGGGAGAGGAGAATGAAGAAGGAACAACTTTGCCCTCAGCCTCCTGAAGTCTTTCTGAGCTTAGCTCAAATGGCCAAAAAGCCAGCCCTGCTGCTGTTGAATCCCACCGGGCAGGGGCAGCTTGCCTCTAGCAGCAGAGCTCTGGTCGAGGACTCAGGCTTTCTTCTCCCACCCCAAAGGCACAGCAACTGCAATGCCCTTCACTCCTGCCCAGCTTCTAGCCCAACCTCCAGGCATGCCAATCTCAACACCAGTCAAGACAGCAATGATAAAACACATTTTTCCCTATATTTTTGTTAGTCATTTGATGATTCACATAGATAAAGACATCGTAGTCTTCCTCCTTCAAAAATTCTACATAAAAAGGAAAGATCACGATTCCACATTCTGCTTTTCTTTCAAATTCCACAGTGCTTATTCCAATCTAATTCAATAAGGACTGTGCAAACTAACTGGAGCCTGCAAGAGTTCCCAGTTAGCTGCTTGACTAACACAGTGGAAGTTACAGAAAATTAGTTAAAACCTGAAATCAGTGTTTAAAACACAGATTTGACAGGTTTGGAAGGTAACTCAGAACACCATACCCTACAACCCCAGTAATCTCTTAAATTTGATTACCACAGTTTTAGGATGGGTTGCCATAATTAGATTAGATGATACATTCTCTAAAGGTGTATAAGATCCCTGGAGAACACCACCATTAGTGCCAGCACCCACTCCCGACACACTCAACTACATGCAATGCCTTCTAGCTGACCATATCCTAAATAAACCCAAAACAAGCCCAAACTCTTTTTCTGCCTGTTGATACCCAGCAATGATATTACCCAAAATGGTAACAGTTTCAGGAAACCTGAAGACTTGAAGAACAGCTGGCAGACCTGAAGAACAAAGCAAAAACCATCCATATCTCTGTGGGGAACCTCCACCACGTGCAGCACAAGTGTGTGCCACAATGGATGGTGCATGGATTCACTTTGCCCTCAGTCATGTGAAGGGCAGGAAAAAGGAAAAAGGCACTTGAGATCCAATGAGAAGAGTAACGTTCACAAGCTGCCGTAAGAACCACCAAGGGGTTAAGAATGTCCATGGTTTTTACTTTACAAGGGGCATGTTAGAAATGAGGATACATATTCAAATTTAATTTTACAATCCCTGAAGATTATATTCCAGGGAATTACTCTCTTATGTGAATATCATTACTGCATGACATTTTGGTCACATTATCTCAGACTCTTTTTGGCATGTCTGTCAGATGCGATTCACCATATGTTTAATGACATGCAACACTGGTTCAAATATATCTTACTAATACAACAAGGAAACCTTTATTTTCTTATGCTTCAGGTTACAACTTAACTCAGAAATGCCTCAGTCACACAGTACTCATCCAATTTTAAGATCTCCCATGTAGATTTCTGGAACTTTAAACAAGAAAAGAACACACCACCCCCCAAGACAGATAAAACTGCTTTACATAAATTAGAGAAAGATAACAAACAGTTTAACTGCACTAAATCATCCCAATCCTAATACCTTCTCCAGCATTTTTGAGTTACTCATGTGAAGCAATTTCTCTGTATGATTCCTAGGCAGGATTTCTCTGGCAAGAAGGTTTACCCAGATCAACAGTTTTCCTCCCATCACAATGTCACTGCTACAAACCCAAACAAGCCCCACTCCTTGTCCCAAAAAGTTTACACACTATGACCCTGCTAACATGGGAGTCAGGAGGACTATTAGTTGTAAATTGCTTTGAAGGTTTTAAAAAAAAGTGTTAAATACTGCTGTCTTCACCAGTCAATGTACTTCAAAACTCTCTGCTAATACTATGGTAAAAATAGCAATTTTGAGCAACAAGCTAGATGTTCTACAATTGGTGGCTCAGGAGCAACACGCAACACCAAGAATTACTGTCTCTGACAACAGCCCCTTGCAGGCAAAGCTGTTCTAGGGTTAAACTGAACAAATTTCAACTCATGCAGTCAGACAGATTTTGTTCAAACCCTTCAAGCACTGAGCTGAGTGTGCTTGTACCCTGCAGAGGGCAAAGAGCAAGTGGTACCCACCAGAATGACACCAACCTTGGCAAAGGGAGCACCACCCTCCTCCTGGACTTGCTATGAAACATGGCACTCGTGGGGTTAATCGCTGCTGTGCTGAAGGTGCCCAGAGCAATGTGGCACCGAGCCTCTGCTGAGGAGGGGCTCAGAGAAGGGGTGAGGAACAGCAGAACACCAGGCACCTCCAGTAACCCACACAGGGAAGGATGCACAGACTGGCAGCATGCCTGGATCTAGCCATGCTATCAGCCACCTTTTTGATTAAGAGGAAAAAAAAAAAGGCAACAAACCAACAAAAAACCAACTCACCAAATTCACTCACAGGAATACAAAGCCCTCCCACCCACAGCTTCCAACTGCCTGGAATAAAACCCAGCCTTTGTAAAGCAGACACAACCTAATTTTCCTATGTGTTCAGTACTCAAATCTCCAACGTTATCTAGGTCTGTGCTGCCAACCCAGCTGAGGCTCCTGCCAGCAGGAAGAGGCAGGGAAAGCCCCAGGACACACAGTGAGGTCTTTACAGAATGCCCTGGCCAGCAAACAGGGTGGCTGGCTCCTTGGCTCAAGGAGATTTGGGAGTATCTAAAAAGGAAAGTGCAGCTAATTACATGAACTCTTTGAACATCTCTGTTTCCTGTGAGGTGACCCAGAGTAGTTCAGCCTTTCAGAGCTCTCAGGGCTGAGTACTTGAGGAAGAGCAGAGGCACAGAGCCCTATCAGACAGTGCCAGCCAGCTTTGTCCTGCTAGAGTCCCTTGAAAAGCAAACTGACTGACAGCAACCAAGGAGGCTGCACAGACAAGGGTGATTTCTCCACTAAAGAGACCTGGTGCTGCACAGTTGTGGCCATGACACAGAATGTGAGCACACTCAATCCAGCCCAGGAGCCTCCACCCGAGTGGACACTACACCAGGAACAGATGAGGACACAAACATGCACTGCATGGGGCAAGAGCTGATGCATTTGAAATCTCATTCCTTGCAAGATTCTGGCATTTGGAAGCAATACAAAAGCAGCACATGTTAAAGGAGACAGTCAGCAGTTTGTATGACACCACCTCGGTGCTCAGGGTGTTGAGAAGGGGTCTTGCAGAAGAACAGCTTCTGGAAAATTGCAGACTTGTGCTACTCATGTTGCACATTGCTCAGAGCTCATTACGATGTTACCACCGCTAAATTTACTGACATGTCTCAGGCAGCCATGGAAGAGGACACAACACCTCATCCCAGTGCTCCATTCCACAGACATATCCCAGAGCACAGCACATAGACTGAGCAGGAGAAGCCACAGTTAACAGAGACCTCAGACACCTGATGGACAAAGCTATGTTTGCTGGTAGACAAGCGATGTCTTGCAGAAGCCAGGTGCACTTCACCAGCTATACCTACCTGTTTGGTTTTTTTTTTCCCCCCAGTATTTGCTTAGTGGGAAGCCCCAGGCACTGGCAGTGGCACAATAAGCCTCCTCTCACAGACCCAGCACCTCTGGGCAAGGAGAGCGTGGATGGACAAGAAGAGGGAGGTGCTAGACCGGTATGAAACCAAGCCTCCATGAACCTGAAGGAAACCAAGATACTGGAATGATCACATAGTCCTCCTAACCCCGGGATGCTGTTAAGAGATGCAGCCTTGAAACTCCCCACCATTATAAATGAGATTTTTTTAATGTTTATTACTTTTACAACTAGCTTATGAAGCCCTCAAAATACCTTCTATTTGTTTTGCTATTTAAATGCTCCCTGGAGTCACTTACTCCTCTACCAAGTGCAGCTAAATCACTGCTTCCTTCCCCTCTGCCACCACAGCAGCTGTTTGGAGGTCACTATCTCCCTCCTCTCCATTTATCCTGTCCCTGAGTGCACAGCTTCATGTGTACCAGATTTATCACAACTGCAGAGCGGTGCTGGGGCCATCTCAGGGGCTGAGCACAGGGGGTTTATTCCTGGTTAGCTTCAGGCTTGAAGGACATATTGAAGCTGTTCTCTGCTGGGAAAGGAGATGAGTACCACCATCCCCTCATGCTTGGCAATGCCATCACATGCCAGGGGATGCAAACCTGACCCCCAGCCTACCCTGTCTCCTTCCTACGCTCAAGCCATTCTTAGGAATCCCCGAAGGTGATGTAAGTTACAGCAGGCTCTGGAGCTTTACACTGCTTTTAACACACAGGCTGTACCTCTGATTTCACTGCCACCTCCAGCGGTTAGGGCTAGCACAAGGCTAATGTATGCATCAGGAGTTTGTCCAAATGACACAATTACTCATCCAGACTCAGCTGGAAAGAGATGCTCAGAGATCCTCATGACACGCACAAAATGCACCCTTCAGATTTTCACAGACAGCAAAGGAAAGTGCTTTTGGATCTTATCTTACAAAAATGGCAGAATTTCTACAGTAACAGATCAAAACGTATTGCCACCACAGCCAGCCCTACACGTTACACTGCCACTGCAGAAATTTCTTTCCTTTTGATAACATGCACCAAAAAAACCATACTCATAAAAAAGCAACATTTATTAATAAGGGTGCGCCCCCTTCCACCCCACAGGCACGTAAGGGCTGCTTCTCACCTACTCACAAGTGCTCTCCCCTAGTGCCTTGGGAGTATTTTTAGAGGGCTGATCGCGGCTCATTGAAGTCCTCTGAAATTTTGCTACCGACTCCAGCAGTAGCAAGATCAAAGAAGAAAGCTGCTCCTTCTCTGCACTCCTCCAGTATCAGAGGGATGGCCTGTCCATGGCCACTCAGAGGGCTCTCTCACTAAAGGTGACACCACTGGAGATGTTGAGGAATACATTCAGAACAGGTGGTTCGGTGAGCAGCTGCAGTGAGAGCTGCAGATTGAGCTCTGGGCGGAGGGAACCCAAGGCAAGAGCTGGCACTGACCCTTTGCACAACAAAGGGCACAGAGGACCCTGTGTGCAGCCCCTGCGTGCAGCCAGGTGACCAGACACTCAGAGACACAGCAGGAGCCAAAAACTCAGCAGAAAGAGCCTGACTTTCATGCATATAGGATGTAAAAGCCCAAGGATTCCTTTGTTTGGGGTCCCACCTCTGGAGGCACCAGCTCAAGCTGTTATTCTGCTATTGCACCACGATTATTTTAAGAATCCAGGCGTCTGAGACTGCTTTGGGAATGCCTGGGTTGAGCTGGTAAGGAAGCCTGGTCTGACTGTGTGAGTGTAGGGAGGCAAGTGGGGCACCCTCGGCCCACTGGAACCACCCGTGGTGAAAGGGCTTCGGTCCCAGCGCAGGTGCTGTGGGTGCAACTGCCAGAGCAAATCTTGGATGGTCAGAGAGGAAAATTTCCTGAACAGGAGAGCAAGGGCACATCACTATGGGAATCCACTGAATGCTTTGTAGAAGAGTTAAAAAACCCACACAATTCCTCTTTGCATCCACATAGTATATAACAGTTAATATATACTCAGTAAATACAACTACATATATAAAATAAACAATATAAACCACATTTTAATCCAATATTAATAACAAAGGCAATAAATGCAAGGCCGTTCCCTGTCCTACTGGAGCTCGAATCTCCTCCTGTAGTAGGTGCTCTTCCCAAGCATTGCACCCCCTCCTCGCCCTTCCCTACACACACTCACAGCAGTATCTGAAATGCAGTTGCCCCGAGCACTATAGGGTTTGATTCATCTGTTGCAAGCCTGGCTGGATTTCAGAGCGTGGCAAACACAGAGATAGTCTGGTTTGAGGCACGCAAGCAGGAGAGTGTACTTGGAGAACTGCAGACAGGAAACGTGCCAGATTGTTTATACCTGAGTCATAACTAATGTTGACAATGAAAACTGAGTCAACTCAGAGACCACTACTGTGCTCAGTGCCTATGGATGCTCTACCCCAACACCACAATCAGCGGAACTGGGACTAAGCACAAATTACCCATGCAAATATCACAGTTGTTTTGTGTGAAACTGTCGGTGATGCAAAGCATGCAATGCCCCCACTGCATCTGCTGCATTAGGAGACAGGAGCACATTCTCCAACGCACAAGCACACTCACAGGTCCAAGTGCTCCTGCGTTCAAGAAAGACATCAGCCTCCTGATTTCCAACACACATCTATCTCCACGAGTGAGTAGCCACTGAGGAAACAACACTACCAAAAACTACCGATGGCAGGGGAAAAAAAAAAAAAAGGAAAAGTCTAGGAACAGGTGGAGATGGGAAGCTCCAGGACAGTTCATTGCAATTTTTGTCACTACCAATCTCTCTCCTTTCACCAAACTCTATTCTATCCCTTGATGTTCTTGCTTATCAGGCAGACATGGAAGTGGCAGTGTACCTTTTAAATCCACTGGGATCAGTGAAGAGGAAAGCTAGCAGAGCCTGGTTTAGCTTTAGGTGAAGGGAATGAGGGTTTAAGTGAGGGGAGAAGACCCTGTCCTTGGTTACATGGGAATTTGGGACAGACCACCAAATTGCAATACAAGGTGTGTACATGGATCCCAAACCACCATTAAAAAAAACAAAACAAAAACCCAATAAAACAAAAAAACCACCACAACACCCCTCCCCCCCAAAAAAACCAAAACAAAAAAGCCAACAAACAAAAAAAAAAAAAAAAAAACAAAAGGAAAAAGGAAAAAAAAAAACCCCAAAACCCCAACAAACAAACAAACCAACCCCCCCCCCGCAAAAAACCAAGAGAAACAAAACCAACCAACAAAACCACCCCAAAACAAAACAAAAACCCCCCTCAGGCTTTATTTTGGGGGAGTCCTTGTTACTGCAGTATCTCTGAGCACTCACTTGGGCAAGATGTGCCCTTTGCTCTCACAAAGGGCTTTCTGCTAGCTTGGATCCACCCTTATCCTCAGGGGTGGGAAAGTCAGACCTGCCTGAGTGCATGCTCTACCTCTCCAGACTACAGGCGAGTCCCAAATTACTGTAAATTGAAAATCTGTATAGCACATTACACCCATACAGGAAGGCCAAGCAGTTGATGCTGAGCTGAGGACCTGACAGGTAAGCTCTTTCACAGCAGTCTGTGTTTGCTGTGGAGCATTTATTTCCTCTTGTAAATGACATTTCAGCTTTTCCAGTACAACTCCAGTACACATCTACCCAAACAAAAATACAGGCTCCCATCTTCTACTTTTTCCCCCTGCTGATGAATTCAATTTCCCTCTTTGAGAACAGCTTTCTAGGGCAGATCTGACTACCCAGACCTGCCACCCATGACAGCACTGAGGAGCATTATGCATCAGGGGCTCCCCAAAATCACTCGGTACCCAGTCTGCTCCACCACACAGACTCCTGGCACAGCCATCCCTCCCCAGTGCTCACCTCTGCACCACCTCTGCTCAGGGACAGGGACAGCAGAGCTCCTGACCTTCCCCACTCTCCCATCTGCTACACTGTCAGTGTTTTGGCTATCAGCCACATCTCTCTCACCCATAACCTGAGGGCATTTCTCTTAGCATGTAGCCCAAGCAGGATTGCTACTCTGCAGCACTTTTCTCTGTATCCTCTGCAATATTTGACCATATGATGAAAATTTCCGGTAGACTCGTTATTTCTGTACCTTCTCACAACAATTTCCATTTCAGCTACTTAACCCACTGCCTTCTGATATTCAAAAGCATCACTGCTCATACCTCTATCCTTGCCAGTCACCATCAACCAAACTCTTCCCACCTCCTCCCAAGGAGCAGTTCCACAAGTTCCCTTTGGTCAGGGCATTTGGTTCAAACCTCTCAGCCCCCCTTGTCCCTCTGAGGTAGCCTGATCACATCTACTAAGATAGCAGCACTCACCTCCTCCCCTCTGCTGGTACTGCCAGCTTCATCCATCTGCTTGTCAACATCCCCACAAGAGCCACTGCCTGTCCCCTCTCCATGCTGCCCCTCCAGCATGGCAGGACCTCCCACCATCCCTCTGCAAAGCCTGCCCTGGCTGCTGCCCTGCAAGCCCCATGGAGACCCATGTTTGCTGTGAAAACAGTACAATTTGGTTTTACAGTGTGTTTCAGGTCCTTGGTGGTAGAAAATATAAAGGATTCCATCCCACACCTCTCAGGAAGCAGCAGCTGACACAGGTGGCTGCAAGCATGTGCTGCTCTGTCACTATCCACCCAGAGACCCTGCTTCCACCACAGCTCTTGCCACATCCTGGGATCATCTTTGGACTTGTTGAGGTTGCCATCAGCTAGCAGAGGGGTTTAAAATGATAGCAAGGAACTTAGAGAGAACTATGGAATGCAAGTCAGAAGGGTTTTTTTAAAGAAATGCCTAACATACTCATACTGTTTGCTGTATTACTGCAGCAATAATATTATCACTCTAATTTTGGTCATGACAACACACCTTCAGTGTAAATAGGAAGGAAAGCCTTAATTCTCTTCCTAGCTTGCTGGAAGGGTTTAGACAAATCTTTAGCACCTTGGTGTACATGCCTGGGGACTGGCTCTGCATCTCCTGAGTTGTTAAATTCTGGAGCCCAGCTGGGAGCAATGTGTAGCAGAGATTAGCTGTGCTGCTTTGGAAGGGGCACCTGACACTGTGTGACCAGAGCAGTGTGACGAGCAAGGACATCCTGCAGGTTATGGACCACCTACAGTAATTTTATAGAAGATCTCTGGTCATTGTGGCATTCCTCTTGTCTGCTTTTCCCCCATCTAGTCTATGGCTCAGAGTTAAATGGGGAGAGACAGACAATTCTGAGGGCTACGCCTGTGACCTGCTTCAAACATTTGTCCTGAAGCAGGGTGGAACATCTCTGGAAATGGTGCAGTCTTTCAACTGATGCTGGAAGTGGTTAGACAGCTACTACAGAATAACTGCTTAATTTATGGGCAGCTGGGGTGAAACACATCCTAATCCATCTCTCCAGGTTTACTTTCACTCATTTATAAAATGGGATAACAGCACCATCCCAGACTCTCTGAGAGTGAGAGGCTGAGCTCATGAATCCCAGGTCCTGGCCAGCCAAAACACTGATAAGTGATGGAGGTACAGACAGCCTCAGACCCATCTGCATCAGTCAAAACCCTCAAGACCACCCCCCCCCCTCAGGAAATAAAGGTGTTACCTTCCAAATAAGGTTTCAGTAAAATATTAAGAAATGTGATGCGAATAGAGACAAAGTATTCAATATTGAAGTTAATCACAGGAAATAGGGGCTGGAAGGGAATCCCATGAGAGCGACATATTTATTTCATTATTATATCACAGACGACATTAAGCATCCACTGAGTCCCTCAAGGCAGAATTCTTGCATAAAAAGCATCCCCATTTACCAAGCATGATAGAACCTGCAACCGTTCTATAAATAAAGGTTATTTACAAAGAGCTGTTAAATATTAATTTTTCTCTGGAGACTGAGTTCTCTGTTCATTTGTCTCTGCTGCAGAATCATTCGGTATCAGGGAGCAGAGGAGCTCACCTAAAAAAAGACTAGGAATCTGTCCAGAGCCTGATTCGGACACAGCACCAGCCTCCTCCACAAGCTGGCGTGGGAAAAGCATCCAACCTGACACAGAGGGAACACGAAGCAAACAAAACAGGAATGATCTCATTCAG
This sequence comes from Acanthornis magna, assembly GCA_036785705.1. Classification (NCBI taxonomy): domain Eukaryota; kingdom Metazoa; phylum Chordata; class Aves; order Passeriformes; family Acanthizidae; genus Acanthornis; species Acanthornis magna. Next base: position 3,895,473 of record JAWUZG010000119.1, on the reverse strand, counting down.
GAGGCAAAGGTAGAAGAAGGAACACCAGTGACACAGCAGCGATTAATAAACACTATCACTCTGCTTCGTCCTTACAGAGCTGCCTTGGCACTGTACACTGAGAGAAGTGACAACCTTCAATTGTGGGGAGTAACTGCAGATTTGCATTACATTTGCTTTGTGCCTTACGAACAAGAATACACTCCTCACAACCAATAAATTAGTGATTTTTACTTTTTTTTTTTTTTTTTAAATTTTTTGAAGCTGACAGATCAGAGTGGGGGACACATGACATGGGCAAAACAAAAAAAAAAAAACCTGTGGCTCTGGAATACACTTCACTGCTAACCCTTTGTAGTAGTAATTGTAATAGTTCTTACTCTAGCTTGCCAAAAGCTGAGTTTTAATTAAATATTAAAAAGCTATTTGTTAAAATAACGTTTCCATAGCAACTAGAGAAAGCTAAAATACCCTGGCACTTCTGACTCACAGCATATTAATCAACCACCAGCTATTATATAATGAGCACCTCCCTGCAAGCACCAGCAGGAGCCACGGCACCGAATGCCTGAATCCAGAGCTGGACTCTGCTCTCTGAGTGCTTGCTCTCAGCACAGGCAAACCTGGGGAGTTATCTGTGCCCAGGAATCACGTGCCCAAATATTTTGGGGAAGCCACACTGGAGCCCTCAGGGTCAGTATGTCCCTGTGGGGGCACAAAGGGGGATGGCTCTGGGCAAGGGGAAGTACTGGTGAGGGGCACACGGACAGCACTGCAGCAGTGGGGGCTTGGGTGGCTCCTTCCCAGCAAGCCCTGACCACCTGCCTACAGTGCTTGTGCTGCAAACGCAGTGCTCGTACCAGATCTGTTTCTGTAATTGATGCATTTTTTTTTTTTTTTTTACATTATTTGAATTATTTTTTGCAGCAAGCACCTTCCTACTATTAGGCCAACTGTGCAAAACTCTGAAGGAGTGATTAAATCTTGCAGGGGCAAACAAGCTCTGCTGCTCACCCAGAAAAGCTTATTTCACAAATTCAAGAAACAAAACAAAGAACCGCAAACAACCACTCTCCCATCACATCTAATCCCGCCAAAAGCCAAAAAAACCCTTCTATACTCTGTCCATGCACCACAAGAATGGCAACCTCAGCCACCCAGCAGTCAAAGCTGGCTGACGTGGCTGCTGCTGGCCCTCACTGCCAGCCTTTGGGAGGCTTTGCCCTGGGGACACAGCTTGTGTTAGAGGCAGTGGAATGTCTCCCATTGCCTTGCCCATGAGGAGCATCACCACGTGGTCCACAGGGATGGGAAGAGTTGCAGAAGGGAGCTGGGTAATTGAGGCCAGAGCAGTACTACCTTAGAGGAAGAATTCTGGGAGGCAGAAGTGCAGCTACCTTGGTCAGACAGAGTTGTAAACCACCTTCCTCCCCCTCAATGACTCAATTTTTTGCTTTTAAGCCCCCTTCCTCTTTTTTTTTTTCCAATGGAAAACAAATACCTAACCACGCAGTTATTAACCGAAAGGAATGTGATGAATATTACAGCATTTGTATGCCAGCTTCGGTTTCCTGCTGCTTTGTTTGGGTGTCACAGACTGTGGCTATGACAACCACAAGCAGTTACTGGACTGATGTCATTTGTGACATCATACTTAATGGAAAAGAAAAGGAAGAAGAGACACTATCAAAAATAAGAAGAATGGAGCAAGATCCCAGAGGACCACCACACTGGGGCTGCTGGACAGCCAAGGGCAGCAACCCCATCCTTACCAAAGCCCAGGCAGAACTCAACTCTGGGGAAAACCTGCCCTCTTTCCTGCCCTGGGCTGTGATATGAACTGCGGATTTGTGGTTACACAAAAGAAATCTCCTCACCCCTTTTCATCTTAGAACTGTAATGGAGACTTTTGGCTAAGCCTCATCTCTCCTGCCTAAATTTCTCCAACCAACCTCTCCTCTACATCTTTATCCTTCAGTTATAACAGTATTTCCCCTCATTTTTAAAAATAAAACAGTCTGTCCAAAATTTCCAGACAGTCGCCTGATCGAGCACTGGGGGAATGAGCGTTGATTTTGTGAGGAGGGCACTGTTGGGAGAGGTGGCTCTGCTGGTGACAAGTACAAGGGACAGTTTCAGTCTTTCAGGGCTGCCTCAGCTGGAGCCCAATCTCTTGCCCCATGTAAGAGCAAGGAGGCAGCACCACCGTTGCATTTGGCAAAGCTGTTTCTGTACTTAGTGCTGGCACTCCTAAGGCACGCTGTTGTCATTTTCTCTGCAGAAAATGTTTGCAAATTCACTGCTCAAGCTCCAAGTAACAAAAATAACCCCAAATCCATGTAAATCTCATCTGAAAAGAGAACAGTTTACTGCAACAAGTGTGTTTCATAAAGTTATACACCCAGAAACCTTGACATAAATGAGTTAATTTGTCCAAGCTACTTTTGCCCAAAGGACAGCTTCTCTGTCCTTCCTGCTCCCCCACCAGTCCAAGGCTGCAGCCTGCCCTGGGCACCCTGTGACCTGCAGCCACCTCCCCAGCCTGTCTGACACAGTGTCCTGGGGTGGGAGAGCAGCCCCACAACCTCACTCCAGCCAAGGATGCTTCTCCTGGAGCACAGACAACCTGAAGGAACCCCTCCCCTGCATCCTCCCAGGGCTTGGTTCCCCACCAAGAGATGGCTCTGCCTTGCACTGCTGAGAGGACAGAATCCCTCAGGGGAATCCTGCCCATAGTAAAGTGGGCACTGCTTTTAAATAGCAGGACAGAGATGCTGCCTTACAAAGGGAAGGTGAATTAAAGCCTAATGGGTGAAACAACTGCCACTTGCAGCTCGCTCATAAATGTCCCCAAGCTCACTGGCAGTGGCAGGAGCTTCCCAAACCAACACCTTTCCTGGCTGCTCATAACACAGTGTGTCAGCTCTTGGTTAGGCCCCTCTGCAAGGGTGTCAGCCAGAGCCACCCCAAGCCACTGTTGCACCCCACAGTGCCACCCCACAGGGAATAGGCACCTCTGGGAGCAGCCACTGGCAAGTTTCACCTCCAGGTGCTGGCAGGCAAACACAAAAAGGGAAATGACAAGGAAGCCTCTTTTTCCTTCTCTCCATCAATTCTCTCATGGAACTACTGATCCTGAAACATTTCGCAGGGCAATACTGCAAGAGGACAGAGAAAGCAGACATCCAGGAACTGAATTCTTCTAGCTCTGGGTTTTCCTGAGCTTCTGAGCAGGAGACAGTTTCTCAGTCAGCACCGTCCCACTGCAGCCATCTCACACTCCCCAGTTCCTGCCATGCAGCCAGAGTGTGAGAAAGCAGGAAAATGGGAACTGCAGTCTCCTTTCCTTGCAGAACTGGGACTACATCTTCCTGCAGTAATTTCAGAGCCATCTGAGACAGTACACCAGGGGCCTGGGGAGCTTCCAAGGAGGCTACTCTTGCTTTCTCTCTCATCCTCTCAGCACAGCTATGATCTATCAGAGGCACCTGTGGATTACATGCCTGCATCAGCATTGCTGTTTTACTTTGACTTAACAACACAGACAACATCTACCTGGGACCAGCAAGTCCTCCTTCGAGGAGCAAGGGCAGGTCCCCATGTCCAACCCCTCTGTGGAACCATCCACCACAGGGGTGCCTGAGGATGTAGATTCATTAGGACCTGAGAAAATGCTTCCCAGATTTCAACACTGCCTACCCAACATAAAAACAATCAAGTTTTGGTTTTGAGATGAGCAAAGAGCTTTTCTACCATGTGGATATACTTTGAGAGACACAACATATACTCATGGCACTTTTCCTGCTGAATTGTCTTCACTTAAATTGGTATCTACTCTTCCCATCATTCTGAAGCCAACACAACTGTAAAAAAAAACAGAGGCCAGGGCCCACCCTGTGCAATGCTTTGTAAGTGACTCACAAAAAATAAGCCCCACAGCTCAATTAGCAGGTCTCGTGTGACAGTCTAAACACCAAGGAGTTGGAAGAAAACATTTGTGATTCAAAGGAAGACTATGAACCATGGACCTTACTGAGGGAGATCAATACAAAACACTGTCATCATTTCACATCCTTTTTTTCTCCAGTAACTGCACTCGTTGTCAGTATCCTTCACAAAAGGCTGAAAGAAGGATTTTTTTTTTTTTTTCTTTTGCCTACCAGTTTCTGAATGCTTGTTAGAGGTATTTATTAGGGTATTTTTACCATGTCTTTACCACACATGGATGGACTTGGTTTCTCTCCTTTAACAAAACTAGCCCTTTCTTTTTCAGGCTGATTTCAATTTAGGGTTTTATTCTAACCTAGCCCAGGTATATTTTTGTTGTTGTAACAGGAAACAGGCTTAAGCCACTGAAAGGAAAATAGGAACAAAAGTCTGCTGATGTCCAAGTAACCACAGATTTCCATCACCACATAATAGGGTGAAAACAGGACAGGAGTTGAGCTGATTATAAATACCTCAAAAAAAACCCCTTAATCAACCCCTCTGCTAATAAAATTTACTTACAGAAAGCAGTGAAGCCCAGAGCACAGCACCCAAATTTTAACTCTGTTATCCAGCCTCACACCAGAGCAGAGAAGCTGCCACAGGAGCCCACACTGTGCCAGGTATACAATCAGGGGCTCAACCAGGCCTTCCTGAGGCTCTTTTAGAGTAGCACTGGCTGATCCACCTGGAGAGCTGCAGACTAGCCACAGCTGATGGGAAATCCCAGCCCACACCCTTCAGCAATGCACAGGAAAAAGTCACAGGGCAGCTGCTCTTTAAATATACATTTTCAGGGTTTTAAAAAAGATATATATATAAAAGCTCCTGGCTATGCTACTTTGAAGCAAGTGTGCAGGTATCTCCTGTGATATAAACTTTCCTTCAAAGCTATTTTATCACATCAGGGAAGACCCAAATATTGGATAGTTTCCTGTTTTGCTGACAGGGCTGGGCTGTTATGCACACACACAAAAACAGCCTCACAGCCAATCTGTGCTCTTTTTCCCTTGCAAAAGATGCGAGCTCATTTCCCAAGGAATGCCTCAACTCTTCAGCAAGATTCTGTCTTTCCATAGCTGCTAAAGCTGGGAAACAACAAACAAACTTCAGATGGTGCTAATGGTCCATTCTGCTGACCATATTCTCAGTTAAATGCACTCATGTGGTTTGTATCTGTAGTGAGATAATTATTCAGCCTATGTGGTAATACAATGCTAACTTTATTTTGTGGGTTGCAAAGAGGTGCCAAAGGCACTCAACTGGTTCCGAAAGGCTGGATTTGTTTGCTGTAAACATTTCTTGAAGACTCTTTAAAATAAAAAAATTAAAATATTCTCCTTCTGTTTGGGTAAGCTTGGATTTCTCATGTAAAGGAAAATGGAAAGAATAAGCTACTCACTCACAGCACTTGATTTCTTACATCCCAGGAATCTCTCAGAAGGCGAGCAGTACTTCTGATATCTACAAAAGTGGGGAAAACCATGTAAGTCAGGGAGAAAAATAAAAGAGAAGAAAATAGCAGCCAACCCTTCCCCTCTATGACTGGTAATTTAGTTTTTTCACCAGCACCAGGAATGCCAGCAGCAGAAATTCCAGCAATTCCTTTTTCCACTGACCGCCACTGACAAGCAGAATTTGAAAGATTTGGTCCTCCAGCCCTTTTACAGTAACATGATGAACCTTGGGAGTCTCTTGGGGGGAAAAAAAATCCACATTTCTTAGGCCAAGCAGACAGTGGAGAGCACTCACACACTGTTGTTCTAAGATACCACCACTGTGGTTTGCACTGGAAATACCCACAAAACATCTGCTGCAGCTGACACGTTCCTGAACAAACTTTTTGGCTACTGGAAACTTCTACAAAATGCCATCAAAATTGTCCTTCTCCTCCTTAAAGGGACTCACCTGCTGTGTCCCAAAGCTAAAGCTGGCTTTCCTCATTTTTGCTTTTTTTTCCCCCTAAAAAAACAGGAGAGGAAGGTTTAGCTTCAGCAGCTGCAAGAGGAGAACTGATAGAAAAATATTCCCTTTTGGCAGTGGCTGTACACACACCTGAAAAACACTGTGCCTACAGGTCTGCAAGAATGGCTAAACAGATAATAAACAGCCAAGGGACTGCTCTGAATAAAAGAAATACAAACAGCAAACCACCCCACAAGCCCCCCAGGAAAAGAGGCAGAAGCTTATTGATTGCTTCAGCAGCACTGTGAGCACAACCTGCATTTTCAGCTCAGGCTGAAGTATTTGGGTTTGCAACTACAGATTCCTGTTATCTGGCCTGAGGAAGGTCGGCTGACAAACCCAAAAGAAATCACTTGGAGTCTTTTGCTGCTTCCCAGCAGGTTAGGTTGATATTTTTTTGGATCTTTTCAAAGGAAGATATGACTTGATTTCCTGAAAGAGCGCACTGGCTACTGAAGGAGCTGGGAAGCCAGAAGCTATTACACAACCATAACCGTATTTTAAGAGCTTAGGCTAGAAAAAGCTGCATGTTTATTCACAGATAAAAGGGAAGCTGCTTCCTGCTTTGCTCCATCTAAGAGTAAGGCAAAAAATTGCTAGTTTCACTGAATTGTAAGAGAGAAATAAAACACATGGGATAGCTGCACATTTTGTGCTATTTATACCGCCAACACTTTGGGACCCAGCAGGCCACCTTCTGCTGCCCTTCCTCCCTCTTTTGGGTTAAATTCTCCATTCTCGCATGGTAGGCTTAGGATGAAGCTGTTTCTGTACTTAATGGGTTTAGTCCAGTTATCTTTTACTAAAACTGCTATCTGAAATCCTGCTTTTTCAGGGCTGCATTTAACACACAAAGGTGACCCTACAGCTTGCCAACAGAACTAAATTCAAACCTATGAATAAAACACTTTTAAAGAACAACAAAATCACCTACAGTGCAACACAGCCCTGTCCTTCCTGTGATTTCAAACCTCTGCTTAGAACATTAAATAAAATAAGTATCTATATGTATGATGCTGTTGCTTCTCTGGACTGTATACTGACCCTCACAATTTTTGCTACTTCTCCTAAAGACCCAGCTGATGAAGCTTCTGCAAGGATCCCCACTTTTGGAAACACAAAGCAGAAAGAAATCTTCAGGGTTATTAAATCAAATCCCTTGCTGTTGTACTCGTATCGCACGAGTCTCCTCAGAAAGTATGCAAAAAGTTTCTGCCCCTTGTGGCTATGAGAATATGATTTGGGTTTAATATAACAGCTCAGAAACAAGTCGGTAATATATGTGTATATATATACACACACACATACATATTTCAGATCTTTCAAACTATTTCGCAGTTTTGGGAGATCTGAGACTGCTTTTGAATGCTTGGAGTTAGGCAACGGTGAAATGAAGGAGTCACAAACATGTTTCATATAGAAACATCCACTTTTTTCAACAGGTAGGTGATTACTAATGAAAACTCTTGCCTGAGTTTGTTTGTCTTGAGCATCCCTGTGTAGGCAGCTCTTGAGCAGCCTCCCATGGGGACATGCTTATTCCAAGGCAGGAGAAGCAGCTTTCCTCGCCATGAAAACACGACTTCCCTGAAATGCATCAGTGCTGGGATCAGGCGAATTCAGAGCAGACCTCCCCTCTGCACAGGAGGGCATTCACACAGCCATCATCATCTCACCTCCGTGAGCTGTGCCACGCCAGCACCCGCAGAGTAATGGACAGGAGCTGGGGAGATCTCTATCTGCTGGCTCCCATGCCGTGTCACGCTGAGCACATGTACAGAACACTTAATGGTGGTTTATGAGTTACCACACACCTCCTGCTTCACAGGAATTGCCTGTTTGTGTGTTTACGTGGCCCACAGCATGAAGTGAGTAACTCCAGCTATCCCAGCCAATCTTCACTCTCTGCACACTGAGCAGGAGATTCAGCCACCAGCTGCTTCATCATTCTAGATGCTTTCCAAAAAAAGTAACATCTCATGGCAAAACAAAACAAAATAAACAAAAAGGCTTTTAAATACTTGATAAACACCAGCACTCTACATGGTTTCTGCAACCCAAACACTACAGCACAAACCACCTGAAAATGGGATTATTTTGCTTTATTCATCATAGAGTTTTTCCCAAAAAAGAGAGATTGTCGAGATATCTTTAGAGAGCTAGAAGGTAAATCTCAAGCTGCTGTTACGACAAGGATGAGAAATAATGGTACTTTTTAGATGCTTGACAGAAAAGTTCCTTTGAGACTCTCTCAACCTACAGAAATTATCAATTTTGCAAAAGCATATTTTACAGAGAGAAACAGAACTGGAAGCTTTGCTGTGCTCGAGATGAAAGTAAACACCACACTCCTCCCAACTTCTGTTCCTTTGGTGGTTCAAACCCTGGGGTCAGCCAAAAGCATCCCCACCGAGCAGGTCGTGCCAACCCCCCACAGTTCCACCAGCTTTGGTGCTCCTCCACCAGCACAGCTGGTGACCCACCAATGGTCTGACTGCCCCAATGCTCAAAATTGGTGCTACAGGCAATAGGTCAGGAAAAACTTCCTTCACTAAGCTGATGTGCCCAGGATGTTGCTTTCCTTCGCTGCTGGCTCAGCGAGGCAGGAATAGGGCAATGCAGGGTGGGGCACTGGCAGCCACCCACCCCATCCCTGCTCCTCACTCCCTGCTGTTCGTATCATACTAGGCATTTATTAACTTCTCAGTGTAGCTTACACCTATATTTCCCTAAAAACCACCACGATCAAAATTACCACCTTAGCGATATGAATTACTTCTAACAGCACACTAGCGATGCCTTCTATCGAATTAAATATGCACAGCTGTGCTGGAAATGGGGGGTTTGCAGCCTCTCGACTGCAGACTGTTATTACAGCATGATTAGCAGATACAAATGTTCTTGAAAGTCTGTCTCCACACACTGAAAATCCCAGTTATTGCAGAAGATCCCAAGAGCCCCAACAGCTCCTGGCTACTGGTCCAGTCCTCGTTCAGTATGCACCAAACCTGGCAGACCTCAAGCACCGTGGACTAATGTGCCCATAAGCATCCTTGCCTTCAACACCTTTTCATAAAGCTATTAAAATAAACCGATCCCTGCCCCCATCCCTAAGACAGACACTTAAAATACAACTGAAAGTTTACATCAAAATCCTCAATATGCAGTGAAAAAGCCACTAAAAACCCCCAAATTGCTCTGAGGTCTGTGCATAAGGAGCACACACACTGTGAGGACGGTGATGCTCAGAGTGACCACAGGGTATCTTCCACACCACTCCATCCCCAGCGGCCTTATCCCTATCCCACTTGGCACGCAGCTGTCCTTCTCCAGACTTTTGAACAAAGCTTAAAAAGAGAGGGGTCTTTCCACCCCACAGCAGCTGCTGCTGGCAGTCCCTGAACTCCCCGGGAAAACCACTAGTGCTGACCTGGAAAACACAGAGCAGGAGGCCAAGAGTCATCTTCTCTACCCTCGCACAAAGTCCTTGTCCATGCTGCACCATTTACAGGGATCTGTGAGCAGAAGCTGTCCCAGACAGTCATTCCAAGGCTGTAGCATGCTGGAGCTCTCCAGCCTTAGCCTCCTCCAGGAAAATTTCTATAAACTACAGGAATAGACCAAACCCCTCTTTGCGATGCCTTCTTGATATTACCAGCTGCTTTTGGAAATATTTAGAAGCATAAAAACAAGCAAAGAGCAAATAACAGCAAAATAAGAGTTAAATAAGAGCAAAAACCAAATTAGCTGTCTTAAATTTAAAAAAAAAAAAAAAGGGAAATTTCATAGGTTTAGGCATATTTTCATTGTGCAGCACTGTCCCAGAAACTATTCCTCCTCTCTTAGAGATTCAGAAGATTTCAGGAAACATGTTCTCTATCAGCATGAAACTGATCTCATACCCCTCTAGGGAGAAGCAGGAGGGTAGTACTCCAGGGCAGTGGATGGCTGAGCCAGGCAGCCTGGGCAGCCACTGAGGCCACCTTTGCCTGACTGTCACCCCCAGGGGACAACTCCAACCCCTTGGCCACAGGCTGCTCAGGACGTGCCCATGCACAGTTTTATTTGAAGCTGGTAAGAAGTGCTGTGGCTGCAGCTGGCCTCAGCTGCAAGGTGAGACAGGGGCTGGCAAGGACTCTGGCCTGGCGTCCCTGGCATGGGACAGACAGACACACAGACAGACAGTGATTCTGCCACTTCTCATCTCAGTGCTCTCTTGAAAAATTTGCAAATGAACATTAACCTCACAGCCCCAGCATGGGGGGATGATCCCCCGCTTCGTCACTGAGGTCCTACAGCCTTTCTGCACCTCACTTTCCATTGTTGAGTCTAATTCATTGGGAACCAGAGCACTGAACCAGAATGAAAGACAATGGGAAAGCATTGCTCAAAGCGGATTATGTTTACTTTTCAACACATCCCCCAGTTGCAGATGTCAGCACAGAGAAAGGTATATTACTTTCTTTCCTATCTCCTTAACTGTTCCTAGCTTCCTTCAACAAATCAAAGTGTTTTCTTGAACGGTGAGAAATCTCAGTCTTGTACTATTTTAAATTGGCAGCAAGGCGTTTAGAGCAAGGAGAAGAGTATTTGATCGCATAAGAAAATTCAACCAGAGAGAGAGGGTGATGTCCTGTAGGGTTCTGGCTAAGAAAAAGTTCATTATTAATTTATTTGGCTTTTAGTAAGGTTAAACTATTTCACATTATAGTTCCGCATTTCAGACTCTCACCCTCTGGTTAGTTACCTACTAACCAGTAGTTATTCACAGTAATGAATGTGTCAGAAGACAGTAGTTGGACCCCTCCTCTGTCAGGGCCATAACTGAGAACTGTTTTCTAACACAGTGGCTGCTGCACTGTTGTTGGACATCTTTGCTGCCCAGCACACATGCAACAGTAACTTTTATTTTATTTTTAAACAACCAAGCTGTGGATTGTTAGCCTGCTAATTAATTTTTCAACACCATGGGATGACCCCTTATATAGTCACAGAATCATTTATGTTGGAAAGAACCTTTACGCCAAGTTGACCACTAAACCACTTCCCTAAGTGTCACATCTACATGTCTTTTAAATACCTCCAGGGATGGTGACTTCACTGGACAGCTTGTTTCAGTGCATGACCACCCTTTCTGTGAAAAACTGTTTGCTAACATTCAATCTAAAACTCCCCTGGTGCAACTTGAGGCCACTTCCTCTCATCCTGTCACTTGTTACCTGGGAGAAGAGCCCAACCCCCACCTGGCTGCAGCCTCCTTTCAGGGAGCTGTAGAGAGTGACAAGGTCTCCCCTGAGCTTCCTCTTCTCCAGGCTGACCATCCCCAGCTCTCTCAGCTGCTCCCGATCAGACTTGTGATCCAGACCCTTGGCAAGCTCCACTGCCCTTCTCTGGACATGCTCCAGCACCTCAATGTCCTCCTTGAAGTTGAGGGGCCCGAAAGTGAAACCAGGATTTGAGGTGTGGCTTCACCAGTGTTGAGTACAGGGAGACAATCACTGCCCTGGTCCTGCTGGCCACACTGTTTCTGATCCAGGCCAGGATGCCATTGGTCTTCTTGGCCACCTGGGCACACATTGGCTCATGTTCAGCCACTGCTGACCAGCACCTCCAGGTCCTTTTCCCCCAGGCAGGTTTCCAGTCACTCTTCCCCATGGCTGCAGTGCTGCAGTCCCTGTGTGCAGATCCATCCAGGTGTCACACAAATTTGATGGAGAGACATGGTGTAGGTTGTAAAGTGGGGACAGAGCCAAAAAACACACACTCCTTCCACTACCCACCAAATACCCAAGCTCATAACAACAGCAGTGTTAGACTGGAAAAAACCAAGAGACAACTGAAGTGAACACACCAGGAAAATATCCTACCCCATTTCAGTCCCCATGGTCTAAATACATGTGCCAATCTCAGAAGGATGAAGGTTATCATATGAGGCTGCCTATAAGAGCAGGCAGGTGGGGAAAGTGTTGTGAGCAGCAGCCCATCATCACAACTTCATACATGGATGATGCTCGACTGCAGCCAGAAACATCACCAGCCATTTTCAATGCTTAGATCCGCTGTCAGGGTGACACAATTCAAGGCCTCCCAGTACGACTGTTAGGTTTGGCCTGGTCTCTCCAGTTTCAGCCTGATTTCCTCACCACATGACAGAGCCCAGCAGCAATCACTCTTTTTCCTTGCTCTTTATTCATTCCCTCTTTTGTTTCCCTCAACCCTCAAGCTGAAAAGAAAAAAAAAACCAAACAAAAGGGAAAAAACCCAGACTGATGAAGACCAGACAGTGACTACATTTTGCTGCCATAAAAATACAAGAGGAAGGGGTTTCCCCTTTCCGGCTGTTTAGACCATTCCTAATGTTGACTGTAAGCACTGATGTGTCTGCAAATTCCTGCCAAACACAGCAGCCATCAGCGCAAAAGTGGTGCAAGAAACGAAATGAGCGCAGGGTATAAACACAAAGCAAAAAAATCACTTTGCTGCTCTCAAATAATTGTGTTTGTGCTTCATTCACTCATGAAGACCAACACTGTCAGGTGTTATTGAGTCTCTTGTTTTCAAAGTGTCCGTGTCCCTATACCTGGAAAGTTCAGCGAGATGTACCCAGGTCAGCAGCCCCTTACACTCGTGCCAGGTGACCTATTTTCAGCCGCAAGTACTCAGGGAGCCACAAACAGACCGTAGGAAGGTTCCCTGGAGTTCCTTAGATATTGCTGTATGTTCCTGCTCAGTCCTGAGCTTCAGCTGCTCTCCCCACTGCAAACTCCTGGAGCTCCTGTTTGATGGGAGCATCTCCTGGGGCATATTCCTGCCTGCTGCACTTCTCCCAGCTGCACAGCCCCAGCCCTGTCTCTTCAGTTTCCCCATGCTTCAGTAAACGGAGCCAAAAGGGGAAAGTCTGCATACACTGAGCACTTAAAAAAAGCGACTGACCCCAAGGACTGGGAAGGGCTGTGGAAATCCTCACAAAGCAGTTGCTTTTGTGGCCTTTTCTCCTCATCCTGGGGACAGACAACACAGCCTGGGCACTGTGTCTGCTTATTCTGTTAAGAATCAGTAACTCTGGGCACGTCCTTCCCCTCCAGCTAGACTTTAACTTTTAAGGCCAAGAATACAAAGGGATGGAATGAAACTCTCCTACAGCTTGTCAGTCTTGCTGTCCCATAAATCTACCCTATCAATTTATCACCTTCACTGCACTGATGTCTGTATCGAACACTAATTTGTTATGCATCCGGATACACAGCCCTGAACAGCCTGGGATGTCTCTGGAAAGCCAAGCAACACAGGTTCACTGAATGTGTGATTCCTCCAGATCTAAGTGCTGTACTGGAATAAAATTAAGACTTGGATCCGCCTTAGCTTGAGAAGTGGGCCCACGGGAATCTCACGAGGTTTGACAAGACCAAGGGCAAGGTGCTGCACCTGGGTCGGGGCAGCCCCCAGTGTCAATCCAGGCTGGGGGATGAACAGATCGAGAGCAGCCCTGCCGAGACTGGGGGTGCTGCTGGATGGGAGGCTGGGCGTGATCCAGCAGTGTGTGTTTGCAGCTCAGAAACACAAACATTCTGGGCTACATCAAGAGCCCCGTGGGCAGCAGGGCGAGGTGAGTGATTCTGCCTTTCTACTCTGCTCTGGTGAGACCCCACCTGCAGTGCTGTGTCCAGCTCTGGGGTCCTCAGCACAGGAAGGACATGGATCTGTTGGAGCGAGTCCAGAGGATGCCACAAAGATGATTAGAAGGATAGAGACCTCCCCTATGAGGAAAGGTTGAGAGAATTGGGATTGTTCGGCCTGGAGAAGAGAAGGCTTCAGGTGACCTAACCACCACCTTCCAGTACCTGAACAGAACCTACAGGAAAGATGGGTCAAGAATATTTACAAGGGCATGCAGTGACAGGACAAGGGCAAATGGGTTCAAATTGAAGGAGAGTAGGTTTAGATTAGATATTATGAAGAAACTCTTTACTGTGAGGGTGGTGAGACACTGGCATAGGCTGCTCAGAGAAAGTGTGGAGGCCCCATCCTGGGAAGTGCTCAGGGCTGGGCTGGATGGGGCTTTGAGCAGCCTGATCTAGTGGGAAGTGTCCCTGCCCACGGGACAGGGACAGTGTCCCTGCCCAGGGAACGAAAAGACCTTTAAGGTCCCTTCCAACCAAACCATTCTATGATTCTACTGGAATATATCTGGAGCACCAGATACTTTTCACAGCTTTCTACAGTGATTCACCATGGAGGACATAATTACATTTCTGAGACAGAACCCTGTTACTACTTGGATACACCTTTGCCACTCACTCCAGCAGAAGCAGGTTTGAACCAAGGAAGATAAAGTGCAATTCACATCCTCCTGTAAAGACTGTTCAGAAGAAATGCACCTTTTAAAAATCAGACAAAATCAGATTTCATACAAAATTTATCTTATCCATCCACATAACCAGCAACATGACATTAAATTTCTTCTGTCTCATGATATATTTAATGAGGGGGAGAAAACCATACAAGTGCACACCCCTTTCTCCAGTACTCCTTGTTATTCTTCCAGAACAATTCTTCAAAGCTGCTGAGATCACTGTATGTTACCTCCTTTTTGAAGGATCAGATACATTGCATCAAAAAGCATGCAGGAAAAGTTCTAGGGCATGAAACCAATTTTTGCACACTTTTATCTGGGTCAGCTTTTCTATTGATTCTGCAAATACTGTATCATTTTTTTAAAGTTAAGGGTTTTTTTAGTTTAAAAAGAAGAAAAAGAGAACATCAGAACTTAAGTCAAACATTCATCTGAGCCAAGGACCGGTTTTGTTGGGTGACTCCAAATCAAAAAGGTAGACTTTTTAATAATAAAATCCAACTAACAGTGAAAGGACATCTGGATTGTCTTCTAAATTTGGTAAATGCCCTCTTCCCATACTGCTTCTATTTTCATTAATACCATTAATGCCATCTTTGCTGTTAGATGTACAAAATTTAACAACAGCTGACAACATCTAAGAAAGCTAACATGAAACAAACACATTAAAACCACTCAGACACATGTTTTACCATTAATTCATCCCTTCCTTTCTCTGCCCTCTGCCAAGTTTTCCTCCATGGTTATGAACTATTTGGCACAGCCTTCAGCTTTGCTTTATGCCGTTTCATCAACCCGATGTGTGACTTGAGGTGCTCTGAAACAGAAATAATAAGTAAGAACTGGCCTCAGGCGACATCCTGTTTTAGGAGGAGATAACTTGTTGCAGACATCTTGAAGATCTTGTATCAAACTTCATCTGTATGCACACAGGGTAAATGGAGGAGGATTTATTCCTCCTTCTAGCAGGATTCCTACCAACAGGTGACAGTTTGTAGTATGGCCAACTCAGAAAATTTGCGTGCAACTTCAGAAGACAGCAGAAAAAAGTAGATAAAGAAGTTGGGAATTCCAATTAGGCTGCTGAAAATAAAGAACTAATGAACTGGCTCTCAAATGCTTTTCCAAAATGGAATGCCTTTACTTCTGAGAGATGCTTTTTGCATATTTTGGTGGTGGTGTGATGCTGGGAACACCACCACATTGTCCAAGGGCCTGATTATCAAGTGTGCTTCTGCTGGAAGCTGGGCGCCTGCCTTGGCAAGACCTTGTTTCACAGGGATCTGGGCACACGGCAAGGGAGCCTGTGCACTTCCAAGTCAGAGCTCGAGAGAGGTCTGACTAAGATGAGCCTCTATTCCCTGGCTCCGGGACACTTCTCTGGCATGCTCAATATCCAGAGGATTGTCTGGACAGATCCATCAACCTTTTTATATTCACTTTTCCCGATCTGGAGAGCTGGGATGGAAAGATGAGTAATCATTTCCATCATGCTTGCTGTGTGACACAAACAAAACCTCCAGCCTAACTGATTTCTGATACACAAATGATTAAACCCCATTGCTTTCCCTCCATGATTTTACCCAATTAAGCCTTGTCTTCATTAGGGACACTGTGCCAGTCCTGCACTAGGCTGCTGGATGCTGCCTCCAGCACTGCACATCTACAACCAAAGAGCTCCAGACCAGTGAGCTGCCCTCTGCAGCAGGGCTGGAGGTGCCTTTGCTCAAGGATGGCCCTCCTTCCAGAACCCCACCCTGCTCTACTCCATCCACAGCCCAAGTGCAGTTATTAATATACTTCTAATTGCAGGGATTATTGCTCTGTTACAGTCTGTCTTCTCTCTTCCCCCATGCATTAACTGGTTGCTTGGAGCTCTGCAATTTTTCAAAGAAAATGCTTTGAGAAATAAGACCGAGAAGGCTCACGTTAAATTGGGAAATGAGCACGCCTTGCTGGCTACCCCCAGAAACTAGGACAGGCTTCTCTCGACCAAATCTCCAGGTATCTCTGAGGCAGTAACAGTCGGCACAATTCTTAAAATACGCACAGGCTGATTAAAGGCTGGCTCACAGCACCCACTAGACTTGCAGCATTAGTGCAGACTTTTAAAACCAAACAGACATAACAATTTATGAAAGAAGCCTTCTCCAAATGCAGGGCTGGTTGCTGGACCCCATTCCTTGCTCTCCCACCTCACAACACACCAAAAGCTCCCCTTGGGAAAGCCTGAAGTACCAAAGTGGGAATGAACAGAGGTATCCATACCTTGGATGTCAGTCCAAATTCAAACCAGCAGCTCTTTCAGCGTTAAAGTGGGGATGTAATCCACACTTTTCCACGGCTCCTGCCCACCAGCCACCATCCTGCTTCCTCCTTGCTGGGAGATGTGGCACAGATGTCTGAGGGGAAAGTGGAGGGCTGAGCCAGGACAGCTGGCCAAGGGATGTCCAGAATGTCAGAGGAGACAACTGCAGAGCAGACTTCAAAACAAATATCCCATTCCCAACAGGACACTTCCCCTGGGGGAAAGGTTTTCACCTGTGTGTCACATCCCAGGCCTTCTCATTCATTTGCCTGCCTCACATTGCAAAAGCTTCATTAGCAGAGAGGAGCCAAGTGCTGCCTGGCCCCTTGCTCTGCTCAGTGACCAATAAAAGCTGGACTGAGTAACCAGCAAGGACCTTCTCCTCTTCCTCCAACAGGGGGAACAAGGGCTGCTTCCCTTCCGCTGCCTTCCCCACCTTCCTCTTAAGTATCAGAGCACCCCTACATCAAAATGAATTTAGGATGTTTTCACCCTATTATGGATGAGGCAAAGCAAGACCAATAATCTGGATTTATTTATGTTAAGCCAGTTTAAATCAAGGCAAGGTTACAACTCTGGCTTTGTCTTGCCCATTACTTGACTGAGACCACCACAGCCCAGCAGTGCCAAGTGCTGCCTGACCAGGACCCCTGGCACAGCCCAGCGGTGGCAGATGGTGCCCTGGCAGGGTGTCACCCTGGCCATCACTGTTGGCTGCCATCTCTGTGCCAGGCTCAGGGCTGAGGGAGCAGGGTGGTCTCCAGCTTCCCTCCACACCATCACCCTGCACTGACACTCACCCCACAACCTCGAGTGTGCATTCCAGCTGGCTTACTAACACTCCTAATTTAAATATGTGGGCCACTTTGCCACAAATGTAGATGTTTTTGCTCCTCTGCTCTTTCACGTGGACTTCAATAAACAGGTTTTGGCCACTTGTCCCACAGGTTGTAATAGAGGGGACAGTTGAGCATCTTCAACAGAACTATCAGGCAAACAGGTTAATGTATGAAGGAATGTTAATGTACAAATACGCTGAACCTAAAAGGACTCTCTCAAATGACATTCAGAAATGACTACAGGAAATATAGTCAGAGGTCACCAGAGAAAGCTACTGGTAATGCTCAAGTTTATACAGACTCATGGAATAGTTTGGGTTGGAAAGGACCTTTAATTATATATTAATTACAATTAAATTTGACCTTAGTCCAATCCTCTGTATATACACAACCTCTCAGTGAAGGAAACATTGGCTCTTAAGAATCTCCTATAAAGAAAATTAAGTAAACACCTTTAAACAAAACTCAGCAACCCTCCAAATCCAGGCAGGGTAGTTACAGCTCCCTTTAGCCTGTCCTTCATGGATCTTCAAAGCAGTCTGTGGAATCAGTCATAACTTTCCCATTCGTCCTTCGCAACATTCGGACAACTTCCGAATAACTGGGAAGCAGCACAGCAGCATCAACCAGAACATCCTCCACTGTCCAAAGGCAAACTGCAGTTTGGATTTAATTTATATTTATATGGTTGTGTTTTCCAGATGAAAGGTGTAGTCTAAGCAAAAAATACATCCAGAGTCTTCACTGTCTTCATCCAAACTCAGCCATATGCTCTCACATGTCTCACTGAAACAATCAGGACCCCATCTGAGCACTAAAATCCTTAGAGTACTCTGTCCTACAGGGAGCTCTGAATGCTGTTGAAAGATGAACAGTGCTCAAAAATTTTACTCTTGGTGGAGGCTGTATTTAAAAAGTTCTTCTACTCAGCCCTCAGTGGAGTTTCACATTTTGGTGTGACAAAGCAGACAACATGTACAAGGAACTATAAATTCTGACTGCACAAAACTACCCTAAAGCTTTAACTTCAGGATCAGATATGGACCAAATGTGACCCCTTGAATCAAATTGCTCAGATCTTCTCTGCTGCTAAAATGAAGGCAGAATTTTGTCCTGAAAGCTTCCTGTCACTCCTCAGTTTGCAGCAGAGTTTAACTACAGGCCTGTCAAGTTTCTTGACCGCACCTCAAACAGCCTTGTCAAGTCACACAATCAGCAAGAATCAGCCAAGGCAGGGTTTTATTGTCAGGGAATGTAAACAAATAGCAGGCAGTGCTGTTCATCTATCTCAGGTTGGTGCATATAATTTTAATTAAAGCATTTATGTAAATACAGATGCAAATTAGGTTCAGTATAGCATCTGGCAAATTACTATCAAAAACCTGAGGCTACTGGCAAATTATCAGCATGAGCTCTCATGATGTGAAGGTACGAAATCCAGTCTTGGTCCAGACACTGTATATTTTATTTGGCTTAAACTGGCCATAAAACACCATACTGATATATACAAAAGAAGTTAAATAGTCTTCCATTTGAAAAAAAGAGTACTTAGGAGGTAAACCAACATCCTTAAAATTCATCCTATAGACAGCCTGTGTCTAGCAAGAAAAAAACCCCTTTTGCATTTCTGCAACACCTCAAAGAAACTCAAAGCATCTCTGAAATGTTAATTAATCCATATTCTCCCCAAGGGATATCTATTTTAAAGATGGTTATATAGAGCCTGCATTCATCTCTCATTTGCCAAAGGCTCGCAGGGGGAAAAGCCACAGAGATCAAATCTGGACCTTGGTGCTGCTCCTCCACGTTCTCATCACAAGACTTCCCTCCACAAAAATCACAAGAGCTCACTCACACCAAAGAGGTGTGAACCTCTTTGGCCTAGATATCACCGCCTCAAAGTAGTGTTAACTTCAAAACCTTGTTAAACTTGCAAAGGTGATTACATGACAAGAAAAATAAGGGAAAACAAGTCACAAGAGGAAAAGAAAACCTACACCCAACATCTGAAAACTGAAGGAATCTTTAGATCATGCTAAAAGGATATTATCTTTGGAAAATGAAAAGGTATGACCAAGGTGATGTTCACAGCAATATCAGCATCAACCTCTGCTGACTATTTCTTCCCTCCAGGTGCAATTCCATCTTTAGAGCCTTGCAAGGGGAGAGCAATTCTTCTTTCAGAATCACCCAGTAAGACCAATGCTTGGAAAGAGGCAATAGCTCCTAAGGTTTTAAAGCAGACTTAACTTGATCAACATCAATGATGCTTAAGTACGTGCTTAACATTTTCCCTGCAGTACCCTTGTAAATTTCCCAGGGTATGAAATTCCCACTGCTACCAAAAGAAGTGAAATCACATTTCCAATTTATTTGGAACAGATGCATTAAGTTCCTTGGAAACAATTGTTATTACTGGTGATGAAGAAAAGGAGAAGGAAACAAATTAAGGTCCGGAGTTACACATTCACATCGTGACAAAATGTGACATATACGTGTCATATCATTACTATGACAACAGTGTTTGGAAGATGTGTAACTGGCATTTTGCAAGCATATGGTCATATACTGGCCCCTTCCTGTGCTCAAAATGAAAAACAAAACAGACGGACAGGAGCTAAAGGCATGAAGCCACAGACTGGCCAGTTTGCATTCCTTTGCCCTGATATCAGTTATAATGACTGCACAGTCATTCAAATGCTTTGCTTATTGACTTGTCTTTAGCGTCTTGCTTCCAAAAAAGCCAGAAAAACCCCAAGAAACATACAGAAATAGCAAGTGCTGGTTTTGAACATTGGGACACCAGCGTGAATTCTACAGTAACTGTGATTTTGTGGCTGCAGGGAGAGTGTGGAAGAGGGGAATGAGAAATGGTGATGTAATTAAGGAAATGATACTGAGGTCACACCTCCTATTATCTGTTGCAACAGACTGAATGTGAGAGCTTTATGCTCTTGGCAATTGGACATCCCTGCTTTCCATGGCTGTTAAGAGAACTGGCGCATACATAAATATATATATATATATATATATATATATATATATATATATATATATAAAGAAAATAATAAAAAACCCCCATATATATATATATATACCTAAACATATATATGTATATGAAACTTGCTGGAGAGCAGGTAACACTTCAAGCTCTGCTTCTCCACAGCATGTCTGCATCTTGAGTACCTGTACTAGCAAAGTCATCTTCTGCGTCCTCTTTGCAGGATGAAAAAATGCCAAGTTTCACTGGAGGACGGGTCAAGACTGTCACAAAGGATGAGACACCTCCCATACTTATTTTGGGAGAAAACCAAGCCAAAATCACAGTCTTACCATGTATTGGTTTCAAGTCAGAACCCACATTCCTAAAGAAGGCCAAGTTGGCCATCTCGATGATTTCTTGTTGATAATCACATCTCAGTAGACTTTTATCTTATCTGATGACTTAATCAGGCAATTTCAATAGATAGAATGGTTGCACTGGTTTTGCCAAAAGCAGTAAGTGACTTGCAACATACAAGCAAACAGATAAATAAGAGACTTGAAGGTCTGATGTGACCTCAGCTGGCACATCCTTAGGGATTTGTTTGGAAATCAGTGGTCCTATACTGTACTGACAATCTGGGCCACTCGGGCAGCAACTCATTACCAGGGACATGGGTGCACCAGAGGAAAGGGAGAGTGCAAGAGGGTATGGCTCCAGCCAGGCTGTGGGAGAGGTTTTAACTCCCTGCCTGACCTTGTGTAAACCATTTTTATACCTCAGAGCTTCTTCACTTAATTCTTGTAACAAAACTTCTCTGTATCACAAATACTGGGATGGAAAATACCCAAGAGGATACCAGGTGCTTGTATTTTAAGAAATATGAGATCAAATAAGCACCAATAAACCACTCTCTCCTCTGCTTCTCCAGTGAGGCTGGGGATAACCTTCAAGTATTCTCCTTGAGCAAAGAAATGCGTAACTCCAAAATGCTGGGGAGAAAGAGAAGAGCAGTATTTCAACAAAGGACCTGTAGCAACAGTAACAACATAATCTCTTGAAAGAAGCCACGGATTGAAAGTTGGTGTGGAAAGACAGAGTAGGTAGTAAAAATACAACAGTATCCATCTTTCAAGACTCAAGGGGTGAAGCTGTGCTAGGAAGAGGGAAGGGAATTGCTCTGCCCAAGAGGTAAAGTTGTGCCTTGTTTCCTCTGTCTGCATATTTTTCCACCTTTTATTTTTGGATCTCGCAACATTATCCAGCACTAGATGGCACATAGCTAGAATAACAGCCACTGTGCCCTGCTCTGGAGGGCAACAGGAACACCCTGCAAAGAAGGAGGGTAAGAGAGAACAGGCAACATTAAAACGCATCTCTCACCTCTCTTTTACTTAGAAGAACCTGAAACTAGACCTTTAAAAATTTACACAACTACTTTCCCAGGAGCACTGCAGCAGCAGAGGAACACCTGCGTAACCTCACACCAAAGTGCTGCCCGATGGACAGGGCTGCTGTGGCAGAGCCCGGATCTCCAGGAGCCCAGCACGAGTCCCGGTGAGCCTGGAGGAAGAGTGGCTTCCCCAGCACAGGACGCTGCGCCTCACGGCTGTGCCAGCACCGCCGCGTCACTCAGCAATCGCACCTCTCCACGCGTTTGGCCAGGACAGCTTTGCTGGCAGGAGGCTGCAGTGTAGGCACGGCTTAACCCCGAGCTATTTTCAGCAGAAGGCAGGATGCGAGCTCACTTCCCAGCATACAGTACAGCCTGTGTCGGAATACAAAATCCAGCCTTTGTGCCTCGCCACACAGAGCTGCTCAGTCCGCTGGAGGCGGGGACCATCGGATGCTGTCAAGAGCCAAGATGCCACGAAATAAATGGTTTTATAAACCCCCCAACAGGACAGTTTTCATTGATGCACCAACTCTAGATGAGTGCTGTTCTGGGCCCCATCACATCAGGTTAGGGCAGAAGGACCCACCTACACAAGCAGGGCAGTCAAAAGGCCAATTTGCAGTCCTTAAGCCAAGGCAAGCACAATGCATAAACAGCATCAGTGGAAAAAATGAGAAATGAACACATCTCAAAGGAGATTAAACTCTTCTGAAAAGGCCAGGTTTAACAGGTGTCCCAGGATAGCCTCATCACAGACTTAACCAGGAGCCATTTTATTTGGCTGGCTGACCTGTTTCCCCCATTTCTGCCCATGAATTGGTTTTGCCCTTTCTTGTCTTAATTTTAGGCCTGGATAACATCTTCCTGTGTCAGAATTTACTGTGACCAAAAGCAGCTGCTGGCTGGAGTATCCACCAATCTAAACACACATGAAAATACAAGCTAACACTTCCAACCCTGCGTGTCACCCCTGAGGACACAGGCAAACACAGATACAACTAATCAACAGCTGGTTTCTACCAAAAATGCTAGAGACCCACAAGTTGCAATTAACTCCCAGTACCCCATGGATCACTTAAATGCTAAGACATCACTTCAGAGGCTGGGCTTTAGAAACCACTTTTCATAAATGTGAACAGTAATTTTTACCTTGACACAACTACACTGCCAGGAATGGAAGATGAATAGTGAGTTGTAGCATCCTCTAAAGCACAGCCCAGTTCTCAGTCCCAATGTGGTGAAATCAGGAATTTGCCCAAGACTGCAAACACGTTTTTTCCTTGGAAACACAACTTGTAGCTGAGCAGCATGCAGAAGACAGATCTGGAATTTCTCTGCTGCCAGCCACTGTTTTAGTTCATGTTATGATACCAAGAACTGAAAGTTGTTTTTTCTATAGAGAACCCCTCCTTCTTCCAGTTATTTCATATGTTACAGTAAGTTTCTATCTACTGGAAGCGTTAATTATCACTACATTTTCTCAAATAATTGTTACTTGATAATTGATGCCTTTGGCAGTGATAAGACATGGCCCCCAACATTTTGAATTACACAAAGATCTTCGCTCTGCTCAGAAAAAGAGATTTTACAACATCTCTCACCTGTGATTCAGCCTCAAATGCAGAGTTGGAGGAATGGTGTCTGCTTTGGATGGCAGACTCCTCCTAACTACCAAGGAAAAGGTGAGGAAAGGGCTCCCAGAACTTAGGTAGAGCTTCGTGCCCTTGCTGAGAGGCAGATCTCCCTCGAGGAAGGGAGCAGCTCTACAAAAGGAGAGGTGATGGCACCCACTGGTAACTAAAAAACACCAACGATTTGCTCTGCAGCCTCCACTGCAGCTGTCTCTAGAAGAGCTGCACCAGCCAACAGACAGGGACTCAATTCTTTCATCTACCCATTTTCCAGCTTTTGGAGGCATTGCCTCAATAAAGAGTCACAAAAGCAGCTTAAGATCTGGATGTTATTCCTGTAGCAGCAGAATTCCAGAAGTCTTCCCCAGAGACATTTATGCTAGTTTTGAGGGCAAAAGCAGAGGGCATTCAGTACGCTGCTGAATATTCCTGGAGATCAGCGTGACAAGGGAGTCCCATCAACACCTACCGAAATCACACCAGGCACAGCATGGCCACTAAGCTGTGGCTACCACATTCATTTTGCTAGAGCAGTGTGAAATAGACATTAACTTAAACACTGTTTCAGTGAAGAGCTTTGAATTTCTACCCTGGGTCCACCCTAACTTTGTTCCAGCAATTAAATGGAATGGCTCCAGGAGAGAAGCCAAGCATCCCTTGCAATTTGATATAATGTCAGAAAAAATGTTCACACTCTGTAAGAAATAACAAGAAAGAATACCACAGAATGCTTCTGATATGGATTTATTTTTCCACTTGGCCACACTTCAGCACTACCTGCAACCCCAGAAGCTCAGAGTATTAAAGGCTGGTGATTCCTGACACACCCTGCATCTTCCAAACACAGAGGACCTTTTTCACTCTGAAGGCCAGCTGCATATGGAAAAGATGTTAAGCATTGTAGAGAACGCTCCTCATTCCTGGAGTCATACCTGTTCTCTTTAAAGCTTATCTCCCTACTTTACCAAAAAATGCCTCCCACATGTATTTACACCAGTGTTCACTCTGCAGATGGCTGTGGGAAAGAAAGAGAGATTTTAAACTGTCTGGTGCACCACCAGCTGAGCTGCAGTTGAGATTCAGTGGACAGACTTTATTGCTGGTAGACTTAAGCAATGAGATGAACACAGTTTTATCTCCAAAATCTGGACAGAGGGGTAAAATAGCTTCCCTGCTGTTTCTTGGTATCAGAGAGAACTAAAACAAGTGGCTGCTCCTTCCCAGGGAAAACACTATTCAATGCTCTTTTCTGTACTCATGTAGGAGCTCTGTTTGGAATGGGACAGGAATGACTTGTAGCAGTGGCTTCAGATGAGGCTTAGCAAGTGTCCCCTTCTTTCACAATAACCAGACTTCAATCAAAGTAACATTTCAGTTTTGGGCAAAACACTCCCATCCTCTGCTGGCTTTCTATTGCTTGGCTCCAGGCAAATTGTTCAACTTTTGTGCCTCAGTTTCCCCACCTCTTAAACAAAAGTAATAAAACTTCCCCTGGAGGTATCAATTACACCTTGGTGATTGTAGAGGAGGATGCAAAGGAAAGCACTACAGGAGCTAGAGATCATCAATAAAGCATCCAAGACTCTGACACCGATGCTTCAGCAAACCACCAGCCTACTCGACCCCTAGAGCCAGATGTGCAGCACTAGCTCAGAAAGCCAAAAAATAGAAAGAAACTGCCAGGTTCTTCATATTCATGAGCTCTTTAATAATGCTCAACAAAACTTGGAGGCATGTTCTCTGCTGTTGCTCTTGCCCTTTTGCACAGCAAGCAAGTCATAAATATTTCAGGGGAAGAGTCCAGAAAATTTGCAAGATTGGTCCTAGCCTTTTACAGCATTAATGAGCAGGCCATTAATAGTTCATGAAGCAGCTGCTGGTGATCTCAGAGGTAAAGGCAAGACGAGAACAGTAGTGTTTGCCCATTCATTACAATGTGATAATGTGAGGGAATGGCTTGATCCTTCTATGAAATTCTCCCCATCACAGCAAGGCCCAGAAGCTGATCACACGGCTTCCAGCAGCACCACACACAACCCCCCGCCCCTCTGCTGTCACTCAGCAGGGATGGAGGATGCTGGAAATGGTCTGAACCGACCATCCTGATGCTCTGGGCACATCTGTGGGACTGAAAAGGCCTCAGTGCTGTGCCTTAAATACAAGAGTAATGCTCCAAACACTTAACCAGGTCGGACCACGCAATGCCTATGTGCAGGTGTGTGTGTGCACCCCACAGACATACATAGGTAAAAATGCCAGTAAAAAGAGTGGGGGTTGAGGCCTTTTAAAGGTCTCAACTGTTTGTTCAAAGCTGCACTTTGAAAGCCAAATTCACAATACAACTGGGCAGCCAACTTCAAAGAACAGTTTCTGTGATTTCAGCCTCAGACGCAGTGAGGACTCTGGTGAAAAGGTATCTTTGCTGTACTTTTTCATACATCTGAACTGACACCCCTCGGCTGCATGTTTGCAGACAGGAAAGCACATCACCTTTTGGCAACTCTGCTTGCCAGGAGCTTTACCCATGAAGGGCATCCCTGGCCAGGCTGCTGGGAGCAACTGCAGCCCCTGCAGCCCATGCAGGGGCAAAACAAAAGAAGAATTGGGTAAAAGTTCGGACAGTGCCAAACTCAATTTCCTTCGTTTCATCCCTGCCAGTATCACTGATTTTTAAACCATTTGTGAGGTTTGTTTCTGTCTGCCTCCACATTCATGGGTATGTGGGTCTTTCAATCTCAGCACAGTAACTTCTAACTGGTCTAATGAAAACAGTGTGTGGAGAGACCCCCACCACTTGTGCTCTGGAGAGTGGTTAGTCTGACCCAGTGCATGCAGGAATTCAACACCACAAATAAAACACACTAAAACCGGTTTGCATCGGTCCTGCTGGCCCCAGGAATAATCAGTCTCCTGGATTTCAGCACACATCACACCTGGCTTGTCACAGATTAAGCCTTTTCTGTGGTTTTCTAACAGGGGTCTGCACAAAAAGCAAGGATTGGTAGCAGAGAGGCTCCCTGAAGACCCCCAGTTGGATACAGACAGACCCACCTTCTTCAACAGCAAACTGAGCAAGTTTTGGATGCAATCTGAGTATCTCCCTTTTATGTAAGTGTCCTTAGCACAGAGTGCAAAAGTTCATCTGTTCCAGCCGCTCAGGACTGGCAGTCAAAAGCCTTCCATTCACAGGGAAGAGAAAAAGGAAAAGAAAAGCTTAATCTCAAAGTTACAGTCTTAATTCCACCCTCCAAACCAGGGATGCTTTAGTAGTGCAGGAGTCAAATGCAACTGGAGCACTGGGCCCTTTGTCAAATAATTAACTACAATTTGCCTAATCTATCTGCAGGTTCTCACTGAGGAGACAAAAAATTTCCCCATCAACACCCCACTCTCACCTAAGCAATGAGCTTCCTACAGCACCTCCTGGGATAATCCTCTAGTTTTTAACAAAACTAGTCCTTGACTTTTCTCACCTTCAAACATAATTCTGCCTGCTGCTTTCAATGCAGATCAAAGGCGACCTTAGTAGATCCTCACTGCGCTAAGAGATAAAATAAATTCATTAAATCAAATTTCAAGTAATTATTTTATTCTGTAATTTTATTAAAAACTATCATTTGCCAAACATGCTCTGGAAAAAGAATTACTACTCAGACTTAATAATAAAGTACATAATTAGCAAGGAATGTATACTGCCTCTTTTAAAAACCCATAGTATGTAACGCCCCTTCATGCTTTGAGTGGGGAGTGTCTTAAAGTCATTATAAACATTGATTTAAAGACTTTAATACCTTGAACTATTTAAATCACATTAAGGATGAAACTTCACACAGGAAGAACCCTGCCATGCCCAGATGTGCATTGGGCTGTTTCTCACTCTCACACCATCTATTTTACATAATTTAAGAACAGATATTTTAAAACAGCAGACGAGTAAAAAAAAAAAAGTCTAATGACCGAAAAAACCTACCCAACCTCAAATATTTCTTAATCAACTTCCTATTAGCTGCCTGTTTCATTTAAAAAAGAAGAAAAAAAGTTTGTATTTTACCTTCTCCTCTGGCTACATTGCAAAACTTTCAGTGCTAAGTGTGTGTTAAATTTTCTGTTTCCAACCCTCTGAGAACTTATTTTTTACTGATTTTACAACACAGCAAAGGGACATGGGCCATTCATGCACTAGCCAAAAATTAATCAAGCTGCAACCCCAAACAAACCAAGTGGCCACAGCGGAAGTTGAAGAGTGTTTCAAAATGAGTATCTGTAGGCTGCAAAGACCAATAATAAAGGGTTGCAAATCACAGCCCTTTCCCACTGCTGTGCAGATCAGCAATCATGAATTTGAGCAGAAGAAGGGTCTCTGAGCCGATCTGTGCCAGAAGCTCAGCACGGGAACTCTTCTGGAAGATGTTACAGCAGGGCTTAGATACACAAACCAAACACTGACCTTGCAGCACACAGTGGCAGCCTCCACCGCGAGACTCAGTAAAAGGGTCACGATAAGAGAGAAGGAACAAATAAAACCCCTATCACTCAGGGATGAACAAAATACAGGCAGATTAAAAAATAAAATAAAATAACTCAAGCATGTCAGATGAAAACATGAGCCAGTGTAAGTGGTCCTACTACTTGTGCCAGTGAGAGGCAAATAGGAAAGGATGCCTTGAGTGCAAGGCAGATAACTGAAAAATACCAAAAATCAAATTTCAGCCTTGGCTGCAGAAATCAATACAGACAGGAAACTCAGGTATGATTTCAGTTTTCCTGCGCAAATACATGATTCAAAATACATCAAACTGCATCTCACACTCCACACAGCATATCTAAAAGCTAAAAGCGTGGCAGAGCCCAAGTGTATTTCCCATCCCTCTTGCTGTCTGCTACCTTCCGTACATAAAGCAGCCTGCAAAAAGCCGCAAATCCTCTGTCATACAGTACTGCATACCAATTTACATCACCACCAATTTTCGGATGCAGCTTGTTTTAAATACCCAATATCTCCCTGCAAAGCACCTCACACACTTTTCCCAGAGTGCTTCCCATTCAATAGCACATTTCAAAGCAGATCCCTTACTCCACCAAACACCACAACAGTGCTTTCCCCGCAGATGGAAAGGTGCTTTCCTTGCCCTGCTAGTGCCCAGCCACAGCAAGCTCCCTGTTGGGATGTGGATGGAACCCTCTAAAAAAACGTCAGGGTGGGAACAGGTTGGTAGGCGAAGAGGTGAAGGAAGATGGTACCACAAAGAAATTAAAAATGCAAACCATGTGCTCAGCAATGCTCTTTGTCCTAAACTGGGCACAGGGTGCAGACAGGGATTTGTGTACCTTTTTTTTTCTAAATTTAGAAGAACCCTATATTTTAAGTCCCCAGAATTTTTGTGGGAGAGTTGCAGAGGACTCAGCATGGAATTGAAGCCAGCTGGCAAAGGGTGTCTGGTGCCTGCTCACCCCTTGCACCCTAGGGCTGTAGAGCCTGAGGTTGAAAGCACTCACCCTTGAGCACTTTGTGGGGAGAGCAAGACTGTTTGCTGCTCACCAAAAAGCAAGAACAAAGCAAGCAAAAAGGAGTTCAGATTTCAGGAGATTAACTTTAAATCCACCAACTCAGTCCTCTGATTTGCTGCTGGAGAAGACATGGGGCTGGAGCTAAGATCATTCCTATGTACAAGCTCTTTTCAGCAAAAATAATATATTGTGACACTCATCTTCTGACTTGGACACATATCGAGTGTTCGCACGCTTTCCTGGACCATCACACAGAGGGTAAACACATAAAAATAAGGTCGATAAGGCTAAGATCCAGGCTAACAGGACAAGCAAACAGAATCTAAGGCACTTCAAGTATATTTAGGGTTGAAAGCCAAATCCTTCAGAGAGCTAGGATTTTTTTTTTTCCCTTTGTCTGATTAAGTGTGGATCTGGAAACTTGTGTTTGCCTTGAGCAGTATTTCCCAAACCACCTCAGCACCTTGACATCACCAAGGCACACAGACAAGGTGCGAACAGATACACAGAGGAGGGACATCCTGTGAAAACTATTCTAGAAATAGTACAATTGTGAGGATGCTCTAACTCTAAATGAAGAGATGCCAATTTAAAAGTAGTTAAGAAAACAGTTCCCTCCAAACACATTATTCTTCCTTGCCACTCCAATTGTTTTAAAACACACGTGGAGCCAATGCTTATGCTGAAGAATCCTGGACAGGCAGAGGGAAGTAAAGGCTTCCTCAGGCAGCACTTTGAATTTATTCATCACTGTTTGTACCTGGAAACTTCCCACCTGTCATCGTTGGGCAAAATCCTGCAGGTCCTCAGTGGCCACCAGCCCCTGCCCTTGGCAGCCTGGCATGGGCACGCTGGGGACTGACACATTTGGTATCTGTGGGGCAAGCCCTGGTACTTTCCCTGGTTTGAAAACCCCACGTGAAGCTTTGTCAGCATCACCAGCCAGTTTTTTCAGCTGGCTTCTCCAAGAAAACTAAACCTAGCCCTCAAAATGGTCACACAGTGGAGCTGGTACCTTCCTGGCGAGATGCTTGTACAGTTTGGGAGGACCTGTGCCTTAGGTTAAAGCCCAGGTAAAAGGACTTGTGTCTCAAAAAAATAAAAAAAGGATGCAAAGCCCTGAGAGATGAGGAACAGATCCCAAAAATCTGCAACTGCATAGTCATGACTCCAGGTACTGAACATCACTTGATGGTAATGCAAAGCAGCCTTATAATGGTGACAGGCTGCAAGAGATGACATGGGGATGCCAGATAGTAAATACATGAGCGATAAAGGACTCTGTAACTACCTCTGGCTGAGCAAAAGGAGGGCACTGATGTACTGCTCCCATGGGTGGGAGCAGTGACAGTCATGTGGACTTCCAGCCAGGCAGCCAAGTGCTCTCCCTGGTAGGGAGCTGAGCACTCAAACAACTTCCTCACCTTTCAATCACATGGAAATAAACAACGCCCTTCACAGAAGACCAGGAAGGGGAATCTCTTTGGAAAAATGCAGAAAAAAACAGCTTCAGGGGAAACTGTGATTCTTTGGGATAACCCCATCTTCCACAATTTTCAAGAAAGCTGTACCCAAGCCTGGAATACAACAAGCACCAAAGCCTTTAACAGCAGTGTGCTCCCAGCATATCATTTAAATAAATCAGTTTCTGGAGAGACAAAAGACAAGGAAAAACTCCCTGTGGTGCCTGACAGTTTGTGCTCAAGAGGATGCTGAAAAAAAAAAAAAAACCCACAACGAGACATATTTGCTTTTGAGGTGGGCGGTAGGAAGAGGGGCGGGGAAGGCATATCCCCAGAAACACTTGAGGCCAGAACCATCAGGACTTTCCTTCATTTTGTGCGAAAGTGAATCAGCAGTGCTCTGCCAGCCTGGCAGCAAAGCTCCGAGATGCTGCTGCTGTCTGCTTCCTACTGGCTTTCACTGGCACGAGAGGAGGCAAAAACCTCCCTGCACCACTTCCCAGGCCACCATCCCGGCACACTTTGAAACCCTACAAAACTTAACTGCTTCCAACTGGTATCCTCTTGGATTTTTGTCTTGCTAATAAGATTTAAGAAAAAGAACAAGTATTTTCCCACTTCGGCTATCTAAGTGAAGTGCAACGTAAAGTAACTGAAACTAATAAGCATGAAATTAGGTTGAGAATTGTAAAAAATAAATGCCCAAAACTTGGGAGTGAGGAAAGGGAACACACATCACAGGCAAGGGAAGGGGCACAGAGGTCTTGAGACATACTGGTATTTTATTAAATCCTTCTGAGGGTGCCTTCAGCAGCAGCTCAGAACCTGCTTTTTTTGGGTGGTATTTAAAAAAAACCCCAAACCACAAATAACAAGATTCTGCTTAAAAAGAAAGAAACCACATTCTTCCCTATACAGTCTTGATCACAGGACTTCTTCCTCCACTCATCAAAATGGACAAGAGGTTAAGTAACACTGAATCTGAGGCTTCCTTAGTTATGGTCACTGCCTCAAAAGAAGCAAGAAAATTACTTTTCATTTGTTTGTTGGTTGGGGGTTTTTTGTTTGTTTTAAGCTCCAGTGAGTGAAATACAAAGTTTGAACACTTACTAGAAAATTGTGGGAACAACATACAATCAACTACAAAAGAGAAGCCAAAATAAACAGGTAATTGGAGGTTGCAAGTTTAAAAAAATATTTAATATTTAAGAGGGGAAATAAGGTCAGTACAGGAAGAATCAGGGTTGGGGGGGAAGGAAAGGAAAACCCAAGATTTCGGGCCTCTAACAGGACATGAAAAGCAGCGCAAGACGTTCCCATCCCAGCCCTCCCACTGCTCCCATGAAATTAATCGTCCTCTCCAACAGTGCCACATGGGACCACACCATAAATCACAGCATTGATATGCTACAGGTTAAAAGCTAACACTAAATACTTGTATCTCTACACATCACTTAAGAAAGGAGGGAGAGAAGCAGAGGGCTGTTTCTGTGCAAAGCCAAGGCTAAGGGTTTGCTAAGTGGAGTAACACAAGCAAGTAACTTTGCTTTTCCCCTTGCAACATTTTTCCAAGAAAGAAGATGACTTTCAGGCTGCGGATGAGTTTACCAAGTGAACTGAAACACACCGTGGGCAGATAATAGCAGTCTTGAGGGAACTCCGTGACTTGCACAGAGCCGCTGGCATTTGCCACGATGCGCCTGTTCCTGTGATGCTGAGCCTCCACTGCCTGCACCTGCAGGAGGGTCTGAGCTCAACTCAGGCTAACCCCAGCAGTAACAAGGGTTTCCCGAGGGGAGCTTGATGTGCACACATCAGAGCTGAACAAGGACACGACAGCAGGCATGTCTGCATGGGCACATGTCACGTCAGGTCTGTACCACTAACGCTTACCATGCGCTTGTATCAGCCCAGGGCAGGACATGTCACTGAAGCAGCTGTGCTGGCAGAACCCACAAGCAAAAAAGGCTGCTACACCAGCAAAGGGACATTTTTGCCAATGTCACATATTGAGACAGGGTTAGGATGATAAACCCACTATCAGCACATTCACCCAAGGAGAAAGTTCTTGATGTGCTCTGGGATGCTGACCAGACCGCAGTGCTTGTGTGCTCCAAGGCTCTGGGTACCCTGCCTACAGAGATATTAAACACACACATTCACACTTTTTACCAAAGCCTGTGGCGATGGGACAAAGAGCAATGGTTTTAAACTGAAAGAGTGTAGGTTCAGATTGGACATAAGGAAAAAAATCTGAAGGTCCCTTTCAACCCTCAGGCTGGGCAGCCCCAGAAAAAGGCAACACGAGACACAGATCCACACGATTTCAGAGCTTTTGAACTATGCAGATACAAACTGAATCCAAGGATGAGCCTGGACCATGGTACTGTTTAACCTGTAGTTTATGTGGGTGGGCAGTGTGGAGATCTGCAAACTCCTCCCAGTAAGTCTGTAAAAGTTAATTTGAGAGGCAAGCAAGTGGTGAGCAGGCTGCACTTTGCTAGATCAGATCCCCACTGGACAACAACCTGAAGAAGATACTAACTGCAGATGCTCCTGGGGAGGCTTGCCCTCAGAGTAAAGCTGAATTCCCTGCCCGTGTCCTGCTTTCAGCACCCAGCATGCGCTCGTGCCCCAGCCAATTCACAAAAGGTTGTCAAAACTCACCACAATCTCACCCCCTCTACTCCTGATGTGTGATTTCTAACCATGCAGGTGTTCCACATCACTTTCTTCCCCATTTGCTTCCCAACCCTTCCGCCCTGGTCAGCTCTCCAGATGGCAAAGGCTGACAGGAGCCTTCCCACTGCCAGCCCCACTCGGGGCACTGCCCACTGCAGGCCAGGCACAGACAGTCTCATCCATGAATTCAAAGGCATGCTGCATCATAATCCATCTCCTCAGCTATCAGAATCCCCCAGGATGACTTTTTTGAAGTCCTTTCCTGATTGCCAACACCTAAACCGTCTCTCCTTGCCTATGTCATTCTGTCTCTGCTCATTAACAAAACCCAGCCATCTGAGCCTTCTGCAGTACTAAAGACACAAAATCATTTCACACCTCTCCCTCAGTTTCACCAGCAGACTCACAATACCAGTCATTCTACATAAACTCAGTTATTGGAAAATTCAGTTTTCACTTTAGAGACCAGTTTGGGGTCTTGTGGCTCTGAGAAAAGCTTACCAAATGCACCGCCTTATTTTCAAACTCACAACATTTCTGCAACAACCGCAAGAGCTTATATTTTAAAACAAAATAACCAAACAAACAACCCTTCCGCCTTGCAAAGGCAGGGCAGTTTTGGAGAGAGGGCTTGCTTGGTGATTTCTTAACTGCCTCTGGAAGGCAAGGCTGGAATTGAACACTCTTCCCCTCATCTTCCAAGCACCCAACTTTGTTTCCATTTTGCTATACCTTCACAAACCAAACTCTCAAATACTAGCCCGCATGAAAAGTATTTGAAGCATTCTGGAAATCAACAGCTCTTTCAGCTTTTCAGAAAAAAAAAACCAAAACAACTTACTGCTACCCTGGGACTGAACCATATCATGACATCCAGTAAACTTCGAATCTATTATTGAAGGATTGCTAAAATAAACTAACCACAAATATTAGTTCCAGCTGACGTGAAACATGTAAACACACCTTGACAGAAGAGCAGCAAATAGTTTAATGGCTTCAGATTAAAGCCTTCATAGATTATTTTAATGCCAACTTTTGTTTATTACTAACTTTCAGTATGAACAGACACCATCATGCAGATGTGCAGTAACTTCCAGGGAAAGCACACACTTGCTGAATTATCCTCACACTTGAAACAAAGTCAAACTACAATTACACTCCACGCAAAATGTAAATGCAGCTTTACCTGACAGCCATGGGAATTCAGTTGTGACACTACATGTTTCTGAACAAATTCTAATTAAAACACCCTTCTGATTTATTTTCAGTGGATGTTTCCATTCCTTAAGTGGACACAAAGAAAAATAATTTAGACATGGATCAAAACACCCCAACCAGAAGAGATTCCAAATAGTATTTCTGAGGATCATCCAAGTTAGCAAAAGGGAATAAAACCTGAAGACGTCGCACATGCAAATACAGTGATGTCAGGCCTGGCATTAAAATCTTTGTCTTTTATGAGGATGAGCAAAACCTGCTGTGTTCTCATTCCAGCCTGGAGCAGTTTGAAACTGGTTTGAAAATGCAAAAAGAAGCCAGTAACTTTACTATATTTAATGTTGGCTTTTTTTGACTTTTAATAAAAATACAATAAAACTTTCCCCCCACAAGAAGAAAAAACCAAAATGTGACACTACAAATTTGAGTTGTTTCATAGAATGGATCATTCATTTTACAGACACTGTCTAGAAATTTTTGATTGTAACTAGAGTAAAAAGGAAAAAAAAACAAGCGGTACTTCGAGAGAAAGCGGCTGGAAGGAGTGTGCTATGTTCAAACACTGACAGCAGGAAATGTCCTGTGTGACAAAACTGACAGGTGAACTCTTGGGGTGGACAGGCAGGAAAAACGTCATTTTACAAAGGTGAGTAATCACAAGGTCTTTGGGCTGATAACTGAGCTATACACACCTATCCATGCTTTCTGGCACTGCACTGATCACGGATACAAGAAGAGAGGACAAACACGGGAGAGCTCTTGGCCATTGCTTTCTGCAGAAACCTGAGGGGATAAACACATACTGGGGCACAGTAAAATAAGGACCAGCCAATACTTAGCATTTATATTCTTCCCAATTGTTGGCCAGTACCTTGCTTTACCTGATCTGGAGATCAATTTGCAATTCTGTTTTTCAAAGAGCTGCTGAGTTCATACAACATAACACAAGCCACATCTACATTAGAAAGGCTTCACCAGGACAGAAATATATTACACTGGCAAAGCACTTCGGTCACAGATACCTCTTAAACAGTAATATTACTCATCTACTCATCTAATAAAATCACGGCAGCATGCACCACTCTTAATTCACATTCCACTTCCCAGTAAGGCTGCACACATGGGGTTTCTGCTAGAGACATCAGACCTCCTCTAGTAACATCTGCGCCTGCACGACCACCCCAGTCCCAGCCAGGAGGGACAAACCGTGCACAAGGTTTTTTTTAAAAAAAGCAACTCATTGACAGCCTTGTGCTGTGACCCTGCTGCTGCAGCAGAAGATGCCCTGTGCTGCCAGAGGTGCAGCTTCTCAAGGCACCGCACACCCTGCCACTCTCACCCGCTGCTCCCCACTCTGCTGCCGGCGGGCAGGAGCTGCTGATGCCCAGCAATCCTGATCACCAGGTCACCTTCCCACGGAGGCAGGAGTCCTCCTCTTTCCTCCCATTCCTACTTCTTTGGATGTTTTCTCCCCTTTTGCTCTCCACCTTCCAACCCCAAACTTTTGCTGCGTTGCCCTGCACGGCAGGACGGTCGCGAGTTCACAGGGTTTCAAAGGAGCACCTGCCCCCAGACAGGATGGGGAGCCGCCATCGGAGAGGTGTTTGGGCAGCCGAGGGGGAGGAAATCAGAGACATGCCCCGCCCCCCCGACCGTCTTCCTCAGGAGGGATTCCCAGGCTCTGAGCTAACAAAAGTGCTCAGGGAAAGAGCTGGGCATACTCATACCCGGGAGTCAGACAGGTACATCCCTGTATCATTTCCAAGTTCTATTCCTAGCAAAGAGGGGGAAAAAATCGGTGTCTTTCCCTGTCGCCTTCATCCCAGAGGGAGAGAGAGAAGGGGCGAAAAAAAAGGAGACAGCTCTGTGATGTCTTTGGAAACGGGCTGTAACAAACGAGAAAGTCGCCCCTCATTAATTAAAAAAAAAAAAAAAAAAAAGTGGAGGCAACGTGCCAAAGCCCGAATTTCCCTAAATCTTCCCATTCCGGGGAAAATAAAATGCCACAGGAAGGCAGAGCCTTTCACCGAGGGTGGAGGAGGGATGGAGCGGGGCGCCCGGCTCTGCCCCGCCGCGGTCCCGGCTCGGTGCCGCCGCTCCGCCTCGCCGCTCCCGCAGTTACCGGCAGCGAGCCCCGCGCCACGACCACGGCCTCACGGGTGGGAGGGGGGCTGTCAAAGAGAACACGGAGGGCAGGAGGGGAAAAAAAAAAAAAAAATCAAAAATTAAACCAGAAGAAATCGCTGCCAAGTGCGGCCGCGGGCGCGGAGCCACGCGCGGCGGCGGCGCCGGGCCCCTCCCGCGCCCCGGGGCGGCTCTGCCCCCCCGGCCCGGGAGCCCGCGGCTCCTCGTCAGGGACCGCGCTGACAAAATCCCCTGCTCGCCTCTACGTAACGCCCTGTCGAAAGCGGACGCCATATTTTGTGTTGCTGATGTCGACATAGACAAACGTAGACATGTTTCCCCCCCCCCCGCTTTTCCCCCTTCACCCAAACTTGCGATCGGGAGGCGGCGGGGAGCGGGAGAAGGGCGAGGGGAGGGAAGCTGCATGGCCAAAAAAGAGAAATATAGCTAAAAAAATTAAAAGCCCACCCCAAACAACCCTCCCGGCTCCCACCCCCGGCGGTCTCCCCCGCCCCCCCCACCTCCCGGCCCCCGCCGAAGTCCAGGGAACCGGACAGTTTCTTGCAGGAGGAAAAGTTGGGTGCGAGCGGTCGGGGCGGGAGCGCCGGCGAGCGTCCGTGCGCAGGGAGGGGGCGGCTGGGGAGCGCCGCGCACCGGGGGAGGGGGCCCCGCCTGGGAAGTTTCCTACCTGCGCCCAGGGCGGCGGCACCGACTGTCCCGGGCGGAGCGGCACCGGGGCTCCGCTCCGCGCCGCTCCGCTCCGTGCGCCGCCCGCGGCCGCGGGACCCCGCGCCCCCCACCCCCGCCGCGCCGGCCCGCGGGGAACACGCGCGCCCCGCCACGCGCGCACGCACCGGCCCGGCCCCGCCGCGGAAAAAAAAAAAAAGGGGGAGAAAAAAAAAAAAAGGAAAAAAAAAAAAGGGGGAAAAAAAAAAAAGAGCCCTCGATCGGCGGGGATCTACGCCAAACCCCACATGATCTCTGACGTCAGCCTGCGTATTTGCATACGATACCACCGCCGGCGCGGCCGCCGGGGTCCCTCGGCGCGGCGGAAAGTTGCGCGCGGGGCCCTGCCCCCCCCACGGCCCGCCCGGCCCGGCCGCGCCTCCCGCGGCTCAGCCCCACCGATGCCCCGCGCACCCCCCGCCCCCTGCCCCGAGCGTGGGCTCCGCCGGCCGCTCCGCTGCCCCCGGGCTGACACCGCCGGCCCGTGCCCGGCCCGGCCGGTGGCATCGCCGGCCCCCGCCGCTCCTCCCGTCCCGCTCCACGGGCGGAACCGCATGGATCCTCCCGACCATC
Organism: Acanthornis magna; assembly: GCA_036785705.1. Taxonomy (NCBI): domain Eukaryota; kingdom Metazoa; phylum Chordata; class Aves; order Passeriformes; family Acanthizidae; genus Acanthornis; species Acanthornis magna. Next base: position 3,857,738 of record JAWUZG010000119.1, on the reverse strand, counting down.
CAGGTGGAGCCGGGGCTCGCGGCGGGGGACCCCCCCCTCCCCGCCCCGGCCCCGGGCGGTGCGAGCGGAGGCGACGCCGAGGGCGATATGGACCCTTGGTAGAGGGGCTGGGAGTGAGGACCCTCGGCGCAGTATGCCGGGGGCTGGACCTCCCCGTGTGGGGACGGCAGCGGCTGGACCCTCGTTCTAGGACGTGGGGACGGGACCATGTCTGCATCGCATCCCTGCTGTAGGGACGGCAGGGGCTGACCCCGCTATGGGCACGGCGCCGGGATGCCGAGGGTCCGCAGGAGGCTGTGCCGTTGCCGTGAGACTGCCCCTCGGAAGCGGGGCAGGTTACCTGGGGAGGTGGGAGGCACTTCTTCATCTTCGGCTCGTTACAGAGGTTTTCCAAGCCACAGTCTTTTGGGTGGGCTTCAGGCGGTGCTTGTTTGTTGCTTTGAAGAAGGTGGTGTGTATTTCCAAGGGATGCTACTGCAATCTCTGCTCCTCTGCTGCAACGCAGGAATCCTTTCCCCAATTTAAAACTATCGTTGAACTCTTTGCCTTTCTTCCAAAGAGATGTAGACAGACAGGACCCAGGCTATTTTCTGTTTACTTTAATGAATTAATTAAAAGAAATCATTTACCGATTGTATCTTGCTACTAGATAACAGATCTTCCAACAAGTCCAGGCTAATAGGACTTAAGAGTAGCATAATCTCACTGTAACTTCAGGGGTGTGCTATCGAGATGCGGTATCTTTGACTAGATCGCATTAGATTAATCTTTTAATTGTATACTTAGTGCTCTACAGGCTTTAAATCTCGGCTTGCTTCGGCTCTCACCCTGCCCCATCTCACCCTGGTCAGCAGCGGGGCGGCCAGGCTGCAGCCCTTAACCCAGCTGAGTAACTTTGCTGGGCAGCATTTTGTTTCCCGTCCCCGTGTAGGGCTGGGGACCGGGGACTGGCTCGTGTTTGAGTGTCAGACGAGGAGCTCTAAGTTATTGCAACTGAATAATCGCAGAGGAACGTAAATATGTCAAAGCAGTGTCAAGAGATTTCTTTGCAGGGATACCCTTATCTGAGTAGGCGTGTTTTTGTCTGCCTGACTGAGTATAGTCTCTCCCTGTAAGTATTTGATAACCGGATGGATTCCTTCCTTGCTGCCACCAGCCCCGAGATTTCTGCTAACTTTTCCTCTTCTTTCCAGACGGAAAGTGTTAGGCAGGGACAAGCTTGGAAATCCTCTCTGCTCTTCTTGGGGGCACAGAAGATGCCCCTTAGAGCTTGCTGATGCTGCTCATCAAACTCTAGTGTTCGTCCCTAGAGCTGATGGTGTTTTTGATTTTTTTTTAATGTAAATTTCTTTTTCTTTTAAATATTACTGAATATATTTTGTTTAAGTCTTCAGTAGCTATCCAGCCCTGAAAATGTTTCTGATTTTTTCATACTCGGATGCAAAAAAAAAGTTATTTTAGGGTGCAAAGATTTCCCCCCAGGATATACTTTTTTCTTACTGTCTTAAATTCCTTTTCTACGATCTGGAAAAAAGAGACAAGCCTAAGTGTTTTAATAAGACTACTATACTTTTCAGTATAAAATGTTCTTGAAAGGGTGCATCAGTGGAAAAGCAGGTGAAAAATCATCTGCTTGCTGTTGTCCTAATTGACACGTACTTTAAGGCCTGTTTAGCTTTTTTTGCATTTCCAAATGCAGAAGGCTCTTTGACTGATTGGGTGATATGGCAGCTAATGCTGTCTTTCAAGTGCAAAAAAGGGCCATCAGCGGGAGCTGGGTCCGGGATTTCAGACCATAAGCCCAGCTTGTAACAAAGACAGTTCTAACCTGTGGCCAAAGAGATCCCTGCACCAACTGAGGCCCGCAGTGAGGCTTAGCTGCCTTCCCCAAAATCGTGGATGGTGCCACACAAATTAGGAGCTGGAAGGTCATTAAAAATGAGGCATAATCAGTGTATTTAAGATGAAGAGGACATGGGTTTAAAATCGGAACAGTTGTTATTGCCATCCTAAATGAATAAACTAAGGACAACTTTTTGAGCACCTGCGTGTTCAATGTTACTGCTAGAGAAGCTGCTCACGCTGTGTAATCTAACTCTAGGAATACCTGCCTGTGTGTGACTTGGCATTTTCCCACACAGAGGTGCAAAATATAGTGCAAAGAGATTGGTTTTGTGAATGTTTTTTGACTTGGTCATCAAATTCCTCCTCTGAATCTTGAGCAGTGGGACAAACAGGCTGTGTGGCATCTCTTCCAGGATGCTGTCTTTTACAAAACTTGTAGTTGGTCGCTTAGCTGTGATTCTGTCAGATTTAATTGAAATTAAGTGAAACAATCAAAGGTTTACTGATGGATGGGAGAACTGTGTTTAAGATTAGAGTTTATAATTACAAAAGCCTTGATTCCTTGGGAAATCACACAAGAAAAAAGTATCAGTGATGAATGCAATTCGAATACTCATACTAAGTCTCAGTATGTAATTCATTTATAAAAACCTAACATTAACGTGATGCACAGTAACATAACAAAATGGAAATTGCTTTTGCAGAATATGCAAAAGGAAATTTGCAATTTTAAATTTCTTTTGCATAAGGCCTCTCTTTTTAATTAATAACACAATGAAAGCCACACTGATTACAAAGTACAGTGAACATGCATGCACAATCTCCCAGGAAAGCGAGGGCAGAGTACTTGCTTGCTTTAAATCTAGTGCCCTCTCTGTTCCTTCTGTGCACTGTTTCTGGATTTAAAGTGACATCTGCTCCATAAAGCCCTCAGATGAAGTTGCAGTCTCGTCTGTGAAATAATACCTTGGTCAGACATAATGAACTGTGTACTGATATATACATATATTTTTCTTACGGTGTGGAGATGAGTGTCTGACATATGTATTGTCACATACATTTCAGTCTTTTTCAGCTTAATGGTTTCTTTCTGACTGTTTAATCCTGTGAAATTGCAGTCTGAGTCAGCATTACAGATCTAATTCCCTGTCTTGGAGAGGTGCAGCTCCGAATTTTGCTCTGAAGATGCTGCATAAATATCCTAAAAGAGAGCGTACATCCTCTAAGAGCCTCAACAAAGGCATGCAAATAAAAGAAGTGTTTTCTGTTGAGTGCATGGCTACATGTTGCTCATTTTTACACTGTCCTAACTCTGTGAGATCAAGTGGAGTTTTGCCTACAAGACATAGCAGCAAATGGGTAGGCTGTGAGCTTTGGAATGAATGTGCTTGCTTCTCCCAGGGCAGGGGAACCAGCCCTTGGCTGGTGGGCTAAGCTACTGCCTTAGAGCTGGTTTTGGGAAGAACCAAGCTCAGTTTTTGTTGCTAAGTTTACACCTTGCTCCCTTCTCCTCTTCCACCCCATTTTTCTAACTCTATATATATATGCTGGCTCTCTGTTTTTAATGTCAGCTCAGTAGCGGAATCAGGCTTCGTATACAATCAGAAGAAGAAATTGAGGTAAAAAAAAATTAAAAAGAAGTCAGCAGACAATCATTGCTACCTTTTTCCCCTCTCTTGTGGAGACCTTGATCCCTGCGCTGAGGGCAGGAAGCGGTGCTTGACTGGTGGTGTGCACATCAATGGCTGAGAAACAAAGCTCTTCAGCATGTTTTGTTTTTTTCTTCCCACCCCAGCAAAACAGCTTCCCAAGGTAAGCTTTCTCCTTTGCTAAAATGCTTTGTCGCTCCTATCAGTGTTCTCAATCACCAGGGTGTGCAAATAGAAGCTGAAGTAGTAAGCACCGATCAGATGTGCTGTCTGCAAAATGAGATGTTAATATAAATGCACAGAAAAGGAAAACAATATCAAAGTCTGATCCAATTATAAGGGCTGATCTTATGATTTGTAGTGCCCTTAAGCTGGGGGAAGCTGTCAGAAGGCAAGATGCCTCCCCTCCTGGATGAAGGGCTGATGGGGAAGATTAGTTGCTAAGCCTGGATGGAGAGAATCCCCTGAACACAACCTCCCTAAGCATTTGCACTCATCGCCTGAGCTTAAGATGGGTCCTGGCAAGAGGCACGCAGGCATCTGTCTTTTTCTGTTTCAAAAACTCCAGGAGAGCTGATCACTTATCACGGGAACCATCTGGCTTATTCTTAGAGAGATCAACAGTTAGTCACTGAATGAACAAGGAACAAGCTGCATTGAAGTCTGCTCTCCCCATTAAATATGAGGACTCAGCCCAAGGTCCCTGAAACACCACGTGCCTTGCCTGCTGCAGGCGGAAGGGAGAGAGATTTAATTCTGCCTTGAGGTTGCTGAGCTGCTGTCATGTGGAAGAGAGCTGCTCTGGCGAGCCGGGGGACGTCGGCATCTCTGCAGTGAGCTGTGGTGGCCACGGGGATGGGGACCCGAGGCTTTCCTTCCTCAAGGTCACCTCTGCCAGGGATGGAGAAACCCGAGGAGGGAGCAGGGCTGCGCCATGGCTATCTGGAAAGCTTGACACCATCTGCTGTGCCTCCATTGTTTGCTGTTGGTGTCAGTTCCCAGGTGCCAGGGCAATAGGTGGGAATGGGTTATCACTGTGTGAGACAGATGCTGAGGATGCAGGACAAGGCCAGTGTGGGTCAGTGGGTCAGTGCTGTGGGTCAGTGCTGCTGGCCTGTGAAAGCTCGGGAGCCAAGGTGTTTCTCTCTGGCCTTAGAGGGGTAGAAGTCCACCTTGTCCCTGAAAGGATGCAAGCACATCTCTGTGACTCTGAGCTCTTCGTGCTTTATTAAGAAGGACCATAGAAGTAACTGAGCCAGCTCCTTGCTAAAAACTTCTGAAGTCAGGCCACTGAACGTCCCCTTGTGTCAGGCAGTTAGTGTTTTAATAAAGCCTTTGGCAGCCTCTGCCTGCCCTCTGCCATTCCTATCGGGTCCCTGCGAAGGGCGGCAGGCTTTGAAATGCACCGGTGCACCCGGTGGGCTTTGCTCACCCACCGCTGCCCTGGGCCTCCTGTAGCTGAGCAGGCTCCAGACTTTTTTGGGCCTATCAGTGACCTGACCAGCTCAGTGAACTTGGAGCAGCAGCTTGGCCTTTCTTGTGGATGGCCTGCAGAGCCCACGTGAATCCTATAACCTTTGCTGAGAGTGACAGTTTGGGGATTTTTCTTCTCTTTTCAATGTTTTTTTTTTCCTATTGCTCTTGCTAATTACTAAAGCAATTTTTAAAATTTAAATGAGGGCTTCCTCCCTCACAGCCCATCTGCTGTGAAATCACAGCGCACATCCTTTGTGACAGTTCAAGCATTTCCATGGCAACGTGCTGTGATGTGATCAGCCCTGAGTTATGACCTCACTGCGGGACCAGGCAGGCCAGGTTGCTTTGGCAGAAGGAATAAAAAGCAACTTCTGTATTAACAAAAGTGGTATCTCAGCTACAAGCTGGTGGGATTTGTCCTGGCCTAAAAGCCAGGCTAAATCCCTCTCTGGAGCTTTTTACAGGACTTCAGTGCTACGGCTTGGCGGGGGCATCCACTTGAGAAATCATGTATTTGTTTCCATAGAGAAAGTTACTTTCTTTGAGAAATCTTTCCCACCAGTTTATGGCACTATTTCAGTAGAAATTCTTTGATTTTTTAAGAATTTTTGTCCTATTTTTTTTTTCCTCCCTGTTTATCCTTAGCGCTGGAGACCGAACTCTCTTTTTCTTATTTGGAGGCAGGTGCTGCATGGCCAGTGGCGATGCATGCTTCACCTATGCTCCCCTGTGGCTTTGCCCTGACCCCATCCAGAAGATAACAGGGCTGGGGTGAGTGGTTTGACTTTCTGAGGCATTCATCTCTCACCTCCCTGCTGAGACTGACTTGAAGGGTGACAACAGTCGCAAGCCTTTGTGGACAGCTGGAATGGATTAGTGACCAAAGACTGCCCAGCGGGTGTCATATCCGATGTTATCCATTTCCAATTAACCAAAGATCTGGTTCAGAGCCCCTGGTTCAAAGTAGGGGATTTTTTTTTCAATTTTTTTTTTTTTTTTTTTTGGTGACTCCTGCTGATTTTGGATCAGATTTTAACCACCAAACTGAGCCTGCTCTTCAGGAAGCTATTTGCACATGTAACTAATTCACCGAGACAGCTTGTATATTTATCTGTACTGTAGAATGTGTTTCAGAATGTGTCTTTATCTGTCCCTTAGAGTAGAATGCAGCATCTTTAGACTGATGGTGCAAACAGAATTGATGGGGATATTTGGCAATTCTAGAGGGACTGGTGATAAAATTTGCCACCTCTCCGGAGACCTGGAAAGTTTACAGGCAGCCTAGTTTCTCTATTTCGTGTTGTTTATGAGGATTTAAACAATACATGGCTATTAAATGACATGTATTAGCTGAGAGGTGCTTTGGGAAGGGGGGGAGGGAATTTGGGGAAAATGATGTAGTTCCAAGTGGCACACTGCGGAAGAGAAGTGTTAGACTCTCACAGTATTAGACTTTCAAATATTCAGACTTTGTGGGCAGTTCTATGTGGTGGTGTTATCTAGGGGACCACAGTGGGTCTGCTGTGCCAAGGTGTGTATGGTGCTGAAGAGCCCTTGGTTGCTATAGGTTCCCCTGTCCCTTATGGCAGAGCTGGTGCATAAGGCTTATAGTCCTCACACATCCTGTCCCTTTCTGAACATGTAGAATCAATATAGCCCCAGTGCGTTATTGATCAGGCCATTTAACTTTGCACTGATGACTCTGCTTTACCTGTTGAGGCAGAGAGCTTGCAAATGGTTGCTGTAGCTTTGTCTTTAATTTTGGAGAGACAGCCTTGAAGATCTCCGCAGTTTTTAGGCTCACAACAAAAAGGGAAGGACTCAAGTATAATAATTTTCTCCCTCCGAAACTATCTTTAAAAATACTTCCTGGCTTAGCCTCTTTATGCCATTTTACAGCCTCCAGCCAGTTTTTACAGCTGAGCTACTTTCCAGCCCCAGAATTTGCAGTACAGCCCCTGAACTATTGAAGTGCAAATGACTTGACCGTAATCTAGGAAGATTCAAGAGAAACAGGTCAAATGTTACACTAAACACTTATGGCAACATATTTCAACAGCAGGAGGACAGAAGCATGTTTACCCAGGTAAGGTTTAATGTGAGAAGATAAAAATCTCTTTTCTGAAGGTGAGTGTTATCAGTTTACTTGTCTTTGGCTGTGCAGGCTCAAAAATAACAATCCTTCTGTAGCTCTGTCTAAACCAGGGTCTTAAGGTACTTAGGATATTAACTTCATAAGCTTCACAGCACATTCATAATATCAGCCCCTGTGGTTATCCCGATTTATTGGTGGGAAACCAGAGCTTGAGAAAACTGGAGACAAGGTGTGCAGCAGCTTTGGCTGTGGCCAAGCATTCATTAAAATCAATGCCAGCATTGGGGCTCTTGGGACTTTGGCAGCCCCATGCAAGGGACTCGTGGCACAGCCAGATCTCTGGAGTCGAAATCCAGTGGTGTGGCTACACTGCACATCGTTCACCCCATTGCTGACACCAGGAGGAAGGCTTAGCTGGGCTTTGAGGTAAATATTTATAAGATTGACCTTGATCTCAGCAGTGGCAGTAGGAATTTTCCTGCTTTCACGGAAAAGTGCATCCATACCACTCTCAGAAATATAAAAGCAGTATCGCAGTGCTACAGGAACAATTTGGAGTCTTTATCCTACTGGGGCTCAGCCAAGAGTTTGTATCATCTTCTTCGTAAGACACCTGCCCTTAGGTCCTCAGCACATAGATTTTCCCTGCATGCTGGGTTAGCTCTGGGATTTTGTTTTGCTGCAAGGCCATGCTAGTAATAGCTTCTCTAAGTTTTGGAAAGCTGAATTTGCAAAGCTAGCTCCTGGACAACATGGTAAATTACAGGTTAGGCTGTGTGTATTTACTACAACTAAAGGAAAATGTTTTTTTCTGATCTTGAAAATCCCAAAAAGGCAGCTTTCTCTGTGAAAAATATTTTGTCTCAGTAGCCACCTTAAATGTCGCCCTAGATCAGTGACAAATTTATGGTGACATTTTTCAAAAGAGATGGTTAAACCCAACTCATGTGCTCCCTGTAAAATACTGATTTTCCTGCACTTTGAGAGCATCAGCAGGAAAAAAAGATACTGTATGTAAAACTTGATTTATATAAACAATGTGCTTATTGCTTCAATCTCTGGGTGCATTTACATTACAAGACACAAATTAAATTTAACATCATGCTGCGAACAACTGTGTTTTATCCAGGACTGAGCAGACAGGATAGGATTTAGCTTTTCAATAAATGGGTGACAATTTAGGGGGAAGCTTGGAAAAGGCAGAGGGGGTCAGAGTAAGAGAGTAAGTGATAAAGGTGTATACCTTCATAAAGGCATGGATGTGCATTTTGCTGCCTATGAACTGTAAATTGCCATCTGGTTTCAGAATGACTCTTCTTAATATTAAAAGATGGCAAGATAAGGGAACCCTATTCCCCAATACATTGAATTTATTTGCAAGAGTTTTTGCAAGTCAGTAATAAAAGGAAAAATAAGTGTAGGTTTTCTGTATGTTTTTCTTAATGCTGTAATATTGGCATAGAGCTTTCAGTGGAATGCTGGGATCTACTGTCTGGAGGGAAGGCAGGAGAGGGGTTGATTCTTGTCCAGGTCCTGTTCACTGCTTTTACTTATGTCTTAACACATTAATGAAATACATTTAAAAATAATTAGTATGCTAAGGATGGTGTGATGGATACCAAATTTGATGCATAGTGATACAAATGAAAATTAATATTAGTCATATCTGTATGATTTAATGAAGGATATAATGCCACCTGCTGTGTGGTGGAATCAAATTACTGCTTCTTTGGTTGTTTTTGACTAGTTCTGGAAAGCAAATTAATTTGGACTAAGCTAATTTCCCTTTAATGTCTTAGATTTGTAATTAAAGATTCACGTGTTGCAGTTAAGCATAAATACTGTGTAAAATCACATGTAGGAAAGGCCTATGGTGTTAACCCACCATTCCCCAGAGGGTACAGCACCCAGCAGCTTCCAGTTGAGATTAGTAGAGTTTCCTTTTTGTCTTCTCTGGGGACTTGGAAGACATCCTCATACCTTTCCCTGCTTTTTTACAGGTGCGAAAGAACATCCCTTGGAGGCCATCCCTTGGCTTTTATTCATAGAGCAGTGCGAGAAGGAGGTGTATATTTGTACCCCTGGTGTATGGCACTGCTCAGCTCCAGTGCAGGGCTGTGCTGTGTGGGGACATTCTTTGGTGCTGTTGCACCAGTGCCTCTCAAGCAGGGATGGAATGAATCCCAAGAAGGAGCGATGGCGCTTGGAGCAGGAGTCTCTGCAAGATGCAGACCACAAGTGGCATCAGTAGAAGCCATTAAAACCCAAGCAGTGGCTTGGACCTGTTGCCTCTGTGGACATTTCTGAGGACTTGGAGTTTTTGGCTGATGGGTTGTTTTGCAGCCAGGATGCCCAGTCCAGCCAGAGCTTCTGCGCTGGACTGTGCTGTGCCTCCTTGCCATATCTAAAGGCTGCATGACCTAGCTGCTGGATGGCATATTGTATATGGCAGACTGGCAAACAGCGGTAACAAAATGATTTTGTCCCCCAACAAAGTTAATTGAATGAGATTTAATGTTGCTAAGAGATTTGGACTGCATCCCTCGAACTTCAGGAGATTAGGCTGCCAAGCAGGAGGCACTGCAGAGGGGCTGGCGCCATGCCAGTAAACAAAGCTTTATCAGGATGATATGTTAATATTTGTGTGTACTGTAAAATTAAAAAAAAAGGGGGGGGGGCAGAGTGGTGGACTGCCTCATCTGCTACTCTGGCATAGAAATTCCCATTGAAGCTGATGGTAACACACTAATGCTTCCGCAAAAAATGTAAGTGATTTCAAAACAGCTTGGTTGCAATGGAAAACAGATGCCTAATGCAGTCCACCTTCATCTGTGGTCCCAGCAGGTTTTAGATGGAGAAATATTTGTCTTATGAGAAGGCCCAGCGGCCCCAGCTGACCTCAGAGATGAGTTTGGTGAGGGGCTTCTTTGGGAGGCAGCAGTGCAGGGTGTGGATGGGTACAGGGTCTCACTGCCGGGGCACCAAGCTGGCCATGCTTGGGTTCACATCATTCAAAAATTGTGCGACCATGTGAGTGTGAGACTGCACTCGAGGTAGCAAACCATGATGAAAAACTCAGCCTACAGAAAAAAACAAAGTGATCCAGCTGATAAGAAATGCAGGCAGTGGTGAGACTCTTGGTTTCTTTCATCTGACCCAATATAGATGGGGAAAATGCCAGGAGCACAGCAGTGGATTGCTGGTTGAGAAGGTGCTCCTGAATTTTATCTGAACTTTGGACAAATAAAACATCTAAGCTGGTGCCAAAGTGGATTTTTGTGAATTAATTGCTGGAGACACGTTAATAGGAGAAGATGATGGAGCAGATGCTGAAGGTAAGAAACAACAGGATGGTTAGGAGGGAATTCACTGTTGGCTTAGCTAGTGATGTGTGCCATGGTTAGGAGAAATGTTTTCTGGATGTGGATGTGTGTGAGAGGTTTAAGAAGGGCCCCTGGCAGTTCTCCTGCCTGGATCTGACTTGTTACTGCTAGTAGGTTCTCACCTTGGGGATTTGGGGACAATGTGTCTGAGCGTGCTGGATGCTGGAAACACACGTGGATTGGTGTAAAAAGTGTCACCACTCCAGTGACAGCTGACCTGAGTCTTACCAGAAACTCCAGTGATATTTTCATCTGGGGACCCCTGCAAATGTGGTACCTCTGGTGACCATATCATCAAAGTGTAGCACGGATTTTTTTTGACCATGTGAAATCTACAGGATCTGCATAGGCCGTGGGAGAAAGGGAAAAACCTTGAGGTTTCACGAGATAAAGGAGAGCACAGTTTCTGCCCACAGAGCTTAGCAGTTTTAGCTACGATTATAACACACTACAGCTACAGCTTTCCTATACTGCCAATAGACAGGTAAAGCCTGGGCTGTCCAGATCACACTTTTTCCTCTCTTCCAACTTACTGCCTACTTTCATAAGCACTTTGCCTGGAATCCTGGTCCCAGTGAAGCAAAATGGCAAATATCTCATTGGCTCCACTGGGAGAGGAGCTAATTCTCAGCTGGAATGACAAGCTAGCCTTCTTCAGTGTCTAAACTCTGAACCTACACACTGAGAAGTCACATAAAGACAACACTGAGGTCATGGGAAATCCACATTTTCGATGTAAAGCACAGTCTATAGGCTGACACAGCTTATCTTTAGATCACTGAGGGGAGGAGTAAGGCTTGGGAGCCTTGTGTAGCTCAGCCCAGTTACAGGTCCAAGTCCAGCCTGATTAAATGCTCTCCTCTGTCTCTACAACGTAGTTCAGATTTTCTGCCTGGGTTTTAGTAGACAAGTTTACACCTACAAGGTATTTCCTCTTTGCCACCCCCCACCTGCCAGCGCTGGGGTGAGGTACAAGTGTGACATTTGTGCTGTTTCTAGAGCTGGGCTACAAAGCCTGCTCAATCCCTAAAAGACCTGGACTCCAGGAGAGAGGATGAGGAATGCATCAAGCATTTATTGGCTTTGCTGCTGATAACTGGGTGAAGATAGATACCTGTATATGTCCTGTTATCTGGCTCTGGGAATAAGGTGATGATTCACTCCAAGTGCTTTGTCACAGCTCCACATCAGAAGGGAAATACACAGAAAACTTATCTCAGGACTGTCTTGACTTTTTCAGATCTGAATAATTATGTGGATCCAATTGGCTGTAAGTTTTATATTCCTTTAATGAGGCTTTTCCATTTCAATAGTCAGTGGTTTTCTCAGAAAAACTTCAATTTCCCATTATTTTTTATTGCCCTAGGCTGCATGTGTTTAATTTTTTCTGTATCCCAGAAAAGGTCTCTCCAGTATTTTGGGAGGATTCAGCTTTCATGAGTGCTTAGGAAACACAGAGGCTTGCACAGAGCAGCAGTCTGTGCTGGCATACAACAGGAGCTAGGAAGCCTAAAGCTAAACTCAAATTCATCCTGGTGGAAACTTTATTATAGTGGATGAACTATATCAATGAAGAAAATCTGGATTTATCTCCAAACGCCACATCTCCCAACTCCATAGGAGTTCAAATGAGCTAATCCTATCAACTTTAAATGATGTAAGGCAAGTTTCACTCCAAAAACCTTTTCTCCTGTCGATTTTCTCCTGTGAATTTTCTCCATTTGTGTGTCTTTCCATGCTCAACTGGCATCAGCAGCAGAGAGGGAGGAAAATAATAACTGTAGCAGTCACTGCCAGAGCAAAATAGGAAGTGTGCAATTTTTTTTTTTTTGTACCATCCAGAGAGGGAAAAACTATGAGCACAAATTTGCGTGCTGAGTTTAATCTTAATATTCCTTCTAGTAAACACTGATATTGTATTTAAAAAGTTAATCTCAATTGATACAAACAGGCCTTATATTAAAAGTATTAAAAGTATATTGAAAGTATTGTTCTGGTTTAAGAAACATCAGCAGAAAGTTCTTTGTTCATATTTTTCTCTCTGGGTTGCCAGGGCTGCTTTATCTGTTCAAGTAAGATGATGGTAGTGAGAGCATCACCAGGGCTAGTCCCTTGAAATAACAGCTCTTCTTTTCTCTTCCCTGTATTCAGCTGGAAAGGGCTCGCTGGTCCCACGGGGAGCTCCTCACTGACAGCCTCCTTCTGCTGGGGCTTCAGGAGCTGATGGAATGAAGGGGAATGGAGAAGCCAAACCTCCTTCTCCTCTGGTTTCAATGTCATTTATGAAAAAAGTATCGGAAGTTCTTAGTTTCACATTTTGATCTCATTTCCCATTCGGCAGCTCAGTACAGATGTGGATTTTCCAAGCCATCTGATATGTTTGGATAATAAAAGCCTGTTAGGTCTTTTGGGGAAAAGCTGATATACATTTGCCAACATTTTTGTAGATGTTTTCCAAGCACAATTTTCCAACTGAACCCCAGAGGGTGGGCAGGCTGGGAGCTGCTGGAGGGCTGTGTGCTTATTTTCATCCATTTTTAATGTGCTTAAAAAAGAAAGAAAGAAAACAATGCCCTTTCCTTGTGACCAATGTCTCTAAAATGATACAGTTCGGGGGAATTTTGTCCTGAAAACTTTCTAATAAAATCTTGATTTATATATTTTAACCCAGCTTTCTGTTTTTCTGCCAAAAGATTGAAAAAGTTGCACTCTCTTCCCCATCCATGAAATGATGAGAGATTCTCACGTGCTCTGAATCAGGAAAAGTGAATTAAAATCCTATACTGTGTTTTTTAGAAAGCCCTTAGAGCTGTCAGTTCCCTTTGAACTCTGGGAGGGGTGGTAAATGTGTAGCACTTCTAGAAATAATGTCATGGATGCTAATCCATGAGCTCCCAACATAACTTTTCTCTCCTGTGTTTTATTGACTTCTCCCAGTGAACCAGGCTGGTGGAATTGCTCCCACCACCTCCATGAGCAGTCCTGGAGTATGTTCCATTAATCTTGTGGGAATTGGGAGTGGTGGGAAGCTCTGACCTCATCTCTGGCATGTCTGGATATACTTAGAAGGTAGAAAAGAGTGAATGTTGATAATATGTACTGATTCTGGACTCCCTACTGCCAGGATGCTCTTGGCCCTGGTTCTTGGGAGACCTGGCTGCTATTCATGGAGAACACCCAGGACATGCTCTGCAGTGCATTTTTGGTCACCTTGCAGACCTATTGCGAGATGGTCATTTGTCCAAGGAGAGGTACCCTGGTCCTCTGTGCTGCATCCTTGCTTCTCACTCCCTTCTGCCATTCTGAGTACCTCTACTCTTTCTTTGAGAAGTAGCCTTTCCTTCTGAAATTGATCCTTGTCCTTTCAAATTTCTTCTCTTTCTTTGCTTTCTGTAGTTCTATAGAATAAAATAGGGGAATGTAAATCCTGCCTTCATCTTTTCTACCTTCTTTCTTATGATATGCTCTTCCACTGAATGTGCAAATACATTCTTTATAACTGCTCTTCCATGAGCTTGCACGCAAGGCTTTGCATGTGGATCTAGAAATTACTGTGTCAAAGTGAATCTAGGACTCAGCAACACAGATTTTTGGAGACTAAGACTGACGACACCATTGCTTTATAAAGCTGTGTGCAGCGAGACCCCCTGGAGAACTGTCATTGGCTTCAGATGTCAGATGCAAACTTCAGTCCCCTCACAGTAGAGCCAATGGCATAAAAGCAGGTATCTGCTCCCCAAAAACCTGCTTTGTTTTGCTGTTATGTGTGAGCTGAAGATCCTCCTGTGCCTACTGAGAAAGGAAGTTTTTTTTTTCTTTGAACTCCAATATCATCAGAACATTATTCTCTTAGAACCTAAAACCAGCAAAGAAACTTTAAGCAGTAGGTAAGGAGACTGTTACAGGTGACACAGCTGTAATTCACAGACACTTTAATCAGCACAGTAACTGAAGATCATGATGCTCTGGCCCCTTTGTTCTTCCCTCAGCTGTTCAGTTAATGGATGGATTAATTGGTAGCTGTCAAGCTTGTGCTGAATGTACTGAAGGTTTTTGCAATACTGCTCTGTCCACTTGCAGGCAAGCAGTATGGTTGGTTTCAGAAAAATGTCAATTAGAAAGCAATTTCCATGCATTCACATCTTACTCAAAGTGCTATAATTTCTCTTGATGCTTTCTATGCTGCTTGCTCTTTCAATGTTCATCTATTTATTTCTGTTACCTACATTATTGTAAACTCCAAGAGAGCAGACAGTCTCCTTTATGGTATGCATGCAAAGTGCCCATTGTAGCTCAGCTTTCCTTCTTGCAGGGACTCACTCCAAGGTGCCACTGCGATTAATGTGAGGATGGAAAGTTTGAATAACCTCCTTGTAGCTGCTCTGAATGATGAATGTGTGTGAGGAAGTCTCAGAGGCTTTTTCCTATAATAAAGTATTATTTTTCACATTAACAATTCCAAAATAACTGAACTATGACTTAGACTTTTCAGTGCATGTTTCCCAGAGTATGTGTTCACTAAACTGTTCTGCTGCTGAGAGTGAAATTCTGGCCCCTGTGAGCCATGCAGTGTCCCAGGAAGCCATGGCCAACCCAAGTCGTCTTTTGCTGCTTGATTTTGAGGACCCAATTGTTTTTTGGTTTGCACCACTTTAAACTCTCAGATCACACTATAGCTTGAGCACATCTCCTCAGAAAGCATGTAAAAATATTTCAAATAAATGAAGATGCATGTCACAAATAGATATTTTTAGTTGGTCAAGGAAAAGCTGCTTATTAAAGGACAATACTCTTTTTACAGGCATGTCACAGTGGTGGGGGTGTAGGGATGGACCTGGTGAAGGTTGGTGGCTTTTTAGCTTACTTTGCAGTCTGACAGTTAAGATAAATTGTTGGGACAGAACTTCAGAGACTTGGGCTCCAAAAACAATAACTCTACCCCGTCCTGTTTTTGGTAAATCGCTCATAGTCTCTTACTCCCTTGTCTGTTAAGTGGGCACTGCAGACAGGAGTGGGAGAGGTTTGTGCCATCCTGAGTGCCACTGCTGCTTCTGGAGCTGCTGTGCCTGCCCTGGCTGTTACCTGTCTGGAGGAAGGAGGGGTTGTGAGCATCTGTGGGGCAGTGTCGAAGGCACAGTTTGTTATCTGGTGGACAGGGCTACGTTGTGGGTTTGGCAAGGTCTCTGCTAACTCCCTGCTTGTTTCAAAGCTTATCTTACCTGCACAGTGAGGCAGCTGATTTCAGCAGGTTTTGATGCTGCATTAAAACATTAACGGTGCAGTCTCACAGTGCAACATATTGGATGATTCTTGCAATGATTATTCTCTCAGAACTTCTTTCTGAAAGCATTCAACAAGGGCAGGAGAGCATGGTGGAAATGCAGTGACATTTGAGAGCTGTGGTTGTCCATACGATTTGATCTTGGCGCCCATTTAATGTTCCTCAACTGTGCCTGGATCCCTCTGTAGGACCATTGTAAGGGATCCACCTAATCTGCAGAACCACATCACTTTTAGCCATTTCCTGTTGAAAGGCTGGGAAAAGCTGGGATGGGAAAGCCCATGGTTGTGCAAGCAGTGGGTGTGGCTGAGTGAAGCCCTCTTGGATGTCCAGTAGTACAGAAAGTTTGAAAAGCTAGGATATGGTCTAGTCACTAGGATGTGGCCTAAATCACCAGATGTGAGGAAAACCAAGTGATATGTAATGAGGGCTTCCTTGGTGTTTGACTTATCCTACAGAGTTGCAAAGCTGTGGATGGTCATGCAAACTGTATGTGTTGCAGAGAGGACAAATCTGAGTTACTGGAGAAAGAGATTTGCTGTTCCTAGGGCCTGGGGTCAGGGCTCTTCACCCAGATTAGCCCAGAGGGTTTTTTTTTTTTTTTTGCTGTAGAATAAAGATTATACTATAAAAAATCCAACAGATGCTTAACTGTCATGTTATGAATGGCATCACTGTAATTAAGTGCCTCAGCTTCTTGCCTTAAACAAATAGCTTCTTTGAGAATTCATCACTGAAAAAAAAAATTAAAAAGAAACAAATGCTGTGATTTGGAGAGGGGAAAGGGGGAGACTGTACTTTCCTTCCTCCTAATCTTGATCCAGCACCTAAAACTCCCCCTAGGAGGACCTGCTGCCTCATATGTGGGGATGATGTGGGCAGCTTTCCCTGGTCTCAAGCCCCATGTTCTCTCAGGAGCTTTATGGAGGGGTGTGGATACCTTAGTCTCACTTTGCACAGGGATACATCAAGACAGAAATCTTAAGCTTCGATGCCATGAGTCAAATGCTGCATCACTGTGTACCAGTGAGCCTTGTGTTTAGGTAACCTGTTGTCCTGTGAACTCAGACCTCTCACTTGGGAATTCCCAGTGGGAGTGGGAGCCTAAGGCTGGGATTTGCAGACATCTGCCCAGGTGTCAGGTCACGTTCTTCCTGTGTGAAGCCTCTTTCTTCTAGTAGTTCCTAGATGTGAGTGGGAAAAGCCTCAACTCTATCTTCTGATGTGCATAGGGTGCTCTTTGAAGTCATGAAGAGTCTGGTCCCTGTTTATTCTTGACTGCCCAACCACATCTCCAAGGCAGCCGCTGATCAGTGGGTCTTCGGGGCAGCCTTGGTGTCCCTGCTGAAGCTGGGTGTCCCCATGCACATGGTGTTTTGTCTCTTGCTGAAACACACCTTGAAAATACAAAAACTGGGAGCAACCTTTGGTCTGAAAGTCCCATATGGAGATACATCCCCATTTTGGGACTGTTTAGGGGCTGAGTGTTATAGTTGAGGCAAAATATGAGTGTCAGGAATACGTGAATGTTAGATACTGCTGTTACAAAAAGCCGGTTAGAGGCTCTCATTTCTTAGAAATCTATGCCCAAAATGACTTTCTGAGGTGAGGAAAAAACATTCAGGCTCAGGGTTTCTTGCAGGTGCAGAACAGAACTTGATTTCCCTCTTCACAGTGTTTTTTTCACTCCTTTCTCTCACTATTCAATCAGGGTCAAATCCTTCCAGCTGCCCGAGAGAGGACTGTCCCAGCTCTGACACTCATGCCTCCTTTGGTTCAGTTAAAACAAAAGGACCTCAGGCCAAGCATCTCAGCTGGAGACCCTCAAAGTTTAGATTCCCAATGGCCAGGATGAAGGATGGCTTCTTATCAGTGATGCTGTACTTAGGAGGGAAGGGCTTTGGCACACAGGACAGTTAAAACTTTGGGTGAGAGGTGTTTAAACACTTGGGCAGGATCTTTGGGGATCACATGCAAACTTGGAGCTTGGGGAAAGGCCCCTAACTTGTAAATTGCAAATTTCAGCGCAATTTCCAGCCTCTCCAGGTCCTTCTGAAGAGCATCCTGCCCTCCAGTGTATCCCTATTCCCAGTTTGGTGACTGCATCCTTGCAGAGAATGCCCCTGGTCCCGTCAGGCAGTCCATTAGGGGAGACAAGAAGCAATATTGGTGCCAGCACTGGTCTGAGGGATGTGTCCAGTCCCTGACTGACAGCTGGACTTTGCAGTGCTGGTCACACCTCCCCCAGCCTGGTGGCACAGCCCATTTCCCACCCACCTTATTGATCTCTTATCCAACCCACATTGCACCACTCTCATGATGAAGATGCAAAGGGAGACTGTGTCAAAAGTTAAGGGGTGCAACAAGACTGCCCTCCCCTTCTCCACAGCGCTGGTTGCCTCATCACAGAAAGCAGATCTACACTAGCTCAGGCACAGTTTGGCTTGTACCTAAATTCAGTCAGCTTTTCACTGCACTCCCTCCACCTTCCAGGATGTGGTTCCATCTTCCTGCCTCCCCTGGAGCTGACATCCCTCCAACATCCTCTCATGCTGCTGTGAAAGCAATTGAACCAGGTACTGAGCAACTGACGCCCAAACATTCCCTACAATTATCCAAACCACTTGTATTCTGGTAGTAACACAGAGGATAATATTCAAGATGGAATTATTACGTAGTGGAGTCTTGCAGTATTTATGCGAAAGGTTATTACACCAGAGCTCCAAATGTTAGCAAAATCACTTCAAAGAAAACAACATTCAGGGTTTGCATGTCTGTCTCCTGCTCTCATAATGCTCACTCATGTTTATGTGCAGACTTATATGGGTTTTTATTGCTAATATCCTTCTCATTAATAGCCCACTTGAATTTTATGGTATACTTTTTCTGGCACAAAATCAATTGAGAGTTTCCAATTACCTTTATGGAGAGAAGATGCTGTTTATATCATGTTACTGTGTAAATGTTGGACAAAGAGATCTGTGTGGGAGCATCGGGCATGGTGCTGGGTCAGAGACACCAGAGGGTTAATTGCAGGACAAGAGGACAAAGTTTGCTGCCAGTTACAGCATCTTCTCTCAACTGGAGGCAGCAGCACCACTGAAGCTGTTGGGAGGGAGAGGAACTTCAAACAGACTTTGCCCTGAGGCACAGCTGGCTGGGAAATGCAGGAGCTCAGATCCAGTATTTAGCTGAAGGAGGGCAGGAGCACTGTGGGCAGTGCCGAGGGTCCTGTCCTTGGTGAGGTGGGACCTGCCGTAGTGCAGAGCACTCCCTGTGCACTTGTGAGACCTCGTACAGGCACAGAGTGCAGTGTTAGGCAACATGCCACGTGAATCACTCTGCAGAGGCTGGAAAAATGTAACAACATATGGAGCTGAGTTTGAGGAAAGAATTGAAAACAAACGTCATAACTTGAGCGTTTTCCTCCCATTACAGCTATTCACATGTGCCACTGATGCTTGATATGGGCCTCCCTGCTCACTGGGGAGATATCTGGAAGTTGTCAGTGGAGCACTTGCTCTCCAGAAGCCTTTCACCAACTCTGTTTGCAGCTGCTTTGGATGAGGAGCGAATTCTGTGCTGACCTGAGTAACACAGTGTCTGCTTCCCTTCACAAGCTTCATGAACTTCTTGTGCATCTCCGTAGCCTCTGAGATCTGTGCATCTCCGTAGCCTCTGAGCCATCTAAACCCAGCAGCTATTAAATAATCTGCATTGAGGGGGTTCAGCATGACTTGATGAAGAACCTTATGACCATGCAGGGACCCACTAGAAACCAGTTCTGTGGACACAGCGTAGGCACATACACATCTGGTTAAAATGGTGCAGTAACTCCAATGTAGTCCAAGCTGGCGACACAGCTCCAGCCAGGAGATTCAGCTCTTTTCTCCAAAAAGCACAAAACCTTGCAAGCCAGGTAGAAACCAAATGGACAGCAATCCTTGCTCTAGTTAGGATAGTAGAGGATACAGGTCAGGGGAATATGTTATGGCTGCTGCTAGAGACTTCACATGTGACATTGGCTAACCAGTCTCTTTGGACCTTGGGTCTCTAGCCATAAGAGGACAGAGGAATAGTGCCCTCTGCCTTAGCTGTTTGCATTTTGACTTTGGCAATGGGCATGTTACCATAGCTGAGGAGATCCAAGCCTTACTCTGGAAACATAAACTGCAGGCAAGTTAAATCATCATAGAAAAAACCAACTTCAATACAGAAAGGTAAGTACAAGAGTTAGATTAGAATCTCACCTGTAAGCAGGAACTCAACAAGAGGTTTGATGGACTAAATCCCCACAGCGTTGCCAGCATGAAAGATATGTCTTTTTAGGGCTGTCAAACAATTCCTGTTGGGGCATCTCCGTTGGCCAAGCTGCCACTCAAGCTGTGAACACGCACATCTAGCTCCAGCCTGGAGCCCTGGCAATCACCGAAGCAATCCTTGTGATGTGGAAAGACCATGGCTAAACTCTTCATTTCCTGGCTGTGTTTTGCATCCTCTCTCAGGGCATTGTCACTGCATTCAGCACTGCATCCTGCTAATGAATGGGGCTGGCAGGGGGGTCATCGCCCTCTCTCAGGGGTTGGTCTGAGGTGTGGGAGTCCTTGAGAGTAACTCACTAATTTCACCACTCCTGTCTCAGTGCTCTTGTGATGTCCATTCTCTTTCTCCTCCGTGTGAAGTTAGTTATACAATGCCAGCCCAGCACCTCCTCAGGATGTGGACCGCAAAATGCAGCGCTGTGCCACATGGTGACATCATTTATTGTTTCTCTGTCAGATGGGACTAGCAGAGACAGATTCTGGGTCTGCCACAGGGCCCAGGGCTGGGGAAAGGAGACAGGAGGGGTTTCCCCAGCTCAGCACTGGGTGGGCAGTACAAGGGGCAGAGGTGTCTCCCAGGCTCTGCTGTTGCCTGGGGGCCCTCTTGTGGAGCAGTCGCCTCGCTCATCCAGGGACAGGATTAGCTCCTGTTTGGATCAGGGTTCAATGGCTTTTTGAACTTCAGAGTGGCTTTTCGAACTTCAGAGTGGCTTTTCTTGAAAGGCAGGGATTTTTCCTTAGGGTGCTCCCCAGAAAGTGGTGTGGCTGCCCTGGTTTTACTGGGCTGGGCCAGGGTTTCTCATTGACCCTCAGAACTTGGCTGGGTCTCAGCTCCTCTGAAGGACCTGCGGGGATGGACAGTCCCTGCCTTTTTGCAGATAGATGGAAGGATTCATTCCCTAAAGAGAGCATATCAATCCAGAGCTGGCCCTTTTATGGGCAACTGAATGCTACTCATCAGGTGTATGATGAATCCCCTGGAGAGACCCTAGAGTGACCAGATGAAGAACAAGAACACATTATTTCTCTCCACTTCCTAAGAAAGGAGTTGGAGGTGGTGAGCAACCTCAACCTAGGGCACCATTCAATGATGAGCAACCTCCAGCCTAGGTTGGAAGTATCTGCCATTAGGTGAACTGAATCCCAGCATTGTGCCCGAGATCTTGGTGAGGTCTGAGCAAACTCTACTCCTGGTCTCACTCTGAAGAAGAGCCCTTCATGCTAGAGGCCCTGCTGTAAAGAATTAGGTGTTGATCCTTTTGACTACTGCTATATCCGTGAGTATTCTTACTCACTGTGGGCTCTGAGCCAGCAAAACTTGAGTGTTAGTTTAATACCTAAATGGTAGTGGGATGTACTTAAAGTTATTTAGTAAACGCTCTGATGGAGCAAGGGGTGCACAAGAATTAGCTACAAAGTTGGTTGCAGTAAATAGAAGCCAAGGTGGAACCTGGCCAGGGATTCTCTCACTCATTTCCTTATCCCAGAGCACTTCACTGAGCTTAATGGACAAAATATGGCCAAGATTATTCTTTCCATAGTCTAAGTTTTCAACTAAAAATATCTGTAATCTGAGCACTTTTTCCTTTAACGCAGATAGGCTTTGGCTTCTGCCATCTGGGACACGTACAGACCTGGTAACTCTGATCATGGTTGTTACGTATTTGCCTTTGTTTTCCAATAAAAATCTCTGATTTTTTCCCCCCACATTCACTTTCTGTGTCTGAAATTTGAATTTGTGCAGAAAGATGTATCATCTTGGCTCTTTGGAGCAGGGCAACACTGACCCTTCTGGTGTCCAGCGTATTTTCAAACAGTTGGAAAGACTCCCAACACTTTTTGCAGGGATGGCTCAGCCATCCATGCAGCAGCAGCTGAACTGCCATGAATTACAGCCTGATATACTAAAGATTCCTGAAATTGAAGGCATTTTACTCTAGTGCCCTGTGTTCCAAATGGTGGTAATTCATGCCCAACAGCTTGTGAAACAGCTGCTGGAGCTTTGTGTTTGGGCTGTGGTTTGCCAGCAGGAGAGGTGGTCCTGCTCCTTCCCCACCTCCCCAGTGCAGCTGCCTGCACATGCCGTAGCTGGGGGAGGGAAAAGGCTGACTGACCCACCAGAACTGCAGGAATCATTTTCCTGATGAGTGGACAAACATCTCATATACGCCAAGGGGATCCTGTCTGATTAACAGGGTCTGGTTTAGTTCTTGTGAGAGCGAACCCAGGTTTCACAGAGCTGTCTCTGCTCTTTGCAGGGCTGTGTTGGCCTCAGGTGTCAAGGCTCTGCTGGTGTAAAATGAATGGTTATTGCACCAGAGGCCTTCAATCTGCAAGTGCAAATGTGACATAAATGGGTCTAATGAGCTTGGGGCTTGTAATGGGTGACAGCTTAAGAGCTGCACTATGAAAATATGGTCCTCTGTGTCCCATTTTCTTTACTTGGCGTTCGTTTACTTTCTCGTACACGTGGGGGAGATTAAGAGCAGAGCACTTACTACTCTCCAGCATTTGTGCATGGCTGATGCCTTCCCTTTCTACACTACAGAAGAAAGCAGGGGCTACCTCGGAGTTCCACTGTGGATTAGCTGATATGGTACAAGAATGGCAAGGAGATTCCTGTTTTTCTGAGTGCTGCAAGTCAGATTAGGTGATTTTTATCGTCATCTGAAGTCTCAGATCTGTGCATCCACAAAATAACCAGGGCAGACTGTGAACAGTTTTGAATGGTGCTCTGCATATACAGTGTGTCTTGCTTTCTAATGACTTGTGAGCATTGAAGAGAGCAGTGACTCAAAAGGGCCAGAGACCAAAATGTACGATTTTCTGAACACTGGAAACAGTCTTTGCTCTCTGCTCCACATCTTGCAGCAGGCACGTGAGAATTTTGTGCTTTAATGTGCATCTGGAGATGTTTCACATGAGGAACGGGAAAGAGTGAAGTATATTTCTCTTTACAGGTGTGAATGAGGCAAGAATAGTGTTTAATTGTTCTCATGCCACATACTTGCAGTTACTTTTCCCTCTCAAAGACACAATTTCAAGCTGTCACTAGGTACACTTTCCTAGAAAGGTCAATTTGGTGAAAAGACTGAACCTATGTGGTGCCTTCCCACTGATTCCAGAGCAGCTGTTTCTCTGGTTGCCTTCCCCTGCTTTTTCTTCCAAAGAAACACAAACACAAATATTACAAGCTCATTCTACTTGCAACTGTTGAGACAAATGATTCCCGAGGAGTGGTATTGCTTTTACGTCTATGTAGGCTAGTTTAAGGAGGCTGCTGATGCAAAGGGAGTTGCTACCATCTTTTCCAGTGATGAGGGAAACCTGGATCTATCCATGGAGGTTTTTCTTTCAGATATCCTACTGCCCCTGCTCCCATCCCCCTGGGCCCCTGTCCACCTGTGCGCTGGGCAGAGGCTCAGACTGGAGGGTCGGTCTGGCTGTGCAGCCATTGAAACAAGGGATCCCAGGCAACTTGATGGCATCAAGTCCTGGCAGCCTGTAGCCCAAGCTGCTTCTCACAGTAGGACAAGTCAGCTGTGGTTTTTCTTATCTGAGTACTGAAAATGTCCAAGTACGAAACCTTTCTGGGCAGTATTCTCCACCCTGCCCACCCAGGTGGAGAGCCTCTCACCTTTGTAGGTACCCATTCACGTAGCTGCTGACCTCTGTTAGATCATCCCTTAGACTCCTTTGGATCAAACTGAACAAGCCCTCTCCTCCTGGATTTTTCTTTACCAGGAAATTGTCTGGCTTAATTTGATGTGATAAGTCAGCATCACTCTGGTTTAGAAGTTTAAAAATAATCCCTCTCTATGTATTTTGTTGCTATTCTGCTCAGTAAAATTAATGTTATTCATTAAATTTAAACAATGGTTAACTTGTCATTGTCCTTGGTAATTTTAGTAATTATGTCGTGACCCCTAGGACTATGTAAAAATACACATTTGCATTATATAAAGGCCCATGCCAAACCTACATAGGCAAGTAAGAGAAGCATAGTATGAACTGCTTTTGCGATACCCTTAATGATCAAAAGACTTTTCCTCTTAAAACCCCTCCTGCTTGCAAAAACATTAAAAGGGTCTTGCAATAAATGTTAGGTACTTATGTTGAATTCACTTCCTGGAACGTAGAATTTGTTGAAGTGTCTTGAAGTTTTTATTTACAGGTTTCAGTTCAACATTGAGATGCCCATTTTAATGAGTTAGTAATGAGATGTCATTAGTTGTTCCAGTGCCAAACTTCCATTCAGTAATTTGCCACCCCACTAAACATTTTTGCTTGATCTTGTCAAACTTGTATTCACTTTGACGGGATAGAATGTTCATTGGCAGAGGCTGTGAGGAGGCCCATAATTCTATTTATGTTCATCTCTTAAACTATTTCTGCAGTTTAAGGGTTCTAATAATTCCAGTTCTCTTCCACTCATGATTCTAACCTAATTTAGTAAATTCTCATGCTATATTTTGTGAAAAATTTCTTTCTGCGGACTTTCATTCCTGAAATGAGCTGGTGTATTCTTTACTGTTAAGAAAACATTATGCAGATTCAAAGGTATTCACAACTTTTTTACAATTAGGAATATTAAAGTTTAAACCAGCGATACAAAAATAACCATTTTTTGTTTTATACAGCAAGAACAAAATCTCCCAGGAAACCCTTGCGATATGAAGAACTGTGCTCCTTGGAGTGTTTCTGATTTGATCAGGTGAAGATGTGCATCACATTAATTATCTGTATCTCATAATCTGAGCTCATCATCCAGAGTCCTTTATTCCCAACAAATAGCAACAGACATGTCCATGATGCAATTCCTGTCATCACAAAGAACCTGTCTGAAGTAGTTGGTGTGAACTGTTATCTTCTCTCCAGTGACATAAAGGGATATCATGTACAGCACATTTATGCACCAAGTGCCATTTGAAATGATGTGGTGCATTTGACAACACCTGCAGGGGGCTGGCAGATACGGTGTAGGACCAAAAGAAAAGCTTTTGGTTTGTAACCTTTTGGAACTGTAGCTGGAGACAGGCAGCTTGGGTAGTACTAGGTGCCTGTGTAAGGGGACTGGGTCAGGACAGACTGCATCAACGTGGTCCAAGGTGCTCTGGGATATCGGCTTAGGAGATCATCCTTGACCTCTGACACTGCTCACGGAGGAACTGGACATCTCATGGGTGCAGTGTCGTGTCATCCAGCCCTGTGAAGATCTCCCAGGTACCCTGGAACAAATCAAACATGGCACAGTTATATTTGCTCAACAAAATCGAGTCCTGGAGCTGACTGCTGTGTGAGTGCAGTCCTAGTGCACATGTGGACAGCTAAATTTCTGCCAGTGAATCTGGAGGTGAATTCCACTCCAAAAGTTAGGCACCTCTAATTTCCAATCTTAGTCACGGATGGTTATTATGTATGGTCAGGATGAATGGCGTCCTCACACTGATCTTGCTTCAGAAGGTGTCTGTTTGCTGGTAGAGCTCAGTGCAATGTAGCAACGCTGACATATCCATTCCACTGGAGAGACGCCTGCAGTCATTCTTGGGTGGTGACTCACTGAAAAACTCCCACAGTCGAGACTATTTGTCCGTTCTAAATTAAACGTCCTACAGTAAGAACAGAAATCCTCCCTCAGGATCTGCGGGAGGCTCTTACATGGAAAGGTATGTATGACTAGTTAGCTTCATATCTGGGAAATGCTCTCAGTGAAGACATAGGGACTATCTGCAGCCCTGGTTGAGCAGGAGCATCGGACAGATGACCCCCAGAGGTCCGTTCCAACCTCAGCCATCCTGTGATTTTGGGATGTCATAGGGAACTGGACTCTGCCAGACTGCAGCGGGGTCAGTACAGCTGTCTAAAACTGGGTACCCACATGAATCGTTTCTGAATCAGGATTGACAACAGCCCAAGTGGAACATAAGGCTTCCATGAACTGGTGTAGAAGGAGCAAGACTGTGCTGGTTTCCACTTGGGTTCTGAGATCCTGCTGATTTCACTGAGATTTCCATATCTACTGAGCAGTTAGTAATGCAAATGCTTCTTTGGATCTGGATCTGAGATCTGAAAGGATGACAGCTGGAGCCTACCTATCTCTTGCTAATACTGTTTTTATCCATCACTACTAAATTAGTTTCTACATTAAAGCTGTTTTAACATTTTTTTCTCTCTCAGATTTTAGTGGTTTATTACTAAATCTTGCTCTTTTGGAATAATCCAGTCATTAAAATTAGGTTTAAAACTGAGATTTAGCACAGAGCTTAGTGCAATCCACGTCTGACTATTGTGTGATATTTTAAAAGGTTTCTTCTGAAGTGCATGGGGCTTGCTGCGCTAATAAAGCCTGGATAGTGAAGGTAGAAGCTTAGAAGATAAGGGAGCTAATGTGTATGTCTCAAACACTGATAGCTGAACAGCTGTGGGCCCAACCAAGGATTGTAGGTATTAACAAACAAGGGTTGTAGGTGATACCACACTGGGAGAAGGAACAGCATGTGGCTGGAGATAGGGCAGCACTTTTCTGGGACAAAAGTTCTTGGTCTGGCTCCTGGTGATAAGCATAACACAGTACGACACAAGTGCAGGAAGGAGGTTGAGAAGAGGTCATGGATTGTGGGGGGATGAAGACCACCAAAGATCTCAAAACCTGCCAACCCATTTCTAGAAAGGTCTGCAAGAACAGACTGCACACAGTAACTATTTGGCATAGAAAGCGAAAAACTTTTTTCCAGGGTGGGGAAAACTTGTCTATCCAAAGGTACCCCCAGAAAGCCCAGTGCACTTACTCCTTGTGTGTGTCCCAGGACACCCTCAATGGATCGGTGCTGGAGCCACAACTGGTGATCTCTTTTTCTCTCTTTCTTATTTTTTTCACTCTTCCCCTTTCAAATCCATCTCTCTCTCTCTCTCTTCTCTTTCACCCTACCCTGTTATCCAAAAGCTGCTGCTGTGTGCTAACATAGGAGGTCAGAGACTAACATATCCATGCCAAGTGTGTAATTTACTAATGGAACCTTGTAAGCTTTTGTGGATCCTCTGAGTTTTGTTGTTCATTTTGACCACAAGCATCGATGAATCTTGCATGCTCCTTTTCCCCTTAAAAGTGGGATGTCACAATGAGCTAATGGATCACTGCTCTGAGCCAGGATTGCAGCCCTTGGACAATTTTTGACCAGCCCACTGAAATCCTTTGTATATCACAACTACAGCTTAATATAAAAATGTGATTTGTATGTGGCTCTGTAGTCTGTTTTTCACTTTGGATGGCACACAGCAGATGGAAAAGACCAATTTCATCTGCATTTGATTCACAGCAGTTTGCATGGGGTCTAACAGTGGTTTGGAACGCTGGAAGTAAGGTGTGGGTTAGTGGAGAGACTCCGATAAAACAGACACTGCAGACATAGAAGAAACAAAATAAGTTAATAAATTAATCCTGGCTCTTCAGACAAACCTTCCAAATTAACAGGTACCAGTGTTAAAATACCAATAATATTAATATACCAATAAACAATGACTTCTTGAATAAAAGTGTGTGGAAAACAAAACCAGTGCAATTGGAATATTTACACTGTTTCACCTGATAATTTTTTCATGCTTTTATAACAATAATAATAAAACCTCTAGCCAAAATCCATGTTTAACCAAGTCGTGACATACTGCAACTGATGTGGGATGCTGCAAACTTGCAGTATCAGTTGGTTTGGATGAAACACCCCTGCATGAACAGTGAAACTGTCTGCCTAGGGAGCCTCCTTCATTGGGGAATTTTCACAAATAGGTCAGAGAAAGATGAGCTGGGAGGCTTCCTTTGCAGGATTGCTTCTGCTTCAGTGTTGAGTCTCCTGGGTTTCTGAAGCCTCCCTGGGAAAGTCACTCTCTACAGTCTGCAAGAGTTTTTGAACTGTGGTATTTCTTTGAATTGGGGTATTCAGTGATGTTGGAGCCCCCAGACTGATGACCCAGTGAAGGCCAACTCAGTTGGTTTCTAAGTCCTGTCACAGTCTTGATATTTAATGAATAATAATTGAATTAAACATTACATTTTCTTTCATTTTACTGCCATTACACATGAAGTTATACAGTAAGTAGCATGCTATTTTCATAATTTTTTTCCAATAGTTGCTTGTTTTAATACTTCAGTTTACTTTTCCAGTTCTCCTTTCTTACACCACTTTCTCCTTCATGTTATACTTCTGTAATCATAACCCCACATTGATGATATTGGTTTTATTTGTTCAGATTAGGATATGAGCATGCAACATCCAGGGAAGCTGTGAGCAAGGGTACAAATGTGAGCGTACCCACTGAATTCAGCAGAGCTCTTTCACATTAAGCACCATGGAAGCTGTCAGGAATCTCATGCTGAGCCTGAAAACACTTTGACCTCATGGTCTGAACTTTGCCTAAGGTTTCTGCAGCCTCTGGGACACGCTGGACTCAGGGGACCTGCCTGGACGTGAGGACATCCAGGCAAGTGCAGGGCAGTAGCAGTGGGCTCTCGTGAAGAGGAGAAACTGAGGAAGGAGTGTAATCCTCTTCTCAGACAGGGGAGCTTACTTTTAAGTAACATACAAAATCCATTTTTTTCTGAGCTTTGAAGACTTGGGTGCTAATGGCAAGGGGATTGCAACGAGATGACCTTTAAGGTCCTTTCCAACCCATTCCATGATTCATTCTGGTTCATTTTATGATTCTGTGATTTGATGACAAGAGGCTGTAACTTTTTCTCAAGCTGTGTACCCTTTCCCAGCACTTCTGCTTTCTCTTTTACCTTGTCATGCTGGTGATGTTTTTTCAAGTTGTATCCGTTGCATTTCTGTTTCCTTTGATCTCTCTTTTTGTTGCTTAAATATGCATGTTCACAGAAGAATAGCAAGTAAAACCCTTTTGCCTTTTTTACATGCTCCTCTTTTGGGTGATGGCATGTGCTGTTATTGGGCTGGCAGTGGCTATTATTTCAGCTATCTCTTCACATAGAAGTGTCTAGCTTTTTTTCTTACAACTCCTAGAAGATCATGAAATTATTACCACACTTTTAATCTAACACATAATACCAAGGTTAAAATAATCAGTATTGGCTGTTTTATTGAAATATAAAACAACCTTAAAAAATTTTTTTTTTTTTTGTAAATTCTTTACTGGATTACAGCTTTTATGGGAGTTAATATGCCTATTATAGTGTATAAATTCGAAAGCTTATTTAAGTAGTATAATAAAATATAATAATACTGAGAATATATTGGAATTTGCAATGAAACCCTTTTAACACATTCACTTTAAGAAGTGGTCACAACTCAGATATATTGTAAATGTTTATAGCTCTTTGTGAATTTCTGCGGAGGGAAGGATGGTTGTTCCTGCTTTGCTGATACTACAAAATGCAAAACTTTCTCAGGGCTTTTTTGATGTTCCACTTCATTTTTTACATGATTTCTAATTTGTGCTGGATGTAAGACTGAATATTGTGTTTTATTTCATTATTCCTTGCGACTCTCAGTTTGCTCTGATTGACATTGCTGGAATTTCCAAAGTTCAAAATACAGAGTAAAGAGAAATATGCATAGTGCTGAAGGGATGATGGATTTTGCTCTGACTCATTTAAAACAATTTTCTTTGCCCTGAAATCTTAGACAGATTAAAAATGGTGATCTAGCTAATTCTCCTCAGGAGCTGAAATCAGTGAGTTGTCCTCATTTATGCCTGGGAAAGAGCTTCCTTGAGCCCTTGCAATGAGCAAGAGGAAAGTCCCACCATCCAGGATCAGTTCAAAAGCACACTGCAGTAGCAAGGGAATTTGTCATCATGTAGCTCCAGAGACCTTTTGGAAGTCTCCCCAAGTACATTAATTTTAATCTATTAAAATTCTGGGATAGGGAAACTATTCTTGAAATTACCCAGAGAGAAAGTCACTGTCCCTCCAGTCTAATCAGAGAAATCAATGACTGCAGAAGGAGGATTCAACAGTCAGTGACAGCAATGAGGTTTTGACTATGTCAGGACTGGTTCTTTCTCTGTTAATACTGACTGATAATCATTGCCACCTTCAACCAGGACACCCTGCCTCACTTTGCCATCTTTGATCCCAACCCCTGTTCAAGATCAGGTTTGACATGCTACTTCATTTATTTAGGAAACACGGTGAGTAACAAGCCATCCTGTCAATAAAACGTGTTATATAGCAGGCACGCATTCCAGTTTGCCTCTTATACCTTGTG
This sequence comes from Acanthornis magna, assembly GCA_036785705.1. NCBI lineage: Eukaryota > Metazoa > Chordata > Aves > Passeriformes > Acanthizidae > Acanthornis > Acanthornis magna. Next base: position 3,827,467 of record JAWUZG010000119.1, on the reverse strand, counting down.
TGGTCATGTTTTCACTATAGTCTTGGTGGTTATCTATGTTTTATTGTGGGTAGAAATCAACTTCTTTAACTGGTTTAGCTTCTTGATTGTGTGCTGTTCAGATCTTGTCCAGTAATATGTATGTCACCCAAAATGGACCATATATGTCCTGCTGACATGTGTGCCCCACAGTTGTCAGCTGACACAGCTGTCAGAACACAGCTTTCCTGTCTTTGCTTTTCACCAATACACAAGTTCACAGTTTTAGATTTGGCTCTACTGTTGCAAAGCAAACAGGTCATGCCAGGCTGGAAGGAGTTTATACAGACTTTTTAGTCACTGGAGGAATTCTGATTGACTTTATTTTTGTAAGGTTCAGTGTATAAGCAGAGGGCTCACCCTCAGCAGGCTTTGATGGATATGCATTTGATATTGTTGTTCCTAGTGAGATCTTCCACCTTTTCCTCATCAGGACAGCATGACTGATTTTCTTGCTTTTGGCTTATCATGTGGTGATTTCTGTCTTGTGTTGCCTCCTGTTCCCATGAACTGCAGAAAAGGAGAGAGCTGGAGGCTGCTGCTTCTGGTTCCTTCCTTCTGGACACCATTTCCCCAGTACAATGAGAAACTGGAAGCGACCTTTGATATGGCAGTTTTCTGCTGCTTGGGAGTTCATCTGCTGCTGGAAAAGATTAATGAAGGCAAAGCATACTTGAGCTATGTAGGGCACTATCTGTGGGCTCTGTATGTGGAAACATTGGACAGCTCGGCTTGGGCACAGCAACATACAATCTGTCATCAAATGGGACGTATTCTGGAATCCTGGGAAGGCGAAAATCTGTCCCCAGGGGACCTCAGGAGGTTGTGTCTGCATCGTGGTGTCGAGATGGGACAGCAGGTCCTGGTTTAGTGCTAGTCTGGATGGTCTGGGTGGCCTCGACCCCTGTATCAATGACAGGCTGCAATGTGAGCTGCTGGGATGGGGTCTTGTGGTCCTGTCTCTGAGGGATTCACATCCCAGCTCCATTTCACCCACCAGGGAGCTGATTGATGCTAGATGATTTGTGTGAGCTAAAAAATGGGTGTCAGCTTACTGCATGGCTAGTGGTTAACTTTTCACATGTCCCCGCAGGGAAAGAACTATTAAGTAGACGAAAGGAGACTTTTTTTGTGGGATGTCTGTGTATCCATCCACATTGCTTCTCTTTGGTTTTGTTGACAAACTGCTGTCTCTCCAGCACTGGTTCTACTTCTACATTTATAATTTTATGCTTGGCTCGATATATATTGGTCTTTCAGAATGAACATGATCTGTTTGTTCCTCATTTTTCTTTCAAAATGCAGTTGGAGGCCTGAGGGACAGTCACAGTGTGCCTGTAAAGTTCTGGAGGAGAAACAGTCCCGAGCAAAGGAAATGGTTGCTGCAGAGAGCCCTCAAGTCCTTGTGGGGATGGAAACCAAGGAAGAATTATTGTGCTCCCGCTTCAGTGAAAAGCTGGCACACTTTAGTATTTCTATGTACATCAAGTCACAAGAGGTCCTGTTTGGTCTGTATTTTTAATTGCTGGGGTAGAAATAAGCTTCCCTCTGGTTTAGGAGGAACCACAGCAGGCTAGAAGCCCCACTCCCCAGGCAAAGAACCCACTAATAGCCTTTCCTCATTGAGCCACTCTGCCAGGGTCGGGAGCAGCCAAACATTTACACACCTGGTTAGCAGTCTGCAAAAAATCTCCTTTTATTCAGGGCTGCTGTTTATTTAGTCCCAGACTTGGCTATCTGCAGTAATGCATTATCGATCTTGCCCATACACGCAGTTAGAATTCATTATTGTGACTATTACCTTGCTGACTTGTCCATTTGTAGTGTCACACACGGCAAGGATTTTGAAGGACAGCAACAGCCCAGCTGGGAACACGAGAGCTGCACTCACAGCAGTACAGCTGACATAGCAGTAGTGACACAGCCAAAATTAAATCACCACTCCAGGAATACTTGGCAGCACAAGCCCAGATTGGAAGTACCCAACAAGTCTGCTGACATCACAGGTACCTTTTTGTTGTCCTAAAAAACTCCAGAATTATGTGGGAATCTTGTCATAAAATGTGACGTTCTTCAAAATGTCCCGTGATTCATTTGGTTTGGGTGTGGTAACATCCCTCTCAGTGTACTACACACTCATTAATCCCCTCCCAGTGGAGAATTTCCATCTTCTTCGTAATTATTTGGGGATGAAAAAAAAATTCCATTTACGTCATTTCGTAGGACAACTATTAGGGAAGACTTAGACCACAAGGTTTTGCCACTGTGTGATCTGAAGGCTATCAGTGCCAGTGAGTTCATTGACTTATTTGTGCAACAAATTCAACCTTCTATCCTATTTAGTTTTAGAATTCATATCACTAGTAATTATACTTCCAGGATTATCGTAAAAGTGACTTTCAGAAATGTGTTCTTCTGAGACAGTTTAAAGTTCCATCGCATAAAGGCTCACTATTTGCAAAGCGGCTACCCTCTTCTGCCAGTGTTGGATGTGACCAAGCTTTTCATGCCTAACTCTGTGAAATTGGGTGTTACTTCTTGACATGTTGATTACTCTTGGAGTGTTCTGCTGGAGCACAGCCCCAGGAGACACTTGCATTTTGGATCCACGTGCTCCACTGTGCAACTCAGCCTGATCACAGTGACCACTGCGCTATTTCCTCTGCGTAACACAAGTGAACTGCTGAGCATTTATAGCTTGTTTTTATCATTTGAAAATCCTTTCCCAGCATTTATAAGCACATTCGATGGCAAGTAATATGGGTGGAGATTAGGTCTTCTGTTGCAAGAAAACTCTGATTTTCCTTTCTGAACTCGAACGGAAGAACTACCCTTTCCAAGTGAAATTCCAGGAAAGCAGAAAAATGAGACAAAATGTTTGGTCTGAATTTAAGTATTTTGTAACTTTTATAACTGAATGTTGTTCAAAAGTCCATTTCAGGAGAAAGAAAATAAAACCTGCCATTCCAAAGGGACCAAATAGAATACATGAACTTCACAATCTGTTGTTCAATTTCTTTCTAGGGCAAATGCTATCAGAAGAAACAGATTTTTGAAAATGCATAAATTATGACAAACCCAGATTTTTTTTGGCCCCCAAAATACTTTAATGAGATCTTATTAATCAACTACTACTCTAAGTGTACCCTTGGGCTGAATATCCTGGCAGACCTTCTGGAATGTGCTTGCCAAATGCACCTGTAGAGCCTCATCCTGAAGTCAAAGCAAGAAAACAGTAGAAGAGTTATATCAGACTGGGATACTTTGGAAAAAAACCCTGTCTACTGTTTTAAAGGAGCGTTTAAAGCTGTTTTCAGCTGCTGTGAAGGCTGGATCCTCCTTTTCAAATTTTTTTTTGGAGTCTCATCCCTCTTGTAACTTCCTGAACCAACTTATATGGCTGCAGTGGAGTAGGGGTTCTACAGCAATTTCATTTTTATGGAAGAATGGAGATGGAAAATGTAAGGAAGAGAATGAATAATTCCATTTCTAATTGAGTATGCTGTGTCTATTATTGTGGTGTTGCATGTGATGTATGATGTTCACTCAGTATAACTTCTTGCAGGGATTTTAGTACCGGGTACCTCAAACTGCCTGTCAGAAGCCAGTATGAGTCTGAGACAGGAAAATGGGGTTCAAGTGAGCTGGATGAACATGATCAGGAGTCTGTCATATATGGTGTTATGGGTAGGTTGAAGCTGTGAGATGGAAGTGTGCAACTTGACTGCTTCTTTTTGTGAAAAGAGTGAATTTCTACTGCTTCAAGTATGAACATAGCAGTATGTAAAATTCAAGAGTGTAGGTCCTGAAATCCCATGAGTTTTGTATTTCAGTGTCAGACTTTTTCTAATTTTCTTAATGTTTTTGCATGGGTTAGTATGTGGACTACAAGAAGAATGACAGCAGCAGCAGGCCCAGATTTTAGCCTTGCTGATCAATTTAGAAAATGATTAATTATTTTATATCACCTGAAAATAAATTACGTTCTTGAAAGGAAATTGTATGGAAAGGGAGATTACAGTGCAATGAAGGATTTGACAGTTCAGTGAGGAGAGAGTGTGGGGAAGAAAATGGGTTATGGAAATTGGAATATGTGGTTACTAAAGCTAGTGTGGGTGGCTAGAAATAATTTTGCATGTGAAGAGTATGTACATCCCTTTTCTGAAAAGCATGTGAAAAGAGTGAATTTTTATTTTAAGGATAAAGGCTTCTCTTAGAAATGTTATTTGAGATCTGTAGATGAACAAGAACTCAGAATTATTTACCGAGAAACAGATTTTTGAAAAAAGTGAAGCAAAATGCACTCCTCATGATCGGACATCTTTGTCTGATTCTGGAGTTTTGTGTCTTGCAGTGACATTTCTCCTTTTCTTTATTGGACAAATATGTGAGTAGCTAAAGCCAGTTGGAATATTCCTTTGGAAATACTGCTTGAAAAGAAATCACTTCATTTTCAAAATAAGATAATGAGAAAAATTCCTGGTTTATTGAAACAAACAAACAAAGCCACTGAAGGCCAAATAATTATTTCTGTTTGGTTTGTGATAACTGCAGGCCCAAGTGCTTTTGTCTGTGAAATGGGTTGAGAGCCAATGATTTCCCCTGCTTCAGTGCATGAAACCTGAATCTTTTTGTGCAAAACCAAAAATTCTTTCTCTGGACTATTTTTGACAGTACAAACATTTGGATTTCCTAACAATGCAAATTCTTATGCATTCTCTACAGAAATGGGTAGACATGGTCATGCAAACAGATAACCTAGCAACAGCTGTGAGTTCAGAGTTTGCCGGACAAAAATGATTAATTGCTAATCAGACAAATTCCTTTCATTTACTGAAAGATTTGCCTTGGATGCCACAAAGACCATAAAATGTGGTGCAAAACCCCTCAGCTGTTTCTTTTTCACTTTGGACATGTTGAGATGGCTTTTGAATTTCGGTGGGCTGAAGTTAAAGGAGAGTTTTATGTGCAGAGCTCTTCAGTATCTCTGGTCTTCCTAAGCCAGACAATATTAATTGTATGGGAGGAAATTGAGATTCTTTGCCCATTTAGAGATCATCCATCATTTTCAGAATTAAGCATCCGTGCAGTTCTCACATGAAAGTTAAGGAAGGGGAGTCAGCATAATAGTATGTGATTGCAAGATAATGAAAGGTACTGGGGCTCACTACTTAATTACCAGAGGTTTTTCTGCCTGCCGGGTAAGGAGATGTCTTTGCCATCCAAAGTGCTGAGATAGATGGCCCAGCAGTCTGCTGGGGGTGCAGAGCCATTCCCACGGGAATGATGGACTGGTGGAGCTCTCTAATGCAAAGAGCAGAGCTGAGTGTGCATGGGGCTGGGGCTGGCAGGTTTGGGGTCTGTCTGGGCTGTGGGGTACTGTGTGTGCATGGGGCTGGGGCTGGCAGGTTTGGGGTCTGTCTGGGCTGTGGCATAGCTGTGTGGGGCTGTGTATGGGGCTGGGGCTGGCAGGTTTGGGGTCCGTCTGGGCTGTGGTGTAGCTGTGTGGGGCTGTGCATGGGGCTGGGGCTGGCAGGTTTGGGGTCTGTCTGGACTGTGGGGTACTGTGTGGAGCTGTGTATGGGGTTGGGGCTGGCAGGTTTGGGGTCTGTCTGGGCAGTGGGGTACTGTGTGTGCATGGGGTTGGGGCTGGCAGGTTTGGGGTCTGTCTGGGCAGTGGGGTACTGTGTGTGCATGGGGCTGGGGCTGGCAGGTTTGGGGTCTGTCTGGGCTGTGGCATAGCTGTGTGGGGCTGTGTATGGGGCTGGGGCTGGCAGGTTTGGGCTCTGTCTGGGCAGTGGGGTGGCTGTGCAGAGCCCGTGCAGAGCCCGTGCAGCTCGTGAGCCCTGGCAGCGCTGCAGAGGCTCTCTCTGTGGGCACTCCAGTGTGTCCAGAGGATGGGGCAGTACCAGATACAGGCTCACAGCCCCATATGGAGTAGAACAGCAGAGATTGTGGGGCTGAGGTGCAGGGACAGCCAGGCCATTGCAGCTTGGAGAGCTGCACCTCACTATCAGGTGCCAGGTAAGTGTCTGCTCAGGCTGAAGGGTAGGTCTGAGGTTGAGATCACCTCCTCACCGTTGAGGCAGTGTCTGTGACTTAGTTGCCCTGGAAGAATAAAAACTTTACTTCTATGACTATTACACCTCAACACAGGTATAGCTGCGAGGTTGAAGCGTCTGTTTCAGGTTTCTGCACTTCAATTGATCAATTGTATGGCTTTGTAATGACTGATTAAGCAAAAGAGCCATTTAATGCGTCTGGCCAGACTGAGACTGTTGCTGACTGTTGCTCCTAGCTGTGTCCCCAGTGCAGCTGTCCCACTTTTGAAGGTGCAAGAGCCACATTTCCTCTTAGGAGACTTCCAGCACTTTGGGACCTGTGTGCTCTGGGTGTGCAGAGCAGCCAACCTATTCCAGGAGTGGAGGTAGAGGTCGAAGTGCCTTTTCAGGGTCCTTGGTTTTGAGCTCTCCTGCTTGACAATGTGAACTCTGCATTGCCCCTCACAATCAGGCTCATGCCCATTAATTTTTGGTGGCAAACGGTGTCCTTGCTATCACTTAATAAAAGGTGTTTTGAGGATAGGTGCAGGGAATCTGCACACTGACTCAAAAATATGGTGTTCTGTGTGTTGTACTTTGGGAAAAGGCAATGCTAAGATGACCCCAAATCAGAAGCTTTCTTGTCACTATTATCCACAGTGAAGAGCTTTTTGTTACTTCTTGTTGCGCGTTGCTGACAATATTTTAACAGGTCTGATCCAACTCCATTTGGCAGGGTTTGAAAAATGCACATTGGTGCTGCAGGTGATGGGGTGTAAATCTTATATGTGATGGTTTCTGTATTACAGTGCTGGGTCAGGCTCTGGAAAGAACTAGTGACCCATTTCTAGCTTTTAAATCTCTATCATAACTGCCTGGCTGTTGGAGAGAAAAGATCTTGAATTCTAGAAAAAGGTGTGTTACACTTTATAATATCTAGACATGAAGAATCTTGAATTGTGCTGAAACCTCCCAGTAACTGTAAAAGGCACTATTGCTCCCTATTTTGGCTACAACTGAGGTATCTGAATAAATAAAATAATAATGAACAGCAGTTATTACAAGTAATAAGAACCAATTATTCTTATAATATAAGAATATATTCTTATAAGAATATATTCTTATATTATATAAGAATAATATATTATTCTTATATAATATAAGAATATATTATATAAGAATAATATATAATTCAAGAGCTGTGTGGTTCTTGGAAGTTATGGTCCCCCACCACCATCTTACCTGGAGATTCACAGCTCATATCAGGGTGAATCCTCCTAGCCCAGAGCAATGTGAAAACACAGATTTCTACAGCCAGCTGCTGGAAGGACCAGAAATGTGCACCCACATCTGGGCCAGGTAAGGCCTCTCTTCAGGAGCCTGGGAACTGCTTTTCTTCCTGGGTGATGCTATAATCACCAGGATATCCAATCTGTTAAAACACCTTGATGGATGCAAGGGGACTAAATTAAGTATTTCAATTTGTCAGGCATAGACAAGTGAAATTACTTCTGCAGACAATGTAGAACTAACAGGGGCAGGCATGAAATCCTGAGTTCTTGAACTTTTACCCTGTGCTTAATCCTTCATATGATAAACCCATCCTTTTAAATCCAAACAAGAGCAAATTTTATAAGCAGGTGGCCATGAATCTCATCTCTGTGCTGGAAACAAGCTGTGCCTATTCACTGTGTCTATTCATTGTGATCTACAGTTTTATTATTGATTCGAGGCTGATATTTCTGGCATTCGATGTGACCACATAGCAATAGTGGGTGCCAGGCCCTCTTCTGATTTGCTTTTGCTGACAGATATTCCAGCTTCACTCTGGTTAGCTCAGGCCCAGTTTGTGGCAGTTTCCAGTCCTGTAGCCCTGTCAAGGTATTATAACATCACTGCAACAAACAGCTTCTCACTGGCACTCAGCAGCAGAGCACATGCCAGAGATTCATGTGAATCATGAGGAAATGGTTCCCACTACTGAGTACATTAAGTTAAAGGAGAAAGCGATTTCCATAGTAACCACATATGGTAGGTCAGATGGTGACTTTCCAGATTTACCACCAGTGGTTTTGGTCCTGAATTATTTATACAATGAATTTAGCTTCTTTGGGCTTCTTGGCATGTTGCCTGTGAATCTCCGTGTTAACATGTGGGAGAAAATGGAAGTGTTATATGTAGTGCCAGAAAGGCTTAGACTTGATGTTTTTATTCACAGATGAAACATTGCTATTCTCATGGCAAGTATCAATGCAAATAATAGTGGAAACTCGTGGGCTAACTAATCTGTTTTTGCTAGGGACTCTGCATAGCACACTAATTTGAACTGTTATAGGTGGAGCTGGTAGAAGTTGTATGCCTGCATTGCCAAACAGTTTTCCACTCTAAGGCCTGCTTTTCTCACTTGAAACTCCTTGAAATTTAAACTCTTTGGCTGAAATCAATCAGTTTTCCTTTTTCTGTGAACTGTGATTTTTGGAAGGAAATTTCATTCAGTTGCATTCTAAATTTGGGGGTTAAATATTGCTTTGTTCATGTCAAAGTTTTTATAAAATTGTTTTGCTGAAACTTGGCTACTTCCAATACTGGGAACAAGCACCCAAAAGCACAGCAAAGTGATTTTAAGATAATGATTTGCCTTAATTTGTTCTCAGAAACTATAACCAAATTTGGTGAAAGTATATATTTTTTCTTAATTTAATTATCTTCTGCTTTAACAGCCTTCTGGGGTTGTTATGGTAGCCCAGCCTTTCAGCTTTTACTTATAGCAGACCTGGAGGAATGAGGGAGATATATTTTATAACCTTGTGGACACCCCTTGTAGAACCTGGTGTAAAATAGTCCTGAAACCTCTATTGTTGGTTTTTATTTCCCAAACTCACTGTAGTAGACAGCTCTGCATGGAAGAGTTTCCTGGTAATGTGGTTGAAGTCCCAGCCTAGCTAAGACATCCCTAGAGCTCCCCAGTCTGGCATTTTGAATTTTGCTGGCTGGGAGGTGGTGTTTTGGTCAGTAAGGAGCAGCTGACAGCAGCTCGAGGTGCTCAGCACAGCATCAGACCCCTGGCCTGAGAGTTCCTTTGGCAGAATTTGGCACTGTTAAACATGAATTTCCTTTATACTTTGTCATATCAGATACTACCCCTGGGCCATAAGGACTCCTTGCACAGCTCCAGCATGCCAGTTGTGTCCTTTGCCCAGGAATTTTTTGTCAGGGGCACTACCAGCTAGATTCTTGTACTCAGGGAAGAGTGGGTAAGTCATCCCCTGAAAGGAGCAGAGGTTGCTGAGCTTTCCTGGATCACTCACCATCGTGGGAAAAAGCACTGCCACCGTGGAGATCCCACAGAGATGGGCAGTGGCAGAGGTTGAGGGATGGACAGACAGCAAAACCTGGGCTGGGCAATCCTACCAAGGAAGACACCCAAGATGAGAATGCAAAGTTGTCCCGACCACCGTGAACCTGATGTGTGTCACTTGTGGGCAGGAGGTAAGCAAGAAGACAGCCACTGTGGAATAGGTGTGCTGGGAGCCAGCTGTGGGGAGCTGTGGCAAGGGCAAACAGCTGCTGAGAAATCAGAGACGGACATCATGTAATTGTGCCTCTCTCTTTAACCGAGGCTCATAATAGTCTTTGAAACCAACAACATGTGTGGCTACCAGCAAGGTCCATATGCTACCTTTCACCCCTTACCATGGAGCTGAAGGAATCAGGGCCACATGACAAGTTTTTAGCAAGCAGAATTAGCTTAAAATACTAATTAGATGATCTTTAAGGTCTCTTCCTACCCAATTCATTCTATGTAACTGAAGGGCAGTGTGCTTTGATTTGAAGCACATAAGAATTGTTTTCCGGAGCTGCTGAATTGCTGATGAAAATGTGTCCCTGAATTCTTCTGTGTTTTATCTTTCTTCAGTGATGGAAAGATAGAGGGTGATTCAGAATGGGTCGAGACTGAACGGCCATGCTCCTAATGCAGGTATCTGAGGTGAGGTGGGACGAATGCAGACCGACAGCTGTCCTTCAGATATCAGTTCTGTTCCACAATCTCATATGTTGGGTTGCTCTATTTGGCTATTTTCTTTACTCATCACCACTCCTTTTCAAAATTATCTTCACCAAAGCCAGGGCCCAGATGTGTTATTCAGTGGGTGAGAGATACAAACCAGAATAATTTGGATTGGGAGAAACCTCTAGACTTCACCTAGAGTGAGTTAATAAGCAGAGTTGACTTTGAAATCAGAGCATGTTGTTCAGGGCCTTGTTCAACCAAGTCTTGAGTATCTCCAGTGCTCTGGATCCTCTCTGGATACTTTCTCCACAGTTGCTCCACTTTCTCCACTGTGCTCACAGTGAAATACTTTTTCCTTGTGTCTCTTTAGAATTCTCTTGTTCTGGCTTCTGTCTGTTGCCTTGTGTCTCTTTCACTGTCCACGTCTGAGAAGAGATGAATTTTGCCTGCTGTTCATTAGTTAGCTGTGGACAGCAGAACATTTTCCCTGAAGTGCTTCTTCTGGCTGAACAAAGCTGTGAAACTCAGGTTCTCCTCCTGTGAGGAGGGGGTAGCGTGCTGTAGTCCCCAGCCATCCTGGTGACCCCTGTGGCACTTCACCTGCTCTGTCAATGTCTGCATTGTGTTTGAAGCCCAAAGCTGGCCACAGCTTTCTAACCGTGACTACACCAGTGCTGAAGGAAGGGGAAGGATCTCTCCCTTAACCTGCAGGCTTCAGTCTGCATGCAGCAGCTCTGAATGAAGCTGGGAAGGGTGTGCTGCTGCTCGGGTTCACCTGCTGCTCACCAGGGTCCTGTGTCCTTTTCCCCAGAGCTGCTCCCCAGCCAGCTGTGCCCTGTCTGTACAGCTGCGTGGGGCTGCTCCATTCCAGCGCACCTGAATGGTGGAAAAAAAGGGGAATAAATATCCTGGTGTGTCCGGGAGGAATACCGCCCCTCAGAGCATGGAGGGCTGATATTTGGCTTCTATCACCACAACAGCTTGACCTTCACGAAGCCTCGGTGTGCCCTTGTGTTAAATGGGAAGCAGAGGTGCAGAAATGCTGCCGATTGCAGATCGTGAGGCTCTCTAACACAGCAGGTCCCATCCAAGTTTTGCAGCCGTCCTCCGCCTTCTTCCTTTTTCCACTAGAGGGACCCAAATGCAAATAAAAGCCCTAATTTATCAGCTGGGGAGAAGTGTCTGGGGTCAAGTATACCAGCATTGAATCAAAGGCAGTATTTTCTCCTTGCTAGTATTTGTGTTAAGGACTTGATTCACCATTCGTTGTGTCCGTGCCAGAAAGGCTCAGAAAATTCCAGCTAGCACCTGGGCTCCCATTCCAGAACTGGTTTTTAAGGCTTGAATATCTCAAATATTAATAGCTAAAGTAGCTGCAAGCCAAAGAAAAACCTTAACCATTACTCATAGTATGTCCTTTTCTGGGCAGTGCATATTTAATTTTCCAGGTCCATTTTACCAGTGACCTCTCTGCTGTGGCTCCCTGACACTGCTCCTTTCTGCCATATGACGGCAGAACGTGGTTTCTGATTCAGCTCACTGAGGGCATGGGAATAAAAATCACTGCTCTTCACTGAGTGTTTGCAACCTGGAAACAAAAGCTCAGAGGGATGGGGATATGGATTTCTATCCCAGACCTTTGGAAAAAAAGGCAAAGGGAAAAAAAGCTGAAGGGAAAAAGACAGTATCGGATGTTTTTTGGTCTCATAGTGGAAAAAGCATAGGATTAACTTTTCCCCCACCACCTCACCAAACAAGATTGACTAACAAAGGCTGCTTTAACTTCAAAACACTGCTGATTAGCTTCAAGTCAGCTGAATAAATTTTCTTCCTGGAGAACTACATACCAAGGAAGGATGAGAGAAAACCTATATTGAATAGCTGAGTTTCCCCCTTATTTTTCTCATTTAGAAAAAAAAAAAGCAAAAAAAAAAAGCTAAACACATGAGTGTGGTTTAGCCTCATGCACCCACTGGCTCTACTAAAACCTGGCCTTGAATATCTGCTAACTACACAACTAGAGGAACAAATTTCAAAGTTTTATCACTGCCTGTGCTGCACAGCCAGTTTGGCTGCAGAAAGCTGTGGCCATTTGTCCTGGTCCTGCAGGACTGTTCAGGGTTTTCCCTTAGCACACAATCCTGCTTGGAAGCAGTTTCACTGGACGAGGCTAGGAACAAAACACTTTGGATTTAATGATCAGCCACCTGACCAAGCAGCATGGGAGGGGAGCACACAACTGGACTTTAAACCAGCAGCTGTTTGCACTGGTGTTTTGTTGTGTCCTTCTTGATGTGCTTTTCTGAATTGCCAGGCTCATGTCTGTCCCTTTGTCACTCTTCTGTCACTGGCAGGTTTCCTCCTGCACTCCTCCAGTAAAAGCTTTTCTACCCAGCCACTTACACCCCTTCTTCTCACCTCTTATCCAGGTTAAAAGGGGAAGGAGTCGAAGGTTGCTAGAAATACATCCTCTGGGCAGTGTCCTTCCTGTCTGCCATGTTGTTAAAACCAGCCCTCCTTCCTGCCCACCTTGGCAGGTCAGAGGAATGATCTCAGATGGGAATTACAGCTGAAGAGGAAGAGGGTGCTCTGGCCAGTGGTACAGAGGCTGTAAGGGGAGAGAGGGAGGGAGGCTCAAGCACATCTGCCCTATGGTCAGGTATGGTTCACCATGCCCATTTTCACCTGCCATGTCCTCACCCAGAGACAAACTCAGACTGAAAATGTTGGAGCATTCTGAGGCAAGGACAATGGGCAGTGCCTTCACACAGTCCCTGCTCTTCTCTGCTGACATTCAGACCCCATCCCTGCATCAGGGAAGGACTGGTGGGGTGGCTGATTTAGTAAACTCTGAATTTAAAGGCAGATTCAATCAACAAAACAGGCATTTATGGTTTGTGCAGTTTTTCTAAGTTTCTGGAGCAGAGAAATTTGTAATATTTCAATGCTGGTACGATTGCTTTTTCCAATAGAAAAATGCTGTAAAAGTGTGATATCCACTTATGTGATTAAGCTGGCAAAAATGCCAGGCCTCAATACTCAGATTCACTGATTCTTCTTTTGTTTTCCTACAAGTCTTTGTATTTCTCTTCTGCCTTATCATTACCTGTCCCACACACTTCTCTCATAATCTGCTGCTGACAGTTTTCTATTAGACATAATTTCCTGACCATCTTGTGTATAACTTAGACATGCTGTAAATTTGGAGATTTATATGGAGTTGTATGAACTGTGCTCTTGAGACACTTGAAAGAAAAACATTGAAATGAACAAACTTGGCAGAAGAAGTGCAGTTGGAGAGCTGTGAGGTCAATCCATAAGAGGTAGTTAAAGCTAGTTAATGTGAGTTGCTTAAGATGAAACAGGCCCTCAGCTTTGTCACTGCTTGGGACTGAGCCGTGAGTGACTGTAAATGCTATGATGTGGATTTGGGTGGATGCTTGATAAGAAACTCCCCCAATTTGCAGCATATTCGTGTTTGAAACTCACCAGTGTCTGGAAGCCAGGCGAGCTTGGAGAATCTTTAGCAGCCAGGGCTTTGCAAAAAACTGGCAGAGCTAAAATACCTTCAAGTGACAAGAGTGAACTCTCCTTTTGACGCATGCCTGCCTTAAAACTGGTTCCTGCCTGTTCATTTTTCCTTTTTTTTTTTTTTTTTTTTATATTTCTGAAAACATGCTGGTTTGCAGAAGAATTTGAACTTATCAGTCACAGGTGTATGATAGACTGATTCTTCATGAGTTAAAGCAAGCAAGTCATTAGTGGTTTTGGGATGGGGCTTCTTATCCTAATGACCCCCCAGATCTGCAGAGCCTCTTGGTGTTGGCACAGATTGGTACTGGCACAATCCTAGCTAGTGTCTTAGGAATGGTCTTGCCTGATTTTACAGCAAAACACTTCCCTTGCAGTTGGAGTGTCTCAGTTCCTGTCCTCACTGGCAGGTCCCTGCTACCAGCTTTGCTGCCCTGGGCAGGAGAGAGTGTGGAGGAACTGATGGTGCTGGTGACTGCCTCTGTCTGCAGAGTCTTTTTGGATGCTGTGAACAGCAGTTTCCAAAAGGAAAGAGTTAAAAAATACCCATTTTAAATGAAGAAAAATAGTTAAAATCAAGGTCTTCTCAAGAGCCACGGCCATGCTGAAGCCTTGGCTTCAGACAGATGAACACGTGTTCATGTACCTTTATGTACATCTCTGCCCTTGCTGGGTCAGCAGAAGCTCAAGGGGGATTGTGGAAAGAGTCTGCACCTAATTAATTGATCAGCCATCGCAGATCCTTGCTAAAACAGGTGATAGACATGCAAGAAAGTCAATATGAAGAGCTCACTTGGTGTGTCCTATGGGTGTGTTCTCACACATGAAGGTGTAGCTGGAGGCTGACAGAGGCACTGTGTTATAAATGAGAGTGGAGTGATTTTTCGCATGTTGGAGTTGATGGTTGCTGTTGTATTGTTGTACCTGTTGAGTGGAGTTGAAAGTTTGGATTTTTGATAAAGTTCTAGATTGAAAAGTTAAAAAAAGAGACTGTTTTAAAGATGTTTTAAGAGTGTAATGTTTCTGGGTAAAAGCATTGGGATATTAAAGTTGTTTGGAGCAAAATAAAAGGGATTGAAGGTATTTTAGATGGAAAAGCAGTTGAACCCATGTAACCCTGAGTTCAGAAGTTTTGTACCTTTTTAAAAATCCTTTATCTTTGTAATTTTATTTATGTAAAACTCAGTTTTTATGTTGTATTGTAAATCTGTAAGCCCATCACCCATCCCAATATTAAAGGCACTCTGCAGCACCCGAGCTAAAAATAGAAGGTTTGCACCTCTCCGCCCACCTCAAGTGGAATACTAATGAGGCCCTTTCCCGCCTTTGCAAATTACCCCTAGGCAACGATCCATCTATTGGTGGGGAAGGCCACCTCATTAATTAGTATTCCCAATCACCAGCGAGCGAGAGGGCGGAGAGGCTAATTCGGACCAGCCCATCAAAAACTTTATAAATTTGGCTCTCTTGAGCTGAGACAGTCTCTCTCTTTTTTCCAGGTGCCTTTACCACCAACAGCTGCAGACTCTGGTCTGTGCAGGGTGCCTGGTGTCTCTGTCTCTCTGACTAGCAGGGAGTCAGAGACTGGGTCGGGTGCTGGGCCTCTTGCCCATTTTTATGGGCTATACTTAAAATCCTTTTTTTTTGAACTTAAGATTAGCTTAAGTTCGCCACCCGGCCTGAGGGATCTCCTTGTCCTTGACCACCAACCGGTGGCCAGGAGAGTCTTATTGCTGTCCTGGGACCTTCCTTTTTTTGTGCTTTTTTTCTTTCTTTTTCCTTTCATTTCTCCCTCGGGAGATCCTGGACCTCGTGGGTTCAGCAATAAACACCTTTTGCTCTAACCCACGAGTGTGAAATTGTCTTTTTTATGACAACTGGGTGTATGGGGTGAAAGCTGAGCTTGTGGCTCCTGTGCAGTGCAGTGTAATTTGACAAGGCAGGGCCCTCTCTGACTTTGCTGGTGCCCACCCTCCACTCTGGGCATAATATCCGAGACACTGCACCTCTAGCCGTCTGTAGCATCTCAGAAGGGGAGCTGAAAATATTTATCACTGATCCATTCAAAAGTTTCTGCTGAAAAAAGAGTGTATTGAGATGTTTAAAGACTTGGAAGGCTTGAGATGAGTTACTCATACTTAGGTCCATGTAATGAGTTAAACCTTTGGAGTAATTTGCATGGTGAAATAGTCATGCTCCTTTTTCATTTGCAGGCTGCAGTGAGAAGTTTTCTAAGATTTTTAGAGTAATTTGCCTTTGTCTAAAAACTCTAGATCTTTGAAGTACAGTACAGTAGTACAATACTAGTAACTTCACTAGTTACTAGTAATTTACTAGTTACTAAGTCACTAACTTACTAGTAACTTAGTACAGTGACTTCAACATACTTATGATTGGCTTGACACTATGAAGTACTTTTGTCACAGCCAGGAGTTTGTTAAAAAAAAAACAACAGGAAAAAAAGCCTGCATCAGGCATCTCCTTATGGCAGGGAAGATTCAAAACAATCAGACCGTGGAAAGAGCAGCAACTCAAGACACTCTCATGACAAAGACTTCAACATTAAAATAACCAGTTAGTAACACAAGATCAGTTGTCAAGTGGTTTTATTTCTAAAAATGTATATCCTAATGTAAACCTCACCATTTTCACAGTGTATGGTATCTCATGAAGAACAGCAAGATCATTTCTTGGGGGAGGTAGACAAACTCAAAGGATGCAAGCAAGCAAGCAGGAATCATTGCATTTAGATTTTCTAATGTTCATCAAAATGAAACATATTTATCATGTTGATTGCCAAGTAGTTATGTGGGGTTTTTTTAAATGTGGTTACTAGGATTGTCTCTTTTTCAAGGGTCAGCAAATGAAAAAGGAATCTTGAATTTCTCCTTTGCTGGAATCAATTTAGAACTTTCTCTTGATCTTACTGAGAATAGGGTGAGGCCAATATTAATTCCATGTGATAAATAAGTAAAAGAAGAGTGCTATGAAAATGGTTTTTGAGCTGGCATTGTTTTGAAGCTCTGACAGAATATAGTCAATGGTGACTGATGTGCTGAGGCCAGGACCGTTGTATATGCTGTTCATTATATTCCTTATTGCCAACTGAAAGCAAAATGGTGTTCCTGGTTTTTAGATACTTTTAACCTACTGCTGTTCGTAGACAAAGAAAAATCATTGGTGCTTCTCATAACTGAGTGCCAGGAGAGATATCAGAAATTTTCATTTTGTTGCTGCTTTAGATTACAGAATGAAATTAGTTGCATATGTAATAAGGCTACTGATGCCATGAGAAAATGATTTGTGACTCATGAGAAAACTTCTTAGCCAAAAATATACAAAGATAATTGGGAAATGATTTTTTCCCCCTATGTGGCAAGACATGTCAGCCATATATTTCTCACCACATAATTGGCAGGAAAATAAAGCAGTTTTATAGTCTTGTATTGTGCTAGAATATGTTGGTTACTGTAAACCTTTGCAATCACTCAATTACAAGGTACCAAAGAGAAATGAGATTCAACAACAATAGTTCAGGACTTTGCTCAGCTCATAAGTACCTCCAAAGTTCTGAAAGTATCCCAGTTTTCACATCCATGCATCTATTACTTTTCCCCTGAAAATGGTGAGACTAAAAGCAGTCAGCTCAGCCCAAATGTTTAACTCTGTGTGCTTAGACCAATTAAGCATTATACATACACTGCCTATTTGTCCAGAACTTTCTATAAACTATAGTCATTAAATCCATTTAAAAGTACTAATCTTCAAACTCAGACATTGTCAGAGGCATTTTCCATATTTTAGTAGGGTAAGAACAGTGTGATTGCCTCTTTGAGAGAGCTGACCTCTTAAATCTGTAGGAACTTCCAGCTCAGTGCTAATGCTGCCAGCCTTTGGAAAATGCAGGAGGCATTCTCCTAGGAAGTATGTTTGGATTGATAAAGTTTTGTCTGGCATTGCAATGCTTTGCTACCTGGAATGACAGCATGCACTTTGATCAGGAGGATATTGTCATGATTAGCTACATAGAAATGTGATTTAACAAGTCAATAAGATCTATAAAATGCATGTGGCACTATGAAAGCTCAGAACTTAACGAGATTTTAGTAATTTAAATTTATAATGAAACTAGTCAGTTTGAGAATTTTGGCCAACTGCAGTGACATAGCAGGCTTGAAGTCCTCAAGATCATCTGTTATAAAATACAAATCACATTTTCTCTTATTAGGAGAGACATACATAATTATTTAAATATATGAAGCTCACAAATATGAAGCTATCGTTCTCTGGGCTGGCTGACAAAGGACCAATAATAGAAAACTAATCCGTCTCGTGATGGGGATAGTTAGCAGAAAAAGATTATACCCTATTGTATATTATTTTTTTCACAGAGTCCTTGGTCCATGCAGTGTGTAGGTTGAAAAATATTAATTGAGATGGTGTGGGACTAAGACTATTGTCTGTAGGGTCCCAGCCTCATTAGCCACAAAATTTGGAAGGTGTGAAGGGAGAAAATAAAGGGATTTCAGAGGGAGAAAATGTTCAGTGCACTCAAATACCACCCTGAAGATCTGGATTCTTGCCCAGCATCTGAGCACACGCAGCACTGAGCGGAGCTTTCCGCAGCGGAGGGAAGTGGCCCTGCTGCTGTCAGAGATGGTTCGCCAGGGGCTGGGACCCTGGGGACCAGGGATCCTGGGGACTGGGATCCTGGGGACCAGGGATCCTGGGGACTGGGATCCTGGGGGTCAGGTCTTCCTGCTGCCTGAGAAAACTGAAAACTCTGCTTCCCTGATCCAGGATGATGGGATGCAGGAGGGAAGAAGGGAGCACTGGGGCTATTTTCTGGCGTTATCCAAAGTGTCAGGGCAGCAAGCCTCCTTGGGTCAGTGCCATGGATCCAGAGAGCATCCGTGCAGCTGGCCCTGCCCCAGGCAAGGACTAAAACATCCAGAGCAGCGTTTAGATAGGGCTAATGTTACCTGATGCCCAAATCTGGCCAAATTTTTGCTAAGCACCTCAGTCTATGAACATGTGCAGGTGAAGAGGAGGTGAGTTGATTTGCTGGAAAATGTAGGGACAGCAGCTCAATCTCACCATGGTACAGCAGAGCTGGGAATTGAAACCAGCTTCCCAGATTCTCCTATGCCTATGCTTGGAAAGTGAATCCTTCATTTAAAATAAATGGTTGGTGGTCTGTGTCCATGCAGTGCCTTGTAATGGACCCAGAAAGGCTGATACTTTACCCCCTTTATTAACTAATGATAGATGAGCCGCCTCTCTCCTGAGATAGCAGGACATACATGTTTGAAGATCCGTCATAAAAAAAGCCCTCTTTGCTCTGATTTCTCCTTCATTTTTTCTGAGTAAGTGGAAAGAGAACTCCTCAGATTGAATATTAATTAGGCCAAATAAATGCAAACCAGAAGGGAAACAAGAAAAATAACTGCTCATAAGGATCATCCACCACTCTGTTGTTGGATATTACGTTCGGAGGGTGTTGTTGTCTCATAAGAGTTAATG
Source organism: Acanthornis magna (assembly GCA_036785705.1). NCBI lineage: Eukaryota > Metazoa > Chordata > Aves > Passeriformes > Acanthizidae > Acanthornis > Acanthornis magna. The sequence goes on along the minus strand of JAWUZG010000119.1, from coordinate 3,808,342 downwards.
AAAGACGCCAAGACACCATTCATGACTATGGATATGTACTGAGGAGTCAGCAAGCCCTCTCTCTCATTTATGGAGGAAAATCCATGGGAGTCATGGAGAAAGGGAAAACTAAAGAACAACTTAAACTTTTGCTGCCAGAACCTTTATGCTTCATATCAGCTCCAGGAGTTTTTTGGCTGCCACTGGTAAGATTCTTTGGATAGCTCCTGATGTTTCTTCACCCTCAGCTCAGCCTCGTGGTTGTTGCACCAACTGGTTTTACCATGTCCTACTTCTGCCTTCTCACTGCCTCTCTTTTGATCTCCACCCATGTCTGTGATAGATCAGGCCTCCTTAAATAGAACAGCCACGTAACGTTTTCTTTTGCTTAACACCTTTTCCTCTGACCCTGCTTGTTCAGCTGTGCTCAGGTGTCACCACATTCTGGCTCCCAGGGTCATTCCTTCTCCAGCAACCAATGATTCTGTATACTTTAAATTAGGCACTCTCTGTCTGTTGAACCGAGTCACTCAACTGAGAATGTTGTCAGGAGCTCCCTTCAGGAGCCCATACACAGCTCCTGAGCGGCACCTGATACTTCAGAGAATTGCTCCCGGTCTTCATCTGCCTCTTCACTCTTGGCTCTCCATCACATCTGCTAGCAGTTTGCAGATATCTCATGTGTTCCACAGCAACTCCCTTATCCAAGATCCCTGAGTGCAGGCAGCTGAATTGAGGTCTAGGTAGGGCCTGATCCTACATCAGTGCTGGAGGATGCTGATCTCCACCTCTGCAATAGCCCTGCCCTTCCCTGCCCAGACATGGACCCCATTCCCATACCTATGGCCCTGTCTAGCCCTGGTTTGCCTCACTGGTCCTGATTCTGGTTCTGATCCCAGCCTGTGCCCTGAAATCCCAGCATGGCCTTGGCCCCATGGAGGTGCCTGTTGGCTGGGGGGCTGTGGCCTGACCCTGATTTTTCCCCACAACCCACCCTTGACTGTTGCCCCAGTTAAAGTCTTTGCTGTCTGTTTGGTTTAAACCAGTGCTGGGGTCCATGTGTCAGTGAAAATAAGCTCTACTATAAATGGCCACACCAGAAGCATTGGCCTGAAGACAAGTATCACAAACAGCTTTAATCACAAATCACACTCAATGGGGCAGCACAGCAGCCAAAATGGAAATAAACTGAGCAACTTTGGAAAAAAAATTGAGCCATTTCAAATCAGCAGCTGATTTATTATTACTCATGTTCTATGCACTTCATTGAACAGATTTTTCTGTTTATGAATTCTGTCTTTAATATTTTTATAATATTGGGAAACAGACCTGACCCAATCCTTATATTCCAACATTCCCACAATTTTAGCAGTATTATGAATCTACATTGAATTTCTGGTTTTCCAAAAGACCCCATCTTTCCATGGGAGTGAGGCATCATTCCAGATCCATACAGACTTCAATCTTGAAGAGTTCCAAATGTTGAGCCAGCTCTGAATGTGACTAGCTTACAGCAAAAGCCCCTTCCTTGCTTCCCTCCCTCTCTCTCTTGTTCTCTCTCTCTCTTTCATGTGTGTGTACATATATGAACACAGTCCTGTGAGGTGTAATGAATTTAACATTTTACTGCAAGGAAAATGGGCATTGCCAGGTGCAGTTTGGATTCCCTCTCTAGCTGAAAAGCTCTGATCCTCCATACTTCTGCATGGGATTAAGTCAAGGTGAAGGGCAAGGCTTGGTTTCATACCATGTGAGATACTTTCAAGTACTCAGGATGTTTGGATGGATCTGTGAAATATGGTCCTAGGAGATAGGTGGTGCCTGAAAGTCATATGGGATCTCCTAGGGAATTTCTGATGGCACCAAACTGAGCCCTAGATCATTCCTGACTGAAGATACCTTGTGTACATGTATCCACCTGGGGACATTTAGATATTCCATTTTGGATCTGAATGTCCTCCTTTGAGCTGCATGAAGTGGATTAGCAGGGCACAGACTGGGTCACCTTGGTGACAGAAAATGCGCAAGGGAACTGCCCAGCTGTGGAGGGGAGGCTGTGGGAGTACCACGCTTGGCATGAGAGACTCGGCAGTTCTGTAATTTATTGTCATCTGGTACAAAACTCTATTTCAATATGGGCTGTTGAAACTACTTAGGGAAACCGTAATGTGAGTGCAGCCCAAGCAGAAAAGTCAAGTGATGTTCAGATTAAATTGATAAGCCATTGAGTCGTCTCTTCCTGCGTCTTGAATGAATGGAGCTTAACAAATAATTTTTTAATGGGAAACAAATCCGTGCATTGCACAGAGTTCTGGAAATTGTCAGGCTGGAAGCCAAGCAAAATAAGTTTTAGGATTTTCTCAGCTTCATAATTGTGTTATTACACTGTAGGATAGAAATTGGGTTGTGGCATTAATTCTGGTCTCTGGCATTAAAAGGAAGAGGAAGTGTTTCTTCTTTAATTGACAGATAACATTTCATTCATGGGGTATTAGCAAAATTAGCTTTCAGCCTACTGAAATATTTTCTGTGTTCCTGATTATATATGATTTAACTTTGGTACTAGGGAACTCTTTTATTTGTGAAACACTAATCTATATCAAGCAGAGAAGAAGAAAAACAATTTATGGGAGACAGGGAAGAACTGCAAACTTTTAAATTGAAGATGAAAATGTATTTAAATGCTCTGTAATGAATATTTGGAATCACCCCTAAATGCTCCTATGAAGGCTACTGGCATTTTATGGTCTCTGCCACTGGGTTCAGCTCCTTGCAGGTTGTTTTCAGGATCACGAGTCTGGGATGCTGTGCAGTAGGGAGCTTCCCTGAAATCAGTGTCTGGAGGTCACTGCTGGGTTGGTGCTTTAGTCTTATCAGCAAGAAACACTTTTCCTTGTGTGCTCAATATAGGGTATTAATTTATTATTATTATTATTATTATTATTATTATTATTATTACTCTTTTCACCTGAGCACAAAAGCCTGTGTTGGCAGTTTTGCTTTGTTCAATGAGGGGAAAAAAGCCAAATGGCTACTGTTTATGAGAGTAAGGTGGAGTTTCTGGCAAATGCCATGTGGATCTTTGTTCTTTAGGAGCGTGCAGAGTTTTGGCAAAGATTTTTGTGAAAATTTCACACCATTTCAATCACGGCAGGAGGGTCAAAGTACCTTGAACATGCATGGGTAGGTCTCATCTCCCAGGCACAAGAGTTTTGGGGGCACCTGACTTTTGCACCACTCTTGCTTTAATCAATGGCCCAGCCTTCTGAAGGTTGGCCTGAGCAGTCCTTCGGCCGTGGACGGTGGAGATTCTCTCTCACAATCAATGTGGTGGTGTTGTGAGTTTGGTGGGGAACATAGGTTCACTCCTGACAATATTGGCAATGTGCTGACATTGTTGCATTGTTTAATGAGTGCTGCAAATTGCTCTGAAGACAAAATTGTCTCTTCCACCCTTCGAGAGAAATTAACCTGAAATGTCAAAGCAAAATCATTGAAGCCTCTCTGCTAATCCTTTCACCAGGCTGATTCTCGGTGCTGTTTATGAAAGTTGATGTTGATTTTTTCCATTTCTTGCTCTACCTCATTGTGATAAATTGTCCATAAAAGAAAAAAAACCCATCCAAATCTGTTACACTGATTTCCTCTTCCAGCACACCGTCTAGGGATGGTAAAGTACTGATGAGTAGTAGAACATTGGTTCTCGTTTCCACAGTGCTCAATAGCAGCTGAATACCTTGCCAGAAAATATGTCCTATAATCTGTGGATTTAAACAATCTTAGGGGGAAAAAATAATTTTTGTTGTTGCTCATCCAGATACTGTGGAGGTGAAAGAGAGCTTGAGGTTTGTTTACCAGTTGCTGTCCCTATTCTTTTCCTGTAGCAGAGACCGAGATAACTTAGCAAGCCCTGGAAATCGTGTTTGCAAGATGAGCATTTGACCACCCTCTGCAGAGCAGCAGAGAGCAATCCTCGCTGCTGATGGGTCATTAGCAGGTTAAAACATTTTAGCTCTGATCATGCCCAGGGAGCCCAACTGCTTTTGAACTGGTGCAGGGCTGTGTTCTTCATCACTCCTGGCCAATGAAGATATCCTGAGGTATATTGCAAGGGACATCATGTCAGACCCCAGTTCAAGAAGCAGAATGTGCTTCACTGTATTTTGTTTTGTCATGTAGCCCCTGTTTAGTTTAGTGAAGTGTGTGAGGTGTGCCATAGTTCAGGACTCAAAATGGAATAAAGAAATTTTTGAATTACGGGAGCTTCCTATGAGGTATCTAAATACAGATTTCATTAACTAAAAGCAGTTTTCCTGCTTCTCAATCACATTGAGAAATCAAGAGTTTCTATTAACACCACTTGAAGTTGCTGAGCTGTGCTATTTAGGTGCATTGGAGTGAATTTAGAGTGCATTGGAGTGAATTAGGAGTTTCTTTCCAGGCAACCTTTTCTGACAGAAATGCTGACAATGACTCTTCCTAGTGAAATATCAACACAAAAGGACAAGCCACATTCCTGCAGTACTTTCCATGTCTTATCCTGAACTACTTTTTCCTTATTTTCTGCTTGTGGCTAAACAGCTGCCAGGCTTTATCAAAGAAGCAACCACTGGTTAATGCAGGGTTATTTGATATATGTTTAAGTGCATGGGGGATCTATTTTGCTGTGAAGAACACTGAAATGTAAGATATCATATCTGGTTATGGAATAGCTCTGAATGTATTAATTGTTCCCCAAGACATTAAACAAGCAACAGCTGGTGTACTTTTAAGATGGTCTAACAAATTTATCTGTCCCTTTAGTTTTGAGGGCAAAGCTGAGTGAAAAACCCTGCAGCATTACATAATATTAATACTTACAAAAATAGTAATTATAAATAAATACAATATTTATTTTGATTAAATGAACTCTGAAGTTGAAACACTGAGATTCTCACTTGAATAAAGGAAAAATATTTTCAGCATGAGGATGATCAGACATGGGAGCAGGTTGCCCAGAGTGGTTGTGCCATCTCCAGATAAAACACTCAGCAACCTGGTCTGGTCTTATGACTGTCCCTGCATTTAGGAGGAGTTTGGGCTAGAAACCTGCTAAAGTCCCTTCCAATGTGAATTCTCCTAGAAGTCTAAGATCCTATGTACTTTGATGGTGCATTAAGATTTCAGTTAAGCAAGTTTATTTTTGCTGATGTTGTCAAATGCCATCCACAGAGGCTTTCCCAGATAAAAGATTAATTGCAAGAGCTGGATCAAGCAGATTATCTGGCCTGGGGTTTGGGACACAAATCATTAGGTAAGTCTAACAGGATGCACAGAGCTCTCACTGCTTTGATAGCAGCTCTGTTCCACAGTTCTGCACAGGTTATCTGCTCTGCTCACCAGGTTAGAGGCTGCTGGGTGCAGGTTGGAGGAATGGTTTGGGGTTACATTGCACATTTTTGATTGCACACTTTGCCTGCTTGTTAATGGCAGGGTGGGAGAGAATAAAAGACAGGGGGTTTATGGCCCCAGTGGCCACAGAGTTATTTTTATTGCCCTCTCACTGAAACAGGGCTGTTAGGGATAGTGGTTCTGAACAGCTCAATGTAGTGGTGCACTAAAGGGCTTCCTGGAGAAAATGGGATGGGGCTGTTGCAATTGGCAAAGCCTGGGTTTTAGCTGAGCTTGCAGTAATGGATTGGGAGGACTTTCAAAGCAAGGAGACAAAGCTTGTTCTTGATGAGGAAACGAGGAATATGGATGGAGATTTGTATTAGAACAATAGAATGAACAAGAGAAATGCTTGTTGTTTTAAATGGACTCACAGAAATAAACAAATGTAACAGAACACAACTGGCCTCCTTTTAACTTTATGCTTGTATTTTTAGGGCTAATCCTGGGAAAGGGATCCTCCTGAGCAATTCTTTGGTAAAGTCAGTGAGTCTATCTGCATTGATCTCACAAGAAATCCCATTCAAATAAAAAAAAAAATCTTAATTTTCAGATATTTCAGATCACTCTCCAATAACAATTTTCATATTTCACATTCCCATCCCAGCCTCAGGATGGATCATGGGAGAGCTGGGTGAAATGACAGAGTGCAAATGGAGCCCTAAGCTCCCCTGAAGAGGCACAGATGATTACGACAGTGAGTTTGCTTCTGACCCTACTCCAATATCCATTTGTTTTTAGCAGTTTTCACCACTTGCTTGGGAAGGCTCTCCTTTGATGTTTTTGTGCCGCTTTCAGACCCACCATCATCCCAGTCAAGAACATTTCTAGGAACAGCTCACATGGTCCTGGCTGTAGAGTATCTGCTCTGTGGTAGAAACACAAATGCAGTAAGGGAATGTTGCTGCAGAGGACACTTTTTTTTTTTTTGGAGTATGTCATTTAGAGGGGGATTTGATGCCCAAAGGGTCTCAGTAGAATTGGTTCAGCAGTCACACAGTCTTTGTGCAGTCAGTGCTGCTCATAAGTACCTGCTGACAATAAATACCAAATTGATTTTCTTTATTTGCTTCTCCAGAATATGTTTAACCTTAAAAATACATTCCTGTGTGAGACTATCCCTTTTCTCCAGCTACCCTAGTTTGAATTCACAACTGATTTTGGACACAAGTAATGCATACAGTTCTTAGATTTCATTCCAGATTCTGGCCATTTACGTGGACTGACTTCAGAAGAAGTTCCTGCTAAAAATGAAGGTCACCAAATCAAAACCATGTCTGTGTACATTAAAATCCCTCAAGCACAGTGTTGACTGCCAGGCTGAAAGGGAGAACAGCACTGGTCCCTGCAGTTAACTGGACAGTTTCTTCCTCACTGATTCTTTTCAAGAAGGGTATTAGAACGATGGAATGTGTGCTGCTGAAATGCATAAACACTGAGCTCCAGATGCAATGAGGTTGCTTGATTTTTCTCTTCCCCAATGTGCCCTGATCAGTTTGGAGTGGGATCCAGTAATTTAATTTGTGATATCTTAAAGATCACTGCAACTACTCAAAAGCTGTGGACAGAGGCAAATAGCATTTTGTAATATATTTATTGAATGGTAATGCAAACCAGAGAAATCTATAAAGAAGGGAGGAAATCATATTCCCTGTCTGGGAGGTACTGAACTGAATTTTAAACCAGAGAATCAGACATGGCTAAGACTGAGAAGGGAAGAGAAAGAGTTCACCCAACTTTCCCCATAAGAACTGAATTACTGGTGAGACCACACAATGTTTTTCCAGTTTTCTGTACTTCTGACCTCCCTTTACAAATAGACATGTTCACATTTTGACAGTCTCCCCCATTTTTGGAAGTATTTCCCTTGATAAAGGTTTACATAAGATTTTTTATTTTTCTCCCCAGAGGATGAGTTGTTCTTGCAGTTAAAGTTCGTGCCAGAAAGTCCTACCCTCTGATTGCATTGAGTGTGTGAGGAGTAATAGGACACTGAGACAGCGAAGCTGTGTTTGCTTGTAAGGCAGCAGTTTCCCTTTTCATGCCACAATGGCTGCTGAGTAGCATGGAACGAGAAAAGGCTCAGTCTGTGTAATGAAGTCAATATCTCTTCATCTGAAGAATAAGAGGAATTTCAACTAAGAGAGCAGACTGGCTTACTTTATCTTAATTTCTCATTTTAGTTTCTACTTTGTGTTCATCAACACATACAGTACCTGCCTTTTTTTTTTTTTTTTCAGTCACTGGGGAATAAATTAGCTCAAGATCCTTCTTACCACTTCTTCAGCACTTAAACCATTTCTGATCAACCTATACTTGACATGTAACCTATACTCCTGAATTTGTCATAAAGGTTTCCATGGGACTTATGTTCTCCAGACCAGATTCTGTTTTGTTATTTCAGTTTAAAACCACAGCACTTGCACTGAAACCCAAACACTTTATATCTCCACCCACATCTATGAAATTTGTGATTCACTGGAACTATTCTGGATTTGCACTGGAATAACTAATAAGTTGAATATGACTGTAAAGAAATTCATTGCAAAGATTTACTCCACCAAATAACCACAGTGGTTATAAATCTTTTAAAATTCAGGTAAAATGAATTTATAGTCTGATGCTGATATTTAAAAGCACAAGTTCTGTAAGCTGGTTTCTAATAGACCTCAGGGTTACTGTTACGTAGATTTTGCTCATTTTTCACTGATTGTAATAGGCAGATTTAAGTTGTGTCTTCTGAATTTTGTGTCATAAATGCAATTGTATAGAAACTTTACATTTGAACAGTGAGGCCTTCGACTAAGAGGAAGCATGGGTTACTTGCAATGAAAGACAAGGACATTCAGATAGTTTCTACCACTGTCCTTCTTCAAAAGTTAAAGTTATCTGATCAAATGTTTAAACCTACCTAAAATATCCAACAAAACTTTATGAGAGAAAACTGCAGTTAACTTCTGATTAACTCTGTAATTGCTCCCCATTGATTCTTCATATAAATGCACTTAGCTAAAGACTAAGTTAGACTAATTCAGGGAGGCATATTTTAAGGGAACACCTATATTTTTAAAGTTTATAATTTTCTCAACAATGTGAAAAAAGCCTTGCACAACAGAATAAACACTAAGTCTACTTAACAGTCTGAGACAGCACAAATGATTTCTGGTAAAGATGATGGGCTTACGGCCCTCTTTGGCCCCAACCCTCAGTGAGGAGCACGGTTTCATGTCCCTTGGTTTTATTCTGGGGGTTTGTCCCCAGATTTTGGCCTTGATTCTGCCATCATGCTGTGCTTTCTGTTTCTTACTGCAAGGTATATCTGTAGCTTTGTGAACAAGGCTTTGCTATGCAAAGCCTGATCCTCCAAAGCACAAACTCTGCCCTTGATGAGGCACATGCTTTAACTTGCACAACATTTTTTGTCCCAGAGATTCCACATGAATAAAATGTATACATGCATTTAAGCATTTTCCTGGATCCTGCCCACAATGCTCGCACTTTGAAAGTCTGAACCCATACTCTATCATTAATGAATCACCATTCTCATGGTTGATACAACTTTAGCTGTGATGAACCTCAGCTTCTGGCACGAATCACTCGGGAGAGGTCAGAGGGGTTGATGTGGGCTTTGGGAACTCAGTCCCCTGAAAGGACAGCCGCACTTCACCCTTCTGCCTGTACCACACTGGTAATTTTTGAGATCACGCATGGGTTTTACGCAAATTGCTGAAGAGTCAGAAAAATGCAGTGGTCAGGGCTGAACTTCACCCACCTGTGCCCTGTGTTGTGTTGTTGAATGACCTGGTGTCCTGCTGCCATCCCCAGAGCTGCCCAGAGGCACAGCCAGGCAGTAAATCTCAATCCACAGTGTGGGAGACAGCCCTTCCCTTGGCACTAGATCTCATGGGAATGAAGGAATGTTCTTATTGAGGAGAAAAGGTCTGGATGATCCTGAGACTGGCATGTGATAAAGCATATTTGAAACATCTTGGTATTTTTTTGCCTGTTATTTTATGGTAGAAACGCCAGACAAAGACCTAAGAATACATTGGTTTCAAGTCCAGACATAATCTGCAAATGCAGCTCTCTGAAAAGGTTTGGGCAACCCCAGCTTTCCTGTACCTACCAACAATAACTCCTTCCACTTTCTCTAGGAAATATCCCTGATTGCAGTAAGGTGGCTGAAACTCTAAGTCTTTTCCAAAAGCTCCCCATCCCTTACAGCTTCTGATTCTCAGTTGCAGATGAAATATTCTGGTCACACCAAATCCAGGACGTGTAAGCATGGCATCTAAATCCTCATTTCCTGCTTGATTTCTCTGTGGTGTTGGAGGTTCCTGTGCTAAACTGAAGAGTTACATTACTTTGGTATCTAGGCTCAAACCAGCAGTCCACAGGCTATAGAGGTATTTCTATGCAAACTTCTGTGTTTGAATACCTGCGTATTCCAGGACAAAATGGGCTCTGATATGAATGAAGGCAATACGTGCCATAACTGAATACAAACTCTTTGAAAACTGACTGTCAAGATGTCCTAGAAAACTGTCAGGGGAGTTCAAAGTTTACCATTTGGTTGTTAGCAGAAGTTTCTTGAAAGCACAATGTAAGTACAGTTCCCAAAGTGGTCAAAGTGCTTCTTAGAGCTCCCACCTCTGGCATAGCTTAGAAGGAACAGTAAAACGACACTCCTGGAAATGAGGAGGTGACCTGTGTTCAGCTTGCTTTGAAAGTCTGGTGCAAAGGAGTTCAGTTCCTGAGAATATATTTCAAACAGATCCTATCCCTGGAACTGTGTTTCCTGGTAGAAAAAGCTGGCAGAATTGATTCAGATTTATAGCGAAGTTGTCTGTTTATATAGTTTCAGTGCCTGAGGGCAAAACTATCTTTGTATGTGCACTTGTGCAGAAACAACTTCTTAGTGCTCTATTGTTGTCATTAAAGTGTGATTGCCCTTTATGTGGTCAAAAATGTTTCAAAAAGGTACAATAATCACGGATATTAGCAGACCAGAAAGAAATAGTTGTATGTTTGCTTGTGCATGAAAATGCTCCTTTCCGAAAACCTTGCAACTAATCTTTTTAGCCATGGCAGGAATAGGCAGAACTGTAGCTTTGAATCAATACCTGTGGGAGATGATGACTAACAGACCCAACAGAGTTTTTTCTTTGGAGGGGAATGCTTAAACTTCTGGAGTTGGTACCAGCTGTTCCTTTGAACAATGCTGTGCTTATGATTCAGACCAGGGTGGCTGTGTTGTACGCAAGCAAAACTGATTATTCCCCTTCATACGCTTACTAAAAAAATATTTAAAAAAATGGAAAGAAACTTTAGGTGGGTCTGAAAGATAGAGGAGCCTCTAAAGTACTTGTGAATCAGTTTTCTGGTGTAACTGCATCCACATGTGAAGTTATTGAAAACACATGTGACTCGGGTAAAAGATTACATTTAAAGAAGGGACTAGAACTGAGCTACAGACAACAGGGTCCTGTGTTTCATCAAACACTGAGCTACACATTTTCAAATGTTTCATGTTAAGAGAAAATGTTTAGATGATTTTAAACAGTGCACTACTCCATTTCCATTCACTTGCTTATCACAGACCCCTTATGAGTGTTTCTGTTACAGAATAATCCACCAAGGCCATTCATCTGGTTGCTTGCTTGGGGGAAGAAAATTGAGTTACAGTATGTTTACTCTAAGGAATTGTATTATGTGTTTGTAAGGTTTTGAGCTGGGTGAACCAGCTGGGGAGAAGAAACAGCAAACACAAAACTTGCCTGAGATTCATTATCATCAACATCTTGCTCTGCATTTTCAGTATACAAACTGATAATAAGTAGTATGTGGTGCAAATCATATTAACCAAATCTCTAAGAGAAGCTGATATGAATTCAGCCAGTTAGGTATTCAAAAATGGCTGAGATACTTTAAAGTAATTAACAGGCAATACAGAACATGATCCAGTTCCATCTGAAAAAATATGTTTCATATATCCAAAACTCAAATAATGGAAACTGCACTGTGAATTGTATATTAAGATATAAGCTACACTGTATTTTTACAACTCAAACAAAAGTAGTTTTGGGGCTGGATTCAGCTTTCCCTGTGTCTGCAAAGTGCTTTGAGCATATTATATATAGTTAGATTCCTCGTGGACTGAATCCTCTGTGAATTTTAAATCTCTCCTGCCATTCTAAGTTTCCTAATGAAGCATAAAGACAAAGTCTTCCCAAGACCTTTGATCCAAACAGGTCCAGGCAGGTCTGGTTCTGTATGTAATAGCTACAGGAATAATGCTCAAAATGCATCTTTGCTTTTGACTTCTTCATCCCCGTCATGAAGTGTTTTTTGCTGGAGGCAGTGGTGTTACATAGCCTGCAACAAGCCCTGCACTCCTGACTTTAGCAATGTTGTTTTTCTACTGAGCCCTACTGGTAGTGACATGTGTGACACATTGGTCCAGAAAGACAAGATTGTTTTAGATTCATGAAGAACCCTGAGTATGCATCAAGATCAATAGGAAATGTAATTATTTTCACTACTGTGTTTGGCAATTTATTCTGTCTCAAGCAACTAATAACCACAATCAGAAAAAGCTCCAGTGAGCGTAGGATGCAGCAGCAGCACCTCAGTGCCCCAGGCAGCCTGTTCCCATTTAATGGAGGTGAAAATTTGTCCAAAGGTCCCTAAATACAGAAGTTCCATTTGAGACACGAAAGGCTAGAATATAACTGGAACTTTTTTTAAAATTGCATTTAGTACTTTATAAGGAGGCAAAACCCAACCAAGCTATTTTTCAAAATGAAGGATCTAAGCAGTGAAGACCAGTTGTGTCCTTACAGAATTGGAAGAAATCAAATCCAGCTGTGAAAGTATCATGCAAACATCTCAGCTGAGCTCTGAACTGCCAAGGAACCAAGCAGATGTCATTCCGCTCCTCTTGTGTTTTCCCAAAGTTTCTCACCTACCACGTCAAGAAGGCTGAGGTGTAATAAAGACAAATGGGGATTCTTTAAGCAGTCAGCAGGGAGTTGAAGGGAATTCACAGGATGGGGAAGATGGCCTGTTATGCAACAGATTGTAAAAAAGACAACTCATACTCATCCTCTGCTCTAAACTCCAGTCAAGCTGCTGTTAATGTCACCTGACATAGTAATATTAAGCACAGGCTGTGGTTATCTGGTGGCAGTGTGTCAAGTGACACCATTGTGGGGACATAGTCACATAGGATGTTGTAAGAATGGAACAGTTTTGAGATTTCTTTCCTTCTGTGCAATTTGGCTTTCAGGCTCCTAAGTTATTAAGGAGAATAGATGATAATATCATAGTATAAATCAGTCTAAAATAACCATTGCCTAAATTAGATGAAATATAATGAGCAATGTTGCAATGCACTGATAGCCAATTTGTGAAGGTTTGATTTCCAATGAGAACTGTGACTCGGATGTAGGCAGAGGGATTTGCAGCAAGAAGGTAAACTTCAAATTCTGAATTTCAGCTTTCCTCTGAACTGGGGGAAGAAACCATCCACGTATGCAGCACTTGATAAATTACTTCCTTCTGTTTATTATACCAGTGTTATTTTCAAAAAATGTGGTTTATGATTATTTGTTTTGGATAGCAGACTAATCCCTGACTCTTGAAAGTCTCCAAAGTGTCTATCATTAGCAAACATAACATTCATTAGAGGTCATTCTTCACATCAAGAATGAATATTGCTGTTTTCCATTGTCAAATGAAGCTACTGCCTTTGGGACCCCAGTTTCTGCCACAGTCTTCTTCCTTGGCCTAGTGGGCTTGGGGGAGTTAATTTTTATACCTAAATAAATAATGTATGTATACTAACAGTCATTCCTAAAAGGCATAGAAAAATTAAACTTCTATTTGACATTATCATCCCACCCTTCTTCCTAAAAGCCTGGAAACAAAGGGGAGGACTTGCATGTCCTTTGCATATTATTGTCTGCACTATCATAATGTTTACTAGTCCTGACTTCTGCTAAATATCAGGTCTCAGCATATCTTTTCTGCCTAACTGGGGAGGTTTCTACTGTCAGTGGTGCTGTCCCAGTGGTACTTTTTGACCGTGAGTGTCCCATTAACATCATTCAGTGTTTGGCACGTTTGACACCATGAGATGTAGCTGTGCAGCATCCTGCGTGGCCTTGGCCACACAGCATTGTTGCATATGCAGGGACATATTTGTTTGACAAGGACAAAGTGAAAAAAAAAAAGAAAAATCACACTTTTGTGTGGGCCCTGAGGAGCCGCAAGGGTGCCCTTCAGAGACAAGCCTGTGGTGCCTGCCTAGAGCTCATCCTGTGGAGGGAATTGACTTCAGGGCTGGGCAGCTCTTGACGAGTAGGACCAGGACGGAGAGACTTGCTCCATCATTGCCTACTTTCTCCCCGCCAGTACATGCCACTCCTATTATTTCGAAGTTTCAACCAGTCTTCCTAGTGTCTGTTGCTAGGGGATGTTAGAGATCCTGTAAATAATGTGGTCTGCAAACAGAGGCTGAGTTGAATATTTCAGCTTTTCAGTTTGGGGAAAATCATTGCCTTATATTCTGGCTATTTTGTCTGTGTCTATACTAGTAACTAAACTAAACAAGACTGGGGCATAGGATGAGCACTGTCCTTCAATAGCCTCTATTGTATATTTGTTGGCATACTTGTTGGCATGGTGTTGGCCCATGCAAGCTAATGTTCCCCCAGACAGAACCCTGGTCTGGTTCAGGAATGGGTCAGACACTGTTTGTAATAGGAAATTTGGATTAATTTCTCTCTCTCTCTCTTTTTTTTTGGGGGGGAAAAACACTGTAGCCATGTGGATGCAAACTGTGTTATGCTACTGCATGCAATGCCAGAAAACAGCCTTTGTGCATTGTTTTAATTTGTTTAGAAGTAGCTTTTGATGCATAAGAAGCAGACAACTGCAATCTGTGGAGCATGGGCCAGGCTCTTTTTTGACTTCCTCAGTGCTAGTGTGGTGTGGTACTAAATGAAACTAGGTGGAATACCACATTTTTTGTCAAACCTGGAACAAATTCTTTGTTGCCAAGAGACTCCCACATGCATTGAACAGTCTGGTATAATCAAACTTGTACCTGAAGCAGAACTCGATCAATTATAGCATATGATCTATATTTTACTAACCGATCAATAATCAATATTGTGCTGCCCACTTGTCGTGTGATGATTAAGGTGAAATTATCAGTGTATTGTAATACCCTTTTACATTGGTCTCCTGAGGAGGTAAATGGAATAGGAGAGTTATCTCATTTGCATCAATCCGGCATTTGATTGGCAAGTGTAAAAAGGCACAGCTTAATAAAGATGCTAGCTAGAACTATGGTTTCTGGTACATTTGCATAAGGGGTAAGATAAATCTCATGTAAATTTGGTCACCTAAATGGTAGGTGCTCAGTCCAACTTTCCAGTCCAGTTATCACCTCTAGAGGCTGATTCATTCCATTCTCAGACAGGCAGGAGGAATGTATTGTGCTCTGCTGAACCCAGATACCAGCTTTTCGGGTTGCTGTTATCCAGGCATCATTTATTCATCATTTATTTGCTCTTTTCTCAGTGCTTTATATTTTTTTTTCCTGTCATAAGCCCAGATGTTTCTTTCCCATATTTGATTCTACTTAGTTTGCATGGCTTTCTCTCACTCTCTCACAGCTCAAGAATTTGTTTCAGGACTGATCAGTCAACAAACAGGTGCCTCTGTCTCCCCCAGCAAGGAGTCCCCCTTTACAAGGAACCATCATTTTTTCCTCCCAGCCTTGCATGGCTTAAGGTTAGGTGGGTTGGGTCCTTTTGTCCTTTTTGTCCACCTAACCCCAAACCTTTTACAAGCAAAGGACCTGCTTACAGGCTGCTGGGTGCTGTCTGGATGCCATGCCACTGTTAAATTATTTTCTTGTTAAAAGCTTTCCCATGCCTTCTATTCTGCTACAAACAGCTGGGGGGTGTTCGACCATACAATGAAAATAAAAGCTTATTTTAGGGCCAGCATTGAAAAGGTCTTTCTCAATTAATATTTGGATTTAGAGACTACTGTTGATTAAAAATATCATTCCATAGGCAGAACTGTACTTAGAAATGTGTATCATAGAAAAGGCAGTATTTTCATACATAAGCTTCCATGGAGAAGATATGGTAATAGGAACTTTCCAGCACATGGAAGAAGGCAGTCTGAAGTCTTGAAATTAAAACAGAAACATCTAAATCATTGACAGAAAAAAAATTCATCCAAGAGAGAAAATCCAAGAGAGCACTGCAAACCAGAGTAAAGTAAGAAACCCATGATAAAATCCCATTTTCCCATAACTATGAGGCAGGATAGTGAATGAGGAAAGGCCATAGGACAATTGGGTAAATGGCTATGACAATTTCTACAGCAAATTCGTAAGGAAACCCTGCAAAGTGAAACTAAAGAGGGTCCCTACTTGGCCTTCATTGCTGATTGTCCGCATTTGTTGTTCATTTCAGAAAACTCTTTGAATGGAAATCAAGAAAAAGCTCCAACAAACAAAGCAAACTCTACTTTTTATTCCAGCTAATATATAGAAAATCAGCAGAAGATTTAGGAACATTATGAATGCCAAGTTAGACATTAGATTTGTAGTTTAGTTTGCTTTAGTTTTTGAAGATGACATTTAAATGTCATATTACTTCAATTTAGGAGTGGGAGCATATATTTACAAGAAGACATTAAATAGAGCATTCATTTTAGGTTTGTTTAAATTTCTTGCTCTCTATTTTATGAAGGAAACAAAACAAAGCACAGACTATAAATTTCCATTGAATATGTTTGTTCTGTTACCTTTTGTATTGCTAATGCTCAGTCCAATCTCTGCTTCTTTCTACAGCTGTTTTTGAAAAGGAAAAACAAAAGCAAAAATTTAATTCCTCAAAAGGCGATGGGTTTAATTTCATCTTTCTTACCACAGTGGAATGTTTGAAGTGAAAGGCTGATGACAGTCCTCAGGTTTATAGTCTCTTTCTGAAGCCCTAGGAGACATGGCTTTATTTTGTTTTGCTTACTCAGGTGAGTAAACTCTTGCCATAAGCTCTTGGCAAGACCCACCAGTGGTCAGCAAAGGGTTAAGATGTTGTGAGAAATGGTATGGCTGAAGTCCCAGCACACTGAAATCCACCCTGCTAATGGCAGGCCTTTGCTTTAATGTTAGCTTTACCTTAAAGTCATTATCTAAAGGGTGAGAAAAAACCTCTTCAGCTTGTAAAGCAAAAGGATTGGTTGGAAATGAAATCCAAGCCGCTTCGGTAGGCTTGATTCAGTTGCTCTGATTCATCGAGTGAAAACAAGCCATTTGCCATCTGGTAATCACCTTGGGGACAGAGGTGTAAATCCCCGTTCCTTAATCTTGCCCTCTTTAAGAAAACATTTTCTCCTAGGTGGTCCAGATGGCGAGGGGCCTTCAGATGATGGGGAGAGGTGAGCAGTGATGGCTGCTCCAGCAGCAGGAGGTCCTGGGGTGGGAAGGCAGAGGGAGAGGGAGGGAGGGAGGGAGGGATAGAGGGAGAGCTCTCCTTTGCAAACAATTGTTGGATGGCTGACGAGAGCCATGCAAGTCTGCCTGAGAAAGCTCTCTGTGGGATCACACAGCAGCCCTGCATGGAGCACCCCCGACCCTGGGCTGGTGGAGACTCTTGTCAAGGATGGGACTAGGTACAGGCAGAACCAACCACCATAGCTGTTCGTTCTCTCTCTCTTTCTCTCTATTTATGCATCTAAACTGCGGTTGGAATGCCACCTTCCAATCATGCTGATTAAATGACAACCGTGTTGATCCTTCCCCCCTTGGTTCAAAGAGAGTTGCCTTGTTTTCTTTAGAAATCTAAGGTGAAGGGAAGAGAACGCAACAAGGCATCTGAGCCGGCCCTCACAAGAAACAAGAAATAACATTATTTTAGAGGCTGTTTAGTAATGATATCTGCAGTGCTTCCTTTTGAGAGGGAGACTCCTCCTTCTCCTCTTATGACTTTTAAAGTATCCAGAAGCTAAATTAGTCCACTTGAAGAGGAAGGCCCCTGCTTCTCAGAATCTGAGCTGGTTACTCACTTAGTCCTTGGCAGATGTCAAAGAGCTCAGTACAGGTTTTTAGCCTCCTTTTAATGGCAGCTTATCCTGGGGGGTAAGCTGCCATTAAAAGCTTACCCTGCCTGCTCCACCACTGCCCTGGCTAGAGGAGTACTTCATTAGCTCTGAAAAACAACCGAGGAAGCAAGTGGAGCAGGGACCACTTTTTTTCCTATGCTCATATCCCTTGTACAGCCATGGGTTTAATTCCCAAATCCCTGTTTTCCAACCTGGAGACAGTCACTGTGCATGCATCAAAGGTGCAGCATTGGCATGAACTAACAACTGAGCTAACAGGGAGGCAGATAAAAGCATTTTGGAGAGCTGCAGCCGACAGATAGGAAATCTAAGGTCCTTGACTTCACCAGGGTGTGGATCAGACATTGTGAATGACCCAGTTTTCAGATAATTCCCCCTCTTCTAAAGGGCCTACAGTTGAAAAGAAGTGATCACATAACCTGCACCCACAGACAGCCTTTGGAGAACCTCCACGCCTCCAGAACTGCTGCACAAAATCACAGATGGAAGCACTAAGGCAGCTCAGGGCCAGGGGAGCTCAATGGGAGCTACAAGCAGGACCTGGGAAAAAGAGAGAGAAAAGAGAGGGAAGACAGGGCTGAGATGTAAATTGCCCCTCCCATTTACCCCAGATTAGTCTGCAATTAGACTGCAATTGTTTGTATTAGTGTGTAGATGGAAAACCATGCCTTTCCCCACTGTTTTCCTTGCACTATCACTCAGGAATGAACATCCATCCACAGCTGAGCAGGAAAACATCCTGGAGGTTACCACAGAGCTGATGGAAGGAAGAATGTGGACCTGCCCCAGAAAAGGACCAAACCCCCCCTTTCTTCTGTTTCTACTGGGTGAAGGTACAAGCCAAGAGAATTCAACCCTTTGGCAGACACACAAGGTCCTTGACAAACAGCAAAGGGAGCACACTGGAATACAATGAAGGTGCTCCAGGGCTGGTTTAGTGCTTGGTGGTGATCTTGTAAAAACCCTCATGAAGCAGAAGAACACGTTTTCTTATAGACATTAGACTAGTTTAAAAAAGTTGCCTGAAAGAAGAATTTAGACCCAGGGATATTTGGGCAGCTTTGATGACTCAAGAGGAAGAAGACAGACAGCTGATACTTGTGCCTCAAACTCATTGCTCTTTCTCCACCATGAGATTCAGGTGCCTAGAAAGACAACCAAGGAAAAAATGGCCATTTCATCCTCTTGCAGGGATCTTGGCAAAGGCTTGCTCTACCTTAAGTATCTTGTGCCTTTCTGGCAGTGTTGCAATGGGAATACACACTAAAGGTTGGCCAAATGGTATGTTTTTTGAATGAACTTCTTCAACCAGTTGTGAAATGTCCCTTTCATGTGCTAATAAGAATTTTCTTGTGTGTTCCCCACAAAAATGTCATATCAGAGCCATTCAAAAAACCTGGCCATGAAAGTGATACGCAGGAGTCTGTGCCTATGGTGAAAAAGTCCATTGATATCAACAGAGCAATTCCCAAAATCCGGGAAAAATTATTGATTGACATGGTTGGCTAGAGTAGCCATTCAAAGTGAATTAGAAGTTGTTGTTGTTATTTGCTAGTGTTTTAAAAAATAAATTAACAGTATGCAAAGTTTTTAAAGCAATTCTATCCCGCCTGAGTTGATAGTGAACTTAGAATGATCTAAAAACAAAAGCTATTTTATGAGATGTAGGCACAGGGATGCAAATTTAAAACTGTGCTTTCAACTTCCTGATTTTGCAATGTTTC
Source organism: Acanthornis magna (assembly GCA_036785705.1). Classification (NCBI taxonomy): domain Eukaryota; kingdom Metazoa; phylum Chordata; class Aves; order Passeriformes; family Acanthizidae; genus Acanthornis; species Acanthornis magna. The sequence goes on along the minus strand of JAWUZG010000119.1, from coordinate 3,789,062 downwards.
CTTTTTTTTCTTTCAATTTGAGCAATTTGAGGTAATGCCTGAGGTATTTTTTTGTGTTTTTGGTTAGTTTTGTTTTGTTTGCTTGTTTCCTTGTTTTTGTTTTTTGTTTTTGTTTTTTTTTGCCTTTGCTGTGATGTACCTGGAAGGAGTGGAATATTTCCAACCTGTATTAATTAAGATGGATTGTACCTTTGCTAAAATCACTACTTAAAAGTATCAAAGGAACTCAATTTCCTGAACCTAATTATATTTCCTAAATTTTTTCTGTTTTAAAGAAAATTTCTTCACTGTGTGCATAATGCTAAAGATTGAGTAATCCTAATTAAAATTACTTAGGACCACTGCTATACTTCTGGTTGGCATTGATCTCAGTTTGGACAAACTAAGCCCCTAAGTGATAATCTTGCTGTTGACTGAGAGGTGTAAATGACTGAATTTTGACTGTATTTTTTTTAATCTCATTGCTGTGCCCATTTCTTTTTAGGTTTGTTTTTTCTTTTAAATAAATATATGGAGTATGGCAAATAAGGAGGATTTTTTTTCTTCTTCTGTTTTTTTTTCTTTTCTTTCTGTTTTTTTTTTCTTCTTCAAAAACCTGTGAAAAAAATTCAGGCTATTGCTGGAATTAAAACAATATTCAACAATAAAGGATTTAAAAAGGCTAATCAGAAAACGCTGAAAGAAACCGTTATAATTACTGAGAATTTTTTCCAATTGTTTTTGCCAAAAAAAATTATATCTTGAGTTTAGCTGCAAACCCCTGTGCTTCAATACTTGGCAAGTATGTTAGATATCTTTAAAATTTGCTATAAATTCACTGTTGACATGACTGCCTATTACAATAGCACATGCCAAAATGGATTTTCCCCATGGAAAATCAGTCACTAATTTGGTCTCAACACTAAATCTCATTCTTCTCTCACTTACAGTGTCTTTGGTTTTGACCTCTTCCAGCACGGTTAGTGGTGTGACACTGGACACGTGGTGGGTTTACAGACGGTGAATTTTGAACCGTGGTGTCAGGAGGTGTTCCACCTTTACAGAGCTCCAGTTTCTCCAACGGAAAGATGTTATTTCCCCACTCAAGCCTGTAAAGCTCTGATATGCTATATTGTTATTATTCTATTCAATTCAACTTACTTTCTGTGTGCTGTTTGAGGGCACAACTTTCTCTTTTGCAGTTTCTTACAGAATTTATGAATATTAGGTCAGATATGTTCTCCCTAACCTCAGCATCTAGAATGTGATAATTATTAGCAAAACTGATGTAATTTCATGAAGGCTTTCAAACTTCAAGTACAAAAATCTTCATGTTGACATTTTACAAACCCTCCAACCCAGTTTCCAGCAGTCAGCTATGAACTCATGGATCTAGACTTCTTCTTCCCAGTTTACAGTGACAGTTTAGTCACTTTACAAAGCCCATGGCTTTGGAAGTTCGAGAAGACACATGTGCATTTAGGAACACTGAAGATGCATTACAGACAGATGGTAATGCCATGTGCATCACGTGGTTTGTGAACAATCTGAATTTCGCTACATGATTTTTGCAAATAATTTCTCTCTCTTAAAATGATTATGCAGTCTGGACTGAGAGGAGGGAACATGATCTTAACCTGAAGGCTTGTTAAACTGCACTGCGGTTATAAATTTTGTGGAATTCCTTTGTATTTACAGTAACTGTCAAAACAGATTTAATCCTTTAAGGCTTCAAGATGTACATTTCTTGGCTTGTGTGCTGGGATATTTTCATACTGGAAAATGATGTATATTTTCCATATACACTGTGGGCTTCTTAAAAGAATGGGCAAAATCTACTTATTTGGGGGATACTGTAAAGACTGAGAAGCCAAGAAAGAGAAGGGGAATTCAGTGATATGATAGACTCATGCCCCAGACATTGGGATATGGATTGAAATAAATGTGGGCACTGAGTGTTAACAGCTAAGTGCACCTGAGGCTTTCCCTGAGCTCAGAAGACTTTCTACTTTCCCTACACATAGCTACAGCAGATGAGCAAAATCAGTGTGGGGATGAGTGCATGGCTTTAAGAATGGTCATACTCATACAGCTTGTCTTGGGACTTGTTTGCAATAGCAAATGCCAAGGCATCTTCTAGAGCTAGAAGGAGTGAAACAAGCCCCATACAGAAATTGAAATGTAGAAGGAAAACGTTATTGTAGTAAAAGGAAGCTGCAGGTTTTTTACATTGCTACTATTTGTGGATTAAGAAATACAAGATTGATTATATATAAAAAATCTTTTGATTTGCAAGGAAACAGAAAGGATTTGCAAGGAGACCAGGTTTTCACTTCAATGAAAATGAGCACAAATGTGTAACTGTTTTTGTTGATCTCATTCTGAAGATGATGCCGGATCTTGTGGGACTCAATGGGACTTTTGCCATTGACTGCACACAGTGTAGATTCAAGATATACAGTACATTTGCATTATAAGTCCAGGCTGTTATAATTAGACGTGAGTTTAAAGGTTGGTGCTTAACTCTGCAATGCAAATTTCCAAAAGTCTCATATTGTCTGAAGCTGAGATTTTGGTTTGGGCCCACCTCCAGGGCAGGGAGAGTCTGATTAGCTGTAGAGTCTGACTGAGATCTTGGTCAGCGATATTTTCATATTTTTGTGGTTCAAATGATGTGTGCTGTAATATGAAAGTAATAATTTTCAGTCATTAATCATATTTCAGAAAATGGGAATCACATGACAACTAAAAAACCAAAGTATGAAAATGAAGACAAGAGTTATGGTAAGCTAGCCAGTGTGAAAACTTTTATTGGACCAAGAAATACAATCAGAAGGAAAAAGATTCCTGACGAAAATTTTCATAGAGTTTTTGTTCTTGTTGATGCTGTTTTTTTTTAAAATCAGAGATCTCTATAGGTTATTAGTCTAATAAACTTAGTAAAGTATTAGCTATTATGCTAATAGCTAATAGTAAGAAAAAGAACTTTTTGGTTCTAAAACCTTTGCAAAAAAAGCCTATGCACACATAAATAAACTTCTTAAATTGTTGTTGATAAATTGTTCTGTTGAAGATTACTATTATGTGGGAGTTTTTTTAGGGATTTCACAACTGAAGCAGAATACATTCTGTTAAAGGACTTAAAAGCTAAGTGACTGAAACTGTGCCTCTACTTACCAGCCATAACTTGATTTTAAAGTTTTGGGATTTTGCTGGCAATGAGAGGATTAAAAATAGCATGGAACATGGTTCTCCCACCACCACTGATGACAGAAGCAGATGCTGCACTAGAGAAAGTAAATTCCTGACTATTCTTTTATGTGATTATTTCCATAGTTTATCCTTCTCATGACCAGCAGTTTGCAGTTTCCCCCATCCAAGAAAAGATGGATTTTAGTAGTTGTGGATCAGTCCAGGAAGCTTGAAGCATTTCTCTTGAGGATCCAGTTAGTGCTTTTAGGCTGCACAGTGCTCTTTGGAAGGAATCCCACACTGTGCTTTTGCTCAAGGTACAAATTGCTTTCTTTGGGTTTGTTTTAAGCCTGGTGCTTGCTGTCTTCCTTAGGCACCCCAAAGTGATTGCACTGTGAGAAATAAGCAGTATTTTCTTCCTCTTGGGTATTATAGACCCTTATTCATAGTCCAGTCTGTTGTCAGACAAGTTTTAGCGCAGAATCCAGCACTTCTGTCATGGTGGTTGGGAAGAGAAGTTCCACATATCTGCTGGGGGATGGAGCTGTGACAGGCCAGTGATGCCCACGTTACACAGCCCGTGTAGAAATAAACCAGTGGGTGTGTGTGGGGTTTTCCTTTGGGAAAGCTGGCAGCTCATTGCCATTTTTCTAGGTAAAATACATAACTGTGGAAAAGCCAAGTTTACGAAAATGGGCCTAAACTAACACATTGAGTATGTGCATAGAGGCTTTGTTTTGTAATGACAGTAAAAGCTGTGCTTTTGAATGGCCCATGTTGTCTTTCTTTGATTTCCATTCCGTTCCCGTATGCTCTTGTCTTTGGTTGTGAACAGTAAAAACCCACTAAACCTACTGAAAAAATAAAGGAAGGAGTCACTCTTTGAGAGGTTCACCAAGGTGAACTTGTGTGAACTTCTTGTGATTTAGTGGGTGGAAGGCCTGGGTAGGAACTGATATACTGCACTCCCTGAGAAATGATGGAGAACAAAGAAAGCCTTAGATGGAAGGAGGAACTGTGACCGTGCACTCGTGTGTTTGTAAAGCAAACCTCTGAGCTCCAGGGTGATTTATTTATTTGCAAACACTGCTCATTAGGAGAGCCTCCTGAGATGCCCATCTCATCTTCATGGGGGTCTCCACCCTGCTTGTAAAATGAAGAATGATGCATAAGGCTGTAAAATGAGGAAATAAATTTCATTGCAAAACAAAGCCTAACCAGGGTGCCTCACTGCAAGACATGCTCTTGGCACAATCACAGGGACTGTAGTCACCAGGAATATGGACAACTCATTAGGAAATAGAAGGAATCTTGAAGTGCTAGGATGCAGTGGTTCATAACATTTGCTTAATAAGCAGTTGAACAATGATGACTTTTCTATAGGAAAAAAGTCTTAAATTTTGTGTGTTCTGTCACTTGATGAATCAATGGTCAAAGTGAATTTAAGTTTCAGGGATGCGCATATTAACACACATGTACAGCTGTGCTCAGGCTAAAAACTTGCGTGTTAATCTTTGCTGTACTGTAGCAATGGGGTATTGCTGTTGTGAGTTCTGTGAGAAAAATCTATGAATTTTAGAATTTGATTTTACTGATCCAAACATCTGTGCAGAGTGATCAATCACCAGATTTAATCATCACATTTCTGTTTTGAAAGTATAATTGCCAAACTGACTTTTACAATGATTGCATGCTGGGCAGTTTTGCCTTGCAAAATTAAGGCTGTCCTCATCCCTTAGGACAAGCAAGCACTTACAACACTTTATAAATCTGTGCCATGAAACCCTGCCAAACATCAAAATTGGGCCCCAATTTTTTGTCTTGCAAGGAAAACCGCATTTGGGTATAATTTGGATACCTATGCAAAAAAATTTGCAGCAAATATCCTTTGGATTTTATGAGTCTGAAATCCCATTATTCCATGAGGCAGACTATTGCAGTGATGAGTTTATATAAAAACATGCAGTTATTCTTTCACAAGGATGCTTACTGTATTTTTTTTTTTCAGTGATTTCTTTCCAAAATAATTTCAGCAATTATGACTATCTGGCCTGAAGTTGTCTCCATGTAACAGCTGTATTTTGCAGTACTACAGACTGGCTCCAGGGAAACCACTGTGGTCTCTTCATTCCCAAGGCTTTAAGGCTCTGTTGATATGATAGACCATAATGACTTAGAATGAGGATTATGGTCTATCACTAAATAGCCTGCTATTATGCACGTACCATAATACTGTTACCATGATTTTTCAAGACATATTCCTGGAAGCCTCATTCATTTGTGTAATAATAACTCACCCCAGCATAATTTATGTGTAAAAAGGGTAGGATTATGCTTTGGGTATGCAAAGAGGAGTTGCATTGGTGCAGGTTGGAGAACATCAGGAAGCAGAGGCTGCATGAATCTTGATGGTGGCTGACGCATTTTGTTCTGAATGTACCTCTGTGCTCTTAGCAGCACAGAAATCCAGGTTATGTATAAATAAGGACAGAGTGCAGGCCAAAATGAATTGCCAGAGCTTCTTTCCCTCTTAACTTCTCTTCAGCCTGGAGAAAAAGGTCATTAAAACAATTTTAATCTTATCTTACTCATAGTTCTATTGTTTTTCTTTGGCTTTTATACTTTCACTGAACATAAGAAGGAATTTACTTAATTCCAGGTGACTTTTTCCAAATTTCCCTCTAGAGAAGTTAAAAACAAAACCGTATGTGGCAGATGGTGGCTTAGTAGGATTCAGCCACAGTAGAGGGAAGGTTAGTATTCTTAGAACAAGCAGAAGCTCTAGGGCATTATGTTTCACTTGTAACATCCATGTATATTGCTGATATATTTCTGAGAGTGATCTCATGGCTCAATGACACTAGTAGTTTTCTGATTTTAGTTTTTAAGGATGCTTTCCTCCAGAAGATGGGAAAATGTCTGTTGATTTATCACAAGGGTGCTTTACTGAGAGGGTATAAAACTATAGTAGAGATGTTAGGAAAAAGGAAGCTTCAGCCATTCTTTTCTCTGTTCAAAGAAAGAATGAATAGGAGGCCTGACTTCTTTATTGAAAATGAAAAAAAAAGAAGGAGAATTCAAAATAGAAAATAATTGCAATTGTGAATGAAATAAAGATTTTGGCTGGAGCCATAATCAGAAGGCAAATTTACTACCAAGCACTAGGAAGGGAACCTTTCTTACTTTCTTAACCCCACTGGCTCTTACTTCCTTCTAAGGTCGGAAAGAAGCAATGTTTGCAGAATCTCGGTGCTGAGTTTCCATAAACAGAAAGAATAAATAATTATTTTCAACATACATAAATTATCATATAGGAAGAACCAAATATAGAAAATAGGGCACGATGTGCAAATGAGAGCTCAGCATTTAAGTATGCCTTGTCTGCAACCCTCTGCCCAGCACTGTGTAAAAATATGTCTGTTTCTGCCCTCAGCAGAGATCTGTATAGAAAAGAGGTCAACCTCACACCTCAGCTCTTAACAGGCTCTTAGACATGCAAACAGTCTTAAGGACTAGAAAGCTAAACTCACCACACTCAGCTACAGTTCAGCCAGAGAGAACGGTGTTCCATGTGATTTATGTGACATTGTGTGTGGTAAGTAAGTGTGTTAATGTATTTTTTCACTCCATATTTATTGCCTGGCTAGACTTCTCTTGTTCTGACCATGTGCTCTTTGACAGATCAGGAAAGTCATAATAAGCAACTGCTCCTTTTCTACAAACACCCCTGCATTTGGAGCCTCGCAAGGTCAATCTTCCCTCTATTTCTCTTCCCCTGGAACAATGCCATGGAAGAGGCGAGACTGAGACCGTCAGAAATTGTGACCTATTTTAAAGATGCTGGAACATGGTGTGCAATGTTCATCCTCTTTGATAGAAAACTCTCATTTGTTTTCAACAGACAATATTTCTTCAGTGGAAAATGGATGTAAAACAAAAGCTATTGCTGTGTTAGGCTAAGTTGTTTCTCTGTGGAGAAGCAGCTAATGGAAGCAGAGAATTGCAAAAAAAATCAGGACAGCTGAGCCTTCAGCTACACAGCCACAGTCAATGGAATCAACAGAAAAGGACAAGGCTGCAAAGAGTGACAGTCTTTGTTAAACTGATCATACTCTGAATGATATTTTACATGGTAAAGACTAGGCCTTGGATTATGTATTATGGATTTAGGCTTGATCTCCTGTGATAGAATTTGGCACTAAATCTTCTACTGAAATTATCTTGAAATATTTGGCTGTGACTAAATTGTGTTTAATCTGAAACAGGAACTGCTGTGCAGTGGCAGCTTACTGCCCTAGTGGCATCATAGGCCAAAAATAAGATGCAGTACCCTAACTCAATGCAATCAGTCAGACTGATTAGACTCTAGTGATAAATATGCATCCATTCTTCTATATGCATGGAAATCTGCTCCCATGTAGCTGTTGTCTCCTTCCCAAAGCCTCAGTGTGCCATCTCTTATTTACCATTTGATGTTGCCAATGTAAGGTGCCTTTGTGAGATGGAGGCAGTGCTTTATTGTCTGTAATCCCCACATTCAAAATATTTTGTGAGGACACAAGTTCCATTTAGGAACAGCAGAAGTGAACTCATTGAGGCCTGTGGGTCACAGTTGGTGTTTTCTTTGGGTGCAGATACATCACCAAGAAAGAACCTTGTGGGCAGGTTTCTTCTCAGTATGAAAGTATGCAGACTTTGGTATGTATTTGTAAGTGAAGTGTCCAACTGCTGTCATAGGAGACTGAAAGCAGGAGTCAGTTGCTTCTTCATAGGATTCTAAGCATACCTGAGATGTCCAGGGTGCTCTCGGTGTATGGCTGGAACTCTGGATAGACAGCTACCTGTTCATCAGCCCGGTGCGGATGTCTCAGACACTCTGGGACTGCTTGGGTCACAAGTAGGTATCTGTATTCACATGTCTGGTGTCTTACTCTTGAACTGTAGCTTGCCCAGAGGGTCAGTTTTTGAGCCTCATTCTCCCAAGATGTGCTGTTTTTTAGGCCGAGGCACACAGTAATTTGTAGATTGGTCCTGAGAGGTCTGCAAAAGATGACTCAGTAAAACTGGTGTATGTGTATGCCAGAAAGATGAGCAGGTATGTGAAATTTTGAAATGCTCTGCATCAGCACTGGAGATTCAGCAGGGTTCCACATGTTGAAGTGCTTACAAAAGTTGTGAAATTTTAGACATCAGGGTGTGTGGGTGTGAGTGCTGCTGCCTTTCCCTAGACAAACGTTTGAAGACAGAGGTTTTGGCAGCATGGAGCTGTTTTGCTAGGCTTAACTAACCACAAATAGTTATAAATGATAACATAAGAAACACCATACTGTTTAAACCAGTGGTCATTCTAGTCTAGAGTTTCATCTCCAGCAGTGGCAAAGAAGATGGTTTATTGGGAGAGCATGTAAGTCTAGTCCTTTTAATATCCTGGTTAGTCCTTTTAATATCACATGATGGACCTGTTTTCTATAAATTTGTCTATTTCCTTTGTGAACTTGAGTTTACTTATTACAGTCCATTATGAAAGCCATTTATTTACACACTGTAGTCAGCTGACACCTTAACAATCATGTGTGTGGATATTTTTTATACTAGTATTTAAAATTCATATTTCAGGTGTGCCTTCTGACCTCTAGATGGCCACGGACTTAAGTTGCCAGGCACTGTAAGAAGCTGGACTGCCCATAATCTATCTGTTGTGTAAGGGTTTGCTGGTTTTCATCTTCCAGGAAAAGAATAACATTTAAAGGGAATGTTATCTTCGTGATTTGGATTACTTTTTACCCCCATTGATAAAAGGAAAAAACATGAATGCTTTTATTTTAAAAATATGTGAGTGGAACCTTTGTTAATGTTGTGAAACAGTGGTAACTCTGAGTCACAAAGTACTTAGTTGAGATATTATACAGTCACAATTTGTATCAAGTCCCTCCTTCTGTTTTAATTTTTGTCTGCACCCATTTTTCATGTTGACTTGACAGGGTCAGGATGTAGTCTTGGAAATGAAGCATTTATCTTGGAGTGACAAAGTTTATGCCTTTAATGTTACTTTTCAAATGTACGAGAAGTCACACAAATTGTCTGGGTTGTTTCAGGGTTGTTTCACTGTAGTGTTTTCTGCTTATGAATATTCCCCATTTATTTGACACAGCTACTGAATTCCAGTTCATTAAAGATATTTACTCAGCTATTTATTTCAACAGCACCAGACACCTGCTACAAGTTATGCTCAGATGTTCTTCTGAATCAGTCTCTGCTTGGAGAGCTGTCAGGGACAACCTCTGGGAACTATTGAAAATGACTTATGATTATATCTAAGTCCCATCCCTATGTGTTTATGTACTACTCCATGTAAGGCAATTTTTCCTACCTGTGGCTTTTTGCATCCTTAGTATTTGGTCATAAAAGCATGTTCAATGCATAGTCCTCTCCACCCTCATGTTTTTAAAGTTTACCCCTACCCGTTGAATTTTTTGAGTTTTCTTTTCTTGTTCTATGAGGTCAAGGCTAGCAGAATCTCACAACATCCAGCCAAAATCCATGGTAAATTTTGGGAACAAATTCATGTATTCTTCCTTTTCCTCATTTCAGCTTAATAACACTCTCCCTTGTGCAAATTCTCAGCAAATGACAATTTGACATTTTCCAGATGACACAGGAATAAGAACTGGGGATCTGTTCCTTCTTTTTAAGTAAAAAAAACCTCAAGTGAAGCCAGCTGGAAATTTTGCCAACAGGAGCTGGACTCACACAGATTTCTCAGAGTGAACTGGGCAGTGGGAGGAGAAATGGAATCATGCTGTCAGAGCGGCACCTGAAGAGGCAAACTTGAAAGAAGAAGAGCCTGTTCCTCTAGTCAGAACTCAGAGGAGGTGAGCATGGTTTCACAAAGTCTGCACGCAGCAGAGCATCTGAAGGGCCTGCCCACGCACCTTGCTGAACTGGTACCTCTGTCGATGGCTTTGAAGGAAGAGCTTGTGATCAGCAAAATTCTGTGGTGTTGAAACATGACTCTTCCAGTGAATCTCCTGTGCCTTCACAAGTTCATGTGCATCTGGGCACAAGGCTCATGGGGTCATAACTCACAAATGAAGCTGATGTATCAATCTTAACTTGAACACGGACTTTTCTCTCCCTTTTTTGCAGAGGGTAAAGGATGTGGCCTTATCTTGGGCACTCCCTGACTTCTGTCAGTTGGTGTCATAGTTGGAATGTTATTTCAATCCTATTTCTTTTATCTGAAAGTATTTATGTGAGCAGATAAAGCATTAAGCCTTTATCCTAAAGTGGCCTGCTCCACTTTAGTGCTCCAGATAACATTGACTTGTGCTGGAGCTGCCACTCCGTGGACAGGAAATCAATTCTCTCCCCCATTCTCTGCTTGATCTTTCATGGTTGATAATGGGGATGTGTGTGTGATCCTACTGACAGACCTCAGGATGCAGTCCATTAAGAGGTTAAAGGGAATCTCTTCTTCAAACTGTAGGAATCTGCTTTTTTTTCCCCTGCTGCAGTTGTATTTATTTGAGGTGGGGAGATGAGTGGGACAGTTCAGACCTGTACTTTCTGCTTTTCTCTGACTTGAAGTCCCAGTTTAAAAGCCAGCAGGTCTTCTCTCACTCTTCTCACCGCTCATAAAGAGCTTACTCAAACAGACCTGTTCATGTTGCTAAGAGAAAGTACTGTTCAGCATGAGTGAATCTATCAAGGTCTGTCTTGAAGTGGAATACATGAGATTTATGGATTTGAAATGCAAAACCCATGAACTGAAAGGCAGTCAAATGTTTTCTAAGACTGACTGAGCCCTTTTTAGGCAGAAGCAGAAGAGCTGGGAATGGAGTGAAGTTGAGCCTGGAAGTGAGAAAGGTGTTTTTAGTCTTGCTTTTGTTTCTCACTATCCTACCTTATTTTTTAATTGCCAATGTATCAAACTATTTTTCCCCAAATTGAGTCTGAGGCATTTTCTGGATTTTTTTTTTTTTAATGTGGCAATGATTGGTAAATGATCTCCCTGTCCTTGTCTCAAGCCATGATGATGAGGAGAGGGAGTGAGAGAGTAACTGGGTGTCCCCTGGGAGTCAGCCCTAGCTGAACCACCACAGCCATCCATGTGGTCCCTGAGGTTAGTCCTAACAATCCGTAAGAAGTTCTGGAAAGTTAATTGAGATTTGTGGACTCGGAGATGGGAGTTTAGATTAAATTGTCATATGCAAAAAAACTTCTGGACACAGAGTTTCTTATGGCTGCATTTAATTTTTATGAATGTCCCTGATATAGGAAGAAGGACATGACAGGTGTGAGCTCTGGTAGAAGCACAAAGAGAATAACATACCTCCCTACACAGGTCTATACATACACATGTAGGAATTCTTGGCTTTTAGTTATAACTAGTAATCAAAGAGAAACAATTAAAAATATTATTGTATGCAATCACAAGCTTAAGAAATATCTTTAAGAAGTGAGCACTGACCCACCTTCCTTACTCATCTGAACGATGCATGTAAGTGCCCTTTCAAGTCAGTGGAGAGAAAGGAATACTTCTGGCATTTGGTAAATCTGATTTATCTCTTGGAGCAATGGTCTGCAGGAAATGTCCAGAGCTTTTCCTGGCAGCACCCTCCCTTACTGCTGCTGCAAGCGAAGCACTGCACTCTGAAAGACATTTTTTGTACTCCAATACTGCCTTTGGCCCCAGTTATTACTCCTCCATTTCCACCTGGCTCCGGATACTGATCCCTCTCCTTCTCGCCTTCCCAGGTCCAACCGTCCTGTGCATGTCACACAGAAAATATAGAGACTGGGACATGAGGACAGGTGAGAATTGATGGACAGACCTTAAAGTAAAGATACTGTGTATTTTTTTGTGTTTTACTCCTAGGTTACTCTCTGAGGTTGCTCTGCTTGGAGAAACATTTAGATGTCATTTTAATCAGTTATAAAAAATGATATTTTGTAGTAATAATAACTGGGAAAGTGTTTCCTACCTAACAGCCTTGAATATTATACTCAGCCTTGAATATCTCAGCCTTGAATTTTTCTTTCAAAGAGTTAATAAGCACAGCTCTTATTACTAATGCTGGGGAAAGAACAAAGAGCCACTTAAGGGACACTCCTGTTTTATGGCCAAAACTGGAATAACTAGAGCTGAACTAAAGAGGTCTATTTGGTTGGAGTGGAAATAAATCTGGAATAACCCAGACCACAAAGGCCATACGTCTCAGCCACTGCTCATAGGTGCTGCAGTGCAGCTGGGTAAATCCTCTTGGTGCTGAAAGACAAATTCTGTAGGAAGGGCAGGCTACAGGGGTGGTATTTAGCTCTCCTACCTCGGAACATTGGCCTGTTGGAAGGAGCCATCTGAGCTACTTGCTTAGAAGCCTTTTATAGTCAGTGGGAGAAATAGGTGCGTCTGAGGTGTGATTTGTCCAAGGCACTTCCCACTTTTCTGCTGGGTTTGATGCCTTAAGAATTTTAGCTTTTATATTTTTCACGTATCTGTGATTTTAGTGTATAACTCTGGACTCCATACAGGCTGCTGAAGCTGCTGTTCCCACCATTTTAGACAAAGCAATTCCTCTCTGTTAGAAAATCCAAGGACACTCTGCTACCTCAGGCCCCAAAATATGTAAACAACAGTGAATTGGGGGGAGCAAACTTGGGCAAATTGACATCATCACCTGAAGGTGTAATCGGACATATGTTCATGGACAGAATTTATAAAATGTGAAGAACTCATGACTCGTGGTCCATTTTGGGTGTAGCCTCTCGAGTAGGCTTTGTCTGCCCTGAATACACCTGAAGGCCTTCAGTAAATTTATCTACTTTTTATTCTCCTAACTTCTAGCCTCTGTTTCAGGTAAGCCCTGCTCAGGCATCAGGCCTTATGGAGATGGAGATGGAGATGGAGATGGAGATGGAGATGGACCCCTCATTGGCCTGAAGGGTGCCAATGGTTTGGCCAGAGAAATCCCTGCTCTGAGGACTCAGTCAACAGTAAGAGTAGGGAGAGGCAAAAGAAAATGGTCATGCAAAATGGCACCAAGATTCCTTTCCATGTGTTGGAAATTCAATTTATGAACTTGCCATTTTTAGGCAATATTTCCATTTCAAAATAAACACATATAGAAAGGGGTTTATAAAAGGAGTGAAATAGCCTGAAAGGAAAACAATTCTCTAATTTTAGCTGAGCAATTCTTTTCATTTGACCCAAAGCTCACTTTTCTAATTTCATTTCTCCTAATAACAATAAAAGTATTTCGGCTGTGCCACACTGAGGTGATTGTTTGGGCTTAATCACCACACCAAATAGACAAAAAAGTCCCAACCTATTACTTGCCTTTAGACATTAATATTCCTACTGCTGTGGGAAATAGCTGTGATTGCAATAGTAATATCTTCTTGTCTGCTTTGGCTTCTCCTGATAAATAAATTGCCATATTGGGGTCCCAATCTGCATGTAATGTCCTTGATGGCACCTTTTTGCCCTGCTTAGTGTGTAGATGTTTTAATTGTCACACAGGAGCCCCTGCAAGCGCACAGCTGAGGGAAAAGGGTGACGCTCTGGAGGGATTTTTAAGAGTTGAGATCAGCTGATGACAGCGACTTTTTCCTGGATTTTCTGGTTCTGCCTATGGCATGGAAATGGAGATGTAGTGTAGCAGCTTTCCTTGACATATTTTGAATTCTGCTGACTTTCAACAAAAAGAGCAATATTTTGGTGGTATCAGTAAAATAAAATTTGTCAAAAATTATTTTTCCCAATGTCTTATGAGATTAAACAGAAGAATCCTTCCTCTAGAATTTTTAGAGTAAACAAATTAAACCCTGAAAAGAAGGTGGGGTTTATCTTTGGAATGGAAATATTTTTACACAGTTTTTTAATGTTGTATTTTCTGGAAAACATTTTTTTTTCATAAATTCCACTTCTGGAGAAAAAAAAAAAAAGTATTTTGGGTGATTTCCAAACCCAGTAATACATTGATTTAGGAATGCTTCTGTGTTGTCTTGTCAGATTTTGTAGCCGAAATGCATAGTTTTTCCTTTCTTTTTGAGCTGAACTCCCCTGCTGGGCTCTCTCTCTCTCCTCACCACGCCCTGCAAGATCTGTGGCATTGCCTCCCTGAATCTGAAGTGGGGAGGGGAGGAAGAAGGTCACTGTGAGTGATGGAGGCTGTTGTGCATGTAGGAAAATGTATTAAAGGAAATTCATAGGATGAGGATTGAGCTGCATCAAAACTACTTTTGTAAATAAAATGTTCCTTCTGCACCAAAGTATTTAATTTTTTTGATCATTGTTTCAGAAGCATGCATTTTTTCCTTTTTTCCCAGCTCCATTTTTAGATCATCAGTCACTGATAACACTCAGAAACATATTCTGTAGGAAATAGATCAGGACCAACCCATCACAGTTTGTGTTGGCCAGCCAGGATTCATCTCAACACAGAAAAGCCCAAAGAGCATCTTAGTGCCCAATCTTAATTCCTTAGAAACATCAGATGTTTTGCACTGACATGGAATAAATTCTATGATTCAGATAACTCACTTTTAAAATCCAAGTCTCCTTGTGAATTAGTTAAAAATGTGAATTTAGCTGCTCTTCATTTATGCCCCATGCTGCAAAATTTTGTTAATTTAGGAAGTCTTTGGGAGAGAAGAATAGTTACCTTCAAGTTAATCTGACTCCTGACTCCAGGTAGAGGGATCAAGGATCAGCTCCTTAATACAGTCCCAGTGGTTCTAAAATTAATAAATGTCCTTAGCAAATACTATCATTTCTTCATTGGAAAACTAGTTATATTTGTGGATAACCCAAAGAGATTTGCCAAGAACTTCGATGTTTTATACTTTCCTAATTAAGAAAATTAAGGTGTGCTGTTTCTACATGACTGAAATCAAGACCATTCAATACATTATGTACCTACTTTCCTGTTTCTCACTAGTTGGATGATTCTTATAGATGCTTTTGACTGTATTATTCATTATCTACCAGTCGTGTTTTCAGCATTTTATTACAGTTTGACAGACTAAACAGCTGTTTAAGTACCAGTATATATTTTTCTTGGTCTTTGTTCAGAATTGCTTTAGCTCTTGTGAAGAACTGATTTCCAGCTGGGAGCCAAAGCAGTTTGAAATGTCTGCAGCAGACAGCTGAGGATACAGTTTAATTAGCCTACTTTGATCTTTTCTATGGTGGCTGATGATTTACTACAGCTTGCAGCATGGTGAGGCAATTATATTCATGGTCATTATGACAGCATCCTTTGAGCCAGTTATTGTAGAAGTAAGATTAATTATAATGGGATTTTGTGGGGCCCAGAAGCCAAGATAAAGTAATGTTATATTCAGAATACTGCACTAAAGGAGGACTTAATAATCAAAATATTGGGTAAAACTTTGGCCTGGATGAGGTTAATAGCAAATCTTTGTAACTTTAGAGAGGAATTCACTTGCAGGCTGTGCCAGACATGGAGTAACTTAGGCCGTTTTCTGGAAGATCTTGACTGTGTCCTCTTGCTTGGGCTAATGCCACTGTCAGCCCAGAATAAGGTAGCAGTGCTTTTCTTTGTTGCCTTCAGAATTATATTCTTTCTTATAGAAACACAGAGAAAAATTTTGCAGAATATAGTTAGATACATTGATAACTTGAGCATTTTTCTTTCTTTGACCCTTGTTTTTTACTGACAGAACTTCTAGATTATTGTCCCTGCTCAGACCCACTGCTGAAGAAGGCTTTAGGGGAGGACCTTTCCTGACAGCTGTTGTCCTACCCCACCAGCCAGGGGCCACCTCTCCATGATCTGGTGCAGCCTTTCTGTTTCACAGGAATTTTGGATCCATGAATCCCAGCAGGGTTCAGTTTACAGATGGCAGCAAGTTCAGGGGAAACCACTGTCAAACTGCAAAGTATCACGTAAATTTCAGATGTCAAAGTGCTGAAAAAGTGGAGACTTACCTCTAAAGTCAAGCTTTGGGGAAATTGCTGAAATGAACGAGCTAGATAAGCCCATAAAGAGGACAATTACAGTGATTTTTCTCTGGATGTTTATATATTTATACATATTCACAAAAAATTATTTTTGAAAGTAATCAAACACTATAGCTGCTGTGGGGAAGGAGAAATGAACAAGGGATGCTGGAAGTAGGAGCTGGCCAGAGGGCTGCTCTGCCGCTCACAGGTAGGTGAGTACTCACCTTTGCCACCCAAGGGAAATGAGAGAATATGATTTAGTGCAGTTCCTGGCTTTGGTTTGGTTTTTGTTTCATCCAGCCTTTCTACAGTCTCTCCACTAAAGCAGGTTTCTGGTGAGGGCCAGACCCTGCCCTGGTGGCTGTGGTTTGATCTGCTGTGCTGTTGTGCTCTCGGCATCGATGCGCAAGCACAAACCTCAGTGTCCCGCGGCTTTTGCTGCAGTTGGACACAGCTATTTCTGTCCCTGTCTCCACAAGCTCTGCCAGCACCTCCCAGCAGAAGTGTTGGGCATGGGAGGGGGTTGCTCTCGTCCCTCCTGCCTGCTGCTCATCAGCTGTCAGCTGCCCAAGATGAGCCATTGCCTCTCCCCCTTCGGAAGGGAGCTGGCCTCACTGAACACACAGTTTTCCCAGGCGCTGCTGTCTTTGGTGGTTTCTCATCAGCATGCTACTCTCTCCTCTTAGTCACTGATAGCAGGTGGCTTAGGGGGTTTAAGGCCAAAGATTAAAGGGCCACAAGGAGGGAAATGCAGCAGTCCCCCTGCCTCACTGCTCGGGCAGTGGGGTGGCAAGTTCTCCTCTCCCACTGTCTGTGCTGGAACAGCTATGTTGCAAATTTTTTTGCTTCACCCATGCATACTACTTCATTCAGAGCAAGTGAAAATCTCAAGGCTTCTGCCTTTGACTGCTTTCAATTAAATGCCTGAGAGGAATCCTTTGTCTTCAACATTTCAGACCAGATGAGCAGTCATGGGTTAAAACCTCCCCAGGCAGACGGGAGCTGCGAGAGCCGCCCCAGTCAGTGACCCTTGGATAATGAGGTCACTGAGAGATTTCAGAGCCATATGTTTGTCTCTGCTCAGGTGCTTTGAGGATGTGTAGACATGTGTCAAGGAGATGTCAAAGCTCAGGGACACTTCTCCAAAGCTCAAGATCCACTTACCGGACATTACCCTTCTGTGTATCTGAGAGGGGCTCAGTGTGGCAGCTCAGACCAGGCTCCTGAAATGATTTTATTTACAGCTTCTATCTTTCCCGATCAGTGTTAAAGAGGAATATTACTGCGCTCCTTCTGTGATTCCTGTCCTTTAAAGGATATAATTTTAAAAATTCTTATCATTATTATTGTTATTGTAATTGGAGTTTTTTTGCTTTCTTTTTTCTTGTGGCTTCTGATAACTCCTGGTGTCTGTGGCCAACATCTATCTTTTTTCCTATCAGCTGTTGATACAGATGAGTTGCTGTCTGAGTACAGAGTTATTCTGCATTGCTTTGTGAGATTGCCCTCTTGTTTTCTTTGAGTTTTACTTTTGCCAGACTTTAAAATGAGGAGCCCTCTGTGCATAAGGGCTGGCAATCCTATTTTGAGGGTATTAAATACAATTTAAATGAATCCTGTGATATGGACAAAGGGGTTCAGTGCACTCTGCAGAGGCTGAAGGCTGCAAGTGTCAGACTCACCTAAAAGTCTCTGTCACTTAGGGCTGAGTGCCTAAGTAGACAGGATTTCCAAATGTACCCCAAACCTGACTCCTACTGCTTAGAACACCTCTTGTGAAACCAGGTCATGGTGCTCCAGTTCTTACAAAGGACTCAAGTCCTCAACTGCTCCACACAGTAGTGGGAGGAGGGGATTCATGCATTGTCCTAAATTTAATGCCTCCTATCACCTTTTGACATGTCAAGATATCCAGCCTTAGAGGGGCTGCCTGAGTGCTCAGCACTGATTTTGGGTATCACACTGGGATTGTCCTCTGGCAGTGTGGCATTGCCCAGGATGGAGGGCGGTGACACAAGACAGCTTGCTCAGCCTGGACCCTCGCAGGGTCTCTTGCAGAAGTGGCACTTAATTGGATTTGAAGCCCTTCCTCTTTATAAACAGAAAAATCTGAGGGAACTTTAGCAGGATGAAACTGCAGTTTTACAATGTTAGTGAGTATTTTGCCAGACTTGCCTGGAGGTAGAATATGGACTATCATCATTTCCGTAAACACCCTCTGCTCCTGCCCTGCTCCAGAGACAGCTCTCATTTCTCATTCTCCTTGGAGACAGGGGGCCCTCAGTGGTCTCCACATACTATTTGAAAGCCAGAGATCTCCCTCCTTCTGCTCTGTCTCTTCTGCAACTGGTGACTTTTGCAAGAGCCTTGCAGATCCCTACCTTCTGAACCTACTGCCAAATGTTAGTTGGAGGCTGAAACTTCTCATGCAGGTCCCAGGGAGGGAACATGGTCTCACAATATAATGATAATAATTATTCTTCAAATTAGACTTTGCGCTCTGCAGATTTGCTCATGGCTTTGCCTCTCTGTTGGCTGATTGCCTGAAATAACAAAGCCAGAGATTGTCTGCAAGGCAGTACTACATCTTATTTTAATAATCATAACTCATTGCCTTTTTTTTTTTTTTTTTTAGAGAAAACTTCTGAAGAACCCCCTGGTTTCGACCATATTTTGTAGATCTATTGGATTGTAAAAGAACAAATGAAAAACATTCATAGGAAGGTGTTGAGAGAATGGGTAACTGTTACATGCCTGCAAGGTGACAAATTCTGGCTACTGTGTGCACATGAAAGGAGTAGGAAAAGAGAGTCTGGAGACCTGTCCAAGAGCACAAATTGGAAAGGAGCCAGGTGGTTTTTCTTGCTGCTTGGGTAGCTCTACAATGGGAACGAAATTCTTCCTTCTGGCCCCTGCTTGGTGATTTGAAACAGTTTGATTTTTTTCAGGTGCCAAACCCTGCTGGAGGGGGGGGCACAGTAAACATAGGAGGCATGGGGAGAGGTGCTCCATAAGATGTTTCCAGTCAGTTCTATCTGGTTCTGTGGGGTGCATGTACCATCCAGTAGGACAGTGCTGCCAGTAGTTTATTTCACGGGGTTCAGTGCTGAGGCAGAGCTAGCTCTAACCAGTGCCTTGTAGGCACCTGAAAGCTGTAGGCTCAACATTTCTCTTCATAGAGGATTAATGCTGTGGTTGAAGCATAAGCATTTTGGGTACAACATCCTGAAATCTCCCACAGCAGGCACAGCTTACAGAAAATTTGCTAAACTACCTAAATCTTTGTAGGTCTAGCATGCAATCACTTTTATGCCAGATCCTTGCATCTTCTTTTTCCACACACAATTTGAGAGTTAGCTACAGGCTGTCTGATTATCTCAGAGGATTTTCTGAGATCTCAGGCTATTTTTGTTTTTATAAAGTGTTCTGTGCAGGTTGTTATCATAGTTTCCAAAGAGGAAAAGGCTGTGTAATTACACTGTCTGTCTCTGTAATTCCTGAAGTCATGAGCTGATTTGATCCAGATAAAATCTGAAGAGCTCAGTCATGGTCTTTTCTGCTTGGCAGCACCTGGGTAGCAAAGTGGCAGGTACGGACTGGGGAGTGTCAGAGCGCTGGCAGCAGATGCTGCTTCTGCCTGAAGAGTTGTTGCAGAAGAAAAGGACATGGAGCTGAGATTTAGGGTGGAAATGCGGTCAGTAAGCTCTTCAGCACATCCCTGAATATGAGTAGGTGAAATTAAGTACCTTAAGGTCACTTTTATTTGAAATAAGTGTAGAAATACCAGAAAGGATGTGATGGGGGAAAGATAAGATAGGGAGAACTACTAACTCTTCTCTTTTTATCTTCTCTCTTCCTTGTGTTATATGATAACTTCTCTTCTATAATAAGATAAATATTTTCCTGCATCTGGTACAGGGATTCTGATTTTTCTGAGAAGATATCATAAATCCAACATCATCTAATGACTTGTGCAGCCTGGGCCATTTCAGACAATGAACACTTGTCAGTTTAGTGAAGGTGCCAGGGCTGTAACAATCAGTGAATGAATTCCAGCAATGTTTTGGACAGGTTCCTGCTTCCAGTTGGCATTCGCTCTCCTGCTGAATTCTCTGCTTGAACTCTTGCATGGGAGTAAGGCATCAAGCCGTTACTGATTTTTAAAGCTGGTTCCCTTTGGCACCAGTTGCACTTCAGCTGACTCCTGCAAACAAACAAAACGTTTTTCAAAGTTTTGTGGAAATTTGGAAGGAGTCTCCCATTCCTCACTGCCTGTACTTGGAAAATAAATACACTGCTGTATATTCCTCTACCTGACAACGCATAGTCTTTGCCTCTTCTGGAGCTGACAGTGGTTTCCTACCTATGATCGTGTGTGTGGGTTTCCTTTCAAACTGTTTTTCCCTGTTACCTGATGGTATCTCAATCCTGAAACAATCAGAAAGACTTGAGTTGTCAGACTGATTTATTTCTTTGTTGAGATACTAATGAAATGAAACAGGAACAAGCCAAAAGTTTCCGTAATCAGGAGATTAATATTAGGCTCTGACATTTTTATTTAGACTAATAAATAAATAGGTATGAAAAACTGCTGAATGGCTCCCAGCAGCTGTGTTTAGGGTTGCTGGTTTTGAGTGCTCAGTTCCTAAGAAAGAGTTTTACCTACATGCATAGGTCTAAAGGAAGATGTGTGTGTGCTGAGTGTCTTTATTTAAAATCCTGGCTAATACAATGTTTTATTTCACTTAGTTTAATAAGTAGGCATATTCCAGCTGCCAGTGTCATGAGTCTGATGCTAAGCTCATGCTAAAATTGTGGCCTAGAATTGATTAATTCCAGCTCTGTTCTAACAAGGAAATCAAAAGATCACTGTTGCTTTTAGAGCTTCAGCTTTCTGCTCGGTTTCTCATATCACCTTCTTTCAGCTGCCCAAGTGCTGTGCATTTCCCTGTATCATAACAACTTTTGGTCAGGGTGAAAAAAGCACAGTCTGTCTGCAGTACAAGCTAGAAACCTGTTTTACTCCACTCAGCATCCAATCCAAATCTACCCAAAACTTTATGGGCTGCCACAATTGCTTCATGAACAGAGCTAATGGCGGGGGGTGGTTTAGCTAGAAAGGGTTGTGCCATGGTGCAAATGGGTTGCATGTGGTAAAGTTTTTGAAATCATTAAAATTTATTTTTAATAAGATTTCTCTGGAAAATATTTGCTAGAAGAAAGCTAGAGGACTGATTCAGAAAGGCTGAGATTGTAAGATGCCAGAACAATATGCTGTGCTGTGAGATTTCCGTGGAAGACTTCCAAAACCTATGATCCAATCAGTGACATGTGATTGCCTCCTGCCTGAAGACAGAAACTACTGATTCTGGGTCCAGCTTTTCTTCCTGATTTCCAATAAGTCAGGAAGTGATGTGGGCCAAATGGTCAAGGGCTGAGGAGCTATTTTAATGAGGATCACAAGCTGAAGCTGAGCCAGCACAGGGATTCCCAAGAACTGGCATGTCAGATGGAAATGTGCACATCCTGAAGGAGAGGTTACTGCAAATGTGTGGTGGCTTTGAAAGATGTAGACTCCAGAGAGACTATGGATTTTCCATCCTCTGGAAATATTCAGAACTTGTCTGGAGAGTTCTCTGAATCCAAATTTGAATTTAGCCCTGCTTTTCAGCCAGGTGCTGGATTAAATGATCTGCAGATGTCCCTTCCAAACCCAAAATTTATTGTATTAATCTTCTTTTATTTTGCATGTGTGTGTGTGTGAGTGTGTGTAATTTCCTGGGTTGTCTAAGTTGCAGCCTTGTGATCTTGGTCAATAGTAGAGTGCCACAAAGCCGCCTATAAGAAAGTGGGTTTCTCCATAGTGGGCTTCAGATAAAAATATGTAAAAATGGGAAGGGGAATATTACAAAAAGTTTTGTAAGTAGTCAGTTTGACAGCTGTGAGGAGAAAAGGTAACTGAAGGGGACAGACTTTGGGAGTTATGTCAGCAGGTTCAATCTCTCAATTTTGCCTTTCACATCTCTACTGTAGTCACCTTTATCCACAGCACACATGATGTAATCCAACCAGGGCCTTGGGAGAATGCATGAGCTCAGTGCTTTTCCAAACATATTTTCTCTGGCATTGGTCAGAGTGGGGCATTTCTACAGCTGATGTCTCCTCTGGACCTCCATGCAGCAAAACAAAACTGCTGAGTGTTTCAGGTCGCTAGGGCTCTTTGTTGCACAAACAAATAACAACTTAATGAGCTTTTCCAGGGCAGAAAAGAACAACTGGCTCTATTTTTTTGGAAATGTTGATAACTATGTTTGTCAGAAAGTCAGAGTGACTGGTGAGAGCGTCTTTTCTTTTTTAGTTTTTTCCTTGAGATTCATAGGTTACAAGTTTGGAAGGCACAATAGTGCTGACCTAGACCATTGCCCTATGTAAAACACATTGCAGGACATCCCTGAATTCATTCTCATTTTCCCTCATCTCTTTTGGGAAAGACAAATCATGATGGAAACATACCTGGTAAAAAACCCCAGTAAACTGTGTTTAGTTTTTCGACAGCTTTCTGCCTTTCTGGATAAAAATCTGTGTATTTATCTTCTAGCTTGTCAAGGGAGCATCAAACTATCAGAACTTTGTTAAACATCTGAGGAAGTTTCCATCATCTACTCTTGTTCCTCATGAAGGTTGTTACCAATGCAATTTAATTATCACTTTGATGAACTGAACAGCTGAAGCTCTATCCTGCATGATCCCAACACTCCTTTGAAGTTGCACCTAGTAGGGGTAGATGCCTACATTTTCTGTCTGTGGGTATATTATATAGTCCAAATCTCGTGCATTACTCAGATGATATTCACTCTGCACCAAAGGATTGTCCTCCATTTTTTTTCTTTCAAACTTGCATGCTCAGTGCAAGTTTTTTAAGGTGTTTTCTTTGATTTGTTAAGATGCTTGTAACCACCAGAATTTACAGAAATGGGAGCATGCCATGGCTGCTCTTATTCCTGCTGGATTTGACAGTTTGAGCAGCTGTGGCCTATAAAGAAGGGCAAGAGGGCTGACAGGAGGGAACCCCTGCACTAATTTCGGGGCTCTCTTTAAAGGTGAAAGTAAGTCCTGCCACATTTCTTAAAAATCCAGACATTGATGAGGTTCTACTCAGACCTCATGACCAAAAGTGGCCATTGTTCTGGGGCACCTGGAAGTCCAAAGTCTTTGGGAATCACTGTTGGAGCTCATGGTGCTCATACAAAGGTGTCTGGGAACAGGGAGCTGTGTGAGCTTTCTCTCTTGCTCAGGTCTGTGTCTGAAGATAATTTTTTCAATGCTTCAGCCAGTTTTCCAGCTATATTCTTGGAGCTGTTACCCCAATAGTAAGAATAATACATTTACAATGATTTTATTTTATTTTATTTCAGAAGAATTAATGTAGTTATACTTTGTTCCTTCCATGCAATTCCTTTAAATTTGCTTTCAGGTCTTCCTTAAATTTGCTTCTGGGCTTGTAGAAGATGAAGGGCACTTACATTTGCTCTAGAAACACAAGGAAGGAGATAAAATCAGGCAGGGTGAGGAGCTGTTACTTCTTGGCCAGAAGAACATCTCCTTTGGGATGGAAGGGGCAGGGCTTGTGGGTAACTCTTGGGATTCAGTCCTGCCTGAGCACATCTGGGTGAGAGGCAGGAGGGTGCCCAGCAGCAGAAAGAGCAGTGCCTGGAGGCACAGGCAGCTTCTGGGGAAATGGGAACCCTTCAAAGTGGTGCTTGTGACTTCTGGGTTACCTGTATGGGTATGGAAATAATAAAGTTTAGATAAGAAATTGTTCCTACAGGGAAAACTATAGGAACTGATGAAAAAAATAAAGTGTAGTTGCTTGAGAAATCTCTTAGAGTTCTTTATACCGGTGTCTCCCACTCCTTGTTCATTTTTAATTTGAGTTTTTAACATAAGACTTGATTAAAAAACCACAGCCAGATGGTGAAATCAGCATTGTGAAGAGGTGTCAAGTGAAGAAAAATGAAAGAAGGAGGGGAGATTCTATGTTAATTTATCCAGGGAATATGACTGAGATTATTACTGTCTCTTTAAAAATATGATGTAATTCTCATAAGTTTTCCATTTTTTAAAAGAAATTACTCATTTTCTCAGCTGCTGCTATAGAGGAACTGAAACATGATGCCACTGTTCTGATCAAAATTGCTCTGGTAACTTTGGAATCAGGCCGCTTTGTTGAGAGTTTAGTAAAAATACAGTGTCAGTTCACGTATTGGAGAAGGGGTTCTTATTTTGAGAAGAGTACTTGGCATATTATTGAAATTGCATTTCTCCTATGAGTTTTGGCTTGTGTTCCATAGTGACAATATTTTTTGGTTGTCTCAGTGAAATAACCATGTTTTATATTTGCTTTGTTACAGAATTAAAATACTGTCTTATTCTTTTTTTCAATGATGTAATGGAATGGAAAAATTATGAGGAAGCCTGGCATATGGTCATTTAAAATCAAATCCATGTTTCCTGATAGGATTCTGTTCATGTACATGTGAATGCTGTGCCTAAGTGTGCTGAGCATTACAGAAATGTTAAATGTTACTAGGGTTTTGTAGACTACAGTAGCACAGGAAAGGCTACAGGGAAAGGAAGTGAAACAACTGCAGAGACAATACAGAAAATATACAGATAAAACAGGAAAAAAAGAAGTGTCAGACGAAGGATGTACCAGAGCAAGTACTAAATTGGAGCAAAAGCAAATGAAGAACAAACTCTGCCTTTGAAAGGAGCTTGACTTTAGGGTTCTTAAATGTCAATTATGGTTGGCAGGGATCTTTATTTAACCTTATCCCTGGATCTTAAGGGTGAGAGAAGGATATCAGGGAGAGCAAGAGGTATGTGTAGATATTGTAGCAGTGTTAAGGAGTCACAGATTGCTGAGGATTGTGTTAAGCATTATGAGATATCCTAATTCATCTGGAGTAGGCTAAAGGACACGTGGTGCTGATGACAGCAGCTCCCAGGTATTCCAGGGTGTGAGTGGCCACAAATTTCTTTGTTGAAGTGACAGAATTCTCTATTCCAGACATGAGGAAAATCTTACAGAGAAACTCTCCAGGTTCAGTAAGACAGATAAGTGCCTTAAACAGAGGAGAGAGAGATTTCAAAGTGTGGAAAAAGGGGCATCTGCAGTCACAGAGGTCAAAATGGGCTGGAATGAAGTGCAAACAGGCAAATACACCTGAGGCACACCTGAAAAGGATATTAAAACAATCAACAGAATGTTTTTTAGTGGTATAGGAAGAGAAATGACTCTGCTATGCAGTGAGAATTTTACAAGTGTTAAGTATACAAAATGTGACACCAAAATTAAATGATTACTCGGATTCAGTTTTCAATAACAGCTATGGCACTGATGATGAGGTAAAGTCATAATAGCCAGTGGGAAAGCAAACAAGAGAAGTTTTACTGCTAAAAAACTACAGCTCTGAAACAACTGAGGGTGGGAGCAAAATGCAGTGTGGCTTTGGCCAAGGTGTGTAGCAGCTGTGTAAATGGATAGGCTCCTACATAAAAAAGAAGAAATGCAGTTTGGTCCAGATTTCAGGTTTCTTAGGCACCTATATGGGAAACGCAGGCATGCTGCAGGATGGAGGGAGGAGCAGAGGGTTTCCAGGGTGGGTGAGAACCCAGGGAGGCAAGAGAGGAGGGAGGACTCACGGAAAGGGCCGTGTCTAGGGAGTGACACTGTGCAATGTGTTTATATTAACGACAAGAGGGTTAAAACCAAGGATGTGCTGGTGGCATTTTGTGCTTTCTTGAAGCTGAGAGCTGTGTCCAGTATTGCAGAGCGTGTTGTTGCCTTTGAGAAGAGCTGGGTGTCCTGACAGACCAGAGTTACAGAAGAGGTGACACTCAACTAGACAAAATTCAAACCTCTGTCCCTGCAAACTAAGAGAAACTTCTGCTAATAAACTGCGAATTTGTTATGTGTGTGGGTTTATATATAAGTTATGGGAGGCTCACATACAGATAACATTCTAAACTAAGAAAAAAAAGAAGGAAACTTGCCCTAAAAGGCATTAGGGGAAATACTTTCAAGAGACTTATTATACACAGAGAATCTCAACAGAATATGCTAAAGAGACTTCTTGGTGGGATGTTCACTTCTGGCCATGGACATTCAGAGCTGAGCTGTAGACAAGGTTTGCTAAAGATAATTGAGTAAAGGGGTATCTGATGCAAAAAGTGCTAAAAGAAATTGTCCTACTTAGTGTGAAACATTGAAAGCTTTGGAGAGGACAATCCATAAGAGAGAGTAAAAAAACCCCTAAACAGCTCTACTAAAGGCATGAAAATGGGGATCAAGTGAATACAGTGAATATATTTTTCCTGGAAAATCAGAATGAATTCCTAACCCCATGAGGTGCTGAACTCTGAGAAATCATTAAAAACTTTTATGACTTTAAGATGGAGCTGGCAGTTTCTGAAATGGTTTATACAATGCTGCTACCAGCAAAGGGTTGGATAAAAGACTGTTTGTCAGATGGAAAATACAAACATAAGAAAAGATTGAAAGAGAAATTGTTTTTGTATCTATGAAAGCTGCCAAATCATCAAAAAATAATGAACACAATTAATTCCTAGTTTTTTTTCCCTTAAGTCTGAGGCATTTATGAAGACTATGTCAACAGTTGTGGCTAATTTACTTGAAAAGTGTGTCTAAACTGTGTGACACAAGGAAAGAATGATGGATAATATTTCCTTTATCCAAAAATAAAAACCAAAATAATCTGCAATACTGCCGGCCATCATTGCCAGCAATAAATCTCTACTTGTACTTAATTATGTGCTGACATTAAATGGCATTTTGTACACACTCTGCCAGCATAAGATTGCTCTTCATTTGGCTTCTCTCTCTGACAGAGTGCTCTCACCATGAGTGTGAATGAGTTTTATGTGTCAATTGCAGCATTGTTTGTTAGCTTCTCCTCCTCAGAGAAAAAAACCTGATGGGATAAATTTGAGTACTGAATGTGAACCTCATCTCATGTAAAAAATGCAAATCCTCACAATTTCAGGTGAAAAACAGAATTAATGATGGGAGTATCGACATGTCTCCAGAAGGAGTATTCTTCAGGGCAATTGAAATGTTTCTCTGCAGATTTATTATTTACTTAAACAAGATTTCCCCATTATTTGTATTTTCCAAAAAGGGCTAATCTGTCCATAACATATTACATCTTCTAAACACTTTGTATAGCATTAACAAGTGGGACACTCCCTGCTCGTATTCTTCCCTTTCTAATGATGGTTAGTGCACATTTTGTGCTCATAATGTCTAGGCCTCTTTAAAGCCAGAAAAAGAAAGTTTTTTCCCTTCTCTGACTCCTGTGATATGATTTGGTCATAGCTCTTCCTTCTCCACAAGGTTTAACATGGATTTCTCCCTTTTGAATTGATAAAACACTGCTGGTTATACAATCAAACTGCAAATATCGAGCCATGCCAGCTAATGGGTGAACTTCAAACTGAAAAAGGAAGACATTCAGAGAAATGTGCATTTCAAAATGTAGATTATACCTGGATATTCTCTTTATATTCTTTGTTCAAAACTTCAGCTTTTACATTTTTGTTCATTCCTTCATCCAGGATCATAAACACACACAGATTCTGTCTGCATGCAGCAGGTAGAGATACATATGCTTGTATTTTCATTAATACCTCATCTCCTTTTGGGACTGTTCTCTTGTGTCTGCTGTTCCTTTCCCCTTGTCATGTGCGTTCTGCTATGCACTTTCCCCTTCATCTAAAGACTTCTGTAACCTCCTCTACTGCTGCTCTCAATCTCTCCCGTTCCCTCTTTAGTCCAGCCATCCTGGCTCTGATCTTTCTTCAAGGCAAAATTTCTTTTCCCTCAATCAAAATCACACTTTACCTGGCTCTCCTTTTGCAAATTTGTGTTTTTGCATCATGTACTGTTTGCCAGTGCTATCTGCAGGACTTTGGCTGTCTTCTGCTCCCTCTTCAAACATGCTACCTCACAAGCAGTTGGGACTAAGAAGCTGCTATTCTTTCTGTCCTGAGTTCCTATATTTTCTTCCTTCCCTTTTCTTCTATTTTTTCTTCTTCACTCTTCCTTGAGATGTTCCCTGCACTCTCTTCTGTGGTTTCACTCAGACAAAAAAAGAAAAAAAAATAGAAAAAAGAGTCACACAAGATGCATGTTATTGACTGCAAAGATGTCATTATTGACAAAATTAATTGCACTTTCAATGTCTTGCCCAACTTCATAAGTCTAAAAGGCAGCTGTCTTTTCTAAGGTGTGATAAATCCACCCTGGTTGTGAAAAAGTTATAGTAGTAAGAGAAAAATTTTTCACAGCATTGTGTTTCATCCTCTGTTGTACAGGATTGCTATAATTCGAGTCATAAGGATTATGTTATTTAAAAGTCTATGAATCAATTTATCCCAGAAACTCTAGAAAAAACCTCTATGATCTCCAGCAGCTCTTGGTAAAACTCAGGAGATGTAATTGTTTAATGGGCTGTCCAAATTGTAAAACAAGCTCTGTGAGCACAGATGACCATCACAACCTTCACCAGGCTATGTTCCAAGCACAAAGTTCCCTGACTATGCCTTTCTTGTATATAAAAGGGGAAACATGCATTTGGGAAATGAGCAAGACATTTTAAACTTTTTAATTAATTATAGAATCAATTATAAAATTAAGTCACTCCCTTTTGCATTCTTCTTTGCTTTAGCTCAGTGATATAAGCTTCTTTCCTAATCTTTTTGTCCATAATCTGCCTCCTACTCTTCAAAACTTTCTGTTGGAAGAGGAGTTTCCATGCAAAATTATTTTAAATTCAGACACTCCATTCTCTTCCCTTGTGCTGCAAGTTAGGCTTTGGCTCATGTCTCAGATAAATTTTTACTTATTTTTATCTCCCAAATGGTTTTGCAGTAATTTTTCTATGTCAAGAAAGATTATTTTACCTCTGCCCATTTTTTATTTTTTTTTGCAGACTGCAGAAAGGCTAAGATTGGTGTGGATGCAGGATGCCTGGGTGTGCTGCCCCTCAGCTCAGAGGGCCTCCCAGAAGTGTTAATGGCATCCAGATTAGTAGCTCATCAAGACCCCATCACATCCACCTGCAGGTTCATGATGTGCTCGGAAAATCCAGCTTGTAGAGAGGAGATCAGAGCTATGCAGCTCTGGGATGTTATGTTTAACTATTGTTTCCTTTGCTTTCTAGACCTGATGAGATAGTTCTGGGAGCAGTTCCAAAACGAAGGCTTTGTTGGGGTTCAGTAAGAAAAGCTCTGTGTTTCACAATGTGGTTTTGTTCCCTTATAAAAACTTAAGAAACTCAGAGTAACAACCTCAAATCATGCTGCACACAGAATGATTTTCAGAGCTCCCTCTGGGAAGATCTCTGCATCATTTTGCTGTGGCAACCAGATAACAGTGAGGAGCCCATGCAGTGAGTGTTTCTGGAACTGTTGACACAGCTCACAACAATACATCTGCCTGCTCACTCGTGAAAGTTGCATAAAGCCAGGAAAACCTTCAAGCAACACAGTGTGATTAGTCTTCGCTGTAAAATACCCAGGTGAGGAACTTATTAGTAGTGAATACACAGTAAAAACCTGCCTTTAAAAAAAAATGTAGCTTTTGCAAAATCTTGTTTTGACACAGGCCTCTCAGGATAGTTAGTAAAGCTTACAAAGAAAGGGTTGGAAGGCAAATTTAAATGAGACTCAGGTGGGTGCCTTTTCCATGCTTACAGGTTAAAATGAGACCGGGCTGACATTCAGCTATCCAGAAATACAAGTGGTCCTGCTGGCTCTCCTTCACTGGGAACAGGTGAGCTCACCTGCAGCTGGCAAGACCCAGGTGTCCATGAGAGGAAAACACAGGGCAGTTGTATAAAGAGCTTGGCCGACACTACTGAGAGGAAAAGGGTGAATAAGCAACCCTGGAGCATCTTCTGTACTCCTTGGAGAAGATTTAATTAATGCCACCGATTACAGCATTTCCAGGCAGCGCTGAGCCTGAAATCAGTATAGCCTTTACTTTATCTCACCACCAGTGGTGGTCTCAAATGCCTCTTGTGTGAGATAACCAAAGGCTCTTGGAAGGCAGATGGTGGGAGGTCGTGCAGTAAAATATGAGTAAAACAGGTTGAAAACTGCCTACAAATAGCCCAGAGACAGCAGCGACTGTATTCAGTATTCTGAATCTAACGCATGTCTAATCGTCACTTAGAGGAAATCATGCTGCTTCTCTTTTTGGTGGATCTCATAATATTTTCTGTGCCAATATGTTGGGTTTGCATGGTTGTTTTGGCAGTGGTGGGGGCGGGCATGGAGGAGGTTTCTGTGAGAAGCTGCTGGAAGCTTCCTCCATATCCTGCAGAGCCAATCCCTGATGGCTCCAAAGGTGGACATGGTGCTGGCCAAGGCTGGGACAATTAGAAATGGTGGTAATGCCTCTGTGATTGACATCAAGGCAAATTACTTGTCTATCTTCAATACTGACAAAAACACAACAGAAGAAATTATTTTAATGGGACTCCTTTGGGAGCTCTAGTTTGGCTGTGACACTGAGATATTCAAACTTTTTTTTTTGTTCTTGCATATTTTCTTGCCGAGTCCTACAGACATTTGTCCTGACTGGCACTCTTCTCTGGAAAACAACCAGGAATGACTGGGCCACCACCTGGGCAGAGCTGGGGCACACTGGCAGCATCTGGGGAAGGCTATTTCCTGCACTGTATGATCAGCCTGGCATTGGATGACTGATGCCGAATTATTTTAATTGGAAAAGGAAAAGGTAATTTTTCATATCAGTATCAACCATCAAGAGGGTGAACTCTCTGCTTGTCATTTTGTGCTGAGTGAGCCAATAAAAACATCATCGGCTTTCTGTTGCCCTCGTGGTGCCCTTCTCTTCAGCGAACAGCAGGGCAATGTCCAAACACAAGTCAGTGGTGTGAGGAAATAGGAAAGCTGATTTGAGTGTAGTGCTCTGTGATTTTTTTTCTGGAGAGTTTCAATCCCTGGAAAGATTAAAAATGATTGTATCTCTACTACAGGACTGCAGAAGGGTTTAAGGGAATTACAAAACAATTTCTTAAAGTAGTCCTTTCTACAAAAGGTTTAACAAGTCTGTGATATTTCTATAATTTCATTCTTATCACATGGTGAAATACTTTTCTATTAGAGTGGAAATAAGATCTTCTTGTTACCATTTTAGTACTAACTCTCAGCTGGGCTGTCAGTTCAAACAGCAGGGCAAACAAAAGAACCGTGCTGCCTCTGGGAGGTCCCTCATCTGAGAGATATCTGAGGGATTATGAATCAAGTGAGCAGATTTGCAGAACAAATCAAATTATTTCTCTCAGGAAAATTTCTGTCATGTTCATTAAAGTCCCTTTCATACAGTGGAGGATCAGGTAGGATTGTAAGAATTGTGCATTCTCTCAGTTTTGGCATATCTTTTTAACATTAATTTCAATTCATGTTAGAAGAACTTTTCTTTGCACAACTGATCTCAAATATCAACAAAGTCTCTCCTGCTAGCAGCTCTGTGCTGCCATAAATCACATGATTATTGCACTTTGGGGATGTTTGAAGCTCAGTGCCCATGAAGACCCATTTATATATGAAAAAAGTCCACCGTTTTAGCAGGCAATCTGACAGATGGATTCTGTCTCCATAGGTATCAAGTAACCACTCCATCACTTAATCATTTATTATAACAATAATCACCATGAAAATTTCCCAAAGGGAGGCTTCAATTTTTCACTTCTGAAGCCACACCAGAGGAATTGAATCTGATCTTAGTATTCATGTCTTCTCATGAACTGTTCTCTGTACCTGTGCTCACAGATAGGCATGAATGAAAATTAAATGAATGAGTACTTACAGAAAAACAGATTGTAGTAACGTACTGGAGGAGGGAAGGAAATTAAACTGGAGAAACTCTCAGAGACTTCTGGTGTCCTGAGAAAGCATTGTGGGATCCATCACTGAATGTGTTTCCATTGTGGCTAGGTCATTTATCTGAAGAGATATGAGATGTGAAGACATAACACAGAAACTGTTTTCTTAGTTTTAATATTTCATATCTGTGAGCTTCTACTGCTGTCCAGACGTGCATTGTCATGCTGACCAACAAAGACAACCTGGACTGAGCTGCAACCCGCAGGTCACAAGCTAATGTGGTGCCGTTTGCTAGTCCAGGTATGATTTTACAATGAGGTGAAGCCTGTGTGTGTTGTGAGAGTCCGGCATGGAATGGAGAGTGCCTGGGGATCCACGGGATTGGGCCCAGAATTGTGACGTGACACCTCTGGATGGTCCTGTGCCTCTCCACAGCTGTTGCCTTTGGGACTTCTGGTCCGTGTGAGCATAGGGAATGCTCAGCCACTGTCTGCAGATGGGGGAGGGCTCCTCCCTCCCTGCTTCCATGGGTCAATGAAGTCACTTGCAGTGTCCGCAAGTCCTGCGGGAAGTGGTCTTGCCCCTGGGAAATTTCTCATGTGGAAGGTTAGCAGTCAGACCCTTAAATAATTGTTTGGGTTTTTTTTGCCAATTCTTTCATAATACCTGGATAGTAATTTATTCTTTTTAGTATATATGATGTGTCAAGGCCACCCTGCTATCATAGCATGGGTTCAATGTCCCTTATTGCAGAGAAAGAGAAGTGTTCTGAATTTGATCCTTTTGCTTCGGCAACTGATGTCTTCTACGACTAACTGCCTTTTTGGAATTTGATTTTTGGAAGCTTGTTTGTGTAAGCAGATGAAGGTGCAGAGTCTCATCCTCCTGACGCATTTGTTCTCACCTGGATGGTGGCTGTGGGAGAGATCCAGTGCTAGTTCCTGGTACTGTCCAGTGTGTCACAGCCCTCAGAGGCTCACATGCTGTCAGTTCTCACTGGAACCAGATTTGTGCCCAGTCATTTAAATCATAAAATACTTGGCTTCAGCAGGAGCACATTTCAACAATTTGTTTCGGAACAGATTACAGGAATATTTTTCTCCCTTTCCCTTGCTTCCCTTGTGTATCATCTGATTCATAAGACATCATCAAAACCCCCTACCTTACCTGCACATGGAGAGCTCGTTTCCTGAGAATTTAAAAGCCACTAAAGAGCAGTCACACACTGTTATTTTATTTTTATGTTTTGTGCAGTAGAGATTGAAATGCTTGGCTTTCCCCCCAGAAGTTTATTATTCCATTGTAAAAATAAAGTTGAGTGAACAGAGCTATTAGCTGAAAATGAGGGGCAAAGATTTCAACAATGAAATCAGAAAATTGCTTAACTGAAGGGAGATAGAGCCAGCTCTCCCTGGAAGCCAGCTGGAAGCCAGTTCTGCTCTGTAATGGAGTGGTGGGTCTCTGACAGGATCCTGGTGCCTCCTGCCTGTGACCTCCTCCAAGAGGTTTGCCTTCTGCAGGGCTGTGTATGGTGCTGTGTGCCTGATGGCTTTGGGCCATATGAAGCTGTTGCTGTGTAGCTCGTGGGAGCAGGAGGGTTGGCCCTTCTCAGTCTCTGGGCTGCCAACTCCCTCCTCTCTGTGCAATGTGAAAGATGTTTCCAAGCTTTAGTCAAACCAAGACAATCTCAGTGGATGCAACTTAATGTGGTGAAAAAAGCATCAGTTTTCACCATGTTCTTATCTTTAAAACTTTTCTATTCTGGGATTATGGAAACTAGTAATTTTGACTAAAATGCATAGTATCACATTACTGAAAATCCTTTTTTTGCTCTGCCTGAAAGAAGTCCTGCAGAGAGAATGGAACAGAGGGAAAACAGGGTCTACCTGTTTCCAGCTGGAGAAATGGACTGTTGGAAGGGTGAAAAACATGATGGACCACCAGGCTCACAGGGTGTTAATCAATGTCTCAAAGTCCATTTGGTTAATAAGATGTGAAGCACAGACATGATTAATAAGACATGAAACACTTCACACAAGCATCCTGGGGATTCACACTGACTGTGGCAATGGTCATATTTTCTGAGCCTTGCATGAGGAAATGGAGTGCAGTTTTAGAAAGTATGGAGATAGTACTAAATTAGAAGAAGGGATTGATTTGCTAGATGGAAAAGATTCAAAAAGAGTGCAAATGATTGTGAGGTTTGGCTTGACAACGTTCAACAGAGGAGTGGAAAGCTCTGCACATGGAACAGGACAATCCCATGCACCAGTAGACCTGACTGTTTGAAAAACCACCCTGCGAGAAAGCACTGAGGGCTGTGATGGACAGCACATGGAATAAAGCAGCCAAAATTACACAGGAAACAAGGCAAGCTGCTTTGGGCTCCATCAGAGGCTGTGTGGCCAGCAGATCAAGGGCAATCCTTGTTCCCATTTGTTCGGCGCTGGACACTGAGCTTTGGGCTCCCCAGCTCACGAGGGATTTGGATGAACTGCAGAGGCTCCAGAGCAGAGCTCCCAAGGTGAGCTCAGGACCTCTGAGCTGTGTTTGTTTGCTCTCATGCAGTGGTGGCTTCAGGGCCATCAGCCATCAGCCCACAGCTGCTCCAGGAGGAGTTGCAGGGGTGACAGAGCCAAACTGCTCTCTGCCACAGCATGAAGAACAGTGAGCAATGCAAGCACCTCCTTTGGGGGAGTTCACATTGGTTATGAGCAAAAAACTGGTTCATCAGGGAAGCAGTACGGCAGTGCAGCAAGGACCCAGGGAGCACCACCCTTGGAAGTCTTGAAGCTGTAGCACACCTGACCTAGCAGTAGCAGTGGCTGTGCTTTGACAGGAAATTTGGGTTAGGGACCTGCTCAGGAGCTGGGTTTTGATCTTGCACTTACTGAAGCC
This sequence comes from Acanthornis magna, assembly GCA_036785705.1. NCBI lineage: Eukaryota > Metazoa > Chordata > Aves > Passeriformes > Acanthizidae > Acanthornis > Acanthornis magna. The sequence continues at coordinate 3,754,090 of JAWUZG010000119.1, read as the reverse complement.
AGTAGTAAGGCCTTGCCATCTGAGGGACTGGAGGCTTTTCCAGCTTCACCTTTTAGCCCAACAGAACTTTTTGCTGCTCCTTTTGCTTATATATAAAATTACCCTAAAATTATTTTATTGTGGTTGGACAGAATGATATACCTGTTTTAAACTTTGCAAGTCATGGCAACAGATTGTCAGGCTGGGAGACTAAGGTGTACTGAAGTGCTAATGGCTTTTGAAGCAGGGAGAAGAGTCAGAGTAAGGGGGGGGGGAGGCAATGAGGTGAAGGGGGTGAGACCTGGCCAGGGGAAGGGATTAAGAAGTATATAAATGAGGCATAACTATAAACAGGTGGGGTGTACGTGAGACACAAATAGGAAAACCATTACTCTGAAATAATCATGTGAGAAAATGGAAGGGTTTAAGGTGTGTAAAAGGCTTTCCAGCCTCAAACTAGTATTTATGGCAATTGGGAAGAAGGACTTTTGTTCTATTGTATATCAGATTTTAGTAATTATAGATGTTCCTCCAAATTTGCTAGACCTATTCTTATGTAATGGCATGTTGCAGAGTTTCACAGGGATCTTGTGAAATACACTGTATTATCAGATTATGCACATTGCAAGTCAATGTTTAATGTTGGCTCGAGGAACTTAACCTAGAAATTTGCTCGTGGTTATTGATGACAACCCTCGTTGAGGTTTCTGAGTGCTGTGGCTGTCCTCTGGAAGAGCAGACGTACTCTGGGAGCTTTGCAAGGCTGTCAGATGGGAAGAGACAGAAGGGCTGAGGCTGCCTGGGAAAGGCACCAGCCCAGTGCTGTGTCCGTCGCTGGGGCTGTGCTGAGAACTGGCGCGGGCTGCGGCTGTGGCTATTGTGTGCCATGAATGGCTGCTTCATGCTAACCAGTCTGCAATGGCTATTTTTAATCCCAAATTCTAACATGTGGGTTTTAGAACAGCGCTTGTCTTAAATGTGAAAGAAACCACAGAGCAAGGGACTAAAGGGCTGTTTTGAGAAAAGTCTGGAAGGGAAGCCACGCAGACTGGAAAGCTGCCCTGATAAAACCCAGCTTTAAAGAAAAAAATAAAAAAGAGGGACATCTCCGAAGAAAAGGGAATAATCCTTTTTAAGGCTGCCAGCCAGAGTCATGGATTCAAGGCTGGGTCAGATGCTGGGGTTGACTCTAATTATGTATAATGATGTTACATTTTAATTATAAACTTGTTAACCCAGGAGTGCCTTGACCTAGATGAATAAGGAATATAGCTCAAAGAGTAGTTAATATGAAGTTAGGGATAGCCAACCTGCACCATGTCCTTTCAGAGCTGAAGGAGAAACCTGTAACCTGTGCACAACTTGTGAGCAAGAGGCATTCTGGAGTAGGTGTGTAAATGACTGTGATCCTGTAAAGCCACATTTTGGAAGGGGATCCCTTACTCCGTCCTGCTGGCTGAGAACCTCTTCTGAAGCAGCCTGCAGGCACCTCCCCCTCATTACAGTTTGTTAAAAATTAATGACTTCTTCACAGCCTTGCAGAAGTCTTTGTGAAATTCCAGCCCTGACTTAAAGTGCCTGGTTTGCAGCAAGATGAAGCTGAACACAAAAGTGTGTTGGTAGCATCCAGTACTGCTCAATTACAAATTTAGCAGCTCCTCTTCAAATTGAAGGACATAAGTCTCAAAGCTGTGGGGTTTTTTCTCAGACATTTATCTACCTCATTCCTTTTACAAATATTGCTCAAAAAAGAGATTTTTAAAAATGCATAAGTTGTCTGAAAATTTATATTTGCCAATGCAAGAAGCTTAGCTGCGGCATATCTGGAACATATGTGTTAGTCAGGGACATTTTGGACTGCTGCACAACTTTCTTATTTACAGTAAGGGAAGCTTTGGCCCCAAGCGCTTATAACAACTTTAACAAAGGGTATAAATAACAATTACTTGGATAACTCAGTCAGACCTGACTGTACTTGTGAGTCTTTAATGTTTTTTTCTAATTCTGTGGGATTTTCTGTGACATGACATCCCAAAAGAAGGTAAAAATGTCCTATGCTTAATAATGTGTAAACATTACTGATTGGAAGAGAATTTTGTCATTAAGATAAACACTTTTCCTCTTTGTTACAGGCCTGGGGTAATCTTTACCTCCCACAGGTTTGGATCTGATTTTTTCCCTAAGACCCCTTGGTGATGTTAGTACAGTGTTTTGAAGCCCAGAGCTAAGATATTACTGCATTTTACATTAGGAGGAAAAGAAGGAATCAATCTTTTTTTCTTTTTTTTTTCTTGCTCCAAAGAGCACAGTGGCAAATGAGACTGCTTCAAGGAGAGCTGCTACAAAAGAAAGATCTGTCCTCCTTGCCAAATGGAAAGGTCTCTTGAAGAAAAACTGAAGGAAGAATGATTGAAAGTGTGTGTAAGCCACAGAGCTCCTTCCATTGCCTTCACTGGGTTTTGATTTAGGCTCACAGTGTGTCCATTACCTTTTATTACCCTTTCTGGACACATAAAACGTTACTTTTATTGTTTAAGAGAAAGAAATCATGAATGACTTTAGCATTCACTGGAGTGAGTCATTGGCTTGAGCCAAGTGTAGAGTGACTTGGGGGTTCCAAGCAAATCCCCACAGCCCTGTGCTCCACTCCCCTTTGTGAAGGCCCTGAGCAGGTGCTGTGCCAGCCCTGGGTCACCAGCAGGGACCTGCAGCATGGGCAGAATTGCTCCTTGCTGTGCGTTCACACTGGGGTATGATGTGGGTGAGACAACACTTTCCTGAAAATCATTTCTGTTGGTGGCACACAAAGCCTTTTCTCTGGTGGCTTCTGCAATCGTGAATGATCTCACAGCAAACACGTAGAACCCAGGAGTGAAATGCTATCCCAGATGAGTAGTTGATGCTGGATGAGGTTGTGAACATGGGATTTTCCCTTGAACTGGATTTTCCGGAGTTAGAAAACTGAACCCAGAGCCAGAGCCTGTGTATAAAGGTCTTGCCACGTGCATTGCCAGCAGGCACTCTTGGCCCTCACCACCTCATCTGCTGACTCTTACATGGCCATGCTCCTTGGTAGAGGTTTGCTGGGCACAGCAAAACTGATGTGGCTGACCTGAAAGAGTCATTCCAAGTTGTTCCTTGCCCCAGGAGGTGAGGAGAGGAGCAGGGGTCAATCCTCCCAAATGCCGACTTTCCCATGCCAGTGCACATACTTGATGTGCTGTGCCTCAGGATAGAGTGACAGTATGGGGAGATCTGAGGGCTGTGGGATTTCTGCCTGGCACAAAAAGCTGTTGATTGCACTTCACCTTCCATGGAAGGCAGAGCCAGATCTTAAGTTACCACAGTGCTCCAGGGTTTAGCACATTTTCCCGTTGCCCCAGTAAAGGAATGCCACAGTCAGAGTTCGATGGAAAGCCAACGCATACCTTGTAAAAAGCCGCATTCAGCTCTGTTCATGAAACACCATAAAATTGCCTCTGGTGACAGCTGGGACAGGAATGACCTCAAACTAAATACTGTACCAAAAAACCTTCCAGATCACTTCAGGTGGGCTGTGTCTTTGGGTGTGACCATCACCAAAAGCAGAAGTGCTGAATATCCTGATGAAGAAAAGCTCAAGAGAAATGGAGGTTAGTGGACAAATCTGCTGCTGGATGCACAGGCCCTAATGTGTCAAAACTGTCATAGGGATTTATGGGGCAAAGTAGAATCATTGCTGTTACTGAGTCCCTCTTTCTTCAAATGGTCGAGTTTTCTTTAAGTTGACAGCACTTTCTCATAAAGCTTTGCATCTACACAACTTGGTGTTCTGGGGATATTCAGTGGTTTAGAGGTGCTCAACCATCTTTTTACTTGGGACCCATTCTTATTCATTTTATTTTTGGTCAAGAATTTTAGATCGTCTCAGAAAATTGTTAGTGGCTAATTCTGGCCAGTGGAGAAATCCTGAGGTAATTTTTTGGAAATAAGCATTCTCTTTGAGAAGGAGAGAGAGGTAAAGGAAAGTCACTGTGCAGTGTGCATAGCTGATTCTGCGTGTGTCAGCACTGTAGTTCACTCTCCCTGTCACTGCTGCCTGCATTTGTCACGTCCCATCCTGTGCCATGTTTGGCTACAAGTTTCTCACGGTAGTTTTTCAGTCAGTGTCCACACTGTGCTCTAACAAAACCACTCTCTTAAAGTCTCAAACTCCTGCTCTTATGTAAAGAAATAATAACTAGACAAGAAGTTGTTCACAATATGATTATGGCCGGTAGCCAGTGCACAACAACACACTCTAAAAACACAAAATTAATTTTTGTAATGGTAGAAGTACATCACAACATGGTATGCATCCCCCACATTGCTGTGGGGGCTGTTGTCCCCACTCTGATCAGCAGCCCCTGTTGTGGTTTCTGCGATGTGTGATGGCATCTTGGCTCCATCCCCTTCATGATTACACCCACTCCTGCACGTGCCCAAGAGGCTGTTGGGTTGGAGTGCAGTGAACCAGGGTTTTGTGGCAGCCTCAGGCTTTGATCCATCCTGCAGAGTCTCACTGTCAGCCCAGCTTTGCTTGTATTGGGCAGGTTGGCTAAGCTCTTGCAGAGTGATTTGTGATCATGGGAGAAACCTGCAGTGTCGCAAGACGACGCCAACTCCTGATAGATACTCATACACATAAGGTCCCCAAAATAAGTGCCTCTTACCTATCACCCTCACACAAATATGTTTTTGCATTGACATTTACGATTGCAGTCCTGAAGTTCTGCCAGACCACTGTTGGACAATGAACATATGATTCCAAAGCTTCATTGTTGCAACAGTGGAAGTAAATCAAACATTGTCATCTTGCTTTGTTTGTCTGGTGGACAGTGTCTGCGAGCATTACCGTGGTGTCTCTAACAACTGCGTTTTTGACTTAAGGAATGATTTTTGTTTTACTCTTTCACTCTAGTTTTTACAGTTATTCAAGTATTTTTTGAGTTTTTCTAAAGAGTTAGCTGAGTTATATATTTGTTTTGGGTGTTGTTCTTTTTTCTTTTTCCTTCCTGTTTTAGAGTTTTAGATTCTTATCATATTTACAAGTGTCTCAGTGAGCCTGCATGTGTTCAGTTGACAACACACGGGGCTGTGCTGACCCATTGATGTGCTTTTTGAACATACAGGTCCAGGCTTTGTCGGGCTTCTTTTCAAAACTTTCAGCATTTTCATCCCAAGTCTGTTCACCATCTGGGGCCGGTGCTTGTAGCGTGGAGGAGACAGAGCACGGTGGAAGGCGGCATGGCTTTACATGTGGATAGAGCTGTGAAATAATGAACACACGGATTATGCAAACGCAGACAAAGGCCCTTTAATAGTCCCGTCATACTTCATTTGGACAAACTCAACTGGAGCTAGTCCTGGTCCTGGCTCTGAATGAACATATGAGGGGCTTGCAGGTAGCTTTGCCTCGAGTCCTCTGCGAGGGGCAGTCTGTAATTGCCCAGCTCTTGAGAGCAGGATTTTGCATGGTGTGATCAAAGCAGTCTCCTAATCATGCAGTTCTCCAACACTTTGACTGAAAATAACAAACCTATTCAACCTGTGAGGAGTGAATGCGTGAGAGATTTTCACCTGCTTATGCAGGCTTGGAAAAAAGCACTTGGTTGTATGCATTATGGTTCAAAGCTGGCTTAAAGTTTTGTCCTTTATTCAGGCGGTAGAGGTGCCTCATCCTGCCTTTTGATGGCTTTTGTGTTCAGCTCTTCCCATTATTTCACTAAGACATATGAGCTTGGTTGCCCTGCTTTTATCTGTGCTAAATATAAATGGAAAAACAAACTGAACACAGCAAGGTAAATAAAGAACAGGAAGTGTAAGACAGACCTCTTGAGACCTTTGGTATTCCCACATGTTTTATGTTATAAACCAGCAGGCGAGCACTGGTCTGCCACACAGGTGGAAATGTGTGTGTGGAGGCCACTGAACGCAGAATATTTACCCTGTATCAAATGACAGGAAAGGGTCAGTGAAATAGCATTGTACTGAACTGCTGTGAAAGGTTGTGAGGTTTCCAATACTCCCCAAATTTCTCTAGGGTGGGCCAGTGTTTGCATAGTTGCTTGCAGTATAAAAACATAGAGTCAGTGACTCAGTCTCCTAAGATGTTCTTTACATTGCTGGTAATTAGAGGTGCTGCTGAAATCTTGTGAGCTTTTATTGCTAGGCAAGAAATTTGGGTAAAACTCTGGAGCCAATTATTAAAACTAATACTATTTTATGATGAATAATTCTCTTTCAACTGCAAGGACAGGCAGTATCTGATATTAGACCAACTGATGCAACTGGACAAGGCAAACAGAGCACTCTTCATTTTGTGGACAGGACCATCAAATCATGTCAGTAGCTGGCTGTTAAATTTTTAAGGGCTGTCTGCTAAAGCCAGACACAGCCCATAGAAAATTGGTTACTCTGCAGGGAGCAAAGGAAGGTTGTCAAGGGCTGAATAAAGATACAGGTGTTGAAAAGATGCAAACTAAGAGGCAGTGGGGGGGTATTTCATGGTAGCACTGGAAGTTTTAGCCATTTCCCAGAGTATGACCTGCTGTCAGTGAGATGTGAATGCCTTCAGCATTTGGCAGGTGTGGGCCTTAAGTGAAGATTTCTTTCTTTTCACACTGGCAAGTTTTGATGATGACTTTATGTTGGAGTATTTTTATAAGCATGCCTTTTCTAGAGGAGGTCTGGAAGAGGGACAGCGTGCTGGGGTAGAGGTAGCAATATTCCTGTTTCCTTAAAAAGAGGGCTAAGACGTAAAATATTTCACAGGCTTTATCAGGTGTCTCAGGCTGTTCCTGTGAATTAATGGAGGATATTTAGTTTCCACGAGTTAGAATCCATAAATACAAAGCTATGGCTTTGTCAAATCCAAAATCTTACATGACATTTGCAAGTTTCCTCGTGCTAACTAGCTGCATTGAAGGGGTGTGACTAAAGTCTGCAAGTTAAGAGCAAGCCCACGGTCATTCATTTTCTGACTGTGGGAGATGTCCACCCCACCTCTGTGGGTGCCTGTCTATCTGTGTGTTTGCTTGGAGACCCTTCTGGCTGCCACTGAGTATATAGTCAACTTGAAAAGACAAAGGAAGGGATGATTCTTCATCCATGTGAAGATGTGGAATGGATACATAAGGTGATATTCACCTCACCTGTTTGTAGATACTCACAAGTGCCACATAATCATAGAAACACAAAATAATTTGGGTTGGAAGGGACCTTTGAAGGTCATCTAATCCAACTTTCCTCCAACAAGCAGGGGCATCTTTAGCCAGATAAGATTGCTCAGAGTCCTACGCAGCCTGACCCTGGATATTTACAGGGATGAGGCATTCACCACCTTCTTGGACAACCTGTTTCAATGTTTTACGACCTTCATTTTGAAAAAAACCCCTTCTTACTTACATCTAATCTAAATTGACCACTTTTTAGTTTAAAATCATTACCTCTTGTCCTATTGCAACAGGCCCTGCTAAAAAGTCTGTCCCTGTGTTACTTACAAACCCTGCAATAAGGTCTTTTGGGAGCCTCCTCTTCTCCAGGCTGAACCACCCCAACTCAGCCTTTCCTCATAAGGAGAGATGCTCCATCTCTTCAATCGTCCTCAGCCATGACCTGGCTGTGCGTGTTCCCCAGCAGTCAGTGGAGAGAAGAGGCTTTGTGCATCACCATGGGCATCACCATCAGCTTTGAGCCTACCAGGAGCATATGTGACTCTCACACAAGAGCAGACAAATGCCACCCTCAGTGACTTGTCCAGCCTAATGCAGATGTGGGAGAGCTGAGAACTGAGCTGAGCCCCTTGAGGAACAAAGCCAGAGTCTCCAGAAGTTGTCCTTTGTTGTGCTAGCCATCCTTTCTGTCCATTGGTTGCAGCAGAAAGTGCCAGCAACAGCTTCCTGTGAACCTTAGCAAGCTCTGCTATAGCTCTGAACTCCTCCAATGTAGCAGGAAGTCTATGGCTTCAGAGTTCAGTCTCCCCTTCTTGGGAGAAGGGAAAGGACCCATCCCTACACAGACAGCCAATTGTTAGACTAGTAGATAACAATTTAACATATCAGATATCTTGGTATTGGCATAAAATTGCTTCACATCAGTCAACTGAAACTGGACACGCCACTTTACATCTGGCTTGTTCCCCAGACCAGTGGTGGGAAGACGGAGTGTTCCAGGAAATGTCCATAAGGATTAGCTCTTTTGTTTGTCATTGCTCATCTTTCTCTGTGGTGCATTTTTTTCCCGGTTCTCTCAGGAACTGTGTGTGGTACAGATAATTCACATAACGTTAACTATAGGTTGCTGGGATCATAGCTGGATGAAATATTGTTAGGGAAATGACTACATATTGTGGGTAGCTGTCAATGCTCCTGTTATGGTGTTGCTGAGGGGTTCACACAGAGCACTAAGTTGTGCATCGCAGATTATTTTCCACAAATGGATTATCTGCACAGAGCATCTATTGCCTTGTACTTACAGTGACTGGAAAATGATGGAATTACGCCAATTTTCTGTGAAATTCAGGGAAAGGCCTGAATATTTTGAATGATTGTTCTCTCCTTTTCATAGCTTTGAGGGTCCTGCTTGTCTTTCTTTTATGGGAAAATTTCTGTAGTTTACTGCAAAGTTTTTTCTTTGACACTTATGTCAAGGATGTGAACCTGAGCAGACAAGGCAAGCTCATTCTTTGTATTCTGGAGTGTCAGAGGGCTGTTCTCTGTTTCATTCTGCATGCAGACAAGCAGGGGTCCTTGGGCTAGAGAGTGGCTTTGCACCCAGGCAGGGCTGGCACAGAGGCAGAAGCCTGGCAGGGGTGCTGCTCTGTGTGTGAGTTCCCCAGCTGCCCCCATATCCAGCTGCATTCACGCTCCTGCCGGGACTGTGCAGGGACACGGTGCCAGAAGGTGGCACTCCAGGTCCTCTAACATTTATTCAGGGCTGTGTTGATCCCCTGGACACACCCCAAGGGTGCGAGCGCTGCTGGTTGTGTTGGTGGCCACACACCAGGGCGGTCTGAGAGCTGCTGATCTGCACAGGCGTGGAGTGCTGCCCTTGTTTGTTCCCTGCGCTGGGAAGCAAAGGTTCATCCCAGAGCCCGGGAGTGCATTTGTGTGCCTCTCCCAAGCTGGGGTTTGAGCTCTCAGAGGGACCACCCTTTCTGCCTGCTCACCTGCCCCCCAGGAGAGCTTTGCCCAGTGCCTTTAGCATTGTGCAAGCAATGCCCGGCCAGGGTTGGTGGCAGCGCCCTGTCCAGACACTCTCCTTGCACAGGAGATGAGGCTGGCTTGGTTTTGGAAGGGAGAGAGTTTCCCACTGTAGGAGGAAGTCATGCTGTGATGCTTGTCCTCTAAGCCAATGAACCAGCCTTGCTCTTTTTTAATTCGGTGCTACAGAGGGAACTGATAAAACTGCTGATCTTGCTTGTGTGCGGGGGAGAGTGGCTCTGGCAGGTTGGTCTTGCTCTAATAGGCAGAGAACCATAGAGATTTTAAAAGTAATTACAAAGCAGGCTGCAGACTCAAAAGAATTAGTGGGCTATTAAAGATTTGAACTTAATAACAAGCTTGACTACTTCCCTACCAAAACACTGTTCCCATCCTCATGCCCAATTAGTGCTGCCACCTCTACACTCAAGGGCAATGGCCCCTGTCTTTCCCTCCCGTGCTCTTCCTGACTGCACTCTCAGCTAACACAGACATCTCAGTATTTGATCATCCTGCAGCCTTCCAGCACATGGAATGACTGTCCAGTTGGTGTAAACTGTCCCTCAGCTGTTGGTTTGGCATTTCAGAGCAAGGATCTCCTCTGCTGTGCAGAGAGCTTCGCTACTCGAGGTTACAGAGGATCCCTGAGTTTCTTAATCTGTGTGATTATTTGCCAGGTCATGGGACTGACTGTGTAACAGAAAAGAATATTTTTACAGCTGAAGTTCAGCAGTTCCCAGTTATGCATGTTCCTTGACAACTAGGAGTTGTACCTATTCAGCACTTTGTAGTCACTGAATTTTTCAATTGCTCTGATGCTTACAAGGTGCACATTGAGCTCATATAAATATTTTCATAATTTCCTGTTAGGGGTATGATGCAGATACTTCATTGTCAAAAAGTCTTCAACAAGAGCCCTGATAATGACTTAAATTATAATTTAACCCACACCCTTCCACTTGCCAAAGATGAGTGACTGAGTCTGGCTTACTGGAATGTGATTAAATGAGGTATCTCTGATAAATCTCTACATGTTTCCCTGGAAAGCAATTTTCACTTTGTTATATTACAGTAGCCGGTGCCTTATGAAGTAAAGGAAAATATTTGTCCAGCAGGACATCATAAATTTCATGACAGACTTTAAATTTTGTAAGATGAAATGTTTAAAGTGGAGCAGACTGATCTAAAAACACACTGGCTTTTCCTGAGCTCAGGAGAAGCTGCTTTGTCTCCTCCATTCAAAAGTGCATGAAATTCCCTCTGCAGAGGAAGCCTGGTGGTAGACGGAAGCAATATAGGTGTTGGCTGTGTTTCAAACGCGAGGAAAACCAACACCATCTGAAAGCCAGTATTATAAATAATTAGTTAGGATCATTTTTGATAAGTTGATTGTGCCCCATAAAAGAGTGATTGTGGAACCCACTGTAGCCCCAGCAACTTGGACATAATCCAATTTTTACAGTGGAGCAAGATTAAGTTAAATCACTTTTCCAAATAACCATCATTTGTTTGATTTGCTTTCATGAGGGCTTTTGGTTATGTCAGTAGTTGTCAGATGCAGACTGACGCTTGTGACGTCTCGTGCCTTTCAACTTGAGAAAGTCATATAAACTTTGTTGCCCTCCAGTTAGATGGAGCAATGGTCTTTTGGAAATGAATGAAATCCTTTAGCCCTCAGCCCTGAAATGTGATGCTTGGGTCAACCTTCAGTGTTGCAGGAAGTCTGTATGGTGATGTTTTATGCTGTAAACCTACCTTCCTTATATTAAAGGCATACTGAGAGTGGTGCTTAAATAAAGAATGACTGAGAGCCTTTATGTACAGCTGTTTTCTGAACTGCTGAGGAAAATTTTTATAAAAGACACTTAGATTTATATACATACATTTCCTAGTGATACTCAGAAGCACAAAAGCTGTCTTTTGGTGCAAAATGGTGAGAGGGGTTTGGTTTTGAGAACCAAAACAAGGCTAAATCTACTCGTCAAACTTTAGCCTTGACACACATTCAGTGGATGAGCATCTTCTCTGCACAAATTGCCATAGTCCAAAGATTTTTCTTATTAAGGATGAATACTGTGGCATACCACGAGGTGCATGCTGTCAGGTAGAATGTGACTAAAATAAAAATAGAAAAGAAAGCAAAACAAAAACTCATATGAAATGAAAAGTTGATATCTCAACAGCATGAACAAAATGGAGCCACCACTTCTTATTAAATAGAACCCAGAATAAAACAGTCTTTCAAATAAAAAACCTTGTGCGTCCGGAGAATGTATTTTTGTAATAAATTAATGGAAGCTGGGAGATTTTGTGAAGAATAATTTTAAGTGAAGGAGCCAGGGTTTTTATTTATTTTTCAGCAGCTGACATTTAATCCAGGCCCCTGATCCCACCTGGGTCCTCTTGGCACTACTGAAATACAATGAATCCCCCATGATGATAACAATGTACAGGGTATAAGCTGTAAAACTTTATACTAATCAAAGTGTCCAAAATTTGTCCAGTTTTGCTTGAGCTTAAGCAAAACCAATAAATTTTTCCTTGTAGCGCCTCCATCAGAATTGCTTTTCTATTAAAAAAAAAAAAAGAGAAAAAGAAAAAGAAAAAGAAGAAGAGAAAAAGAAAGACCCAAGAAGTTTTCCTGAGAGAAACAATGAGATTTCCAAATTAGCAAATTTGTGTCTTGAGGCTCTTGGGATGTGGGAGTTCCAAGTAAAGTTTTACTCCAAATGCTGTCTGGGCACTGTACATGGATGACTGCAACACATTCGTTTTGCCTTTATTATTCTTGCACTGTAACCTGACTTTGGTTCAGGAAGAGGAAATCCATGGCCTTAATTGAAGCCAATCAGTGAAAGGTCATGGGGTAATACTTAACAGACCCGAATGAGGGACAGGAAAAACAAGGAAAAGGTAAGGTCTCCACTTGCTTCAAAGACTCGGTTGGATCCCGGAGACAGAGCACACCTGGAAGGAGAATGAGCTTGAACCCCAAATATACACATCAACTGGGAGTCATAAAATTAAATGGAGTTTGTTTACGTTACTTGCTTCCCGTTTCTGCAGTGACCTGTGCAGCAGTAACCCTGTGTGGGAGGCGTGGGTGCCTACTGCAAACCTTTGGGTGTTTACTGCCGTGGTGTGACCGCGCCAGGGGAGCTTCAGTGTTACCGCTAAGGACCAGATGTGGGGTTCTGTGGTTTCAGGTAGCCCAAAGGTTGGATTTAAAAGAAATATTGTCAGATGCTATTTCAGTGTGATTAGTTGCTTCTGAAGTTGTTTTGTTATTGTTGTTTTTTTCCCACTAAGATCCACTAATATCACAACTTCCCCTGAATTGTATTGTTAACTCTCTAGGTTATTCCAGGGCTTAAGTAGCCCTACAGTCAGAACGTACTTTGTGACATCTAGACTATATTTCCTTGTATTTTTGATGTCTACTGTTGCTTACCTTTGCTACAGTGGACACAGAAAATAAACAGTTTTATTTTTTATGTTTTAGAGCTGGTCTAAGTCTAAGCAAGTCATGGTCCCAAGTGTTTCTCATCTACGATGTACATGGTCATGATCCTTTTTGTTTTAAAATGGACATGGTCATGGTCTCTAAGGTATTCGTCATCTAAGGTTTCTGTCTGAGTAGTCCAGCATTAACTTTTTCAAGCTCCAGTGTTATTTGAAAACAGCCAAGTCAATTAGGCGCTTGCTTAGGTTAGAAAGTAGTACATGCTTGGTTTAGCACAAAGTCACAAGCTGAAGCAGTTAAGCCAGATTGATGCTTCATAATCTACTGGGCTGTTTACTGTGTTAAGCATTTCTAAAACTCACACCATCTCTTTACGATCTGAAGTGGACTTCCAGAGCATCTGCTGATCTCTGTATGCCTAACTGAGATGTTGCATCTGCCCAGGCCAAGGGAATAGTGAAAGGTCCTGACCAACCTTTGCCCAGAGCCAAAGCTTGCTTCACGGCTTGCCTCGCGCCTGCAGAGAGCAATGTAGACATGCTTCATGACAGAAAAAACCTGAAAGTAATTTCTTGGGGAACATGGATTTTTGGTACAAATATCTGTGGTTCGAATCCTTAGACCTGACCAGGTTGTTGTGTTCATGGTGTGAAAGAAAAAGCTTTTACAAACTGATCTGGAGGATGAGTTTTCATCCTGGCTTAACTATGAACACCTAGTCATAAACAGTGTTGGGGGCAGAATTTCTGGCTTTGTGCAGACAGACACTTTTAAAGAGATAATCAAGGACGATGATATATTTTCAAAAATAGATCTTGCTTCAGTCTGTGTAAAGAAGCATCTGTTTAAAATAGCAAACTTTGAGAGATTCTGCAAGTCTTAGAAAGCTATTTTTAAATGCTTGTGGGGGATAAACAAAAGGAAATGTGCCACAGCAAGAACAACTAATTTCATTTCAAGTCCAAGCCCACATCACCAATATGGCAAAGTTCATGTCTTTCCCCACATTTTCTGGAGTTCACCCCATGTAATGCAATCTCTGTGGCCTCCTTAGCGAAACTGCTCAGCAGGATTAAGAGTACAATGTGTGGGTAGAACTAGGAGATCATCCAAAAGAAAAAAGACTGAGGAACATTTTTCTGGTCCAGACACCTACGGAGAATAATTTTGCTTTTCTAAACTATTTGGCATTTGTGATACCAAGAAAAACCCTGCTTTCAGAGCTGGGCTGCTGAGATTCCCCTTGATTTTTGCAAATTTGAGTATTTTGGCAAAGTTACAGTTTTTTCCAGGCATACAAAGGTACATATATAATTGTTATAGGTCGTATTACTGCTGTTCTTCATACAATTTGTGTGCCCTATTTTCTCTGTCCTAACTGTAAGTTTTGTCAAATTACAAGATTTATCCGATATGTGAGGGCTCTCTGGATTCTTTGTGCATGGGATTTCATTCTATGTCTGCTGTATGTATCAGATATATTAAGCACAAATATATCTTGGAGAATTCATTTTTAGGCTTTAGTTCCTGATTCGTGAAATTAAGACAATAGCTACTCTCCCTCTTCTCGAAGATGGTCTGGGAAAAGTTTGGTACAAGTTTGCATCTGCTCTTGCTCCATATCATGTAAACTCAAACCATGCCTATTTAGGATAAAAAGCTGTGCTTTGATCTGCTCTTGTTCCTGCTGTTGCCACACCACTGCACTCACAGAGACTTAGCAGAGAAGTCTTCAATCACTCTGGTATAAGTAGATAGAAAGTTTGATTCATAATATCTTCCTTTTTTGATGACTCTTTGTGTGTTGTCAGTGTAGTTCACAATTCCCATGTGAAACCTCTGAAAAATATTTAGGGACAGGTCCATCTGATATAGTTTTTGGTTCTTTATTTACAGATGAATTGGGTGTTTTGTTCTTAGACACATTTTATGCTGATATTCCTTCAGGTCTCTCAAGTTTCACATGAATATTTAAACTTCTAGACTATCTTTCCTCGTGTGCAATTGTTATTAATGGATGTACCTTTGAAAAGCAACTTGAGATTCGCAATATTTAAACAACTGACTACCCTTTAATTTCCCTGTGTGACTTTATTACATGTTGCTGTTCCCAAGTTTGGAGGAGAGCTTAGACATCCCCATGGCCTTTTGCTGCAAATTTTCTACAAATCTTAATGTTGCTACCACAGATGGTGAAAAATTAAGATGGTTGCTAAGTTCAATTTCAAAGCCAGGAGACTTCATTAGTCAAGTATCACTGGAACAAATCAGAGTGGAAAATGCTTGGTGTGAATCCTACACAACTAGAAACACTCTTCTGCAAAATACCTGTGCTCTAATAGGGACAAACCCGTAACGCTGCTCCCAGATTATAGTGTGCAGTTTATCTGTGTCTTAGACATCCCTTTAAGTTGTGCAGTGGATAGATGGATCCACAGGGCTTTAGTGAATCACAGGGATTTAGTGAAGAAGTGTATAGAAGTGGAAAATCTCAAAATAACTGAAACATGAAGTAATGACAACAGTAGCCTCTAGGGATATATTAAGTGCAGAGAGTGCTTACCACAGAAAATTTGTATGGACATTTGCTTTCCTGGCATTGGCTGGGCCTTATGGTTGTCATTTTGGATATTTATTAGAACAATACCACATGTTGATTGCTTTCAGTCTTTGAATTAATTCTCACCCAATGTAGTGAGATGGAGCTCTGAGTCTTTTCAACAGTTATGTATCATAGTTTCACTTACCGCTGGCATGATTATGGGATACGGCATTTTAATGATAAATTGTCTGGCTGTGAGACCCTCATATACCCACGGAGTGATTCCCAGGAGGGAAAGCAGAATAAGCTGGTTGTTTAGAGTCTGCTAATGCAATGCAGAGCATGAGCTGGAAATCACAGAGCAATGTTTTAGCAAACCTGCTGAAACCAGAGCAAGAAGGGCTCTGTGTGAGCTGCAGATGGGCAATGGGAGGAAGAGGCAATGCGTTCTTGCAACCCAGAAAGGCAACTGCACCCTGGGCTGCATCGAAAGATTCATGGCCAACAATCATGGTTGAAGGAGGTGATTCTCCCCCTCTACTCTCCTCTTGTAATATCCCACCTGTGTCCAGCTCTGGGACCGACCCCCAGCAGAAGAAAGACATGGTGAGTCTGGAGGAGGGCCACTAAGTTCATGACCAATTTTCAGGTGAGATGTGGAAGACCTAATTAGGCTTCCTTGCTCTGAAGGCAGGGGAAGCTGTGATCTCCATCAGCAAATACATCCTCTTGATGGGCCCAAAGCCTAAAACAGTTGCACTTTCAGTAACTGTGGTTCCTTTATGATGTCCACCATAAGTGGTGAGGTTTGGAGAGTTGTAGTGGGTTGATGCTGGCTTAACCACAATGGCAGGTTCCTAACAGAATTGTCCTGAGTGTTTCTTCACTTTGACAGATATCTAGCACCTTTCAGTGGTCTTTCTTTTGAATTCATCATCTGGGATGTCTACAGTAGCCTACCTGGCCCTGTGGGTCTGCTTTCAGCCACCTAACTTAAAGTGTCTGTTGTAATGCCCCAGATTAAATGCTAAATCTACATGTAAATCAAGAGAGAGTGATAACAGCCTTCAGTGATTGCTATTGCCTGACTTTCCTTCTGAAGGTGCCTCTTTTCCTGTAACTACAGAAGAAAAGTACCACAGAATCAAAAATTGCCCTGGGTTGGAAGGGACCACAAAGATCATCTAGTTCTAAGTCCTTTGCCGTCGTCAGAGACAGCTTCCACTAGACCAGGTTGCTCAGAGCCCCATCCGATCTGGGTTTGAAAACTTCCAGGGATGGGGCATCCGCAGCTACTCTGTGTGACATGTTCCAGTGCCCCATGATTCTGAGGGTGAAGGTATTTCTTCCTAATATCTAATCTAAACCTACTCTCTTCCAGTCTAAAGCCATTCTCCCTTGTCCTGTCACTGCATGCCCTTATAAATAGTCACTTTCCATATTTCTTGTAAGTTCTGAAAGGCTGCAATTAAGTCACCCCAAAGACTTCTCCTTTCTAGGCAGATATAAACACTACAGTTATGTTCCTAATGTTCATTACAGGAACTATGGGTTCCATGATACGTGGCTAAGCACAGATGTGGCCCCAAAAGGCTCTTGCTGTTTACTATGTTGTGTTGTCTGTTTTGTAATCTGCTGTGTCTCTGTGAAGTTTCTGCCCCTGGTATTGATGGTCATTACCAAGGTTTCATGTTCTCACAAAGCTTTGTCACATGTGTTTGAAGTTCATGATCTGCTTTTTACTTCAAAAGTGGTTTTCTCCCAGAAAACAAATTTCCCCATATTCTTTCATTTCCTGCTATGTTCATTAGAGACATTGATGGGGACTCTGCTCATTGGGTGGAATTACACCCTTTCTGGGTCAGGCCAGAGTAACCAGTTATTGGGTTTTAGTGCTGGTAGACACCTCAGCCCTACACAGCTTCTTGCTCACTATTCCTTCAGTGGGTTGGGGGAGAAAACTGAAAGGGAAAAAGTGAGAAATTTCATGGGCTGAGACAAACAAATTTAATAAGTAAAGCAAAAGCTGTCCATACAAGTAAGCAGTGCAAAGTAAAACAAGGAATTCTTTCACATTTCCCACCTCCATTTCCAGGAAAGCTGGGCTTCATCATGTGCAGTGGTTACTTAGGAAGACAAACACCACACCTTTAAATATTGCCTTTCTCCTCCCTCTTTCCCCAGGTTTATATGCTGAGTATGGCTCCGTATGACATGGAATATCCTTTTGATCAGTGGGGGTCAGCTGTCCCAGCTGTGTCCCCTCACAACTCTTTGTGCACCCCCAGCCTCCTCACTGTCAGGGCAGCGTGAGAAGCAGAAAAGGCCTTGATGCCGTGTAAGCACTGCTCAACAATAACAAAAACATCAGGGTGTCATCAACACTGTTTTCAGCACAAATCTAAAACATAGCACCGTATGAGCTACTATGAAGAAAAAGAATTTCCATTCTCTACCAGTGCACCAGCAAAGAGCAGTGTGCTGCTTGGGTGCCAGAGTTGGCTTGAGATGTGCTAGTAGTGCTGGAAAAGCTTATGAGGCTTTAGTCTCCCAGCATGGCACCTTAGCTAACGAGCCAATGATGTATGCATGGTAATAAGGGAAGTGCAGAGTTTCTCAGAGCTCACCACCCTAAACAGCACCAAAGGGGCAGCAGCAGATTGCCATCTCTGTGTTGTAAGCTGGTGTGCGGGGCAGGCAAGTTCTTGAAACTGCCCTCCAAAATTAGAGGTGACAGCAGTCCTTGGAGAAGAAGTGTGCTCCTCTTGAGGGACCATCTGGGAGATGGGTTATACATACTCATGTCTCCAAATTTTGATGTAAAGCACCCCTTCAAACCACTTACTCCATTGAGAAGAATTATTGTCTGCAGCATATTGGCAAATTTCTTGTCTAATCTGGTTCTTAGTACTTAGGGAAAGTTTTCTCTCTGATCTGGGGAGGATATTTAACAGTCTTACACACATTATTGCACAGTTTTTTTCAGATATTCTGTCTAAATTTTTGTTGACTTAGGTTTTACCCTGTTGCATCTTGCCGTATCAATGCAACAGCCTTAAACAGCATTATTTTCTTCCTTGAAGCCTTGGAAAAGTTTCACACCATTATTAGTAAGAAAACTAGGCAGATGTAATTTATGGGACACATACACAGCAGAGCTCACTACACAAAGGTGCACCAGTTCAGAGTGGAGCCATGGGCCTTTGTTTCTGGGTGTTGACTTAGTCAGCTTTGGATCAGACCCATGGGGAGCCACAGTTAAAACAATCACTTAAATAGCAGAGCTAATGTATAATTCTTTCAAATCCCAACAGTTTTTAGAAGCTAGCTTACTACTGTCTTGGCTGTTTTATTCATTGCTGATTATTTTCTCTCCATTTGGAGATGATCTGATTTTCTGAAGATCTTATTTTAAAAAGGCTGAGCGCAATTAATCAGTGCTGTTGGGCTGATTTTCTGGAGTGCTCATTACATTTCAGCTGTGCTTAGTTCCTTTCTGTAATGCTGTCTAAATGCATTCCAGATTTAACTTTGTCTCCTTTGCTGGCTCTGTTACCCTTCACAGGCCAGGCCAGATGAGGTAAGTTCATGTAGCACCACTGGGGTAAGTGCTGTCATTGAGGACGACACCAGGTGGGTACTGGGACTCTATTTCTCTTTACTAGACAGATCATCTGCATGGTGTGTGTGGAGAGGAAATCTCCTCTCCTCTTGTCCTTTACTGGTGCTGAGGAATAGCAATACTGTAATAATTTGAACCTAAGAGCGTGTAGACACTCCCCCCTCCCACGTGCAAGGCACCATACAGAGAGAGAAGAAAATGGATAATACATGAAATAACTTAAAATCTCTCACTGCAGTCAATTTCAGACAAACAAAAGCAGTAGCAAATGGAAATTCAGGGGCAGGACTGGTCAGACTGACTTGCAACAACCTTGCCACATCACCTGATCTGGCTTTTGTCAAGATACCTTGTGGGAAGTTACCGTTCTTTTAGTGTGGAAAGCTCCAGATAGTCTGCTCCACTTATATCTGTTGTCCTTTTGGATGAGCAGAAAATACAAACTCCTGACCCAAGATATGTAGCATGGCTATGTATTTATCACTGTTTGAACAAGCAAGTCAGGAGCTTCATGACACAAAGTTTCCTCAAAGGGAAGGAGTCATGGCTAGCATAACATCTGGGACTGTTGATGTAATTTACTGTTTAATTCACATCATCTGTTGCCAGTCAGAGATACTCGGAGATGCAGCATTGTAAAATGCAGTTGTTCTAAATTCTGGGCACAAAATTTCACTCTGAAGGTTTGGGGAAAGTTCCTTTTTCTGCTGTGCACATGTGACACGTCATCCTTCTGGCTCAAACTGAATGTCAGCATTGTATGATTTGGCTGAACATCATATCATGTTCTCTGATACACATCTGTGACTTTTTCACCCAGGGAGATAAATGGAAAAAGGTGAAAGTGTCTTGACTGATTTTAGCTGGTCACTAAAACACTCATGGGATGCAGAACCCTTTCCATGAGTTGTTTTCCTGCATCCGCTGGCCTGTTGATTTGCATACATGTTGTGCCACAAGTTTGTTCTTCCACCATATTTAGGGAGCGGGAAAGAATCAGAGTCTTGGGGAGGAACTGACATAGAATATTATGAAGTGTTTCTGAAAGATTTTGTGTTCCCTTCATTACGAAAACCAGGGTTTTCAGATTGTATGCACTTTAAGGAAGATTTGAAAGCTGTGATCTCACAAGTGGTAGGATAGTACTGAGAGGAGGCTCAATGAGACAAATTATATGCAAGGAAACATGATGCTCATGTGAAGGAATGGTCTGTGAACAGAGGTAGTTGAGAGGTGCTGAATCCTAACCTTCCAATAAATCTCGTATCCAACACTGAACACTGTTTAATTTAATGGGAATTATTTAATCATTAGTGAAGGTTAGCTCACAAATACCAAATAGTTTTGAGGACACAGCATTACACTGTTTCTCTTTGAAACTGAAAACCTTGAATCCTTGTCAGTGCTTCGTTTTCCTTCGTGCTCAGTTTGGAGTCATGAATCTTGTTTTTCCAGGAAGGAGTAGATAAAGGGTATCTAGACTGAGGGTGCCTATCTTATTTTTTCTTGAAAATCTCCAGTGCTTAGTGTAATAAAAGGCTGTGGGGGTTGTGTAGGTTCAGCCTCAGAAAGAGCAGATTTTGCATTGGAGTCTGCTTTTAAAATCCTGCCATGGCAGACCTTTTAAATAACTGATGGTCTTGCAATTGTCACTTCTAAAGAGAGCAGATAGAGTACATCTGAAGAGAGGAAGAGAAATATTACCTAGACTGGAGATCAAAGTACGCTTCCACTGGGACCAAATCCAGTTAATGCTATATTTACTTTAATAACCTCCAAGGAAGGGTACCTATCCATTTCAGTCTCACTATCATTTATGAAAGCTACCAAGGAGGAAATTAGAGATTCGAAAAGTCAGCTGCAGGAATTCATCTCATGCCTATTCAAATAATGGCTTGCTGATTACTGAAGCTTTCATTTCTGAGGCAGAAAAGAAAATCTGCACTTTGAATGCCACATGGAGGCATATGAGATACAGAAGAGCACTCATGGGTTCAACACTGATTTAGCAGGCTCTTTAAATGGGCGAGATCTGCTTCCCCCTCCTTGTCAGCTTTTCAATGAACCTCTGACTGCAACATCCAAGAGTCCCAGTCATGGTTGCTAGTGAGGCACCGTGAGCTGCACATGTGCTGTAGGTGTACATCAAAGTGCTGGGGAGTGCGTGGGCTCACAATGGCACAAATGATGCCAATGCAGCAACTGATTCTGACTGTCTGGTGCTTCTTTAAACAAGATTTTAATCCCAAATACACTTCCAGAACAGATTTTCAGACAATTTAGTTCAGTGTGTTTTTGTGGTGTGTTCTGTGAGGAGCAAGAGATGCAATCATTCAAATCCATTTTAGATGCAGGCTACAAGAAAAATGGATAGGAATGCAGTGTTCTCACCCTTTGGCCACACCTATGCTACTAAAGACAGTAAGTCAGGACTGTTCTCTGACCTGGGCATATCCTCACAGCATGACTCATGAGCATATGCCTAAACTCTTCCCTTTAAACGAGGTGGCTCAGAGATACATATTGGGATGAATCCCATTGTGGCCAACACTGTTACTTTGTAAGGGTGGCCATGAGATACCACTCAAACCTGTGCCCTGTCTGGTTTAAGTTTACTAGCGCACATGTAGTCGTAAGGCCAGGATAGGTTTCACCCACTACTACTGAAGGAATTTCAACACTAGTGAAATATAGTTGACTCCATCCTCCCCTCTCCTTGCTTATCCTTGGCTTTTCCTGGCTTTCTGCACTGTTGCAGCTGTTGACAATTTAGGGCGATGACTTCTGTCCACTTCTGAGAGACCCCCATGGACCATCCCACAAGGAGAGTGAGCTGCCAGCACAATAACCTGGAGCAGACACTTTCCATTGGAAGACACAGTGGAGAGGCTTCATGGGTCACAGGAGGCCAGTGGGATGTAGTTAGAGGGTGGCACCACCTGTTGCCCAGGTGGTGTGGAGGACTCTGGGCCTGGCAGAAGCTGAGATCCTCTTTGGGGTACTAGTTCCTCACTTCTGGTGATGGGAGTAGTAGCTGGGTGCTGTATGTCTTTTGGACTTCTAGCATAAGTGATCAGTATTTCACTGAAATGGTGTCTTTTTGTTACAGATTCCTACTTTCCTTGGAGTTGTCAAGGCACAGAAGAAGGAAGAATTCTGAAACAGGGCAGATTCTAAATATATTTGTCAGGAAGAGCACAAAGTCTGTACTGAGGGTGGAACTCAGGTCTCAAGTTGTATCAGAGCCAAGCTAACCTTATTAAGGACCCAATGACCAGGACAATTGAAATCAAACATTTGGTTAAATGAGGATTTTTGATATTTTCTCTTTTCCTTTCCTAGTAATAAAAAAGGTAAGTACACAAAAATACTTCTATCGGTAATCTTCTCAATTAGTGGTGCGAGTTAAAATCAAACAGCTGTGTGCAGAGGAGAAATAGGGTAAAAGGTATTATATATACATACAGAGAGACAGTGAGTGAAGTTACACACAAAGCATATGTGGAAATAGACAAAAATGTGAGTTCTTACATGTTTTAACTATATTGTGTGGTCACAGCTGGAACATGTGCACAAAAACCATCACTCTTCTATCAACAGCTGGTACTTCAGTGCTTTCTCACACACTAACAAAATGCTGTCATGCAGGAGATTTGGTGAGGAAGACCTGCTGTTCTTGCCACTGCAATTAATCATGCTAATTATGGCTGGAGATTAGAGAGAATCCAGCAATACTTTAGGATATATGGGTTATGGGAAGTGAAATATTTCCTATTTTTACTCCTCCCTGTCAAGAAGAAATTGCCAAGTATCCCACTTAAAAATCTTTAAGTGGATTAATTTTCTTATGCCAAGCTGAGGGGTCTCAGGTCTCGTTCTCAAGTCAGGAAGTGATATAGGACATACTTCACTTCAGGTGGTGTTGCTTATTGCTTTGAGTGCAAATAACAGAAGAGAAAAATCAGCCCTTTTTCAGAAATGCACTCTTCTCTTAGGCTGGGCTTTAGAATTTAAAAAACAGCAAACAGCAAGATTCTAGTGAAAAGTAGAAAAGGCTTTGCAATGGAACTTGGAAGATCTATATTTTATTCTTGACTCTTGGGAAAATTACGACAATTCCTGTCTTGTTTTTCCTTTCTCACTCCATATTCTGCCTGTCTTGCTTATGGGAGGATCTTTGCTGTGTGTTTGCATGTCTGGAGGTTTGCTGGGGTTTGCTATGGTAGTACTTGCAGCAGCTCTTTCTGTAGCTACACCTGGAGCCACTCATGACATGTCTGGGAATGGAGGAAAATCCCAAGATTAGCTGCTGTCTGACAGTTTATTGTTCCACTGTTTTTTATTCAGAGAGTCTGGTAAATCCATTTGGAACAGCAATTTTTTTCTGTGGCACTGGCTTCAAATTTTAGCACTTGGAGTGTGTATCCAGTCCTAAGCAAAAATTTACCCTGGTTATTTTAGCTGGGAAAAGGTTCTTGCTTTCTTTCAGCATCTGGAAGACAGAGTAACAGTGATCAGGTTGGAGCCAAGAGTACATTACCTGAGAAACAATGTTTTTACTTTTCTTCCAAATGAATTCCTATTTTTCAAACAGCCTGAGCTTTTAGCCAATTGTGTGGTCGTGGGGAGATTCAAGGCATGACATTGAAGTCTGTCACTCAAATAACTGATAGAGTTTAACATGAAGCCTGTTCTATTCAGCACATGCTTCAGGTCTAGTGTGTGGGAAATGGAGACCCCCCTTGCATCTGTCTTTTGTCATTGCTGGCATCAGATACACACATGCAGTTTCCAGTTTCCTTCAATGACTGGACCACGAATGTCAATGAACGTGCTGAAGATGAGAATAGAATTTCCTAGGAACCAGCTAAGGGAATAAGGAACAATGCAAGTTAAAAATATTGCTTTGTCCATTGAAAATTGAGGTCTTTGGCCATGATTTTTGTAAAACTAAATCCTAGATTACTGTTTTGTTTGTGTCCCTGCTTTCCGTGCTTCTGTTGATCCCCTTCATTAGCCAGCTCCCACCAGCTTCTGCATGGAGAACTTGAGGAGCTGTTTAGTTTGAATGTTGATTCCGGACCTCCTAATTCACCCCTGGCTTGCTCACATCATCCTTTTCTCTCACTTCACTGCTCCTTCCAGCCACTGGCTTCTAGTCTTACTTTTTTCTTGTACTTCTTCCAAATCCCAGATAATTTCTCACCTTTCCCCATCCCTTCAGGCTCCTGCCAAGTCCCTTGCCGTGGTCTCACAGCCTCTTCTGTGTGCAGAAGCACTGTCCATGGCAGGAGGAAGTAGCAGAGCATGATGGGGTCCAAAACAATGACCTGCTTTGGAAGGAAGAGGTTTTTTCTAATTTTGCTGTCGCTTTGCTGCTACAACAGACAATTTGGACAAAAGCGGCAAACTTGAACTGATGGCACCAAGCTACTGCTGCCTGCTCAGAATCTGGGAAAGGAAGTTTGTAGGGCAGAAAACCTCTGGCTGATAATGGTATGGATGTGGGTGAACACGAAAGTGGACAGCAAAGTTAGGATGCATTTAAATGCAATCCCAGGAATGAAGTTGGTGTGCATAATATTTGAAGCATTTCCCTTTACTCATATGGCAAACCAGGAGCAGTGGTTTGTTTATTTAAGTGGTGCTTAAGAAATCTACTTAGGAAAGAGTATAGACTAAGAGTTCATCTGCTGGCAGGGATTCTTCTGATACTACCACTAATCACAGTGCTGCTTGTGGTGAGCAGAAACTTTGTGTTTCCCACGGAATATTATCTGTCTCTGCTCAGTAGTGCTCTGTGGTGTGTGGCGGGAGGGTTGATGTGTGTGGGATGGTGGCAATGCTGGCTGCCCATTAGCTCCCCTCACTTTCTTTGATCAGAAAGGATGATGCAATGTGCTGAACTCCTCTAAGGCTGATTCAGCACCATTTACACTGATTCAGCACCAGTTCTTCACTTTCTCACCATGTTCACAGACAGTACAGTTTTGTGTCACCAGGTCATAAATATACCAGATTAATGAGTTAATACACTGGGTCATGTTTATCATCTAACTTTGTATTCTATTGTGCTTACCGATCTGTCACAATCATGATTTCAAGAAAAATTACTTGAATCTTACGCTTGGAGAATGGTGTAGCTGAATGTCTTGCATGGGCGCTATGCAACATTACTTGAAAGTCACTTTCAAGTCTCTTACCTGCAGCCTAAACCTGGCACTAAGAAATCATAAAAGGTTCAGAAAAAATTTCATAAGCCTCTGAGACTTAGAAAAAAGTATTAAACTAACTAGAGAGGATGACTGTGAGGGAGCTAGCATGGACCATCCTTGCCAAATATCCTGGATAACAGTGCTTGCTAAGCCTGGGAGTTTACACAGTGTATTCATTGATCAAGTACACAAATCTGGGAGGGGATTGCCCAAATATGTTAACACTAAAGACAATGGATGTCAGCTAGAGAAAACAGTAGCTGGGCAGTTACAAAGACATTTATTATTTTTTAAACAAAGAAGGAATCAGCTTGAAAATAAATGAATAAGAACAAATATTTTGTTCGGGAGAGCCCAAAGAGGAAACTGCTGTAGCACCAGTCATACCCTAGTTTGACGCCACCATGGTCACCCTGTTGGTGGTAACTTGCTCTCCTAGCCAGACCCAGCACTCTGCTTTGCTCTTTATTTGGTAGGGAGGCAGAAGGTGGGCTCCCTAACATCTCCTTCAGCAGCAGCAGCTGAAAGTTTAGTCACCTCATTGACAACAAATCATTCTGCAGGCAAAACCACCAGATGTGTTTCCCTGGGGGTATGGGGTGAGAAAAAAACCTTTTCCAGCAGTCTCACTTAGATCTGTTTTAGGGTAGGAAGAACAGCCCTCTGAGAGTGCCAAAATCTCCCTGTTGGGATATATCACTCTTTTAAAAAGTAATGGCAATGGAAGTGCAAAGCCTGAAGATCCCTTCTCACCTCTCTGCCCACTGCAGTCTGCTTTGTCTCCATTTGAGGCTTTACCCAGTGCACTCAGGTAGCCACAGACTTGCCAGCTTGGCTCTCTGAAAGGTTTTCAAAACCAGCCTCTCCCTGGGTGGTGGCTTTAAAAGTACATCCCTGTGTTAAACAAAAAGGCATGATTTCAGATAGAACCTCACAATCTAAAGAACTTTTTTCTTTCTCTGTTTTGTACTATAGTTCTGAGACAGCTCAATCTAGCTGAATGTATAAGGAGGTTATATATGCATAGAAATTTTCACCTTAACTATATTGTGCTTTAAATGAACTGCAGAAAATGGTTTAGTATTTAGATCTGATACTGAACATTTATCTATTTCCGATACTTATCTATGTAAGATATGATGGTACATAGTAGTAGAATGTAATTACACACACGATTTTAAGGGATAGAAAAATATAAATGTTATAGTATGTTTTTGTATGTATGCTGGGAAGTAAAATAGAAGAGTAAACTCCAGAAACCCTAAATCACTGAGTATATAGAGACCATATGGAGCTGATTGTTGGCATATTACACAGTAAAACACACACACACAAAAATCAACTCCACAAGTAATGTTTTTCAGACAAATTATTTAGCTACAAAATGATTGCTTCAAGAAAACATGTTTGAGGCAAAACAGCTTATACCTGGGATTTATTTAAAATCTTGCTCCCACCACAGATTTGTAGTTAGGGGATCTTGTTTAGAAATAGATTATTTTTTTCCACCTGAAGAAACTTCTACGTTAGTCTAATGGGTTTCCCAGCAAAGAAGTGGATTAAAAGTCCATATTAATGCATCCATAACTCATTTCCCAACTATAGTGTAGCTGTTCTAGAGTGCTTTAAATTTTTAGCATTAATACAAACCATCTTTAACCTCAGTATGTGTCCTAAACTTAGATGCACATGTGTATTGTTTATTTATATTTATTGTTTAAAAAAAATTTGATCTATTTAATTTAATAATAAAAAGGAAAACTTCAGCCTCTCCAGAATAATGCAGGACTGGGGCTATGTGATTACCTCAAGGCTGGGTGACACCAGGAGAAGGTGCAAGAAGCACTGACACAGCTCCACTTCAGGGAAGGGAAAGTCTTAGGTCCCCTTGTATCATTGGATGACAGTGGCATGTGGGGATACCATTTAATGAAGTTCTCAGAGGTAATTTCTATGATGAAGAGAATGAGATGTTCAAGGGAAGCATCCTGAGAAGCAGCAGGAAGGAAGGGAAGGGAGGCAAGCATAGTTTAAATACTCCTAATATGCTGCGTGTATTTACTCTATTCTCAGATATACCAAATGTATCAGAATTACCACAGCCTTATAGCCAACAGTGTTCACTTAACTGAATTATTTTGGGGATATGCAGGAAGGCTAATAAAGAATAGGTTCAGTTAAAGGGGAAGAAGTCCTCAGAAAGGCAAAGAACTTGTGTTGACTAAGCTCCATGTGACAGAAATGTGCAGAAAGAAATAGCAACTCAAGAGAGACAGATCTTACTTATGTATTGCTCTTTGTTCTGGCAAAGGCTCAAGGGTGATAACAATGAAAACCATCACCTGTAAGCTCTACTTTATACTGGGATAATGCAGTTGTGATGGTAAGACATGGGAAACCAGTGAATCCCTACCAATTCTGTGCTAAGCTGTGTCAGAGGTCACTCAGCCTCTGTTTCATATTGGATAAAAGGATTAGGCACCTGTGCCAGTTCTTGCTTTAACCCGAATATTATTTTAATAACACTTTTATTATTGGTGGATTTTATTGGATGTCACTGATTAGGAAACATAGTTCATATGGTTTTAGCATTAGCACTGACATGCAATACTTCTGTGGTAGTGTATGTTTGTTGTCTTGTTTAGCATGATCCTAATGGGTGTAAATAACAATCAGGATTTTATGGTCATGTGTTTTAATGTGATGATTAGAAGGACAATTAGATATTTTCACAAATCGTGCAAGCATATTTGACTCAATGATAGATGTGTCATAAAAAAAGACAATTTCATACTCGTGGGTTAGAGCAAAAGGTGTTTATTGCTGGACCCACGAGGTCCAGGATCTCCCGAGGGAGAAATGAAAGGAAAAAGAAAGAAAAAAAAAGCACAAAAAAAGGAAGGTCCCAGGACGGCAATAAGACTCTCCTGGCCACCGGTTGGTGGTCAAGGACAAGGAGATCCCTCAGGCCGGGTGGCGAACTTAAGCTAATCTTAAGTCCAAAAAAAAAAGATTTTAAGTATAGCCCATAAAAATGGGCAAGAGGCCCAGCACCCGACCCAGTCTCTGACTCCCTGCTAGTCAGAGAGACAGAGACACCAGGCACCCTGCACAAACCAGAGTCTGCAGCTGTTGGAGGTAAAGGCACCTGGAAAAAAAGCCTGTCAGCTCCTGAAGAGGGCCAAATTTATAAAGTTTTTGATGGGCTGGTCCGAATTAGCCTCTCCGCCCTCTCGCTCGCTGGTGATTGGGAATACTAATTAATGAGGTGGCCTTCCCCACCAATAGATGGATCGTTGTCTAGGGGTAATTTGCAAAGGCGGGAAAGGGCCTCATTAGTATTCCACTTGAGGTGGGCGGAGAGGTGCAAACCTTCTATTTTTAGCTCGGGTGCTGCAGGGTGCCTTTAATATTGGGATGGGTGATGGGCTTACAGATTTACAATACAACATAAAAACTGAGTTTTACATAAATAAAATTACAAAGATAAAGGATTTTTTTTTTTAAAAAGTACATAACTTCTGAACTCAGGGTTACATGGGTTCAACTGCTTTTCCATCTAAAGTACCTTCAATCCCTTTTATTTTGCTCCAAACAACTTTAATATCCCAATGCTTTTACCCAGAAACATTACACTCTTAAAACATCTTTAAAACAGTCTCTTTTTAACTTTTCAATCTAGAACTTTATCAAAAATCCAAACTTTCAACTTTATTCAACAGGTATAACAATACAACAGTAATTATTAACTCCAACATGCGAAAAATCACTTTATTTTTATTTATAACAGATGTTACTCCAAGTATTCATATTACAACAAAACTTTTATTTCAGTTATAAGTCAAGAGGTATTGCTATGTTATGCAACTGAGATGGGTCTAAAATACTTGCTCTAAACAGGATTGTTTCTGAAGTCTTGGTACCTGGTACTCATTGACACTGAGTCAAAGAGAAGCTAATAAATCTTAATTCTGTTGTCAGAGCTTTCAAAAGATGATGGTAGTTCCACTTAAGATTTTGGGGTATATATATCCTCTATAATTTTCTGAGGCTTAAAAGGAATAGGTGGTAAGATGCTGAAAATTTAAGCTGTTATTGAAACACAGAGCAGACAGACCTTCTCATACATACCTTGTTTTCTCTAAAGCCAGCTCACAAGTGGTGCTCACACATGGCTCTAGATAAAAACTACAGGGAGAAGTGAACTGCTGCTCTGTGAGAACTTGGCCAGGTGACAATGATAATATACTCCCTGCCCTAGAGGTCCTTGTCAGACTGAACCTTTACCACCACAGTCTGCAGGAACTTTTCTCCACGCATGTTATTTGATATTAAATTCACTGCAATTCCTCTTGTAACATATATCAATCTTCTCTCAGAGGAAGCCCAAGACAATGAACAAAAAGAGCTCCTGAGGACTGGAGCTGACTGGCTAATACTAAGATGTATCAACTTTTACTTACGTTTGGCTTGGAAATAATTTACCTAGAAGGCTGGTTATAGCTTCTTCAATGTCTGTGTTGTATGAGTATTTTTGCTTGCAGATATTCACACTGCACTTTGGGTTGTCAGCTATTTTGACTGCTCTTCCTGATACTGTATACAATCTGGCAAAATGCTCTATTTTTGATTCACAAGGGGTTTGTAAAATAGTTATTTTTGTGCAGCTAAGAGGAACTGAAGGAATTTTAGGGATTCATTAAAAATATTGTTTGTTTCATATCTGGACCTTGCAAATTATGGACAAGATTTGCTTTAGTTTGAATTAATAAATCAGAATGGTTATAGTTCCCCAGCCAGGAAAAGGAAAGATGGGGAGGAGGGGTAGGAATAATTTTGATAGCCTATACGTGGAGAGGCTGTGTAACGTACACACAATCTCTCTGTGGCCCATACATTAGGTGAAAGCAGACAAGCATTGCAGCTTGAAGTGTATGAGTGGAAAGGAAGAGCTGATATTCATCCTTTAATAACAAACCCAGATCCCATTCAAGGGCAAATCTGTGCTTCTTATAAGTACCACAGAGCTTCCAGCACTTTATGGCTCTCAAGTCTATAAAATAATGCTTAAACCACCTTAAAAAACAGGGCCACCACCACAGGGTTCTCCTTCTGCTCCCAAGAGGCACCACTGTCATGGTCTGTTTTACGTAAGGGTCTCTCCTGAACTAGTAATGTTTTCTAGTGATGACTGGAAAATCTATTTTCCCTTTTAACAACACAAATTTTTAACTTTTTACATACCTGGAAGAGGAAGAGCACAAACCAGAACCTTTGTTGCTCAATAAAGTTTATTGTTTTTTATGGAAAACCTGAATTTCTCTTCAGAGAAAAATGTTCATAATACTCAGTTTTCTGCTAAAAACTAGAAGTGTTGACATAGCTGCACACCGTTGACCAGCTGTAATACTCAAATCTGTCTCTATCCTGCCTTTTGGGCTGAAACAGTTCTTCCCAGGGTATATTTATTACTTTGTGTACCCAAAGAGATTAGTGGATTTACAAAGCTAGCAATAAGCACCTTAAATTGTCTCTTAACTGGCTTACAATTAGATACTCTGGAAGCTCAATCCACACATTTACCTATCCTGCTATACAATATGGCAGCGAAATACAATGGCAAAAAAAATGTGGCTGTCATTTCTGCAATGGAAACGTCTACCTGATGACATATTAAACATGGCCCGTCTTTCAGCCTTCTGAACTGCAAAGAACATCTTGAACATTTGTGTCAAACCTCTGAAAGATCAAGGTACCTCTGTAGGAGATTGGACTCAGGAATCAGGTCATGTATTCAATATGGCATCGGACTTCTGGGAGGAGTTCATGGTGATGTTTAGGCAGAAGTCAATGTTACCCAAGGGGTCTCTTCTTCTGGAAAGTAACAGCACCATGCTGAAAGCCCTGGGTCAAAATTGTACTTTTCACTCTGCACTGGGTTAATAAAGCAAACAAACCAAAACCAACAAAAATGAAGCCAAATCCTCTGACTACTGTCTGAAATAAAGGGATGCAGTGAAAGGGCAAGGGATACAAACAGAGTAAGTGGCACATTATATAAAAATCTTCAAAACAAAGACTATCTTGTAAGTAAGAAAGATCCCAGAGAGCTCTTGTCTCTGGTGGTCTCAAGTGAGGGTCCTTCTCATTTCTCCCTTGCCAGGATTCTCTCTGCTGGGGCAGCTCTGCTCTCTGCAGCCCCTCCAAAGACACTGCTCTGATCCAACATGGGATCAGTGCAGTTGAGGAGCTGCAGTGGGACCCTCCATGGAGACCATGGCAGTCTGGATAAGGAGGCAGGGTTGCTTTGTTTCCCACTTACTTGTTGCCACAACAACAGATAGAGTCCATTCCACCTATTTTATTCCACATAGAGCTACTCAGCTGTGTCAGATTTTAGTACAGGTGTGTGTATATATGCATATATATTCAGCACAGCCCATATATTGCATATATACCGAAAACTACCCTTCTGTCTTGGTTTGAAAGACAGGTGTCTGCTAAGGAAAGGTGGGAACCTTCCTTATAATAGAGAATGTGAACCCCCTTCCCTCCGAATTATTATAACTTTGGAATCAAGGGCTTTCAGGCAAAGATGTGGGAAAAGGAATAACAGTTCTTTACTAATATCTATAACAAAGCAATAACAACAATAGTAACAACAAACAAAACCAAAACCCAGTGGCAGATGTCCCTGGGCTGCCTTTGGTGCAGTTACGGTGGCAGCCAGCAGGGGCGCTGTTGGCTCCTGGCCAGGCAGGGCAGGTGCGATGACTCCCACGCAGCTGCAGGGGGCGCTGTGGGGCGAGGTCAGATCTGTGTCACGTGGGTAATGGCGGACAGGCTGGGCAGGGATGGCGTGAGCAGGACAGGGCTGGGCAGGGATGGTGTGAGCAGGACGGGCTGGTCAGGGATGGTGTGAGCAGGATGGCGTGAGCAGGACGGAATGGGCAGGGATGGCGTGAGCAGGATGGGCTGGGCAGGGATGGCGTGAGCAGGACGGGTTGGGTAGGGATGGAGTGGAGATGGACAGGCTGGGCAGGGAGCTCAGAGCAGGGAGATGGAGCAGCAGGGTGGGCTCACCCAGGCTAGCCAGCAAAAGGTGGCGGGAACTTCGCTGCTGTGGCAGTGCATTCTACAGATGGGGCGTGGGGCAGTCGCAGCTGCAAATGCAGCTGGGAAAATGTGCCCTCCAGGAGGGGAAAAGGGGTTGGAATTCCGTGCCCCTTTTCCAAACGAAAGCTCACCCACCAGGTAGAGAAAGCAATGCGGAGCTGGGCTTTTCCGCAGTCACAGCCAAAGGGAGACAGCAGTTCCACTCACTGTTGCCTCTCTGAAGTTCAGGCAGCAAGTAAGGTTACTGATAGCCAGATCTCCCCTCACCAAACCCTGGCCACATCTTTTGTCTCTCACGAAAGAGTAAATGGTCCTTAAGTACCTGGTTGTTGTTTACCTAGCAATAGAATGGGGAAAAAATTCGCACCGCCCCCCTAACTTCAACACCTTCTAATCACATTATATATTCTCATAATGTGGTCAGAATGGCTGCTTTAGCTTCCTCTCAAAACTTAATTTTTGCCTTCAAGAAGCAAAATTTCATGGTGGTGCTGAAGTTGCCAAAATGCCAATTTGCAAGAATGGAGATCCCCTTGGGGAGTACAAGGAAGATGTTTCTCATTCTGTGTTTTGCCGTGGATCCATACCAGTACTGCCAAGCACAGGGTACTGAGGCTGGAGTCCATGTCTTCTTAGGGCTAGCCTTGCATGTTTGATGCCCCTAAAGATACCGTGAGAAAACCTACTACACTGAGTGCTGGATGCACAACTGGGGAGGGAATGTCAAGTCTGTAGATGTGGGAATAATTCAGGCTTAACAGGCAAGCCGAGATGCTCAGTGCTGCCAAGACAGAGATGCTTCAGTGTCGGAAACCTCAGTGCCTAGAAACTGAAGCGGTATCTGTGAAGAGAAGGCTGTTGAGTGATGGTTTTGATGACTAAATATCTAACCTTGTGTCAGGGCCAGTGGAGAGAAACAGATGCTTGTAGTCTAAACACAGGTGCTGCTCTCCAGAAGTGAATTTTCTTCCAATGGACTACAGAGGAAATGTAAATGATGAGTCAGGTGTGACACCCACACTGTCAACAGTTACAGCTGATGATGGACCCTGTTCTTTCTTTCCTTCACTCTACAAGACTGAAATCAAGATTCTGGACCTCACCTTGAGAGATCCCACCTGATTTATCCTTTCTACATTACTTGATTTATTTCTTCAATTTCTCTTTTTTTTTGGCCTTGGAATTTATTTCTTTTACTGGAAGGAAAATTTCAGTGCTCATGCACTTATGGTAGCAGGTTCTCTAGAAATATGCATAAAGGAACAGATCAAACATTATTGCCAACCTTTCAGAAAACTGCCAGCCTGAAAGAGAGCCACAAGCCACCATGGTATTAATTTTCATAGGTCAGTGCTGCTGTGAATTCTTGAGGTTTTTAGAGATTTTTCACTCTCATTTACAAAGAAGTGTTAACTTGCAGTCTCAGAGGAACACAGACAATTTTCTCAATCCCCAAAAGAAGTGTGCTAACTACAGTAATATATGGAAAGTTCAACAGCAGTTCCTTCTGCTTGCTGAAAACTGACTGGCAGAAAAACGTGTTCTATGGATCATCTCCAGAAACTGTTAAAGTAGAAAAACAGGGCAAATGTAGTGGCACAAAAGTACTTCAGGGTGAAACTAAAAACCCCAAAGCTCATTTAACCACTTTTGTCCAGCTTGTTCAGTTATAATACTGCTGCTACTGATTCAGGCTATGCAATTTTTTTTTAAGCCAGTGTTGTTACTCCTGGGTACTTTAGTAGAAAGCACTGAGCTCATGGAGTCAGGGAATTGACTGTCTAACCCAATTTTAAAGCTCCAAGTCACTCATGAATCACATTGCTGATATTTCAGAAACTGCACAGGACAAGCTGTGTTTAGTTTCCTTTCACCTTCAATTCAATAATGAAAAATAATACCAAAAGAGCTAGAAGTCTGCTATTTCCCTTATCTGTGTGCAGAATCTGGCAAACTATGGGGTCTCAGGGCGGGTTTCAGGGTTTACTCAACTGAAACAGGAGCCCATATCAGGAGCCTACATGAATATTTGAAGGCTATTTCGGCAGACAACATCTTTTTTATTTTTACCTGCTTGCTGGCCCAGTCCTTGTGTAGTACAAGGCTGAGTACAGCTCCCTAAAGTGGTGCTGATTTATATCCAGAAGGAATCGGGTTCAACACATCTCACTTGTCCAATGGACTGGGCAGGTGGGTGAATGGCACTTTATAAGGCTGTTGAAAGCTCAGTGAGAAGCACATGGTGTGCCAAGGCATCAGATCTCAGCAGCTGAACTGGCTTTGCCTGGGGCAGTAATTGGGAGGGAGACACACAGGAAACGTTCTGTGCTCTGAGACATGATAGGGCTGTGAAGCTGTAATTGACCCAAGGTGTGCTCAGCACTGCCCGTGAGGTGCTGCTCGCCGTGATTCGGAATTAAAAGGTGTGATCAAAGCAGTCACGGCTCAAGTTAAATAAAAAGGAAATAACTGCTAAGAACCTTCCTGACAATGCAGAAGTTATGTGCTTGCACAGGAGCTGAATGGAGAAATATTGTGTAAGAAAGGATTGTACTATAGTGATTGCATAATTTGCCACTTAACATGACAATGTCTCAGCAAGAATGACACAAAGTCAGCTCTATATTTTCAGTGGGAATTCAGCTGCAACCTTGCTGAGTGTTTAATTTCCTTTGATTTTGGCAAAATAAATTGTAAGGTTCTACTCTGCTGCATAGGGCTGGACTGCAAAATTCAGGGAGTAATTTAGAAGACCTGAGCTGATATGCTTGGTTTCAGCAATATTTATGTGAAGTAAAAATTTGCAAAAGAGGTTACAGAAGCTAAATGGCTGCCTTCAAATGAACTCGAGTGGTATCTGGGGCCAGTGGTCCTTAGAGTGTTTTCATAACCTTAGTGTCAGCATTTCAGAGAGGATGAAATCCAGGATTCTTTGCCTTGTTGCCTGGACAGCACATAAAAACCAATGTAGGACTAGTTGTTCTTTTAAGAAAAAATGAAATAATGATATTACATGGATAAGTATTATACCATGGAAAGAGTGATAAGAAAAGCACAGAATGTCATAGCTTAATATTGTGAAGCACTAGCTTAACATGTTAAATGAAGAGGAAAAATTTTAAAAGCCAAGCTCTTAAAAAAAAAAAAGAAAAAAGACTTCCTTTACAAAGAGAAGCTATCAAATAAATGAGTCATCTAGGGACCAAGAAGGAGTTTGGGAAACAGATGTTCTTACATTTAGGACAGATGTTTCATGATAACAGCGCTTTGATAGCAGTTGCAACAAGAACCTACTCTAATTGAAAAATGTTGTGGTATTTCACAAGAGGAAAGAAGAGGAAAAAAAATCAGCAAGTTTCAAACAGACATAGGAAGACAGATTTTCACACTATTGAATTATAGTGATTATGTCTCCAAAAGGGCAGAGAATGGTGAAAGTCATGTTACAGTCCTGAACAGCGGAAAGATAAAGTAAGCACTGGTAAACTAGGAGAGTGAGCTAGGCTCCCAGAAAAGGGTTTCAAAGGGTTAGGTGGGAGGTGAGAAAGTAGATTGAGACTTATTAGGGCAGTGATAGTAATTACTGACCATATTGTCAAAAGATTGAATGATAGGCGCTTGTTACCTATAAAACACTTTCAGGGGTATAAGGAGTGAGTGCTGCTCCAAGGGAGGCTGGCAGCATAATTTCTGTCCCAGATATTTGAAGTCAGTGAAGAGACTGTTGGCTTTGAACCTGGCTCAGCTGTTTAAAAGTTTGGGTGGATGTTCATGAATGTGATAGAATAGAGGAAAATGTCATTATCATTGATTAATCTTTACTTGATCTTGCTACCTGTTTTTAAGGAAGATTTAACAGTCATTAAAATCTAAGTGTGTGTGCAGGGGGTGGCCGACATCTCTCCTTTAGCTTCTTGAAAGATAGTGCAACAAAAAATGAGACTTTGACTGGCCCCAGTTTAATTGGGAAAGCATGTACAGCCCCCGGAGAAAACTGACATTTTAACAAGTCGA
This sequence comes from Acanthornis magna, assembly GCA_036785705.1. Taxonomy (NCBI): domain Eukaryota; kingdom Metazoa; phylum Chordata; class Aves; order Passeriformes; family Acanthizidae; genus Acanthornis; species Acanthornis magna. The sequence continues at coordinate 3,717,918 of JAWUZG010000119.1, read as the reverse complement.
TCCCAAGCTCACCTACAAAGTCAAACAGGAGATTGGTTTCTTCTCAGACGATGTGTCTTGGAGAAGAGTTTTTATTGTAGGAAATAAGGACAAATAAGTTGCCAGATTCTGTTACTAGGTCAACATCTCTGCTCTCTTCAATCAACAATTTCATAGTTTGGGTGCAACTGAAAATGAAGGCTCACACGATTTTAAAGTAATTTTATACAAAATTTGGGGAATTGTTTGCATATGATAAAATATATAATTCTTTTTATTCCAGGCTATCGTGTTAGAACTGGTTGAATAAAGACAGAGTTTGCTTTGTTTTTCTGGAAGCGAAAACAACAGCCATGAATACAGCAGTGCAGATGACTTTTAAAACTTCCTGTGCAGGTGGTTATTTTTTTAGTGTCCATTCTTGTAACCAAAGACCTTGTAAATACAGTCTAGGGATACTTTAAACTTCAGTGGCAAGGCTCGGTTAGGGATTATTTCTAACCTTTTTTGAGACCAGGAGAGTTATTTCTTTTGGACTTGTCTGTCAATTACCAGACAAAATGCTTTCAACTCTCAATTCCGGGCAGTTCATTTTTTTCTGAGGAAAACAGAATCTTTAGCAATAACTTCTGGCAAGAGCCAACAGAATCCCTCCCTAAAATGGGAAATCCCCTATTACTTTTCTCCCTCAAAGCCTGGCATGCCAAAGTGGAAATTGACCTGGACTGAACCTCATTCATACGGTCTAACTGGGTAGAATCTATTAACTAATTATTCTTCATGGTTGGTACCAAGCTCTGAAGAATCTCTTATTTCTCATCTGACATTTTTCCTATTGCATATTTTAGTTTTGTCCTCAGTGGTATCCACTTTTTTCCACCCAGCTGGCTCATGGAGATTTGTCATTGAAAGCTTTCTTCACGTTCGGGTAGGTGTGAACTCAGAGGGCAGAGATCAGCTTTGCTCCACAGTGATCAAGACCTACAGTGTCAAACTGGCCAAAGGTTTTAAGGCAGGTGTAGGAATTTACGCTAGAATAGTCCAGCAGCAGGTGATGCCTCCCATGGGGTTATCATGGTCTTTCTAATGAGCTGTAAGGTACTTCAAGCGTTTATCTTGCTTGACTTTGACAATTGGGTCTGTTTTTCTGGAAGCAGCCCTCTAGATTTACATGTAACACAAGGTGGAACATGGTATCTTAATTTTACAATATATTTTTGATTAGGTGAGCCATAAAAATATTGAAAAAAACCTAATGTATTATTTTACAAGATATGAAGAAATTTCCTGTTAAATGATGTAATGTTAAATACCCTTTCTCATTGAAGAATTAGTTTAAATGTACAAATCAGAAGAGCTTTATACCCCTTGGCTCTTACAATGTGATGAATCATTCAACAAAGGAACAGGACACTATTGTAGAGCAGAGAAATTAGAGATATTAAAAAACCTGGAGTCTGAAGCTCTTCCTAATCATTTCCAGGACCTCTCTGGATGTTTTTTAGAAGTGGCTGATGTTAGACAATTCTTGTTAATAACTAGTTTTTGTATGCTCTTTGGCCAGAACATAATGGGATTGGAGACAGAAAGCTATTGATTCAAACTTGTCAACATTTGGCTCTAAATTAATTACTTCTCACCTGGACTGATTTTCTGTAGGCAAAATAGAAGACTTTGGGAAGATGGAGGCCAATTCAAGGTTTGCTAACACAAACATACATCTCCTAATTGAGATGTACATTTTACATTTGCCGTAAAATGTTCCTGTTAGAAAACAGTGGTCCAAAGTAAAAGAAAGAGTTGAAGTATTCAGTGATTTGCAACATGTTGAGGTCTTCAGGACATGGCTTACATTAATCTAATAGTCAAGAACCTACTTTTTGATTCAAGAGAATGCTTTTGAATTTTACTTCTTATTTAAAAAAAAAAAAAAAAGTAAAAGGAAAAATGCCTGTCTGGGCTAAGAAAGAATTTATTAAAAAAAAGTCCCTTAAGCAAAGAAGCAATACGTGGAGATGTATGCTAACCTCCAAAGGAAGTTCTTGTTTATAGTGGTAGGAATCCAGAGTCATCTTTTGGGTCAAGTAGAAATAAGATAAAAACTTGGCTTATATAAGAAAATGTTGTCATGCCTTTGGGCTACTAACTCACATAGGTTCTGATCTGTATCCGTATGAACAGGAGGAGTGACATCCTGCACCACTGAAGTCAGTGGCAAAATTCCCATGAATTGAGTCAGGATTTCTCCTCAAAAGTCTGGAACAAAATATATTAAGTAAGTGGAAACACTCCCCAAAGCAAAGACTTTACATTTCTATGTGTTTCTCCCTCTGTTTTGGTTTCTTTGTCTTTCCCAGCAATAGAATTGTTCCTAGATTAATAAGAAGGACTTCTTTGAAGGGCAGGGACTTCGACAAGATCAACAACGTGGGTTCCAGGTACTGCAAAAGTATTGATGACTTATGAGAAGGCACAGGCTTGGTATTTAAATACTCCAGTCCATTTGCAAACTACTATCAAGCCATTGTGTGGAATCATTATTTTACCTCTCTTGTTCTGTTCCAAAGCTGGATTTGAAAATTAGCATGATTTAATGTACTTTGTTTTATCCTGTTATTGCTAAACACTGCTAATAACCACATAATTTAAACAAAGTATTCATATTTTTAATTTGAAGAGTTCTTTTCACTGTGGAAAAGTTTCCTTCAACAAAAGACTGATGAGAAACTAAGTCATTTCATGAATAAGAAACAAGCTGAGGTAGATTTATGTGTTTAATTGAGGAAGGGAAGTATTTATAAAAAAATAAGCTGAGTTTTCCTCTGCTGATCAGGAACAATGGGGCAGATTTTTAAGTAATAAATCCAAGGTATGTATCCACCAAGGGGACTGCATGACAAGGTGGTGTAATAAACAATTTCTGACAGAGGTCAGAAAGGTTACCAGCAGTTTCTGTGACTTGAGAATTTGGATAACAAGATTTAATTTTTACAGGATAAACAATATATTGTCTGAGAAGAGGTAAGCTTGTGCACAGGATTGGAAGATAATGCAAAATCAATAAAATCAGCAAAGGGGTTACTTTGGAAAAGAAGGGATCCCATGGTGTAGAAAGAAAAGCTGTGGAGGTGTAACAGACCAAGAAATAAAGACTGAAGGTATCCCAAACCAGTAGGTTGTAGAGGAAAGAAGTAAATCTATGGTTATGTCAATGACTGAATTACAGTAAATATTATATTAGTACTAATGGATGATGACAGAAAGGTCATATAATATTATTCTGGTGAAATACCTTTGGAGGCTAGCAGGTATAACAGATGCCCTTAATTTAGGATAAATGTAAGAAATAAGTACACTGTTCAGGGAATTAGATAGCTGCAACGATGGAAAACACCATCCAAAGCTAAGGTATATACAAAACTAGTAAGTAATTCAAGCTGGCTGGAGAGTTTTCACTCTGAATCGAATTCAAGCACAGAGGACAGGCTTTAGCTTCCATGAATTGATGAAGATGTGAATAGACAAGCCAAAAATATAAAGATGCTGACAAAAAATTATCTGAAAGCCAAGGACGTAAAAAGACTGAGTACTGGGATTATAGCCATGAGAAGAACCATAGTATTAAGTTTTCCTTGCAGTAGCTGAAAAATGTTTGGAACTGAGTGCCCACAGTGCTGCGGAATCATCTCAGGGCCCCAGGTGGAAACCTTGGCTGCTGCTGGACACAGCCCACAGTCCTGGAGGACAGTGTGGAGCAGCCTGCACATCACCTGGCCCGGAGATCCTCTGTGAGCTCTGGGCACTGCTGGGTGCTTCTTTTTTCCTCTGGGCTCTGCTCTCTCCCCAGTGCCCTCTCAGCCTGTTTTGAGCTCACCTCCCCCAAAACTTTCATTCTCTTTTACTGTTTTTCACCTGGCAGGAGTATTTTTTCTCTGTATTCTCTTTCTTCCAGGTTCATCCCAGGTTGACAGTTTGGTTTGGACTTGGCCAGTGCCTGGTCCTTGAGGAGAATGTGAGAATACATCACCTGGCTCGTAGGGGAGCACTGCTTCCTGGGGCAGATTTCTCGTGCCTTGTAGAGACAACCTTATTAAACTCACTGCCTTTGTTTCATTGTTTTGCAACTTGAACATGTTATTTGTATTTTTTCTAATGCATTCAGGACAAATTTTGAATAATTTTTGGTAAAAATTTCCTGCTGGAAAATTTCAGTTCTTGACATTGACACTGTATTCCTCCTTGGGTAGGAGGAATTGACTCCTCTGGAGTTCCACCAGGGCTGTGACAAAATGGACAAGACCCAGCACCTTGCTGGTCTGTAAAATGAACAGGGAAAGTGTCTTCCCCTAAATTAGCAAAGAAATATGACCTAAAGAACACACAGTTTCTCTAGACCCTGAGCAACCTTGGCCCTCTGGGTGATAAGGTCAGTGAACTTTTACAAACCAAGCTTATACAAAATCCTGGGCTAGTTTGTGAAACTGGAGGTTTACAAACACTCCAGTGCACTCGGGGGTGTAACTAGCCCCACAGTTTTAGTTTCCCTGTTCAGAGAATTATGGTTCTATAATGAATAGTTGAACAGCTTGATAGCCTTTAGTTTATGACTGGTTACGTGTTTATATACTTCAAAAGTCAGGAGTCACCAGGTATGGGGAATGGCCACAGAAAGCCACACTTTAATTTATGTATCAATTCTTTGTATGTCTACTAAAAACCATGGAAAATTTCTGCTGAAAGTGTTCAGACATGTCCATGAATTTACCAGGAATCTTGTTTTAATTATAAATACTCAAATGTCTATGATTTTAATTCAGCTCCCAGACATAAACTTTTCCCCCAAGGCTGTGGGTGCAATGCCAGTTAACATAGAATGGTATTGCTTTCTTTATCATGTGAGGCTGTGCTGATATAAATTGGTTAAGAATTTAGCATATTAAGGACTAGACTATGTGACTTTGTTGTGCAACTTCAAAACTACCATAAATAAACTAGGAACCAATACCATGGGAATGCTGATAGCTGCATGCTTGAAATTTTGGTAAGTGCTTCTTGAAAAATACTGTTAGAGAATGGACTAGAAAGCTTGCAATTAAGATAGTATTACAGAAAATCCCACAAAGAAGTGAATACAGTGAAAGGGAAACCACAGTAAAAGTGGGAGTATGTGGCTGCAATTCAATAAATAGGAAGAGAATCATGTTTAAAATGTTTTGTTTATAATCATGAAGTCTTTGGGCAATTCCATCATGTCAAGAGCAGATGCTCACTGTCGATCAAAACCAACAGCCTAAATTCAGTTTGTAGGATAAACACAAAATGGCAGTGTAAGTGAGCCAGCAAGACCTTTATATGTTGGAGAGAGGTAGGAGAAGACCACCCACAAAAACTACAATGCAGTCCTTCCAAAAGAGTCTCCAGGCATTCTTCTGTGGCTTTTACTCCTGAAATAATTAAAATTTGGAAGACATACAGATGATCAGTATCACTACATGTGCTGTTTCAGAGAGAAGCATCTTGTGATGTTTTAATTTCCTGGTCCCTTTCAGTGGTCCTCACTGAGGTCTTCTTGCATAGATTTTTCTTTTTCCCTCTCATCTTGCCTTCATGAATGTGGCCCTTCAAATTTGGCAAAATCAAAGTTGCAGCTCTACCACAGTTATTTTGTAAGAGGCAGCAACACTTTTCCAGCTGGTAAAAATGTGTTGTATATTGCCTAAGGCTGAGAAAATAGCATCCTCTCACACTGTATCCTTTTTCTTTCATCCATGGTAAATCCATTTTCACCTTCCCAAGAGGATTTCTCCCTGAGTCTCAGTGCAGGAGGATGTGGTATTCCCTCTGTCTTCCTTCAGTGTTTATTATTGCTGGAATATGCCATTTTTATTTCTGTTGAATATAATATTTAATACTGTTTAGTAAAATCTGTTTAAAGAACCTAGTTATTTGTAGATTCTACACATAGAGTTTCTCCAAAACTTTCACCTGGAGTAAATTAACCACAGGAGGAAAATGGTTTGCAATGTAAAAGTAGCAACAGGCATTTTGTCATCATTGCCAACAAAAAGAATTCTGTCTGGACAACCACTGGAATTTAAAATATGGGTCATCCCAGCTTCCTTTCCATGCTAAATCCTATGAGAACTGTTGCATTTCAAATGTAATATCGTCAGTAGAGTACGTCAGCAGTGCTGGTATAAAATATCTTCTTTACTCTTTCATTAGAACAAGATCTGGTGAAGGAAATGTCTGCAGACTTTCATGAACTGGTAAACTATTAAAACTTCATCTAAATAGAGGATAATGAAATGCAAACAACTGTAAATAGAACTGAACAGGAAATTCTTTTCCCAGATATTAGAAATGCATCTACCTCTTGCTAACATTAGGTTCTGCCAAAATAAAATTAATAAAAGTGTTTGAATCTGGGGCTGGCAGTAAAATGCTGCTAATCATAGACCACTGGCTCTAAATGATGCTGGTTTAAAGAGCCAGGAGCAGGAAAGGTTCTTTTCTTCTTCCTTTGCTTTCACTGATTTTTTTTTAATTAAGCCATCACATTGCATAGCATTCCTGCATCTGTTCCTTCATCTAGAGTGTTTTCCCAGTGTGATCCTCAGGGAAAGTGCACTAACTGATATAGTTAGTGGCATCTATATGTGCATTTTATAAATAATAATTTGTATAAGATCAATCCCTGTGTAGGCAACTAGATAAAAAGGAAAGGCATAATTGATGCATAAGACTCAAAACTAAAATAAAATTAATTTTTATTTTTTTTAAACAGAAATAGGAATTTTTTTCCTCTGCTCAGCATAAACTGTCCTATTGAATTCAACTGCCTTTTACATATTAAAGGATACTGCTGAATCCTGGAAGCTCAGTTTGGAACCATTCTGTGACAACACTACAATTTCCAGGCAGTGATTACTCAACAGTAATAGTTTCCCCCTGCTTCTAGCAGAATTCTCTTAGTGCTTGGGATCAAGAAATGCCTGACAGGATTTCATTAAGAAACAGTGAGGAACATTAGTTTCATTTAATCTTATGATAGTGCAAATCAACACATCCTTAAGGACATCACAGATATGGCTGTATAGTTTCTATGGATTTCATGTGCTCCCAGTCCCAAGTATCCGTCCATTTTCAAACCTTTAAGAACAAATACACCTCCATCAATGAAGGCATACACATTTACACCCAAGTACCAGCCAGACTTGCTCTCTGCACTTTTGGTATGAAATACGCAAATCATCTCATATATATGTGAGAATTAAGACCTTGATTCTCTGGGTCTCTCTGCTGCTTGCTGCATAGTCTGCATTCAGAACACAATGTATTTCCTCAGTTTATGATGTGAGTATCTTTTGCTTGCCTATTTATAAAGGCAGCTGACTCTTTAGCACTCCCCAGGTCTGAGGCCACAGTAAGAGCTGACTCTTCACATGTGAAGGGCCCACTCAGCCTGAAACATCACCTAGTCATACGATCTGTGTAGCATTAGGTGTGGTTTGAAGTGAAAGCTGTGGACAAAGGCAAATCTCAAATCCTATGACAAATAGCAAGGTCTATTACCCTTAACCGAGTAGATTTGTACTGACAATCCCGAGCAGTTATGAACAGAGCAGAGATGTTCACAGCTTTGCTGGCTGAATCAGAGCAAGTAAAGTCCATTGTATTTGTGAAAAGCCAGCAAGGAATAAAGAGGCCACAAGGAGTAAAAGCCTCTTTTTTCCCCAACTGGACTGTTTTTATGACATTTCGTTAAAAGTGACAAGCTCTGGCTCTGGGCAGCTAACAGGAATTGCTTTTGACTCCTGGGAAACAAAGCTGACAGTCAGCCAAGCTGGCTGGCTGCACAGATAGCAGGGCCAGTCATGGAGACACGGAATGATGGAATGGTTTGGGTTGGAAGGGACCTTAGCTATCACCCGGTTCCAAGCCTGGCCATGGGAAGGGATGCCACCCACTGGATCAGGTTGTTCAGGGGCCCATGCAACCTGGCCTCGAACACTTCCAGGAATGGGGTATCTTCAGCTTTTCTGGGCAATCTGTTTCAATGCCTCACTGCCCTCACAGTAAAGAATTTCTTCCTAATATCTAATCTAAAACTGCCCTCTTTCAGCTTAAAGCCATACCCACTTGTCCTGTAACTACATGCCCTTGTTAAAAGTCCCTCTCCAGATCTCTTGTAGGTCCCTTTCAGGTACTGAAAGGCTGCTGTAAGGTCTCTCCAGAGCCTTCTCTTCTTCAGTCTGAGCCACCCCACTTTGTCAGCCTCTCTTCATAGCAGAGACGCTCCTGCCATCCCCTCCCTCTCCCTGAGATGTTTGGCTTCAAGGCTGTCTTGCTGCATTTAAAGTTTTTGGCAGCGGGACTGGGCTACCAGCACAGCAGCCTTTCTGGTTCCCGGGGGGGAACCAGTTATGCATTTATGACTAACTGGAGACCCAGCTAATGTTTCATAGTAGCCCAAGCTCCTCATGAGTAGAAAACTCACTGGGTAGTCCCTGCTAGCCTGCAAAATATTTGTGGATCAGCCCGCTACTTTATAACAAAGAAATGGGGAAAATGATTAAAAAGAACTCCAAACTTGCATGTGGCCTGAGACCTGAAATTTTATTTCCTAACTCAGACTTTAGGATAAATAATCCCACTGTTTTTGTTCTTTTTTATTGAATGAGTTTTTCCCACTATGCTAATATGATTTAATTTTATTTTACTTGGCAGTAAGTAGACAGTCCTTAATATGTTAATGTTATTAATGACATTTGGCACGCAACTAATTCATTCCATCGGAGTCTCATGGCCCTTGGTGAATGAAAGCCGAAAATATTTCCCTGTAATGGCAGGCTTTAGCTCAGTACTGCACAGAGATGTTCTGTGGGATCTGGGAACATAACTCTTATCATTGATTCCCATAACTTACAGCTAGACTGCAAATTGGATTAAATGCTCATGCGAAAGAGAAGATCTTTTTGTCCCTTTTCTGCACAGTGGTCACTGCAGGGTGGGTAATGGTTAACTGCTTATTTGGGGCTTTACTAAATTAATATCCTTCATGTGGCATGAGAAGGGAGAAGGAGAAAAGAGGTGAGAAGCTTGTAAACCAGCACACAACACCATTTTCTGGCCTGAAAATCAGACTCTGACTCTGAAACCATGGCCCTCCCAATTCATAACTCTGTCATGCATTTAATAACATGTCTGATATTATACATAGAATGTAAATAAAGTACCAAATATATATAATGGAATCTAATAATAAAACCCTATTACTGTTTAAATCCTCCTTACTAGGCCAGGAGGACACACATGGAAAAGTTACCACATTCCCCCTGATCCACAGCACCTCTGGGCACACATATCCTGGTCATGGTGACTGTGAGATTCTGTAGCTCAGTTCTGGAAGTGAGCAAACCTGGGCCAAGTTGTATCTTTGGGTTTTCAAAAAATGTACCCAGGTCACTGAGACAAGTGACTTCATGAACTGAACTGGGAACATAAGACCAATGTTGCTTCTGATAGTCTCAGGTAAACGTAATGTGATTTTTTTATTATAAGACTATTTTTAAATGAAACCTGTAATCATGTTTCAGATGTTCACCAAATAAACTTATATCAAAGAAGAGTTGGAATGATCTTTTTATCTGTGTGGGCAACTGCCCATTCACTGCATTACAATCTTCCTAGACTTGATACTATCAAAAACTGGGACAGAGCTATAAGTACATCTATGTCCATATTTTGTGCAGCCTCATGGCTATAACCATGTCTCTTTCATGACTTGTTTAAAATCAGACAGTTGTCTCAATCTATTTCTAAAGGTACAAGTGTCTACCCTGAGTAAGTAAATAGCAATGTAATTACAACTGACACATGCATTTTGCACTGCTGTCGTCACAGCATTTCCTCTCTGGGGCTTTGATACAGGAGCTATTGAGCCAGGCAAACTCTTGATCACACCCTCTGCAAATAGGTCAACACATGCACAGAACGGTTGTGTGTGGATGTGGTTCAGGAATTAAATTTAGTCTCTACATTTACCCAGTGATTTGACAATAGCGTAATTTTTCTAGGAATCAAATCTAGGTAATTAATGTATAATTTTGAACGAAGACTAGATAGATTCATACCACAAGGCAGCCTCAAGATAGACATTGTATATACCTAGAGTCTAAATAAAAGTGTATGGTTTAAAATGAAAACATAAAAAGGCACAACTATTTTAAACACCTGTTCTAGGAACTGGAGGAGGTTTCAGTCCTTTTTGTATAAGCACCTTTATCCTATGTTGCACCTCCAAAACAGCATCTTTAACCAGACCGTCCTCTGTGTGAGGTCGTCAGACCTCTACCCCTGTGAACTTGACAAATGGCTGCAGTGAAGTGGCATTTTAGCATACATATGACACATCATCTTGCTTATATTTTGTCAGTTAGGAAGGAAAAAAAAAATCACACACCTTTAGAAGTCACCACAAGTCAGGAAAATGGTAGAGATATCTTTAGGTGTCTTTGATGTTGGGATTACAGCACTGTATGTCTAGACCTGCAGTGGGTGCAGATTCAATCACCTGAGCTGACAGAGTCCAGACTGTGATTCATGTCCATCAAGTATTGAAAACTAATTTAGGATAAGAAGAATTGCTCCATCATTGACTTCACTGGCTGGCTCTGCACTGACAGCAGTGACGGGTGGGGTGACTTGTACCTATACAGGTGTCTGGATTCAGTCAGAAGGATCCCACCACTACAGGCTACTAGAATTAGTTTTGAGGTCATTCTTTCTTGAATTGTTGCTGCTCTAAATTATTCATTGTGATAATACAGAAATCAGGCCTTTAAGGTTTCTAAATTTTCTATGCATGTACACGCTTACATCTCTTTAGACTCATTGAAGTGAAGGCTTTTCAGTCTTAAGGTTTACTGGAAATGTAAAATTATTTGCTTTTACAAATATTACCCCACCAAAATAACCCAAACTGGCAAAACCCATAAAAAAACAAACAAAAAAATCCTCCCAGCAAAATCCCCTTAGAACAACAACAACCTCCCCCCTTACTCCCAACCAAACAAAACCAGACAAAATTCCCCAAACCAATAGTAAAAGAAATGGTAGTTTTTCTATAGTTCTGTCCTGTCCTTTTAGGGTTTGGTCCATGACATTCAAAGTCACTGAGGTTGCATTACGCTAATCACCGATGAAACATGCCTGACTGAGGATAACAGTTTCTTATTTTCAAAGCTTATGTTTGAGATTCATCCAAGGTTTCTCTGTGTGGTCTGTTTATACATAAAACATAAGAAGACTTTGCAGGAAAACATCTCAAAGTGGAAAAAGGGTATTTAAAAAACAAGAGTACATGATGAAGTCTGAAAATATCTCTTTTCCCTTGTGGTCACTATTTTCTTGTTCATCTCAGAGACCAATCTCTCAAAGAAACCTCTGTGCCTGTGTCAGTGGAGTATGTGAGGATCAGGACAGTAATTTGTCCTTGTTCCAGCAAGACTCTGCCCTGATGGAAACCACAAAAAACAGTGCTGGGCTTGGTCTTTCCATATAATTTTTATTTCAGAGATAAGGGATCACTTTCATTGCTCACATAAATGCAAAGTGATGTACCTGAAGAAATTTAAAGACAATTAAGAAAATGCAAAGCTAAACAAAAAGGTTTTATCATTCCTTTGCTTAGAGAAGACACAGTTATGGACTTGTCTTTGTTTTGTGTGAGATGGTTATAAAATGCAGCTGATGCCTCAGCATTTTATAAGACTTCTCACTATTTTCCATTGACCTCAGTTAAAAAGCCAGTTTTCATAGAGTTTTGGTAGCCATTTGACACAAATGTTTGCTATTACTGCATAATTTTTATGTGAATGCTTTTCTTTTTATTCAAAATTAAAAGTGCAGTGTTTTGGCATAGATAATCTTTCTAACCACTTCATTAAAATGACAGTAAAGTTCCTGGGATGGGGTATGTTACTGTTCAAAGGACTTTATGAGCCACATTGATGTCACAGTTCGGGAGAATCACACACATACATCTTCAGCAATCAAAGACCTGAAAGACAACTTTCCCAAGAGCACAGTGGTCTTTATTAGCAATGCCCATGCCTTTCACAGGGGTAATGAGACACTGCAGAACTTCCCCATTATTACAGAAGAAAATGATACCATAATTCACTGGAAACAATGGAAAAATAATGGCTTTGATTTGTTAATTCTTGTCTGTAAACTTACTCCATGAGTATAACAAGGTAGCCAGCTGTTGCTAATAAGGCTGCAATGTTTAATGTAAAGCTAGAGGTGATATGTTAATATGTGCTGTCATTCTGGCTCACCTTATCTCATGATTTTGACATTGTCTGGAAAAAGCAGCAGAGGTAATTTACTTTCCCGTCGTGCTAAGGATTATTTCTATGCAGTACCGAGGCTGAATGTCACCACCATTTCTCCATGGGCTTATCTTGGGTCTGATCCAATGTATATTGAAATTTGCAGATTTTTAAAAAATGTTTTAATGGGGTCTAAATGAGGCTCCTTGCTTAGGGAAAAATCAGGCAACCTATTTAAATCTTATAGAACTCTTTTGTAACTCAGATGGTATTAAAAAATGAGGAATGGGTTTCTGATGTCCATACTGATGCCTAAATAGAAGAATCCAGAAAATTCATTCATATATTTGTATAAGGCAATGGTTAGGCAAGGATTAGTAAAATTCTTGATTCATATCCTAGCTTCACAATAAAGTTTTTATGGAATAGGAGGTGAACGGCTTGCTTGACCGAAGCATTTTAAATATATGATTAAATTTAAAGTATATTAATGGTTTTACTGGCATCAGTGAAGCATGTCTTCAATTTTAGTGGAAGAAAGAGAAATTTACAGTCTTTGGGCTAAATATAGCAACTATTTATTTACTTGTGCCGGGTGGCCATTGATTGTCTTAATACAACCACTGCATAATTGTATTTTGTGTGCTTGTGTGTAACCTGTCAGTGACAGAAGAAAGATTTTAATGGTCCTTGTCAGAGAGACAGAGTCTCCCCAGACAATGTGTCAGGTGAGTTTCTTTGAAGACATGTATGGCAAGTAGATTTCTACACTAGGGATGTTCTTTCTCCACTGAAAGACAGACCTAGTCATTATGTACAGAATGAGAGCCTAAAAGCAATTATGAAAATGGTGACATGAAAGGACAAAACACAAGGTCTATGCCTTGTCCCCCATTCAAATCACACAAAGTGCTCTGGAACTGCCAGAAAAACACATGCTGATAGCTGTATACTATTGCCTGAATGTGACTGAGTAAAATAAACTACATGATTAGAAGGTCTATTAACCTGCTTAGCTGCATTTTTTGTCACTAGATGGCAGAAAAAGATGAGTTATCTTGTACGATTAAACCAGTATTTCAACATATGAACAGGATGAACTAAATTTGTCTATTGTAGCAGACCAGAAAAATGTAAACCCCTCTCACTAAACTCTTCCTATTGCCATATTTAAAAAAAAACACATTCAAACATCATGTTGGTAACACGGGATTATGGTGCCCTCTTCTACACCTACTTCCCAGATATGGTCATTAATGCTCGACCAAAACACTGTAGAGCCTTTAATGTAAAAGACGGCAGAGAATAGAGGAAGCATATTTAATTGCTAAGTGTGGGAAAGCCTATTGCTTGTATTTACTTTGTTGGTTAATATTGACACTGGGTAGCTGAAGGACCAGCGGTTCCTTCCGTGCACATCCAGACGCCCTGCTGAGTTCAATGGGAACACGAAGTGTGGAAGACTGTGTCTCTAGCCAAAGCATCCTCAAGTCAAGGGGAAGATTCCCATCGACTTCTTGAGGGCTGGGATTAGCCCTAGCGAGCAGCCATCCTTTGAACAATAAGCATTCAGCACTGAGTAGCCAGCACAGGGTGCTGGGGGTCTGCAAAGAACTAAACAAATAAATGACACACATTCCATTTCTTATTTGCCCCAGAGTTACAAACACACGTGCTGTATTCGGAAAAGATCAGAGCTTTTCCCTGGGAGGCCAGCCACACAGATTGAGAAAGCCACACTAGATAATCTCTGCTTGCCCTTTCCATCAAAAGAGCTCAGCTGTAAAAGCTTATTCACATGTGCAATAGATGAAAAAACACTCTGGGGAGAGGCTTTATTTTCTGACCATCACTGGACTTCTCCTATATGTTTGATCCTCCACATCACCCTGCCAAGGCCAGTTCCCATTAGACTGCCCAGTAAAGTAAAGCTTACCCTGGCTGGCAGACACAGGAGCCAGCACGGGGCATTGTGGGGTTTTGTGCCTGCTTCAGTAGTCCAAAGGGATGCATTTTCCACATATCCCTAGGAGACCTTTGTAGGACCAAGGTTTCGTGGAAGCATTCTTACTCCATGGACTGGTCTGTCCCATCTGGCTTCGGTTGCAAGCGTCATTCAGATTATTTTCTTAGCTTAGCTCCTAACAGGCTTTCATTCATGTCCAAAGTTCCTGGCAGGATAGGCATATTTGGTGGATGGCTGGTTGTGCAGGTCAGGGAAAAAGGAAAGAGACATCCCACGAAACTGAGGTGCAACCAGAATATTGAAAATTTTCACTGTACTGGCTGATAAATGACTGTCCCTAACTACATTCACAACAAGGCCGAGAATATAATGCACCTAGCTATTTTTTAAAATTTTATGTTGGAAGAAATAAGCACTTAATAAATGAGGAAGTTCACAAAGTCAGTCAGCATATGCTATGACTATTCTTTTCTTTTGCTATGGTACTTGTGACATTTGGGTTCAGTACAAAACCAAACAAAAAGCTTGCTTATAATCTTTGACTAAGATAAGGGTGAAACTAGTACATCAGGGAATGTGATGAGTGTCCAGCTGTGGAGCCCTACAAAAAGTTGCTGTTTGTAAGGTCAAGCAATCCCAACTCGAAAATACATGTCCTTTTTTTTTTTTTTTTTTTTTACTGCAGTGATTTAGAAAGGACTTTAAAAAGCATTGAATACAATTCTCTGAAAGAAAGCACCAAAAAGAGGTCATGAAGGGAAGACAAATCAACTTTTTAAACTAGAATTTAACATTTCTGGTCCACGGTTAGATTAAATACAATTTTCTCTTTTTGTAGTAAAACTTCATTGCTTACTACATATTTGCCATGTGGTTCAGCAGTTGCAATAATCAAGCAAATGAAACATGAAAGCAGAGAGTTGCCAGGGCTTGGATGTGGATGGGCACAAGAGAAGCTCATGGCTGGTAGTGAAGTTGTGGTTGCTGCTGGGAATCACAGTTTCTGGAAACCTTCACTGTCATTAGGTAGGGATGTTGCAGGTGTCTTAGCACTGGTATTACAGCATCTCACTGGGAAAAGAACTATTTCATTGACTGTAATTCCTGTGGTGCTCAAACCAGGCAAATACTAGTCCAGAGAAAAATCAAAGTCTTACTACTATTTGCACCTGTTGTGTCCTAGAACACCCAAACTGTTCAAAATTGCCTGAGTTCCATCCCATATATGCCTCCTCTGTAGAGGTGTTTCAGAAGTGTGTTCAGAAATAATATGCTGGTGCAAACAACCTGATACATTGCCCAGAAATCGATGATGATGTAGTTTTGCAAACATGAAGAAAGATTTGGTGGACATGCTTTTGCTGGCTGTGGAAAAGGAAAAAAACCAGTTAATTTGACAGGTGGCTACACTGTTCTTTAGAAACTGAGGAGGATCCAGCTGGAAGTGCTGAATGCTGTCATGGTTCTGTGAAGCAAACAGAAGCTGAAACACCTGAGGTTCATCTGCAGTGTACCACTCTCTGTTGTCTCCATTCACAAGTTTCTTTGCTCTCTTCCAGTGCAGACACATTTGGGAAATGACAGTCACAAAACTATTAAGTACCTTGTCCTAATTGCCAAGACATCTTTCGGAGCTTTTCTGAGAAGAATGGGACATACCTTACAAAGCATAAATTTAAGGAAAACCTCTAGTCCATCTCCAAGCTGGAGCCTTCCTTCTTGTCCTGTTCTGCCACTGTCCCAAGTAGAGAGCAGTCCCTGTGTGTGACAAGCTGGAAGCTTTGATGCCTTTGAAGCATCCCTAGAGCAAAATACAGGTTGGAAAGGTGACAGCACTCAGGTGATCACATCAATGAACATCAAGCTTATGAAATTTGCCATCGTGGAAAATGAGAAATAGATCACTGCCATACAGTTTAGTGAGTCTTGGTAACTGTATGGTCTTCTAGGCAGTGATTGAAAATCACTAATCCCTGGATCACTGGTAAAGACGATTTTTTTCTGATTTTTTGGACCTGACCTATCATTTCAGTGAGGGCAGAGAGATGAAACTGAGATGAAGACATAAAACCTTTTTAAATACTTGCTAAAGGTCTGTTAAGATGGAGTTGTAGTAAAAAAACAGTAGTGAAAAAATCTTGTTTTGTTTCTGGATTCAAGTGTTCTTTTGGTCTGCTCTTTCAGAGTATTTGAAGCTGAAGTACAGCTTTGTCCTCTGAAACTGCAGGAGAGCAAATGCAGCTTTACTGCTCTCACTTAACACAGATGTTAACAATTAGTTTATACTTATTGGCATTAATTGCTATAGTAGATGCAAGAAGAGGTTACATTATATGCTTTATGGGACTCTGTTTAAAGATTTCGCAACCCTTTTAGTAATACTCAAGCTACTCTGTCCAAAGGCCTGGAATCCCTGGTGGAAAGACCGTTCTCCTCTGTCAGTTGTCAGAAGCATGTTACAGGGCACTGCACACTATGCCTCTTCACCTCATTAAAGAAAAGATGGCTTTTGCTTAGACTATTGCATTTGATAGAAATGATGTGCTTTTACTCTTGCTTTTTAGAAAGGCATGTAGGTGAAGGAGTATTCTGCTTTCTTGTGAGCTATTATGCTTCTGAGTGTCAAACGCTGGCAGTTCAAAGTGATATCTTGTCTAAATAATTTATTGATTTATAAAGCAGGAGGAAATTTCACCACTAATTGCTCCAGGGGGTGTAGAAATAATAGGAAGGTCGGACTATAGTCACAACAGTAATTTAGATAAATAACTTTTGTTTTAAAACACACTCCAATTACTGAGACACAAATAAACACAGAGCCAGACAAAAGAAATAATAAGTTTTGCAGACATTACATGAAAGGACTGGCTTGTGTCAGGCTTCATAAGCTGGGTTGAGCCTTGACTGTGTTTGTAGTGAGACTTCCCAAGAAACATATACATGACCAAAAGCACTGCTATTGATTTAGCAAATGATATTTTCCTCACTGAATTCTAGTGGATACCCAGCTTGAGCCTGCTGAGCTGTGAGGAGGCATCTGCTCAGCGGCGAAACCACAGAGATCGTCTGGATGTTTAAAGCTCTGCAGTCCCTTTGTCCCATTCCCACCTCCTTTGACCACATACTATCATCGGCAGTTTACTGACTCCCTCTCTTTCCTCCAGATTTTTACTTTCAAGCTCTTATGACTTCTGTGATTGTGTACAATCTCTTTTCCTGAGAAGTCATCTCTTGTGTCCAGCAAAGCAGGGTATACACTCAGCCAGCAGGTCCAGATAATTTTATTTTCAAATACAGATGTTCTCTGCTTTTTTCTGTTTGGTTTTGTTTGGTTTTCTTAATCTCCTGGTGGGATGTTTCCAGATAATGACATAGCTGATTATTTTCCATGTTTCTAGGTCTTTTTCAGATCTGGTCATTACAAAAAAGCAGCTATGCGTCAACTGTTGGTGGCTCTCACACTGCCTGACATTGCCCATGGTTTCTTCAGCCTCTCCAAACCCTGTGTCCATCATCTGACTTTTGGATAAATCTGTTAACACATTAAAGTAGTCTCTAACTGTTAGTTCTTTATTTGTGTTTGCAATAGGGCAGGAAGGTTCCCCATCCTTCAACTAGGTATCAGAAGAAATTCACAAACCTAATTAACTGAACCCAAACCCACAAGAATGAATATGCTCTATACAAGCAATAGGATATAAATGGCCCATGCATCTACTTAAATTTGGAATGGAAAGCAGTTCTTACAGTTTGAGCAGATAGACTCTGGAAGAGCTTTCATCTCAGGAAATAAGTTAAAAAGAGCAAGATATATATTTTTACAATGATGATTCTGATGCTTGTAATGAAAGTGTCTGACCTCAGCCATTCTCTACCAGATATATGTTCCTACTCCTTGACTTGCACATGTCTTAGAGATCTAAATATATATATAAAATCACATCTATTAATTTTCTTTCTTTTGCTTGCAGACAGTGGGTGTGTCTGAAGGCAGACCTGAGCTCCTGCAGTCGTGTGAGAGTTGTGTGGCTGGAGCTGCATGTGAGGCAGCAAGCCTTGTTGAGAGGCAGGATATACTGTCCAGAGAACAGACTCCATATGAAGTCAGCTCTAAAGCTTCTAGGCTGGGTTTGGTTTCCATCTAACCAACTTCAGTCATGGGCAGGGTAGCTCACGTCTGCCTGTCTTCACCCATTGCAACATTTAAATTGGAAATACACACACAGCATCCCTTTCCCCTGCGCTGCCAATGGGGCACTTGCTTTTGTGTATAATGATATACATCAGGACCAGTCTTTCTTTTCCATCAGTTCACGTTACAGGGCTTGGCCACCAACCAGACCTTGCTCTATTGTCTCACTGAGGCCCTGTGCATAAACAAACTGCATTAGGAGAGGGACTTGCTGCAGGACTCCGTTTTCTGCTGATTGGAAACCATCAAAGCAAAAATGCTCATAAGCTTATTTCTGTTGAAAAGAACAAATTGCTCTTAATGTTTTTCAGCTTTTGATCAACTTATGAGGCATTTTTCAAATTAACCCCATATGGCAGGGATTCAGTGAGCAGAGTTCTTGCTCTCTGGTGTGCTTTCTGAGGACAGCTGACATGGGACAGTCAGGAGTCACAGGTGGACAGCACTGAGACTTTCCAGATGTTTTGGAATAACTTCCCTCCTGAGAAATGAAGAAGCAACATAAGTTCACAGCTTAGCAGAGGATCATTAGAATGAGACCTACATGTATTGGATACTTTATGAACTTCTCACGTGGCAGAGCAGAGGAAGGTAATATAGCACAGAATTATTTCCAGTTCTTCAATGGTTCTGGAAAAGACCATTAAGCCTTCTCCATGACTTTGTTTAATTAGGACAGTTTTCTTTTGCCTGGCAGGTAAATAACTTCAAATAGAGAGTCATCTTAGGACAAAATGTAATGATTAATATCTTAGTTCTTAGAAGAAAAGGTTTACTAAACCAATGAAGTAGAGAAAGTCTACACCACAGAGGCATTATAATGAAATACTTATCTCAGTCAAAAGCATTTGCTTCCTATCTACTTTGGCCAGTAAGGAAAAGCTTATTTTTCATTCTCTTGTGAAAGACCAATGTGGTCTATCTGAAATAAAAGAAAAAAAAGTATGAACTTGGAATGAATGCAGCACAAGGAAACCACTCACTCCCTGACTTAATACCCTCACCAGGGTCTGCCTTTGCTCTACAGCATCTGTCACTCCCACGTGTTGCTCTGGAGACAGTGATTTTCCTACAAAATGCCTGCTGAACAAGGCATGGCATTTCTTCCATGGGTTCACTGTTTTTGGCTTGCTGGTGGTCAGCTGGAGATGACTTTGGTTGCACGAGTGTCGTGTATCTTGGCTGAAAGGGAAATCACCATGTGTAAGATGTGTAAGGACCAAGTCAGAAAGAACTCCTCCATGCTCGCATTCAGGAATGGATCCATGCCTGTTGACACACCCCAGTCGAAGTCCTGGGGTTATGTCCTAATTTCCTTTGCAGGAATTGCTGCACTGCAAACAGGAGGCAAAATTGTGTCATAGTTCTAATAGCTTACACATGCTGGACTCCTTCACGCATACAAAGCCTTTTTTTGAACCTTGTGTAGGGAAATGTGAGAAGCCAAGGGTTGACAAAAGCCCCAGATCTATGAGACTTAACTAGTTGCATTTGTACTTCCTCTAGACTGTGTCTTAACTCATTTAAATAAGGCATCAGGGAGATCTCACTGAGATGTGTAATTGGCCAGGTTTATTTTCAATTCTATTTTTAACACTATATCAACATCTAATTATAACTTTTCTTAGGTGTGTAATATTTTAGTTCAGAAATATCTAGAATACTGGCCTCATATATTGCTATTTTCTTTGAACTACTTTGTATTCATTACTAGTTTATAAAGGTCTCACTCTCTCTGTGCATTTATCTATAAAGAGGATTACTCTGCATTATTGCATACACAACCCATGACAAAATAGCCATGAGCATTTTAAAGAGCATCAGGGCATTTAGTACAAGCAATTACGTTGCACATTTTAGGGAGAGGATATAAAGGACTCAGATGGCTTCTCTGGAATTGCAAAGATTCAAACCAGTCAATGAAGAGGAAAATTAATTCCTCCTTATTAAGCAGAGTCATATGAATCTCACAATTTCCAAGAAACAGAACTTATAATTGAGGAAGCTAAAATGCTCAAATTTTATTGGATGGAACAGGAATTTATTCCATGTTATTCCAGGAAATTAAGTGGTTTTTGATTTTTGTAAGGGGAAAACAAAGTTTTAGTCATCATACTTCAAAGAAGAACATGGCAACCTGGTAGTCATTAACATCAGTGTTTATGGGTTAAACTTAGTCATTCAGTTATGGATCATTACATATTTTTCCATATGGTGTCTAAGCTAATATAATGCTTGAGTGTCAACAATGACATGATAGGAAGAGATTTTGATTAGACAAAGAGTTGGATATTATCCAGCTCTGAAGGTATATGATCATTAGCTAACTGATGAATGAAGCTTATGAACTCTGCAAATGGTAATGAGTGGTGGATAAAAGCTGTGAGATGCAATCAGCTCTACTGCAGAGCTGTCTTCTGTATTATGTAGCGTCAGTGCATAAAAAATTTCTTACAGGTATTGTCACATTTACCTGTGAGCATGCACTGATCATTACTGAAGGGGTGGCAGAGCACAGGAAGCTCCAGAACACTCATTGTGAAGAACAGTTTGTGGAAAAGAAAATGTGAACTGTGGTACTGCCACAAAAACCACATTATGAAGTGAAGAGCATGTGTGCTCACGGTAAGCCTGCAAACGAAACAGATAATGCAAGAAAAGGAAGAAAAGGGGAGATTGTCTCTCCAGAATAAGAGGGAGAAGTTCTTAGTGCAGTTCTGAGTGAACTACATCTTATTCAGAAAAATTGTTCTGTTTTTCTTATCCACTCTGTGTTTCCAGTGAGGTCAGAACCTCAACCCTCAGAGCAAACAGTACCATTTGTCTGTCTTCAGCATTCTTGGGTTCTGCAGATCTCAGGTTGCAACATTCACCTTTGCCTTTGTGAGCCTGTACTGCACTTGAGATGTCCCAAAAGGAGAGAGAAGGTGTGTGCTCGTCCAGTGTTTTAACACACCCAAGTCAGAAGTTCAGCAGTGCATAGGAGTCAGGTGACACTTGGAGCACGGTGGCATTTACAGGCAGTGAATGTGTTGCATTTAACAGTGAAAGGGATGTTAAATTTGTAAGGGCCCCTCTGTAAATACCTTTGCCTCTGCTCTTTGCAGCAGAAATAGTTCCTCCATAGGTGATGTACAATTTTCTTTTCTGGGAAATACTAGAAATTAATTTTTCTTCAGCAGATGTGAAGTCTGAGAAGCTCTGGAGATGCAACCAGCCAAGAGCTGATGGAGACTCCAGAGTCAGTATTGTAATTCCCCTGATTTCTGGCTGATTAAATCACCTACTCTTCATCTTATCTTACTGTCTCTGGAGTGCCATGAAACCAAAAAGTTAATTTCCAAACTTATAGTGGATCTATGTGTCTTCCTTGTGCTGAATGAGAAACCAACTCAAAGAGCAATCAATATCCAGTGATTATGCTAGGGTAGGGTGCTTTACAGCAGTCTTTATACCAGGATACAACCACTCAAAGACCAGACTTTCTTTCCATGTGAAGTTTTTAGTTGCTGCCGAAGCCTGTTCAGCTCAAGTTAAGACTGACATGGAACATCACCGTAAATTTCATTTGAACTGTCAACACATCTCCTGTTATTCTTACCCTTAAGATTTCATTTTCATTTTTTAATCAAGACAGAGGACATAGCATATTGAGATAAAATCTTCCAGAAGAAAGGTTAGATAGATGTTGGAAGATCTGATTAAAGCTTGGGGCAGCCACAGGGTTTACTTTGACCCATGAACCTCTATGAAAGCTATCAACCACTTTGTCTTCATTAGGCTAAACACTGTGTAGCTAATTCAAGTTAAAAATATATCTTTATTCCTGGGGAAGATACAACCTTAACATCTCTGACTTGCTGTTGATTTATAACTCCTTTGCCATCAAAGACTCTGCTGCTTGCCTGCCTACAGGGGATTACCCTCAATACTGTGCTCAGTGAGGATGAGGAAAAAAAGATTTAAATATAAAATGTGCCCACTGCAAGTAACTTGTTTTTTCTGTGTTATTCTTGGTTTGAAGCAACAGTTTGGATCTGAGTATAGCTGAATTCTTGGATTTTGTTTTAGTCACTTTGTGTCTGCAGTTTTTCTGTTTGCATCTCAGTGGTAGATGTACAGAACACGAAGCAAAAAATTCACATTAAATAGAGATTTTGGCAAGAGTGAAGGAATCATGATCAATGCAATACTGAATTTATGTTTTTAATCACCGGAACATAGACAATCCAGACCCTTTAGCAATCTGTCTTCCTTATCACATGTTTTGGGGTTTTTTAATGTTTAATGTCCTGTGAAGACAACACTTGCTACACTGAAAGACAAGAGAGATGCATAACACACCAAAAAGCAATGGATTTTTTAATATAAGTTTTAAATTCAAGTAATTATGATGAATTCTAGTAGTCTCTGACCTATTCCCAGCACAGAAAGGGCAGAACTTGATATCCAGCCTTCCCCAAAACACAGTAGCAAAAATGCTTTCAAGGAAGAAAGTGAGCATAAATCTTTGGTATAGTTTAAATCTCAGTTTAGCCCAAATTCAACAGTTTAAGAGGCATTAAAGAAGTCCCTTTGCCAGGGATGACCATCATGCCCTGCCAGGAGCAAGGATAACATGTAACATTTCTTTTTCATAATTTATTAAATCCTATTTTTTGCCTCTGATTTTGTGTTAGAAGTATCCAATAACCCAGCCCAGTAATCCTAATAACATGTGAAGCTGGTATCAGTCAGAGGTCATAGGGTCCCTACCAGATGCTTCCTCCTGTTGGATCATTTAAGAAACAGCCCATTCAGTATTGTGTATTATTATAATTTATCCTATTTTCTAATTTTTCTGTTTCTCCAAAGTGGCATTTTACAACTCAATTACAGGTCAGTTGTTAGATTCACCAATAGAGCATTGTCTTGTATTATACATCCAGGGAAAAACTGTGTTCTCCAGGATTAGAAGGAAGCTGAGCTGGTTTTGTGACCTTTTAAGCAGAGAAGTTGAATAAGTGGAGATATTAAAGGAATTCCTCACCCCCAAAAGAAGTGCAAGGCTGGGAACACGAGTCCACAGTGTTTGCCTGTTTATTTGTCAGAGACCTCTTGTTCATAAATCCAGTGACCACCCGGGACTTCTCTTCTTACACCATGTGTGCAGCTTTCCCACAGGATGCAGAACCTTTCCCCTTTGGTTCTGAGCGCTGAGGTGAACACTGAAGTGGCAGCAGGCTACAAACTTGCTTCTCCTCTCGCGGGACATATGCAGGCTGCAGATTTCTTTATGATAAACCTTTGGATCACCTGTATACGCAGATTTATTTGAAATGCCTATGATAAAGTGGGAAGGAACTTTGATAGGCTGTCTTGTACCTGATGATGATTTAGGGCTGTGGTCCATGACATCTTGGAAAATGGGAGCATAAATTACTTTTATGTGGCCTTTGAAAGGTCAGATGGCATCAGTGTCATAGGGCCTAAATTCGCTCTCTATAAGGTACACTTCCATGGCTGTTTCTTCACAAATCTGTTAACACAGAAAAGTGGAAACTGGGTTGTTCAGTCCATTCTCCTGCTCTGAGGTAAACTGGACTGTATAATTATACTGGAGGATAATTCCTGACAGATTTACCAAATTCAGAGCAAGCAGTTCACATGACAGAACAAGAACAGAAACATCCTCTGTTTAGGGATGTACTGTGTCTTTTTGTTTCTTACTTAGTCATAAAGGTAGACAGGAACTGTTTTTAAAATGTTAATTTCACATTGTAAGAAATTCTGTCACTGACAAATGTAAGAAAAATTAGTGTAAACTGTAACAACAGAAAGCTTGTACTTGCATGAGAAGAGTGGTGTGTCTGCACTGAGTGAAGCTGGAGCTTTTTTCTAGTCCTGTAGATCACTAACTCGGAGCGGGGACCAACCTGCCAAGTTGTGTATGTGGAGGCTTGGAGCAAACCCCAGCCTTAGGACAGCCATCAGAGTCGCTAATTAACATTGCAAGGCAAAGGGGAAGGGCAAAACACATCTCCTTATCTAAGGGGCTCCTGTATTTGCTGTGGTTTCTCTAAACAAGTAGATTCCTTCTCCTTCCTGTTGTGTCAGCCGAGCCTGGGTGCTCCTGGCTGCAATCAGGTGCTCGGTTCTTGTCTGATGCTGGATCTTGTATGGTCTAATAATAATTAGAGAGCAGTGCACAAGAGACCTGACAATTATTTTTAGCTTGTAGTATCTACTTTACCTCTCTATATATCAACTGAAGGGGAACTCACTTCTGCTGCAAAGGGGTTTTTTGTCTACTCTGAAGTGCAGCTAGAACTTAGTGTCATCACATACAGACTCTCACTTAAAGTAAGTAGGATTTTTGCTAATTGAGCCCTTCTTCAATAATAATTTTCAACTTGGGTCTAAAAAATATGCTTCATTTCTTTCTCACTGTTCAGAGAAGGGTAAAACCTTCCTGTTCCCTAGCACAGGAAAACAAACAAAACTTCCAGTGTGATTGATTAGAGAAACTCAATTAGCTGTCATGGCTATAATTACTACATAAACACAGTCCTGGGGTAGAGACCAAGTGTGCTGGAGATCCCTTCATGAGATCCCAGTAAACTGAGGTAACCTCTATAGCCTCCTCAGTGAGTGATAAATGGTGAAGTGGTAATGTATGGGTGTCCCTTTCTGTGAGGTCTCCAGGCCCTGGTTCACAGTGTGAGTTCCTTAAGAGAGCTTTAATTCACTGCTTGCAAAATCCCAAAGGGAAAAAGTGTAAAAATGATTGTAGTAATTTCTGCAATCAATTATTATTTTTTCCCCTGAGAAAATCCCTCTTCACCCTTTGGATCTCAGCTCCCTTCTTGAGGCAGACTTTGTTTCCTCAGCATATTAGAAAGCACAAGTTAGGCTTCTAAGAACAAATACTACATTTAAAGAGAGCTGGGTGCTTTTGTAGTGTTAAAATACAAAGCAAAAAAGAAACAGTTTTGGAACCAACCTTCCTTCCTTCCTTCCTTCCTTCCTTCCTTCCTTCCTTCCTTCCTTCCTTCCTTCCTTCCTTCCTTCCTTCCTTCCTTCCTTCCTCCCTCCCTCCCTCCCTCCCTCCCTCCCTCCCCCTTCCCTTCCCTTCCCTTCCCTTCCCTTCCCTTCCCTTCCCTTCCCTTCCCTTCCCTTCCCTTCCCTTCCCTTCCCTTCCCTTCCCTTCCCTTCCCTTCCCTTCCCTTCCCTTCCCTTCCCTTCCCTTCCCACCCCGCAGGAATGTGACCAGCAGTAAAGCAGCCACGCCTTGACAAACTGGAAAATTGGAAGCCCCTTTCTTCTAAATGCTACCTCCTTACTGAATTATCAGCCTTAGAGCAGGCCCTGAGTAGCACAAGGTACTTAAAAGCAATTGCAAGGTGCATGACAGAGAGTTTCAATACTATTCCAGGACAATGTTTTCCAGTAACATACAATTAGCACGGTGCTGGCACATGGTGAGGGGGTTGGGATGTACCAGGACATGCCTGTGGCAGAGGGGCTGCAGCACAGATTTGCAGGCAGCACCCACTGAAGTGCCTGCTGAGGCCAGAGTGGTGAGTGACCTCAGTAGCCCTGCAGGCATTTGCAGGATGCAGCCATCAGCTGCATTTGATGCCGAAGTTGTGGGATTTCTCAGGTCGGCACCTGTGATGCACCACAAATAAATATTCAGTGCAGAGGATTACCCTGATGGATGTAACAGAGGACTGACTTCCCTATAACTGAGATGTGACTTACTGTAGCATATCAGAAAGCACTGAAAGCAAAGCACAGCTGCTCTCAAGACGTAACTCTTTCCAAGGCTACATGAAGCCACAGTTGATTTGTTTATTTTTCAGTTCAGACTCTCTAAATGCAGGTTAGCTTTGGATTTCCAGATGTGTAATGTGGTAAAAAAATGCCACGTGTTTTCATCTAGCATGCAGCTGTACAGTGAGCACAGACATGATGTTAGAAACCTTGGTTGCTGATGCAATTTTTCACTGATGACAAATGACACCATTTAACTACTTGACAATCAACTGGTGAGTTCAGCAGCTAAAGTGTCACCCTCCTTTGTGATTCAGAAAACTAGAAAGAGTCATAAAATATCCAAATTGAACTCTGGGGTCCAAATCTCACTCACCCTGAAAAAAACCCTGCTTTATTTCTGTGCCTGGACAATAAGACTTTTTAATGTCAAAATGCTTGAAAGACCCTGGGAAGAGCTGTAACAGCATAGCAATCACATATATCTGTTCAGCATATCTACTTTCTGGGTTGTTTTAGGATGCTGGCGTTCTGGCTGTGTGCTGCTGTGTTCTACAGCCAGGCGTGGGTTCTGGACAGGGAACGGTGCCTGACTCTCTCTAGGCTTCCTGGGGGATTAGGATGCCCCTGGGGCCACAGGAACTGGGAGGCTCATCCAGGAGCCACAGTTAAAGCAAGTCAGGTTAGATAAAAACAGTCTGAAGGGTTTTTTGTGGCTGGTGCCTCGCCTCTGCCCGTGAGTACTTGGCAACTTGAATTTTAAGGGGTTATGGATATACTGAACAATAGGCTAACTGTCATGGTAACAGTCTTTTCTCAAGATGGTCACTGTATTCCTTAAGTGGCTCAAATAAAATGACTCACTTTTTTCACAATGAACTGATTTATAATCAGGTATTTTGTCCCAAAGTGCAGACTCTCATCTCCTTCCCCTCCTGAAGATAATCTTTGCACTCCAGAATCCCCCCTTAATTTTCCACTTCACATGTCACATTTGGGAGCTATAGAGTCACTTTACATTTAAGCAGAGAAATCATCACAATAGTTGAGAGTTATTAACACAGGGAATTCACAACCCCTTGCAAATGCTGAGCACAGGAGGGAATTAACACAGCCTTTCCAACTTTCATAAAGAACAAACAGCTCACATGTCCAAAAGATTGTGTCTCTACAGCTGTGTTAGCTGAGGTAATCACATATATTCCTTTTCCTTGCAAAGCCTGAGAATACAACAGTTGTTTAGGTGATGGAGGGAAGACTATTTGTTTTTGCTGCTTATTTAGTTTATTTGCACTATGGTCACTAGTTAAAGTAAACTGAAACAGGAAGGCGAGAGGAGTTTCTCTTTCTTATTCTTTTTTTTTAAGACTCCAATATGTGTCAAGCTTTAAAACTTGTTACAATTTCTTGGTATGAAGAGTTTAAGGCAGAACATGAAGATTTGATTCTTCTTTCACTGAAACTGATATGACTGATCACTTCAGATGAGACATTAGTAATGTGAAGAGGAGTATGCTGGAAAAGAATCAGTCATTAGAGCCAATGTTTTCAAAAGTGTCTAGTAATTTTAGTGGTTCCATTTTTTCATACTCAACTCATAGCCCTTGAAAGTATCCAGACTTTGGGTGGGCAGCAGTGTATGTGCTGTAGTCTCCATTTCTGATTCTGTATTTGAGGACTGATGCTGCAAAATGGGAGAAGATTCCTGTGAAGAGTTTAATAGGGAAAGCAAAATTCAAGCAAGCAAAGCAAAACAAGGAATTCATTAATCACTTCTCATTGGCGTGCAGGTTTTCATCCATCTCCAGGAGAGCAGGGCTCTGTCATGTTTAATGGTGACTTGGGAAGACAAATGCCATCACTCTGAATACCCTCCTCTTCCTTTCCTCTTTCCTCAGCTTTATATGCTGAGCATGATGTCACATGGTGTGGGGCATTCCTTGGGTCAGTTAAGGTCAGCTGTCCTGGCTGTGTCCCCTCCCAAGTCCTTATGCACCCCCAAGCTCCTCGCTGGTGTGGTGGTGTGAGGAAAGGCCTTGACTCTGGGTCAGCACTGCTCAGCAATGGCTAAAACATCCTTGTGTTATCAACGCTGTTTCCAGCACAAATCCAAAACACAACTCCATACCAGCTGCTATGAAGAAAATGAACTCTATCCCAGCCCAAAGCAGGACAGTTCAAGAGGACTCTTCTTTTGGGAATCAAGTCAAAACCACCGGCAAAACTCAGAAGGGTGAAGTGTCTCTGATTTTTTTAAGAACCAGAACTATCTGGTGTTTCTCTATGGGATATGCGTTAGTACATTCATACCTATGGGATCTGAAGGAAATAAATTGGGAAAGGTACTCACTAAGAAGTGAGACTAAGCACACAGCACTGCAAGTTCATATCCTTCTTATCCCATCATAAGTGGTTCATTAGGTTTTATCTTTTTTAGTTTAGAAACTAAAGAATCACATCCTGTTGAATTAGAGTTTTAATTACATCAGTGCAAAACTAAGTACTCCAGTATTTGGCTATGGTTTATTATTTTCATAGGTAAAAAGTCTTTGAGTGCTGCATTTCTGAAGTGACAATTGTGAATGGAAAAACCACATGAAAGCACTAGGAGTGGTTTGTGACTTGGAGGGAAAAGTGTAATTAACAATTTTCCAGGCTGGATTCCCCCATGGAATCGCTAATGTTGCAAATGAGCATTTATCCAAATCCAACTAAAACACCTTGGCAGTTGCAGAGGGTAAACAGAATTTTTATCACCCTTAGAAAAATGGATGTTATTTAAGTAACTATTGGCAAATTTTTTATGATCTGTCATGGGACAGCAGGAAACAGAAAAGAGCAAAGTTAATTTTGCACGGATGATCAGAATGAAGAACATCATGTGACTTTATAAGCACAGCAGGAAGGCATCGCTAGTTTCTTCATCTTTGGCTAATAACAAAATTTATGCATTTTTTTACTAGTAGGTGTCCTTGACCTCAGTGAGCCTTAATTTGTAAACATCCTTTCTACAGCTGTGTGAGCTTTGAAGTGTCCAACTTCTCCATCACTATCCAAGAGTTGACTTCAGAGCTTTCTCCTGTTCATCTTTGGACTCATCCAGGAGCCCTGAAGTGCCAGTCAAATTCTGTATTCTTGACTAGACATCCTCATCATTAGATTTGTGCTGCAAAAATGAGTGATTTTTCCAGGGATTTCAGATTGCTAGAAGGCAGAGATGATCTGAGATACTTAGATTTGCTGCAGTGTATAATGTGAAAGTGGTTTCCAAATTGTAAACCCTTACTGTATTTAGAAATGTCTGTGCCATTCTGACCAAGGATCTTCTTCACTTCTATGATCTAATTCATGTCTGTCTCTTTTTTCATGTCTTTTATACCACAGAGAGCAACACCAATGTATTCCAAATTCTTCTGCTTGCTCTGACCACTTTTATTATCAAATTCCATTATGAATTCAGAGTGAGAAAGTATTACAGTTGTGTCTGATGAAGAAGGTGCCAGCAACTAGATAGCTGAAAGAGTACTACTTTAATATCTGCTTGATAGATGTACTTCCTTGAGTTTGGAAGCAAAGAACAAGTAGATTTTCTTCTGTAATGCAGGTATTGTGTTGAGAGTGATACATATCCAGGTCAAGAAGATGATTAATCCATTTTTCCTGCATTAGTCTTTTGTATTTTCCATTTTCTTTAGAATTGAAGATATAGAGAAAACAATGGGAGCCTCATCACTGTCATTTGTGTTACCAGTGTATTCTTCCATGAGGTGGAATGTATTTTGAAGCACATATTTTTCTATACAATGTGTTTTGGGCTGTTTGAGACTGGATTATCGCAAACGCAATCAAGGACAAGGAAGTAAAAATGGATCAGCCAAGGCAATGGACTTCTACAAGTATAGATTTATTTCTTGCCAAGTACATATTGTAGCAGGTCTTAAAGTGGTTACTGCAGCAAAACCACACTTCTAGTTTATAAATTTATATTTTTGTCTAGCTTTGTGAGCAGTAAAACTGATTCTGTATCCAGAAGACAGTTGCTGTAGAGCTAATAGGTCCCCTCCTTCCACTAGAATACAAACTAGGTTTTGAACTACTTTGGGGATTTGAATAGTTGTTGATTTTGAAATGTAATAGCCCTGCAATCTCACTTCTATTTGCCCATCTACAGAGAGGGCCACGGAAGCTGAAACATGGAGTCATTAAGATTGCTTTTATCACCTGTCTCAGATGCTGTTGTCCCACCATTCTGAAGGTGCTTGGACTCCAGATTGTCTTCAAGAAGCATAATCTCAGTGGAAATCAGTATTGCATAGGACACAGTAAATTTGCAGCTTTGCCATGTGCTAATTTTCTCACTCCTTTCTTTTTAATATGTCTCGGTAATAGATAATCAAATCCATTTGGTTTGCCAGAACTCTGTTGCATACCTGATCAGCAAAAAAATAGCACAGAACCAGAGTTATCCAGATTAGAAGAGACATTCAAGATCATCCAGTCCAGCTGTCAACCCAGCACCACCATAATGACCCCAAAACATATCCCCAGGTGCCACATTCAAAATTCCCTTTTGAACACTTCAAGAGATGGTGACTCCACCACTTCCCTGGTGCCTAATCAGTCTTGTTGTGAAAATGCTCAAACCACCAATGTCTAACCAGTCTTGAAATGAAAAAAATTTTCCTAATATGTAATCTGAACCTCCCTGTTTGGACTGTCTAGATTGGTCTAGACAGTTTGGGCTGCCTAAGTGGGACAGATTAGACAATACCTCTAGTATATCAGTTTATGTCAGATCACAACTGGAAGAGATTTGGCCTGCATTAGTAGAATTCCCTGATAAAACCATGAGCAGTTATGAAACCACTTGGTGGAAACTGCTGCCAGAAAATTCATCTATTACCAGTGCTCACCACTACCACATTTACCCTGACAAAGGTTTCCTTTTTCTCCCTCCCTACCTGTCCAGTCACAGATCTAGAGGTCTGGGCTGTGATCAAGAAATCCCTCTATGTGCTGATCCTGTTCCTGGATCATGTTTCCTGGCCTCTGATCCCAGGCCTGGCTGACATCTGTTGGGCTGCACAGCTCTGACTTTGATTGGGATTGTTCTGATGGAAAACAAAGAAATCTATTGAGGGGTTTTGTACTTGGAGCTCTCGGGAAGGAATTTTCAGAATTAAAATTTGTGGGATGAGTTTTTGAAAAGGATAAATTAGTCTTACTTTTT
This sequence comes from Acanthornis magna, assembly GCA_036785705.1. NCBI lineage: Eukaryota > Metazoa > Chordata > Aves > Passeriformes > Acanthizidae > Acanthornis > Acanthornis magna. The sequence goes on along the minus strand of JAWUZG010000119.1, from coordinate 3,686,458 downwards.
TCCCAGTTATGTTATTTCAGATTCTTGCTAATTCAACATACAATCAATCAAACTGGTGTACACTCACTTATATCTCAAATCAGTCAAATCTGTAAAATGCCTGCACACATATATTCATGTGCATCAAGTCAGGCGTGAATTTAAATGATATAATGCATTTTGCATTATGAACTTCAGAAACAGATTGAAGGAAAACACTCATGTGGGACTGTCAGGCATTGTAGCAGGATGCTCCACCTGGAATGCAATCAGGCAACTCTGATAATGCCCTAATTGCAAGGCTGTAAGTGGTGGACTGAAAGAGGGTGTGTCAAGCTGTTTTGATGCTGAATTATGCTAAAACCAGTCTAACTCCTTAACTGTGGCAGATATGATAAAGTACCCTGATGTAAAAATGCTGAGCTACCTAGAGACATATGACTGATAGTCAACCACTTCATACTATAAAAGTCCAGTCCCACTTTCAAATGGGCAGGTTCTTCTGACATATCCCTTCTTGGATTGTGAATGGAGATCCTCCCTCGAGTAGGGATGCCTCAAAGTCACACCTTGAGTTTGAGTGAAACAGATTTTGTCCACAGTCATTGACATTGGTGACTTACATCAATCTCTACCTTAATAATTGTTTCTTTTTGCTAGCTTTAATAAAATTGCTTTGATATAGTGCATTAACCTGTCTTATGCTGTGCTATATTCATAGTTTTAGCTTCTGTACTCTGTAGCAAATAATTCTGATTAAGGTATTTTGTCTAATCAGTTATCATAATAAATCATTCATTTATATATAAATATATCTGCTTTGCTGTTGTTAAACCTGCTGGACCAAATTGCACAAAGCCTCAATCACACCTCTGTAATTCCCTAGACTTAAACCAGTGACAGTCTGGGGCTAAGATTAGATCCAGCTTCCCCCAGGCTCCTCTCTGGGAAGGAGTTTAGAAAGCAAGGGGGTCTCTTCTGCACCTTGTGACTCAACAGGAAGGCTTCTCTAATAAACTTTGTCTGAAGCTCCCACTTCACCCATGACGGGCATATAGATGTGAGGTTGTAGTAGTCTGTTAAATATTTGAGATCAAAAATGTTTAAATGTAATTGTTCTGTTGATTTACCTATCCAAATTTTGAGTATTGTTTAATGCATTTCAGATGTAACATCAGAAAATATAGAGAAGGATAATGACATGAAGAATTGAGAGGTTTTTATAAAATATTGTAAAAAAGAGAAAAGCTGTAGGCTGCTGTGGTGTAATGAAGGTTCACCCTTCAGTTCATGAAGTTCTGTGGGAAAATGAGTTTGTGAGTAAAAAGATCTATAAGCCCATATTCCAGAAAACACATGTTGGTATTTTAGTAATTCTGACAGAAACCATGACATCATTCTTGCAGGGCAAAGCAATATTTTTAACCTCTTTACACAGGCTGTCCCTGGAGGTTCCATTTTCTTAATTGTTTAATTTGAACAAAATACATTATACCACATTCATCTTTTTTTTTGGTTTGTTTTCCTTATGGGATCAGATGGTGCTTCCCCTTGTAAGATACCCAGTGAATATCATTTAGCAAATAAGACAGGGAAATTTTTTCCAGGCTTTCCATGAACCTTCTATATAGTCACTAGTAATTAACGTGATTTTCCACCATAATATCTTTGATGAAATTGAATACTCTGCTTCATGACGTTAATCTTTCAGCTGGGCTGAATTTGTCTTTCACTTTCTACTGAACAAACATCACCGAAGTTTTGTCTCTACTGCAGCCCCATCTGCCCCTAGTTCTGCATGACTGGAAATTTGTACTCAGGTGAAGTTATGCTGGTAACAAGAGTTTTCCCAGAGGATACAACTCATTTTGTATTTCATCCTGACTAATTTTATCCATATAATAGTTTGTTATCTAATTGAAGTTTCTGCTACAATCAGTGAAGACTGTGACACTCTTTAGAGAATAATTTATCCTATCATAATGTTGAGGTGTCTGAAATAAGCTGGGTGCTGACTGTATTTCTCTACATTCATTCAGTGTGAAGGACTTCCAGAGGACTGCTTTTATCTGAGCATCCACATATGAGGGTTGAAGTTAAATCAGGAATTTTTAGGGTTTAAAAGCCAGACAATATTACTTGCTCAGTCCATGATGAAATACCAACACTATATGCTTGACAGGACACATTTAGCGCTTTTACCTATTTTAAGCCACCTTCCATTCTGTGGGTCCTGTTTGTAACTGATTGCCCCCAATTGACTTGAATACAAGCTGCTAGAAATGCTCTCTCTGTCCCACAGGATCCCTGCTCTGTCCTGAATCTCCCTCGCGCTTTCTCCTGTGTACGTCAGTCCAGATGTGGCCAGGCAGTGGAGGCGCAGTGTGGACTCTCCTTTGATGGTGGTACACGAAACCTGCACGTGCAGTCCAGCTTGCACCATGCCTGATCAAGAGCACCATGGTGCTTTATTACATGGGCTCCAACACGTGCAGAAATACAGTAAATAAATGTAAAAAGTGTCCTCAGCTTCTAGTCAAATCCTTAGATGGTGCATCATGGCTGATTAGTGTAAGCCCTGCGTTTACATCTTCTTGACAACATGTTCTTACTTACTAGGCTGGAATGAAAGGGCAATCCAGCCTTCACATATGGGGTACATATGCTGTAAAAAGGGCAATTTTGCTGAATCGGCTTAAATAAATCGGCTTAAATCGGAGTAAATTGCAAAGGCATGATGCTGATTATCAGAATGGGAACACTAGCCTGAAAATTAATAATGTAACTTTACAGGCTCATTTGCTGCCCAGGTGAATTTCACTAGAGGGGCTTCAAGCAGTGAAAGTGCACGTGCATGTGATATATAAAATGCACCTGTTCAAATAACGTTTCTTTTCCTAGATGTTATATTACTGGGGCATGGAATAATTTCTCTTTTAAAAACCCTACCCCAATTTAAATGCCTCCCCCACCCTGCACCCTGCTCTCCTGTTGTTCTTAATAAAAATCTCTTCATTGAGAGAACTGGTTATTAGGGGAACAAATAAACTGTCCATAGTCAGGAGTACATATGAAGCACTTTTCATCCATACATCTCAAAGCAATTTGCAGTGAGAGGGCATGTATCATATTTTGCACATGGTGAAAGCAGAAATTCAGAGACTCAAGAAGAAAGTAATCACAGAAGACTTAAAGTAAAATGCTGTGGTTTTTTTCCTAGCATTTGTTTTATGTAGTAGGTGTAATGTCTGTGAACAAATGCAATTGTGTAAACAGAGTCCCTTTAATGTGTGAAATGTACAGCCAGATCTGGGAGGGGTAAATGACACAGGAAAGAGTGAATGGTTTTTCCTTAAATTTTGATTACTGTGAGTTCAGTTATACAGTCTGTTCCTTCCTCCTTTAATTCCTCTTTATGATTCTCACACAAGATGAATAAGAGTAAATAGATTGTTGTAAGCAGCCCATAGAAATGAAAGGGTAGTAGAAAAAATTATTATTCCTCTTGATCTTCAGAAATAACTAATGCTAAAATTTTATAGCTGTATGTTCTTGTATCAGTCTTTGTTGGAAATTGGAATGCATCACATACAGTTGGAATGACAGATGTTGGTCCATTGCATTAACATTTTTATTGTTTTTTCCCTCAGGGCTGATACTTCACATTTCTGAAAGTTGAAGGATCATCTCTGCCTGCTGAAAAGGCCTCATCTTATTGCTTATCCTAGGCTGGTTAAACATCAGGCACATGTTAGTGGATCCATCTGTGGGAGGACAGGTGGAGAGAAATGGGAAGTCTCTGTTTGCTCTTGCACAATGATTTGTTTCAGTTGCTAAGCTCTGTTAAATAAACTGCCTATGCACCAAGCAGGAATTTCAGTCTTACAAGGAGGCTTTTCTTTGAACCTCTCCAGGTGGGAATGTTTTCTAGTACAAGGCTCTTATTTAATGTTCACACTGCCCAAAGGCCTCAGTCAGCACCTCTGTGCAAACTTCATAAGACAAAATCCCTGCCTTAAACACCTCCTGGTCTGAGTACTCAGCAGTGCCGCACATGGAGGGAGCCAATGGAGATCCCCAAGGTGACAGCTGCCGGTCTCACTAGGTCCAATCACTTCTTTCATTAATGCAGTGAATTTATGTACTTACTTTGAGTCTCTGGTGTGTGGCAGGGAAAGGACAGGAGGCGGAAACAATGAGGACATGGAGGACAGAGCACCACCAGTGTGAGGCAGAAAATGAGGAACAACATGTGAGAGATTAGAACAGAAACCATTCTGTCAGGAAAATAAAGTCCCTGTTAATGTTTGGGTTTCCACCACTTGTTTTCAGAGGCAGTGATAACCACTGTAGTAGAGCAGAAAGAAGGCAGATATATTTCTTCAGTCTTGTCTTGAGTTCTTACTGGTTATAATTTTTCTCCTGCCTCCTTCTTAATGGTCTGAGGACTAAGGTCTTTTGAGAAGGCTGTGAAGAGCTAATAGAGAGTCTGGAAGGGCAAAACAGTTATAGTCTTCTAATATTACAGGAACCGGAAGATCTTCAGAGACATCATGACCTAGAGCTAGTGGGGTTAATTGTTAAGTTTATGGACTCTGGGACATGCAAACAACTTTGTTTACTCATTAAAGGACATTATGGCCCATTGCTTTATTACCTCATCAGATTTTTTTTCTTCTGCCTGTACTATGACATCTCTCTTGCACACCTTCCATGAGGAGTACCACTGAGGTGTTTGGGCACATGACAGAACAATGATAAAGGGAGCTGAGATGGAGACAAAACTCACACCAATGCCAACCTAGAGGCCACTGCCCAGCCCTGACTCCTCTGCTGAAGAGACAACACACCTGTAGATATGGTCTCCAGAGCTGTCTGGAGAATGCACATGCAGCTAGTTAGGGAACAGGAACAGACATCTGGATGGAGGGGAGGCTGTCAGCCCAGCCCAGCCCAGCCCAGCCCAGCCCAGCCCAGCCCAGCCCAGCCCAGCCCAGCTCAGCTCAGCCCAGCCCAGCCCAGCCCAGCTCAGCTCGGCTCAGGTCAGCTCAGCTCAGCATTAGCTCTCAGCTTCACACTGAGATGTGTTAGACCTGGTTAAAGGCAGCCCACACCACAGTTCCCAGGTGATGTTCATGCCTTGGGGGTTGTCTTTGCCTGCCTCTGCACCTCCACTGCGCCACAGAGCACAGCTTGGAATCATCTGCTCCAGTCCCTAGTGGAACCAGAATAAGTGGGATTTGGCCTGGGAAAGCAGTTCACTTCTTGCCTGTCTCTTTTCCCCCTTTTTCTCTCTCCCTAGGCAGGGATTTTATTGGAGGCAAGTAAGTGATGAGGGAAAATAGTGAGGGCAGCGCAGTGGCTCATATAAGGAGCTCCTTCATTATGGTACTGCTGAAAAATGTTACTGAAGTGGCGCGCTCCAGGGGGTGTGCAAGGATAAGGATCTTAGCTGGAAGTCTGCTTCCTTACTGCTTCCCAGAAATTAACAGAACTTATGCAATAATCAAGTACATTCAGTACCATATGTCAGAGCCCATCGTAACACACAGAAAAGGGGGCCTTGTTATGCTTCATGCTGCAGTGTCTGAGGCATTTCAGTTCAACACCTTTCTTTGCTTATTCACATCACATCAGAGAATGAGCAAAACGCGATGTCAGCCCGGGGCCAAAAGTTGCTGGCATTGGTTTCTGTACAGTTCTTTCATGTGGGGAGGGTGTGGTGACCTATTGGTGGAAACACCCTGACAAACCTTGAAGAAATGAGTTCAGCCTTGGACACAGATTCCATTTTCTCCCTCCTGTTTCCCCCGTGTATGACTCAAGTGTAAAAGAGTACCTGGACACTGAGGGATAAGGTGGTGCTTGCCTGGGAACTTTCCCTGTGCACTGTTGGCTTTGGAAACTGCCTTGGGTTTTGTGATGGGCTGTCTGGGCTCTGTTAAACCTTTGACTCTCATGCTGTGCAGCACATTTTTTAGAAAGTGCCGCACAGTCTCCAATAGCCAGGAGTGCCTTTAGCTTCTCTGATATTTTTAAAGTTATTAGAGGAGCTGTTTTGTCAGGAAACTCCAAACACCCAATGCAAAAAGAGCTAGATTTAGGCGCTTTGCTGGTAGCAGTTCTGGAGGTTAGGATCACCTCTGGGTTATGCCATAGTGAGACAGTGTTAGCTGGTTTTATGGGGTTTATATCCTCTTAATTTTAAAATCATGTCTCTGTGTGACATAACCAGCAAACCCACCAGAGAATCTGTGTAGAACTGGTTAATGGTCCATCACAGAGACTGAGTTCGTTGCAGCCACGAAGAAGAGGCTGAAGGTAGTGGTGGTCAAAAGACAACTTCTGAGTGATCTTTCTACTTCATTTGGCATATAAAATTTTTAAAGTGGACACAGATTTTACTTCAAGAATGATATGTGGCCTCGTTGGAAACATCACCTACTTAAATTCTGCTAAATAATTCCTCTCCATGACATGATCACTGATCCTCAGGCCAAGCTGTTTGTGGTCAGACTGCTCTGGCCATTTGATTCTTCCAGAGCACCATCCCCTCTGCTTTGCATTTGACTCTGTGTCTCCTGTGGGCTCCATGTGGGGTCCTCTAGGATAAAATTATGATTTTGCTTTTTCCTTTTTTTTATTTTCCTGCTCCCAGTATGAAGTTTCCATGACAGTGAGACATGTGCTGCAGCTTACCAGAAATATGTATGGATGCACCTCTGAATCTACAAAATATGACAAAAATTGAGAGATAACTACTCAAATGTCATTCCAGTCTCCTACAAATTCACTCATCATCCTGCCAAGACAGAGGCATCATCTGTATATTTAAATTGTCCTGAGAGATTTCTATGAATCTCTCCAGTCTGCTTTTAAAAAGCTGGGGCCTTCTGGCACCTGTGAGGAGGATGGCGAGGATCTCCTCAGATTAAACAGATTTTGTTGTGAGTTAAAATGTTCTTTGTTTGGTCTGAATCTGCTTCCAGCTAATTGCATTTTAGATCTTCTATGTCTTGTGTTCAACAATGGGTGTATATTCAACCTACCTTCATCCTCTCCCTAATTTTGTATGAGCCCCATCAAATCCCCTTCTGACTGTCTTTTTTTAGAGTGAAGACTATTGCCTCTTAGGCATTGCTTGTACAGAAGCTGTCCTGTGCAGCTTGAATGCCTTTTATTATCTTTTTTATCCTTTTCTGAACTTTCTCCAGTCTATTATACCTTTCTGTGGCTGGAGAGCACATGACACATCTTTTAGGACACTGATGCAGAGACACACACAGTTCCAGATGGATGAATTCTGCTTTGCTTTTCCGTAATAATTCTGAAGACTTGGTTTTCTTTACAACAGACCATGGCACTGAGATAATATTTCCATGGAATTATCCAGTTATAAAGCAAGCTGCTGTTTGCTCTTAAGAATTGTGAAATTTCTGCCACCAGTTTGAATTATTTTAAAATATTAATTATAAAAAATTATTTTGACACAGGAAATGTGAGATAATTCTCTGGGAAATACACATTTCTTGTGCAGTAGAACACAATAACTCAGGCGGAAAAGAAAATGACCAACTCTGATCAGCCATGAGTGAAAAGCTAAATATTGCTGGAGTGCAGATACCTCAACCAAGGTTAATCAAGCAGCAGTTAATCAAAATGGATTTCCCTAATCATATTTCTGTCTTCTTTTTCTAGGAATATAAACTTTTGAAATGATTTGACTTGAAAAAGGGTGGTCTCCGTGGTGTTAAGATGTCAACTTATGACACTTGCTTTTCCAACAAAGGCTCTTTATTTTAAACAGATGTACAGAAAATAGAGAAAAATAAACTCACAGACACTGGTCATAGAACTGGGTAAAATATCACTTCAGAAATGTTTGTCAGAAATCCTGAAGTCAAAATTCTTATTTCTGCTTTTCACACTTCTACCATGGCAGGCCATATGAGGTTACTTGATGGTGCGGCATATTTCCCTGTATTTTAAAGAATTTTTCCATTTCTTGGCGATGGGAATACCTACCCTGCACATTTCATGACAAGAAACTTGTCTTCAAGGGTGGCCGTGCTGCTCTGTTTATGTCACGGATGAAGAGAGAAGTTGTTTTGTAGGGTAACCATGACCCAGCGGTGTTTATTTGTGCTCTGAAGGACAGAAGTACCAGAGCTAGATTTCACTCAGTGAACTCAAGATCACTTACAAGCCTCTGGTGGTTCAAGCTTCCCTGGGAGCTGCACAAGATAATTCATGGTGTTTCCCAGGAGGAAGTTTGCTGGAGTTGCTGGTTTAATGCTAATGCCAGGGGCTGGGTGCTGCCTCTGTGCTCAGGTTTGCCGTGGGGACACCCCTAAAGCTGGGGATTCCAGCGTCCGTCCGTCCATCCATCCATCCATCCGTCCGTCCGTCCGTCCATCCATCCATCCATCCATCCATCCATCCATCCATCCATCCATCCACTCCCGCAGGCTCAGCCTGCTCTGCCCTGCTCTCTGCCAGCTGGGGACAGAGCAGGAAGCTGAGCAGCCACATTAACAGGACTCTCAACCTGAAGCAATAATGCCCTGCTGGGAAATGAGGTATAATAACTGCAGGCCAGCATTAGGATAATGCAGCCGTGGGCTTGCGGGTGCAGCTGGCTCGCAGCACGCACGGGGCGGATGCAGCTGCTGCCATTCTTTGCACATTGCTTCTATGAAAGGATCTCCAAAGAGCTCAAAATTAGCTAAAGCTCATTGTAAGAGCTCTAATCACAGCTAGTTATGGCCTGGCTTTGAAAGAACTCTTCTAGTTTTAGCTCAGAATCTCTGGGCGCTGGGGCTCCATCTGTTCAGACCATTTCAACCTTTCCTAGGGATACAGGGTCCTGTTATCTTTTATTCACAGGACAAAGTTCTGCCAAGGAGTCATGAGTCATATCTGTGGGTTAAGTCCATAGCTATGTGCTTCACAGCATCAGTTTGTGCCATAAGAGCTTTGCTCTCTTCCCTGTTAGATACTATCGCCACTGCAAGAACAGGTAAACTGAGGCAGGAGGGAGTAGTTGGAATGGAGAATCAATCTGACAAAAGGTGAATTTATCTTGGATAACCCTGATTTGATCTTATCGTTCAGGTTCTTTACAGGTTCTTGATTGAACTTAATAAAGAATGAGGCTGTTAAATGGACCACTTGAACTCACTTGAAGAGTCTACTTTGGTCAGGTACAGTATCGTTAATATTGCTGTTAATGTACGTTAATACCTCAGGGGTCTTCTCAGGTTGTATTTAGTTATGAAAAACGAAGTCCCTGTTGAAAAATCTCACAATCTTAGCCCCAGTTCTGCCTGAGAAGTTGCACAGAGGGAGGCACTGCCTGCCTAGAAAAGTGCATTTACCTGGGAACTGGGCACACGTGGGCTCAGAGAGGAGCAGGCTGGTGGTTACAGTCCCATCAGGGAGATCTTGAAAGGCAGGTGCTGGGAAGAGAATCACTGTGAAGAGAAATAGGTAGGAAATGTGTGGGTAAGCGAGGAGCATCTGCACGTCTGACACTGCTACAGCAACCTGCTCTGGGGCTTCACAGTGCTCTTTGTGCAAGGTTTTCTGAGTGGTTTGAAAGCTTTCTAGGTGCTAAATTTATCAATTCATGTGCTAGAGATAAGCTAATGCAATCTGTGAAGTATTGTGTGGTTTCCTGGGTGTTTGGAAAAAGGAATTGGTAGGTTTAAACGCTTAAAAAAAGTTCTTTAATTCAAGATATCTCCAGTTCTGGTGGCTTTCTACAGAAAACTTGTGTTGAGAGCCCAGAGAGTATGGTAGTAACCAAAATTTTCACCCATATTTGCAATGGTGGTTTAGGAATTTCTGGCTTTGGTTAAATGGCAAGTCAGGAGCCAGTCTTTCGTGTAAGCAGCAAACTGACTTTCTATATGGGATGTGCTCTGCAAAGAGCAATTGCCATTTTGCTTCCCTACTTGGAAGCTGGTTTCTTAGGGGGAAAAGGGAGTTGGAGGGTTGTAGATCCTGTTTCTTCTGCCCTTCTGTTCCCCAACCAGCCCCAAGTGCCTTTTCCCATTTTCATGCTGTGATGGCACTAGCCAACTTCTCCCCCCTGTTGAGGGTAGGGTCACATCACACCACTGTTCCTTTGCACACCCGAGGGACCTTTATCCCCAGGCAGCTGCTGACACTTGAGCCCAGGCCTTTGTGTGCTTGGGTCCAGCCTCGTTTCTCTCACCCATGCAAACCTTTAATGAGGCACAACTGAGAAAAGTGGCACACAGGGCCCAGGTAGAGAGACGATCACGTGCCCACGACATGACCCTCCTGCTAGCAAGTGCCTGCCAGGTGTGTCACACCTTCCTGGAGAAAAGGAAAAGCCCATCTGGAGTCTAGCTCCATCAGATTGTCCCCAAGCAAATGTGTACGAATGAGAGGGATCATGTAGAGCGCTTTTGTAATTGATTCAGTACTGTTGTGTGACAAAACACAATAGCTTTGTATGAGGCTTTAATATAAATCTCTTGCACTAGCAGAGCCTAGTAATTGAATCAATATACAAGCGAGGCTGGAGAAGCATGATGAAAAAGCTTGGTTCCAGGTTAAATGTGAAACAGATGTTCTTCAACCCTCTCCCCTTCCCGCCCTGCTGCCTCCCCCTTTGTCCCTGCCAACAGCAGGCATGAAGTGCTCCTAGCTTGCAAAGAGAAAGAAGTAGAGAAAAAAAGGGAAAACCAGAATGAGACTGCATGATTCTTTGGCAGTGTTAGGAACGAGCTGTTGGTATTTGAGAGCAAGACATTGAATTTTGTCAGGGGAAATGTCAGTAACTCTAAAAGTATTGGGAGGGGGTGGCTATCCCTGGATGTGAGGTGAAGGAGGAGGCAGGCACAGCCTCCCAGGAGCTGCTCCTCTCACCCAAAGTTTGCAGAACAAGCAGAAGGGGCTTGAGGAACCTGTCCAGCATCAGAGCAGCAATACACAGAGAACAGGCTCTGCATGTCCTGCAGACCTTCCCAGGGATCCAGGATTGCACCAGGTCATGGAAGAGGAGCAAAGGTGGAGTCTTCTGTCATGAGGATATCCTGCTGTGGATCTACCAAGAAGTGCCAGGGGTTAGGCTCACCCCACAGAAGATGGATTCTGACACAGGTCTGGTGATGCCCCTGCCCAAAACAGGGGAAGAGGCATAGAAGAAGGTTGTAAACATCTGTGATTTGGGGGATTTTTGGGTTCCTGTCTGGGAGGGTGTAAGCAGGTGAAACTAACCTCTCTGCCTGCATACAGGGGTGTGAGTAGGAAACCTGAGTGTCATGGTTTGAGAATCCAAACATCCCTTTCCAGAACCCATGTTTTATCAGTCATCTCCATCTTAAAAATGTTTAATTAATCTCCTTATTTGGGTTAAAATGCACTACATGACAATGTATACCTTAGTCTTCTGTATATTAATGATTCCTGTATTTTCTTCAGCTAGAAAATCAGACATTTTACTGAATAAAAATATTAGATTTATTTTTTATATTCAACCTTTCATAGAACTATATTGTATTTCATATTTCCTTTCAGCCACTTAGATACCTTTTCTTCATGTTTTTCCTCTTATAAGCATAACACACCATTGACGTCAAAATAACAAATCTATAGTTTTTTAGATCATATGTGTTCTATTTTTGAGCACTTGTAAAAGGTTTCCTTCTCTCTACTCAATTTCAGTGTCCTTAATCTGTTGTCTCCTTAATAGTGGATCAGTTTTTTGTTTGATAATTTTCCTGTTTCTCTGTGGAGATTATTTGCCCTCTCTATACCCAACTGGAGTTTATCAAGATGTTTGAAGTAAGTATCTGTTCTTGATAGATCTTTTCCATCCAAGCACTTGATCAATTATTCTGACTTTGTCATCATCCTTTGTATCAATAAACATATTGAAAATTGAGGCAAAATTTCATTTAATTTTTCAAGGCTGCTAAAATTATCTTCCATCTCAATCTCTAGCCACTCTGTTTCTTGTTTTTCTTCCCTTATTTTTAATTTTATTTTTATCAGTATGGATAATAAAGCTTTTATTATTAATTTTAGCATCTCTGGAAGATCTATGTTTTAGCAAAAGTTGCTGCATTTGTGGAGCTCTGGTTCTGCCATTCTGCACACTCATAAAAAAGGTGTGAATCAGTTAAGAAGAGATCTGAAGTAATGAACCACAATTTCTAAAAACCAAGGACATAAAAAGATCCAACGCAAAATGTTTCAGATACAAGCTTGAAAACCAAAGCATGTCTCAAATTGGAGTTTATAATAATCCCATGAAAATCACACATTTACTACAAGTACACACTGCAATAGTTTCACAGTTGCAGTATGTCTAAACAGAGTGCTTGCCCATATGATCAGTCAAGGTTGATTTTATATCCCAAATAAACATGTAAATAATCCTTTTTATCCTTGGGGAATATTTATGTAAACACCAAGTGCCTCATTCAAAATACCCATTTCCCTTTTCTGCCATGTTTTCTAGGGGAGAGCAGAATTTGCCTACCAATTTTTCTGCACAGAGGTGGTCTTGAGTTAGAGAAAACTTTCATTTGAAGTGACATGTCTTGAATTATTTCTAATTATCTTCTCTATATCATAATGCACTTTCAGATGGGCCATATACTCTGTGAAAATCAGTGATTTGATAGGGTTCGGTGCATGCTTTTTTGTGAACAAACACTCTACAGAATGTTTCATTAATGTAATGTTAGGGCACTGTAACTTTTGGAAAGCCAGGAAAATGAAAAGTCCATCATGACAGGATGAACAGCACCAGATCTTCTGTATATACAGTCTGATGACAAGCTCCAAATCTGCCTGAATAAGGCACAAGGAGATCTGTCTGAATAACTTTTCAAGTGTCTTCCCCTTGCTTATGCTGAGAGAAAGGACTCACAGTTTGTAAAATGATCACATGGTCAAAAAGCTGTGGTCTTTTCTGCCTCCTGGAGAAAAAGTTCAGTATTAGCTTTCCATCAATCAAATGGACAATACTAAACCCAATTAACTATCAAAAGACATCCTGCAACAGTCTTAGTTGCCATCATAGAGAAGGTCTCAGCAGATGTGTCATTTTAGAAAGAGCTGGAAATAAGGAACTAGAATACCACATTCCTTCTGAACCTCCACTAAGTTCAACATGTTCCAATGTAATTAAAGGAGAAGTTGTTTTACTTTTCTGTTATTTACTTCCCATCTGGCTTTAAAACATCTGCACAGTCCATCCAGGGCTTGCTCTTCTATAAACATGAAAGTGCTGTCTCTTCATCCTGTAAGTTTTGTTGATTTATACATATGTTTGTACACACATACAGAATCATTGAATCAGAATTGTTAGGTTGGAAAAGACCCTTAGGATCATTGACCATTACTCCAGCATTGCCAAGTCCACCACTAAACCATGTCCCCAAATGTCAAATCTACACATCTTTTGAACACCCTCAGGGACGATGGCCCAATCGTTTCCCTGGGCAGGCTGTTCCAATGTTTGACAACTTTTTTCCATTAAAAAATTTTTCCCAATATCCAATCTAAACCTCTCCTGGCATAAATTGAGGCCATTTTCATTTGCCCTGTCACTTGTTACCTGGAAGAAAAGGCCAACCCCACCTGTGTACAGCCTCTCAGGGAGCTGTAGAAGAGTGATAAGGTCTCCCTTGAGGCTCCCTTTCTGCAGACTAAACACCCCCAGCTCCCTCAGCTGCTCCGCATCAGACTTGTGCTCCAGACCCTTCAACAGCTCTGGACTTGCTCCAGCCCCTCAATGTCTTTCTTGTAGTGAGGGGCCCAGAACTGAACCCAGGAATTGAGGTGTGGACTCATCAGTGCCGAGAACAGGGGACAATCACTGCCCTGGTCCTGCTGGCCACCCTGTTTCTGATAAAATTCAGGATGCTCTCTTGGCCACCAAGGTCCTCCCCTTGTTTGTAGTATCAAACAAAGCCTCTTTTGTTTAGATGTCTAAAATTTAAACCCTAAAATCCTGACCAGTACCTGCTACCACTTTTCAGACATCTTCAGAGAATATAACATAATTTCTTAGTAGATAGAAAAAATATTCAACATGTACAAAATCTGCTGCAAACACCATTGATATATGTGACATTTGGAATACTCTGAGTAACTTCCAATCAAAAGCTGTAAATTAGAAACCCAGCTGCTGTTCCTGAGATGGGTGTCTCATGAGGGTCCTTATAACAGCTACATGGCGCTGCTTTAGCACAGAGTACCACACATTTTTTCCTAAGAGATGAACTTTTAGACTGAGCCATGCTGCCCTAATATTTTCTGCCAGCCTGGGCTCTACAGAGCTATGGAAAATGGCATCTCTCCAAAACATTCCCGTTCCCATCAGAGATCAGGGATGTGGAGGACCCTCCACCCCATCACCTTCCAGCCCTTGTCTGGCACCATGCAGGTTGTCAGCAATTGTGGAAGCAGAAATCTCTACCCCATATCAAGACTAGCATGTTCTTCCCAATAAACATGGGTCTTACTCTTGTGTATGGTATGTTTAGCCTCCACATCCTTTTAACATCCTCTGACCCTTCCTCTAGTTTGTGTGCTGTTGGGAGGTCAGCAAACACTTCAGTATCGTGTGTGTGTTGCAAGCGTTACTCAAAGGTTTCATATTTCCAGGCTGATACTGAAAACACTCTAGGAATTGACCCAGATTGCAAATTAAACAGAAGAAATTTCCTGTGGTGCGGTGTCTGGAGGACTCTTACTTCTCGCCTTCTGAGAAAAGCACACTACTGGATTTGTTCTCCATCTCAACACAACCTGTTTCCTTGCCTTAGCTTTCAACCTGGCAAACAAAGCACAGCAAATGAGCCTTATATGATTCACATGGTGCTTTTCTAAGTATCTGCTTTAAATCACTTATCTGAGAGTCTGAGACACGGCCCAAAGTGACAAGGTGGTAGCCAGAATTGCATCTCACTAATTAATTGGCTCAGAGCTCAGGGGTGGATGTGAATTCATTCACAAGCAGCATTTTTCAGAGCTTTTATGTCTGTGTGTCTGTTTTCCAGAGTTGACCTAAATGGATCTACAGGAAAAGCAAATACAGCAAATACCACTCCTTCAGCACAATTCCACACAGCACTCCACAGTGGTACCGACCCAGAGAGAGAACCTTGGCTGGGACCCTGAGCTGTCCTGAGCTAGTGGAAAAGCAGATCATTGCCAAGAGATGTGGAAAACAGCATTTTTGTCAGCTCCAAGCAGGCATGGAGTGGTAACAATTGAGAAGACTTTGACATTTCCCACAGAAAGCTGGTGTTCCTGCTTCAGACTGTTAACATCGCCATCAATCTGGGACAAGGAAAGCCCCTTGGTATCAGCCTCAGAACTGACCTATGAACCCCGGGAATCCCAGTCCCAGGACCTCTGGTCTTTCACTTGGTCTGCAGCCACTGCAGCACGAGGATTCCTCATAACTATTATGGGAAGTTTCAGAGCATTTTTCTGTGAAATTTCTCATTGTTGTAACCTCTAGAACTCAAGCTAGATAGCAACTAAAGTGCCTTCCTATATATGTAGTCTGAAAACTTCCACCAGATGACCACAAGGATTTTCAAAATCTTACCTTACATGTGTGGATCCAAGTAAAAATGATAAATATATCTATTTTAAATAGTACGATACAGCAACTGGGAAAATATTTAAATTAATAGTGTTTGTATAATATTAAAACCTCAGCTCCTCTTTCAGGAAATGAGAGCACCTGTATAAACATTTGATCTAGAGAAGTTAAAGGTCACATTACCACTGCATAGTCCATGGCCTCTGAAGGTTAAAATATCCTTTTACAAAAAAAATATCCTTGCCTTGAAGAGGTTGGGCAGGTATTCCCTTGGCTGCTGTGGCAATCTTTGGCCTCAGTCCTACAAGTCCTTACACACATGCTCAGTTATAAGCATGCAAGTGTCTCTACTGTGCAGCTCAGAGGGGTGGGATGAGGTTCCACTTATTAGTGCTGTGGGGTTGTCTGGAGCTGTGCTGTTGGACACTTGATGGTTCCCTCTTTTCTTGGAATAACCATTTATTGGGATTGCTGTAGATCCAGAACCAGACACCACAATCCACAGGCTCCCTGTAACTCAAAGAACCCCCAGCTGATTCTGAGATGGTGCTTCAACGCAATTGATTCGTTCAGCTTTCAGTTCTCACAGGTGATTTTTTCCTAATGTGCCTTATCAAGGGTATCAGCTCTTTAAATGAAACATAAAGTAGTGTAGTTGTGAAGTCACCATTTTGTGATTAGGTAATGAATACTCTGTTTTGCAATTTTTATTGGATATTTTTATGTTCTTTCTCACTACGTAGCTCTTGAGGTATTGGTTTTAGCTTCTAGATGCATAGAATCACCTTTGCAACTGTTCCTCCTCCTTCTTAGAGTGATATGTTACAAATGCCAGAGTGAGTTTAGGACTTCACTTTCCAAGTGGCTTGGGTGCTAATGCATCTAATTTGATCTTTCAAACCTTATGTGAAGTCAGATTAATTGAGAATATCTTAAGATCTGAAGTACAGTTTATTGTATGCTGTTTTCCTCTCAAATCATGTTTTTTAACCCTTCTGGATACATTTCAGATATCTTATACCATCTCATACCATCTCTTACCTTTTATTTCCTCTAACACATAGCAATAATAGAACTGTGATGTCCCTACCACATTGCTGACTCCTAGAATTTAAATGTTTATGATAGCTAAACCGAAGTTCACATCACTGCACTCAGCATGAGTTGAGCTTTCCACCCAAGGCAAGGGACCTTAGCAATCCAGTTTGTCTCCTGGCACAGAGTGGCTCTAGCCAAGCTGTGTGGTCAAATATAGGCCAGAAATCTCCAGTTTAGTGGAGAGATAAAACTCACAGATGAGACCTTTCCCCCAGTATTTGTAAGATCGTTCTCTGATGCCTGATAACTCATCACCCTTGTGTAATCTGTCTTTCAAAAGGGGATATCAGCCATCTGCAGTAGGTTGCAGGGGAGTGCGACACTGGTGTAATCTCCAGCAGAGTCATATGCCATTAAAAGATTCCTGCTTTGACAAACAACAATGGAACAAAACTAACTTTTCTGGCAAAATTCCTGAGCATGATTTCTCACATTTAGTCACGCAGGTGAAATGAACTTTTGAAAGATCGTGTTGGCTGATTGAGACGTTGCTGGCTTGGCTTGAGTGTCTCCA
Source organism: Acanthornis magna (assembly GCA_036785705.1). NCBI lineage: Eukaryota > Metazoa > Chordata > Aves > Passeriformes > Acanthizidae > Acanthornis > Acanthornis magna. The sequence continues at coordinate 3,669,266 of JAWUZG010000119.1, read as the reverse complement.
TACAGCAGCTGCTGAAGCAGCAGGGCTATCAAGTATTGGGTGCTGCAGTTTTTGGGCTATCAGTGCTGACTGCTGCAGTTGCACTGTTGGAGTGTGGAAGTGAGATGACAGTCCCAAATGTGTAACAAAATGCTTCTGGGTGGGAAGGAGACGAGAGGCAGCTGCTCTTAGCTCTGCTGGTAATCTGCCTCTGGCTATTGCTCTGCCTGCTCCTTCTGCCATTAACATCTGCATAATTTCTAAAGGACTGATATTTCTGCAGTATCAAATGTACTGGTGGTGGGAATTCAGCTTGTCCTGGGCCTCTTTGCATCTGTTCCTCACTTTCAGGAATGGTCTTGCTATCTCTTTTGTGGTGTCTCTGCCACCTCACATTCATTGCCAAAAAAAGTAATTGCTGACTGCAAACACCTTTCTATTCAGTGTGTCAGTTGACCTTTACAGCTTCACATTCAGTGTATTGCTGCGGCGAGGATCATGCTGGTTTCTTCTTCGATATCTGGAAGGGGTAAAATCAATTTTTTTGCCCTTTGGTCATAGTTACATTATTTGCATGGTGATTCTGTTCAAGCAAGTGGAACAGCATGTCCCCAAAGAAGTCATCAGTTACAGTATGAGCTGAGTTTTCTGATTTATAAGAATCTGGCAATGAAGATTTCCTGTAATGCTATGATTTGCATCTCAAATATTGGCAGATTTAACTGCAACGTGCTTATCTCAGTTTGGAAGGCATAGGATTTCCAGATCACTATGTGTATAATAGAGAACTATGATTTTTAGTCATCAGTATACATATTTCTTGCATTTTTAAAATTTTTTTTCCCAGACATGAGCTAATAAGACACACAGAAGACAACAGTCCTCTCCTGGAGATGAAGGTTTAGAAAGGATTCCCAAATATCTAGTTCAGGTCTCTAAAACCCTAAGTTGTTTGGTTTGTTTGTGCTTTAACTGTCTTACAGACCTTTTTACTTTCTTTTAGTCAGGCAGAGTTAAAGAATGGAATTTAGCTGATCATTTAATGAGGGTATGAGTACTTTTAAAAAATATATATAAGAAAACTTTGAGGGAAAAAAGACACCTTTTTAACCTTGAAGTTTAGTACAACCAACAGAAAAGAAATGAACTGAATCTTGAAAAACCTTGGTCAGACTTCAGAAGTTCAGTAATAGCAGGTCTGCTGGTGTTTCTCATCTTAGAATTTAACTAGTGTATCTAACATTGTGGAGCCACTGAACCATTGAGCATCAGCTTTCGACAGTAATGAGACAAAAAAGGAGAAAATAAGTACAAGATTGTACTTGCAATGTTCTGTCTGTTAACGTTTATCTCAGTGGCGACAGACCTTCTCTTCCTTTTGTGAGGGATTGATAACAATCATGGGATTGTAACAATCAGACAGATCAGGCTGTTAAACATATGGAAACCTGCTGGGTCTTTTTATTCACAGTACTCTCTCACTTGGTGACTCTGTTATTTGGTGGACAGGACCACAGGGAGTAATTTCTGTCATACAGTAATTGAGAGGGAAAACCTGCTCTTCATTAAAGTGATGTGGAATGAATTTTGTGGGCAATAATATATTTTTGTTGGTTCCTTCAGCAGCTTTTCTGCCATGTAATAACAGTGGTGCCTTGAATAGCCCTCTGAGCCACAAAGCCCTTGAATCGACTCACTGCAGCACCTGCTGCTCCAGAACCTCTTTCCAGGTACACTGAATCCTGCTCACGAATAGCTGGGCACTGCTTCAGTTTATTTTCCTGATTATGTTGTTGGTGTACTATTTTCTCAGAGAGCTCATGGTAAAATTTGTTCCATGTTGTATAAGCACAGTCACTGAGCTGGAAATGCTTGTTAAGAAAGGACAGTACACTTTGTTTTCATGGGCTTTCTGCTTTTGCCAAAGGGGGCAAGTTTTCAGAAATGCTAAGCATACCTTACCTTGCAAATTGAGCCTTTCAGAAGGTCCTTGCTCTAGAAACTCCCAACTCACTCCTGGTTTTGAAAATAAATCCACCCTTTGGCTCAGTGCTTCTGAGTCTTGCATATCTGATATCAAAAATTAGATGATGTTCACTGCCATGTAAGACCACCATGATCTGGAAAGCCCTGCAACCTTGGGCACACCAGGACATCCAGTTGGCCAAATGTCATATCTGTGCAGAGGCCGAGCTCCTACACATTCACAGCTGTCCGAGAAAACCGAGCACACATTTCCACGGCTCATAAAACTTCACTTGGAGAGTCTGTGTGATAGCAGATCTGGGCTTGCATGAGACATCTCCAAAGGGTACAAATTAAATGGAAACTGGATTTAAAAGAAACACTTCCAAATTATCCCATGAAGCATTTGTCATATCCCAGATGGCTGGAGCCATGAATTTGTCTCAGTAGCGTGTTGAAACCTATCTAGCAAAGGACAATGACAGACTAACAATAATAATAAAACTAATGAAAAGCATGTGCCCTAAGAGGTGACAATTGATTAAATCAGATAATTTTGCAGAAGTCTGAGAAAGTTAAAATTTTAACACAGTTTTAATGTAAAAAAGGAGTAATATTTCTATGTACAGGATTCCACATGGGCACATCTGTAGAAATATTTCTTGCTTTCCAGAAGAACAGATTCTTTCGTGCATCTCCAGCATGGCTCCATTCAAGGGAGATAAGCCAATTCACAGCACACTTGCAGGGCTGAACAGGCAGTCAGAAGTTAACAGCAGACAAATCACTGTTGGTAATTACCAGTTTGTACTCTCAATTGCTGGCTGCAGGTGGTTTGCCTAACCCCCCTTCCATTCACATCAAGGAGAACAGATTTGATCCTTTTACTTCCAGTGGAACTGCAATTTATTGGGACTGGAGGGCACTCAGCACTTCTCAGCAGGGCCTCCCTCCTTCATCACAGCAGTACCTTTGTCTGCATCATCTCTTCCTGGAAGCATAAAAGGCTCAGCTAACCTTGCTGGCAGCACTTGCAGGATGAACTGTGTAGCTCCAGGGTTTGTCAGACATGTACTGAAACGTTGCAAATGGGGTGCTTTGAAAAATGTTTTCCTAAATATGCAATTGTAGTGATAACAGCTTCCTAGAGACATATTTTACACATTACGATGTCTTTGTGCTTTGTACCAATCTTTTATGTGCAGCTAAGCAAATTGTGATGGAAGAGGTTTAAGTACTCATTGGAGAATAGGTCATTATAAGTACATCCATATTTATGATCAAGATGTATAGGACTGTATTGTTTCTGGCTGCATAGCTATTATTCATCTATAACTGCCAAAATACAGCCTGACAGTTTGTCATTTCAGTTACAAACTTTAATGGAGCAACTAATCTGATTTACCTTTTAACAGCTGAGAACTCTGGAGTTGCATTAAATGTTTTCTGTTAAATGCTTTTCTGTTGGAAATATTTTTTCAAGACAGTAACTTTCTCTGTAGATTGCTGTCAGAATATGAATTTTGAATTTTTTTTCAAATACCAGATTATGCTCAGTTCAGGAGTTCTTTAAAATATTCTGATTGGATACATAAATAAGTGTCTATTATGAATAGAAAATATCTCTCATTATCTGTAACCTGATAACCTGTATATTATTGAAAATGCTCCAACAATTAAGCTCAAAAGTACAAACAGAAACATTACATAAATTCCTAAATTCATGATCTATTTCTATATTGTTCAGGTGCATAGTACTTGTAACCATAGGCTGTTGTTTCTTAGTCCTGGAGAGATTTATCAAGCCAACTGTGAAGATGTTTATCAGCTAATTTTGACATTAGGAGTATGTACTCTCATAGTTGAGAACAGACCGATTTGTGTTTTATGAGAATTCAAACTGATTGAACTTTCTACTTTAAATGTCAGAAATAAATCTGGAGGGAACTGTTAAATGTAATATAAAAACCTTCTCTTTATGACCAACCCTTTCCTTCACATTAAATTATTAGATATAATGAAGCTATATGCCTCTTAGAGCCACCCACTGCCATTCATCCAGAGAACTACAGAACATGGCTCACATATGACTTATCTGATGCTTATTTCATGTGCCATGTACCCCAGGAGTGGTGAAATAAATTACATTCATCCATATGTATATGCATATATAGGCTATAAATAAATAAATAAATAAATAAATAAATAAATAAATAGAGATATTAATAGTCATTACACTTTAATAGTATTTCAAATAATATACATGTAGTACAACTGGTAGTAATTGTTAATGCTAACTAAAGGCCAGCTTTATGACACACTGAGCTGTAGATCATGTGGTGCCTTTTAAAATGCATGACTGCAACTAATCACTGCATGTGCATGTGATGTTAAATCTATGGAGACGACAAAAGAAAAACTTGCAAGGAAATTGTTGAAAACTTCAACATCTAATGGGTGGAGTAATCAGTTTCTAGTTAGAGATTGTGATGCTTCCTGACAGACTAAAACATTCAAATATTTAATTTGGAAGTGCTGAAAAATAGAGCAGAGGGTTTCTATTTTGGCTGCTTTGTGGCTGCTAATCTTTTAGGGGAGACGTTGAACCTTTGAAATCATCTAATGCAGACAGTGGGATTGAGAGGAAATTGCAAGCAGCTCCCCAAAGCCTATGATTTTAGGCTAAGTTTCATCTGCCATCCACTTCAAGAAGAATTTCTTTGGGCCACTGAGCTTGTGAAATAAGCACTGATACTTGCAATCAGTCAGGAAATGTCAGTAGTATCCTAGAAGACATGGAAGATGACTGGTTTCAAGTGATATCAAAGAAATAGTCACTCTCTGAACTCCTTTTGAAATCTTGCAAGATGTGCTTGCAAAACTGTTCTGATTAGGAGCAACTGTGTTGTACCATGAATAAAGTCCAGGGAAAAAAGGGAAATCACATGTCATATCACCAGTCTCATATTTCCTCTGAGACAGAGATTCCCAGGAGAGGGACTTCTCTAACAATGTAGGCTCGTTCAAAAGAAATTTCCATAGAAAGAGGGAAAATCTACCAGTTGTCATCTGCCAAGTTTGAGCAATTACTGTTTGGAAGCTCCCACAGGGTGTGCAATAAAGAACCCTGAGAAAAAGACCTTTAAGGCTGGAGCCAGAGGAATTCCTCATATTGGAAGAAAATTGAGTGGAAAGTCCCTTCAGTGATGGGACTGGAAAGCCTAATCTTCAGTGGAGAACTGTGACTGAATTGCACTGAGATGGTAAAATCCTTCCCATTTATTCAAGTTCAAACAAGTTCCCAGATGGAGTCCATCAAATTGGAAAATGGATACAGTTCAGAAGAAGTTGAGGAGTTATGGGACTTATAATTTTCCTTCCTGAAACTTCTAAAGACCTTTTTTTCCCCAAAGAACTCATTTGCTTCCTTTTGTTAGATGACAAAGTTTGAAACAAAAATGGATAAGAGAAAAATAAAGGGAGAAGGGTAAACTGGAAAAAAAATAATCTCAAGATAAACTACATCTGCTGTTTTCCTTTTTTTTCAGGTTTCCAGACTGGTATTGGGAAATTTTGAATTTGGTCATTCTGCCAAAGTGACCACTTGCATATCTTTGAAAAGAGACTTGCGCATGTACTTAGAAGAGACATTTCTCAAAAGAGCCATGAGCAACTCTTTCCTCCATGGAATTGCTATTGCATGTGTGTGCACACGCAGCACACAGCTCCCAAATAATTTGTAGTGTCCATCTGTTTGGAAGATGATTATCTGCCACTTTGGTGTTCTCTAGTTGTGTGCTTTGGTCTGTGTTTGTATGGAAAACGGAAAATGCACAGTACTGACAAACACATTGTTCTGTTTATCTGCATGGCACAACATAAGATAAGCAAGAGGATGGGATTCCTCATAGTGTCCTGGAAATACAAAGGAAAAACTAGGAAAAACTGACCTAATGTAGAGACCCCCAAGTAGATGAGCAGTCTGGAAGCTCCTGTACTGGCTCAGGGCAGTGCCAGCTGCAGTGGAGTGTCATAAAAGTGTGTGTCTGTGTGTGCAAACTGTCATAAAAAAAGACAATTTCACACTCGTGGGTTAGAGCAAAAGGTGTTTATTGCTGGACCCACGAGGTCCAGGATCTCCCGAGGGAGAAATGAAAGGAAAAAAGAAAGAAAAAAAGCACAAAAAAGGAAGGTCCCAGGACGGCAATAAGACTCTCCTGGCCACCGGTTGGTGGTCAAGGACAAGGAGATCCCTCAGGCCGGGTGGCGAACTTAAGCTAATCTTAAGTCCAAAAAAAAAGATTTTAAGTATAGCCCATAAAAATGGGCAAGAGGCCCAGCACCCGACCCAGTCTCTGTCTCCCTGCTAGTCAGAGAGACAGAGACACCAGGCACCCTGCACAGACCAGAGTCTGCAGCTGTTGGAGGTAAAGGCACCTGGAAAAAAAAAACCTCTCAGCTCCTCAGGAGGGCCAAATTTATAAAGTTTTTGATGGGCTGGTCCGAATTAGCCTCTCCGCCCTCTCGCTCGCTGGTGATTGGGAATACTAATTAATGAGGTGGCCTTCCCCACCAATAGATGGATCGTTGTCTAGGGGTAATTTGCAAAGGCGGGAAAGGGCCTCATTAGTATTCCACTTGAGGTGGGCGGAGAGGTGCAAACCTTCTATTTTTAGCTCGGGTGCTGCAGGGTGCCTTTAATATTGGGATGGGTGATGGGCTTACAGATTTACAATACAACATAAAAACTGAGTTTTACATAAATAAAATTACAAAGATAAAGGATTTTTTTTTAAAAAAGTACATAACTTCTGAACTCAGGGTTACATGGGTTCAACTGCTTTTCCATCTAAAGTACCTTCAATCCCTTTTATTTTGCTCCAAACAACTTTAATATCCCAATGCTTTTACCCAGAAACATTACACTCTTAAAACATCTTTAAAACAGTCTCTTTTTAACTTTTCAATCTAGAACTTTATCAAAAATCCAAACTTTCAACTTTATTCAACAGGTGTAACAATACAATAGTAATTATTAACTCCAACATGCGAAAAATCACTTTATTTTTATTTATAACACAAACAGATAAGGCTGTGTGTAACCATCCACGTGCAACTAGGGATTGTGTGTTGGATACCAGGACTGAGATTTGGTTGCCTTAGCATTGGCATTTAGTCTAATCTGAAATACTCTGCAGTGTCCTGACATCTGGATGTGACTGGCAGAAGGGCAAGGATGTTCCTCTAGACACTCAACATCCTTCTGGGCCAGCAGCTAGAGGTCAGATAGGAAACCTGCGGCCATACAAACCAACATGTTTGGTTGACTTCAGAATTCTTCAGAATATGATTGTAAAATAGACTTAGATATAATATTGACATTACTGAGGTAAACCTGCTAAAATCAGTGATGCTTCTCTAGCAAGTACAGATTTTTGTTTTCCACCTTCCACTTCATGGTATTACATTCTCTGTCACTGGCACTCTATGTTTGATGAAAAAAATATATCAACTTGTATTTAAATACTATTTCTGCCAAAATCCCTATGGAGGACTGAGGAAAAATGAAGGCTTGCCCCAATTCCAAATAAAACGAAAGCTAATCATACTGGGAGAGACTCCTTGGGGCAAAAGATATAACCGTTTGCCAACAATAAAATACACAGGCAAAGAAATGCACGAGTTTCGATCAGATCAGAATTTTTTCAAATAAGTACTTCAAATAAATCTGCCAGACCTGCACATTACTGGTGAATCACCACATCCATGAATATTGGGGTAGCTTGGAGATTTTTTTAATTTCAAAATGATTGTGCCTGGGAAGCCTGTTAGACTGAAGTGTACTTGTTGCTACTGAGGCTGAAGAGCCCATGTGTCATCTCAGCCCTGGTAGCTGCCAGATTTGCTTCGGCAAAAGCAGCTATTGAGAATTCCTCCTGCCTGAGCTCTGTGAAGGTGAGGAACTCCCTCTGTGACTTATCTACTTACCAATTATTGCTTTACAAATTCTAATCAAGACTTTCTGACCTGAGATTCACTCGGAAGTGCTTAGCTAAGGAAATAAGATCTCAATGAGGGTGAGAGTTGAGCTATGGCTGTGGTGACAGCTGTGTAACTTGTGATGTTTTTTATTCTGCCAGTGATGTGCAGACACTTTTATTCACATAGCTACTGCCATTGTAAAGCAATACAAGGTGAAAAAACAAATAAAGCTTTAAAGGTGCTTCAAAGTCTGAAGATTTGTCCAGGAGAAATGGATTGTAATTTGGTATTTCTGAGAAGAGTATGCCACCCTCTCTTTTTTTTTTTTTTTTTCAGAATACTTTCAGGAGCTGCAGCATCTGTCACTCTCATATCTTCAGTGTTCATGGAGTCCAAATGTCTGCTAACAACTTTCCTAGGCTCGTGTTGGTGATGCCAGTGAAGTGGGCAGCACTGATCACTCATGCCAGATGAACAGCCACCGGTTTTGTTATCCCTGATGCAAATTGTGGCACTAGGAAATAAGGATGGGACACCAAGTGTAGTCATATTATGATACTGTTCATATCTTTAAAAGTCATTGCAGCTGTGATGGGAAACCCTACAGGAAGTACAGCATGTCATCAGAGAGCAGGAGTCACTGTTAAGTGCTGCATGCCAGAAAATTCAGCATTTCCTCCCCAGCTGTTCAAGCCCCTGAATATTTCTATGCAGAATAGCAAGATTTACTGGCAGTCTGTGGTCACATCACCCAAGAATTTAATCTCTGAAAAAATCCCCCATGTAAGTTCTAGGGAATCTCAATTCTCAGCTCTTCTTTTCTTGGAGCGTTATAAGAGTATATCTGAAGATTTATCACTTTGGAGCCAGAAGATAAAAGGGGATTACAGCAACCACTTTAACATCATCTGTTTAAGCCCAGGAGTAGTGGACTCAAATAGATTAGCCATGACAGTTAACTCCAGAGCCTCCCAAGAGGGCAACTTATTTTCAGAATTCTCAAACATTGACGGAGTTCTGAGAGAAATTTGTTTTTTCTTTATAGAAATAACTTTAAATTTGACCTTCTTTTAAAGCCAACTGTAACAGGACATGTTGCTGAGTAATGCCAGGAACTGACCACCTGCTCCCCAGCTTTCTGTATGGGAACTGAAAAAAAAAACCACTCTGTCTGCCAGACCTATAGAATTTAGGAGACGGTAAACTGGACACATCAAAGAGTAGTCCTGTTGCTTTCAGCTCTAAACAACAAAAAGATGCTTAAAATTAAGATTCAAAGCCTATTCTTAAAGCCTACAGAGATTATGAGACTGCAGAACTGGGTGCTACTGCATCTTGACAGTGTGTGAAGATCAAAGGCAATTACTTCAGCAACCGAACAGGGATTTAGAAGTCCAGTTTTTGGCATGTACTTCTGAAAAATCTTGGACTGTGTTAAGTATAACTAAAAGGAATGCAGCTTTGCAACACAGAAGTCCTTGCACATGGAAGTATTGTTCTCCACATGCAAACAATGTGTGTACACAGACTGGTGTATAGTAACTTGATCAATGCAGGTTTTTTTTGGTTGGTTGGTTGGTTGGGTTTTTTTGGTCAGAGCATCAGTAAATTTTATCCTAGCATGGATTAACCTAAGTATTGCCTGTTAGAGACCAGGGGTAATTATTTTTCACTCTTTTTGCCTCTAGTCTTCTCCCAGTTGAAGTATTATATCCAGATTCCAAGCCCACATTTTTATGAAGTGGACAAACTGTAGATAGCCCAGAGAATGGGAGTAAGAATGACGACAGTCTTGAAAAACATGACCTTTGAAGAAAGGTTTAAGGGACAGAGTTTGTTTAGTCTAGAGAAATGGAGCCTACTGGTGACATGATAACAGCTCTCTGATATATATAAAGCTACTATGAAGAGGCCAGTGATAAATTGTTCTGTGAACATTTGGAAGCTGGACAAGAAACAACTGACCTTTCAGCAAAGAAAATTCAGGTGATATTTTAGGAAAAAAATTTTATAAGCACAATTAAACATTGCAAGCAGCTACTGAAAGAGACAGTGAAATCTCCTCATGTAAATGTCATGACAAACATCTGTCAGGAACGGTCTTGGCAAGCAGGAGACTTGGCATCCAAGTGAGGGGATTGTCTAAATGTCCTTTGAAGTCCTGTTCCAGTTTATTTTGCTGTGCCTATAAATTTTCTTTGTGCATGTCTTTTGCTTGCACACGGTAAGAAATGTGATGGTCTAAAAGTTGCTGATTTGAAGACGTCCCTTTGGATAACTTCGGTATTGATGTGTTCAACCGCTGATGTGTTTCCTCATCTGGTATTGAAGTCATCAGTGGACAAGGTGGCCTGGCAGGAGCCTCCTGGTGTCTTAACAAGCCTTGGAGCATTTTGTGAAGGTCCCCAAGCCACCAGAGCCCTTGGGGCTGGGTGCCCACGGGTCCCTTAAGGCAATTTAAAGCTGCTATTAAAGCTATCCTCTGCTTTCTTGTGTGCTCCCTTCAGTCTAGTGTAACAGAAAGAGTCTCTGGAGTAGAGAAACAGAGCTACTGCAGGTTTTACTGTACCAAAAAAAGGCCAAAGGGTTTAATTTCTTCTTGTAGGAGAGTGTGATTTGAGAAGATGGGGATGGAGGGGACTCAAATGCATAACACTGAAGACGTGTGGGGTTTTTTTACCTCCATTAGGTTTCAGTGGCTCTGTGACTTGCTAACAGCAAAATGCTAATGCAAATTGCTTTTTAGCTTGCTGATGGGAATAATAGGAGAAGATCAGTACTTACGTTGCTTTGACACTCCAGATGATTCTCTGAGGCTCTGAAAAGGTCATTGACAAACAAATGCTGCTGGTTTGGTTTCACTTGAAGCTTCTGCAGAATTTGAACAGCATAAATCAGCAAAACAACATATGTTTTACATGAAAAATATGTTGCTCATAATAGTTTCCTTTTAAGACAAAAAATGACCCAGTCAGAAAAATTTTCTGACTTTTTTATGCATTCTAAAATTTTATTGAAAAAAGAAATCTAATTTTCTCAATTTATTGTTTTGTGAATATTACTTTGTCATTCACACCTCCAGCTTCCCTTTTCCCTCATATTGTGTATCTGAAAAGCAGGGGCTTTTCAGACCCTGCTGTGCCCTGGGAGTGGCTGGTGTGAAAGCACATACGCACATAGGTGGTGCTTATAAGGATGCCACTTAATCCACTTGGGCCCTTAACTGGTGGGTTTTGGGTTTTTAACCTTTCAAATCCTCTCTTATACCTTGTTTCTGTTATTACTCCTGGTGTAGAGCTGGATCACATGCACGTTTTTCTGGTTTTGTTCTCGTGGATGATGACTGGCCAAGGAAAATGTAATTTCTTCTCTAGTGGATTTTATTTCCTCTGACGACAGCACTTTTGTGTCACTTTGTCTGTTCAGCCTGGAGGAGACTGAGGGGAGACCTCATGGCAGTCTGCAGTTTCTTTATGAGGGGAAAGAGGGACAGGCACTGACCTCTCCTCTGTGGTGACCAGTGACAGGGCCAGAGGAAATGGCCTGAAATGGTGTTAGGGGCGATTTAGGTTGGGTATCAGGAAAAATTTCCTCACCCAGAGTGTGGTTGGGCACTGGAAAAGCTCCCCAGGGCAGTGGTCACAGCACCAAGCCTGACAGAGTTCAAGAAGCATTTGGACAATGCTCTCGGGCACATGGTGTGACTCTCAGGAATGGAGCTGTGCAGTGCTGGGAGTGGGACTTGATGACTCTTGTGGTGCCTTCCAGCTCAGCTTATTCTGTGAATCTGTGAATCTGTGATTCTGACTCATTCCTCCTGGATCTGACCATGGCTTTGTCTTTCTCTGATTCTTCAAGAGCTGTGTTGAGCTTTACCTCTATTGAATGTGCAGTTACCCTGGGTGCCACATTACAGTGGCACATTACCATTTCTCTGTAGCTGTATGGGACAGGACTCAGAAACACAGGCTGTGTGTTGGCCTGAGTCACGTATATCATCCCAGCTTTTGATATGCACTGTCAGTCATGGCTCTTTAAAACCTCACTGCCAGGTCCTTGGGAGAGCACAAAATAATACTAAACAAACTTTTTTTCTTTTTCCTCCCCCTATGTTTTGTCCTACATTTTGTCTTTGCAGTCAAATTTTTTACTATAGTTTCTTCTTTCCAATAGCTTTGTTTTGTGCTGAAATTCCCTCTTGGCACTAGCGGGTTTAGTTTTTCTGCGTTGTTCTGTGGCCTCTTGCTGTTACAAAACAAGGTTACAAAACTTGCTCTCAGTTTCCTGGCCACAGCTGATTCCTGCAGGCTGCCAGCAGACCACTTTTCCCAACCAGAGCTGTAATCCGCCGAGGCAGTATTGCTTCCTGACACACAGAGAGGGTATTCCAATTCTGATATTTTCTCACAATATCTGTTTGGCATTTCAGAAATCTGTCAAATCTTTGCTTTTACTGCAAAACCTCTCTGTTAATGCCTGATGTGTATGTGGTTTGTTTTAAGCTGAGTATTCAGGACTACTGAGTACACACATTCCTCTATTTTATGATGCCAAATCTTAAATTTGGTGAGATTACTGCTAAGCCACCACAGAATGAAATCCTGTCTTGCACATATATCCTGGCACCATCTACATGGGATAAAATATAATGTCTCAGAGTAGGTTTTCTTGTAAGATGGCCAGGCTTAGATTTTGAATTGTTTCAGTTTGTAGATCCTTGTTCTGGAAAGAGCCTTACTAGTTGCCCTAAAGCGTTCAGCAGCAGCAGCTCTCGAAGGCACAAACTTCAATTCCTCTCCTGGCCCCACAGTCTGCATAAAATGTGTTTGACTTCTATACAGTACTTTATAAAATTTATGCCTTCCACCCAAAGGTGAGTAGAGAGAATCCCTCCCTTCCAAGTATCATCATGGATGTCCTTATCCCAGGATCTCTCTGAGTGTACCTCCTCTCTCTGCTGGTGGATGCCATAGGCTGACTATATAGCCCCTGACCCTTCACTCTTTGTCAGGCATCCCATGTTCGTTCAAGCTGTTCTGTAAGGCTGTGGTGTTTTATGACAAATGTTTTCCTTATGATCAGTTTTACTCTTCCAAATATCTGTTCTGTGGTCTATGACTTTCTTCATATTTCTTCACTTTGCTTTAACCATGTGAAGGCATCTTCACTTGCAATAAATCTGCACAAAGTCCAAATATTTGGCTGCTCCTGCCGGTTGCTGGATTTGTTTCACACTTTCTCATCCAGGAACTTACCAATTGCTTGTGTCTTTCAGAATTTCCTGAATCTTAAGCCTTGGTGACCTTAGTCCTGGTGGACTCCAGGTCATTGCTCTTTATCCTGCCATTCTGTTGCTGGCAGCTGGTGTGGGTTTGTCAGCCTGGTTTCCCCTTGCCATGTCACTTCTTGATACACACAGCTGCGAAGTCAGCTGATGCCCAAAGTCTGCCATGTTTGCTCATTCTCTCACTCTTCTTCTGGAAGAGCCCTTGATGGAGTCTGGATTTTCAGTAGGTATCACTCTCTTTCAATGTGGGTTGCTCTTCTGGAGTCTGTGCATGACCCTTTACTGTCAACATTATGTCCCTTGGTTTATTTTGGTTTACAGGACCTTGCAGACTAGATCTGCTTGCTTTCCCAGTCTCTCCAGTAAAATAGATTGTGTCCTGTCTCGTAAAAGTGAGTGGTTTACAGCTAATTTATATAACATTTTACTAGGAATGACCACACTTCTTTCCCCTTTTAAGCACAAATAAGTCTCTAATTTTGTTCTGCTCTGTCTCAGGACTAAAGTTTAACAATGAACGTTACTTGCTGAAATACCGCAACCTTGATGGGCTTTACTCCCATATGTACACAGAATGCTCATAATTCTCTAGACTCCTTCTTCCTCCCACGCCTACCCCTTTCCCCAGTTTCCGTGCAGGAACCTAACCTGTCCTGTTCACTTTCTGCCAATGACTTCTCAAGCAGATGTAATTGAACCATTTCCTAAAGAAGGCTCCGTGTTGTATTGTGGAAAATAAAATCTGTAATGTCCTATTGCATCAGGAATATAGGAGTCTTCTGTGGCAAGTGAAGAATCAAAGTTGCACTGAGCTCTGAATTGTCACTCCATTTGAATACGATAATGCCCAGCTTCCCAATCTTTCCTTCTGAATTCAGTGTATCCTCCCACCCAGTCTCTTGTCCCTCAAAAGATGTCCCTGTGCCATTTATTTCCTCTTTCTATTTCCCTTTCAAATCTCAGTGGTGAGAATGCAAACAAAGGCTTTTTAAAAAAAGGAACATTTTCCAACAATTTCTCGAGGCAATCACTTGGGCTTGAATTTGGCTCATTTCATCTGCATCTCGAGGCCAGAAAACTGTGACTTCAGATGTCACTTGGGATTTTGCTTAAATCTGAGCACAGATTTAAGTGCTTTCTTAGAAAATCTGGTTTTAAATGAGGCGGGTGTGTATTGACTGCATAGAAAAGACACAGACTTAAGAAAAATATTCAGGGATGCCGACATGCCTCTGAAGGAACTTCTTGCAGCAGGTCCCAGACCCCAAGTGAGGAACACCCGTAGTCAGAAGGATGTTGTTTAAGTGGGGTGTTTCCCACAAAACTTTTTTTGCAGGATTAAGGCCTACTTAAACAGCAGGATTTTTTTTTTCTGCATTTATGTCTCATGACAGTGTGTTCCCAGCAATGGTTTCAGAGAGTGAACAGAGCCAAAGAATGAGGCAAAGTATGCACTTGATGTTTCTTTGCTGATTGGAGACATAGGAATGGATGTTGATATTTGGGAGACTGTCAGGCATGCTTCCTAACCTGAATTGCTCCCTGATTCTGTGACATCAGAAACGAGTAAGCAGATCTTCTCTGTTGGTGCTCCAGTGGTATTTAAATTACTGAAACTGCACAGGATGGTTTAAATTATCTCTGAACAATAGAGCCTATTCAGGCTTTTGGTGAATCCCCTAAATCCTTTCAGTCTGGTTATAAGGAGGCTATATTTGTAAATGAGTTGATTTTCCTGCTATTTTTGAAATGTTAATAACTGAAAATACTTTATAAGAGTGCATTTTACTGCAGGATTGTGGGGGTTTTGTTCCAATTGCCAACCCCCCCATTAAATATTTTTTACTAAAATTGTTTGCCTTATTTTACATTCATGCTAATGAAATAAAATCTCAGAATTACCATCTGCTAAAGCGGCAGATGTACTTTGGTGGAACAAAGTCTGACATTATGATGGACAGAATATGAATTCCTGACTGGACTTCATGCATTTCTGTTGCTCTACAGGCTGCAGTGTCAGTGACTGCCTCTTCGGCCTTAGTGGTATGAAAACTAAAAAATGGGAAGACTTCCTTGAGCTGTGGATTCATTTCCTTAGCCTCTCTCCTAGCTGAAGTGAAAGAAATGTGTACGACGTTAGACAAAAATGAGATCCTGTTGTTCAGCATGAATATTGTAGCACTGATAATGCCAACATCTTGTTGAAGAAAACTGACCAGTGTGAAAGGCAGTGGCTATGTGACCATTTAATACAGGAAATCTTAGAAGTCAAGAGCACACAGAGAACTAAAGGATGCTTACATACAATGGATAACTCCTCATGCAAATTGCCAGTTTCTAATTTGAATAATTGCTTTTATGTGCAATTATTTGAGTAATTTTTACTGAATTGAAAATGAAATGCTTTTTAAAATATTTTTTCCTTCATCTTTTTCTCCTCTTCCCAAAAATGTGGACAGCTGTGCAGTTGTTGTCCTTTGCCCCAAAACTGACTCTATTTCTGCTGTTGTTGGTTATATTTGGACACTGCAGAGCCTGGAGGATTTCAGATTTGTATTTGACACATCTAGTTTGTACAGCAGTGAAAAAGACTAACAACAACTTTCCTCCTTTTAAGTCTTTTGTTAGAGAAACCCTTTGTGTCTGGTGTGGATGCAGGAACATGAAGTGAGAGCCCACATAGAGGTTGCAGGGGACGTAAAATAGAGCCCCAGAAGATTTAGCAGAAACAACCAAATGTCAAAGGTTCTTTATATCACTTGTAATTTCACTGAGTCAGAAATATATTTTGGACCACATTTTGGACCCATTGCTTTCTGCCATGTTTTGAGTATGACCTGAAAATCATTTCCTGCGGAGTGAGGGACTCTCAGATGGGCCTGAGGAGGTTCCAGTTTCTCTTGTACTCTTCCTTCATTTGCTGTTGCTGCTCTGAGAAGACAATCTTTCAAACTGCAGGTTTCATCACCCCTACTGTAACCACAGTGAGAGGTTGTTAGCAGTTGGCACTGCTGAAATCATCAGTCTGTTGGGAAGACCTTGGAGCTCTTTGCAGCTGTGGGCAAAAAGCAGCTGCTGCTGCAGAGGGTAGGGATGAGATGCTCCTGCCCAGCAGCTGCAGTGGCTCTGGATACTGCTGTAAATTCTTACTCTGCCAGCAAAGCCTCCTGCTGGAGACATGGCTTGTGTTAGCAAAATTTGTTCTGAGATATACTTTGTCACCTCCATAGATACATCTGCTAAGATGTTATAATGGTATAGATTTGGGAAGAGGGAGAGATTATATTTGCAAGTGAGCGTTTGCTGGTATGAATGTATTGGGTTGAAGTGGTGAATGTCTTTGCACTCCTAAGTGAGGGAATTAAGCTGGCAAATCACAATGTCACTGTCAGAGAGCAGAAGGCATTAGTAGTGCAGGAGCTTTGATTTCAGGACTGGAAATAAATATATATCCATATGTACACACAAATACGCATATATACATACACGTAGGTATGTTTTATAACACGGATATGTGCATAAACACTTTATGTAATATATATATGTTTATGTATTCTAAACAGTGTCTATACCAAAGTCCTTTTGCTGTGACTTCCTTGCAACCATTCAGAAATACCAACCTATCATGAAAGCACAGCATATAACACTGATAGAAGTTATATGAACACACACAGTTTCATATCGTGTCTAAATCCTGGAGGTGCAGTTAGACACTGTGGTCATGCTCTGCAGGTCATGAAGAGACAAGACTATTGTTTGGAAGAGCAAATGCTGAGCCCAGCCCCGTTCTTGCTAGAAAGGATATGTAGCAAGGACAGTTAATTTTTTCCTTAGCTGGAGTTAGCCAACTGGGTCAATTCATAATCAGACACCAAAGAAAGTGAAAACAAACCAGAAGTTGTTTAGGAAATCTATTTATGTGTGCTATAGCTGGAGTCTGGCTTGGAGCTTTTGGGACTTTCTCCTTTATTTAGGTTGACTTTCTACATAGTGTGGTCTTCTGGGATTCCCAATGACTATGAGAAATATGTGTTTTCTAGTGACCTCCTTATGATCTGAAAGACCACGTCATGTCACATTTTGACATGAGTGCCTTGTCACACAGCCCGGGAATGAAGGGGGTTTTTGCCTTAGAGACAACAGGGTGAGATTTTAAATACTGCTGCAATTAATTCCTGTTTGTTGCGTGATCTGGCTGGGAAACATTTATAGTTACGCTGAGCTGCAGTGTAACTCAGTGAGACTATAAGATGTTTTATCTTCCCACCATCACCAATTCTTTGACACTGACTGACATCCTGAAACAAGGAGCAGAATGGCCAGACAAGAAAGTTGCTTATTGAAACAATGAGTTTCCTGAAATAAACAGAGCAGTTTTGCATCAGCAGGCCTGTTCCCTCCCTGGAACAATGCTGGGCATTTGCATCAGCTAAATGAGGTTAGTGTTTTGCAAAGTCTTACGGAAGTCTGTGTGTCACTATGGGCACTGGCAGATAAAGCCAACATGATAATGACTGAGGTCATGGAGAAGAAAAGGGAAGGAAAGCAAGATCTGAACCAGATATTTAAACTGCTGTGATAGTTAATTAAAATGATGTAATTGCTCCAATATTAATTTCCCTTTCCCTTGCCCTCACATTTACCTCAAAACAACTTTTTGTTATCTAGTGCTTTTACTCATTTTCTCATACCAACAGAGTAGCTACACTAAGACCCTGAAGCTAATCCAACTGTCCTCAAAGTGGAGACAAACATCTTCAGTTTTTAAAATGAAAGGCAAAGACATGGCAGGAAAAGAAAGAACAAATTGGGAGAACCTTGTCCTTCCAAAGATAGTCCCCAAGCTGAAATTATTTTATGAAACACAGTGTGGCAGAGACCTGACAAAGATTTTTAGTTTTGTTTCATGGTTGAGTTGTTCCTTAAAGGCTTCCAGGAGAAAACCTTGATTTACTTTCAAGAAAGAATAAATTCAATTTCATTTTCTTAATTTGTCAAATAATAATGAAATTTGGTGTCCTTTTTCTTCCATTGTCTTTATTGTTGATGGCTGCTGAATATTGGTACCTGTGCATGTGAAAAATTGTGTATGTACTCTTTGCAGGCTGGTCACAAATATCCCAGACTGATGGTGCTTGAGCAGAGTCCTTTGGTGGCACAAGTTTCCCATTCATGCCCTGCTCCTCCTGGCCTGTGCACACAGCACAGATATCCATATCCTGATGTAAAATGTTGCTCTTCTGAGCAGCCACACCAGCCAAGGCATTCTCTCTTCACTCATTTGAGCAGAGGTAAGAAAAAGCCCTGTGAGATACCTCCCCAAAGCTGAGAAGGGATTACTCGCAGGTTTGTTTTCTGAACACTTGTATCTTGCTCATTTCCAGGATGTGAGCAAAGCCATCACCTGAGGGATTTGGTGTTTGGTCTCTGGGCTGTCTTTTCCAAAGGCCAAACACATTTGACATTGCATCCACTGCTGCAGTGTCCCTCCATGGTGCTACAGCTGGGAGGTTGGTGGTATGGGGTGATGTGTAAGCTGCATTAGCCGAGAGAAGTCAGTACATACAGTGTATAAACACAGTTCAAGTAGTTCGGTGAATCTCTGGGAATTTCTTTGGGTGTTTTTGTTTTTGGTTTTTGTTTTTTTTATAATGTGAAAACTGGATGCGAGGATTGAGAAAGTACAACAGTGCCAGGAGCTAATTTGCTGTCTTCAAGAGACAATTGGCCTTAATTACCAGATCCAAAGAAATGAAGTTAATGTGATGAAACAAGGACATGCCATGCTCCATTAGCCAAAGAGGTTTTCAGTTAAATCAATGTTGTGCTGGCACAGTTGCATGGGTTTACATGAATAAGCCCTGCTCTGGAAGAAAAACCTGGTTAAGAAAAAAAAAAGATGTCAATCCTGAAATCCTTGCTGGAATAAGTTATATTACACTTGTCTAAACTCTTCCTAGGGGCAAGATTTCTGCAAGTACCTGTGGCTGAGAGGTGGTATTCAGGTAGTCTAATGGAGTTCAGGTAGTAGTGACAGCTTTAAGCCCTGGTTCTGTATTTCATCTTTCTCCAACAGAGCCTTTTGACAAAGAGTTTGCTTTAGATACACATGTAAAATTTCTTGAAGTGATTGAATCACAAAACACAGAACTATACATGAAACCTCTTGCAGGCTTGATAAGTATTGTTCAAAATGTACTTAAATGCTTTTTCATAAATAAATACTGGTAATTATTTTTTTAATATATATTATATAATGTGGACATGATTGCTTTACACTTTTATATAAGTAAATATAACTATTATTGATACTTATATAAGTATTTAAAAATGTTGGAAGTTCATGTTTCTTTTATGATGGAAAAATCAATGAATGATATAAATGAATCATGTTTTGACAAGTCATTGAATTACATAAATGATTCTAAATTAATTACCCTTAATCTTTTGGTCTGAGCTACAAAAAGATAATAAACACAAAATAATGGCCATCATCAGGCTACAGAATTAGAGTAGACAATATATTCTATTAATTTGGTATATTTTCTTCCTATTTAGCTGTACAGTATATGTGAATGCAAAATTGGTCCCTTCCAAACATGTTGGCATAGTCTATAAAAATAAAAGATATGGAGAACTTTAGGTCAGTCAGCCTCACCTCTTTCCCTTGGAAAATGATGGAACAAATTATTCTGGAAACCATTTCTAAACCTATGAAGGACAAGATGATTGAGAGTAGTCAGTAGGGGTTACTGCCTAGGAGGAGGAATCCTGCTCAATCAATCTGATAACCTGTGATGAAATCACTCTTTCAGTGGATGAGGGGAACGCAGGGGATGTTGTTTAATTGACATTAACCAGACTTTTCACAACTTCTCTCATAACATCCTCCTAGGCAAACTGATGAGGCACAGGGTAGGTAGCTGCACAGTGCGGTGGTTGAAAATCCAGCTGAGTTTCCAGGATCAAAGGGCTGTGATCAGCAGCAAAGTCCAGATGGAGGCCAGACATAAGTGACGCACCCCTGGGGCCTGCACTGACAGTACTCTGTAATTTTTCACTAATGACCTGGGTGATAGGACAGCACACGCCCTCAGCAAATTCACAGATGGTACAAAAGGGAGAGGAGAGGCTGACACACCAGACAGCTGTGCTGCCATTTGGAGCATCCTCAGTATTCTAGAGAAATGGGCTGTTGGGAAAGCGGGGAAGTTTGGCAAAGGAAAAAGCCAAGTTCTGTCCCTGGAGAGGAACATGCCTCCTCAGAGCAGCTTTGGAAAGCAGCTTTGCAGAGTAGGTCTGAGGATCCTGGTGGAAAAGTTGAGCAGTAATGTGTCCTCGTGCCAAAAGTCACCAACAACCATAGGTTGCCTGGAGGGGTCATGGATTCTCCAACCTTGGAGGTATTAAAAAACCTAACTGGACACATCCCTGAGTAGTGAGTACTAACTGACTCTGCTTTGAGCAGAGGGTTGGACTGGTTGGTGTCCAGAGATGCCTTCCAATCTCAGAGATTCTGTGATTCTTAATGTGGGAAGAAAAGCTGTGAAGATGAATACTGAGAATACACAATGTGCTCCATAATTGTAGTGGAACAGTGAGGATAGGAAACCACACTTTTCATCTGGCCAGTGAGAAAATTCCCCTTCAAGGTGTGCATTGAGCAGAATCTTGAGCTGATATGACTGCATTGGGCAGAATAGATCTTTATGTCTCTTAAAGCCATGGGCATTACAAACTTTGTTGCAGTCCAAACCACCTGAACCTGTACATGTGGAGGACAGGGGTTAGTGTGCAGCTTCTGAATTTGTCCTAAATCTTACTTCCTTTTCTTGCATGAGTTGTATAGAAAGTAGGCATGTGTCCTGGTTTTGGCTGGGATAGAGTTAATTTTCTTTTTAGTAGCTGATACAATTCTGTAGTTTAGATGTAGGATAAGAATAATGTCGATAACACACTGATGTTTTAGTTGCTGCTGAGCAGTGATTAGGACTTTTCATCTTCTCACACCACAGTGAGGAGACTGAGGGTGCTCAAGAATCTGGGAGGGGCTACAGCCAGGACAGCTGACCCCAACTGACCCAAGGGATATTCCATACCCTGCTGTAAAATAAAATAGGGAAATTGGCTGTGGGGTTGCGACCTGCTGCTTGGGAACTTGACTGGGCATCAGTCAGTGGGTGGTAAGCAATTGCATTGTGCTTCACTTGTTTTGTATATTCTATTATTATTGCTGTTATTATTATTATTCCTTCATTTTCTGTCCTATTAAATTTTCTCCACCCAAGAGTTTTACCTTTTTTTCTATTCTGTCCCCCATCTCACTGGGGGAGGGAGTGGATGGCTGTGGGGTGTTTAGCTGCCTGCCGGGTTAAACCACAACAGCATCATCCCTCATGTTCCAGTCTGGTCTTCAAGAAAGAAGGATTTATCATACTAAAGTATAAATATACTTCCCTGAGTGTACAGTCTATGCACAGAAACTGGTGTTGTAATATTAAAACCACAGAGTTTACCTTTCCTGTAAGGACCTACTCTGTTCCACTGGCTTGTCACACCAGAGTAATGTTTACTGTTTACTTCATTGCTTGCCTAATGCATAAGCTCAAGTATAAGCCTAAGAAGGTAATAGATTAAAATCTCTTTTCCAATGAAAACAATGAGATCTTCCATATTCACTTCAGTAAAGCCAAGATCTTACTCTGTATATGGCATAACAATCTACAGTACCTTTAAAAGGATTCTTTCTAAAACAGCAGTGATATCAACAGGATTCTAAATATTAGAGGAGATTCAGAGATTCAGAGTCTAAATTGAAATACTGCAAACAGTATTTCACTATAATTCTATAACGCCAGTGACAGAGCTCTTTCATAACCACAATGACTTGGTCATCTCATTTTCCCCCCTTTGCTTACTTTGTGCATGTTTATAGATGTGGGTAGTTACGCAAAAAAATTTTTTTAGACTATAACAAAGCCGTTTTCAGTTAGTGAAACTACTGAAAAGGGAGCTGTAGTGTCTCATTTATTTATTCCCTGGCTAAAGTGTGGGTCCATAACACTCTTTTTATTCTGCTGGGGTTTTATTTTTTGGTATCCATTTTGTAAAATAAAGTTGGCTGCATGCTGAGAATGCACACATTAATTTCAAACCAAAGTGAATTTATCCAGCTTATTTATAAATCTGTCAGGATCAAAAACTATGGAGAAAAAAATTATTTATCTGATGCTACATTATTGTATAGCTTTAGGCAAAACAGAATCCATAGGATTGCAATTAGGTTTGGGGAGTAGCTATGCTCTGGCCTTGGATTTTCTTCTTCCCACTGAGCTTTCCTGCAAGTAGAAATTTATCCTTTTAAAATACAGTTCCTGCCACAATCTTCAGCTTAGCTGTAACTTTATCTCTTTGTAGACTCTTCAAGGGTCTCAAAGGAGTCTTGGCTTTTGGCTGCAAGTTCTTCCCTGCAGTTTTCTTCCTCCAGTCTGGTTTCTTAGGCTGTCTCTTTTGACCAATTGCAATTGCTACAGAGGGCTTAAATTCATCTTAACAGCTGCAGCTCTCTTCTCCAAGATTAAATGAGGGCTAACCAATTAATTCTAGATTGGGAATAATGAACTCAGAACAAAAGCATTTAAGAGACAATGTGGATCAAAGAACAAGTGATAAGCACGGTTGGCTTCCCCAGGTAGTCACCCAGCTCTGTCCAAACAAGCCACCATGTACAACAAAGTGTTTGCCAGCAATCCTCTATAATTTCTGAGATCAAAAGGATTTGGGGTAATTTATACATGACTGACTGTATGAAAGAATACAGTTCCCTTTGCTTTGGGAAAGTATTCAATGGCAGGCAAAAAACCCTCGTGCAGAAATGAGTTAAGAGTTTCCACGTTCTTTGTTCTGTGCTCTCAGCCTTGGTGCAGGTTTTGCCCTTACGGGACAGCGTTATCTTGTGCCTCCACTCGGTTCTGGCCTGAGCTGGCTCCTGGTGACACAGCGGAGGAGGGAGGCCAGCATGTCACTAGTGACCCCTTGTCTCCATATCACTGAGCGCTCTGTCTCTGGCTTTGTTCATGCCAGCCTGGAGAACATTTCATGTTTCCATTCATTTCTGCTCCCACTCACTTCTGTAGCACTGCTGAGCACTTCAGTTTCTGTTGTGCGTCCTCTTGAGAGGACAGAAAGGGTTTTTCCCTGGATGTGTTTTGCTACATTTTGACAAAGGACATACAAAATGCAATACCCTAAACAGGAAATACTGGACATGTAAAAGTAATGCATCTTGGCAATAGCAACATGAATGTTTTCACTGTAAATATAAGTTCTGTTGCTTGGTTTTGGCTTATTTCACACTGACAAAGGGTTTCTTTGCCTGTTGGAATTTTTTACAGTGCAGAATTGCAGAAGTAGAGGCTGAAATATCTCAGTTGCCATTGTCACTTCTGCCCTGGCTTTGCTGCAGATTTACCAAGCAGGTTCACACAGATGATGCTGAACACACTCACATGAGTTGCACCCTTGGTTTGTTGTCAGGGCTTTTTTAGACCCTATTGATCAAATGGGTGCTCTGCTGGACTTAGGTTTAGAGTTAGGTTTACCTTTTGGACTGGAGAATCTAAATATCCCTAAACATGTTTAATATAGAAAATCAATGCATTCTCCACCATTATCACAATAGAGACAATATGTTTTTGCCATTATGTTAGGACTCTAGCAGAATATATAGTTATATATTTATATATGTATAAAGCACTTAAAATTTTGCGTCAAGTCCTCAAGAGGTGCCAGACAGTGCATGCTACCAAAGAGTTATTTTTGTGCCAAAATCCAGGATTGTTGTGCTGCAATCAGGTTATTGGTGATACTGCTCTTTTCTGGTGGCCTTGGTGGGGATCTGCTGGAGACCTGGAAGTGAGGAAGCCATCAGCATCCCTTACCAGCCTGAGCTGCAGCACTGCCCATGCTGTGCTCAGCACTTTTAGAGCAATGGGTCCGTGCAAGCTGCCAGAAGCTCCTTTCCAAAGGGACTCTTACAACTGAAGGTGCTCGGTATATACCTTGGCCTTTATTTTTGGGATTTTTAGAAAGGTGCTGGCAAGGACAGTAAAGCCTCAGGGATGGTCTTGCAACTAAGCCCCTCAGTGATTCATAGCTAGTTTGTTCCTGCTTTGTGTGTGAAGGACAGCCCAATGAAGAAGCAGCCATCTGCTGCTGAAAATATTTGCAGTATGCCATACTTGTAGTACAACCCTGAGATCCAATCAGGACGGACATGAATTTTCCCCAAATGAGAACTGCTGAATGGAGATCTCTGAGGTGTCATGTGATCCAGAAACTTTAAATTTCTTCCCCTTTGTGTCGTCATTACCCTTCCCACAAAATGTTTGATTTTGTAATATTGGAGACATTATGCATTAATCATTTGGTCCTGTTCATGTTTCATTTATGTCATCACCAGTGGGATCTTCTCACCTGAAGCATGGATAATTGGATATTCCAGATACAGCAAATCTGGAAAATCAAGATTTTGTGGAGTGTTTACCTGACTGTCACGAGTTTGTTGTGATGTGTTTTGATTTCATGAAGCACAGCTGTGATACCTCTTTCTGCATAAATGCATAAATCTGTATATATTGGTAGCTGCCCGGCATGTTGAACAGTTTTTTAATGACAAGGTTTTAAAGACATGAATAAACAGAATTTTTAAACATGTTTGTTTTTCCTTCTACAGTTGCCTCATGACAGTGTTTGCGTTGGCTTAACTGGTTCTGATCATACAGTCTGTGTAAGGTAATACCAGCAAAATCCTCCCGTGAGCAGGCAGCTGGGGAATGGCCCCACATGGCCAGAGGAGCAGTAAGTTAGTAAAATACGCCCTTTAAAGGTACCCAAGTTTGCAGGTTTTTCGTGGGATATGTGAACAATGACATAAAGAAACTGCTCAAAAAACTGAGTTCAGATATGAGACTGGAGTCAGATGTAAGAATTTCCAGTCTGCCGATCCAGCCTTTGAATCTGTTTTGCTTCGCTGTTGGTGGGAAGCAGATGTAGAGGGCATGTTTACACTATCAGATAACAGTTTCTGCCTAGTTTACACCTGGTCCCCTGCCTAAATGTTAGTTCATTCCTGAGCTTCCTTTTCCCGTCAACCAGCCTTCTCCAAAACAAAATGTAGATTTGCTTCTGGGGAGTTTCTCCTGGTTTCTCCTATTTTCAACAGACTCTGCAGGTCACAGCATGGTGCAAACCTCCAGCACTCCCCACAGGTTTTGAACCCAAAGCTGCTCCTCTGAGCTTCCGTGGGGGAACTCTCACCTTACTGTCCCATACTATTTTAGACACTGAGATAATTTTTTCTCCCACTCCATTGTGACTTGGTGTCCAAAGCAGATGCTCAGTCAGATGCAATGCAATGTGGACACAGCCAATATTGGCTTGATAGGCAAAGATTGCTCTCAGAGATGAGATGTATAAAGAAGTGTAGACACAGACTGTTACCTCTTCACAAGTGTTACTGGGAGTTGTTTCAATCTTACTCAGACTCACATCTGAGCAATGCTGTCCTAAGCATCAGCTATCTTGGAAAATATGGCAGAAAAGATCCACAACACCTCTTGGAGGGTGAGCAGTGTGGATCAGCTGGACTGAGAACTGGCAGAGAATTCCAGAGGTCTCTGGCAGCACTCTGCTGCCTATGTAAATAACTAGATAGAATGTGTGAGCTGCGGGGGAGACTGTTACTCAGACTCTGGATTAAAATCAGAGACAGTGTCTTGAGTTTTTTTCTCTTCACACTGTCTCTCTTTGCAAGCTTTTCCTCCCTGCTTTCTGAGAGCATCCTCCATTCTTCCACTGACCTGGAAGTCCTGTCAGTGCTCATTCATGTGCTGCCCTGATCGCTGGCAGCAAAATGAGGCTCAGTGGAATGATAGTCTTGGTGCTGCCTGTATGGTCAGCACTCAGGGCCACCCTTCTGGTACTGTGGTTTGCCTTGAAGCACACTCCTCTCCAGCATGTGATGAGCTGCAGGTGTGCAGGAAGGGGATCCAGAAACAGCACAACACTATAGCACATAGCAGACACCATTCACCTAACAGAGAGACTATGAACTTTTGAGGATTATAATTTTCTTCATTGTTAATTGCCATATTTGTGCTTCTTCTCTTTTAGTTTGGTCAGAAATGCAGAGTTTGTGATTTAAGTTTCCAAAGGATGGGTTAGACATTCTGGTATTGCTGTTGTTCATTTGTTCACTGATTGCTTTATCATACATACAACACAAAGTACAGACATACAGAGATGGCAAAATGTTGTGTGCTTGCATGTGAATATGTAGATAGGCACAGCTATGGATATATCTGTATCTATTCTTGTTCTGTCTCCCTATATACATAAACATATAAAGGGAGACAGGACAAGAAAGAGAAATAAAATGGCCATAAACATGTCTTGCTTTGATTCTGCACTACTAATGTTTTCAATTCTTGTTTGGTGGCTTGAGACTGTGATACAACTTGGGCTGTATCTTTTGGCAACATTTTTTCCAGTGAAGGCCAGGCTGAAGAAATACAGTAAAAGATAATTCTGCCTAACAGGAAGCAATAATTCACACCAATGTGAAGTTAAAGAAACTTCAGCCAGACTTGCTTCTACAAAATCTTACTCTGTCTTCTTTATTCCTGGCAATCAAAGAGATTTGGCTAGCAAGCAACAACATCTTGTGAAATGTTTAGTGCTTTACTTCTGAAAGCAAAAAATGTGAATGTCCTGTGGGTAAAAAGAGGGATGAAGAGCTGTACCATGCACCCAGTGATACCAACACATGAGTGTGTTGTAAGATTCTGCACAATGATTTTTCAGGGGATTTCCCTAATCTTTTTCTACAGTTAATCACATGAGAACTCTCTTCAACATATTTAGAATAAGAGGTAACCTGAATAATTAAGATTGTGATGTCAAAAACTAAGGAAAAGCCAGAATTTATGTTGTTGTCGCTAGTTAAGTTCTGTTAGGCTGAAGTGGGCAATTTTTTAAATTTTTTTTTTTTATTTTTGGCAAGTCTTTCATCCTGAAGGACTCACATCTCTGCAGAGGCTGGAAGGCTTAAGAGCTCACCCAAGCTGAGTAATACTTTGTCTGAAGGGACATCTGAAGAAAAAATCAACACAGTTCATTAAAGCATTTGGAAATGGAAAGTTTTGTTGGGGCAGTTGGAGTTCAAACTGGGCACGATTTCTTAAATTGGGCACAGAAACGATGGTTTCCTCTTCTGTTTCTTCATTCTGGTGTGTAGGAAAGCCATAGCCCAAAATGCTGTTAGGGCCCAGGAGTGAAGAACTGGCCACATCAGGAGCCTGAGGAAGCCAAAGATTGAGGTGACTTTCTAGTGGTTTTATAGTTCCAATCAGGAAGACAGAAGCTCCTCTCCCACTTGGAGAATGGTGTTGGAGTCTCCTTGGGAAGGTAGACCTGAATTTTGTTACTCTCCTTTCAGCAAGGAAAATGCCTGGAAACAAATAATATAACCTCTGACTCAGGAAAAAAAAAAAATTCAAATACTGTAAACTTCTTTTTAACTTTTCTTTTAAGCACCTCAGTCATTCCAAATTAATTTTTGAATATCCCAGAATGTATTTAAACTGATGTTCTCAGGACTTGTGTTGTTGATGGTTTTCTTTGTTTGTTTTGTTTTGGTTTTGGTTTGTTTTTTGTTTTGTTTTTCTGTAGAATATTTCCCTCGTTGCTAGGAAAATGTCGTGGATGGAACTAGAGGATGTGAATCCTCATGGGGTAAGGAGAAAATATCTCCTTAGCCTAAGCAGACACAAGACAAGAACTGAGGAGAATCTGCAAGGGTCTTCCTTAAATGTCTCTTGAATAGAGCCAGGCTCCCTGAAAACGTGCAGAGACAATGTAAAAATTTATAAATATGGTACAGACAGTAGATAAGGGTATGGGCTAAATCCTCAGCCTGACCTTGGTGAGGTAAGGATGTCCAGCGCTGCCTTTTGACAGCAGGTAGAGCTGCAAACCTTGTTTGGGTTCCCAAGCAAGCTGTAAGCAAACGCAGCTCTCTCGTTCACTCGAGTGCTGGGTTTGTTACCCCTGCCCTGCCCTTCCCAGAAGAATAGATGTCTCCCAGCCTGGGCAAATCTGCCTCTCCTATGTACAAGCCTCGGTGTTTTTACATCTTCAAGGGCTCTGGCCAGACTGCTCCCTCCTCATGGCCTGTGTACACAGGCTCCATTCAGGAGCACAGCTGTGCTTGGGACAGCCCTGCCCTGGGAGCACAGCCCCTCCTCTCACTGCACTGCACTGTGGGGGGAGATGGGCCCCTCGCACACCCTCCCCTTCTAATTCCTCCATTCTGTGGAGGGGAAGGGAGATGGACTTCCATGGAGATATTCCCCATTGCCAAAAGTGATCTGATGGAGTGTGTGTATGTTATCTGCTTGTAACCATGGAAACAGACAAAAATTATTCAGTTGGATAAAACCAGACTGTTTCAGTTTCTTTCCCTTTAATCCTTGGTCTGGAATTGGCAGTCCTGACACTGGCATTGGTCAAGGTTATGTTTAGTGCATGGAATTATTTTTACTATGATACTACACCCTAAAATTCACCTAGCTTCATGAAAGTTTGCCACTTGACTTGGGAATTTCCTTTCTTTTTTTGTTTGTTACAACCCCACACATTTAGCCCTCCTGAGTAATGTATTGGCCTAATTAAAATCACAACCTGACTATGACATCATTGTAGCGTGGATATGGGAGCATTATGAATACACTCCAGGAAGCCTGGAGGGCAATACATAGGAATCCCTTTGTAATCTTTGTATTTTGTATTAATTTTATATTATTTTAAATAAACAGCATGTGACATAAATGATAAACCCTGTGCAGATTGTACTAGTGACTACTAAATGTATTTGATCATAAGTGTATTCACTTGTAAGAATTCAGACCAAGCATCTGTCTGTATTTTAAAACTGTCAGTGGGAGTTCTAACAACTGAAAACATCCATCTAGATAACTAAGTATGTTTTATGGTATATGTACAATTTTGTTTTGGAGTTCTCATCTTGGGATCATGGTGCGTTAAAAAGTACAGAGAAATCAGTATCCATCACAGCAAGGTTCTGGTCTGTGATGTAATGTCAAAAATTCCGTAAAACCATTTTGAAAGCCCCCAGTGGCTGACGTGTCCAAGCAGACACAAGATTCAAGGAATTTTACTCTTTTCCCGCAACTGTTTGAGAGCTGCGGATGAGACTCAGCTGCATCACAGTGAAACTGAAACAAACTTCTGTATCTGTAATTCATGGATTTGAACACAGGGCTTCCTGCAGGCTCCGCCTCAGCCAAGAATTTCCAGAGGGTTGAAGGCTGTAGCCACGTCCTGCCTGCTGTGATAGGTTCCTGTCTACTTCCAGTTCTTCCTCCTCTGCTCTGGTAATGTGTAGAAAATGTAGAGTTGTGTGCGTGTGTATAAGGCCCTGAGCTGCTGTCATCATCAATCATTTTTGACTCTGCAACTCATAGTTATGATGAATAATGTCTGGAACTAGGTCTGGTTTACACTTATGCAGATACCTGAAGTGAGGGAAAACACACGTTGCCATTCAGTCTGCACATAGCAATCAATGAAACATCACTATCATGCAAGGCAAAGTAATTGTGCTCTGGAAAAAGTATTAATTATTATCAGTATATATTTATTTACACACACATGCATTAGATATGCATATATAAATGAGTGTATATATACACATATATGTATATCTACACATATATATATATGGATATATGGATATGAATGCATATATTTGTAAGTCTAAATACATTTATATATTATGTGTATATATAAGTACATTTGTGTGTATTTATGTATACATTTATCACATATCAGGGAAATTACTTCAGACTACTTCTTGGTTACATCTGCCTCCCCTTCAGTCCTCTCAGCCTGTGTGCTTTGCTGTTCTAATTTAGTGGCACATCAGAAATCTTCCTTACTGTTTCCTCAGTCAAAACTCACAATTTAATTGCTGTCAGAGACTGGCTGCTTGCAAGGACTCTCTTGGAAACTCTCTACTCCTGAATGTGAGTTCAGAAAGTGAACTCTAATGAGCTCCTTCCTCCTCAATTAACTCACCATGGAAAGAAGTCTGGCTGCTTTGTCTGCAATTCTGCAGTCATAGACAGGGATGAAGGCTGAAAGATGTGCTTGGTATTAGCACAACTGCAGTGCTTGGGAAAGTTCCCTTCTGGGATAGGCAAATGCTCAGGATATCCATGAAGCTTATCTTCCCTCTGCAGAAAGACATATTCCTTATTTCAAATAGTCTCTCTCCTTCGATAGGGGTAGTGAATGCCTCTAAACTTCTACTGCTTATTTTGGGTGCCCCACTTCCAACAGAAAGGGAAAAATTCTCAGAGAATATTATTTGGCAAAAAGTACAGCTGTTAGTTATTAAATGAATGTGGTGGATTTAGCACTAATGGGATTTGGAGTCTAGGCAAACGTCACAAGCAAATAAATACTGGAACTTTCTGAAATGAAACAAATTTATTTATTTTGCTGAATTCTGTCCATTCTGAGGACTACAAAAATGGCAAGAAATAGAAAATCATGGCATCATAGAATGGTCTGGGTTTGAAGGAATCTCAAAGATCACCTAATTCCAACACCCCTGCCACAGGGAGGACACACCTTCGACTTGGCTGGGTTGCTCAGAGGTCTGTCCAACCTGGCCTTGAGCACTTCCAGGGACTGGGCATCTACAACTTCTCTGGGATGCCTCTTCCAGTGCCTCACCACCCTCACAGTAAAGAATACCTTCCTAATATTATAGATTCATAGAATGGCCTGGGTTAGAAGGAACCTTAAAAATCGTCTAGTTCCAACTCCCCTCCTGTGGACTAATCTGAATCCAAATCTAAATCTAAATCTAAATCTAAATCTAAATCTAAATCTAAATCTAAATCTAAATCCTAAATCTAAGTCTAAATCTAAATCTAAGTCTAAATCTAAGTCTAAATCTACCCTATTTCTGCTTGAAGCCGTTTCTCCTTGTCCTGTCACTACATGCCCTTGTAAAAAGTCCCTCTCCAGCTTTCTTTTAGTCCCATTTCGGTACTGGGAGGTGCTATAAGGTTTCCCCAGAGCCTTGTCTTCTCTGTGTTGAGCAGCCTCAGCTCTCTCAGGCTGTCCTCGTAGGAGAGGTGCTCCATCTCCCTGATAGCCTTTGCAGCCCCTTGGATCTGCTCCAACAGGTCCATGTCTTTCTTATATTAACTCCTCCAGGTGGGGTGTCACAAGAGCAGGACAGAGGGAGAAAGTCACCTCCCTTGCCCTGCTGGCCACGCTGCTTTTGCTGCAGCCCAGAGCAGGGTTGGCTTTCTGGGCTGCGCAAGAGCACATTGCTGGGTCATGTTCTGGTGCCCCCAAGAACTTCTCCACAGGGTTGTTCTCAATTCACTCGCCACCCACCCCACCAATATTTGGTATTGCCCTGACACAGGCGAAGATCCTCCTTCATGGAAACGGAACTGTTTGAAAGACTTAGCAGTTTGTTGGTAGTTTTTTTTAACTGTCTAAAGATGTGGACAGAGATGTAAGATATCTTGAGATCTTTCCTAGCCTTACTCTTCTCCTTAGTGTCAGGATTAGCCAAAATTGTATCATTTTTGACAGATATTATCCAGTCCATGATGAATGATTTCAGTTGTGGAGAGTCTACAGTTTTCCCAGGCAGCTTACTCCGGTATTAACTTTTCCAAGAGAAAATTTTCTTTAATATTTAGTCTTAGTTTTCCACCTTTTTTTAAATCTGTGACCACACCAGATTAAGAGAACAGTTTTCTCCCTGCTTGTTTTATATAACTTTTTATGTATTTATGTCAGCAAGCCTCCTGTTGCCTGAAGAAAACGTAATCTTCTTTTAAAACATGAAGATTTAATAGTGCAAGACAGCAATTATAACACTCCATGGATCAATGAGAAGCTCTACAGACTGTCATGAACTCATTTGCTCCTCAGCATGGCTTCACAGGCCATGTTTGGATCACTTGCAACTGATGAGCCTCCTGTTAATCATAGATCACAATTTGGAAATCATCAATATAGATTACATTTCAGTGACAACTCCTAGGTGGGACAGCTTATCATGTGTTATGAGTGATATTTGATGTACATTATACTTCTCACCCCGTGCCATGTAGTGGAGACAGTTACTCTTCTGTAGTTTGCAAAGATTTTTGTTTCCCTTCACTGCAGAGACATGGGAAGCTAACAACTATAGGACAGGTGACAGGATGGGGCACTTTGAGATTTGTATGGATGGCTTGTGTTCAAAACCAAATTTTGCAGTTAAAAGAATGTATATGGAATTGGTTTAGATTAAGTCTTACGGTAGGAAACATTTGAATCTTGTATTTAAATAAGAGGCTAAACATGGCCTGTGTCGAGAGATCATCCAAATGCCTTAAATTTGGTGAGTTACCTATCATAGATTTGACATAAGAAATTATTTACAGGTAATAGGATAATTGAGAAGGTATTTAAATGAGTTTGAGTGTGCACTTTTGCCTTTCTCGAACATGGATGTTATATTTGAGTGGTCTCAATCAGTTGCTGAAGAGCATCTCTGTTACCATCATATTATCCTCAGAGATTCATTTGGATGTTTTATTTTCAGTGAGCAAGCTGGTAGATTAAATTATGTTGTGTCTTTGTGCTCCAAATGTCAACATATTTGGGGTTAACACATGGATAAAAAACTAACTGACTGGTCTGAACTCTCTGCATCCCTGTGCTCTTGATAACGCCCTGTGACAGGACAGACATTAAGACCTCTTTGCTTTGGTTGTGGACATGGATCTTTGTTCAATCACTAAATCTACAGGGGCCTTGCATTCATCATTAATTTAGTAATTTATTCATCCATCAACTAGCTTTGTGACAATTATTCCTGAATAGGGACTCTCTTAAATATTGAAAGGTTTTTAAAATTCCCCAGACATCTTAAGACTGCAATACTATGTGTGGCTTCTGCCCTTTTAATAACCATCCAACGTGTTTCATGCTTACTGTATAGTGAGTCATTTCTGCAAGAGAAATGTGATTCCAATACGTTTTAACTGAAGCTGGAAGAATACTGGCTGAGGTACATTGAAAAATAGCATTACATAACATCAAATGATGTGGGAATTAAAATTAATCTGTTTTTTCACGCTTGAATGACTTCTGAAGTCATCGAAAACTGTGACTTGTTAAAAGGCAAGGGCCATGTGCCATAATGGCTCTTGATCACTTGAATTTAACAGTCAGATTTCAAATGTTTCCTCTTTCCATATTAAATTTTATTATTTCCATATTAATTTTATGCTAAATGCAGGTTTTGCCCCTCATGGCAAGGATCACTTCCAAATCCAATTTGATTGGTGTAGGGTGCAGTATTATGGATGAAGATATAGGTAAATCTGGCTAAATGTTGTTAAATCATAAATGTTTAACCTGGAAAAAGGCTGGTGACTCTGAACAGGGTACCTGCAATCACCACAGAATCAGCTAGGAAGAATCTACTATAGAGCACAGAAATATGAAGTTTGTATCTATCCAGAACACATCCATACAGTGCTCTAACTCTCCTAACTAGAGAAGTTCATCTCTTGGGTCAACGTGAATTTTTTTTTACCTTATTTGACAGAAATATTTTTGTCTACAATCAAATCTGTAATTTTAGGGATTATCCAAGGGATTTCCAAGGCAATAGCAGTGTTGTGAGAATGGAAATGTGCTTACTTTAAGGCCTTTTAGTGGTGCAAAAATTTGATGATGTTTCTGCAAATATAAATTTACGTTTACAATCACCTGCTCTAAGCGAGCCTGCTCTAGCAGGAGGTTTGCCCTTGGTGATCTTCAGAGGTTCCTGCCAACCCCAACCATTCTCTGATTCTGTGTGATTCTGATATAACTTACAGTTAATCAATGGCCTTGTGTTATTTGCTCTGGGCAGGGCTTATGTTAGGGCTCATCCTGTCCAATATATTCAATGTGACCTGGAAGGTGACAAGTTGCTAATGAAGGCAGCTACAAAGAGTTACAGAAGGACCTTATGGTGCTACGTTACTGGGTGATGAAATGACAGATGAAATTCCATGCAATGTAAAGTGATGCACAAGAGAAAAACAGTCTTGTATTTATGCATCTAGTAATTATCTTTGAACTGCTATTGCCATGCAAAAATGAGATTCTGGAGTTGCTAAAACCAATTTTACATACTCTTAGAAATAGTCAAACCAGAAAATTAAGTTCTGGGATAATTTAGCATGGATTAAGAAACAAAGTGCACATGTAAACACATACCTCTGTACAAACTCCTGATGTGCTCTCATCTGGAATACACAAGATAATTTCTCATTCTTTCACCCAATTTTACTAGATAAATAGGGATAGTAAAAGAAATAAAAACCAAAAGGGCACAAAAAGGACATCAGAAATCATCAAAGATAGTCAAAGATAGGGATATTCTGCTCTATAAGAAACAAATAAGCAGACTAAGATTCATTGGCCTGGAAGCTCCTCCAAGGATTCTATAAAATCATGAAACGTGAAGAATGGGAATATGAATTGATCTCCCATAAGATGATCAATAGATGGTATTGAATGAAACTTGAAGTCTGGTCCAAAATAAAGTGTTCAAAAAGAATGGAAGTGTCCCCAAAACATGCAGATATGGCACCTGAGGACATGAAGACATGTTTTAATGGTGAGCACAGGTGTAATACTGAGTTCACGGATGGACTTGATGATCTTAAAGTACTTTTCTGACCATAATGATTCTATGATTGATAAAAAAAGAAAAAAGTGGTTATTTCTCCAAGTAATGTGATGTTAAAGGCTGTGCTGCAGAACACTCTAATTAGAGAAAAATTATTTGGGTTCAAAAGGGCTGGATAAATCCATGGCAGAAAAATCCAAGGCATAGTTAGTACAGAGATGCTGTCTTTGACTCAGAAAGTTCATGAACTGTTAAATAATTGAAGTCTGGTGAGTATTTTGGAGTAATATCATTATATCCTTACACTGTGTTTTTAGTGTGTGCTAGACACGCAATACTGGCAACTGATGGAGGCACATTCTGGGGCTTCATGTGTGAACTCAGCTTGGCTTTTCAAAACCTTTATGATTTATCAAGACGTCTAAGGTGACAGTGTGGACGAGAACCCAGAATATCTGATAACAGCTATGCCAGCAGCTGGGCTTCATCCACGTGTCATTAAATACCTGCCTCACCTGTAATACTGATCCAAAGACGTGTGAATAGTCATAGGAGTCAGGTGAAGAGAATGAACATCGGATCCCCAGCACTGTTCCTTTACAATTTATGTAATCAAACCTGCCTGAATCTCCCTAGACAACAGTCTGTTTTCGGCACACTTCCTCATTCTTTGCATGTACTCTTGTTGCAGCCTTCCATAGCTCTTCACCAATCTTTTTACCTAGCTTAGTATATTTTGTCACCTTCTATTCTTCCTGCTGTGATAGTAGTGACAACCAAGACCTGCCTAGTCCCATGGGAAAAATGTTTTTCTTGTGAATTCCCATTCCCATTTAGAAAGATCCCTCAGGACTGTCATGGCCAAGTGAAGACTTTAACATCTGTCTCTTGAGACCCAAGATTTGAAACCAGGTCTGCCATATCTCAGGCTAATATAGAAAAATGGGCTGAAATCTGCCTTCTGTTGGCAGCTGTTCTTTTGTGTAACCATGCAGGCAGTGATTACTCACGTAAATGAATTTTTCTGTCATGATCGGGCTAGTGACGTTGTTAAAACTGATGCCACATGAAAGGTTATGTGATATCTTTATGTTCATTCTTTTGTTTAATCCATATTTATATTGCTCCATATCCTACTCCTGTAGAAGACAAACATCTGTGCTTTTCCAGTCCTTCTCTTCATACAGCTTGCTCATCATTCAGGACTATATTTTACTATCAGGTCTTCAAGAAAGGATTTCAACAAGGCTTTATCTCAGGGCCCTTATTTTAGTTCCAACGCTTGTCGTCTGTGATTATCAGCCAAAAGCATGATTGAGTCACACTGTGAAGGCATTTATCCTTTGGTATATATGACTTTATTCTTTCCTTTTCCACTTGCACCTCATTGTTATATGTGATCTCTCACTGTACTGTGTATAAGCTTGAATTTTAAACTCTTTGAAGTAGGGACTGCTTACAAAATTTCCATCTTTCCAGACATGAAGGAACAGTCCTGGGAACAAATAAACAAGACTTTTACAGTGTAAGTCACATTAAGTTTCTCCCTCTTAATGAAAAAGAGAGGAATGTCGCCCTTCATTGGCAATGTTCCTACAGGTAAAGTAATAATGAGTAAAAAGAAGGCTTCAATACCCAGAGCAGTCATTTTAGCTGCACAAGAAAGTACAGCCTTCATCACACATATCTGCTCAACAGAAGCAATTTGCTTAACATATAAATTGTCTTTTTAAACCAGGAATTCCTTGTCCCTGTGTGACTGCTTTTTTCAGCATGTCTGCTTTTCCTGTTGCCTTACAGCAGTTAATGGAGCTGCAAATTGTTATCAGCTTGATATTACCATAGAGCCAGCTTACACAAATACCTGATAAGCACTGTAACACATTTCAGTGGATGAAAATTCATTGTACAGCATTGTTTCCTTTTACTTTAATGTGTTCCAGACCACTTGGACAGCTCACTTAATGAATCCCATTTTGTGGAGGACAGCCACGTTTGAGGGGCTGCCAGCCTGAGGTGCTGGTGCCTGCATATTGAAAACTCAGGTGAGATCCTTTGACATCTGTCAGGGCTGTGCTGACTGTCTTATAACGAAGTGAAAACAAACACAAGAGATTATGGTTTTGACAGGGATGAGGCATTTAAGTGTTCTATGTTTTGTCAGGCTCCTGTGCACAGCGTGGTGAGCAACAGCATCACAGAAAGTGTTTCTGCAGCAGTTGCAGGGGCTGCTGATCTTCTGTTTGGACCATTATTTGTATGCCTGACTCTGCATCAGCACAGTCACATAGCATCAGCTATATTGTTTTGTGTGGTGAAGTATTGCATTATATATACAGAGTTTTCTTCACATCTCCCAGGTTGGATAGAAGGCTAGCTCTGTTTTACTGGTGGGGAGCTGAGATGGAGACACCTTAATTGGATCCAGACACCTGAAAATCAGTCTTCAAAGCTTAGCACTTTTTCCAGCCTATCTATGGAAATTCACAGGCTCTTCTCCTTGATAATATAGGCATTTACTTTGACGGGATTCATTTCTTCTGCTTATGCTTCTCTCGCTGTTGATTATGGTTGATTACCCTGAAGTCAGTTGGGGTGAACACAGGGACACTAACACTTCTAATTACTTTCTGAAGTAATTTAGCCATCCAAAGATGCAGAACAGGTACTTAGAAAGGTTTTAAAATTGTCTTCTGCAAATCCAACTTCCAGGAAAACGAGTTCTGAGCCAAGGCCCAGAGGAGCTGTGGACTCTTCTGCTCTGGGATGAGTCCAGGATGCCCATCCTCTGTCACCCATGGAAATGACCTGAGTGACTATGGAAGACATCCCTGCTCTGCTTGATTCTGTGCCCATTTGCCCTAACTTCATCAAATGGTCTCTGAGGAAAAAAGGTGAGGGATCTCTCTTGCACAGAAGGAGGTAGGTCCACAAGATTTTTATTCAAATGTGGGAAGACATTCTTGAGATTGAGGTAGACATTTTTAAATGATGTAAAATGCAATTCTGAAAATTGTGGTAATCTTGAGAAGGTTTTAGGGTTTCCAAAAAGAACCAGAAATTCTGATAACTTGGGGCTTTTGAAAGTAGTCTGGACAAATTGCTGTAAAAATAAAATTTGGGAAAACAGCCAGCATTGGCAGAGAAAAGAAGTGCTGTTTCCAATCATGCGACTCTAGGATTAATTCTTTTCTGCCAATTCAAACCTTTTTGGAGTTTTAATTGCCTTCTATTACTAACTTTTTGTTCGTGCATAATGTGTATGATGGCTCAAGTGCTAAACAGTATCAACATTTCACTTCAGATGTGGCAGATCTCCTGGGGTAGCAATGCGACTCCTGTAGAGCTGTGGGGAAAAAATTTTTAAGATAAAAAAGAAATTTGGCACATGACTTACACAGACTTTCCTCCATGGCAGGGTTTCTACCTGACCTTTTTGCCTTTGAAACTTTTCCTTCACAGTTGCTGAAATTAGTCTGTAAATAGCTAAAATAGAAATGCATGGTTCTACTGTTAGAATAATATTATTAGTTTATTTTCTCTTTTTAGGAACTGTACAGGACATCAGATTCTGATGCCATTCCTGGGCTACAGGCTCTTCCCTGGACCACCCTTCATTTTTATTTGTACAGCACCTAGAACTAAAAGGACTTACTTTCCCTTTAGCCCTCAAACCATATAAATACATGTAAACAGTAATAACTGGCCACCGATGTACTTCAAAGTGGACCACAGAGATCAACAGAGGTCAGATCCTCTTTAACTCTGTGAAAACAGCAGCAATACCCTTGAAATTAGTAATGGTGGAAAGTGATAGATATTTATTCCTGAGAACCAACTGTCTGTTTCCAGAGTAGAAATCAACTCATACTTTGTAAGAGAAATGCACTACCTCTCTAAACTTAGATTTGAAAGTGTCAGCCTCTCTACTCATGAAAGTGTGCATTCATTGCTAAGGTACATAGTGGCCATATGAAAATTTTCCTACCATTAAGTAGGTATTTAATTTACCTCTCTCTTGCAAGTCACTTGAAATTAACATTCAGTAAATTGTTTTTAGGGGAGACCTGGTAGGGACAAACTGAGTATCTAAGTAAATCCTGCTTGTCCCTTGCCTGAATAAATTAGGATTATTTAAAAAGACAGTGTCCTGTAATGGTGGATGTGTAATAAAAATAATAAATAGCATCTAACATTTTAAACATTTCACCCAACTGTTCTTTATGAAATATCAATATGCTATTCATTTGCTGAGATTTTACTCAACTGTGTTTTTAATGACCCTTGACATACGTGCCCTATAGGTGGAAGCACCCAGGACCAAAAGGGAGACAGACAGGAGAGACCTTACCACAGTTTATCAGTGCTGACACTAGGGAAGAGCTTTGTATTAAATATGTGCTGCTTGGCGTATTAGATAAAGTTATAATATCATAGGAAGTTGGCATTAGAAAGTCCACAGTTGCTCAGTGCAGTTGGTGAAATTGTTTTTCTAAAAGATTTTCTCAGGTTAACAGATTATGAAGGAGCAGGTTTGATTGGGTGGTCACAGTGGTCCCTGTAATCTACACTCACACTTTCAAAGCAGGTGAATTTCCAAGTACAAAATGTATGGACTTTCTCTATGGCTCCAATAACACTCTGGGTTGTACTTACAGTCAGTGGAGGAAAACAGAAATTCTAGGGCAAATCCCATTTTTTACTTGTAGGCGATAAAAAGAGGCCGACGAGATAAAGGGCTGCAGGAGGGGGGTCCTCCCCTTGCTCTCCTTTATTAAGGGTTCAGGGTGCAGGCGTTTGGGAGGGAGAGAAGAGGAAAATCCCACCCCTGCCCCCGTGACAGCCGCTTATATGGGGGAAGGGGTAATCAATCAGGAGAGAGAAAAGAGGAGGAGACAAATATACAATAACCAATCATAACAAAGGAGGGAGGGGTACAATTTAATACAACCAATAATACAGTACACGTAACAGAAAGTGCTGGAAAGGTGGGTGGATCCTGAGCCCTGGGTACGCCTTCTCTTATCCAGGGGTGGGCCCAGGCACTCAAACCCTGAGGTCCTTCCATGGCAGGGCTTCTCCCTGAGCTGGCCTGGGAGGCTGAGGCAGCTGGGGGGCAGATCCACAACATTTACTTAAGTATTTTCCAACTGAAAAGAGGCTAGTTGACTCTCTTGAGTGCTTTATCACTCTTCATTGCTGTGACAGTGTTCAGATGAGTAGCGTCCATCCATGACTTTTTAGGATCACAGAGAGCTGAGAGCAGTGATCAAAGTTTGGGGGACATGCCTTTGCAGAGGCTCTGTCAGGACAAAGCTCTCATGAGACTTTTCTGGACAGGTTTCAAAAGGTTTGACCCTCTCTTGTTTTCCTTAGGGGAAGCCACCCCCTGGAAGAGCCCATCTGGGTCAAGGGACTGGTTTGTCTGTGGGAAGCACTCAACCACGGGAGCTCACATGCTGGGGACTGAAGCCCTGAACTGCAGATGTGGTTTCTCAGGATAATTCCCTCCTTGAGGCCCACTCAGATGTTAACAGCCTGGTGAAAAATCTTGCCAACCATCAAATCATCTTGCCAAGCATCAAATCAGATTGCCAATCATCACATCAGCTAATGTTAAGGGTTGGGAAGAGACCTCAAAGATCATCTAGTCCCAGCCTCCCTGCCATGGGCAAGGACACATTCCACTAGACCAAACTGGCCAAACTGGCCTTGAACACTGCCAGGGCTGGGGCAGTCGCAACCTCCCTGGGCAACCTGTTCCCATTTCTCACCACCCTCACCATAAATTTCTAGTATCTAATCTAAATTTCCCCTCTTTGAATTCGTACCCATTACTCCTTGTCCTATCACTACAGTTCCTGATGAAGAATCCCTCTCTGGCTTCCCTGTAGGTCCCCTTCAGACACTGTAAGGTTGTTATGAGGTCTCCATGCCACCTTCTCTTCTCCAGTCTGAGCAACCCCAACTTCCTCAGCCTGTCTTCATAGTGAAGGTGCTCCGGTCCTCTTTTCAATTTTGTGGCTTTCTCTGGACGTGCTCCAACATTTTCACATCCTTCTTGTGTTGGTGGAACAAGAACAGTACACAACACTCCAGGAGGAGTCTCAAAAGAGCAGAGTAGAGGGGAAGAATCCCTTCCCTCGACCTACTGGCCATTGTCCTTTGATATAGCCCAGGATATGGTTGATTTTTTGGGCTGTGAGCTCTCAGTGCCAGCTCCCGTTGAGCTTTTCACCAACCATCACCCCGATGTCTTCGTTGGCAGAGCTGCTCTCAAATCACTTCTCTGCCCAACATATAGGTGTGCCTGGGATTGCCATGACCCAGGTGCAGGGCCTTTGTGGAAGATTTAAAAGACTCTAGGGAGCGCAAGTGACCAGGAGTGGTGAGCAGAGCAGGAACACAGGACGTGGTGCGGCAGGACATGGCACAGACCGCTGACTGTTTGCATAGGCAGGGCAAGTGGGAAGGGCTCCTCTCTGACCATCTGTGAGCAGCCAACAGAGGCAACAAATACACCCAGCAGTTGGTGAAGAAAGGTGCAAACAGATTGTTTCAATCCCAGTCTTAATAGTGTCCCCTCTCTCAGGTATGGCTCTGACACACTGCAGAGCTCATTCCCCTGTAGCTGCTGGGGTCAGTGCACCTCCTGTGTCAGAGGCCTCCAGCCAGCCAGACCTTCTGGTGATAGATGTCACTCTCCAGGTCTCAGGATTCCAGGAGTGCCTTTTTCCTCTGCATGGGACTGGGGCTGACAGTCATTCCTTTTGTGGAAGGTGTGCTGTTGTCAATGAGCTGTGTCACCATGTGAAGGTGCTACAGGAGGAAGTGAATAGAAAATTGAAGAAAATGAGCAAGAGACTGATAGCTTGTTCTCAGACACTCTACAGTCTCAAGAGTCTCAAACTTTCATTGTAGTGGAGAGCCAGGAGTACTTGGAATGCTGTCAAGTAGCCACTCAAGGGTATGTTGAACAGGAGGCTGGACCATCTGTACCAGGTGAAAACCATGCTGACCAGTGATAGGCAGTGGGACAGTGCACCAAAACTCGAGGAAGTGAGCGCTAGTGGGACTCCTCAATCTGCTTCATGAGGTGTTAGCTACAAAGTACCACACCTGAAATGTTTCCATACCAATGCACACAGCATGAGGAACAGAAGCTTGGAGCTTTGGCCCAGTCCCAGAGATTTGACATTACTGGCACAAGTGAAATGTGGTGGGATGAGTCTTGTGACTGGAGTGCCCTGTGGGATGGTCACAGGCTCTTCAGGAGGGACAGGCAGGCCAAGGGGGATGCAGGGGGTCATGTTGCATGTGATGGAAGGGCTGGAATGTATGGAGCTCACAGCTGGCAGCTGCACAGTTGACAGCCTCTGGATAAGGGTTAGGAGACAAAAATGATGCAGATGCCATCATGGGAGTCTACTACAGATCACCTAACCACGATGACAGTGATGAGCTATTCTCTTAGGAACTAAGGGGCACTTCCACATCAACTGGCCATATTCTTCGAAACTTGCCAGATGTTAACTGGGAACACCACACTACTGGCATAAAAAGGGCCAGAAGATTCCTAAAAAACCTGATGACTGTGCCATGATACAGCTAATAAGAGTGCCAGCCAGGAACGATGGGCTCCTTAATTTGTTGCTTGTTAACAGAGAGGGTCTCGTGAGTGAAAGAGGAGATTGGTAGCCATCTTGGCCATGGTGCCCAAAGCAATTGGGTTTAAAATTTTGGTTAATAGGAGGAAAAGTGCCAGAAAAACTTCAATCCTGAGCATGAGCAGAGCAGACTTCAGGCTGCTCAGGAAGCTAGTGAGTAAGGTCCCCTGGGAAAATATTTTTGAAGGTGCTGAGCTCCATCAGTGCTGGTCACCTCCTAAGGGTCCAGGAACAGGCAATTCCTAAATGTTGAAAGTCAAACAGATGAGGCAAAAGACCAGCTTGGCTGAATGGGAATCTTCTCTTGGAAATACGACAAAAAAGGAAGGTGTATTTCCAGAGGAAGCAAGGTCAGGTGACATGGGAGGAATACAGAGATGCTGCTGGCATTGACACAAACTTGAATTTAACACTGTTTCTTTTCCTCTTCTTGCTAACTTTTCACTGAATTGTTCTTCCCGCATGTGCTCTCTCCCCCATGTTCACCGACTTTGGGAAAGATCTATGGGAAGAAATTCCCTTCTTTCACATTTTAGGAAAATCCTTTCTTGCTGTCCCACTTGTACATATAGGTTGTGTGAAAGCACAGAAAAGGTATTAAGTTTTGCAGTGGTCTAACACAGGGTAACTAGAAGTGCAGCTGTGTTTGAATTAATTCATGGTGTATTTCACAGTGGTTGCAATTAAGTTTGAATGAAGCAGTTCATAAATCACCGTTTTTTACTTTTTAAAATCCTAAGTGTTCGACAAGTTAATCTGTTGTAAATTCTTCCAGAATTAGGCATGGAATAGGGCCAAATATGCACCACCTGTGACAAACTGGATCAGTGTCATGGCTTTTGTAAAATGATTCATAATGTAAGGTGACTAACATGCACAACTCAGCTACAGTATACAGTAAACACAACTTGAACAGGAAAGGTTGGAAAAGACCTTTAAGATCATCAAATCCAACCATCAACCCATCATCACCACCATGTTCACTGTTAAAGCATCAGTTGACAAAATCTTTTAAGGAGGAGAATATTTGTCTGAAGTTGGCCTTAGAGAAGTGTAGGAAGTGACTTGGTTGGTGCAGCGGCCACAGCCACGCATGGATCTGCCATATGTACACTGTACACTGCAGTATTAAGGTTTCTTCTCTGGGATGCTTTTGAAAGAGCTTATCTAAAGTTTCTGTCTGTCTGTGGGGCTGCATCCAACCAGTCTGAGCACTGGTCTACAAGTAGCCACTTGCAAAGGAGACCTCTAGTCCCTGAAGTTTAACACAGCATTATTGAATTCTTGCAGGTGGGTACTTGAAAGTCAGGAATAGCAGTGTTAAGAGCCATTACACCCAAGTGTGCTTTCAGCCTGGCCTTAAGAGTTATGTGATGGGACTGAGGAAATGTGAGGCAGAGCAAGCACCAGGTTCTGCTGCACAGCATTACAAATTGCCGTGTTAACCTGTGGAGTACCTTTCTTTTTTACACCAGAATTTTGTGTAATGCAGTCTATTGGATAAAGTGCCTGACCTCTTACTGATTTCTTTGGTACTGATTACACATTGAATCTGAAACAAAGTCAACCTCTTTTGTATTTTGATACATGGAGAATGGGAATGGAGAAACTGAGCATTGAATTGTAATGCCTGCTTGACCTCTTGTTTCCCTAATACTTGGCACTACAATGGTTAAGTTAAAAACAAATCTTGTTTATGCTGAACTGAGTGGAATTCACATTCCGGCTCACAGCAATCCCTTCTGGTATTATGAATTTATTACACAAAATGAAAATAATTTTCATCCAACAGAGGCTGAAGCAATTACAACAAACTTGTTTAATATTTGATTTACTGTAGATGTTTTCCAGAGCTCTAAGTTTGTGTTTTCTAGTGAAGAGTTTGGACTACTTGCCATTGTCATAATTTTAGATTG
The DNA here is from genome assembly GCA_036785705.1 of Acanthornis magna. Classification (NCBI taxonomy): domain Eukaryota; kingdom Metazoa; phylum Chordata; class Aves; order Passeriformes; family Acanthizidae; genus Acanthornis; species Acanthornis magna. Next base: position 3,624,683 of record JAWUZG010000119.1, on the reverse strand, counting down.
GAGTCAAGGATAAAATGCTGGACAGCTCATCCAATTACTTGTTTCAGAAATGATGCCTATCATCTGTATCTGTGATTAGTATAGAAAACCTGTGTGTGTAGTTACAAAATGTATAATATGTTTTTGTCCACTTACTGCTTTGGCTATGTTATAAGCTTTGTCAGGCTATTCACAGTAAACAAATCCTACCACTGAAATACTGAAATTGAAGTTTTTTACCCTTCTTTTACAGGGGTGGATTAAATAGAAATATTGGTGTCTCACCATTCTGACACAGATATACCAAATCTTTCTTTAGATAAAAAAGTTGGATGTCAAGAGGTAAAGCACAGAAGGAATCAATTCCCTGATTTTTCCCCTAATTTACTAATTTTTATGCTAAATAGAAAATAGGAAACATGATGTTGATTGTGAGTAGCCGACTGCAAAATGAATTTAAGCAGAATTTTTATTATATATAGAGGCAAAAGGTTACACTGATAAAATGGATCAGATTAAAACAAACACTACAGCTTTTGAAACATTCCTAGGGTGGAAAAAAGTTGATTTCTATGTCCAATTGTTTCTATGTCCAACCTGATATGCCCTCAGAATAACCTGATTTTCTGAATCTGAAGTCTCTGCCGTATGTCTTGTCTCTTTTGAAACTTTGGAGCAGATAGTTAAGATATTTTGGGTTGGTATCACATTGTGATGTTCTCATGGAAATTATTACAAGCTCCAGCATTATATGATAGGTGTGTTAAATTTCCATCTGATCCAGCAGAAGCCTTGCCTCTTTAAAAAATGCCTGCTCTTATCTCAAGGGATTTTATGTCAAGCAAATCTTTAATGGTGGAATGAATGACATATTTTATCTTAACATAGGTTTAATTTTCATGGTTTGCCGTCTTAGGCATTCCTGATGTTTTCTGCAGCAAGTGTTCCGAAATTGCACAGAAGCTTGAACATACAAACACATCTCCCAGCTTTGTGTCCTTCCCTTGTTCTCTCTCTTGTAGCTGTAAATCAGCCTGAAAGAAGAGATTAAACTGATTCCTTAGAAGGCCCTATGTAAAGAACAAGGACTCCAGCATAACTGAGCTGGTTGTAGAGTCCATTTCTAAACTCAGACACCTTCCATGGCTTGTGCAGATGATTATCAAAGCTCAGCTTGTGGTACACTATTCCTCTGAGCACCTCTCTGAGTGGGATGTGGACATTACTGCAGAGTTCAGGTTGAATAAGAAGACAGAGAATGGATGGAGTTATAAGACAATAAAAGTAACAGTCATTGATAGGAACTTGCAATAGAATTTTCAGAGTTTGAAATTTAGAGTAGTGATTATTAAAGTTTGGGATTCTATAAATAATTATTTTAGGAGTGCTTTATGGGAATACAGTTAGACCTCCTCTCTTTTTTTGTAATCAACGTCTACGTCACCAAGAGAAAACTCGAAAGAGCACACATAATGAAATTCTATTCCATAATTTATATGTGTGGAAAATTCATGTTTTAAATTCCAACGGCTGAACTGTCTTTAAGTTAGTGAATTTGGATACTGAATGGAAAGACATGCTGACGACATTTCACAGCACTTGCATTTTGATGGGCTTATTTCCAAAATCCCCTGTTTTTTGTTTCAATTATGACTGCCACCATAAAGCTTAGAAACTGCTATGCATGTTTAATGGGAGCTAAATATTCCTTACTGCTTTGAGGGCTCTTGGAAGAATATGGGAACTCTTCTTGTTTAGTCTAAACAAACATTTAAAATCAATCCTGACTACATGTGGTTTGAGAACTCCCTGTGATGGAGCTTGACTAATGTCTTGGTTTTTTATCTTTAGCATCTTCTTGTTCATCTTCTGGAGATTATTGCAATACCTGTAACACAAGGGGTGTTTTATGGGGAAATTTTGCAGTGTAACATGCCTTGTGCCTCTGAATATGGTAGATGTTTTTGCAAGGGACAAGCTCAGTCTTTCCTCAAGCATGAGAAGCTCTTTGTGAAAGTTTCCAAAAATCCTCTCTAACCAACACTTTTTTACATTTTATGAGTCTCATTAGTCTTTGTTTGGCCATCCCTTTATGCATTAACATATGGTATCAATAAACAATACAATTGTTCACAGTTCATGCCATCCTGTGAAGCACACACAATGGGATGTAAATTACACTGAGATAAAACTGCATGAATTATTCTTATAGACAACCAGAATTATCAACATTTGGCCAGCTGCAGACAGTTTTCAACTCTGAATGAGTTTTGAATACACTCAGAGTTATTCAAATGGGGACAAGGCCATATTGAAGCTCATAGGTTTTTGGGTTGACTTGTGGTAATTAAAGGCCCTTCGGCCCTAGTCAGCCTGCTACTATTTTGTGGCTATATAAGACTCTGGCTAAAAGTGAGATGTTAATTTTTATTTTAATATAAACATTTAAATCACAGTGCTGAGACACTGTTTAACCTTGGGACTCTGTTGATACCCCACATGGATGTTACCTCACCAGCTGAGTTCTGAGTTAGGCTCATACTGTTAAAAAGACAATCCTGAACCAGCAGGACCTTTGGATCTTGAGATCTGTTGGAGATGGGGAGACGATCTCCATCCAGCAGTGAAGGGATAAAACAAGGGGCTCTTTCTTGGCCTGTGTGGGCTGTTGGCTCTCAAAGAAGCTGAAGACTGAATGAAACTCAAAGTGACAAATGACCACTGTATGATGTCTTTTCCCTGGTTCAAAGGTGTAATGCATTAGCAAGACAGCTGGGGCAAGTGGCAATAAATGGCCAGGCTATGTCCATTCTGTACAGCTTTAGGTGATTCCAAACTGAACTAATCATACTTGCCCATGCTGCTGTTACTGAATTCAGCACAGAAACAGCAGCCTATCTCAAAACATGGCTGGAGCTGGTACTGCGTTTCATAAAGTAGTTTGGAACAATCAGAACAATGATGGCAGGAGTTTGGATATCTCCATTAGGTGAATGCCCAAGTGAGTATGTTACTGCACAGGATATTTAGACCGACACTAATGATGTAGGAAACTAATTTTTGGAGAAGGTTTTAAGTTGTTAGTCCACCTTTTACCCAGACCTTTTATTTCAAAGATGCAAGAAATTAGACTTGGAGAAACGTTACCTTGTCTCTAGTAAAAGTATCAGGAATGTTCTTTAGTAGAAGTTGACAATTTTCAAAATGAAAATAATCTCTTCAGATGAAAATTCACTACCTCTGATTTTAAAAGTAGTATTATTCAGCATTCCTGATGTCTCTATGCTTTCTATATCCCTTTTCTATCCTTGCTTTTCTGGGAGAAGGAGGATATTAAATGAGAATTCATGGAGACTCAAGCAGTCATCCAAATGGTATTTTTTTGCAAGTAACTGCTTTGACCCTCTACTTCCTCTACTAGGCTGCTCTACTAGAACTCGATCTTTATGACACATTAATATGTCTTTAGATAAGGAGATGTTATCGTTTCCTTTCAGATGGGGCTAATGATAAAAGTAGCCAGGGCTACTGTTGTTTTTTCCTGGTCCTAGAATTATGAGGCAGACATGGTTAAGGGATAATAAGAATTATGAGGCAGATATGGTTAAGAGATACTACTTGGTATTTTAATAAGGAACCTTATGGTGCACACCTAGTCAAGGTGGAAAGAACACCAAAATGCACACCCATATAATACTTATACAATTTTTATAGACCTTGCAGTTTAGCATATCTGACAAGGATCCCCCAATAAGAAACTTAATAAAATGGCTCGATACCCCCCTACGCTAAAGTATTTCCCCCCAGATGAGTCTTGAACTCAGTTTACAAAATACGTTCCAGAGAGAAGGTTTCAATCAAGGTTGAAACCTCTGTATCTTAAGATAGCACAGGGTTTTCCTGCCTCCCATTGAAGATGTTTGGTCTCCCTGCCTAGCAGAACCCCAGAATTAAGCTAAAATATCAGACTAAAAAAATTACAAGCATGTAGGCTAAGGATACAGAGAATATATGAAAGGTATATAAAAAGAAAAAGGCAAAAATCATCAGACATCACTACACTAAACTTTGTGGATAGGTTTTTGCTGCAGTATAAATATAAGGCTCAGCAAATGTATAAGTGTTTTGGAGATGGGGCCAGAATAGATTCCAGGTTTCTCATGAAAACTCTTAAAAAAGCAATACATTTTTTTAAACTCATCCTCATTACAATTTGAACAGTCTTAAGACAGCAAGAGCTTGGAAATTTTCCTAGTATTTGCGAACAGATTGCTTGATTTTACAAAGTGCTGGGGCCTCAGCAGAACAGTGTAAATGAGATGCAATAAAGTGACCAAAGGCTTTACCATTCCTACATACAGCTTTTCTTTGTCTAGTTTCATTTATTCGACATATTTTCTAGGGTTGTTCATGTTACTTTGGCCAAAAGAATCAAGCCTGTTAAGATGATGCAGTAAGATTCAAAGGGTGCCTAAAGCACTGCAGTGTTTGAGTATTGGGGATTGATGTCACAAATGGAATTTATATTCTTGTGTCATGTGCAGTGCACCAAGAGGTATAGGTTTCTAAGAATGTGATTTACAAGAAGCAGGGAACTAAAGGGGTATAGCTTTGCCAGTTGGTAGGAAAGTATGCAGAAATAGCTCTGCAATTGCTCTGCCTGCCTGACACAAGGATGAAAGAGACAGAAATGCTCTTCTGGCCTTTGTATAAAATTCATGGAATTTAGAAGGTGTATAAAGCTGCAGCTTAGTGCATATGAGAAGGGAGAAAATTAACTTATGAGCCTTCCTCCTGGGCTGTTTATGTTTTTTAGTTTGTTTGCTTGTTTGTTTTTTATTTGATTTTGATTTTTTACATTAAAAATTAATAGAAAAAAAAAGAAATAGAAGCACTTCAAAGAAAAAAGCTCATCATTCATTGACCTCTCTGACCAATATGATAAAAAATCAGGTTCATCCCTACCTTCAGGTTGTGTGTTGTGTCCTTGTTTTAGCCTAGATTGGGAGCATGCTTTGAACACTTTGGTTCACAATGCAAAGCAGTCTTAGAGACCATAGCCTAGACACTTTTAACTGAAGTGAAAGAAGAGGTAATTCTTTAGTTGCATGTCAGATGCTCTTTAGAACCACAGCACAGCAAATCTCTGGACTTCAGAAAAACAGATTTTGTCCTGTTCAGGGCACCTGACCAGAAGAATCTCATGGGAGTCAGTCATGGAGAAAGCAGTTGTTCGGGAGAGCTCTTTGATTTTCAGGGATCACCTCCTCCAAGCTCAACAAAGGTCCATCAGGCTCTGCAGGGAGTCAGGCAAAGGTGGCAGGAGGCCAGCATGGATGAACAAGTGCTCATGAAAACACTTGGACATAGAAAGACCCTACAGGACGTGGAAGGGATACCTGGGAGGGATACAAAGATGCTCTGAACATTCGGGGATAGGATTAGAAATGCCAAAGCCCACCTGGAGTTCAGTCTGGTGAGGGACAGGAAGGACAGAAAGAAAGGCAGGTGCATGAACAGCAAAAGAAAGACTGAGAACAATGTCTGTCTGCACAGCTCGAGCTGGAAGGGAAGAACATTTAACTTTCTCTGTGAGAGCTTGGGCCAGGCCCTGGTACTGAACAGGTTTAGGGCAGTGAGGACAGGAGACGCTTGCGTAGTGAAGGGGGCTGCTGCTATTGCAGGACTGACAGCTTTATTGCTGATTATTGAGGGTAATGATTGTGGTCTCAGCCTAACAGACACCAGAGGAGGAAACATCACCTTGGGACAATCAAGTAGGACACAGTAAGACCATCCGAGAGGTTTGAGAAAGCCATCAAAACTGCAGGTCAAAGGCAAATGATCAGGAACCCAAAAAGCAGGCAGAGTTTAGATTTTTCACACACAAACCTAATATCCTCGAGAAAAGAAAGAAAAAAGAATATTTACAGAGAGGGCTGAGGATCATATTACAAGGACATTGCAATCCACTCTGATCTACTGATCTACTAGAGTCCAGGAGAGAAGAAAAAGAAGGACAGAGAGATTCCAGTATCTAATGCATCTAGAGTGGGCAACAAGTCATTATTGGGAAGTGAGAAGGGATGGATCACCCTGCAGATGTGCCTCTCTCCTCACTGTGGAGGGAACAAAGTATGGGTTCCGGCCTTTGGAATATCAGTTCAGTAAATAAAATTCAGAAAAAGCTGTTTCAAGCATATAATATTTCCAAGGTAATGAAGAAGATGATAAACAGAATTAGCACAAACAGTGCAAGACAAGAATATTGCACTTACCTTGAAAGATGTGTTGATATATCACTTCACTCAAGGTAGAGGGACAGACAGTTAAAAAAAGGTGCCTTCCTGCCTCACAAATTTAATTCTACATGGTTCATGGTTTTTAGAGGCCACAGTGTTCTTGCAGGTCTAGGCTACAGAGAAAAGGTGCTGCTGGGGTAGCTGCAGTGCTAGGTCAGATATACATTTAAAGCATTTTTTTTGTGGGGAGCAGTACTTGTCTAACTTACACCACATGCCCAAGTGCTCCACCTCTGGCTATGCCAAAGCCAGGTATCTAAGGAATAACATAAGAACTGGGGATATGTATGCTATTATTTTCCCATGGTACTTTCCCAGCCTTTGACAATTTCAGGCTCAGGGACTTTCTGACGGTGACATCATATTTAATATTTTTCAATATATCTTTGTTCTCTGAATTTGTTTAATTATTTTTGGATCCATGCAAACATTTTGCAACCACAGTGCCCTGTTTCAAATCTTCATCTGGCTGGTTTGATTCGAGGTCCTTTAGTTTATGTATTAGGATGAAAGGCAAATAGCTGTTCTCTACTGATTCATCCCTCAAAAGATAAAAGTCATGGATATTTTTTAAGGATTTCCATACAGGAAAAGGTAGTATTGGCATGACATGGTTATTAGATTTTTGACCTTTGAGATTATCCATTGTATCCCCAAACCTGAGAAATTAAAGCTGAGTGGTTATGGTACCTAATATACCTTCCATATATTAGGAAAAATTAATTTTAGATTTTTCAAGGACTTGAAAGACAACTTACATTTAATTTTACACATTGTGTTTCTGAAGACTTTTCTGCTTAACTTTTTTAACCAGGTCACACAAAGAATGGAGGAAAATGGTTAAATTTTTTTCTCCAGAAGCAACAGGGTACATTTTATATGATTAACAAAAGGAAGATATTTGTAAAATTTACTACATCTGGTAATAAGAAAAACATTTTATTAATCTTTTTATTGTAACATTTCTGTAAAGTTGTGGACCTTGTGTTTAAGTCATAGAAAGCTTTGAAGTGTTTGGGGTTTTACTGCCATACAGTATGAGTTTAAGAAAGAGTGGTTCCATTTCAGTGATAATGAAGCAAATTCATGTATGAAAATAGCTGCTACTCCAATCGTGTTTTGACTGACATATTCTCTTAAATCACTTCTTCATACAAAGATCTTTCTGAATGAAATAGCTTAGCATCTCATGGTCACATTTACTATACTTCACTGACTCTGGACTGGATCCTAAGCCAGGATGACATTGGCTGGGTTCAGGCACTCAGAGGACCAAACTTTCTTTTCTTCTGTTTAGAAAATAGACACAGTGGACAAGGTGAAGAAAACTCCTCTGAGATAAAATATAAGGACACTATGTCACAGAAATTGTATATGCAAACAATTTTATTATTATAGGTTCCTAAAAAAATTATATCAGACACAGACAATAAAATAAGATTTAATGTAACTTTGTGGCCTTGGTTTCTATTTTTCTTTCATTTTATTGTCAAACAGAATACACTGTTGTAAAGTGTGACTATGGAAAACACTTCAGATTTAAAGTGTGGCAAGGACAACTCTATTTGAGAGATTGGATTCTCATTAAATCATCCATATTTGACCCTGGCTTCATAAAAAAGAGAATTTTATTCCAAATATCTCTATTTGGGTTTTGACTAAAAGCCATTATTCTCCATAGTGAGCATGCTGTGTGGCACAGAGTAAAAATTATCCAAAGTTTGAATAAGTTAAAGTGATGTTTTTGTGATTGCTGTGCATTGTCTGCTCTTGCCCATTTTCTTAACACTTCAGGTTATAAATGGCAGAGGAAGGGTTCAAATTCTTTCTCAATGCAGACTATAATTGCTCCATCTGGGTGACAATCTGTCAATTCTATGAGAGTTTACTTTGTGTCTTGAGGTGTATTATGCAACTGTTTTGATGTTGTGGATCTGCATTTGCATACATGGCCAATGAAGGGAGATAATTACTGGGTGCCCACTTGGATTAAGTTACTGTATGAAGAGCATCTTTTCTCAGGTTATGCTGAAGTAGTAAAATCAGAAAAATAAAGATTTAACATTTCTCACATTACAGAATACCAGGAAAAAGTGATACTAGGCAAGTAGACACAGATTAGTTTGAGCTGCATGACCATAGTTGTGCAGAAAATCTTCATTTCTTCTCTATTTTCAGATAAAGACTGGGTTCAGGGTTACAGCAGAAGTGAATGAACAGGATAAGAAAAAGAGGCACCTCTCCAAGCCTTATAAGCTTTAATTCTCATTTGAAAACAATGTTTTTTTGAAAAAGCCTGAGCTTTTTTTTAGCTACCAGAAGAATGATTGCTAAAATATTTCAAGAAGGTTGATCTCAACGGCCTTTCTTCATGTGTGAGAGAAATCAGTTATGAATTTGTAACCTCAAAACAAGAAAACTACTTTAAATCACTATTAAGTACATTCCAGTGTTTTATTGAGTCTAACACCCTAAATAATTGTACTTTCACTCAGCATCATTTTGCTAAAACATATTGAATATTGATTATTTTTTATTTTGCTCATGTCATAGCAATTTCATATTACATCAAAGAGTAGATGTTTGATGATATAGTCAAACCAGAGAGCTGAAGTGAATAGTGTCCAAGGTCTCTGGCTAAGCTGAGGTTGATTGATGGTTATTTCCGTCTCAGAAACAATTTTTCAGGGAGTCCTTTAAATCTGCAGATTTCTGTGGTCTCAAAGTTTATAGAGTATTTTTCTATACAATGAGAATGTAAATGAAGGGGGATAAGAGGGATTAAAGAAAATGCAATTCAAACATTGATGTGGCCAGGACAGATATTGCACAGATTTAAAAATGTCCTTGGAGATGAATGAGATTATATGGAAATCATATGTGAAATTACAATGAGATTTTCCTGAAACATAGCAGATGTTTTTAATTTTACTTTTTTTTTAATCTCGGACCCTTGTGAAGAAAAAGAAAAATGGTGAAATAACTTGGTAATCATTACCCAACACACAAAAACTTGAAAAAAATTTATGCTTGCAAAAGCATAGGTTACAAAGCTCAAATAAAGTAAGTAGAAAGTGATGGTTCATAATGAAACTCTGCAAAGAAAATACTCTTTCACGAGCTGCTGATTTTGTCTTTATTACCTTCAGTATGTTTATTCTGATAAAATCCATTCTACCTTCTGGGCTCTTGATTGGGGGCTTTATCCAACAGCCATTATGCAAAACTCTAACTGCTAATATTACTTCAACTCAGTAGAAGCTGTAAGACTTAGACATGATCTGAATACACTCATTAAATCATGCTCTCGCAGAAATTTGCATAGAAAAATATCCAATTCTAAGTAGCTTTTGTCAGGAGACTGGAGTAGTCATTTCAGAGAAGACATATCTAATGACACATTATTAATATATCTTTATTAGGCCTTTAGCTGCCTAAGGAGTGTTTTGCCTGAAATGTTATACATATAATTTCAGGAATATAAACCGGTAGTTCCTAGATTTTAGTTCCTAATCTTGGCTTGCATAGTAATCTTCCTCTCTTAATGGTTTCTTGGAAAGCCTGTTAGTTCAGTCAGCATGAATACAATCTATCCCCTGATTTTACATGGAATCGATCATTTTTAGAGCATCGTTTTCAACTGCCTCTCTCAGGACAGAATGTTTTTGAGATTCACATTGGCAGATCTTGGTGGACTCTGAATCCATGGGCTGTAGCAGCTGCTCTTGGCTCGCTCACGGCTGCTGCACTTGGGAGGTAACGCGCCGGCCAGAGGCACAACGACGCCTGCAGTCTCAAGGCTTTCAACACTGTTGACTTCACTGTTTGGTAGCACATCCTGGGGAATGGTTTTATTTCAGAATTTCTGATTTTCAGAAAAAAAAATTTGAAGGTATAAAGTAATTAACAAAATTGTACTTCTTTTGAATGTGAAAACTTTTCGTTTTTTTATCTCCTCCAATAATAGGCTTTTTGCTTTAATTCTTTTCATATTTATGAAAGATTGATGATGAATATACAAGAATGTAATTGGCAGGAATTTGTTATACTCTCTCTGCTTTTTTTATTTTTTTTAAATTTCTGTGTCTCATTGTTCTAATGACAAGCTAATAGCAAGTTCTAGGCTTTTTTATCTCAGAAGTGGGTTTAGTGTTTCTGTGATTTAATGTTTCTTTGAACTGGGAATAAAAAAGATCAGGTTTTTTTATGCATAGAGGTTTATTGAAGTCTTTAGAAACAAAACTGGAAATTGAGCCTTTTTCAGAGCTCTTTCAAGTGCACTCAGACATGATGAAGATATCAAATCCACTCCATCCAGGTTTTTTTTATTGACAGAAATTAACAATAAGACAAAACCTGCTTCATCTAGATAGAGCTCTTGTTACAAAGCATCATGCCCAACCAGGCACACTCAAATTACATTACTAGGTAAATCAAAGTTCTTATCTTTATGAAACTGTTCTGAAAAAATTCCCGAATCCAATGCCCACACAAAAAGCAGCTTTTCTTGGCAAGAAGTACATGATTTTTTTCACGCAATATTTCTTCTTAGTATGAACATGTCCCGTCTTATATACATATCCTAACCAATTTTTTAGGTCCTAACAGTTATACAGAAGAAAACACTTATTATTAGGAAGTGAGACAGACATCTGTAAAATAAAAACTGTCATTATGAAGAATGTGTTTGCTGTATACAGGCCTGGCAGATAAGGCACTGGTGAGGATTCACCAGAATTCACTATTCAAATAGGTAGGGTGAAAAAAGAGAAGAAAAAAGAGAGAAAGAGAAAAAAAATCCAAGAGATTCAAATTGCAAACACTTATAAACAAAATATCATGTTTTTAACATACGTATTATTGCCCATATTGTTGCCAAAATAATTTGTAATTCAAACTCATTTCACATAACAAAGTTTCCAGTCTTCAATTTGAACTATAATGGGCTTTCCTTGGAGTGAGACAGATTTTAGTTGTGTGTCCATGTTGCTTCTAGGTAGCTATCACATTTGTAATTAGAAAGACTCATTAGGTGACTACATTTTCATAAATTACAGTCAGCGTTTGCTTACATCAATTAAAAGAGAAGCTCCTTGCCAAAGTAAAACACTCGAAAGGTGCATGAAAGCACATGAGGTGTTGTGCAACTTCCAGAATTTTGGTTCCTGCCCAAGAGAACTTTACAAGGACACACTTTGTGATTTTTCACTGTCTGGTCCAAGAACTGAGTTCAGAAAGTCTTTGAACTGACTGATGAAGTCTCCTATAGTAAGTTCTACAGCAGATGCAGATCAGTTGAAAGGGCTTTAGAGACTGAGGATTTTGGAGGGACAGTGAGAACTCACAGTTGAAATAATTTGGAAGAAAGATTGTTTTTGCAATGGACGAGCTTCTGAAAAGCTCAAGTTGCAATTGTGTAAATTGTAAGATTTACTTTCTTACTGCTCAGACCAGTAATCCATGTTGGCTGTCAAATGGATAGAAAAGCAAAAGTGGTGCAGATTTTCAGTGAAAGTGTCCAAAAGGTCTGAGGTGGTTTTAGAAGGGTGAACATTCACAAAAAATTAGGATAATATGGACTTTTCCTTAACTTAGTCTTGTCGCTTTGTTTCCTTGTAAATCCTCTTCAATTTAAATAATTTCCTGCCATTCTGAATAAAAGGAGTTGCAGATACCAGCACTCATGGATTCATTTGTGTGAGTTTCATTGCATTTTACATTTGTACCCAGATTATTCACTTAAATCTAAACAGGCTTGTTGTTGAGTAAGTTACTTGTAAATCCATGAATCCTTCCTGCAACTGATACGGTTTGCAGTTGGATCACAGCCCTATGAGCTTTAAGCTGTTTTTCTACTTTCATCACTCATAATAGATTTTTTTTGTACTTATAGCTAAGGTATAAGTAAGCTATGCCAGCAGTGTAATCACTTAATTTGCCTACACATGGCTCCTTCTGTGTAACTCACATCATTCCAGCTCATTCAATCTGTGTTTTTGGCCTTTTTTACCATATTCTTGTATTATCTCAACTATGCTTTAACCTCTTTCTCAGCATCCCTCCAGAAACATGTCCTCCAGCCTGCCATGCATGTGCCCAGAAGGTGAGGAGCACATCTTTCCACTTCCCAGTAAATCTGTGGCTGGAAATGTCCCTTTCTAGCCCACTCTCCTGCTGTTTCTCTTTCCTATTTCTCCAAGGGCAACTATAGTGATCTGCCACATAAAATGCTTGTAGAGTAATCTGCTTTTAGTTGCAAGCAGTGCTGTCTGTAGTATCTCCAATATTGCTCCTGTTTTGAATGGAGAGAGGTTAGGGAGCCTTCATTGGAGCAGAGCAGGAAAGCTCCTAGCAAGTGCTCAGCAAGGAGCCTCTTCCAAAGGCTCAGACCTTCATGAAGGAAAAGGGCTCACAAATAAATGACAATTGCTAAAAGGAGGCTAACGAGGGTCAGGTTGAAAACATGTAAAAAGAAAAGTGTTCCGTGTTTGGCTGTTCTGCTTCTCTTTAGGCCATCCCAAAGTTACCATCTAATTTCTAACGTGTAGCTGAGTTCTGTCATGTAATTTTCAATTTTTCAAGCATCAAGCTTCTATCCATCCAGCACTGGCCTCAGACTAAACCCTAAGGAAAATTATTAGCCAAGCTGAAAACTTCCAACCCAACCCCTCTCCTAGTTTTCTGTAACCTGCAGGCTATGAGGGATATCTCTGGGTTTTCTTCCCTTTTGCATGTAAAATAAATTAGTTCTTTTCTCTAGATTTGCTAGAAATATTTATAGGAACTGACTTCTTTTTCATTGAATATATTCCTATTTGAATTAAAAAAAGCAATAAAGAAAGGTGTCTGTGGATTTTTAAAAATTTTCTGAAGATGCTGATGTTTTCCAAACCTGACTTGAAAACAAACCAATCCAGCAACAAATGACAAAATGAGAGGAATGGATTTTGCATTCTCTCTTTCTTTGTTGACTTTTTTCCTGCTTTTCCTCACAACCCTTTTTTCCTTGCACAAAAAAGGGAGTGAGTTATTCAAGCAGGCATATTTAAAAATAGTCCAGTGCAGAGCCAGGAGCTGGACTCGATGATCCTTTTGGGTCCCTTCCAACTCAGCTTATTCTGTAATTCTGTGATACCTGTCTCTGGAGGATAAAAAGTGTTTTAGCTGATAGCCAGCAGAGTTTGATACAGGCACATGAGAAGATCCACACTGGAAATAGAGATATTTAGGTTTTATTGAAGCTTGCTGGATGCTTGTAAGCTTAGCACCATGAAAACCTGTATTTTAGCTCTGATTTTTGCAGAGGAGTCTAGCACTCACAGTCATTCTTAGCTGCAATAGCAAGTGTTTAAGAATTTACTGATGACATCCTTAAGCTGAAAAGGAAGCACTTCAGTGTCTTCTTTCTGTATTCTCTGTAGTTTCATGCTCCTTCCTGAACTGCTTTCACATCATCAGTGAAAAGTTGCTTAGCCAGTATTAGAAGTAAATTACCAAAACAGGCAGTAAAAATTTTAGGTGAGCTGGTAAACGACACAAGGTGCTAGACAGATTTTTAGGTACTTGAACTGAAGTATTTTTGTGAAGGGATTTTAATAACACCAAAGTTTGTCAGTTATGTACACAAAGCCTCATTTCAGCCTGAAAGACTGTCTCCGTTAAGTAGCCATTTAATACCTTTTCAATCATAGCTCAGGATCACAAAGAACTTGAAGTTATTACCAACTGGAAAGTGGTTATTGACTGCCCGTGGGTCAAATGTGTTGGTGGTCTTCTGCTCCTAGCAGAGAAGAGTTCACATCACACACATGCACACCACCCCCTCTGCTACCCTAACTATCAGAGCAGACACTAACCAGCTTCTTCCTGATGGCCTTAATGGAGACGGGGATTGAGGTTTATCAGGGAGTTCCTGCAAGGAAACTGTAACTCTGAAAACAAGAGTGTTAAAAGAGAAATGTCCCTTGTGCAAAGGAAGGGAAAGAGTATATTCTTTGTTCCTGTGTCAGCTGCCCGACTTGGTCATTGCTAGTATTTCACTTTCACCCTGAAGAGCAGCTAATTGTTTATGAAATGGCCTTGTTATTCCTGCCCTAGTAACCTTGTCTGGAAGGCCACCACATGCCTTTATTATTCTCCAAAGGAAAATCTGCTTTCTGACATCTGTTCTGCATTTGTTTTCCTTTAATTTCCTCTAGTTTCCATCGCCCCCTCCCCAGATTGCTCATCTGTGCTGCTCTGCACAAGGTGGCATGAGCTCTCCTAGTCCTGCAACCCTGTCTGTCCTCAACTTCATCTCTTTCTGTGGTTCTTCTGTCCTGCACAGTAGTTGGGTACAACCCAATAGAGAAGGGCTCTGTGAAGTTGCCTTCTTCCCCATCCCCCTTCTGGAACTTTACATCCAGGTTTTTACATCAGGATTTACATCCCCTGAATTATGTATCCAGTTTAAGTTTGTAAGAGTTTACAATGAGACCATTTTGAGGACAAAGGCTCCTTCTCTCCTAACCTGCCCTGGGGAGTCATTCTCCTCTTACACCTAGAGCCAGAGAGTGCAAAAGCACTGGCAAACCACAGTCTCTTTCCGTGTCATTTTTTCAGCCAGCAATAATGAGCATCTACAGCATCACTTATTGAGCTTCTAAAAGCATTAAAAGGTTTTGCAAGAAATGTAAGTGGCCCAAATGTCCTCAGTAAAGGAGCTTTAATATTGGCCATGATCTCTCTCAGTCATTTCAGTTTTCTTTTGATAACCATCTAAGAGAATGGCCTGGCTGTTCCCCAATGAGGCTTCGGGCATCTGTTGAGTGATATTTTAGCAATACTAAGTTAAGTGACTGACACCATTGCCTGCTCTCTCCCAGCAATGTGAGCTCCAGCCCTGGCTGTCCTCTGCCCTGTGCTAAAGTGTTTGAATGGCCATATCGTGAATCTGGTTTTGGAGGGGTATTGGGACAGGAAGAAGGGGTTGGAGGAAGGTTTTACAAAAGATCTGGGTCAATAAGTGGACACAAACTGCCATGCTGGTATTTGGAAGTGGGTGGTGGGTAAATGGGAGCACACAGCACAACACGACAATGGTTTCTACCAGCTTGAGTGGGACCTTCTGGCATTACAGCCTTAATTATGGATTTGTCTCAGTGGGCTTAAATACAAAGGTACAGATTTGAGAGGAAACTAGAAGTACCTTGATCACTCAGTCTTGCTGCAAGGGAGAAATAATGGTGGGTAAAAGAGGGTAGGAATATTTCCACACATTGTGTCTGTCTATTTCATGAGACGACCCACAGCCTCATGAATCCAGGTCGTCTCCATGAGACTGTGGTCACACCTGCAGAAGTCTTGACTTCACTCTAGCCTGTGAGTCTACCTAACCTCCCAGATGTGTTTTGGGTTCAGCCTTCACAAGGTCACTCAAAGGGCATGACCATGAAAGTGAAGGAGGGGGGACCATTTCTCCTGCCTAATCTTGTCTGGTGATGGGAGCTGTTATGGGCTCTCAGGTTAGCCTGTCTATGGCTCTGTTCTCATGGGCAGGCTTTAGCAATGAAGACCATGTTCTCAAGAAGTGTGTGGCCTTTCTTCTTTTGCACAGTCCATGAGGCAGGTTAAGTAGTCAAGCAGTTTTACTTCAGAATATTTGCATTCAAAATCTGTCTGCCCTTAGGGAATCGCACGGAATCTTCCAAATGACTCCAGAATTGTTTCATAATCTCTTGTTTATGAAGGCACTATTCATCTGGCCTTTCATGGGGGTAGTTGTGAAAATGCTACTTCACTTTTGTGATGATTTAAGCTGCTAGCTTGATTAGGTTGTATAAGATGATAATATTTTTTCTTTTTTTTTTTGTTTTGGCTGAGATCTATTGTTGGTTTCTGTGGAACAGCTACAGGACTTGGCAATGCAGGGTCAATTGGTGTCCTGAATATATTAGATTATATGAGACAGCACCTGGATGATTTTGTGGTTTTTTATGGTGCACTGTTGACAAATAAAGGTGGTGACAAGGAGAGAAATACAGCATTCCAGCTTCCCAGGCAGGTATCCTACTGGTAGGATACACAAGGTTTCACAGGAAAAGTTCTCTGCATCCATCACAAAAGATGGTTTTGAGACAAATACTGTGTCTTCCTGAGGTTCCCTTTAGGTTCTTTGGCTTTTTCTTGTTTTGCTTAATTTCATCTTCTGAGCTGTTTATTGCTGCATATGGCATGTCCTCAATTATGTTTGTCAATGTTGAGTTTTATTTACTGCATAGCAGCCTGATTTCAGAGGAAACCCAGTTCCTTTTTCTGCTCACTCACTTGATATAATCAGTGAATGCAGCTTGCATACTGTTTTCCATCTGTCTTAGTCATTTATATAGATTAAAACCAGCAGAGGTCCAACTAATGGCTTTGTGGGGAGGATTCTCCACAGTGGGGTGGCTTGCTTTACAAGTCCTCAGATTTCACTTGGTTTGTTTGCTTTTTCTGGTCTGTACATTCACCACTTGCATGTTAGTAGATTTGAAGAAGACTCCTTCCCGACACCCTCACACCCTCGTCTGAAACATCAGACAGTGCTGTTTGCTTATTCTCTTTCAAAACTCAGTAACTGATGTTTCATGAAAAACCATTATCCTTAGTTCTTAGAGAGAAATTTTCTTATAAGATTATAATAAATTGATCTCAATGAGTTCCTAAAGCACACCTTTAAAGCTCTTTTGCTGTTATAATATTTGGAGATGAGTATTACTGCGAAAATCTCATAAACACTTAATCTCTTTGAAAGCCTTGCAGCTGGACAATTGTCATTTCAGTAACAATTCCATCACATCAGTGAGTACACTTTATCTTGCAATGTCATTTCTTCAAGTTCTTGGTGTCAGAGGCTTTGGGCTACATTTTCACACATTTGCCTAGCCTTTACGCTTCATGTGTCTACCCTACCATTTTATATTAAATATTATATAAAACTTGATTTGAAAGAGCAGGGGAATTATTAATCCATGTCTTCTCACTATCACAGGTACTACTCCCTCCTCCATCAGCAATTCAATACGAAGAAATGGCTTAATCTAAATTAAAGCTGAGCATTTTGTCTCACTGCTAGAGTGGCAAAACTGTGTATGATTTCAGAAAATTTGTCATAAAAATGACAGATTTTAGAAAATTTGTCTTAAAAGCATACTGCAACTGTGTCTTACCTCTGTTGCAAGTGCTTACAATAACTAGATGTGTAAGTATTCAAACTGAAGAACTGTCTTTGATCTGATGATCATTCTTCCCTTTCTTATCATTTCATTTTGATAAAATTGAATGTGTTAACACATTTTTCACTTGAAACTTAAATATAGTTGTGTCCCTAAAGGTGGTAAAATGACAGTACTAGATGGTTGACAAATATTGGCAAGCTGAGGGGTGTCTGGAACCACAGAGGTGTGAGGAAAGAGAAAGATTAGATTTAAACAAGTTGCATGGTGGTAGGGCTGTGTGTGTGTAAGAAACATTAGCTCCTGAAACAGCAGTGGAGTATTCCTGCTGCAGAGGAGAAATATTTCCATTCATGGTTCCTTTTTTGCTTTTCCCAAACCTTGTAATGTGCAGAACAGGACCAAAAGATGTGTTACACATACTTGGAGTATAGCAGGGTTATATATACGTAATTAACATATAATATATGTTAATTATAACATTACCACATGAACTAGCTAAGTCTGTCCCCATTCAAGACTTAGAATCATAGAATCTTTAAGGCTGGAAAATACCTTTAAGATCCAACTGTTAACCCACTACTGCCAAGTCCACCACTAAACCATGCCCCTGAGTGCCGCATCGACACATCTAAATACCTCCGGGGAGGGTGACTCCACCACTCCTCTGGGAAGTCTGTTTCAATACTTAACAACCCTTTCAGCAAAGAAATTATTCCTGATGTCCAGTCAAAACCTCCCCTGGTGCAACCTAGGGCCATTTGTCCTGTCCCTTGTTACCTGGGAGAAGAGACCAACCCTCACTGGCTGCAGCCTTCTTCCAGGAAGCTGCAGAGAGGAATTGCCCCCAGTTGTCCCCTGAGCCTCCTTTTCTCCACACTAAACACCCCCAGCTCCCTCAGCCACTGCTCATCAGGCTTTGTGCTCCAGACCCTTCCCCAGCACTGTTGCCCTTCTCTGGACACATTCCAGCCCTCAATGTCTTTCTTGTGTTGAGGGGCCCAGAATGGGACACGGCACTCAAGGTGTGGCCTCATCAGTGCAGAGTACAGGGGACACTCACTGCCCTGGTCCTGCTGACCACACTGTTTCTGATTCAGGCCACGACACCACTGGCCTTCTTGGCCACCTGGGCACACACCAGCTCTTCCAAGGTTCTTTTCCAGGGTCAGTTTTCCAGCCACTCTGTCCCCAGCCAGTAGTACTGCATGGGAATATTGTGACTCAAGTGCAGAACCCAACACTTGGCCTTTTTGAACCTTATCCAATTGTCCTCAGCCCATCACTGGAACTAATACTGCGGTGGCAAAAGCAGATGGAAAAGTACATCTATAACACACATGTGAATAAAAGATTTTATGTTAGCTGTTGCCTTAAGAATCTCCCAAGGCCTTTTGCAAAAGCAAAACAGCAGTTTTTGACCATTGCCAGGTTATCTGGCTTCCAACAGGAATTACTACAAACTAAAAATTGCTTTTAACATGTGAAAAACCTGGCTCTGAAAAGGATCATTGTAATTTATTGCTCTTGGTTAGATCGAGTCTTCAAGCATTTCAGTAGATCAAGGAAAGGTCTTTCAGTCAATTACCAGTCTTTGAAGGTCTGTTACAGTGTCTATAAATCTATTTCTTAGTTGCTCGGTTAGAGCTGGAATCAGTTACCATACCAGATGAACGCTGAAATTAGAAGATCAATTGCACATCCCCAAGAGGATTTTTTCTGTCTTATCTTTTCTATTTCTCTGAAAGACATATAAGATTTCACATACTCAAAACATCTCAGCACCTACTGTATAAAATAAAAAAAACTAGGGAAGATAATGAAGCACAGTTTGGTTTATACTTATCAATCTGGCTTTTGCATGCCTGAAATCAACTCCCTGTGGAAGCAAAGACTTGTTCCTCTCCAGTAAAGAGATTTTTTGCTATTATGGACAACATATTATGTCCAAAAGATTATCGGGAAATGCTGCCATATCAATGTTTTTCATTCATTCTCCATTGCAATGAATCTCATACAGAAGGAAAGTGGCATAAAAACAGTGTGGAATATCCTTGAGCACAAAGCAGATATCAGGGAATGCGTGGATAATATGTAATAACCTACAAACCCATGTTTCATGATCTTTAACCAAAACATTGCTGAAGCTGTCAATGTAAGGCACCATTCTGCTAATCTGGTCTGGCCTTGTGTGTAACTGGAGGATAAACTGTAAAGACGCAGACAAAGCAGTGATTACCAGAATCTCTTTAAAAATTGAAATAAATGCCTAGACTGTGCAATGTAAGCTTCACAAGAACCAGCAATTCAAATAACAAATAAAGAATATTGCAATACTTTCAACAGAATGAGGTTGTTGAAATATTAAGAAATTGCAAATCCTAGTAGCTTAGCCACCAGATCCTGTCAAAACCCCTCAGTATGTTTCAGATGACACCAGTCAGAGGAAGGCAGCTGACATGCTGGAGGACAGATCTGCTTTTCAGATGGATCTAGGGAGGCTGGAGAAATGGGCTGATGGAAAACTCATGAAGTTTATCAAAGACATGAAGGGAGACTCACAAACGGTAGGGAATAAAGCCATATGATAAAACAGTCTAGGGCAGGAGCTTTGCGAGACCACATCTGGGGATCCTGGTGGCCAACAGCTTGAACTTGAACTGGCTGAGTGGGCAGTGGGGTGGATTGAGAACTGAATGGCAGATCCCAGAGGGTTTACTCACTGGCACAGGTTCTAGTTGGAGGCCTGTCACCAGTGATGTCCCTGAAGGTTCAATACTGGGCCCAGCATTTTTTAACTTAGTCATCAGTGACTTGGATAAAGGGGCAGATGCCCCCTCAGCAAGATTCCTGAGAAGTCAAAGCTGGGAGGAGCGGCCAATACTCCAGAGCGCTGTGAAGCCCTTGAGAAGGACCTCAACAGGTTGGAAAGATGGCCAGAGAGAACTGCCTGGAATTCAAAAAGGCAAATGCAGGGTCTTGTGGTCTTGCACCTGGGGAAGAATAACCCCATGCACCAAGAGGTGGTGCGGTCAAACCAGCCAGAAAGCAGCTCTGTAGAGAAGGACCTAGAGGACCTGGGGGACCTGGTGACAACAAGCTGTCCATGAGCCAGCAATGTGCTCAAGAAGGCCAAGAGGGCCAATGGTATCCCAGGGCGCATTAGGAAAAACATTGCCAGGACAAGGGAGGCAGCTTTTGCCCTGGTGAGGCATATCTGGAGTGCTGTGTCCAGTTTTGGGCTCCTCAGGACAAGAGAGACCTGGAGCAGGTCCTGTGGAGTGCAACGAAAATGATTAAGGGACGGGAGGACTTCTCTTATGAGGGAAGACTGAGGGAGCTGGGCCTCTTCAGCCTCAAGAAGAGATGACTGAGAGGGGACCTTGTTAATGTCTGTCGATATCTGAAGGGAGGGTGTCAGGAGGATGGAGCCGGGCTCTTCTCAGTGATTCCAAACAGTAGAATAAGATGCAACACGCAGAAACTGATGAAGAGAAAATTCCACTTTAACACGAGGAAGAACTTCTTTACTGTGAGGGTGACCACGTACTGGAACAGATTGACCAGGGAGGCTGTGGAATTCCCTTACTGGGGGTATTCAAGAAGTGTCTGGGCACAATCCTGTGCAATGTGCTCTGGGATGACTGTGTCTGAGCAGGGAGGTTGGACCAGATGACCCAGTGTGGTTCCTTTCTGTCTGACCTGTTCTGTGCTTCTGTGAAACTGAAGTAGCAGTGTGCCCCTGAAGAGCAACCTCATACTGGACTGTACAAGAAGGAATGCAGCCAGCAAGTCAGGTTAACATTCCCTTGCTTGGCACACGTGAGACTACACCTCTAGTACTGCCTCCAGTTTTGGGCTCTTCACTACAACAATGACAGTGATGGGCTGGACCGGGTCCCATGGAGGACCATCAAGAGGGTCATGAAGCCAGAACACAAGATGTATAATGGAAGGCTGAAAGACCTGAGTTAGCTTAGGCTGGAGGAGATACAGCTCAGCTGAGCCTTACTGCTGTCTGCAACTCCCTAAAGGGAGATGAAGCTCATCTCTCCTGAGGCAGGCAGTGAAAGGAGATGAAGCAAGAGAGCAGAAGTTGAAGTGAAGAATGTTTTTACTACATGCAAGAAAAACGTTCTTTGTCCTTCAGAATGAGGGCAACCAAACACTGGGACGAGTGCCCAGAGAGGCTGTGGCATCCCCATCCTTATGTGTGCTCAGGCTGAATTAGACACGCTGAACAGAGTGCCCCAAACCAAGGCTTGGTCTGAGCAGAGGATGCCAAATGATCCCCATGGTTTCCTTTGAAGTGTATCCATTCTGTGATTTTGTGTTTCTCAGAAGAGGTGTGCTGGCCCCACTTGTAGGAGGGCCCTTCCATTATTACCTGTACTTGTGAACTGTGTTGGAGGTGGAGTCTTCGAAGGATTCCCCAGGTTGGGGTCTTACTGTCAGGTAGGTGTCATTGGGTTCTATACAAAAGAAATATTTTTGCATTTGTTTAATTTTATGTTCCTAGTCAGTCTTTGGAAATCTACACTCTGGGCAAAAGACAGAGAAGAGACTTTCATGACACTGGGGTACAAGACATTCTTACTTCTAACTCAGAGTGCTTGTGTGATGCTGGGATAGTTAATGTGACTGTGATTTTCAAGTGATGAGTAATTTTAGGCTACTTTTATGGAAAAATAATGATCAGTCCTCATTTTTAGCTTACTGAAAAATTTGGATTCTCTCAGATGTTAAAAGCTGGGCTCCCCAAAATCCCAAACCTTCCAAAAAATGACTGGTCACTTTGAAAAATCCTTCTTTAATCTCCTCTTGGCTTCTTCTCTGTAATATAAAAGGTGCAGAGGTTTTTTGTTTTGGTTTTGGTTTGGTTTTTTTTTTTTCCTTGTGTTATCCTTTGTAAGCCATAAAAATGTTGGATTTCTACACTAGGTTCCAATTGCAAATTTGGACTTCATCAGTAGTGGATCAAGTCCAGAGAGGCAATGAGACAAATCAGCATGGGAAAATCTCTCCTCCTTCACATTCTCCAGGGACAGGTTCCAAAAACACATGGCTTCTGGCTGTCAGCTCGCTTTTGGCATCTGTACTCCAGCTGAGAGCTTGTTTGGCCTTGCATGCTTTGATGCAGTAACAACACAGCCCACATTTCTGCTGATTAATCATTTGGTCATTCTGTATCTTAACCAGCTGTGATCCTGAGCTATTTTACCCTGCAAAGATTAGAGATGTCAGTGTTCATCATCTTCATATCCTTCACTCCCTTTGTATGGTGGCTAAAGGTTCTCATCCTAGCAGGTGCTGAGGGTCCACATCCCCACTGAAGACAGGGAGGGGTGCAGATATCTGGCTACTCTCAAAATCAAATATTATCCCCTTACCCCTTCAAAGACCATAATAAGCATATTTTTTTTTTAATTCAGCACATGAGGAATTATGCTCTGAGTCCAGTTTTTTGTTAGGAATAGGAATCGCCATGTCTCTGATTTGTGCTTCAGTTTTGGCATTTGGGGGCCGTAACCCACTGCTGGCAGATGGCAAACGTCAGCTAAGCGGCACTCCCTGTATGACTCATGCACCCTCTGGGGTCACAAGTAAACCCCCCCAGAAGATTTATGTTAAAGAGGAGGACTGTGCTGATAAGCTCTTGAAGCTTTTTTGATTTCTTCAGAACTATTTCAGTAATTCTCACTACTGGTTTTAGTCACTGGGGCAGAGGCTGCTAGCAGCGTTATGGTAAAACAGAGAAGTTCAAGCTTTGTCCATGGAAATGACACTATGGTCTTCAAGCAATTCCCCCTGCAGCCAAATGGATGTTGAAAGCAAGATAAAGTTGTTCTAATCTAATATCTGATTCAGCTGAAGTTGCCTAACAATGAGTGAATTCTGACATAAGCAATAGGATTTCTTTTAAACAAAAACACACGTTAAGTGCCAATTAATTGATCCATTTTTCATAACAATTGTCTTTTCAGGAATGCACAGGTTAATTTTTTCTCTTCTATTTTGTCCAAAGTGACTGGTTTAGCTCTTGAAAACTGAGTTAATTAAATTATTTTTCTAAAGAGAAACAGAGCCTGAAAATCTGCAAATAATATAAAAAGCTACTTAGTATATTCTGTGTGCAAAGCAGAAAAGCATGTATGAAAATACTCTGTCCCTCCCAGAGCATCTATAAAGAATCATCTGTCATGAGAACAACATTTTCCCCCTGAGAAGAACCGAAAAATGCCCATCATTAAATGTCATTCAATTGGAGTCTTTGTTTAATACTTTGGCTAGTTTTAGCTGCAATAAAAATCACTTCCATTGGAGTATGTTTTCCTTTCTATTTTTTTCACACGGAGAGAGACCTCCTTTCTACACTGGAGGAGCAATGATATAGGAGGGTAGCTGTAAATGTAATCTAAGTTAGCTGAAGACCTTGATGATTTAGTATTGTCAGGTTGATAGGTGAGGGAGGAATGAATATGGCCTCGAGAGGATGATGCAAGGGCCGACAACTGCAGATTCCATTCTCTTTGCATGTAGAATTGGACAGTACTTTTACTTTGCAATAATCAGTCATCATACCACAAGAGGTGGCAATTGCTGGCCACCTGTTCAAGAGCCAATTTGGGCTGATGCCTGAGGTGGGTATTGTCACTGCTCATCTCTCTAAATCAGAGATATTTCTGTGCTGAGCAGGGGTGGAAGAAGTTACTGGAGAGACACTCCATGTTGCCTTCCCTAAGAATGAGCAAAAAAGAGCTAAATTATGAACCTTGCCTCTTTAATCATTCTTTAGTGATTTGTAAGAAACCCAAACCATTTTGGAAGGCATAGCCATGGCTATAAAGACCTTGGCAAGGGTTTGGAAAGATATTTAGTTCTTTCATCTCCCTGAGAGAAAATAAATCTGCCAGGGACAATAAAGCACCAGCTTTAATTTTTAGTCAATATTATCATGTTTTCTGTCTGTCCTATCAGTGAAACAGCAGGAAAAATGACCTTTTTTACATAGCTGTTTTTGGAGAACCTCCCTCAGAGAACTCCTAGGAGATTAGAGTCAGCATTTTGGGATTTTGTGGACAAAAAAAAATGACCATAACAAAGAAGCTGAACAACAGGCCTGCCTGGACAGGCTGAGGACAAGAGAGGAGGAGCACAGAGTGTTACTCCACTTGAGACATCCACTTTTTGCCTCCCATGGTTTCTTTGCTGTTATTTTTGCAGAAAGGAAGTGGCATAAAATTAGCACAAAAAAAGGCACCTCAAGGAGTTTGCAGAAGGAAAGATCAGTGAGCAGTGCACACTTCAGTATAGTAATGAACTTGCCTTGTCAAAGAATGCTTGTATTTGCCTGTAATAGTATTCAGAAGTGTTTCTTCTCTCCATTTCAAACAAGCTGTACATGATTATACATATTCAGAACACCAATTGTGACACTTGTGTTTTATAAGTTTTGATTGATTTGTAAGCACTCATCTGTCTACTTAGCTGTTTAAGGCAGTGTTGAGAGTGCATATGCTAAATCAGGTTTAAAATATCTGGAATTAACTATTCTCTTTGAAAAATAAAGGGCTGTTGAAGTATACTTTTGACAAAGATCAGTGTAAACTTCTATATAATTTGAATGGTGTTCTGCATTATGCTTTAGATATAGTGATGGCATGTTCCTATTCAATCTGTCTGGAATGTAGATCAGTAAAACAACATTTTATGTATACATACATTATTTTTAGCAGTGAACAGAATATAGTCTGGTAGCAAAGGGCTAGTTCTGGACAATTATTATGAAAACTGGACGTTCTCAGCTCTAGTGTATGAGTTCGCAACGTTTACCTGGGAAATCTGGTGAATGTGCATGCTGCTATCTTTAAACAAAGGAGTCATTACAACTCTAATATGTCAAGGAATCAAACTAATGGTTTGTGCCCACTTGATAAAAAGACAAAGATCCTGAGTTTAGCATGGCAGTAGCTTCTAGGGATATACAGCAGCTGCTACTCTA
The DNA here is from genome assembly GCA_036785705.1 of Acanthornis magna. NCBI lineage: Eukaryota > Metazoa > Chordata > Aves > Passeriformes > Acanthizidae > Acanthornis > Acanthornis magna. Next base: position 3,599,205 of record JAWUZG010000119.1, on the reverse strand, counting down.
ACTGGAATTACTTAACCTTTTGAAGTATTTGCAGGTGATTATGGCATAAGGAGCAGTGAACAATCCAAACCATCTCACCTGAGCTGTCCCTGAGAAGGCCTGTGCCTTCTCTCTTCTTGCACACCCAGAGACTAGAGTGTGAGTAGGGATAGAAATGTTTCTTTCATGCTTTTCAGCAGAATTTTATAATTTTTATGACTGAGTAATTTTCTTTCCATGGGAAGGACTGTTTTACTATGATTTCCTCTGACACAAAAGATTATCCAATAACTCCAAAATCATTTAGATTTGATATTTGCAAAATAAAACCTGGCTTTCTTTGCTTCATTACCAAGAACTCTGTGGGTATCCTTCAGTGCTCTGAGTCCTGCATTCACTGCCAGTGGTGCCAAGATATTACATTAAACCAGCAGACATGGGTTGCTGCTCTCTCGGTTACCTTGTGAAAGAGATGCTGTGGCTGAGGAATAACAAAAAGGGTTTGGGGCAATGGTGCCTGGGTGAAGGCTTTTTTGCAAAGGAGAAGACCAGGCTTATCTTCTTAAGACTGAATGTACCTGGTTCTGTCAGCCACACCTCATATATTCTGTCTCCACTGATGGCTCTGCAATGACCTTGCTCTAGTATGTCATTATCTGTCTTATGCAGGGACAGATAATGGACAGATAAAATTGGACATAGTCCTCTAGATTTGATCTTATAAGCTTTTCCATGGAGGAGAATGCCTCTTAGATGGCCATGGCTCTCACTGAGCCAGCTTGAAATGCAGGCAGACTGAACTCATGTCAGCTCAAATCCACCTTGCTCTCTCCCAAATACCTCTAAGAATTTTCCTTTTTCCTCCTCTGCAAGACTGCAGTTGTTCCAACCATTATTATATCTCTCTACAATGTTGTTTTTTTACCAAACCACATAAGGTGATTCTGCTCCTCTGGTGACAGCAAGCCTTGGCTGGAGATCTCTTGCAACACTGGGCATGAAAGGTGCAGGGAGAAGCAAGAATAAAGCATAGCTTTAAAAAACAAAGCTTTTGAGAAGAAAAATGGGCAGATCTGAGCTAGTTTGGTTCGGAATTGAGGAGATGGAAGGAGGATGTGTAACAGTTTTGCAATATGTGCAAGACTTCTGTAAAATGAACTGTGATTATTTGCTTTCCTTATCTCTAAGGGGAAGAACAAGATGTCAGTGCCTGTGATTTTCAGTAGAGGATATTTCTGAACACATGGCACTGAAAAGACATAACCCTAAAGAAAGTAATGCATAGGAATATGTTACTCAGGAAATCTTAAGTTATTTCTGTCATGGAAAAAATTGAAGAGCAATCTGGAGCACTTCTGCTCAGTGGTGCTCCAGAAACCATACATGTACTTTCAGACCCGTGCTGGTTTTACCTTGCAAAGATTCACTGAAGCAAGGTATCTATCTCAGCATAGAAATATGAAGTTGATTTTTTTTTCCTAATAACAAGTTATGTAAATGTTCTTTGAAATATATCCTAGGGTGCACATGTGCTTTTACTTTATCAGAAATATCCAACACTTTTTTTCCTAGCCCCGAGGAAAGCATCTGCTGTTGTTGTGAAAGTCTGTGGTGGCTTGGAGGAGAGATGGACAATCATCCTCCATTTTAGAGGAGCATGCAAAGTCCCACAGTATTTTTAGCTACAGAGTGTGACAGAATTAAGTGTCTTTTATTTCATTTCATTTCATACTTTAGGTAGAATAAACAACATAAATCTTTGTTGCAATACTAGATGGACTTTGCAGCTCTTTTCTACTCATTTCATGTTAACTTTTCCAATCATAACTTCAATATCGCATTAGAGAGTAAATAAAATTTAATGAAATGGGAAGGAAATTGTAGAAACAATCAGAAAATACATAATACTATAAAGGAACAAGATACTCCAATTGGACTCTCATAACTAATGAAGAAACACAAATTCATTTGGGGAAGAAACCTATGAAATTTCTTACATTCCATTGCACCTTAATGTGGAGTTACCATTGACACTCCAGAATATGTTCAACACCGTGGGGTTGATAGACATTTGACAGAAGTTAATGGAGGTTTTCCTGTAGGGGAGTGAAAAAAGCCTCCCATGAAAGCATACATTATTTTCCATTTTGATGCCAGTCAATAATCATTAAGTCTAGAATTCAAGGATCTTAGATGTGGCTGTGGTTGGTTATATGTCCTCCTCTTCTGCCATCAGGTAACACCTGTGTTCCTATAAGAGCTAACAGCTTTCCCTACAAGAAGCTTGAAGTTACTTCAGCACTTTGGCACTTTGTTTCTCATTCATACCTGTTATTTCTTTTCTGAAAGTATCTAACTTTTTTGCTTGGCAAGGAAAATCTCCAAAATAAGGACAAAGACTAAGCAGTCAGAGGCATCTTCCACTATCTACAGACCTAATCAGTAGCTCTGGGAGCTGCAGTAATATCACAGCCATGACTCAGTGCAGGGGCAGAAGGTGGACTCCACATGCATTGCTCTTACCCCAGTGATGAGGACACTGCAGAAACATGTGTAATTCCTGTGCCCAGCAGGCCAGCAATTAAATATGATATAGTTTCTTTCAGACCTTGACAGGATTGGACTTAAAACACCACAAAGGATGTCCAATTTGGAAGCATATATCCTAACATGGTCAGTAAAATTTTCAGAATGTTTTATTGAAAATAAGACGGCGAAAGGGGTATAAGTATTTCACAGATTTCACAGAAGTGAAACTGAGTGAGAAACTTCTAGCAGGTAGCCAGAGCATTTTAACATCTCTATCCAGTCAATAGTTCTCAGGGATTTGGCAGTGACCTTGAATTGCTACTAACAGCCCCTACATATCCAAAGTAAACAGAACTTAGGAGAAGCACAGGAACTGAACAGAGAGAAGACAATGTAGTAACTGCTGGCATATTCCTAGAATTTGCAGACTCAGAAGAGGCCCAGCTAAAAGTGTTCTATTCTATTCTATTGTGTTATGAACCATGCAGTTGTCTAGATCCAGGGCAGCAAAATAATCTAACACAATGGGTGTGATTTTACTAAGATTGCTTTGCATGTGTGTTTACAAAGACCTCTGTTATTTCATTAGGAACTGAGGCCCATGAGGCCTCTGCAGTTAGCTTATTGTAAAATGTACAAGGAATTGTGTTTATTAAGGCAACCTCACAGTCAACAGTTGTTTTAGCAATTCCACAAGGATCCTCCATTTTCATCAGTAGTCTGAGCACTTGAAGTGAAGCCAAACTGCTTCTGTGCCTCCTTAGCTTTTCTGATGATATGTGCATGTACTACCACTGTTACAAAGTGTGAACTGCCCACTCTTTACTCCTGGAGTTGAAGAGCCATTTTTAATTACATAGCTGGCTCTAGGTGCCTGTTCATGGCGTGTGGATTTCTTTCTTCTCATTCATATGATCCTCTATTAGTGTCCAAATATACTCTCTGTTGGTGAGATAACTACAATATGTGTGCTGGTCTTCTTACCAAAGGTGTTTAGTTCTACATGAGCTCCTGATTCTGGGAATACAGACTACCTCTGTGCCCCTGAAGGACTCATTATTCACCGTCCATTTCATGGCTGTGAAATTTAGAGGCCATGCATCTGCTAAAGGAGGATGTTAGATATTGCTGTACATGCTGGGTTTTTTGAGTGATGAATGAAATATGCCAGGGCACATCACTGATAAGAATGAACTCTGACAATTACTTTCAGCAGTTCTTACATCCTGCTTGAAATATCTTCTTCATCTCTTTTTAATGATGAATAGACACTCAAGCAAATTAAGGAGACATTTACTAACATTTCCACTAGCAGGAAACGAAGACATAAGTGGCAAGTGCATACAGCCTTTGTTTTATGGTAAAGGAGATGGGTCTGCTCATCTGCATAAGCTGCTTCAGGTCGATGAACAGTCTGAGCTGTTCATCCAGGATGTCATCATACTGGGGGAGATAAGTACTTTCAGGAGGTGAAGCATCTTATTCTAACGCAAGAGTTTAAGTTGGTAGAGACAGTGTATAATAAACAAACATTTTTACAAGAGGTGCCAACTCCATACCGTGTTACAATATCAGAAAATATCTCTGTTCCTTTGAGAGAGACATTGTCTTGGAGCAGGAACAAAAGTATGCCAAATATATCCATTTTAAAGAATATTGATTGATAATATATTCCTGTAAATAAGATATACCTGAAATTAGTTTTCATGTGATCTAGGGGGATAATGTGCTCATGTGTTCTTCATTCATTAAAGCTATCCTGAGGTGGTCTAGACAATAAAGGTCATATCCACGACAATCTTTTTTCACTGAATGTGCAGGGCTTTGATATATTCTACTAATCTGTTGCACATGGAGTATGTAACATACAGTGATTTCTCCATGCCAAGATTTTTATCTATTAAGGATGGTGGCTGACAGGACTTTAAATCCTTATTAGTGACTGAAATAATTTGTGACCATTTCAAGATGTCTTGTACCTTGAGCACATCCCGCATGCTAATGATTTGGAGGTCTCACTCATGAGTGAAAAACACACCTGAAAATGTTGGTCTGGTTATCTGGATGACTAGACAGTTCTCACCATCCTCTGATCCCTTCCTATACAATGACAATATAATCCTTCTTCCTACCCCATCATCTTACCACAGGATTTGAATACAGTAGCTTTAAAGCCTGGTTGTCTTGGGCAAGGAAATGAATGTTTCCGTGAGGTCTATTTGTGTTCCTCTTAATCACTTATCACTCCAGAGAATACTTGGACCTGTTGGGCTCCTTCAATGCACACTGAAAGGTGGTTAGAAGTCAAAGATCTTGATCACCTGTATTTTGTGAGAAAAGATGTCTGGCTAGAGGGAAATAAACACTAAAATAGAAGCTTAATTTGGTTCTAGAAAGGACAAATTTAAGCTACTAAAGGCCAAATTCTGAGATGCCCTTTAGTAGCAGAGTTACAGGCCATCTCACCGAAGCAGTAGGAAAGGTCACAGAGTTTCCCCCTCGCAGCTGATAGTTTCCTGTTTTCCTTTAGCATAGGTCACGTTGCCTGTTATTGTTGGCTGTGATCCTTCACGGCCTGACTGATGCACACTCAAAGCTGCCTTTAGCCTACAATTCTCAACCACTAATCAATTGTCTGAGCATAAACTTAGACCAACATAGCAACGTATTACATGAGCTGTGCAGTATACTTGAAATCATCCGGGCTGAACTGTTGAGGCAATGTAGACAAAAGTCAATTCTAATCTCAAATTTGCAGTCAGATGTTTCTCCTTTTGACCCACATCCTAATTTTGTGCTTTCACATTTGGCTCAAAAGATGACACGTTATTTTGGCAGGCTGCCCACAGTGTAAGTAACAGAGACGTCTTTGAATATCTGCTCCTTCTCCCTGAACCAGTTTTAGTTAATAAGTAAATTACCAGAAAATGCTATTTTGAAATAAAGACATTCATAAATGCAGAGGCAATTTGTAAATAGCTTTGAGAAGAAATAAAGTGTAAAGGGGAGAAAACATCAAGATATATTTTGCAATTTTCAAAATGGAACATTTTAACTTCTCATGATGAAAAGATGTTTTCTTTTATGAAATTGCCTTACTTAAGAAGAATGGTCATTTTAGATATCCAGAAAGCAAAGCAGACATTTAGTTTTCAGCTAAACATTTTGCTTTAGAATAATTTTGAATTATTATATCTTCTTATTTTTCCACAGAAAATAAGAAGATATAATAACTTTGGAGCTTAAAATTTCACTATGCCCAGGGCTCTACTATTCTGATGATAGGTATTTACTCAAGGTAGAAGCTAATTTAGGAAATCTATATGGATATTTTTTAATAAATAAAGGACAACATGCTTGATGTAGAAATGGGATGATGAAATTGTCACATTCTAGCAAATTGCTCTCTTCAAGGAAAAACTTGCTACAGTAAACAGAAAACATAAATTATTTGTGTACATATTTTTAAATCCCTTGTGTCCCTCAGAATGTAGTGGTTAGCAGCCAGTTAGTGCCAGTGGCCACATGGAATGGCTGACTACAGACGTGAACTATTTTAATTAAGCTGTTACAAGGTAAATAGTTTAGTTATGCATTTAACAATCTGTAGTTGGATTTTTGTTTTACTGCATGAGGTACATGCAACTGAAATGAATACATTGCTTTTGAAGGAAAAAGTATGAACTGGGTAGGGACTGTTTTCAGTGAATTAATGAAGGTGAACTTTTAACTTCTGTAAGCAGCATTCCACATACAGGTGAAGGTGGAAGGAAGAAAATAACTTTTCTTGAATGGATGGTACAAATTTATCATGTCAAATCTTATTCTGATATATCCATCTTCTAGTGCTGAAATAATGCGGTTTGGCTATGGAAGATGTTAAAAATTGATGCCTATATTTGTCATTTTAAAAGCTCTCATTGGAATTAGGTTTAAGTTGTGAACTGTTGAGCAAAGTTATCATCCACTGGGGGCTGTAATGAGAGGGTAATGCATCCCCTGAGCTTACACATGTAGGGGCAAGCTGTATCGCGAGAGCTTGAAAGAGTCTTAAAGGAAAAGGCTTGGAGATGACCGCAGAGCTATCGTCTGATGTGCTGTGCCACTCCACCACTGTGTGACTGGGCTCTTGGGTCCCTTCTACTGGACAGGATTATCACAGTGGTTGTACTAATCTGTCTATTAATGAATTAAATGGTGACAAAGTGGGAGCACTGGCACTGGAACCGGCCCAGTGAGGAACTGCTAGTAGGATCCCTGGCACTGGGACACGTTTGGCTTGGTTAGATTTGGCCTGGACTAGTTAGCACTTACCCAGTTCTTGTGGGCAGGAATTAGCAAGCATCAGGGACCATTGCCTACAGATAAGTAGTTGACTTGTTTTGAAGGACAGCAGTCTAATAATATAAAGAAGAACTTTTGTGTAAGGTGTCTCCCTTTCTAGAGAAGTGTTTTGAAAACGTTTGCTTTAACTGCATGGTTGTATCCAGACTGAAGAGGTCTTTTTGACCAGTAATAACGGATAGGAAATTTAAAGTGTTATAAGAATAATATCTCCAATGGATCACAGATCATTATTACTCATATAGAGTTATCTCAGATAGTCCTCCAGGGAGATTATCTTCTGCACTGAAGCAATATGCATGGCTTTCCAAACCCCCTAATTTTTTTAATAGATTAATAAACTCTTTAATACTATGATTCTGGTTAGCCTCATAATCCGCATAAATGTCCTCTTCTGCTTTGGCCTTGCCAAACTTTTTGCCTTGCTGTAATGGCAGAATGCCTTGATCCTGTGGCAATGATTTTCAGACTGATCATGAAGATGGTTGACAGTGTCAAACAATTCAGGAGATACAGGAGTGAAAACATTTGCCTGTAAAGCTTTTACCCTCCTTATCAGAATGGAATTCGTCTGTTGCCTTCAGGTTTTTAACATTCTTGTTTTCTCCTTCCATTGCTGTCATGCATTTGTGTCTCCCTGGGGATTAAAACAAACCTACCCATGAACATAACTGTTTCCTAAAGTGTATGGTTGTCCTTCCAATCTCATTATTTACCCTGTAATATTGCTTTTCAGCCCCCACTGGCTGGCTGTGAGCAATGTGAGATGTCTCCGGGGCAGTAAATAAACAAAGTGTGAAAACTCTTTGCTTCTCTGAGTCTTAAAAAACCCAAAATTTTGTGGGGGGTGGGGGGGAGGAGGTGTGAAAAGGAGGAAAATATTTTTTGCAACAGCTGCCAGTAAACAGCTGGGTTTGAAACATTATGTTCCATTGCAGCTCCCAAATTGTTTTTGAATTGCTCTTTGGTTTTACAGCATGTTTTTATATTACAGGTTTTAATCTCTGCTTTCAGTTTCAAGAGATTTTGATAGTGGGTGTCAGAGGAGCCCTGCTCCTGGAGAGAGGCTGTCCTGCAGCTGTGCCTGATGGAAGAGCTTTGATTTGCCTGTGGATGGAACATGTTAGGTGTCTGCTCCACCACTTTTCTGGGGAGCCCTGCACCCCCAAGCTAACTGCACATGACTATGCTGAATCCTTTGCTATCATTAGAGCAGGTGGCAGGTTGTGCCAGGTGCCGTAGATTAATTTGGGATTATGCTCATCCTCAGTGCTGGCTGGGAGGACTGGGGTTCTTTTGTTGAAATAAAGTGATTAAAACCCCAAAATATTTCTAACTTTTCTTAACATGGCTCTGGTTTGCACAATAAGTAACCAGTTTTGGAGTTCTTAACCAGAAAGACTTTTCAGTTCGTAAGTTAAAAGTCAGCTCAGTGTCAACTTCATGAATGTTAAAAACACTAGATGGAAATTTCCTATTAAAAATAGTAATATCCCTAGGAAAACAGCTCCTCTGTTTGATTTTGTCATTTGGAATACCTTTTTCTGAGAATATTTGAGCATCTCCCTATCTATTCTCTCTCATGCTTGCCTCATGTATTAATTTTACTTGGAGTAAAAACCTTTAGGAAAAGGGGTTAACAGGTGCCTGACCTGCCTATAGCTTTGTTTGACTTTGTTCAGCTGTGACAGCAATTTGCCTATTTGGCCACATGTCTATAGCTAACTTCTCAAAATTTTCATTTGTATTTGTCTGGCAGAACTATAATTTTATATAGGTAGCAGAAACAAGAAGGTTTTTTTAACTAAAATGAGATATTTAGGACCCTGACACAATGACACGGTGTAGAGAGGTACGGGTTTGGTACAAAAGGAGTCATCTTGAGAGGTGGAGGCAGTGCAGGCCTGGAGCCTGACAAAACAGGTTACAAGGGTGACACTGACAGCAAATAGTATCTAATATATGTAAATGGCACTATGTGTAGGAAATGTGGATGTAACCTGGAAAAGCACCGGTGAAGAAAGAGAAAGTTAGAAATGTGTGTTACAGAACATATGTAAACAACACTAACTTGAAGGAAAAAAAGAAAGGAAAAATAAGTAAAAAATTAAGAACGAAGCAGATGGAAAGAGGAAACTGTCTATTTGAACATCTTATTCCTCCTGGCAGAGGATTTCAGATGCTGAGTCCTTCCTGCAACATCCCACTACAGCCAACATCAGTGTGAAACCACTCACCTTAGCATGCAGAGAAGCAGAAGGGTGAGTTTAGCATCAAGAAAAGGGGCAAAAACTAATAAGTTTGCACATTATGATTTTAGTTTATGTCATCGCTATTTATGTGTGTGTATATATATATATATATAAATAAAACCTCTGTGCTTCCTCTTCAACAATAAACAACATTTTGCAGGCAATAGAAGGCACACAAATAAATCTCCCTCACCTGACCAAGACTGGAGGTGGTGTACCTGCTGATGCTCGGACACAGAGCAGAGGGCTGCAGCATGTTAGCATCATTGTGTACAATGCTCAGCACTCTTCATGGGCGGAGCTTTTTAAGCTCAAACACTATGGTAGGAACTGTTATTTATTACCCAAGCAGCTTCCATTAATTATCATCAAACCACAGGTGAAATAGCAACAGGGTGTCTCTAAGAGGTGCATATCAACTGGCAGAGCTTGCAGCTCAAATGCTCCTGATGGGTAATTTGGTTTTGTATGTCAGAAGGACCACAAGAGAGGAAATTGGGTACAATAACTACGAATAACTACTTTTTTTTCTGAGTAAGACATAAATGACATTTATTGGAGAAGGAATATAGGTAGCCCTTCCGGGAGGAGAAAGCAGAACAACTCTGAATGTTTAAGAGCAGAACCTGGTTTAGAGTTGTCTCCCTATCAAAGTTGATTTTGGTCTCCATGAATGAACACCACCTCATATAAACCTCTGCTCTCTGGAAGGTAGGTCTCCATGCTGAGCTGGTAATATGGAGAGCTTCCTTAGCTGGGGAGTGGGGGATTCATCCTTCCCATGCTGAGAAACACAGTGTATAGGAGAGGAGGGTTAAGGAGTCTCCTGAAGCTGCCATTCTTTCTTGAAGGTACCTGGAGAAAACCAAAGAGACAATTTCAGCTGAGAGCCTCAGCCACAGTTCATCTGAATCCATGACAGGATATACAGTTTGTGTTGGGCTAATAAGCTGCCTCACTCTAGGTGAAAAACTCAGTTAACAATAAAAGACTTGAGCACTGCATTGAGTGCAGTACAGACCTTACTAGCCATAAAGAAATGGAGGTGCTAAGAGTGGAGCTGTGGGGACCTTTGCTCTGGGCCCACTCTGCTCTAATCAGATGACTTCAGATTCTCTGAGTTTATTTAGGGTTGAGTTTTATTTTTTGTGTGTAATTAGGTTCAAAGCAAGCCACAGAAATCTGAGTAGAGAGGTTGCTTGTGTTAAAATCACATAGCTGAGCGGCTATCTTGATCTCCTGTGATGAAATGAAAGGAAAGCCAAACAAACAACCGAGAAACATCTTGGCTTTTCTTGTGTGAAGAAGAGATAGCAAATCCTAGACAAACTTGTTGCTTATTATTACCAGTAATGAAGACTGTCATATTATACACTAAACGGACTTGGTGCTGATATTTAAAATACACAATTCTTAATAATTTCTGCACCATGGACTATGGTGACAACTGAATGTTAATGACTTGCTTATGAAGGGTGTGTATGAAGGAAATGGACAGCAACCATATTTCTGATTTTGCAGTTATAGGTGAATAAAAGACAAAGAGAAGTCAGTTTGTAGCTTTCTTATTGTGCCAAGTCATCTGAGTATTTGATATGATCAATGGCAGATAAGAACGACACACCTTAGTGTTTGCATTGTTTGAACATGGGGTCTGAGCACAATTTGAGACTTAGAATCACCATAGAATCATGGAATAACCTGAGTTGGATGTGAACCACAAGTATCATTGAGTCCAACTGCTGGACCCACACAGAAAAATCTCTTCTTGTCCATTGTGATGGTTGGAGCAATATTTACCTTCTTTCAGACCTCAGGAACATCTTCAGCTGCCATGACCTTGCGAAGGTAAAGGACAGTGGCCTGGCAGTGTCATTAGCCATCTTTCTCAGCACTGTTTAGCAGCATGCCCACATTTTCTCCTGACTTTCTTTTGCTGCTAAGGTACCTGTAGAAGCCCTTCTTGTTGCCTTACATGTTCTTCACCAGACTGAACTCCGGGAGGGCTTTGGCATTCCTTATCCCATCCCTGCAAGCTCAGACAGTGTCCTGTATTCGTTCTTAGCAATCTGATTCTCCTTCTGCCTCCTGTAGGCTTCCTTTTGATGTCCAAGTTTTGTCATGGGCTCTTTCTTCACCTGTGCTGGCATCCTGCCAGCTTTGCCAGACTTTCTGTACAATCAGATGGACTTTTGTTGAGCTCAGAGGAGGTGATCTCTGAAAATCAAACTGCTCTCCCAGACCATCTCCCTTAAGACTCTGCTAAGCAGGTCCCCAAATGGGTCAAAGTCCTCTCTCCAGAGTGATGGTCCTTTTTTTCTTGCTTTGCTCCCTTCTCCTGGGATCCTTAACTCTGCCATCACATGGTCTTTGTTGCCTGCCTCTAGTCTTTGCTGTGAAAAGCAAAAAACACTAGTAAGTAAAAGACCTTGTTGTGTGATAAGGATACTGATTGGCAGTTTCTCATCACAGAAATAATCTTTGCAGTTGTGACCATTCTTTTGTCAAAATGTTGTACAAATCAGCATTTTTGAGGCTATGCTTGTGAAAAGCAAAACATTACACTAAAAGTTGGCTGATGGGTGTTTTTCTTAGCCAGAGACAAGATAGTGACTAATGTTTGAAACAGATATGAAATACTGTTTTTCTTTCTTCTACTGAGTAGTCCATCCCAACGAGTGCTATGAAGCCAGTAAAAGGCTCTCAGAAGTCATGTAGCAGTCCCTGAACCAGAGTAGAAATTTTGACAATCTTGTTGGTAAACTTCTGCATCGTGGAGCGAAAATGCATCTGATAGTTGCATAAAGAAAAATATACAAGGCTGTCATTCCTTTTTTCTTTGTTTTCTACTCAGTGTATAAATGAAATCTGGAAACATAGATACGATGGTGTTGGAGTCAAAAGGAGAAATGAGTTTTAAAAAAGTCCTTGAGGCCATTAACATTAATAGCCTGATTGAAATGTTTGGCTGAGGGTGTCCAAAAACCACCAATTGCTGGGAGCAAAGAGAGTCTTCCAAAAGAATTATGACTTTTGAACTTGTACAGTCCCTTTTGTTTTGGCCACTCTAGGGAGCAAGACAACAATCTAGGAGGACCTTTGGTATGGCACAGTTGGACTATATTTACACAGTAAGGTTTGGTACTGCAAGAAGCACGGTTATAACAGACCATCATGTCCTCCAAACACTGGCAGAACCACTAATAACAGTGCAAAAGTGTTCTTCAGTGTGTAATTTTCACCAGCACTCCAAAAGCATAATACTGAGTAGTACTATTGTGAAAAAGAGACCAACTGTAAAATCTTCACTAGGAACTGTAGCTCCATCCCACGTGCTTCTCTCCCCTCCTCTCCCTGGAGTAATTGGAAAGAAAACATTGCAAATGATACGTGAGAAGTGCTCCTGGCATGGTCACCAGCTGTGGCCGAAGTGATGAGATATTGTGAAATCCAAATACATGTTTTATTATAAGGAAAAACTTTGTTCAACTATTATGCAGTGCCAGGGAATCCGCACTTCATTTGCAGGGGAAGAAAATGTTCTATTTCAATTCCTTGAAGAGATGTTACCCACTTCTTGTGGGCAATCACTTCAATGTTGCAGCTTCCTTCTAGATTCCAGCTATGTAAAAAATGTTGCCTACTCAAATATGCTGACTGCTGTGTTACATGGGTAAATGTTCTCTACAAGGAGCAGAATTCTGAGGAACATAAAGGATTCCTGGGTCCCCTTCTTCTCTGATTACCCAAGACTTGTTTATATCTGAACATTCTGTTACTAGATACATATATCAAAAATGTGGTAAATTTCTTTCATATGGATGTTATTGTGAGAAACATGTAGATCTCATAAAATACCCACTGTCATTTTCCTTGGAATAGAGATTGAGAGTTGAACTGTTTCTCTTCCAGGGCCTGAGCTATCCAGACTAATAGCTGAATATTTAACTCTTGCAGCTCTGATGGGTAATCTGCATCCAAAAAAGCTACGGAAGTATAAATTTTCCCAGAAGGAAATTAAGATATGCAGAACTAGTACACAATATTAAAGTACTGTGCAAGTGGATCTAGAGTACTTTTCTGAATGCCTTAATTATGGATTGGCTTTACCTAACTTAATTACCTAAAGGCTGAACTGTTTAAACCAGAGCTAACTTCTAGTATAATTCAACCCAGCCTAAGACTGCTTCCTGGGACAGCACTGAGTTTGCCTCTAGAGCTGCCTTATTTTGTTCATTGACCATGGGATGATCTCAAAGCAGGATGCATCTAGCCTAACTTAATTCATCCAAAAGTAAAGAATTAGCATAGGACAAAGTTGATACAAGTTATACCTTTTATCTCCTGACAATAGGTAATTTTTCTGGGGAGCAGCCAGGCTGAACAGGAAAAGCAGATGTCAAAAAACTGAGGAAGAAATTCAAGAAACTCAACCATGATTTGCCACTGACCATAGTGGGGTCAAAACTTAACTTCTGATGTGCATATTATGTCATAATCTACATTTAATCTTTTTCACCCTGGACATGATATAAAGGATGTTGATTCAGCAACTATTTCATAACAAATATTCAGACTGGACACATGGATATTAGTGATACTAGACGTTACTCAAATTACTGTGATGCTCTCTGCTGTGGCCATGTTGGGAAAGTTTGTGGATAGTCTCTGATGAAGTCACCCAGAGGGTTTGGAAAGGGAGCTGGTAAAAGCAGGACTGCATTCCCACTGAATACTCACACCCTTAACTTGGAGAGATCTCATGTCATATCTCTACTGCACTGAATTATTGATGACCTTCAGACATAAACTTCACATAGACGTGCTCATTTTGATCACCCCCCATATCACTTGCTGGAGAGTATGTCATTATTTAAGAAAAAGGAGATAAAAAGTCATGTTTTTCCTCTATCCTGAGATGAATCTCAGCCCAAAATTCAGAGGCTCTGTCCTATATATCAGATATCTGCTTTGACCTGTATCCTTTCTCTAGTTACCATATCTCAGTTTCTACAGTCTCCATGAAACATCTTCCCTGAATTTGTGAAAATTTTGTCACCTAAATATCTAATCTAATGTCTATGTTGTGTCGTGTTTAACAATTCCTCCCTTGGAGCACACTGGGCTACATTTCTCTCTGTGCAGAGGCTGGAGAAGGTTCTCTTGGTAAAAAGAAGTAACAGAAGGAGGCAGCTAGCAGTGAAAAGATCTTGCTACACCTGGGATGTTGAGGATGATTTTATATGCCTTCAGACTTTAGAGTTCAAGTCCATCGACACAGAACAGTCTAAGAAACTTTTATACTTTTTCTGTTTTTCTGTAAATTCACAGCAGTTTTCATGCTATAGATATACAAAGAGAGCAGTGAAAAAACTTTTATTCTTCAGTCAAATCAACTCTGTTAGCTAAATGTTTGACATCTATTATGATAAAATAAAAATAAATAAGGCTGGATTTTCAGAGGCAAAAGGAATACACAATTATTGAATGTAGCTACAACCCTTTGTCTTGCAAGCATTTTTGTTTGTAATTATGATAAACATTGTTAAATTCATAATTATACAATTTTATCTTAAGGGAAAATAAAAGATAAAACAATATATGTTTTTAAGTGTGGCTGGCTTAAATGAAAATTTTCTCTTCTTTGTTCCTTACTTCTAAAGTTTATGTCTGCAGGACAGGACAGGTCAAGATGCAATCTGTGGTACTTGCAAGAGTCAATGAATACAAAAGCCTATGATTTTAAGGGGCTCTTTAGGGTTGTAATACTCTTAACAAGCCTCTCAGGGCTCACATTTAACACGTGTGCCCTATAGAAGCCTGTAATTTACCACGTGCCATCGATTTCATATAGTCCAATATATGGCTGTCACCCAGGTGCAGCTCTGGCTGCTCCATCAGAGTTTGAGTATTCCACCGCAGCCCGTGATGCCCTAAGTGTGCTAAATAGCTGCCTGCTCTCCTGCTTTGTTCAGCTTACACGCTGAGACCAAAGCTGGTAATGCCTGAAAATTGTTTCTCATAATTTTCACTCCCTCTTTCATTGGACATACAAAACAATGATGAGACAAAAGCTAGCTGTCCTGAATCCTGAAAAGAACATGTGGCTGCTATTATTATTATTATTATTATTATTATTATTATTATTATTATGTGGAGTTCTACATATTGCTGAAATCTCATAATCTAAAATCCCAACTTAAAAGTTTGTTGGGCATAAAAAATCTGGGCTCTGTCGGTTGGGCTTTTTTAAAATTATTACATTGGAGAATATTTTTATGACGAACAGAGAGCAGAGGTCTAGAGCAGCCACCACATTACCATGAGAAATGAACAGTAGCATGAGCTACTTGAAGTTGTGAGAAGAAAATATGCCTGAAAGTGTCCCTGCTCTTATTTTGGGCATCCTTAAAAAATGTACACAGGTTTGGGGTGTTTGTGTCCTAAAAATGTTTTGTGTAATAATATTCAGCTTCTTCCTTCTCTAGTGATGTATTGGGAATAAAATTGGCTGAAGACAGATGAAAACCACAACTGGCAGGGAAATTGTAGACTTCCAAATTAGCATTTCTTTGTGTCAATAGCAAAAATATGGAGGGTTTTTTTAGAGAAAAGTGGCTAACCAAGGCATTGACATTTTTCTAGACAAGACAGTGGAAGAGAAAAGAAAGGCTGGTCTTCAGCTCTGTTATGTTTTCAAGGGCACCTTGAAATCCTGTTAGCGCTGTATAGATTTTAAGTTGCTTTTTATGATCCTCTTGGTGTTGCACAGACATCTTATACAGTTTATTTTTGGGAAACATTCCACGTTAGTTTACATAAAGCACACCCTGATTACTGTTGTATTCACAAGTCGTTTATATATAAAATTGCCTCTGAGCCTTAGTGGTTTGGCTTGGGTATTTAATTGCTTTGATTTGTTTATTGTATATGATGAATTAGTGTTTATTGGTTTAAACTCATCCAGGGGTCACTTTGTAAAAATGCTGGTTTAATTTCTAAAATACAGAGAGATTTAATTTGTTTGAGATGCTAAGGTGGCTTACAGTGTGCTGGTACATATGGGTGCTGATCTTTCTCTGACATTCCATGACTCAGTGGATTCCTAAGGCCACTTCTGAAGCCATTTAAAGAATTACCAGGGAATTTCTTGCTGGACTCTATACTTGGGCCAAGTTGAATTACATGTTGTATATGACGAAATATTTTAAATGGCTAAATAGGGTATATTTGGATTGGTTGAGACAAGTTGTCAGTTCCTGAGGAGTCAAACAGATAACTTTGTCAAAGAGGAAGTGGTCAAAGAAAACAAATTCTGAGAAAAAAATAGAGTGAAACTTTGCAAACAAACTTTTTTGATCTGTCTTTTTTTTCAAATTTTGAAACTGATTTTTTCTTTTCAAAACTCTAAAAAGTAAAAGGGTATATCCAAAATGTGATGAAAATATTAATTCTGTTGTAGGCCAAATAATGTAGGACTACATATAAATGGAGCTCTTTTCTGCCAAGAATCATTAAATTTGGTTTGATCAAAGCAGACCTTTTTCTATCAATAGACAATTTCAAAACTATTTAATATAAAAACAACTTTGTTTGTAATTGTCAGTCTTTGGCTTACATTTTAGAGGGAAGTCTGAAGGCACCCTTAAAGTTATTGATGACTACCCCAATCTTGGAAAGACCCTTAGCTAACATAAATGGTGTATTATATATCCCTAATGTGAGACATATTCTACCTTTAAAAGTGGAATTTCATCCAATGTACTATGTAGTAACATGTGCGATGTCATATCACTGTGATCATAACTCTTTTTTAAAAAAGCGAAAAGGTATTGGACAGAGCAGAAAATAGTGAGAAAATAAAACTGCATTTAGCCTACAATAACTGTATATTTTCACTGCATTGCTGTTTAGTTAGTACGAAGTATGAGTCTGTACCTAGTACCATAAGTCTTGACCACAGATGTATTGTTTCACAAATAAAGACTTGCACATGGAGGGAAATGCATTGTGGTGAAACTGATGTGAAGTTCATATACATAATTTATTTTCCTGACTTGATGTGTTATTCAGATGTTGGATCATTTTTTCCCAGAAATCACTGATGGGAACTAAAAGTGGACTGAGGACACACTAGCAGCTTTATAGTGTTTGATAGAAATGTAAGTTTGTCAGGTCCTGTCATACACAATGTGGTTCACCTCCTCTCCTGAAACAGCTGTTTTTTCAGAAAACAAAATGGGGCTTTTTGTCCCAGAAAAAACACATTGTGTTAATTTTTCTTCAAAGCTGTTTACGTTGTGTTTAGGAAAACTTGATGTACAGCTGCTTACCCTGGAAAAAAGGGTGGAGAAGGTTTCAGTCTACATTTCTTGTTAAATGAAGATTTCTCAGAATGGTCTTTCTTCAAATGGCAGATCTATGAATAATGGCTGACCTTGAAAATGCTGAATTGTTACAACAGTGATATTCTTGTACTTCTGGCTTCTGTTTCACTTCTTAAAACATTCATATCCTCTAAAAATCCCAGAAGCAAAAACCATAGTTGGTGGGAAAGCCAAAATCATTGTCCAATTCATATTAGGAACATACGTTAAAGGAAAATTTTGTGGTATACCTTTTAATATTGACTGGACAATTTTTTAACCCTGCTGTCTTCCCTTGGACCTGTCCCTTAGAAGAGCTGCAATAAAGCTGAAATGTTAATTCTTCCTCATGTCAGCTCAATGGTAGCTAAGTGTACCTTCAGAGATGGACACAATCAAATGCTGTTGATTGCATGAGTTGAATTTGGGTTCCTTATTTTAAACATTTATTTAAAATTGAGTTTGTTTAGCAGAAAAAGTAAGGAAGTGTTCATCCCAGAACATTGAACGAAATTACGTAATGTACTGGGATATGTTGTAAGACATTTACCACCTGTACATCTGCTGGTTCTTGCTGGAAGGACTTCTTTCAGGGAGGACATACTGGAATGGTAAGAGACTGCAAGAACACAGGAACTTCTACCACTTCACAGTCTTTCCCATGGCTTAAAGAGGAGGTGTTCTTTAGAAAAGAGCTCCTCTGAAGGTCCTCTGAGATTTAAAGTGCAAAGTACTTTTCCCACCCCAGTGACTATAGTTCTTCAGAATTCCCCAGGGATTTGCCTGATTTGTATTTCCCTTATACTCAGGAATGATAAAAAGGAATAAATCACTATGTGCTATTTATTATTCATTACAAGTATTTTAACACTGATGAGATAATCAGGGAGTTAGGCTAAGAACTTTGTACCTTTGAAAATCTAGTCAATAGAGTGCCTAGGGAAAGAAGACAGCTATTCAAAAACAACTTTAAAATAGACAGCTCATTTTTTAGAGCAACCTTTTGAAGCCATTGTAGCAGTCTGTCACTATGATTATCTTTTATATTTACAAGAGTTCTTTCAGTATGCACTGGCAATTGGGAATTTTTGCAAAAAAAAAAAAAATCATGAACTGGACAAATTAACTGGTCCAGCCACTGGGTGCAGCAATGCCCTGTAAGCATCATCCCAGGCAACACAGAATGCATGAGCATTTAAAAGGTGTTTAAAAACAAAGAGGATGTTTAAGTCTGGCAACAGAGAACACCTGAATGCACTTCCTTATGCAGAAAAAACATTGCTAAAATGTTCCTTAGAAAAGAGATAGAGGACTTGTCATGTTGAAGGCTCCAGGCTACAAGTCTGATGAGGAGCAGCTGAGGGAGCTGGGGGTGTTTAGCCTGGAGAAAAGGAGGCTGAAGGGACACCTTACCACTTTCTATGACTCCCTGAAAAGAGACTGTAACCAGGTAGGGGTCAGTCTGTTCTCCCAGGTAACAGGAGATAAGACAAGAAGAAATGGCCCCACATTGTTCCCCACATTGGAAGGTCTAGATGGGACACCAGGAATAATTTCTTCACTGAAAGAAAGATTTGGAAAAGTCTGCCCAGGGAAGTGATGGAGTCACCATCCCTGGAGGTATTTAGAAAACATGTGGATGGGGTGCTTGGGAATATATTTTAGTGGTGAACACATCAGTGGTAGTAGTTGGATTAATGATCTTAGAGGTCTTTTCAACATTAATTATTCTGTATTTTTGTGACTTACTGATACTGGTCACTCCCCTTTAGGGTAGGGACTCTGAACCCTGGTCCTGAATGGGCAGAGCTATTTTCTATCAGAGGAGGCCATTCCTCTGTTTACTTTTTTTCCTAGTACTGTATGAGGAGTCATATTTCCTAGTTTAGGGTTGCAAATCCATCAAGCCATGGGGTGCCCAGCATTCTAGCACTGCACTTGCCAGGTAATTCTTCCCTAGAATTTTGCCAGGAAGGCACACTTCACTTTTGAAATACTAGAAAATGTTATCAGATATAATCAAGAGTAAAATACTCGACACATTCTAGTGGTTTAAAGCTGCTAAAAATGTCCTTGTTTATGGGCTGTTTCATCACAAAACATGGGAAAATTACCTTCTTGTGTGATGGAACACTGGAGAATGAAACAAAAATCCTTCTATGCTGGGCATCTTAATCCAAAATACCTGGCCTTGACCATCATGGAAGATGTAACTTCAAGGGAAGCTGACCACAAGATATTGTGGCTAATTTATGCTTCTGGAGTGTTATGGTCATTTGCAGGTAATCTGGGTACCCTTTTATCCCTCAGAGATGGAAGAAATTGGATGGAATTAACTTTGCCTCTGGAATGAAAAGCTCCCTTTACAAGCCCTGAACTTGTTGTTGACTCTGTTGGGTTTTGCATTTAGACAGCTACCATACCAATTTATCTGATATTTTTCAGTCAATTTGGCAGTCATGTTTTGAGTGCTGGTAAAATAAAGATAACTCTATCTCATACTGTTTAAGTGCTGCAGGATTCCTCAGAACAATCACAACTCAGATTATTTTTATAGTGTGGTTTTTATAGTGATATGCTTCACCGTTCTACAAGGCTGAGTAAACATCCACTCATGCTAGACAATGTTTTTCTGTTTGTTTATGTCAATTAAAGAGCTTGAATATACAGACAGCGAATCCTACATTACTTCCCTTAAACCAACAGAATATGAAATCAGCTGGGCTCAGTGCCGAGAAGCTGATTTCTGGTGATAAACTGAAGTAAAATAAAATCTGCTCCATATGGTTCAATTGTAAACTTTGCAACTACAAACAAAAACATTCTGTGTGACCAAATATTGCAGTACAAAATCAGCCATAAATTGCTATCCCTTAAGGCATACTCAGAGTCAGCCTGCCCACTTTCAAATGTACTCTTGAATTTAAAGGGAGTGTAAAAGACCAGGTGATGCTTGGTGTGTGTATTGCTGGGGGAAGGATGTGATGGTTCAGCTTTCCGAGCCCAGGTCATGAGCTGGGACATTTCTTGCATCTGGCAACATCTGTTCCTGCCTTTCTGCAGGAGCTGACCTGCAGGAATGAACACAAAGGTAACCAAATTCATGTCAGGAGCGAAACTCCCTCTATTTCTATCTATGCATGGTTGGCATTGCATGCTTTTATCCTCAATGGGCATGCAAATGGGGCAAGGCTAGATATAACGATTTTTCAGCTTCCTGAAATCCTGCATAACTCCTACATATTATAAATCCTTTATATGTCAATGCATTTCCAAGGAGAGTGAGCAAGAAGGCAGGTCGAGGTGTTCAGCAGACACAAAGACATGCAAATGATCCCCACATGCATTAACCAACCATTTTCAGGCCTGCTCCAAGCCAGTGCCTGATTTTCTCTTAGAAGGACAAAAGAAAACAAGAGTTTGAAGAGAACCCTGGTCTATCAAAGGGAATGTTTTTTGTTCAAACCTGCCAGCCACGGCCGGGTTTAAACACACTGCTGATAGATCACTGACCATCTGCTGTTCAAACACAGCATTTTCAGACTGAACATCACAGCAGAAACCAGATACCCCCATGAGAAAGGTTTGAATGTTTCACCTGATTTTTGGAAGGTTTTGATAGGAGCACATGGGGGAGACTTTGGTGCAGAAACACAACAAAGTTCCTCAAGCTGAGATAGCTTAGCTGTGTCACAAACTGGGGGGGATGAAACCGCTCTTCTCTGCAGCACGTTCAATGGTCTCTTGAGTTTAGAGTTGTGGAAGAGAAAAAGGGAAACACTTTGCCACTATGAATTAACAGCAGACCCTGTAAACAGTCTTGCTAAAGGAAGGAGCAGCATGCAACCTTTTTGCAATGTTTGAAAGAAATTTTGGGAAAGAGGCCAAAAAAACATTACCCCCAGCTTCATACTGTAAAAGTGTTTCAAGTTGTTTAAGGACCCCATGCACTCCTCTCGTACTGTAAAACCAGAACCTTCAGGGAACAGAACGTAAGGAGTTGGAAAGAAAGAACTGAAGATTTATTGGTGTTTTCAGCATAAACACTCATCAGTCCCCTTTCACAGAAAAAGGAATGAGCCTGCTTTCCTCTTTCAGCTAAACGGGGTTTTTTTAAATGCTTCCTTGCTATATAAGTATGGAATAGCACACTTAAGGAAAAATATATCATATTGCTAACTGCAACATATAGAGACAATTTTTTTAAACTAAAAAGAAACAGAAAGTGTCCCACTGTTTGATTTCAACAGGACAGCTATGCCTTTGGGTTTAGACCAGAAAGTGCTTCCAACCCTATTGTTGCAGGCATGCCCAAAGCATCAGCAAAGGAAAGGGTTTCCAATTTTTAATATAAATTCTCAATAGGGCAAAGATTATTATTTTTCTTTATTTATTTTGCTTTTGTCTTGATGCAATAGCCATGCAATGTTTGGAGGTGGCCTAGGGTAAAGCTGTAGCTCAAGAGACTTTGCTGTTGGTTTCCAAAATGTAACAAACCCTCAGTTCTCTTCTGAAAGGGGACGTGTGCGTTAACTGCCTTGTTCAGGGTTAGGAGGAGGCAGCCGAGCTTTCCTGGTCCCCTTGAGCCTCGTTTGGCATCTGGTTCTGCTTACTTATCCAACAAGAAGCAAAGGTACTTGGCAGCACTGAAAAAGGGAGGAGGAGAAGGTAAACGAACCAGGACAAACTGAAAAATACAAGAAATCTGAAAACTTTAATAGAAAGCACAGCTATTTCTAGTAATCGTGGGAAAGGTACCAATAATAAAGTTTCCTTTTAAGAAAGTCCTGTAAAACTGAGTCAGAGTGTAGAACACATAAACAAAGTTCATACCCAAACATGGCAAAGAGATGGCCACAGCAGCACTCGTGGTTGCCTTGCCCTGTGATAGTGGCAGCAGCAAGTCTGCAGTGCTGGGACCATTGCCAGGTTTCCCAGAAGCAATTAACACAGATATTCACAAGGCTCTAGTTGGAGTAGAGGACTTGAGAGGGTTAAATGCATACAGAAAGACCTGATGTGTCTCCTGTCCATCCTTAGTGTTAAGGTCTTGCTGACTGTGCCCTTGCCACTGCTGGGTCTCAGTCCACATATCTGTGCATCCAAGGTGCTCCTGGATCTCACAAGATCTCAGTTCCGTTTACCTCCCGAGGTAGGTTTTGTCTTCTTCAATGTAAGACTGCCATCCTTGCCCCTGAAACCTGTTTTTTCCCCCAAATTTGCTTTCAATTTTAACTTCCACTTTTGAAATTCACCAGTGGGGTGATTTCTACCCTTACAGTGTTAGCCTTCCTGATTGCAGTACATATTTGAAATACAAAGCATACATGTCTGCCCTGAGAAGTTTAATAAAGTCGCCCAGAACTGAGGAGCATGCGTTTCCCTGAGCTTGTTTCTTCAGCACTCTGAAACCTTCTTTGGTTGGAGTCTGGTCCTGCAGCATTGCTTTTCTGCCCCTTGGTATGTTCTGTCTCTTTCCTTGCTTCAGTCTTTTCATTCCTCTTAAGCAAATTCTGCTTTCTCCAAACCTTATAATTGCAGATGGATAAGAGAAAGAGCTCCTTTCATTCTTCCCATCTCATGTGTTCCAACAAATAGAAACATTCAGGTTCAATATTATTCACTGCACTTTGTCTGATTATGCACATGCAGCAGCAACTACATAGTGGTCACCACAATTTCTAGATTGTAAATACAGATATTCTCCAAACTTCACTCTCTCACTCTGTTATGTTCCATTATGTGCAGAACGACTTCTGTGCTCATGACTCACTGAAACACCCTTGCTCTTCTACAGCCCTTCTGTAAACAAGGCCCACAACATCTGTTAGATCATATATTAATTCATTACAATTAGGAATATTCTCAATTGACACCCTATAAATCTTTATGGCAACAATCCTCCTTTAAAAAAATCAATTTTACTTCAAGAACCCTCGCGAGAAAAAAAAAACCACCAAAACTTGTGAAAAATAATTATCCTTTTTCATTTGCTTGGAAACTTTCATAAAGAACATAACAGTTAACTGCTAACACCTGAATTGCAAATTACCTGATCAATGCACTTAGACTGCTATTGCACATTGCTACATATTCTTTTCCTAGAAAAATAGCAGTACAGTCTTCTGTGCAGCACACGGTGCAAGTGGAGAAGCAATTTAGGTTAGTCAATAACTTCCATCTGTTCCGAAGCAGTGAGCATGAAAAGGGTTTCTTTATTCTGGCATAAATTCATGGCAATGCTTCCTCAGTGTTATTTGTGCCAGGGTGTGCCATTAGTGTATCCTGCAACAATCCTTGTCCTCTACATATTTCTGAGTGACAGCCATACAAAGAGGTGAACTGTAACCTGGGATGCTCTATCAATTCTTGTAGGATGTATATTTATTTCTTTTCTGTGGACGGACTGAATAGCATAAACAAATCTCCCTCAGCTTTGTTTCATATGAGTTCATTGAAAAGTATATTTTCCTCCGTTTTATCATAATTTTAGTGTTTACTAGCTTATACTCTTCAATTAATGTGTCTTCCTGGGAAGCACATGAAAATACTTCCTTATAGCATTTCCTAATCTTTATTCTGTCTTATATGTGAGTGAAACTGTTTTTCTCCCTTGCCTATTTAAAAACATACACTATTTATTTTTAAAGTTTTATTCGACCAAGGGCTGTAACATACTTAATGAAATAGGTAAGGATTTTGAAAATCTAGAAATTGTGACCCTTAAGCCAAATGTTTGGAGACGTACCTATTAATTCAGGGTTCCCAACTTCAATATGAAATCAAATATTGTCTCACCCTGAGCTTTCATTGGAGACAATGGTTTCTGCAGGTGTTCATCATGTCTGGAAAAATATGTTTCACTTCACAATGATGAGATGAGACAACAGGATGACATTTTTGAGTCCTGCAGAGTTCAGAGCCCCAGATTTAGTTGCCCAATTCTGCCCTTGTAGCCTGGAACATCTGAAAAGGTAGCAGACTGACATTATCCTGTGGGTACTTTGGAATGGCCTTAAGGATTTCATTTTCTTGGCTCCTTTTCTGCCTGAGAATCTATACCTTTTTGGGCATTATAGATACACAAAAAATTGAAGATTTCTGGGCTCTTTTCTCTTTTGCAGAGGGACAAGGCCCCCTGAGAGACTCCAAGCCTCTTGTTATACAAGAATCAAGAAGCACATTTGTCTTCTAGATGCTGAAATTTTAGTCTCAATTTAACCATTCGATAGAGCTCTTTTTCCATATGCAGATGATACATGTTTGAAACGATCTTAGCCTATTGCTCTCATAGAATCTTCACTACTCTCTTGTCTAAATATATAAATATCTGAAATGTATTTCTTTTCTTCCCACTTTGTTATTTTACAAATTCTCTGCTCTAAAATGCGAGAAGCTGTAAAGTTTTCTCATGCATGGTAAAGGATTTAGAATAATTGTGCCTATTGCAGGATCCTACCAGTTCAGCTCCAATGGAACTGTGTTTGAAGAAAACTCCTTCATCCCTGTCAAGCCCATTAGAGCACTCTTTAGGGCTGCAGCCATTGGGACTGAGCCACATCAGGTGGCTCCACATGTGATGGAACAATCTAGGACTGGGAAGGAAGAAATGTAGCTCACTGTTGTTTTTAGTTTCAACTCCTCTGAGGCTCTAAACTCTGTGTTGAACCTCTTAGAGTCACAGCACAAAAACACAAATTAAGTGAAACAAAAATTTAATTAATTGATTACAGGAAGTTCATGAGTTTGGGAAAGGACTATACAAACATACAAGAACAATGAGCTTATATGTTGCCCATAAAAACACAATGATCTAAATCATTATAGCAGAGATGACTGGGGTGACAGGAACCCTGGGAGCCCCAGGGCAAGGCTGTGCTCTGCAGGGCTATGTCTGGCTCTGGGCTGGCTGCCTTGAGCTGCAGAAGAGAGGACTATGAGCTAAATCATCAATGTGCAACTGCAGCCCCAGCAGGAAGCTTCTGCCTCCACAATTTACCAGGTTGTGACAACAATACAGACACTCTCCTTTTATGTCTGGGTAGCCTTTTTACCCAGGTTCTTGAGAGAGGACAGAACTATTGAGCTGCTTGAGAAATTGTTGCACGCTACCAATTCTCCTTTTATGAAACCAGTTTAGGAGAACTGGTTAAAATGGTAGTACTAGAAGTATTTTGAACATCCCTGTTTAAGAAGTGACATTAACCCTGAAGAAGAAAGCCTGGCAACCATAAAGTATTTGTTCCTAGGTATGTATTGCCCCCAGGGTAATTAGTTTGTGGCCTAACCTTGAGATGTGGCCCCTGAAAGAGTTGGGGTCCAGATGGTCTTGCACAGTCAGAGCAACAGAGAGTAGACAGAGAAAGGCTCAGAGCTGGGCTTTTTGTACACAAAAGACTGCAAAGCAAACTAGACTCAGTCCTTTCAAACTGTTAGGATAAGAAGGTAGAAATAAGATTACTTGGGCTCCAGTTCTTATCAGCTGCAAAATGAACACAGGAGCATTTTACAGAGGCCCTATCTTTGCAGACAGTCTTTTATGTATCTGAGTATTTTATTCTTTCATGACAATGGCATCATTCTTAGATTTGCTGCTTTTCTGTTCTTGAATTTGGTGTCATTCTATTGTGGCCAGTCTATAAACAGATTTTGAAATGCGTGCTACACATTAGTGCAGATGCACTTAACAACAGGGGAAATCTCAGCATATTGAAAAAAAAAGGGGGGAAATTGTTGTCCAAAATCATATGCAACCTGTAGCTTTTTTCTTTTTTTTGGAATTATTTCCTGGGCAGTTGAAAAGTAAGCAAAACCAATTTTTCCACCTTTCCCTAACTCCAGTTGTCTGTTTTGTTCCTTGAATCCTTGTAAATATATTGGCTCCAATAGGACTCAAGGTGTACATTTTGTTTAGTGTATGTAAGAAGATTGGCAGAGATGGAGTTAACTTCCCCTTCAGCAGCCCATGTGGTGCTCTGCTTTGTGGCTGTAGCTAGAACGGTGCTGAGAACACACCACTGCTTTAGTTCCTGCTCAGCACTGCTCCTGGAACCTCCAGGCTCTCTCCACCCCAGCCCAGCCCACTCCCTCAGGCCAGCAGGCTGGGGACAGGCAAAAGGCTGGAAGGGGACACAGTCAGGGCAGCTGATCCAAACTGTCCAAAGGGATATTCCATACCATATGATGTCATGTTTACCAAACAAAAAAACTAAGAGAAAGGAGGAGGAGCGAGTATTCATTATTTATGTGAGCGTCTTACAAGGTAATGACTATAATTACCAAAGCCCTACTTCCCAGGAAGTGGACGGCCATCTCCTGCTGATGGGAAGCAGAAAGTAAAACCTTTTCCTTTGCCTTGCTTCTGCGCATAGCCTTTGCTTTTGTTTCTTAAACTGCATTTATCTCAACACATGAGCTTTTAATTTCATTTTCTTCCCCTGCACTCCTGAGGAGAAGGAGTGAGAATGGCTTGGTGGGCTCCTGGTAGTCAGCCAAGGTCAACCTCCCATTGTATGAACTGATGGACAAAGACTTACAATGAAACTTGGGATTTATTTGCAGCTTCCAAGTGATGTTGGATAA
This sequence comes from Acanthornis magna, assembly GCA_036785705.1. Taxonomy (NCBI): domain Eukaryota; kingdom Metazoa; phylum Chordata; class Aves; order Passeriformes; family Acanthizidae; genus Acanthornis; species Acanthornis magna. The sequence continues at coordinate 3,572,153 of JAWUZG010000119.1, read as the reverse complement.
GTCCTGTGCTTCTGTTTCGTCTTTTTATCTATTTGCGTATTCAGTTTTTTAAAACCTGACATTTTCCCTTTTGAGTACAGGACTATGATCATATATTTGTGGAGCACTTATCCCCACACAGTGGGGAACATGAAGCCCAGGAGCTCATCATAATAACAAAATGAAATTGTGGCTCAATTGTTGTTACTGTTCTTCTTCAGGAACCTCCTCGACATATTCTCTGAATAAGTTGCAAGGCTGACAAACTGTGCTAGTTCCTCACTTTCTCCTGTCTTTTTTCTTAAGGGCTCTGCAGCTTTTCTTCTTCATTTCAATGGGCTTGTCAACTCATTTCGGAGAGTCAGATGAGTGCAGAATTTATGAATGCAACATGAAAATAAATACTTTAAAATGAAAACACAGATAAACACAGTGAAAATACATTTTAAAATGTTGCAAAAAACAGTTAAATTTGGCCCATCATGTTAGATGGCTATCAACTGATGCTGTTAGTTCAATTTTCCAATAAGAAGTACAGTCAAGGGAAAATGCAGGCCTTGGTCTTTCCTACTGAACAGCCCTACTGAACTACTCCTCTTCATGTTCAATTACTAAGGAACTGTTAATTGCTTTTATTTTTGTGCCTGGAAATAGAAATACAGTTTGACAGGCAGAAAGGTTTTATGCATGATTTTTTCTGCATCTATCTTCCTGACAATAAATCTGCTAAAGTAATTGGAATGAAATAGAAGACATGAAATCCAGCAGGGACTGTTGAAATCTCTGCCTTCAATGTGCCCCTTAGGGATAAAGAATTAACATAAACAAGCTATAACCAATAACAGAGCCAAATTTAATAACAAACCCAACCACAGTGAATATTCTTCTAAACAAAGAAACTCTCATTATCCAAAGTATACACATCTAGCAAGATTAATTTGATAATCGCTGCCATCCTCAGAGGTGGATTTAATCTATTTATAAGTTTCTTTAAAAAAAATCAAGAGAGAAAAGATTTTTCCAGTGAAATGTATCAATGAACTTAATTTTCCTGCAACGGAATACCCTTTCCCTGAAGACTGCTAGCCTGGTTTACAATTGAGAGATAGATATGTATTCAAATGTTATGATTTTATCAGCTTTTTTTTATTTTTGTACATGAAATCTGGTGAGGGAAGCTATTCTTTGTTAGGAATCCTCTTGTAAGTATCTAACAATTGACATTAAAACAGAACACCGCTATATGTTTACTGTTGTTTGCCCTGTTCTGCCAGTTTTCATAATTACTGATATTCTCATATTTCTCTGGGAAAAAGAAAGCAAGAAATGGTTGAAATGCTATAACATACACCTTACACACAATTACCTCCTAGAGTTGAATAAAACATCAACTCAATCTTTTCCTAATATTCACAAAGTACCATTTGTACTCAGAACATCTTTTGGGACAATCCAACTTACTAACCTGTCCTTTTATGTGTTGGGCCAGTGTTGACTGTCAAAATGATTATTTGTACTCAGCTGAGTACAAATATTCCTGAAAGCTTTTGACTGACACATTTATCTCACTGCCAGCTGGTGAGTGAATCTCAACAACTAATGAAGAAGCAGGGCCTGATTCAACAACTGGTGAATGTAATATAACTTAACTTAAACATTTAGGATCTGCAGTAGGTTTTTTTCACTTGTGTGCATTTTCATTTTAGGCTCTGTAGTCCTCCCAGGCACCAAGCATCTCTGTGTATCACAAGTTGAAAAGCTGTTTAAGTCTCAGTAACACCCTCAATGTCTGCATAGAAACTGGTGAAGATGCTCCTCTCCCTGAACATACTGATGTTCTGCTTGGGAAGATACAGGTTCAAATATGGCTGGTGACTTGTAGTGAGGGTTGATTCTATATTCTGCTATTTTTAATGACTGAAAAACTTTTTATGAATTAATCAGGCACATGGGAGACAATGTCTGTTTGGGTTCCCCAGACCTTTCACTAGACAAGGAGAGTCAGTCTTTCTGTGGTTCAGGATGTCTCAGGATTTATCTAGTTTCACTTTTATTTTTTTTTTGTTGGAAGACTGACAAATAATGTATGCTTCTGAAATCTTTTCCCCTATGAACTAAAAATTTTTAGTAGAGAATTCAACACACACCTGTACAACCTGGAAATGTATAAAGAATTTGGCAGAGAATAAGAACAGAGCATTAATTTTTTTTTCATGTAAGTTTCAACATGTTTTCCTAGCAATAATGGGCTAAAACTGTAGGATGAAATCCAGCAAATAGAAAGTACGTTGTGTGGGTTTCAAAACATGACACTATATCTGAAATATACAGTGGCTGCTTCTTGGACACGCTTACGCAATATTGCAAAATGAAAGGGTGAGTGCTCACATGTCGGTAAATGATACACTGTCTTCTTCAATAGCAGATTTTCCTACTAGTCCCTCAGGAATCTGAGTGATTTGTTAGTGTAAGGCATTTTTTCCAGTGGCAAATGCTGCTTCTTGGTAGCATATTACTAAACCGAGTGTGAAAAGAGGACTCATTCCTCCCATTCCTCCCTGGTCACACAGCGTTCTTGGCAGGGGAGGTGCACACGCTCGCATGAGTGAGGCTGTTCTAATGTGGGTGTGAACTGCGTCTAGGAAGAGGGGAACTGAAGGCAGGATCCACCCAGCAGAACACCCAATTACACAAACTGGATTTCCGCCTCAGTTCCCAGTAAAGTCCTTCTAGGTTTTTTTGTAGGAAACAAATTTGGAAAAAGGAGACCTGAACGACTAGTGCTTCACCCTTTTCTGGAACAGAAATGAAAGTACATTTAATAAGAGATACTTGCTGTAGATGTCCCTGGGAACATCATTCAAATGTGAAATTAAAGTAACTCTGCACTAAATATTATACAAAATTAATGATGGCCTAAAAGTGAAACCTGTTTTATTATGAAGTTACTCTCCAAGAGAAGCAAAGAAAGTGTCTGGGGCTTTCACCAGTGACCTCGTGGAAGCATCAGGAAACATTGCAAGTACCAATTCTGTGCAACAGAGATACGAATTCACTTTACATTTTTCCTTTTTAAAATCCGTGCTTAAAGTTCACAGCGTGACAGCTGACTATAGCTGTTCCTAAAAAAAACTTTAACCCAAGGTGAGGAGGAAGCAGCTGCCTTCTGCCTTGGAGTTAGACACAGTAGGTTAAATGAGGTTCCTGATCTCTCAGAGTAAGATATTTCAAACCCACAGCTCTCATCTTTCAATGAAGTGCTTTTTTTTCTCAGACTATAATTAATAGGAGGAGACAATTCTCCTCTTACTCCAGACAGGACATGTGCAGCCAAGAATATCAGATTTATGTCCATGAAGAGGAGTAGTAAGAGTATATCCAGTACACTGCAAAGGTGAGGATGTGGGTAGAAGAGGGGTTTAAGATCCTACTGTGGTTTACATTTTTTATTTGGTGATTTCTTTCACTCTTTCTGAAGGTATCCAGGCGCAAAAGGTGAAATGAAGCAGCACAGAGCAGGACTGGGGGGAAACTGGTGGTGGAATTAAGGGTGGGACAAAACTTAGAGGTATTCCCTGCTGTTGACTATCAACAGTCAGCCCTGAAGGACTATCCAGGTCCTTCTAAGTTGTTCAAAATTTCTTCTTTTCCCCAATCATACTGCTAGTTTTCCATCTTGGGCCACCATGTCTGAAATATTGTTTATCCTCATGCATCCTGATAGTATAACTTAGTGTTCTATGTCGCCAGCTAAGAACACAAGCTGGAGTAACTTAAGTTTTCAGTAGAAACCCCCAAAAACTGAACTTGCTGCATTTCACTGTAAAATAGAGCACAACATCAGGACTATGGGACTCCTGTGTGTCTCCCTTCCTTCTTTGTTTTCCTTTCGTTGTGGTGCCTCATTTTAATGAGTTTGTGTTTTGCTGCTTCTCAGTATTTACAGTGCAATATGAGGGACTCTGGCTTGTCAGAAAAATGAAACTTCAGAAAATGAAACTGAGCTCTTCACTAGCCAAAACCAGCAGTTTCTTCATATTTGTCTGCAAATTCTAACGCTTGAGCACCTCTATTTTATGGCTCTAGCCATTACCTGCTTAGCATCCCCAAATTGTCATACCCAACTGTTCCACCTTTAATACTGCTTCAGGTATAATTTCTCATTATGTTCAGAAACATGTATTGTTCTCCATAGTAGTGTCTATTTGTGAAGTAAAAGCAGATAATTAAACATACGTGTGGAAGAAGCATTGAATGAAAGTACTGGGTTACATTAATCTCTTGGAGACTAAAAGTCTAGCAGAAATTGGTAAACAGACATACAGAAAACAAGCGAGAAAAAGTGTCATCTAACTCAAACTCACCAATATTGGTCAGCTACCTAAAAATTAGAGAAGATTTTTCTTCACGTATCCTCAGTCCATGTGCAATGCATACAAGACACAGAGGTCCCATGGACAAATGATATTCATAAAATAAAACAGACCTCTTCAGCCAATTAATTGCAAACATTATCACATTCAGTGAGGAAGTCAAGGCCTACAGTTGTCATTACATCTTTTATGTCCTTTGAAGTTGCTCCTGTGCCAGTGGGTTAATTTCTAGCTTGTACAGCCCCACACAACAACTCCCTGTTATCCTGGCACAGTCTCATACAGGAGTATTCACCTCTAGCTCTTCAGACATTCAGCAAACAGTGGGAAGCACTGCAGAGAATTTCCACCGTGAATCTGCTTGTATTCATCCTAACAAATGTTCACTGTAATAAAACCTTGTAACTATAATGCCTCTGAGTTTTTTCCAAGGCCAGAATATTCTTGTCATGGCTCAGAGCCGTGTAGGGGTAAGCAGATGGAATAGACCAGTCTGTTCCAGTTGGAAGGAACCTACAATTATCTTCTAGTCCCACAGCCTGACCAATTCACAGCTGACCAAGTTAAAGCACTTCATTAAGTGCATTGTCCAAATGTTTCTTGAATACTGACAGGCTTGGGGCACCAACTGCCTCTCTAGGAAGCCTGTTCCAGTATTTGAGCACCCTCCTGGTAAAAAAATGTTTCCCAGTATCCAGCCTGAACCTCCTCTGATGCAGTTTTGAACCATGCCCATGCTTCCTATCAGTGAATACTAGGGAGAAGAGTTCAGCACCTTCCCCTCTGCTTCCTCTCCACTTGTAGAGTGCAACAAGGATCAGACAAATGCCATTGATTCCTTTTCAATGACAATAATAATTGAAACGAATAAGGTACTAGGCTACCCACAGAGTTAAACACTGTACTGCCATTATATTTTGGCATTCTGATGTTTCTTTGTTTCTTATGGACTCTTTTGCACAGAAAATATTGAGCCCGAGTTGGCCATGAACCTGTTCAGAGTTATGCAAGCTGATTTTCCTGTGTTAGCTGTTTCGTTTTGGAGTGACTCCTCTCTGTTTGTTTTCCGTACAGCAATCACATCATCAGTTGTATATATGAAGATTTCTATGTACATATCACCCAAGTTCAGCCCTCACCCCTCCCCAGAGAAGTATTTCCTCAGACATTTGTTCTGCAGCAGAAATGTGTGTCCTGTACATACTGTAAGTCAGTGGTTAGAGGGGCTCTTGAGTAGTCTTCTGGGATACATGGCTGCAAGTCATAGTGCCAAACCAATGCACTGGGAATAACCATGTAACAGCGATTCAAACCCTTAAATCCAGGCAATAAAGGATGTTACAGTGAACATCCTCTGGCTCGGTCTTGCACTAGTGTAGCATAGGCACATTTTTAGCTTTTATTAGAATCTTCTGTTAACTTCGGATGAGGACATTTGGTTGGTTTGAGGGCTAGCTGGAGGGAGATGATGAGAGGAAGTGGGTATACTTGCAACATAATGTTTAGATGTGGTAAACTGAGCTTATTTCACCCCAAGTCTTAAAGGAATACAGACGTGTGTTTCGTGCATTTGGCAGAATTGTTTCACAGAAATAATACTCTAAAATTCACTCTGTAGATACCCTGGGTAACTTACACTGCCTGGATCCAGCTAAGTAAACAAAGAATTATTGTTTAGTTGAATGACAATGAAACCCATACTTGAAGGTAAATGATTCAACATGATCCACCAAAGGCTGATATTTGCTAGAAAACGACTGCCAGCATTAATCCATAGACCAAAGGATAAGATAATGCAGGCAAGCTTTGTTATATATCACTGGATGGGCATTGGAATATTCTATATTTCATCACTTTAAGTGGTTCCCTCATTAAGAAATTGTTGCACAGCAAAGTCAAAAACCTGGAACATAAGGGCTAAACAGAAGGCATTAAGTACATATTGTCCTTATAGCCACTGGATTTTGCTCACAAATTAGAATTGTCATAAAAAGTGAAATTCCTTATTTTTTTGGCATATTATAATGTTCTTTGGAGAAGGTTTTTCGTCTTTGGCTTACTGCTTTTTGTGTTACATATCCTTATTTCATCAGTTATATGCGCTGAACGTGATTCCAATCTTTTTCTCCCATGTTTGTTGGACCACTGAACCACGGTAAATGAAGGCACATGGCCAAGCATATGGTAACAATAACATCAGTGCTGCAGCAGAGAAAGATCAAGAGTCGCATATACATAAGGTAATATGGAATATATTTATGCAATTTTGAAGAATATCACTAGTCTGTTTTCTTCAGTAATATTTATGTTCTTTGGAGTGACAGAATGAGGTCAAATCCAAGATGCACTACAATGAAAGTACCAGTCAAAAAGAACTTGTCCCTTTCATCTGTTCTAAATTTTAATCTTGCATATAACTTTGTGGGAATTATAATATATCAAACACTATTGGTATTTGCCTGGAAAAGATGCAATTTTCTTTTCAGAAAATTTATGTAATTAAAGAAAATTATATAGCAGAATGACCGTGTTTCAAACAGTAGAGCTAAAATTTATGTCCTGTACCACTTTCCATTTTTTCAGAATGCCCCATTTGTTAAGTCCATTTCTTATGTCAGCTGGGATAACTGAAGTGCCCAGAAAAGTGGTGAACAAACATCTAAACCTAGTTATAATTATTAATTAAAATTTTCATCTAAACTATAAAATTATATGCAAAATCATTCATAAATATCTTCCCAACATTTAAACAAACCTAATCTTAGTCAATCAGTAGCAGCAGCTCTTAAAGCTGCTCAGTTATGCTTAACCATTAATCTCAGTTTAGTTTTTGATCTGCCTAACCTCAAATTGGTTTATTGCTTTTCAGTCGTGTTAATAGGTGAGCAGGAAAGATGGCCAAAAAATTTATCCTACCAGAATTGGGAGGGATTGCAGGACTTTGAAACCGTCTTTTTGATGAAGTGGAAGCACTGGAGCTTTCATGAGAAACGGGAGAGAGCGTTGTTTGAAACGGTACTAACTTCAGTAAAGAAGGAATAGGTTAATTCCTTTCAAATATTTGCTGAGTCTGTTTTAGATACTAAACTAAGATACAGGCTGAGGGCTCAAACTCAAGTAAACAAAGAGACTCATAAATTTACATTCACATACTGAAACTACTATTCAAATAACAGTATTTTTCATTTTCCCGTACCATTACAACCGCCATTTACAACCTGATTATTTACAAAACTGTTTTTCAGAATATATTTTAATGGCAATGACATCTCAGACTATCTGATAATAGGCGGGTGCATATTCATAAAGGTCAGTATCTAAGGTTGAATTAGGAGGATTTCCCTTTTCCAGAGTTCTCGAGAGATGTATAAGAAAAGGGTCTTTTGAAGTTGGATTACAATGAAGTCTCAGTTTAAATGAAGATTATATAAATATTCTGCGGTGTTCTCAAAGGCCACATTCAGGCTGTACAGTTCTGTGTTACCTGAGCAATACAGAGCTGGATAGCAGAGTCAGCATGAAGCTATTTGGAAAAAGCTCCTGGAGCATGGCTTAGTTTCTTTAGAGCTTCAGATCACTCCACAGGGTGATCTAGGATGCTATTTGCTTTAAATATTTCCTTGTGTGAAATATCCTCCTCTCGTTGTTGGTGCGAAATTTTATGTCATATCAAGATTTGCAGACTCTCATCTATTCAGACTTACTTCTTGAGATTGAATGATATCTCTTTTCTGTCTGTGTTGTAAATCCAGGCAAAATTTCCACCATGCTGTGTTCCCAGTGGAGCTCAATGAGACTATCTTAGTAAAAATAAAATACTATAGGAATGACTTTCGGATAGTTTAGGGCAACCCATTTCATTCCATGCTCATCCGCATAAAGTACCATAGTTTCACTAAAATGTTGTCACAGAATTTTATTCAGCAAGTAAATATCAGATGCATTCTTATGATTGAACATAGATTTGATGGAAGTTTAAAATTCTACTGGATACACATATATGAGTCTCAAATACAAACTTCCACTCAGTCTGCACCTGCTTCTGTGTGTAAAGCGCTGGTACTAAACTGTTATTTCTATGTGATCAGAAAGGAAAAGGAATTTTTTCTAGACCAGCTCTGATTTAAGAAATTAGTTTTCATTTTATAGACTGGGGATGCAATCAGCTGGAATTTAATGTGCTGATTTGTCAAGGCAGCCGAGCCACCATAACTGCTGCACATGTGTTCTTAGCTCACCTAGATATAACTAAAATGTGCTGGTTTAAGTTAACACATTTATTTTGCTCTTAGGATGGGTGGGCAGACATATGGTACAGCTGAAGAACATTACTTGTTAAATTAATGCCAGTTTCAACAGTTCCAATGTTATGTGTAGCAGGAGTTAGCTTCAAGAAGAGATTTGATACCAAGGTTGAAGACAGCCCTTATCTTTGAATGTGATACTGAGGCACAGAAGGTATACTTCATGTGAAGGTAAGAAGACTTCCTAGATATGGGAAGGACTGAGAAATGAAAAAGAAAAGCCATAGAGAGAGATTAAGATAACAGGCATGGAAGGTATGATCCTCCTTTCTAAATATACTTTGCTCCCTTATCAGAGATGGCCAGTAAGTACATCTTTCCTTTTTTACACTCCCAAATTAAGAGCATGTTTCATGAAGCTTTTTTTTTCTTTTCCTTCCACAATGAAAGTCTTTATAGGTTGAAAAGAAGTTCATTCTTACAGCTTTTTACTTCCCCAGGTAACCCTGGGTTTATATGAAAATGTCACTGATGGAGTTTCCTGGGAATACACATTCTGAGTTCAGGCCCATATATATATATATTGTTTCAAGGAAAATTGATGTACCAGCCTGTCTTAACAGACTGGTTCATGAAACACCCATGAAACCAAATTTTTCAAAATGTTTTGTGGTAAGCCTACTGTATCACGTGCTGTATACAGTATGAGCCATTTCTCAATTTCACTGAGACAGAGACACAATTTCCTACACCAGAGTGGACAGTGTGACCTCTTTGTGGGCTGGTTTGAACAGGCTGAAGCTCAAGTTACTGCTCTGTTCTCAAAACAAGGTATATTGAAATTTTAGCCTCATGTTCTGCAGTCACCTGACCCCTTGCCAGTGTCAAACACTACACAGATAGCGACACCACTGAACCCATGGGGACTTTCACTGCTGTGACCTCCTGTAAAGTGTGAAATACGCTCTGCAGTTTTCAACCTCCTAAAGAGATCATCTGTTATTTAGAAGAAAAAATATTCCTTGTTTCATTTCTCTCCTGCCCCATGCGGGGCTGGGTGGTTTTCAGGGACAGCAGCAGCAATAAACACATGAGGTTTTCCTGGTCTGTGTGGGCGCAAGGCACCTTCACTTTATAGCAGCAATTGACAATCTCCTGGAAAAGAGGGCACTCAAGCAGGAGCTGATTTCCCCTCTCCCATTCCCAGACAGTGCTGCAAACAGCTGAGAGTGGAGTATCCCTCTTCAACCCCAAAAATTGTGTCATTCCTCCACTATCCAAAATCCATGTCTGGTAACTATGTTGTTTACAGCATAGCACAGCGTTGAGCTGCATGGGTCAGTGAAGAAAGAAGAATTCAGACTCCCTCTGGAACAGGACAATCTGTCTTTCTAAGCTGGAACCGTTTCAGGAAGAGGTTTACAAACTCTGGAGACTCTTCAGCTTCAGGAGGATCTTGTCAAACTCTTATTAGAAAGTAATAATCAACTTTTGAAATTACTTCTAGTTTAAGCTATCTCTAGTTTGCTGAAGCTGATGAGGTAAATCCTCATCCTTCCGGGGGAAAAAAATGGCACAAATTCAGAGCTTTATTTATTTTCAAAGCATTTTGTAGATATTAAATAATCTTCAAACTGCTTTTAGACAGTAGCTCAGTGATGCCACTTTCACAAATGGAGGAGGGGAAACAGAGTCTGAGCACAGTTTATCCTTGGAATGTTCTATTACAGAAGGCTTCAAGAGCTAAAGAAAATCTTCATGAGTCTCCAGCCCAAGCCATAAGTGATACGAACAAACTGCTGTCAACTGACTAATGTGTGAAATATAGTAGGCTAAATTTTATGTGTTTGGGTTGACTGATTTAAACAGCAGTAGTTGGGAGAGCAGTTTAATATTAGCTCTACTGTCTGGCTTTAAGTCTGTATTCTGCAGGCTACCCTAGGTAGTCATTGGCTAAAGTACATAACTATGAAATTAACCTTTTACACACTAAATTCTTGTCATGCTGGCTCATGTAGGAGTCATCGCTTGCTGCTGCCACCAAAATTCAGACGTAAGAAAGTGATGAATCAAGGAGGGGATTTTCCCTTCCCCTCCTAGAAGGCTGCTCTGGATTCTGTGGGAGCCTTCCTCTCTGCTTACAGATCATAGCCACTCAGTGCTGCCAGGAAACCACAGAAAGGCAGCAGAGTCATGCAAAACTTTTTTATGCAATCGTAGTGCCTATCCTTTAATGACCCAGTGAAGTAGAAATCATTCCAAACCACCGGAACTGCTTTTGTATTGCACATCGGAAGGCTCCCAGCTTCTGATCCTCAGAGAATCTGCATATAACCGTAAGAGATATGTCCTATGTACGTGGCAGAGCCTTCTCATAATTTGTCCTATGCAGATAAGTTCTTGGAGATAATGTTCTTGTCTCTTGCACATTTTTCCCCCTAATTTAAACTGAAAAAGAGGCCAGAAATCAAGCTTTCTTCCATGTGTTTTTAAAAATATTTCTCCTTTATTTCATGTTTTTTCAAAAAATTTCAAATCTCTCTTCCTAGAAAATAATTTGTGCAAAATAAATCCCCTTGTGTAAAATAAGTTCTCCTATTGCTATGTTGCATGATAAAGGAAAATTAATATGGTAAATACTGCTTTTATAAGAAAAATACAGCAATTGTAAAAGTAGCATCACCTTCAAAGTGCTAGAAAAACCAGAACGAAGTTGGAAACATGGGCAGAGTTTCAAGACCCTTAACAATTTTCGGGAGACTCGCACATCAAGCTTTTTATGCACATCATCTGTTGTGCATCATGAAAAATGCCAGACCATGAAAGATCTGCGGCTGATGGGAATGCAGCCTTGGAGTTTGTGTGTTCCTTCTCCACCAGCCAGTTCACTGATAAAGGTGATGCGCTGTCTCACATCACAGTCCTAGGTAAATTTGTGCCCTGATTGCCTGGCTCAAAGTATTTTCTCTCCTAGACCAGGAAGGGGTGAGTGTTGATTAGGTATGTCCCACCACCACAGGACAGCAGAGCTTCCCATCTCACATTCTGTACAGGAACTACAGGAGTGGGGAAGCAGCTTCAGAGGTTGCAGTGACATGGTCATTACTGTTTTTGTGTTTCAGTTTTACATTACATCCCAGCACAAAATTCTGGCCCTGAGGTATAAATAACTGCCTTGACTCATGTTTCACACTGGCTGCAGGCAACACAGTGATGCATCTCACTTTCTACCTGACCTGTGGATGTCTAAGTTACACAAAGACTGACTCAGTCAGGAAATCATGTGTGGAATCCACAGCCACACCATGGGCTCAAAAATACATTCAAGCCACCTGTGAGGGATATCTTTAGAGGAAGGAGGGTGGAGATGGCTTTTGGCACAAACTCAAAACCTATCCTTTCAACTAACATTTGGCTTACTGGATTTCATTGTATAGCTATATTAAGCTTTCCTTTAATGCTTTTTAATTTCTTATTTGTAACTTGCAGGGCCTTTCATGGAAGATCATGTGTTCCTCACCTTTTGCAGCATTATCATTTGGGGCTTGTATCAAGGCCAGGCCAACCTGGTTTCCAGCCAAGTCAACTTCTTGAGGCCTGAGCAAAAATTTATTTTAATAAAATGACATAGATCATGTCAGTCATTCTCTTGACTGCTTTGGGATTAATTTTCTTGGATTTATGCAATGCACTTATGCAGCTTCCATCAGACTTGGTCGTTCCTTGTGGCAAGGAGGTTTGGTTGGTGGGTTGCCTGCTGCCCTGAGTGCAGTCTCTATGCTGTTGGCTGTTTCACTCTCAATTTCCTATTTGGTGACAGATAAAATACTCTCCATGAGGGGCAGAAGAAATGACAGAGACTTGCTTTCTTCAAAGAGAAAAGAATGTCCCAGATGTGACCTCAGCAAAACCACTCCATGTGGCACTTTACTAGTTATGCCTTAAAGAACTGGATTGTGTCCAGGCCCTGGTGTGGTGCTAATTACCACAGCTTTTGGCTAAGAATGAACTATAAATCTTTAAACACCAACAAGTCTGATTAGACTTGATTTTCTTTGGCACTGTTGTGGTACCTCCAAACAGAAAAATGTTTATGCAGAATAGGTTCAGTATATGTGATACTTCCTTGCATGCAACACTTATCACACTCAGGTTTATTGATGCAGGAAGTTAGTTTCCCAGTTCTATTCTTTACAAAATTGAGGTAAGGCCAGACCTCCAAGAGATAGAAATCAGCATAACACTGTTGTCCTTAGTCATGTTTTCAATAGTTCAGGATATAAGTCTTGGATTTCAGTCCTGTAGCCTAGTGGCAGAAAAGGTCTATTGGGTCATGTTGTCTATGTCCTTATCCATGAAAAATTGTTCCCTTGTGTACAGAAATAGGAAGCAGCCCAACATTGTTTTTAAACATTTCATTTCCACAAATGGTGTTTTTACCACTTTCCCTTGGGAGTCTGCTCCGTTCAGATGGAGATTTTCCTGGCTCTAGGGTCTACAGTTTTTATTTCATATTCAGATCCGCAATTTCTGTATCCAGGTAATAATAATAATATCCCTTTGACTATTTGAATTCTTCAAATATCTGTAGATTATTGTCATGCTCCAGCTTTTTGATTTTTAGACAACCTGCAAATACTTAACTCTTAGTTGTTAAAAAAAAAAAGTTCACTTTAAAACTACAATTGTTCTTAAATGTCTTTTCCTAAACTGCCTTCTGTTTGTCAGGAATCACCTGCTGTCCAGCAGTGAATGCAACATGCAGGTGCAGATCACCAGGATGGAGCAGAGACAGACTTTGTCCAGGGTGAGGGGGAGAGGTGATGCAGCCTCTGCTCGCATAGTGATGCTTGACTGAGCAGTGTGGTGCTGAGTAAGTTTCTCCATGATAGCACTTCAAAGGTCCTGCTTGCCTTCCAGAAGAGAGCCGGGGAGGCACATTTCAGCTCTTAAAGAATTCAGCTTAAAGTAAAACCCCAAATCCTACTCAAGGCTGGAGCCCTGCAGAGGTAAATTGAAATGATCATGCCAACGGAAGTGACCAGGGCGTTATCCTGTATCTGGAATTTTCAGTCATTTCCAAGAGTTTTCCAGTAAAGATGATCACCCAAGCGCAGTGAATGTACGCCTAGCAACAAACAAGTTTATACCAATAGTTACATTTCACAAACTTGACAGTAGTAGTCCAGGGACTCTCAGACGCACCTGGAACACAAGCAGAAAACCAAGGTGGTCTCTAATATTGCGCTGCTTTCTTGTACAGTGATATTTGGAGCTGTTTCCTTTGGGACATACCACAAAAAGCAATGTACCTGCCATGAAAATTGATGGAAGCTGCATAAACCCTTTCACAATATGTCTCAGAGTGGGAAGCACCGTCACAAGAACATGCAAGACAGTAGGGAACACTTACAACAAAAAATTCCTAATGAGAAGCTTGGGTTACTCACTTTGGGGCAAATTTCTTTCAACCTCCTTCTGATCAACCAATTCTCTTCATGAACTGGGTAGCCACAAACTCTACCAGTCACAAGTTGCCACACGCGGCATTGCAAGAGGAACTCTGTGACATTTGCATTTTTCCTGACAGTCTTTCTTCCTTCTGGGTTTTAGAGACTCTCAGAATCTATTTAAAAATGTAGCTACATTCTCGTTAGGAATCAGCAAGGAGAGAGGACAGGATTTACAGTCTTTCTTCCATGAGCTGAAGGGAGAAATGCCTCCTTTCTAGCCATTAGATGTTTCTTTCCTAGAAGTACCTTTTTTTCAAGACTAGAAGAGTCTTTGCCCTTTCTTTTTAGGAAAGAGGAGCTATTGTTGTATTCCTTCCACACTGATGCAACCTAATAGATCACATATACATTTATTGCCTAACCTTTTGCTATTTGATACTGTCTCAATGTGTCTGCTGTGAGTACCCAGCTACAGAAAGGGCAATAGTTGAAGAATTTCTGTGAGGCAAGGTTAGCCATGGGCATCTCCACAGGAGGGTAGGAGTGCCCTCATGCCTCTTGGAGGTCTGCCTCACACATCACAGACGGTGAAAATACTGAACCTGAAAGTTCCCTGAGACAGAATGATTGCAAAACTGACAATTCCATTAGAATATGGGACTGCCTCAGCAAAGGCCAGGTTGGCACCAGCCTCCAGTTCTCACAGCACCACTTTTTGAGGCGCTCAGGGGATCAAGGTGTCATAGTAGATCTCCTAGTTTAAGAATGAAACACAGAGGCAGAAACATTCCCTTCACCACTTTTAATGCGGCCACACCTGGGAAAATACATTCATATTGAAAGAAAACGAATAATCTAGTCAGTCCACAGGAACGTTCTGATAATAATTTGCAGAAAAATACAATGCCACTGTATATTCTATATGTCTTGCATATCTATGATGTCTTAGATAATAAATAATTTTGTCCTCATTTTGCATGAGGAAATAATATTAATTTATTCTAAATAAATTAGAAAAGGGGACCTGGGAAATGGTAGATTATTTAATAATTGCAACAAAATATGCCATAAAATTATAGGAAACAGCTTTCCATATTGTGTCTTTTATCAGTCGTATTGGGTGAATTTGACATTATATGGTTTATCCCAAATGGTTACTATTATTTCTACATTGATTTGGCTGGAGGCAGACTCAGAAAATATGAAATTACTTGTAAACCCATTACTAACCAGATGGTTGGGAAAGGTCATGAATGAGATGGGAAAAAAGTGGCCTATTGCAGGATCCAAACCATAAATATGGGATCTCTCAACAGACACCCTAATATGTAGCTGGAAAGAAGAGAAGACAGTATGATGGAGCTGAAGAAAAAATGTCTTTATTAATGTTGAAAAGATTCTTGAATATGTATCCATCTCTTTCATTCTAAAAGAAAAGAAAATACTGCCACAAGACTGGAGCTAGATCTTTGTTTTATACTTATCCAAGCTTATATAAACAACATGTTCCCACATTTTTTATATGCATGTCTCTTTTCGGATAAATTCACAGAGGTAATATTTTAAGTCACTATGACAATAATTTGTTTTTTCATTCTTTGTTTCCAGCATACTCAGGCACAACACACAGCCTGAGCTGTTTGTTTTGTTTTAACTCAGTCTCTGCATTCACTTTGTCACTGTTAAAACACTGATAAAAAAGACAATAGATTTATTCAAGGAGACCAGGTGGTGTTTCAGATCAGACACAACCCTGTGGCCCAGAAATGTCCTCATTCCACTGAAGCCTTGCTGTACAGACTTGTAATTCCCTAACTGGTAAAATGGACCACAGCCCTCGTGAGTCATGAGGGCAATAACCTCTAAACACTGTATTTCAGTCTGGGAGAAGCACTGCAGTGTTTTCCAGCTGCTGGAAAACTTGTAAACGTAAATGTGTGCAAGCTGACAGCAATAATGTGATGTAT
Organism: Acanthornis magna; assembly: GCA_036785705.1. Classification (NCBI taxonomy): domain Eukaryota; kingdom Metazoa; phylum Chordata; class Aves; order Passeriformes; family Acanthizidae; genus Acanthornis; species Acanthornis magna. The sequence goes on along the minus strand of JAWUZG010000119.1, from coordinate 3,556,137 downwards.
TTGGTCACATATATAAACTGTGGGGTCAGTTCCTAAGTGATATCAGATTTAATGTCTTGTTGAAATGGAAGTGATGGGGCCCACGGCTTTGTTTTGATAATGGGATTTGAGATCCACAGCATGGATCCTTGCAGTGCTGGTGCTCTTTGAAGAGCAGACACAGTAAAAAAATACCACAAGGCTGAAGGATCCTTCAGCCTCTTCTTATGTAGACATTGATTCTGTTCTCCAAGATCTCCTCAAGGCCTTGGAGTGCCAGAGTACTACTTTTATTCAGCAATAATTGTGTAAGAACTTATCTAGATGCATATGTCCCCTATACAATATTAACCCAAATATTCTGCATTGCTGCTACCATGTTCCACTGTTTGGTCTTTGTCTCTAACAGTAACCAAGAGTCAAATCATTAGTCTGATATCTGTGTGCTTTCTGAATCACATCTGCTAAAAAATCCCCAAACTGTTAGAAGAGGAAAAAAATAAAAACATGAGCAAATGAGTGTTTCTTATAATTCTTTGAATTGTCTGCAAATGTTAAGTTGGGGCTCTTCTGCAAAAGCATCTGAAACTGATTAGAGGAAAGGACTCTTCACACAAATGTTGAAGGACTATAAAGTCTAGTTTTGAGTCTCCTATATTGTGTCCATACTCAAAGAAAGTAGACATTTCTTGAAGTGGTTTGCCATTTTTTATATTTCATCCCATTGCCTGATATCCCAGATAAGGAATAGGCCCAACTGGAAGTAAAAATCAAAGCTATTCTAAACAGTTCTGACAATTTGTCCGGCATTCATCATTCATATCTACACAGAAATTTGAAACAAGCTTGAATATCTAAAGGTTTTGTGTTTAATAAAACTGTAGATTAAAGGCTGCAGCACTACCACAGGCTACAGCCCATTGCCTGTTTCCAGCAGGCAGTGTGCCATAATGTTTGAAAATGTTACGGAGACATATTACATTATCACGGTGATGTTGCAAGATTCTGTATTATTTTCCTGGCAGTAAGAGAGCTACTATGAGCTGTTAATATAAAATCCAGCACTCTAAGCTATCCATGTGGCTATGTACAAACCCACTCTTGTAACCCTAGCTCAGATTTAGCCAACTTTGCACTCTGGCATTCTGAATGTGGCATACACACTGTGCCACTGTCCAGAGAACATCTTAGCAATTGCCTCTGCTCTTCTGTGCTCCAGGCACAAAGATGGCTCGATGGAACCACAAATCTGAGCAGAAAACCACTTTTGTGTTTTACAAATGCATGGCCAATCTCAAGTGAGATCCTTTTGGAGTCCTGGCAGCTGGTCTGGTCCAGAGAGAGGGAGTTGGTTTGCAGTTCTTTGTGGACAAGGGCAATGGCATACAATACTCTCATGGGTGAATTCCTGCTCTGTATTCCTACCACTCCCCTGACTCTTCACCTGAGCATTGCACTGTTTCATGCCATTAGAGAATGTGGTTTCTCTAACAGCCGTGACATCAGGGAAGAAGTGTTATCTGTGTCTGATGTATTGGGACTGGGACACTGTTCTGCACTATGTCTAACTGAGATGTGATGCCATCCACATGTTTATCGCACGAATATTCTTTTGGGTATTAAGAAATATAAATGAGCAGTGTCCACATCCACAAATATAAATGCCCACATCCACAAATATAAATGAGCAGTGCCCACAAAGCTAATTAAACTGCTCGGCTTTTTTAATCAATACTGATTATTTATTGCAGTGAACAGTATCATATCACCTTCCACCATTTCTCTCAGCTGCTCATCTCATAAGAAAAATAATACCATGGCTATTTTGTGTTACCTGTGGAACTTTTTTTGGGAGAAGCATGTTCAAATCATCAGTAATGTCAGTGGTGATTAAGCAGAGAACTGTGCTATACCCTTTAATGACAATTAACTGCCTCTTCCTAGATTAGTAAGCTTTTCTTTAAAGAGATTCTTTTTCTTTATGAGAAAACATTGCAAGATGCACCTTACCTTGTACATTACCATACCTTGAATCAAAGTTTTTTCAATACTGTATTATTAAGACTGCTGATATAGCCATTGAATATTCACTCAGCATATCATACTATATGAAGGAAAAAAAAACGTGGAACTGAAAAATTAAAAGGTAAGCTCTCTTTAGAGGGCAAAACTCTTGTGACTTAAAAAAAAATAAAGAAAAAACATATATTTAGTAGCATATTGCTGCTCCCTTTTTACAATTCACTAAGAGCAGAGTAAATTTGCTTCATGCACCAAGAAAGCACTGCGAATAATAAACCCCCCCCATCATTTCCTTATGCTCGTAAATGTTCCCTCTGAAGTGTAATAATACATGTTGTTAATATATATCGTAATTCCTTGCCTGTAGTTTTTCTTAATGATGATCTTAATGAAAACTGAGTAGTTTATTTAGCAGACAAACATCAAATATTAGTTCAGGAGAATTCTCTAGGCCCGGTGTGCAGACCAGCATGGACTTAATCATTGTCTTCAAACAATGTTTCTGTGCTTGTTTGGCTCAGCTAATCAGGTTTCTGTCTTTGTGTGCATTAGGGTTACCAATGTCAATTTAATGGGGAAATGCTAAAAAATAATCTTGCTCTGGTGTAGCTAACTGAAATTAATAACGAATTAGAAAAAACAACTTGGCCTAGCTTATTTTTTGTCCCTGTTTTGTTTACTTCCAGAAACAGGCACATTTGGTAACTGTTTTTGGTGCTTGTAGGGCTCTTTCATCTTGTGGTTCGGGTGAAGGCAGCGTTTTTTACCTGAATTTCTACAGCTAATGGGAAACAAATGGGGGTGCCCATTAGGCCCTGCAATTGAGGCTAGAAGCCCAAGAAAACTTTTTGGGGGAAGGTAATCCCCTTCATCTTCATTTGTTCCCATGCACTTCATCCCGTGCCAGCTATTTTATCTTCCCTGGATCACAAGACATAGGTCTAAGTGACCTCCTGGGCCACCTGGTCTCGTGCAGATGGACAACCACTTCTTGCTGTGCACAAACACTACTGGGTTTGGACTTAAATGGAGCTTTGAACCTTCCTATAAGGCTTTCTTCTGATGCTAATACAGTGTAACTAAAGAAATAACTTGAAAACATGTAAATGGACATTGCAGACTCCTGTCTCCACAGCAATCTGCATTTCTGCATATTATTTCCTTATTTTTTATGATTTTTTTCCATATTTTTCCCCAAATCAGGAATCCCTGTAAGACTCTGAAGTCAGACCCCACTGTAGAAGTTCACACAGCCTCACAGTGAGGAATGTTCCAGCAGCAGCAACGGGAGCCTTCCCCTGCTACTTGTGACAGAAAAGAAGTGGGAACAAGGCAATAGGCCCCTTGTAAGCCCCTTGATAATGACAGGTTAGTGCAGGAGAGCAAAGCATATATACATATAAATATCAATATTTGTGTGTGTCCTGTCTACAAGACACTCCAGGCAGCTTCCTGTTTCATCATAAAACTAATTTCATAACCATAACTGTTGACTGTTACAGTCTTCATAACTTAAAATTCACAGCTCTGCTTAGACTCCAACACCTGTGACGCCACCCAGCAATCCAGATTTCCACAGATTTCCAGAGTTATCTGGAGTTTTCTGGAGTTCTCCTGAGTTATGTGATGCTGATTGTCTTCCTGTTGGAAAACATTTTTCTGGGTGGCAGCTTAATATTCACTATCAAGGATCTGAATGTTTTCCTTCACCATGCCTTATCCAGATTTGAGGGACTTGTTATTAGACAGATTTACTAATCAGATGTACATTACAGCTCTGAGGTATTGTTTCCCTTAACATTTTTATACAGAATGAGCTTATGACACAGCTGGAATAAAATGGATATTTAGCAGCAGTCTTAGCTCCTACCTGAAATGTTTGTGATTTCAGGACATCAGTCAAAATCTCATGAGAAAACTCCAGCAGAAGTGTCAGAAAGGCCAAGCAGGGAGGTGTACAGTCAGAACTGTGGAGAAAGGGTTCAAGCACCCTTTAATAGGAATGCAGAGCCCCAATACCCTGTGGACTTTTATTCATTGTATAATTGTGCTCCCACTGGCCCCAGTTTGTGGCGCTGTTACAGTTTCCTTGAAGTGAAGAGTATCGTTCAGATGAACCTTCGAGTTCAGCTCAAAATGTAATGAAAAGTAAGGGAGGGAATAGCCGAGAGCAGCTGTGTACAATGCCTGCGCACGAGACAAGCAGGAGATAGGAGAGATTATACATTTCTGACCACTGAACTTGAGCTACATTGCTCACCATCTGGAGCCTTTTGAACATTATCAGGAAACCCAGGAAAAGCCACCTGCCCAATTTTTAAATGCTTATTTCTTCCCTATTAAAGCTGGCCAAACGGATTAAGAAAGGATTTGCAAACAGGTTAGAAATTTACCATTATTCACAGGTTTGTTTGATACTCAAACCCATCTGACTGTCACTGAGGACACCTTGGAGATGTTCATAGCTATAAACTCTTCTTGAGTTTTACTGTGAGTGATTGTAATGGAAATTCATAGTGGAAAACGTCGAGTTGAGGAGTAGAAATCACGATTCCCATGTGAACAATTGCGCAGCATGAAAATGAGTATCCCATAAATGAAAGGAAAAGTTTTCAACTGTTTGCTCAGTACTTTCAAGTCCCATATTGGGTTCAAAAATAAGAATGAAATGAGCAAAATGAAATCACTTTCAAAAAGAAGATAAATATTTCCAAAGTTTTAGGGAATTTCCTCATTATAGTATAGTTCACACAACAATATTTTAGACCAACGTTGCAAGTAAAAGGAACGAAACAAATATAAGTTGGTGTTCTTTTTTTAAAAAAAGTACACAAAGCTTCTATCTTATTCCTCATGTCATTCCAAAGGACATTATTTTCAGAGATACAGAGCATTAAAAAACTCATGAGAAATCAATTCAGTTTAATTCGGTCAGAATGCAATCCCCGCTGTCTTTTTCTCATGCATTCGCCAATTCCCAATTAATTGAGTTGTTGTTTTTACACCAGGATGAAGTTCTAGAAATAATTTTAGACGGAAATATCTATGGAGTGAGTAGACTGGAGTCATAATAATCTGGAGGAAAATAGGAAATAAACACCTTCTTAAAAGTACTTAAGTACAAGATCTCCATCTTAAATTTCCATCTATATGAGTTTACATGTACTTAATGCTGTGAATCACTTTAAAAACATTTTTCTCTTGGTTCTGGCCCCAAGGTTGAATGATTCTGCCTACAGTAATTTACATTTCACTGTCAAAGGCAGCAAAACTGAAGATGCCTGTTCCTTTCCTTGTTAACTCACATTTTACATATTTTAGTTTGTCTTTGAAGTAACTATTCTTGGAAACTATTCATTCTTCTGTCCTTTTGGATATCAGTATTGTCAGAAGTACTGTAAAATAATTCACATAATGAACCCAGTTAAAACAATCTCGTGGTTATGAAGTGCTGCTGGAGGAAAAGCCTTCACTTTCTGACTCCTGGTCCTCACTGTGGAGGTTTCCTCTCACTACCCCTTCCCTGTGCTCCTGCTCAGGCTCAGTTCATTGGAAATCTTTTTCTGAGCTCCCTGCCTCGCCCCTCAGCACAGCTCTGCAAGGCAAGCCTGGTGTCCCCTCTGCCTGCCTGCTGTGGAGAGCAGGTGTTGGCAGCTCACCCCTAAACCTCTGCAGAGACCTTGCTTTGTTTTCTGACTTTATGTGAGAAGAGTTTAGACTAACAAGCCACTTTGAACGAGCCTGGCCAAATCCCTTTTCTGAAGGCTCACTACCGTCTGGTTCATAAACGCTAATCTCTACCAGGCCTGCTCTTACTCATATAAAACTGAAGTGGGGGGAAAAAACAATCCTCTTTCAGTCATTGCCCTCCCTCTATGGTCCCACTCTGACATGTCTCACCTGTTATTTGTCAGCTTCAGACTGCTGGCAAAGGAGATCTGAGGCACTGGCAACATCCTCATCACACAGTGGCTGCTATTTGAACAGTGCTTGCAGCTGTCAGCCCAAATCCTTTCTTTCGTGTCTTTTTCTAACATGAAGTGCCATAAAGTTGCACATGGGAGCAAGAGGAAGTGTTTCTGAGCAGGACAGGATGAACAGTGCCATTGCTGCAGAAAGTGAAATGCAAACCCCTTCCTGAGCCTGTCCAGCCACAGCCAACAGTGACAGACTATCGACTGTGACTGCAATTTCAAGCGCTTGTAAGACCTGGTCAATAGTTAAGGCTCCAGCCTAGAGACTAATGCAAACACAGAGCCCTTTTAATGATCTCACTAAGGGGCTGAAGGTTGATCTGGTGGTGGGATCATATTGTCACCTTTCATACAGAGGTCGTGCCCCAGGATGGATGAAATCCAAGCGCTGTCAGGAGCTTCAGCTAGATAAATCACAGCAGTTTCTTCCCCACGATGTCACAGCTCATGTGCCAGTTCCTTCACAGGAGCTTTTTGAAAGGGTCAAATTAACCATAATCTTTGCAGCGAAATAGCTGAACTATACCTGCTCTCTGTGATATGTGAGAAAAACCTGTGTTCCCTACAGAGCATAAGGAACCACTTTTCCCTTCTCCTGGAGCTGTGTGTATCCAGGGCATGAGGAGAGCTGACTCAGGATTTCGGTCCGGGCCCCTTTTGCTCTCTGCTGGCAGCCTGCAGGAACAGCAGCATCTCTGTGCTCAGCACTCACCAAAAAGGACATTCCCACCGATGTGAAACTGTGACAGTTTGTATTCCTGACTGAGCTACACAACACATTTATGTATTCTTTGTCTCTGTGTATGAGCTCATGCTGGTAGGTTACATTTAGAGGGAAAAGAAGTAAAGAGGTGTGGTGAAAAAGGACCATCCTTGAGTGGCTATGTACATGTATGTCTGCCTTGTAATTTAATGTAAAATTTAAGTTGATTAATTGCAAGGGAGGAAAATGCTTTGGAAAACGCTGCCTGCATTAGAAATGGTCATCTGGGAATGATCTTGAAATCAGGTGGATCTGTTAATGTGTGACCACCCAAATGCAAAAATTAAAAATGAATAATTCCTTTTAATCATTAAAGTAAAAGCCTAAATTTTGTGTTGACAGATGAACAGGACCAGATGAAGCAATTAGCTTTCCCGCAGCTGTAGTTCAACACCTGCTAATGGGGTGTGTGAATCTCCACCCCACAGTTCAGCTGCAGCTTCTGTGCAGGGCTGTAACTCCCAAACACCAGGCAGGCATAAGGGGTGATTGAGTTTAACTTGGGAAGAAAATTGCAAGCAGAGGCATTTAGTCATAAAGGAAATGATTCACTGGGGTAAGGAAAAAAAAAAAAAAAGAGATGGGTCTTAGTAAGGAATATAGCCACATGAAGAACATTGTGTATTTGCTTGGCAGAAAAGCCCTAACCACACTGCACCTTCAAACAAGAAGGATAAGGAGGTATTTCACTGAATTCACCTGGAGGCTGTGCTCTATCTTCAGCAGCTTCACTGGGTACCACACGCTGACTCCTGCTCAGATGAGGCATCCAACCTTGTGTGGCTTCTCTGTCGCCTCCACCCTGTGTCAGCCCATGTTGGCTGCCAGGAGATAATGGCTCTGTGGTATTGGAAGTGCCTTTCACTACCTCAAGTGAAACATTGCTGGACATCAAAGTGGATGGCAGGGCAAAATCACTTTCCCATGGATTCCTAATTTTGAATTCTGGAAGATAATATTAGACAGGACATCTAGAGCACATGGTATTGACTGTCACCCGCCTGTAAGGCAGACACCCCTGGCCTGTATCAGGGGCTGAGACAGGTGATAAAATCTTCTCTCTTCCATAGGAAAATCTGTGTATCAAAAGAATTTTCTTCAGCAGAAAGTCATACACTTGTGCCTCTCTTCCTACTGATAAAACATTTCAATAAACAGACATGAAATCAGACACCACAGCAGGACAAGGAAATGAGGAAGGAGGAAAGGGCTGACTGATGGAGAGGGAAGGATTGCTTTTTCCCCAGTGAGGCGAGAAAAGTCTCAGTAGAGAAGTTTGATTGGTCTCACCCTCCCTTAATTTTCAGCATGCTCAGTTGCAACACAAGGCATAGACACTAGGTAAGAAAATCCAGTGCTCAGTGGTGTTTTAGAGGCTCTTGTATATCTTGCCCAGCCTCTGGCTGCTGGTCCCAAAGTCCCTGGAGATGCTGTGTCAGAGTGGACAGCTTCAAGCAAATGCCCTGGGTACCCTCACAGTGGTAGTCATGCTCATATCTGGACATCTGGCTTTCAACTTAGGCACGAACACTAGTTTTTGTGTCCAGAATCAAACATCCTGAGATAGTTGGGATGATGCTGAAGATCTTGCTTAGGCCAAAGATATTGTAGGTTATTGCACACAAGAGCTGATTCAGTGAGAAGGTCCCCTCTAAGGACAGGGGACCTGATCTGCTCAGGTCACAGCCTTGCTCCTACCTTGTCCCCACCTGCAGTGACAATTTGCAAGTCCCAAACCCCTGGCTGTGCTGCCCTGGAAATCCCCTCCTGCTAGGATTAGTCAGGTAGAAAGGGTGGCCAGCTGAGATCTCGCTGGGGATGACCAACCAAAATGGCAAATGCTTTTGGGTGGAGTAGATGCTGCAGGTGGGTGTTTTCTGTGTGCAGAGACATCGACACTCTACTACCCATCATGTCTCCACCTGTAGTCATGTTTTTCACATCTGTGACTTGTTTGAACACCTGAACATCATTGTACAGCAAACCCTACACCTCAAAATTGAGGGATTTTTTTCCCCCTGTGGTTCCTAACATCCTCCTTTCATTTAATTTCACTGCTTCCCTGCAGCTATTAAAATATGTTTGAAGGAAAACTGCAGTAAAGAGTAAAGTTTTCCATTTATAGCACCTGATTAATGAGCAAACAGGCAACTTTCTCCTTCAAACACAGAGCATGGGCTCATTCTTGAAAAGAAGACAGAATTTTTTGCAGTCCTGCCTGGCACACTGTCAAAGCCTTGTGCTTTCTGACAGTGAGTGCACACTGTGCTCTGAATAGTAGTGACTGTGCATCACACCTAGAGCATACACCAGGAAAAGCCCTGAAAATATAGTATATGTCCCCATTATTGCTGTATTAGAACTCCATGAAACTAAACACGAGAGCAAATAAAACAGACATCAGCATCCAGAATAAGCTGAAAACCACACATTGAACATGTTAATTGATACAAATTTTTGACAATGTTTCTATACTTCTAGTGCTTGGGAATTATTTTCTTCAGGATATTCTGTTGGTCAGAGTCTGGGAAACATCAGAAAATAGCCATTGCTGGAGCACACACAGAAAGTTGGCATTATCAGTGCTGTCAGATATGTTCTTTAGGGCAAATTAGAGTAATATTTCCTTTCTAGTAAGTAGGTGAATTTGACAGTGGCTCTACAACTATTTGCTATGGGTGCCTCTCCCCGTCTTTAAGATGGCAAGCTAAGTTGTCTCTGCCTATTTCTTCTTTCACTTCCATTGGAGTTAAAGTCTTAACTACAGTGTGAAGTGTCATAACCTACTTCATTTTCCTCTGCTTATTTGCCCAAGACATCCCTGGGGTACCATTAAGGTTCTGGCTCCAACTGAAGGAGTCATTGGCATCCTTCATTGAATAAAAGCACTGGAATAGGAATGGGGAAAAGTGAAATGGACACAGTTGTCACAGTAATACTTTTTGGGGGGACCTGAATCTCATGTTTTCTGGTATAGACTGGAATAAGAGGCCCTTTGGTAAGGAAAACGAAGGAGTTCTGTCTTCAGCATAGGATTGAACCTCCCACTCATGCAACAAATTGCTGCAGTTTCCTACAGCTGAAGGATTTACCAGCAGCAAACTCACTGCAACACATTGTTTTAAGAGTCTTTTCACTGGAAAATTCATCCTCAAGTTATCAAACGGGTAACACTTGAAAAGGAGGAGAAGTAAAGAGGAAAGAACCAAGCAATAGCAAACCTTTTTGTGTCAGAAGGGCTGAATTTCTGCCATTTCACACTTCATCTCAGCAAAACTAACCCCGTTTGATACTTCATCTAAGCATTATTACAGCAATTTAAAAAAAAAAAACCCACAAAAACAAACAGACAAAAAAACTCAACCAAAATTAAGCAAAAGAGTTAAACAATCTGACAATGAGAGAAAACTTTTCATTCCAGATTACAAGAAACATTAAAGCTTGAGCCAAAACATATTTTTTCAATTTGTTCATTTCCTTAAAAAACTTGGACAAATTTAGTTTTGGTTTGTCCAAAACCAAATTTCTTTCCTCTCTAAAAAAACCATTACTTACTGGCCTAACTAATCACATTCGTTTCCTTTTAATAGAAGGGCCAAATCTTATATTTTTAGGTCAGTTCCCAAATGATAGTAGGTGATGGCAAAAAGAGAAGGAGAGGGTCCTGCAGGACATTTTTAACCAATCCGTCTATGTTTGTAATATAATCCAAGGTTCATTAGACCACCCACAAGCAGATAAAAAGCAATATTTTAGGGGAGCTATTGAACAGGACTTTTATATTGAATAACATGGTTACATTGCACACATGTTTCTTCTATTATACTGGTTTTAAATTTCTATTTCCTTCTGTTACTAAGTATTACAGTGTTGGTTCTCTCAATAATAATAATAACAACAGTCCATACAGAAGAGATGGCTCTGTACCTATTTTGGGGGAAGACACACTTTAGGCCACCTAAAAATGGTTGTTCATATCCAAAGCTGAAAGTTCATATCGCTGTCAGTCTGCAACTCAGTAACAAATGAACAAAATTTCTGTTGTTGACCCTTTGAATTCCTACTGGAAAATGTGCAATGGAGAGAAAGACAATGATTTCATTAGAGGTCCAGGGGTCTGTCAGTTTCTATTCAAGCTGGAATGATACTGAAGACTGCCATAATCATTCTGGAAACTGATGGAAATTTGGATACAGATTGAACAAAAAGCTGTTTTCAGGGCACCAAAGAGGTGTGACATTTGTTTGAAAGCTGGGGGTGTTTCCTATCTTGCACTGTTAACCCCTTGCCACTGCAAAGGAAGTAGAAATCTGACAAATCCTTGCTCTGTGGCTGACTTACAGGGCACAGAAAGAACTGTATCATGGCAGCTTAGTAATACTTAATTAAAAGCAGATGTGACAGCATATTAACATGCACAATTATTTATGCATCTTATCTCCCCTCTTTAGGAAAGCATTTAGTTTTCACAATCAGTATTTTCTGAACAAAAATGGTCCTAAGCCTTTTTTAACATCCGTGAAGCTCTGTTTACCTAAGCTGTGTATCATGTAGAGGCATTTTTTAACCTGCCTATTATTATACAAACACCATAAGCATCTTGGATACCTCACAATTATTTTTATTTTTGTTTTGTAGAAAATAAAAAAAACAAAGGCAGAAATCAGGCAATTGTACCAAATGCTTGGAAGCAAGTGGGTGACGGGCATAGCTGGGGCCCCTCTGAGGTCGTCTTGGGGGCTTTTTGTATTCATAATCACTTCCTACTGTGCCTGCGGCCACTCTGTCAGCCAGTGCTGGGCAGCTGGTGGGTGAACAGGCCGTGACTCCACTTCCTCTGGCATCCCTTGGGATGGAGGGGTGTTCCCGGGATGCTGCAGGGCAGCGGGCGGAGGGCGGGAGTGCTGCCCCACACAAACCACTGCCTGCGCCTGTCTCATTCTCTCGGCATCGCCGTCACCAGCAGCCTTTCGTCACTCCTGTTTTTTCAGCCTCCTGCAACCAATTTGTGGCTGATGCTCAGGGTAATGGGAGATGGAGAGGTTTTCCGCTGCGAAACAGAGTGGTCGATGGCGCTCTCGGGCTCACAATCCATCTCCTTGATCTCCTGGAGTAGGAAGAGCAGCGGATTTCTGATGTGCCCAGTGAACTGACTTACACTTACAGTTATCACATTTACAGAGTGGCATTTAAATACCAGCCAGTCTTCCATGCAAGTATCTCAGTGAGCTCAGACACGCAGGCACGCTGCAAAAAATATCAGAAGACTATTTAAGTGTGGGACTCAGCTGGGACTTGTGCAGATGATAACCAGCAGCTCGTTCCTATTGGTATCTGGCCTATTTAATTTTAAAATATCTCATTATAGTGCTGTGCCACTAACTGGGCACCACTCTTCTGTAGTTTTGTAGTTTTTCCCATATATTATATAGCACTCATGTATGGAAGTATTTACAATATCTTGGTCCATAACTTATAGAAATGCTTTTGTTTGCAACAAACATCAACCACATTTCCATGAAAAGCAATGAGTATTCCAGACATTGGCCAGTTCCTTCCAGAGGACCTTGTTTTCTGAGGAGAAAAAAGAGGAGGAATTAATCTAAATTGTGAATGCCATCATTATTTCTGGTTTAGTCACCTCAGATTGCCTTTATATCCAATGGAAGACACTGAGGTGCTCAAGCATGTCCAGGGAAGGGCAACAGAACTGGTGAAGGGTCTGGAGCACGAGTCTGATGAGGAGCACTGAGGGAGCTGGGGGTGTTTATCCTGGAGAAAAGGAAGCTCAGGGGTGACCTTATCACTCTCTACAGCTCCCTGAAAGGAGGCTGCAGCCAGGTGGGGATCAGCTCTCAGGCTACACAGGAGAAGAGGAAATGGCCTCAGATTATGCCGTGGGAGGTTCAGGTTGGACATCAGGAAGAATTTCTTCAGTGAAAGGATTTTGAAACATTGAATGGATTGTCCAGGGAGGTGATGGAGTCACCATCCCTGGCGGTGCTCAAGAAATGACCAGATGTGGCACTTAGTGCTCTGATCTAGTTGACAAGGTGGTGATTGGTCAAATGTTGGCCTCAGTCTTGGAGGCCTTTCCAACCTAAATGCTTCCATGCTTCCTTGATTCTGTGGTCTTACTGGGTGGACCTACATTGTCTGGAAAGTGAGTCATGACAACTTCACGAGTAGACACCCAGAATTGAGCAACATGGTTCCCATTTCTAATTCCTGCCTAGAAGCTTACTTGCATTGAGATCAGCATAATTAAACATTATGTACTTGGTGAACTGTTCTATGCATGTCTGAGGAGCTGGATGTTTATTTTTGACTTCAGGCACAGGATCAGCTCCACCATGAGGCTCACTCACACTTGTATGTAAAGGTCATCCATCTGTGTAAAAGCAGGTACAGGGTAAAGTTCTTACTAGACAATGACTGCTTTTTGTTTCTGAGAAAACCAGTATGAATGGGTGAATGTTGAGATTTTCAGATCATGTTACTGCATCAGCTTTGTCTTTTGCCCTACAGATTTTGGTTAAGAAACGAGAAGAATGTCTTTATTCTGCTAATTTCTCAAGCACTTGTTACAAAGGTGTCAAAATCATTAAACCTTGTCATAGAGAAGGGAATCAGTTTTCATGCCATATTATCACTACAAAAATGCTAGGTGAGTGCCTGTTTTTTTATTTCTGCATACTCAGAAGGAGCTCTATTTGTTTTGATTAGAATAACCAAATGAGGAAAATAATAAGGAAAGCAAGAAAAAACAGAAAATAAAACTGCAGCTGATACCAATTTCAGAAACATGGAAAATGTACACCTGAACTTTGGGGAGCAATTCATCTTGAAACAAAACCTGCCCCTGAACTTTTCTGACCTTCTAAATATCTTTCAATCCTTATAGAAATGCTTTATTTACCTGCTGAACAAGCTGCAATATGCATTTTATTTTTACCTGTGCCTGGTACGTTTTGTCCTGTCTTCCAGCTTGGGTATGATCTAGAGATGTCAAATGTTCCTTTGAGGCTCAGTAACTTGGGATAATGCTTCAAATTGGACAAGTTTGACTTCTTTGTGAACCTTTCCATTTACCTCTACAAATGTCAGGGTGTATACAGTTCTCTAGTTTTGAGAAAATTAGAATAGGTGAAAACTGTATGTGCAGGGTATTTCTTTGTCATCTGATCATTGCTCCTTCTTATTCTATTTTTTTTCTTCTCCTGACCTTTGTCATATTTAAATATCACACATGCACCAGAGAAAATAAGTGCGGCAAGGCTGGGATGTAGTGGACTCCTTGTGGATGCTCCTATTCCGAGTTTCAGCAGTTTACACATCTCCTGGGCTTGCAGCAGTTTGATTTTAGTTGCAGCCTTGCTTTCAGATCCTGACTCTCCAGTCTCTGGGAAGCTAAATCTCTCCATATGTTCAGGCACTTCCTGAGATGAAGCTTGTCAGGGCCTGATCATGGATGAGAGTCTGGCATCCAGCTCAATGAAGCTCTTTGTTCAAACCCCGTTTATTGATAGAGAACACCAAGCACCCCTTCCTCCTTATCAATGGAGTGATTTAAATACTCCAAACGTTTAGCATGAGGTATTGCCTTCCCCTACCCCCTTTGGCATTGAATGGCTGTTAAAGGACCAAACGGAAAAGCAACAGCAAATTATTGGTCTCAGTAGTGCAAAGGCAAGATATGGTCCCCCGCACAGGAAATGTCACATTTAATACAAAACAAATTTCAGGCTCATACAGTTGCCAAATTATTTGAAGTGATTTGTCTTTCATATATTCAACTACTACCCTAAATCAGTGCCAGACAGATAAAGGAGGCATAAATCTGAATACACATGAGCTGTAAACAGACACCAAGTTGTGATGACTTAGACTGTTTCCCACAGGTTACCAGAATTCAATATTAAAGAAGAAATAAAAATAGTAACCTTGCTTATTCCCCTTGGACACAATTAAAGAGTAGAGGGAGACATCTCTTGATCCACCCTACTGTAATGTCTGACACAGTATAGGCTAGAAATAATTTGTATCCCACCCACTAGACTAATAAAAAAGAAGGAAATCTGACTCAGAGATGTGTCACTGTGTCAACAAACTTCAGTAATAATGTATCTCATGTATGTCCTGTCTGTGACTCGAGCTGCAACCCAATCCAAAGGCACTTGGTGTATTATTGATCCTTAAGGTGATTTTAAAGGTTTGGAGAAATTACAAAGATTCCTGTAAATTGTAATTGCCAGTAAAGGTTAAAAATTCTGTTCAAATAATAAAAGCAAAAAGAGACAATTCACTTCAAAAATGAATACTTAAAATATTCCTAGACTAATTTTTTTCCCTACTCTTTCTTTCTAATTAACTATTCCCCCTTCTCCCTTTCTGAGGTACAGGGAAGCTATTAAGAGACTTCTGGTTAACACAGGAATAAAATAACTCTCTTTCATGACTATGGCAAATACGGAGCAGTATTGCAATCTGGAAGGATATCAGTAGCTAGAATCACTAAGTCACTGAATGGCTGAGGTTGGAAGAGACCTCTGGAAATCTTCTGGTCCAAAACCCATGCTCCAGAAGAGCCACCTGGAATCACTTGTCCAGCACCATGTCCATACAGCTTCTGAGTATCTCCAAGCATGGGAACTCCACAACCTCTCTGGGCAATGTGCTCCAGTGCTCCAGCACACTCACAGTGAAGGTCTTAGTCTTGGATTTGAGAAGTACACTTAAAGGAGCTAAGAGGAGTTAGAAGTGCAATTTTCCGGAAACTGCACCAAAAAACCCTAAAAATTAAAAAATTATCTCACGTCTCTAAAGAACATGCTGCAATGCACGAAAACCATTTTGACCAGTGGATTCACAATTCAGTGGTTATGCAAGTCACACTTTAACAATTTGTACCCATTTTCCTGCCAGTCTTGTGAAAACTCAGATGAACAAACAAAGATTTTCAAGCTCCATCAAGAGTCTCAATCTAATATTTTAAGAAAGACTTTTGCCAGACTTTGACATTTTGAATGGAGACCTGGTATGGCATGATTTTTATCATTAAGGTACAAGGCAGGAAAGACAATCATGCAGCAACTGTGTGAACTGAAGCTTGCAGAAGCTGATAACAAGACCTTTTCACCAAGCCAGCTAGCTGGTGCCAAATCTCATTGGCTCATATTCAGGCAATCGCAGTTGGAGCTGCTTCCCCACATTTGTAGTTTGCAAAACGTGTCTCCTAGTACTGGCAACTCCATTCTTGCATATGGGAGGATAAAATATTTATCCTAGAGTCAACTGCCACAATTTTTCTTGATGGAAATCTTAGAACTCCTCTGAAGGCCTGAATGTATCTTCCCAAATTATTGTGCATAAGGTGAGCTGCCAGGATTACCAAGAGTTGCTTAGGAATCTGCTCGGAGCCTCTCCAGTGTTGAGGCAATACAGCAGAGGTCCTGTCAACTTCAGGAGTTACAGCAGCAAAGGTCTGGCCTCATGTCTCCATTTCAGGAGAACAGAGAACCCTTAGCAGCAGAGTACAGAGGAAGCAAGATGAACACAGGTCCAATTTCCTTGAGAGCTGTGCAGCAGCTCCATCACAAATGAAGCGACATGCCCCAGCACCCAGCATGAAGGAGATGGGCAGTGCATCAACCTTTAACTTATGCTTAGGCCATGTCAAAATAAAGATCCTTTCCGTCATGTCTGTGACCTCACTTTGCAGGTTTGCATCTTCTGAGTGCTGAGACTTCAGCCTGTGGGAAGCTTCCAGGCAAAGGACATCTCACTCATTTTTCTGGTATACTGTTAAGGCAAACTCAAAATTATACATGTGGTATCAAAAGGATATGCTTTCAAAAAATGGCCACAGCTACACTGTGATTGATATGACAGGAGAGAAACAGGGGAATTATCAGTGTGGGGATTATTAAGACTTTTCACTGACAAATGGATGCAGTGGGTGATGTTTAGGGAAATGAATTATTTAGGATTAGGAAACTGGGAAAACACAAACAGATCCTGTATCAAATTCAGCTTTCATAAAGTGGCTTTTGTGGTTACATGTATATGTATGTGTGTGTGGATATATTTTTTTTTTTTACCAGAAGCTGCTTGGGCTCTAAACTTTCTTGTTTCTGTGCTCATACAATGCTAGTCACTCTGTCTACATTTAACACGGGGTCCAGGAGTACTTTGCCTCTGGGGTGCAGCTGTGTGGGGTGATGACACACTCTTTCTCCTCACAGGTTGTTTTTTTGGTAGCTATGGTAACTCGGGCAGGAGGCAGCTGCAGTAAGTTCTCATGGCAGCAGAAGAGCAGCGAGGCTCATCTGTGCAGGATGCACACCCAAGGGCATCTGGTACTCTTTGACACTCTGTCCAAACTGAGACCTTTAGGCAATACCAAAACATAAACAGAAAACATGAATTGGACACTGATGTGATGCACTGTGCTGCACCATGGCTATGACTACCCTGGCTGATTTGTTAGTTATTTCTGAGTTTTTCCTGGAGTTTATTCTTTCAGATTGAAGCTTCAAGCTTGTAAATCCCCACCAGCTTCACTTTACTCTCCTGAGCGTGCCCACTGCTCTCAGCAGACCATCTTCCCTGGACAGTGCCAAACACCAGGACAGCTGTCCACAGAATTGTGGCTGGAGTAGGAATGCAAGTGGATCTTCTGAACCCAGCACCTTGTGTATGGATGAAAAGACAATTTGACTAATCCCTCGCTGGCACTTTGCCTTTTCCTTAAGCTGCTCCTGTGCAAAAAGTTTCCTCTTCTGCCTGGAAAAAAGCTTCATTAAAGACATCAAGTCCAAATGAAGAAAAGGTGCATTCTGAAAGCAAAGGTCTTAAGGATGAATTTTGTGATCATTGCCTTTTACTTTTTTTTCTTGAAGAATCTTAACAGTGAATCACTGAAAATCCTAGTTTGAGGGAAAGAAAAGCTTCCTTCCTTCCTTCCTTCCTTCCTTCCTTCCTTCCTTCCTTCCTTCCTTCCTTCCTTCCTTCCTTCCTTCCTTCCTTCCTTCCTTCCTTCCTTCCTTCCTTCCTTCCTTCCTTCCTTCCTTCCTTCCTTCCTTCCTTCCTTCCTTCCTTCCTTCCTTCTTTCCTCACCCCATTCTCACCTTGCTCCCCAAATTTGGGCTTTCTAGAGGGAATTTGAGAACTTAAAAGGGAGAACTAAGAAAGGCAGTCTGTCATGCTTCTCTGATAGCTGGAATGTCTTGGTTTACATCTGTTTCCTGTACAAGGAAGCCCAAGGAGCAATGAACTCACCAGGAATAGAAATGCATATGCTTTCTTTTTATCTTTAAACAGAAACAGCACAGTTACGCCTGCAATCGGAGTCCGCATAACCAGTAATTTCTCATTAAAAATACGATTGGAAAATAGTTAAAATGTCCTTGTGAGCATGATTACATCTGTGTTAAATAGGCGGAGTTTAAATCACAATGCTACTGAACCAAGATATGGGTGGGAGTTCCTTTTAGAATTCCCAGAAACTAAATGTCATAAGGCATGTCTGCTGGCTAGTTCATCCCTGCTTTCGATTCATGTGGGACCACATGGCTCTCATGAACTCTCATGAATCAGAGTCTACGTATGTTGCTGAGGGTGACAAGGCATCTGAGATTACCAAAGCAACTGAGGAAGTTGCAAATTTCTTAGAATAAGATATTATTCCCCACTCTAAAGCAAATAATTAATTCGAGAATTGCTATGGCTGAGTAGAGAAATATCTTTTAGGAAGTTCACCTTGCTGAAGAAAATGTTCTTTTCATATAAGTAAAAAGATAATAGGAATAGCAAGACCTCCTGATTAGCATGATCTCTGACCAGCATTAGGAAAATCAGTGATGTGCTTTATTAGTGGAACAAGAATGGTTTTGTTTTCTCTTTGTTCTGAGCTCTGGATAGATAAATGAATGAAATGGGTACAATCTGTAAAGGGTCTTTTGCTCTGTAGTTTTTATTCTATCCCGTCACCATGGAACCGACATTCACATTTGTCAGTGCAGCACTGAGCCCTAACATCAAAACATCTTTTATTTTTGACATCTGGTAAGACTCTTTATAAACTAAAGGAGAAACTTTCCTTTTTTGTCCATTTTCAATGTATGTAGAGACAGCAATCACAATGAACATACTGGCATTTTTCCCCTAAACTATCCCTAGGGAATTAATCTGGTTATGGGCTATTTTAATTCTGCCACATGAGACAAAAATAAACCACTATGAAATGGACACCTTAGTTTTAACAGAAAATGAGAGTGGTTAAGATGTTCATATGTAGGTACTGACTTCCAGTACTCTGAATTGTAAATGCTCAGTTTGCAGAAGGTTTGTGCTCTACCCATTCCCAGCTTGGGCTGTTTAAAGAAATTACAGACATCTCTTCAAACTACGTTTGAAAATCTCAGCAGAACACGATTCAGAGTCTGAAGGTATCCAATGAAGAGCAGCAGGAAGCACCTCTGTGTAACCATGTTAACTTTATCTGCCAATACATATAAAAGAAACTACACTGAAGTTACCCACACTCTGCTGTGTTACTTCACAGCCTGAGCTTGGCGTAGCAGAGGGCAAGTACTAGGCATTTCTAAGGCTGCTGACATTGTGTAGCAAACCCAAGGTAGAATGGGAAACCTTTTCTTCTCCCTTTGCTCAAAGTACAACAGATGGAGGGGGAATTGTCCTTATCCAGTCTCCTAGGGGTGATCACAAAAACAGTTTTATTTTTTTGAGAGATTTACTTTTCTCCTCTCACCAAGACAAGAACACTAGAATGTCTCAGAATACAGCTACAAACAGTGGTTAAACTTTACTAGAAATGCCTTTTAATATTTGTAATTATTTGGGATTTATTTTAACTGTATGAACATTGTTTATTCAGTGCTATCTAATGTGTAGAATTAAGGCACTTAAGGCTACAGAGAAGAGAAATTTATCTCTAACATAAGTGGTTAAAACCATTCTGCTGTCTCTCTGCTGACTTGTTTCAGCAGCAAATTTAGCATGCCCAGGGTATGAAATGCAGCAACTGAACATCAAATCCAGTCCAGGCTTCTCCTGTGTTCATCAGACTCCAGGGTTCACTTTGATGTCCTGTCATTAGAATGCTGGAGCGATAGCTCAAGTGCCATTACCTTCAGCTCACCTTTGTTCTGCAGGATAACTTGTATTCTCAGTTAAATCCCTTCCTGTACCAATCTTTATGATAATATATGCAGGACTGCAATGTCATCTGGTTAAGTAGATGCACTGCCTTTTGGGATCACACATATCCTGTTACAAGGGTCACTTGTTCCTCAAATGTTTCTGTCTGAACAGAGAGCTTCACAGCTTCTATGTATACAAAATATTGGACAGCTTTTCCCTGCCCCAAAATTGCTACATGGGAAATTTCTATGAACAAAGGGCTGGAAGACATGGGTTGTTTAAGGCCATGTGCAAGTTAGATTGGACACTTTGCATGCTTTTGTCTTAGGTCCTGAGACTGCTTAACCTGCTTAGAGAGTTCGCATTGCTTAGTTTTTTCCCAGAAGTAAAATACATCCACTGAATGTTGGCGTTGTCTTTCATTTTCAATGAAGACCAAAAGCAGTTGGCAAAGAGATTCCTCAACTGGCAGGAGGATGCCAGCAGCAGGAGTGGAAAGACGAGGCTGGGAATAAGAAGACCACTAGCACAGACATGCTAAGAGCAGCACCCTGCTAGGTAGACAAAGCAGCTCTCTGTTTCGGGCCCATGACTGAGGAATTTCGCTGCAGTAATCTGTGTGCTCACAAACACCCTCACCATCTCATCAGCCTGTTTGCAAGCTGGAATTTTCAGGTAGCTTTCTGCATGAAGAGGCATCAAAAGTACAAATCATCCATGGTATTTCCTCTTAAGCACAGGAGCGGAAATAATCACAGAAGTGAAGGCAGACAACATTTTTGAAGGGACGACTAGTGGGAGTACATACATTTAAAAGTAAATAGTGAAGCTACTACAGGCGAGATTGTTGCACATATAAAGGGCAAATTTTGAGAGAAACAAGAAAAAGGAGAAAGAGCAAAGCAGAAGTACATTTGGAGACACACAATCAAGACAACCAAAGTGGAGTTTTTTAATATGAAACACATTTCCTGTCAGGAAACAAGTCTGTTCCTTGAAAATACCAAGCATGCTGCTCACAAGGAGGGATGAGATGATGAGTCTGGTGGATAGACGTAATTAGAGGTTCTAAGATGACAACAAAGCACGTTTTTAGTTCTGTAAATGGGTTAGGGATTATCAAAATCAAAAAGTTACAAAAGGAAAAATTAGTCAAGATGATATATGAAACTGTGTTATATATCTGCATTATATATCTGTGTTGTATATCTATTATATATCTGTCTTTTCAGATATTGAAAAAGCATTCTGATATCAAACATGCTCCTTTTTCAGGGTTTACCTTTGGTCAGACATATTTATATGAATGTTAGGCTTTTAAAAAAATGGATGAAGATACAAAATGATCATACCTTATATGCCACCTGCTGAGAATGATATTGAACATGAAAATGGCTGGCCACAATAGGCAGGTAAAGAAGGTCATCTTTCAAGTGATTTGCTTTACCATGTGTCCTCCAGCACACTGATTTAATGCATTAATTTCTGTAAGTATATACAGAGCCACTGAAGTAATTAGTCTTTGTAAACCCAAATGAAAGAATCTAAAGCAGCTACAAATCCTGTCTGGATTCTGGACTTCATTTTTTGCTTTTCCCAAAATCTGAAAAGCTGCCTCAGAAACCAAATAATTGATGGATATAAGTAAATTTTGGCAGAAACTCTTGCTAATAACTCAAATTCCAAGAAACTTCTCTTCCTGTAATAGTAAGAAAAAACTGTAATTAATAAGTGTAATATAATAAACCCTTATGCTGCATCCATAATCACAGCTCCTGAAATTTTTCTTCAGTAATTGAAGTCAAAACAGGCTAATAGCATGTCTATTTAGGTTTTTTTTAAGACAGTGAGTCCTGAAGAAAACATACAGAAGTGCAAATTTTACTTATCTGACAAAAGGACAATTGCTGCTGAACAGTGATTTTGAAGTCATAAAAATGCAATATTCAGAATCTCTGCATCCATTAGCTTGACAGATGTTCTTAAAAACATTCCCCTGGTTCTCAAATTGGTATAATTACACTGTCAGTGCTGTGTGTCCCTGACAAACATTCAGAAACTCTTATGACTCCTCTGATTGCCCTTATGTTTTCTGAATCCAATAGTCATATGTTTATTGCTTGTTCCATTTTAGCCAATATGTGTAATTCTCACTGCAGCTCAGCCTGGGTGTAGCTTGAGACGCAGGCTTGGTTTGGTACCCATTACTCGTCTGTTTGTGCTCTTGTGACTCTCTGTCTTGGCAAAATCCCAAAGGGACCCTGAGAGTCACACCCAGGTCATGTTCTTGGGTTCTGGGACTCCTTAAACAGAGCAGTGCTGGGTGAAGATGTCTGGGCTGCACTGTACCTGTGTCTGATGGAGACAGCAGGCACTGTGTTCCCTTCAGCCTTTCATTCAGGGGTTTCTCACCTATTGCACTTTTTGCAACGACCTAGAGGTCACAAGATGGAGCAGCTGGTGGCTTTGTGCAGCGTCCTGTGTCAGGAGAGCACCAGGTCCACCAGCTGTCACACAGGCAGGATGTCTGATGGATTTTGCATTTGCCCACAGAAGAAAGCAATCACCCCTTGGTGGTAGGGCACCTAAAGCCTTCATCCAGGCAGGATGCGGGCTGGAAAAACAGGTTTTAGGTTAGTCCTAAAAAGTAGTTATGTCATAACCATGCCTGATGTGCTGTGCCTGTGTGTGCAGGAGCGAGCACACCCTTGTGCATGAGAGAGAGACACACAACCACCATTACAATCATAGCCTAGGAAGCCACAGGATTGGCACAGAAGGAACTTATTTGACAATGAATCCATTTTTGTTAGATACTGTTGATTATCTCCTAGGTTCTTTCGGGAATATACAGAAGATTCCTGTGCAGACCCGAGGGAAAATCATAGTACTGATATGTTAGCACCTCTGCTATTAATACAAATTTTGGCAAGAGTTATATAAATACTGAAGGATTCTGGAAGGGCTGTGAGCAATTTAACAGCAAGAAGCTCCTTTTTAAATACAGGAAAATAAAAAGCTTAATGTGTCCCAGGATGTGCTGTGTGTATGTGAGTGATTACATACAAATGCCATATAATGAGCAACCTGAGAAGATGCTAGTTGCAAATTAATTATTCCTCAATTAAAACCACAGTAGTGTACTTGCTCTGGTTGGGATTAAAGCTCCTGCTCTGACATTATTCACCTGCTGCTATGGAAACAAACACATTTAACATAAGAATCAGTAAGTCTGTTTTTCCTAAAGGTATTGTTTTCTTGGGTAAATTAGGCTCAGATCCTCCATTTAGCTCTCTCGTGGCAGCTCTCTGAGCTCAGTGGAGTGGCTTGTGGGTCACTTCATGGCAGACCAGCAGCCGGGAGGGTGATACACGTCACCTTCTTCACTATGCACATTTTCTGGTTTTTACAAAATCTACTAAAGCTTGCCAAGAGCCTGTAGAGTCTATCCCAGGCCTCCCCACCCCTGTTATCCCTGTCTGTGTTTATAATTTACACTGCGTTGAGATTTCTTGTCTTAATTTAGAACTGCCTGTGCTTTTTTAAGCAGCTCCTTAATAAAGGGAAGCTGCTCACACTGTGAACTTGGGGAGGTGAATATGTCTGACCTTCTGGGGTTCCCAAAGGTGGGGATTTAGGGTGATATGCAAGAGCCCTTTGCAGGAATGATGGCTGCAGGTGGGCCCCACTTCTCACCAAGTCCTGGGGCCAGTATGGGGGCATGGGAAGCCCTGACCCTGCCACCTCAGTTCTGAAGGAGAACTCTCATGGCAGCTGACTGGACTGGACAGATATTGGGCTTTCTGGTTGTTTTCTTTTTTCCAGTTTCAGTTTTCCCATACTGGAAAAAGAGGAGTTTCCAACCACCAAGTTCAATGCATTGTCCTCCATGGAGGTTGGTCAGATCTGCATTTGGTACTGCATTTGTTGGGTTGAACAGAGAAAAGGGAGTGAGCTGAAATTCTCCTGGTGGTGCACCTGGTTACTGCATGATGCAGAGTGAAAATCAGAATCAAGAGGTCTCCCCCTGATAGTCAATGTCACAGGCACACGAGCGAGAGAGAGGGTCTGAGTGTTTGCTGACTACCACCCTCTTCACTCGTTTTGTCTCAAAATCTTCCTCTTGAATCACCCCTGATTTTGCAGTGGACATTTGCACTGCGTGTGGTTGATCTAATGTTCCCTCAGGCTCTGTTTTACAATGGGTGGGACTGTAGAGGAAGGGGCAAAGCCTGTGTTATTTTCCTCTTTGGTTCCTCTTCTGGTGAAATATTGCAGGACCTTACCTTACTGTTCCTGTTATGCTTTCTATTTTGTTAAAATGCCCAGAGTTTTTTGGCATTTTGTGCCAAAAAATATCTCTACTAGTCTCCTTCCATTTCCTCTCCCACACTCCTCCAGGGTCAAAACCCTTCATGTAATTGGGGCTTCCCACCCTCCTCATTGCCCAACAAAGTAAAGAGTGGAGAAAAGAACTATTGTTATTTAACAACTTTGAACAAGAAAAATAAATCACAGCTACTTAAAAAACAGGCAATCTGAGAAATATTTTCACTGAAAAGAATAATCTGAAAACAGACATTTTATCACCAGAAGGCTTGGAAATGTTCAGAAATTAAATGTCAATATACTTTCTACTACTGTGTCAGCTGCAAGGGAGCTTTGCAAACCCTTTTGTTAATGTAACTGTGGCAGGATTGCTTTTCTGGGCCTACAGATAGTCTGAAAGGCTAGTTTGTGATTAATTTAGCTTAATTAGACATCAATTTTAACACCAGAACATCACTAAAAATTATGGGACTTAAACCAGGATGGTGAAATACCAGCCTAGTTAAACCAAAGGGCTAGTGGACAGTGAGCTCTGCATGTGTGAAAATTATGTCAAGTTGAAATCCAATTTACTGGTTAATCTTGAATTAATAACTTTAATATAATACCAGCTCTTATCTCAAGGACGGACAAATGAAGTATTTCTTAGGTTCATGGTGGGAACTGGTAGCTATTACAGAGAAGGAAGTACAGACAGAGGAAGAGATGAGTGGGAAGAAGGAGAGAGGAGAACAGGGCCAGAGGAGATGAGAGAGATAGCACAAAGACCTGGAAGGGGAGCACATCTTACTCAGCAACACTGACCATAAGAAGGCACTAAGCAGATAAACAACAATTTACTACTTAAAAGTCATATTCTACCCTTGAAGTATGTGGAGACCTCCCCATGAGGTCAGTGGGTGTGCCAGTCTGGGCTGTCAAAAAAGATGTTGTCTAAAATTTATATCCTGGTCTTATGGGAGTAGCTGGATGTGGAATTTGGCGCTGGCCGTGGAACAAGTTTGATGTTACTGTACAGAGAGACTGACGCTGGTGGACGCACATCTGAGGTGTGATTGTGCAAGGACACACTCTTCTCCCTCAGCTCACTGGAAAGCTGATCGAGCTGCTTAGCACGAATCGGTTGAGGTTGTCTATTATTTTGTGCCAATGGGCTGTTTTTGTGATTTCCTATGTACTCATTCTCACACTTTCCTGAAGGCGATAATTCCTCCTCAAAGAAAGGAAGGAATTTGCCTCCTTTATCAGGTGAAATGACTTGAGCGTGCTGAGAGACTAACGGGGGCTCTTTTTGGTGGTGCAGAGAGTTCATGGGGGAGAAAGAAATGTATATATGGCAGAGGGCTGCCCCCTCTTTGGCATGGCTATGTTTACATGGACTTCAGTAGGACTAAATTTCACTTCTGTTCAACAGTCTGAGGTGGCATTTCTTCAATTAGTAATGAAATAATCATAATATTTAAAAATCCAACAGAGTTAATGCTTAGGGTTACCACATAGTTCTTAGCACTGATCTTAATCCTATTGACAGCAGTGTGTTCCAAACAAGTCCTGTTGCACACAACAGGAACACCAAGGAGGCAGCAATCCATGGAACGGTATCTTTGTGGTAAGGGGGTATTTCCAAACTTGATGCTGGCAATAGCTGGAACTGTTGGAAACTGAATGGAATGGGAGGAGTCCAATTTTTGTGTGCCTGGAATCTAAGCTAACACAAAACACTTTCTGAAAGGTTTACAGGAGGTGGATTTAAGAGCAATATAAAGTTCCTGAAAGCCTGGCTAGTTGATGGTTCTCTCTGGGAATGATCAAGACCAGTTACATCTGACAAGTTACCAACAATTCCCTGTAAAACAGTTGAATTATCATCTAAAATCTACAAAATCTCTTCCTAATATTGAAGAGAAATTAGATAAAATCTTGAGGCACAGGGTTTCTGTCCTTCACAAAATATTTCTGGCATCAACTTTCAACATCTGCATGTTCATGTCTTCTTCCAAATATATTGCCAAATATAATCCTGTTTTAAAACACTCCTTAGTCCTAATTTTCTTGATGCTGTGTCAAGACACGTATCACTATAGGTGCCAAAATGTGAAGAAATATTTTCTTGCTTCCATTTTGGACCTGCTATCTTTGAATTTTTTTCACTGTCTCCTCCTTCTTATGCTACAAGACTGAAGAATCAACAGAGCAAACAGAAAAGCCCTCTGACCTGCCCCACTTTGGGTAAAAGAGATGTAGGAGAAGAAAGTCACCATCTTCTAAACTGTTATAGCAAACAAACACAAGAATGATCACTAACAAGCTGTGCAGGGAGAAAGATACCTTCTAGGTAAAAGCCCAAAGAAAATTTGGCATGCAGGCAACACCTGCAAGCCTAGCCTTTACAGATCTAAGCATCCCACAACTCCCTTTTTCTGCAGCACAGAGGCTGTCTTGCAACCATCAAGCTTCTCTTCACAGAAGATGATAGCTGTCCTCATCCGGTGTATACATTAAATATGTTTTAGATTTTGGCTGGGCTGGAACTTTTTCACTCCCTTCATTCTGAATTTACATCCCAGTGGGGCATTTAAACTGGAGATGACAGTGTGTCTGTCTGTACCCCAGCCCTGTCAATCCAGTTGCTGACAAGGAGAAAAAGTGAATTAGAGAGTCATGCTGCTTCAGTTCAGCTTCTCTCTCAAAAATAGATATCAATGTGAAGTAGCCATGAAAGGACTTTTTGTATGTGGCTTTATCCTGACATAGCAGGGGTTGCTGTAATGAACTGAGGAAATGTGAGATGAAGTGGGAATACAGGCATAGATGAAAAAACTGACAAAATGTCAGGAATCCTTTTTTTGTAAATCTAAATGTAGCACTGAAACCAGAGCTGAAATGTATTAAATAACTGTCAGGTGGAGAATTACAGGGAGCTGCCTTCCAATCTGTGCAGAAGATGCCTCTCAAACTACTAAGTAGCATCATTTTCATCTGATGTTTCATGCAGCACTACACAGTAATGCCAAATTGGGATTAGTTGCACAGCCAGGGTGGAATGACAATCCTGCTGCAGGCTTTGGTGAACAACGCTGATCAACACCCAGTGGAAACCTGCCCCCTGCACAGAAGAGCTGTGGAGTTGGAGAAATGTTCAGTAACTCCTCTGTTGTGGCCTTGTGCTGGGACCTTGCGAAAGGGAAAATCCTGATCAAAGCTGTCAAGATCTCAGCAAGCAGGGAGACCTTCTTTGACATTTCAGGTGTGATCACAAAAGAAAGAAGGAACTATGCACAAAAGGAACTGACTGAGGCATGGAAGATACTGGGAGCTGAGACCAGTTAGATACTTTGTCAATGACCTCATGGATTGTCATCACCAACCGGTCTGTTTTAGCCTTCCCTCTCCCCTGCCACCAACAGCGAGACCTCCCCACCATGAGTTATACAGCCAAAATGTGAGATTGGAGGTTGCAGTCTGCAGCTCTGCTGTGCCTGGGTCACAGGTTTTGGTGTGCTGTGCTGCAAGACAGTCACACCTGTGTCTTGGTGGTGGCCACAGGAAGAACTGACCTGTGGAAAAGCAAGACGTGAAGAAACTTTGATACCATATACAGATTCTTACAAAAATTTGTAGAAAAAAGTAGAGAACACCAGAGCAATCAAGGAAATTGTTTGAACTTTCTGCTTCACCTTTCCTGATGAATGGCTGAAACAAAGGTGTGTTTCTTGAACTGGACTCTCTCCTTGGTCAGCGCCCAGCCTGTGAGGGCACTGCACCCTGAGGCAGCTGCCTGTGAAGCTGTCCATCTGACTTCATCTTGCATGAAAACACTTCATAAATAACTAATTTATGCCTCCAAACAAGTTTTAATGGCACTCTCATATACCCTCCCTACCCACCAACACCAAGAGAGCTCCTCCATTCAACAGGGGAACACCACTCATCTCAGTTTTTCTGAGCTTTGATCAATAAAAGCACATGTCAGCAAAGGCTGCAGTCTAAAAACTGTGCCAGGCTTCACTGACAGCGTTGTCTTGTGCTGACCCGAGGTGGGGCCATTGCAAAACCTCTCTCCTTCACTTTGACAACTCATCTCTCAAATGCCCAAGCTTGTTAAGCTTATTGCTCAATGTGATGAAAGAGATATAAAAACTTTCTGCTACACCAACCAATCCCCCTGATAAAGGTGAGCCAGGCTTCAGCTTTGGCTCTCTTAAGGAGTGCGACATTGAGTTGCAGTGCTCTGTCTCATCACAGGAAGCTCAGCTGTTGTGCTTCTGGAATCTCACCGCAGGGATCGCATTCAGATGCGGCACTCACAAACCAGAAGTGTGGCATCATCGCCCCAAGGCATTTGCTTCAGAACGCCTGTCCTGGTTTCTAGAGCATTCTAAAGCTGTGGGATGACTTCTGAAACAAATCAAGGGCAGAATAGTGAATGCTAACTGTGCTTGCATGAAGGCACTGGTTCCAGCCACCATCCCCACAGACCAAAGCCTAGGAAGGATGCTGAAAAGCTCCAAGTTGGCTGTTGGACACATTGTCTTCTGGGTGTTGTATAATTATGCTATCCTTCACTTATTTTTGTTTCATTTTGTTTTGTCTTAAATACAAAAACTAAGAAAAGAAGTGGGAAGGTGAAGACAGAGACTGAGACAATCTTGCAAACACTACAATTTCACCTTTTCTGGTAGGTATTGTTGTTTCATTTAGCCTACATTATGGCTTTGCCTACCATTTGATACCTGACCCACTACTTGAACAGATTTGCTATAAACAAAATACTGCTTTTAAATGATGTTTGCTTTAAGTGAGTCTGAGTGTGATTATTGTGACTGGAGAAAATAACAGACTGTTTGTTTTGTTTTAACTGAATTCATAACATATGTTTGTAATAAATGGACTTGGGCAGTCGTCCTGATGATAAATGGGCCAAAATTTGAAATTAGTGCAGCCTTGATGAAATTTCATCACTGCAAAATCCAACAAAAAAAAAAATCACGTGTGAAAGTTAACAACCGAGCAGAGTAAGGGACCTTGGGGCAGGATTTATGGTTGCACAGTATACTGGGGGACAGGGAGCAGTGGAAATGTGTGCTCAGAGGGACGAAAGAGTTTCTGAGGCCCCCAGCAGGTCTGTGCCCCGTTGCTGTTTGTGGGGCTGCAGACCGAGCTCAGCCGTCAGCCACCTGTATTTCTCCTCAGAGCAGCAGTTCCCGCTCAGACCACCTACTTTGAAACCAAAGCCACTTAAGGCAACATTTAACTGCTCCAGTGCAAGACAGTGATGCAAACTGCCTGTTCCCCTGGCAGCCTGAGCTGAAGGACTCCTTTGGCTGGCTGTGCCTCCAGCTTTGTCTGAAAAGTGCACAGAGAGCCTCTAAATGCAGTGTTGTTTTGATGGTCTGAGCTGGTGGACTGAATTTCACTGGGGAAATTTCATCTCTCAGCTCCCACCACCTCCTCATTTGATGACAGGAGGTCTGGGATGGGCAGCAGCAGCACTGACCTCTGACTACAGAAACTGGTCTTTTGCAATGGATTTCATAAAACCAGAGACAAGTTTGCTTATTACAGTTGCTTTACAGTGCAAGTGCTCTGCTTCTGTCTCCTTTGACTTGAAAAAGAAGAGAAAATGTCACCCTGAGTCCTTCACATTTGCAGGGTATACAGAGTCTCTAAGTCCTGTGGACTCCCAAGGCTCACCTCCCCTGCTCTGCGGCCATCAAAACTCAGATGGGATAGTTGTCTCCATTTCTTTATTGTGATTTCCTTAATAAACTAGGCTAAGCCTTTGACTTAATCCCAGCACAGTAAGCACTGACTGAAGCAGTGAACAAAGCCTTGAGGGGAAACCCCACAAGAACATCTTAGAATCAAAGCTCCTAAAAGCAACCAAAATTATAAAACAATAAGTCTACAACATAAGGGCCCCACCCTCCAGCTTATCTTCTTTGAACTTGTGCTTGCAAAGAGCACCCTTGGACTTACTACTTTGTTTCTTCATGAGAAAGGACTTTTAGTGCTTTAACTCTCTTCTGATCTCTTTATTTCAGAGAAATGCGTGGAAAAAACAACTCTACTGTTCCAACGTCTGGTCAGGAAACATGCAGATGTTCTGAAATGACTCTGATTCAATGTCAAGAAGTTTTTCATCTTGATACATTATATTACTTCCTAGATTGTTTTTCCAAATAAGCAAGTGAAAACATTCATACAGAGAATAAGTCTTTATCATACAGAAATTGATTCTTTCTGTCAGTTCAGCTCCAGCGGGTGTGGTTACCCACAACGAGCCAGGTATGGTCTTGGGGATGGGGAGCAGGGGGCCAGGGGCGGTGAGGGGTGAGTTGATGTGACCGCATTCCCTCTTGCACACACAGCAGCTCTGTGAACACCTCATTCAGTCCATGGGAGGTTGTCACTGCTTGGGTCGATGGCCACGGCCTTGCTAAATCCCCCTATAGCTGCCATACTGATAGGAGAAAGACAAAATCTCAGAGGAAGCTGATCTGTTGGGTTGGACATGCTGTCTGCCAGCAGCTGGAGCTGCAGATGGAGGTGATGGGTTTGTCCTTGGCTGAGGATTGTGCTGCACTCACTTCTGGGTAGGACGCCAGACCCTGTTCCTGTTGCATGGCATGAGTGTCCCAAGCCTTTCATTTACATTCCTATTGACTACTGTGCAAAGAAATTATGGAACTGCTCTTACAGACCAATATTACACCTTAGGTAGACCTTTTCAGCTCCAGTGAGAAGTGTCGTTACTCATACTGCTTCCCATCCTTACAGTTTTCCTTAGAAATAAGGAAATAAGAAATAATTATTTTTAATATATTTTAACTCTCTTCTACTTATGAGTCCCTTGCAAAGACATTTTGGTGCAACTCCAGACAACTATGATGTTGCAGTGGGAAAAGCTGTACTTTCCCATCCATCATAACCCAAATGGGGTCAAGGTACACTTCTAGCACGTACATGCTACAGGATACGCTATTAATGGGAGGATATCTTCAGCAGAAAGCACAAAAGTTCTTGGTAAAGGCAATATCTGCACACAGCAGAGACTGCAAAGAGAGCAGCAAAAGGATTGCATACCTTAAGGCTGTTGCCTCTACTGAGCAGCAGTTTATGGGGGAAGGATGCTGTAATGTCATCTGTGCTCAGCCAGGAGCAGACTTTGCTCCGTGTTGTTCTTAGGATACCCTGTAAGGAAGGCAATGCAGACTGTGGTGGGTGTGCAAAGGATTTATCCTTCGTTATTACCACCCAAGCACATCATAGCCAGGCACTATATCTTAAGGCGAACTCTTTTGATGGCTTCCAGTTACATTTCCAGTTGAAATTACTTTTGAATCATGATTGTAACTAAATCCTTTAAAGGCTTATGGAAAATGTATGCCCCCTCTGCAGTATCTGAGGGCTCTAAAGCTGCACAATGTACTGAGAGACTATGGAACCTTTGTTTGATTATACAAGTAATTAAATTTAAAATTTTATTAAACTTGTTAATAAAGACATAAAACACGCAGCTTCATACTTTGCTTTGATTTGTTGCAAGCTTCCACTAAATCCACAATATCCTGGTACATGAATACACTGTGTTTAAGGCTACTCTGGTTTAACCATGTAAATGCAAAGTAGTGCTGAGAGAGTGGTGAAGCTCAGTTCTGGAGATTATTATGGTCTGTTTCAAAGCTGAAGGGGGGTCAGAAACGGGGATAGCTATGAGAGACAAACTCCTCAAAGACAGTCCAGAGGGGTGCCCCAATCCTTTGGCTCCTGGAGGAGCCAGAGAGGTATTCCAGACCCAGGAAACAGCCCATCATTACTTCTTGCTTTATTCCTTCAGACTTCAGGTTTAATTCCCAGGGGATACTCACTGAAACATAGGCTCAGGTCCTTATTTTAAACTTATTTAGGTTTTTATAACATGATGAAAAATAGAATTCAAGTTAAGGTCTTCTCTTGTGAGCTTCCTTGTCTATTTAGAGGAAAGAAGGATTTCAAATACTGATTTCCTTTTACTCTCTCCTTCTCCAGGAAAAAATGTCAAAGACTCACAATTGATGTAGTAACTAGAATACTCTTGTGATGCCAACAGCAAAAAAAATGTGCTCCAAAACAAAATGTCAGTGATGCTGGAGACCATACAAATTTTCTTTATAATGGCATCCTTCACATGACTGGCTTCATAGAGGTTATATTGCAGGGGTTACTGTGAATGCACATTTTAGGAAAGACATGCAGAAAACTTTATTCTCCTTTCAAATAAGAACTCTAATATACTCACACGTGTGCTGTTAAAAGCACAGATCATAAAACACAAGTGCTACAAGGTGGCTTCCCAGGCTCTGCTATTCTATAGCTTACTCAGTTCATTTTTAAACATTTACATTTGTTTCTCAGACATTAACATACCTTTTGCTCTGCCATGCACTGTCAATAAATTTGTGTTCCTAGGACAAGCCAATGAAGTAAAACTTCATAAAACTACTCAGACTCACAGCTGTAACTTGAAGCAATTTTGACCTTTCACGGGAGGAGAGAAAACAGAGAGGAAGAAGGGTATGTGTATATTCATTACAGGCCTTAAAGTTTACAGAAACACAGGTTCCCAAGAGCCTTCTCAATAATGGTTTTAGTCAAATATTTATATTTCTATAGCTTTATATGTTTAATGATTTTCCCCATTAAGGTTTTTGTGGTTTACCAAGGAAAATCCAAATATTCTTGATGATGATTGGTGAGTTAAAATCTCTTGCAGCAAGACAGTGTATAAAAACCTCTCCAAATAACTGCCTTTTTCACACATCTGGAAAGACTCCATTTTTTTTATCTGCTAGAGCCTTACAAGGGCAGCTTATTACATAAATAAACAGAAGAATACATGCAGTCACAGAATGACTGAATTGAGTATAATCTTACAAAAACAAACCCTGTCTCAATACTCCTTTGTTTGTTGCTTTTTGGCACTATTATTGACTCTCCTGTGTGTATTGTATAATCATTACTGCCCCCACTTTCTCCCTGATGTGAAACATGTCCAGGTGGTCAGCAACAAGAAGGCCAAGGCTTGCTTAGCACTGCAACCTTCTGGAGCTGAGTGCATCCTGGGAATGGGATCTTGGATTCTCACTCACTTGACAAGTGGGTAAAAGCACCATCACTGTTCAAGAAGTCACAAATGACCTATAAAACAAATCTGACCTGCTGAAGCACAAGTTATTTCTTCTGGGAGACTCTGCAATGAAGGCAAGGGACCTGAATCACAGAATCATAGAATCATTTTGGTTTGAAAGGACTTCTAAGGTCATTGAGGCCAGCCATGGCCATGACCATCCCAAAAAGTACTTTCTACTCATTCTGTCAAAGGAGAAAGTTCATGAACAACCACAGGGGAGAAAATTTCCCAGAAACCAGAGGAAATTCTCTCTTGTGTGAATTAAAAGCATTTTCTAGTCTCTTGCAGACCCATCTTTGAATGCCTCTGGCCACTGAGAGAAAATGCTGTCACATTACTCCCATCCAACAGGCACCCTGTAGGGTGATTACCTCCTGCTCAGTCCTTTGATGGGAGGGGAACTGTGCTGCTGCGGCACACCAAGAACAGCTATAAATGTCTAATTCATTTCACTCGTTGGTGAAACACAACCCTCCTGGGCCAAGATTGCATTACAAAATCTGGCACCTTCTGGCACTGAAAAGATTGAAGCACTTGGAAAGCATGGGATGTACTTCCATACGTACAATGTAAATGCATGATAACTATGGCAGCAGAGATACTTTAGTTGCTGTGTATTTTTGTAACTTCAAAAATTACATTTAGTGGAGCAAAACGGTAAATAAACGAAAGGTATTAAATGTATTTTCTTATTGCTATCTATCTTAATCTGGTCCTAAAAGCAATAAAAAGGCACACAAATAACTGAAGAGTCTAATCAGATGACATTTACTGAAAACACATTTTTGTTTCCATCTGTTCAGATAACTTTTATTTTTTGAGTCATGATTTCTGTGATACAGCTCTATCTATTTACCCTGTTGCAACAAATACCAGCTACACAGATAAAGGCTTATCTCCTGCATTTCTTGAAGCTTGGAAAAGCAAGGAAGTTACTTGCCAGAAATGCCTTTGGCACAGAGTTCTTCATTCAGGAACATTTCTGTGATGCTGCCACTTAAAGCGAATGTAAGGTAGGAAGTGTGTGCCTGAAGTTCAGTCTTGTCTGCAAGTATTCATGTGTTGGCTGAAGGAATTGAGTTCCAATATGTAACTGAAGTTCAACCCAAACCCTGGAAACCCAAAACTCAAAGTAATTCTTCAGCTTGGCATTATCTTACCTGCGGGCTCTGTGCTTCCCCAGGCACAGCAGTTTGGAAATGAGAAACCTCAGGCTGCAATCGCTCAAAGCTTA
The DNA here is from genome assembly GCA_036785705.1 of Acanthornis magna. Lineage (NCBI taxonomy): Eukaryota > Metazoa > Chordata > Aves > Passeriformes > Acanthizidae > Acanthornis > Acanthornis magna. The sequence continues at coordinate 3,521,500 of JAWUZG010000119.1, read as the reverse complement.
GGGCTCCACATGTGGTGTGATGTGGTTCTCACTCTGCTTCTGCCCCGGGTCTGACACAGGAGGGAGGCTGTGGTGGGATGCTGTGTCTGGGACATCGCACACTCAGCTGCCTGCAGAGCTCCATGGCCTCTCTGCCGCCCTGGGGCTCAGCAGCTCAGGGTGGCCAGCCCAGGGCAGGGATACTCACCGTGGGTAACACAGCCAGGCAAAACAGAAGAGAAGCGTGTTCCTTCACAGGAGACCTGAGCTACCCCCACAACCAGCTAGAAATCTAAGAAGCAGATGGAAGGGTCACAAAACCAGGCAGTGCCAGGACACAGACACAAGATTGTCAAGCAGGAGGACCTAGACCTGTGTAACTGCAAATGCCATCTTTCATAGCCAGCCACCAACCCATATCCAGCCAGAAATAAACCCACAGACCTCAGGGACAGGGGCAGAGTGCCTGGCAGTGCCCATGAACACCAGCTGGAGAGCATAGGGGCATAAAGCACCCGGAAGAGTAACACATGGTTTTGCTTGTCATTAGAAAGTTAAGCCAGCTCCAAAACAGCAAACACCCACATATAGAGAACTCAGCTTTCCCCATTTATGGAGCTGAGCAGTGAAAAGAACTCATTTAAGGGTGAAGACAGTGAGCTATTTTGCTAGGATCCTTCAGATGCCATGGTTTAAATGCATTCATCATGTTAACCCAGCTCTGCTTCTCCAAGTCGCGTGCTGCAAACAGTCCCTCCACACACAGACCCTGATCAACCTTGTCATTACAATTTGCCACACGTCTCATTTCATGGCTGGTGTTCTATAGTGTTATGTCCTCCACATATTGCTGTTGGCTGGAGTAAAGCGTGAATGGGAGTGGGGATGGAAAGCATGAATGAGAGGAGGAGAGAAAAGAAGGAAATTGCAGATATTAGCAACTACCAAATTTCCTCTGCAGGTTTGACATTTCCAGTAGAAATAAGTCAGTGCCCTGACAGTGAAGACAGTATAGTAGAGACATACTCAAGCTAACTTTAAAGGCACTGTCAGCATGCTCAAACCCATGGAAAGTGGAGCTGGTTACAAAATCACCAGAGCAGCGTAGTGAATGCAGAAAATTTAGCAAAGTATTATACTCCAATGTATGTAATAGGTGATACTGGTTCCAGTCCTAGGGCATCCCTGCAAAACTCTTTTGTTTTGCCATGGAAAGAAAGCCAGTCATGAAAAACAAAAGTAAAATAAAGCAGAATAGTGAGAGGAAATAATTTCCATTCCACAAGTAATATTGCTATTTATATCACTTTGCCTGAAATCAGAACACAACTAATTTTCAACTGAAGTTGGAATATTTTAAAAAAATATCAATTATACATTTTGGGTCACTGAAAGAACTTGACTTTAAGAAAATGAAAACAATTCAGTACAGACTGTTAAAAGAGACAATTAGTTCTCTCTTTAACTGATATTTACTTCAGTTCTATTTTATTTCTAAAGTGAAACCTAGAAAAAAAAATCAAGTGAAAAAATAGAATTTTGAGTTGAGTATTTGGTTTGCTCTCATTTCTCAAGAAAAATATCCTGAAATACTTTTCCAACACAGTGAAAAAACCTTTATGGCACAGGTTATATCCATAATGCAAAAGACAAAAAAAAAAATAAAAAATCACAGTCACATGAATATAGGGCTTGAGACAATGACCCAGACAGTGGAAAGGTGGGCAAAATCAGGAAAGTGTTCTGATGTGAACAGCTGTGGCAGAATCATAGAATCATAGAATTGTTTAGGTTGGAAAAGACCTTTAAGACCATTGATTCCAACTGTAAACATAACACTGCCAGGTCCACACATCTTTTAGCAGCATTCTTAGGATAATCCTTCTCCCCTAACATTCACTTTGAGTGAGCGAAATAATCTGTCAGTAAGAGCACAGTTTTTCCCAGCAGAAATATGTGGGCTTTTGTTAAACTGTCTGTGTATTAGGTACACAAAAAAACCCCTCAGCGTAAGCTTTGCTTACGGCAAACCGCCCAAAGCTTTTGTCAGCAAAACACGCAAGAGAGAGAAAAGTCATCCTAGATAACTCTACCTAATGGTCTCTCCTGATTTTGTTACCCAAACAAAAACCAAAACAAATCCCTCCTCCATCCTCCACCCGTTCCCGCCTACGTTACAAGAGAGGCAGCAGCCTGCTCAGGCTATAAAAAATTCCTAGTCTTTTCACAGCCCTGGCCCCCAAGGACTGGTCGAGCAGCCAGCTCCTCACTAACCTCCTTCCAAGAAAGGCCCCCACCCCTTGTGAGTGAGTCATTTTCATAGGGCTCCCCAGGGTGTTCCAGGCTGCTTTTGTCCAGAAATCCTTCTCTGCTGCTCTGGGCTTTCCACCTGTGAGGAGGTGGCCTGCGGGAGACCGGGGCAGCTTTCGGTTACCTCCCTACCAGATGCAGGGTGGGGTCTCTCGCACTCCTACATTGCATGATGTCAAATCTCTTTCTTTTTCTTTTTAACTGAAAAGTAAAAATAAAAACTCTCTGTGTTTACTTTTCATGAACTTCTAATTCTCCATCCCTGGCTTTGCATGTTGTATCAAACCGGTGAACCTCTTTCATTCTCTGGGGCTGATTAGAAAACCTTTCACGTTACTTGTTTGGGTTTTTTCAACTGCAAAACATAGTTCTTTAAAAATCGAAATGCCATTTGTGAAATCATTGCAGTTATGTTTGAATATCCTTTTGAAAGTGAACCAGGAATAAATGGTCTGACTCAGCTGAAATCTCAGTCCCTCTTCAGCATTTTTTATTATGAGTCTCTGTCCCATTTTGGCATTTTTTATGATGAGTCTCTTGAGTATTACATTCAAAATAACCTTGAGTTTATGACATTTTTCTGTTTCGTATGTTATATGTTTCTACCAAAAAATCCCAAATCAAAATGAAACACTTTGTTCAATCCAACAATATTCATATCCAATTTCTTTTAAATGGAGTTTCAAAACTTGGTGGTTTTGTTCTGAATTGACTAAAAAGTTCTATTACAGAGATAAAAAATGTGTATTATGACCATATGCGAGGAGAATGCTTGAGCAGTGCCTATTTTTTAAAGCTCCACTTGTGAAAAACCACCTGTGACTGTCTGCCTGTGGCTGTAATTATCTGACCCACACAGGAATTTGTAGCATACAACCTGCAGTATTTGCTTTGCATCTCTTCCCGTCAATGCTGATCTCCAGGATTTAGTGCTTTGAAACTCCCAGCATTACATCACTGAATTTTCAGGCCTGGACCATATATCCACAAGCCTGAGAGAGATGTTCATGCCCTGAGTGAGGAGGCTGGAGTTGACAAGTGTGAGCAAAGGAGCAGAGTGCTGGCCAAAAGCAGTGCTTTGAGGAAATAAATCCACTAGAAACATCAGAGAACAAGGGAATTTCTTAAGTCCCTCTCCACTCTGCAGTAGCCTTGGATAGCTACTTTCCTCACTAGATGATGTTGCCTTCCTTGGAGGATTCATGCCTTGAACTCTGCTGAGAAAGGGGGAAACTATGCCATTGAAATACGTTAGCAGCAACATTATGTTTTCCAGATTTATGTTCTGTCCTTATTGCTCTGATTATATCCAGGCTGAGATATGACCAGAAATGAGCTGGCAATGTGCACTTGCAGCCCAGAAAAGCTGGGCTGCATCCAAAACCCATGGGCAGCAGGGCAAGGGAGGGGATTCTGCCCCTCTGCTCTACTCTCGTGAGAGCCCACCCTGAGTGCTGCATCAGCTCTGGTCCTCAGCACAGGGAGGACATGGACCAGCTGGAGAGAGTCCAGAGGAGGCCACAAAGATGATCAGAGGGCTGGAGTATCTCTCCTATGAGGAGAGGCTGAGAGAATTGGGATTGTGCAACCTGGGGATGGGAAGGAGATCGTATTGCACTTTCCAGTAACTGATGGGTGCTTGTAAGAGAGCTGGAGAAAAATTTGTTATAAGAGCATGTAGTGACAGAACAAGGGGTAATGGCTTTAAACTGCAAGAGGGCAGCTTCAGAATGGATATTAGGAACAAATTGTTGACTGTGAGGGTGGTGAGGCACTGGAACAGGCTGCCCAGAGAAGCTGTGGATGCCCCATCCCTGGAAGTGTTTAAGGCCAGACTGGAGCCCTGAGCAGTCTGATCTAGTCAAGGTGTCCCTGACCAGGGCAAGAGGGTTGGAACTAGATGACCTTTAAAGGACCTTTCCAACCCAAAACATTCTGTGAGTCTAATACGGACCTGTTCTCCTGCTGTTGACATGAAATTCAGGAGAAGATCTGGGAGGTGCTCACATGCTGAGACAGATCTTGAGTCATGGAGCTGGGGAGAAATGCACTGTGCAGGTCCTGAGGTAATGATGGGGAAGTCACAAATGCCAGTAACGTTTAAAGCAAGTTCTCCTTTGGAATCAATTTGTAGCAACTCTCTGACACACAAGTGGGCGCCTCCCCACAGACCTTATCAAGCCCCACTTTCACAGGACCACAGAATCAAATAAGTTGGAAAGGTCCTTTGAGATCATCAAGTCCAACCTATGGCCTAACACCACCACCACTGTGCGTAGCGCACAGAAAAAAAGGTGGGAAATTCATTCTAAACTTGGGGTTCTCTTTAGAGGACGAAAATGTTTAGGATTAAAATCTAAATTGTTTTCATGCAAAGATGTGTTTGGGAGGCTTTGAGTGGCCACAGAAGTCGATTTCACAGCAGTTTTAACACCACTGGAGAAATTATATCTCTGACTGCACAGCAAAACTAAATCATCAATTTTGCTTCACAAAGCTGCTTTTTATTGTGTAAGAACAGCAGGGAAAACCCTCAAAGAGCTCCCCATGCAGGAAGCGTCCTGAGAGATGTTGTGACTCATCTCCGTGGCAACTGGGGCGATGACGTGAGTGGAGACTCTGGATTTTTCTTGTTTAGCAACAAGCGTACAGTTCATAAATACATGTTTGGTGACTAGAATGTTACAAAGAAAATGATCAATTGTCTGCAGATCCTTATCCATCAAAATAGCCAGTAAACCTGTGAGTGATAGGGATTACTGGAAACCCACATGCTTAATAACAGGAGCTGCTGATCTGCTGGTTTAATTTTCCTTTTAATATGAAGATAAACAGAAGGAAGTTAATCCCTAAAGGATTTTATTCTGGAAGAATTAGGAGTTTACTTTAATTGCTGTTTATTTTTTAGGGTGCAGCCTACATTGACGAGTGTCAAAAACTCTGCCTGTGTGATGAGCCTCTCCTGGGCTGTGACAGAGGTGTGATGTGGGAGCCCAGAACTGCCAACTGTTCACCACCATCTGTCAGCAGAAGGCAACAACTGCTGGGTTGGAAGCAGTGGGATGTTTTTTCACATCTGCATGAACTGTACACACACAGTTGCAGCCCTAGCATGCACTCAGGCAAGGAGAGGTTTTTGGCAAACAACTCTAGCCATTGAATTTCTTTACTGAGTATGGAAAGTGCATATTGTGATATAATGATGGCTTTTTTATCGATCCTTTCTAAGTAAAGATGAAGAAATACCCCTACTATGTAGCAATTAAAAATGTCTTTTTTTTTCTTTTCTCCCTGAAAAAGAGATTATTTCCTGTTTCAGAAACATCCTTATCTCATGCATCCCCCCACATTTCTATAATATCTCTCTATTTAATCTGTAGCACTTTCCCATGTGTCCAAGGAGTATCACTTTTCTTTGGAGTGCCCTTGCCAAGCCTGGGCACATCTTCACCTGGGTGGCAGAGCAGACTCCTTGGAGCAGCCCTGCTCTGTAACTGAGTCACAGCAGACAGTAATGCTGCAGTGGGGAGGATGTCCTTTCACTCAAGTAGCTGTCACTGTCCAACTCAGAGCTATGACCAAACTGGAAGCCTGTGAGATCAGACTGAGATGTCTGAGATGAAATATCTAAGCTGCTTGTGACTCTAAAGGCAGGAAGTACAGCTAGATGAACCACCACTATGATATTTTCATTGTTGCTGTGACCTGTAAGCTTTATCTACTAATAAAAGTACTTTTCAAACTATTTTTCCCTACCCCCTCTTTGCAATCAGGCAGACTTTCTCCCTTTCTCTTCGTGGGGGAAGACCCCTACCCCAATTAATATAGTGACTTCCAGGTAATAACATGAAATAATTACATGAATTTCAGAAGCATCTCTTGTAAGGCAGCAACTCGGAATGGGGAAATCAATTCTTTTTGCTGAACTGTGGGTCAATTAGAAAATGGATTTTCATCAATATTAAAACAGAATTATGATAGGGAGAGAGTGATCAACAGGCGGCTTACCACAGCATGAGACAGCCTCACATACACAAAGCCCTACTGAAAGGTACACAAAAAGAAATCCTCCAGCACAGCTAGAGGAAACAAAAGTCACCTCCACGCTGAAGGAGGCTGATTCCAAATGAAAGCGGTCTGGCAGCTCTCCTGGAGTGAGCAAGTATCTGGCTGCACAGCAATTTGGACAGATTATCTCCCTGTTTGCCTGGCAGTTGGAGATGCAAGACATGCTTCATTAAGAAGGATCACTAGATAGGGATGGGCTCGTTTTTTAAAACAGAAAATAAGCAACATTCCTGTTACTTTAAAGTATCCGTTTTCTTTGGAAATTTAGCAGAGGCCTGGTAACAATTACCATGTTTTAATGGTTATCAACAAAGGGAATATATAAATCACAGCAAGATTTTAGAAAATAGTTGGTGGTTCTGAAAACATACATTTTTGGTGCATGACTTGCATCACTTCTCCAGTGCCTGATTTTCAAAGGTCCGAATGTTCAGTGCTTTCAGAAAATGAGATGCATTTATGACTTGGATCAAAAACCAGGAGGCATTGAAACACATAAATTTGAAAATCTTGGCATTGTATGGGGTATTTGTGCCTGCTTGTCCAATTAACTTCCCATTATGTGTACAGCTACCAAATGCACTGTCAGAACCTGTGCCTGTGCTCCTGCCACTGTCCTCTTGCCAATCCAGAGAGTTCAAGTATCATTAAAAAAAAAAACCAACCTAATTTTTTGCTAAATTTATAGATGTTTTTTCTCCAAAAAGTTTGAGTTGATCTACAAGACCTACTGAGGTGCCTTCCAATTCCAACTATTCTCTGATTGTCTCATCCTAATCATGTGTGAGTTTGGTCCTTTCCTTTTTGTACTGTTTACCATTCCCAGCAGGCATAGGAAAGAATTCTTCCAGCTTTCCCCTGAGCATGCTGGTGTAAAGTTGAGCTTACCAAGGTCCCACAGGCTCCAGCTGGCTCTCAAATCTTGTACAAATCTGAAATACTTTCTGCATCTTGATGCAATTTTCAGCTCTTATGCAGATAAAAAAGTTGGCAACAGCTGGCCATGCCTTCCAATGCCATCCTTGTCTATTGCTGGCACTAATTTTATGCCTGAATGTCTCAGCTGAGACCTCTGATCTGAGCCCTGGACAAGCAATGACCAGGCAAGAATCCCTCCTCCAGCTACTGCAAGCTAAATGTAAGACCAGAATAATAAATAGATATAGCCAACAAGAAAGAAAGAGTGAGACAACACTGATCAGTGAGAGAGGGAGAATATCTGTGATTTTAGGAGTCTAGCAGCTTAAATGTTGTGACAGGGATTGGTGAGTTTAACTTGCAGGAGTTTACGGGAGCTCTTCCTGAGACTAGAAGGAAGATTGGGGAAAAATGAAGGTTCTTGAAATTTTACAATGCTTGAAATTTCACAAACAAAAGGTGAGGTGTTCAGAGTTAGAAATGGATCTTCCTACAGTGAGCAACAGATGAGAAACAAACAATAAAGCTGAAGATAATGAAGGTCCCTGAAAAGACAGATATCAGTGTGGTGGATGTTAGAGAAGGTTGGTTTGGAAAGATTCAGAGAAGCAGGAATGCTAATCATTCATGCCCTCTTCAGCTCCCAGTTAATTTCTACATTTTCTCATTTATTTAATTAGAACCCCACACCTGTTGTTCACAATCAGTGCTGTCCTCACTCCTCCCACACTCATCTTCTGTCCCCAGGTTCACTCCTGTGCCTCCAGTGTCCTCCATCTTTTTAACTTATGTTTTCAGCCCTTGAGCATCTGGTGTCAGGCACTGTGCTTCCTTTCCCTGGCTACAGATCAACTCAGTTTCATCTGTGCTTTCTATACAATTATTACAATCTTTTTCCGTACATTTAACAAAAAAGTCAAACCAGAGAAACAAAACTGATATCCTTCCACAGTGCTCAAGTACATTTGCTCACTGCGGAATGGACTGACCTCTTTGCAAGTGTGGGATATAATATGGGCATTTCCAACTTTAATTAATAGATAATGATTATTATTATCAGAAAATCTAAGTAAAAGTTTAAAATTTTCCAAGCTTGTTAGGAACAACGGCAAATATTTTTTTCACTTTTCATTTTGGGGAACTCATATATTTTTGGCTGAGGTAGGAAGGTGTTGAGATGATTGCTTTGAGGATCAGATGGCTGCAGTCAGAGAGGCAAGATGTATAGGCAGAGCTCACAGATTGGTATTAAACCAGCAAGAATAGCTGCAAAATAGCAGACAAGCTTTCATTGCTCTCAGGTCTGAAATGAGAACAGTGATCTTCCAGACTCAATAGCAGGTTAATACTAACTGCTCTGGGCTTCACTTGACCATTTGAGAAAAACAGGGGGACAAAAACTTGTGGGCGAAAGATGGATACGGGATTTTCAAGCAAAGTGAATAAGAATTTTGAACAGTATGTGACAGACACAAATACAAAATCATTACTGAGACCAGTGGTGTTTTCTAGTTTTAAAAAAAGAGAAAAAAGAGACACCAAATTATGTTATTGCATGCTTTAATTTTCTCCAGAAAGAGATTGGAAAGAAAGATTGTGACAAGGAAAGGTAACCAGAACAAATCTTCATATTTTAAGAAAGTGAGGGTAACTAATATCCCTGTGTCCACTAGAGCTCTCTCATACCCTGGATTTGTCAGGTGTATTTAATTCCTGACAATGAACATAAATGTATCTCAGAGCAAGGTTCAGATTGCTGAATGTTTATTTTTTCAAGATTTGTTTTCATTTTTTTACAAGGATTTTACATCTTTTACAAGAATAGAGTCTTTGAACATGATGTTATGGAAGTCCAAAAAGTATTTGTATCCAGCACTTAAGGAATCCAAATTCTTTCTGAGCATAGGTCTGGATTTATTACTATATCCACTTTGGAAAACTAGTCTGGGTGGATAGCTGACCCCTGCCATTTTATGGCTCACTGGCTCTTTGACAGCTGCTTCTGGGTGGCTGCAGGTTATGACACAAATGTTTCTTCAGTAACCATTTACCTGCTCCCTTGTGCATTTCCCTTCCTTAATGTCTCCCTAGCTTCACATGAAGACCTGGAAAGTCAGCCTGTGCGAGTTTGTAAAATCATGGGGAAAGGGAAGTGACTGACTAACAAAAGATCCCTAACAGCTTCTAATTCAGCTCTTTTTGTAAGGGTCACATACATGGAGTTTGTTTCAGGAACTTCTTTACAGGAAGAGAAAGCACCAACATGCTCATGTTGCCTATGTCATCTTTTTTCCTGGATTTTGCATGCTGATACAATGCTGCGTGGAAAAAAGGAATGTTAGAACCTTTAATTCTTATTAGGCTTTTCAGTGTGCACTAAAAAGGCATTGGTCATGCTCGGTGGCTTTGATCTGTTTAACTGGAATCAGATGAAATGTTGTTGAGAGATTTCTGAAGAAAATTGTGAAATGTATTTACTGACAATTTATGAAGAATTTTCTTCATTTCAAAAATTACGGAAGCTAACGAGGTTCATTTATTACTTCATTCTATGTTTCCTGTAAAAGCTAATCTAGAAATTCTCAAAACTATATTTCATGTAATTGATATATTGTTAATTTGGGATGTCATCCCTTTTTACAACTGTAGGAGTTTTGACACATTTTCACTTGGCCAAGTCAATATATCAGCAAAGTTGCCAGATTGGTTATTGTTCTTGCAGCAAAGAAATTACATGATATCAAACACACACAGTTGTGCCAGCACGCTCTCATTTTACAACACAAGATTCTTGGGCTTTCATCCAATCAAAAATCTGGAGAGAGAAAGAAAATGTATGTCTTGGACACTTTATGGTTAATTATAAAGAGGCCTAGAAATACTAACTTAATAAACAGCCTTTGTAAGGAATACATGCTATTAAAATACACTTGTCAATGCCCAGTTCTAATGATGAATGAATGAATAACACCTCTGTGACGGCAAAAGGGAATGGTAAGAAGGATATCATAGCTCAAGGACTAAATTAAGTTGTGTGAGGAGGGCTGTGACACATAGAGATTCTCCCTAGATGCCCTGGCTGCAAAGGAGGATGTTTGTCATCATTCATACCTGCACTTTTCCTGGCTCTGCTCCCATGCAGGCCCTTGCACATGTCCAGGATCACTTCCAAAGGCCATCCTAATGTTTCCAGTCTCTATGTATGGTCTTTACTTTTTTATGAAGCTCACAGATATATTTTGAGGTTTAATTTCTTATAAATTATATGTGGCACTAGGACAGGGGAGCTGGCAAACTTCGCTTGTTTTTTTCTGAACAATTTATGAGTCTTTGGTGAACATGATTTAATTTCAGGTAGATAATTAAAACAGTTCTGGCCATGATCACCATGTTGGTTCAGAAATTATCTGAAAAAATCCCTATACTAATATGTGTTCTGGCAGAATCATACATGTTCATAATATCAAAGCCATTAAAACTATTTATTATCTCATCAATGAATATGCAAAGGCCCTAGTTACAGTGGATTGTACATCTTCAATGATTTTAACAGGAGCATAATTTTCTTCTTGTTAAAGGCTGTCTCTGGTTCTCCTCAAGCTCCTTCTTTTGTGTCATAAATATCAGACTAGGTTAGGACTAAACTTTTTGGCATTCAGAAATTACTGAATAATATCCCAAAATATTTATTGGAAAATGACTCCAATAAGCTAGAAATAGGAAATGAAGAAAGTACAATAGACTGTGATTAATTTTCTATATTTAAAAAATAAAGAGAGTCAGGTTTTCTGATGGCGATGTCACCTCAAGCCACCCATATGGCTGGATCCTTGTTTTCCCCTCCCTTTCCCTTTTGCTCCGTCCTTTGAAGCCCTCATCTTCTGAGTACTGGTCCCACTGCCTCTGGACCCATGCTGGGCTTTGAATTAATTAAATGTTCTGGGTAAAATTATTGTGGTTTTTGTTTTTTGTTTTTTGGGATTTTTTTATTAAGTCTGAATAATTTAACTGCAATGGTTTTTACTACATACTTTGTTCCAGCAGAAGACGACAAGAGGGTGGGAGTTGGAGATGGAGAGGGTGGATTCAGTGCCTGGGGACGGGGAGCCTGCACGTGGCTTTGCCAGCGACTGGACAATGTGAGCACACCTTCATGCAGCCCCTCTGGTCACCAGATCTTCAGGGAAAACACTTCAGTCTTGTTCCACTAAGAGAGTAAATGATATAATCTGAAGTAAATGAAGGAATCTGAAGTACATTGGCTACTTAAAATACAAATTTCTTAGTGGGATACTAAATCACAGAACTTTCGGCTGCAAGAAACTCTTGCAGTATTCAAATATCACTGCTGTTTTTCTGGCTGGCCCAATAAAATAATTTTGTCTTGTGAAGATAAAGGATCCAAATGGTCCACAAAGTTCAGAAATTATATGCCAGTCTTTTGTAATGCATACACATTCTTCTCTGTGAACACAATTAGGTGCTTTCTTTACATCCAACTGAAGTGAACAAATGTACAGTAAATAATCTAAGGTCTAAGAACTTGGAGCCACTGTAAAAACCCACCATCAAAATTCAAAAAGAACACAAATATCACTCCTTAAGAAATATTACTACTCCTGTAGCTATGACACCAGAAACTCCATTTCTTACTTTGTTACTGCAAAGCCAGAGGGATCCTTTCCTTCTCTAAGAAATTAAACAAAACATTCCCCTCCCTGTCAAATATTATGAATAAGAAAAAAAGCTGTGGAGATGTGAAGAAGAGAGAGAAGGATCAATGAATAGCTAAACAGGAGAGTGGTTTGAGTACACCTTCCTGGACATTCACAGGGCAGTATGACAGTGCTAGTACAACTAATGATCCACTTGGATTATTAAGACCTGGTTTCCAACATGAAGGGATCCACATCAAGGCACATAACAGACTATTTTTTCAGTTTGCACAATTGTTCAACCTAATGGCCATCCTTCTCCTTTCTTCATTTCTGAAGTAATCCTTTTTTTTTTTTCAAAATCTGCTTATTTTTCCCCACACTTTCTGTTTGTAGGATTACAGTGGCAAACTTGCTGTACAATCCATCAGTGCCACTACAAGACAGTGTTATGATGCACCGCCTTGAAATACAGCTGCTGTAGGGCTGGAAAAATATTTTTCTTTAGACAAAGGTATAAATGGTTTACACTGCAGTACACCAATAAATGATTTAAAGGTGTATTAGATTTTTTGTGGCTTTGTTTTATATACATCACATATGCACAAACCCTGGGTGTTGCAAGCTTAATGTGTGTGTATGTGTGTGTATATTTCAATAAAACAGATTTGTCTAACACAGAAAAACAAAAAAATGCATGCACAAATGAAACATAAGTTGTCCATCTTTTTCAGTAATCTATGTTAAATATTGAACATTACCATCTGCTCTGGAGGGAGAAAAAGAACTTGTTCACAGAAATAACTTGCCCTAGAAGAAAATCACCTGCTAACCCACTATTCATTAGAGGCTGATTTGTGCACAAAAACCTGAGGGTTTCTAACCTTTCCAAAAGTCTTGGATTTGTTTGTTTTATAAACGGTTCTCATTTTTAAAGAAAAGGTTTGTTCATATGGTTTACCCTAATAGTGAGCCTATTTGCTAATATTATACTGCTAAAATGGTCTGGACAAATCATATATAGTGACTTATGTTTTACATCATTGGAAATGTAACTTGTTTTCTTGGATCAAGCCCCATCAGGATGGTCAGTGACTCCATCTCTACCGGACAATGAAGCAGTGCCAAGCAGCCTCTGGAAATGGGAACTCAGCGGTTTCTAATCGCAGCCTGTTCTGGTGGTCCATGGCACACTCTTGGTTGGGTTCAACTCCCACATAAACCCCAGGCAGTGCTTTGGGATTAGTGCAAGCCAAGGACATTTCCTTTTGGTGGAGGCAGTACAGCCCCTTGTGTCTGATGTGTGCCTGGTGGCATTACACCACAAACTGGTCCAGACATCTATAAGTAACCACGGCAAATACTGTCATGTTAGCCTCATCAATTCTCTGTATTTACCTGTGTCTTTATCTATTGTTTCTCAAGTTATAGACTGCAAACATTTCGACCATGCGGCACACTAGGATTCTGGTTCATGGCTGTATGCCCTTCTGCAGTCCAAGTAATAAATAATTCTAAAACTAATTCAGAATAATGCTTCAGACAAAGGTATAGTAAAGAACAGCATAGAGCAGAGCTATCAAAAGAGAGAGAAGAAAGCAAACAGCTGCCTTTTTCACTGTGGAAACCATTTATTTACTTACCTTTGTTATCTGTGGATATTTATGTTGTTTTTAAAACAAGCAACCAGAGGAAGGTGAGAATATATTTTTCAGCTATTGTTAGTGTTGAAATTATGTGCAGCTGCTGTCATGTAAGACACTTGATGCAGTCATGAAGAAATCCCTCCTTACACCTTGTGTTAGGAGGCTGGGAAGAGGCTGACTGCCATGAGCTTTCCTATCATTATTTTCCTTTTTCCTCCTGACATTTCTGAACAAAAACAATTGTAATCACTTCTAGAAGGAAACCCTGTATTCATGTGAAGCAACAAGGGATTCTAGCAGCAAGACAGATACATCTGGACAATTTGGTAACCTCCCAAGCTTTGATTTAACTATTAAATTGTTGACCGTATTTCTTTCCAGTCCATGTGGAAATCTTCAGTCTGGAACTTTGGAGAGCTGGTGTTGACATTTTTTTGATGCATTCAGGGAACTCCCAAACACTGCAGATGTTCTAATGCACCAGTTGGAGTTCTGACATTAATGAAAATGTATAAATATTACAAACAATCTGATTTTAAAACTCACAGATAGGACCAATTCATTTGGGAAGTGTTTTTTTCCTAAAGGCAAAGACGCTACACCCCAGAAGTAATTTGACGTGAAAAAGTGTCTCAAAGCATACTACAGTGTGTCTGAGCAAACACATTAATTTTTGAAAGTTTGCTGGGGAAAATCTCAACCATTTTGCCTCAGGGATAAAGTGCACTGGCCAGGTCAACACATGACGAAAGCTCATTATGTCATACATTATGTCAGTGAGGGCCCTCTGCTTCAAACATAACCTATTATCTTCAATAGACAGGAAGGCAACACTTTTCCATGGGATTTGAGTTGATGAAAACAAATACAGTGTTGGGATTTTAATTCAGCTGAAACCCCACTCCTAATTAATTAATTATGTTAATTCAATGTTTTTTCACAGTGTGTAAATCAAATAACTGTGTCTATTGCTCTAAGGCAACTCTAAAATCTAGCTTGGAGATTTTCCATTTTCCCTCTTAAATCAGCCTTAGCTGGTTACATTCCAGAACAGTGCCTTTGGGAACAGTTGGTCAAAAATAAAGGGAAAAAAAACTCAGAAAAGAAATTTCAGGCTGTATTTTTGGCCCTTTTATGTTTGAACACTTTCATTGGCAGCGGTATTTGCCTATCTGTGTCTGGCTCACAATATTTCAGCCTCTAGGACTGGACTTCCCAGCATTGCCACATTACCTGGGGACATAACATTCATGGCAGAGACTGCTGCAGGCTTTCACTTTTGTATTGTGTCCTGGATCTAATAAACTTTCTCTGCTGTCTGTGGACTTCTAGAGCTAAGAGTCTGGGTTTTCCTGAAAGTCATCCTAACCTCAAACACAAGTCACAGATCTGAAGGAGGGGTTACTAGGTGACATTGTATGCAGCAAATCCAACTATAATAGTAATTTCATTTCTGAAAGAGATATCAGCTCCCTGTCTTTTGATTGCATTCTGAAGTTTCAATGAATGTTTCTAGCCATCAAAGATAAAAGACATAAAAATCGCTTTACAAGGCTCATGTAAATTTGTAAACTCCAAGATCTGTTACTCTGGGACTCTTCAACAAAATTACTCCATGAAAGACAGATGACTGTGCCCAATAAAGATAACACAGATTTTTGGTCTCCACATTCAACCACAGACAAAGATACTTAAGAAGAACCACAGCATGGGAAATACCCCAATATGTTCATGAGACTCCACAACAAGGTATTCAAGGGACTATTATCCCACATCAGTCACATATGAAGTGACTTATTCAAATTTGGTCAAAGATTTTAGATTGCTACATAACTTTTGAGTAAGTTGCATAATTTTGAATGAGTCTTGACTTCCTGAGAGGCTGAAAAATACTTTAATTGCTGAAATTATGGATATTCGGCAGTTTTTAATTTTTTTTCCAGTGCACAATTTTTGTGAGTGTAGTTTCAAAAAATATATTAAAGGGAAAATTATTTTTTAAAAAATTTTGGACAATCAATATCTATCCTGATCTTCCCATAACCTCTTAAATTCTAGTCTCCTATGAACATTAGGAAAATTGAGACGTGATTGTCTATCTTGGAAAAATACTGTGGTTCCTTTTTCATTTTCTGCAACACCATGAGCTATAGATGGTGTGTCAAGTATAGCAGATTTTCTTGACTATATCTCAGAAATGTTTCTTCTTGTACTGAAGTGGAAATACATATCTAAGGTGCTGTAGGTTCCTCACTGTAACTAGTAAAGGGCTATTGAACGAAGAAGTTGGTTTTGCATCCATCTGTTCTTGACTGCACCTGCTGATTACGTAGGGCTGCTGTCCTTGTCAGCCCAATGGCTGTGCTGCTGAGGAAGTGAAGTTCATTTGCTTCATAACAAGCATAATAACATCCTCAAAGGGTATATTTTGAAAGAAAACAGGCCATTGTGAGACCAGAGTCAAACAAGCAGGCTTTTTGGAGCAAGCATTTGCCTTTTTGGTCGTAACGCATATGCCAACATCCAAACTGGAAAACACATGTGAGCCCACAGCAATGGTAGGACAAACAGCTGCCTTGCTCTGGCCTGCAGGCAAAAAAAAAAAAAAAAAAAAGCACAGGAAGTTTCATTTTGAGTTTTCATCCTCTTATTGGAAAATGCAGTAAAACAAGTTGAATTACAGATGATATACTTTGGTTGAAGTTTTCACATCTGCCTAGGAGATTTGGTTATTAAGGACCTAAGCTTTTACACGGACAATGGTCCAACATCTTTGCACAGCTTTGGAAATCTCAGTCAGAACATGTAAGATAAACACATAAAAGTCACAGATATTAGAAGACCCTGTTTTTCTACCCTATCCTGAGAGTCTCATGTGCTAAGAGATCATCCTTTCCTCCCTTTTTCCTCTCCCCTGTACCCTGCGTGACTGACATAGTTAACTCAGTTCAGCTGAGCAGTTTTCTCACATTGCATGGAGATCAGGGCAATCTCCCACCTAGTTTCACATGAGCAGAAACTTATACCGTTTGAATCATCACTGAGAAAAAATCTGCTGAGTACTTCTTGGATCTAGAGCTAAACTGTCCATGTTCCTGGTAAAGTTAGCAGAGAAAAACATGTGCCTGGGTCTGGCTTAGCTGCAGGAATTGACAGTGTGGACCTCTGAAATGCAAAGTATCTGTGGATACCTCAAGCACGTGCTAGTTTAGTGTGAGAATTTTAGTTGCATCAGAAAGGTTGTAAAACTATGTATGTGGTCTGTGAGACACAGACCATTCCTTAAGGTGTTGTGCCTGACAATGTGTCTGGCTTTAAGGAGCTGCTGTAGAGGTCCCCACCGCCCCATGGTGCAGTCCAGGCCAATTCTAGAGCTGCCATAGACATGGTGGTTCATTTACCTGAATCTGAGGGATGAAACCTGCCGTGGGTACAAGTAGCCACCCTTTGTTTCACAATGCAGATGGTTGTTGGTGAAGAAAAAGGACATTTTAAAAGTGACTTAACTCACTGGTTTGATGTTCTGTGTCAGGCAATAAGAAAGGCAAAACTTGCCTTTCTCCACTCCAGAAATGAGAGCTGGCTCTGCCTCTAGTGACACCAGGGTGTCTCCAGCCTCTTGCCCCTGGCTATCTCAGTGAGGCCTTGGCCGGTGTCCACTTGTTTCCTTCTTGCCTGAGCTCTCGTGTTCCTCCTTGTGAAACCAACCCAACAGGGTGGAGGGCTGGGACACACTTAGGTCATTTCCCTGCAGGGCTCACAGGGTAGTGAGGGCACATAGCCAAAGTCCATCATTTTGCATGGACCTTCTATTTGCCAGGGTTCACCCTGAGCAGCACCATGGCATTTGAAATGGGCTTGTCCACACTACCTCCAGACCAGCCTGCCCTTCCATGGAGAGTTAGGGGCAAGTCCAGCAGCTGAAGCATGTCCAGAGTACCCAGAGCCATGAGGCCAAGCACACCTGGTTATTTAGACCAAAATTGGTGCCCAGAGACTGTCTACCAGCTTCCAGAGGGGTGTCAATAAATCTGCCAGGAATACTGAAGACAGATGGGGACAATCTACTCTATGCTCACCACTATTTTGGGTGACAAAATGGGAAATTATAGGCAAAACAAGAGGACAGATAGGGTAAGATAAGTCTGTCCTTCGAGGCAATCTGTCCTAAGAAACCAAGAAAAACCTCATTTTCAGGACAGGGTGTAAGGAAACCTGTAAGCTGTCTTCCCTGTTCAGTATATCTTGTAGCTGAATCCAACTCCACTTTTTGCAGGCACTTTCATTTCAACATCTCAAGCACTATGGACTCACAGTAGCATATGGATCCACAGGGAAAAGCTCCTTTGCAATTTTTTGGTACCTCCCTGTAAGGTTCATATAATTACTGGAAAATGTTGTTTTAGACAGAAAGAGAACATGGCACTACTCTCCTCAAAAATAGCCATACCTCTAGTAGATTTACTTAAAAATTCATCCAAGAGCACAGTGAAAACATGAAGTCTTTAAAGTAAGAAAAGTGCAAATTGAAATGCCAGGGGAAGGTTTATATGAGAGCTTAGAATTGTGGCTTTCTTCAGGAACTTGTTCTTGAATCTACTCAAAGGCACGTTTTTTTCACAATTTTGGAAGATTTTTTTTCACTTGAATCATTGACTTCAGAAGTGGAGACACTCCTGGCAAAAGGTACGGGGTGAGGCCAAAGTGGTGCTGCCATGTATTTCTTTATGAGCTACCTTGGTAAAATATTTATGGACTTGCTTAATGGTAACATTTAAGGACCTGACTGAAGATCAGTTTTGTTGGCTAGGTTTGACCTCAGAGTGACAATCTCAGTGTTTTGTTCTTACCAATAGCTTGATATTGACATGGCTTGTTAAAGAAGCTACTTAAGAAAAACATCACATGCATTCTTTTTTGTTTGGTTCAGTCTTTTTCTGTGTTGGGTCCTGTGAGTCTGTTTCTCTCATTTTTGTTCCCCTTTGCTCCTAGAAAAGAAAATGGTGATCCTCTGTTCTCTGCAATGTTTTTCTTGTTTGTGTTTCAAGTCCTGTGAAGTCTCAGAGACATCCCTGGAGACAGAGTACCAGCTGGGGTGAATCAGTAGCAGAAACACAACAGAGAGTTCTCTTTGAGATGTTCCATTGTTGGGTGTTCTCCCTTGATTTGGGTCAAAGTGATCACCAAATATGGGTGAAAGAACACATTTACCCTTAGTATTCATTACCTTCCTTGGCTGTGGGTGGCATTGGGCCAGCAGTGGCAAGGTGGGCCTGATGTGCTGTTTTCACACCAATGCAAGTCTCTGAACACATTTAACATATTTTATCCTGTCTCTGCTTTTGGCACATAACAGTGTTTTGGCAGCAGCAGAACAGAGTACCTACAGAACCACTGGAATTCTGAATTTATGGTAACAGATAAACAGTTTTAAAGTAATGCTTTCCTAAACATTCTAAATCTTATTAGTGTTTGACTAGACTCCTGTGGTGAAATGTGTTATGTGCAATTAAGTAATACTATTCTTTTTATTCTGATGCAAATTAATAGTAGCAGTTTTCACACTGACATGCAAACATTTCAGTCAGACAACTGCTAAGTATACTTGCAAATCATGTTATATATGTGCATGTGGACACCCCATGTGGAAGAGCAGAAACCACTAATATTTTCCAAAGTTGAAAGATATATTTTAATTCTCAAAGAATTAAATGTGAAACATGAAACGTTTCCCACATTGCTTAGTAGCTTTGATCAAGATGAAAACACAAGTAAAATTCTGGTCAGGTAGATGACTACCTGTATTTAACATGAAGCCATAACCAAAAGTCCAGGGAAAGGCAACACAGATTTAAACTTACTTTCAATTTCAAGGTACTTAGAATCATAGAATGACCTGGGTTGGAAGGATTCTTAAAGATCATCTTGTTCCAATCCACCTTCCATGGGCAGGGACACCTTCCATTACACCAGGCTGCTCACAGCCCCATCCAGCCTGGCCTTGGACAGTTCCAGGGATGGGGCAGCCACAACTTCTCTGGGCAACTTGATCCACTGCCTCACCTCCCTCACAGTAAAGATTTTTTCCCTAACATCTAAACTAAGTCTACTCTCTTTCAGTTCAAAACCCCCTTGTCCTGTCACTACATGCCCTCGTAACTTACAGACAAGACATTTGGATTTGCCTAGAATGCAAAAGAAACTGTTTTGTGCTACATATCTCAAGTTTTTCTAAGTCACAGAAGATTTAAAGGATATAACCATGCAAATAGGTGGCATAAAAGGCCAGAATCTATACTAAGAATGTCAGATAAATGTCAAGTGACAGAGAGTTCCTTCAATAAACTGACCCTGTCATCATCTCAGCAGAGACCAGAGTAATGGAAAGAGAGGGTGCAGGTGTTGCCCCATTTCTGTACAAGGGGAGCTGTTACTTTTTGCTTGCAGAAGGGTGAGAAACAAGTGGGATTTGGCTCCCTTTTGGCCATGGTAATGAGAAAACTCCTTCCTTTTAACCTCTCCAGATCCCACCAGCATACCTACAGGTGAAATCTTTGAAGCACATCTAAGAAATACAAAAGCTGTGTACCAGTCAGGTATTAAAAAATGTCATTAAATATTAAAAGGCAGAAATCTCTCTGCTAAGAGGCATTTTCAAACCTACACCCACACCAAGAGAGGAGGAATGCTGAAAACACCACGGGCACAATATGGGCACAGCAAGGAGTTTATATGGAAGATATTTGTATGACATATTGATGGGTAACAGTGAAAAACATCTTGGAGACATGAATAGGCAGTGACCTAGACAGACTGATTACACCATGGGAGCTACAAAATGCTGCCCAAAATGGATTTATGATGCTTCAACTGAGTGTAGAATTACTGGTGTAACTCAGCTGCATCTCCAGTGAAACACGTGGAGCTGTTGGTGTTGAAAGGGTCTCTGAACTAATAAGCACTTTAAACATTTTTCCAAACATCTTTCTGATGTCTGTGAATGACCCTTTTTTGTTCCCTCCTGTTATCCCACAAACCACCGTTAACCCCACGATGGTGTCCAAACAAGAGGCACATCGGGTGGCTCCAGGAGAACAACTTGCCACCACATTTATTACCAGACTTTTCCATCTCTCAGGCTTTTGTGATCCTGACAGTTGTTTGGGCTCAGTTTCCACCAGCCGGTTGTGATGAATCTGAGCCTGCCCTTCAGCTGAAAAACCCAGTGGCTGGGTGGGCCCGGAGGAATGGCCCTTCTCTCCCCTCCCTGCTTAAGCCTCTTGTGAGTAACTCCCTGCAGCTGTCTGTAAACATCACTTTCTGAATGGAGTGAGAGATGTCTGGGGCAGGCCAGGCCCTCGCTGCCTCTCAAATGAAAATAAATAGTGCCGTCAGCCGCTGCACAGAGCAGTGATGCCTTACCCACGGCTTCACAACCACCTTGGGCTGGATTTTCCTGCTCCCAGCATTTACTTTCTGAACCTGAGTATCCCAGAAAACTATGAATTTACAAGCAAACACACACACCACACAAGACAGGATAGAGCCAAACCCCATAATCCTTATGGCCTCTGATAAACCACACAATTAATGGCAATTATTAATTAATGGCTTACTAAAGGTCCAGAGCAGAAGCCTGTGTGTATGCAGGGCAGCAAGCATGTCTTTGCAGCCAGTGAGAATTTTGCCTCCCAGCAAAGTGTTGTTAACCTGAAGCTGTGCCTAGGCACCCATCCTGCACACACCTTTGCCAGCTAAGGAAGCCACTGCTCCGACTTCTCTTGTCCTGCTGAGGACTGTGCTCTTCCTGGAGCAGGGGGGTTGTTTGTGTCTCCTAAGTTGCTTCACATTCCCTTGGCCAGGTTTGTCTGAAAAGCTGACAAGCTGCTAATGCACCCCCTGCTGCCTCTGTGGCATGAGGGGATGAAGCCTCTTTTCCTGACCTGCCCATGGGTGTTCTGTCTCTTCCCTGCCACCAGTGGTCATTATATCTCCAGTGTCTTGGCCCCAGAGCTCAACATGGTGTTTCCTCATTCAGTGTAGTCACAGCCAGACAAATCTAAGGTATATGGACAGTAATCCCTTTCTTACACAGCTTATTTTGACAAAAAGAGGTCTGGTTTTAGCCTGTTGTCTGCCTCATTGCGAGGATCTGAGGAGGCAGCAGCCTCCCTCAAGGGCTAACAAGATGTCAGGAGTGGGCTGGCAATGGCAATGTCCTCAGCTGGCACCGCCAGGGCTGGACAAGCTTGTCTGCCACAGCCATATTTTTCAGACCCAAGCGTAGGATGTTAAAGCAAAGTCCACTTTTTTTTTTCCCCCCACTAATTCTGCTTTGTCTTTGATCTTTCCAGCTCTGCTCTCTTCTAGGCATTTGGGTTTGCTTGCATTTTTGAAAACAGGATGAACTGGTTTGACAATTGGAGTTTTATTTTTTCTTACTTTTCTTTGTCTGAATTCTGTAGAACAGAAACTTCATTCCCATCTTTTTAATTAAAGTTTTTCAACATCCTGAATTGCTAAAAAGTTTTCAGTATAGACCTGAGATCTTTATTTTCTATGACACAGGAACATAAACACTGGCCTTGGCACCCAGGGTCTGTCAATCCCACACTCACTGTGCCTAAGGGCAACCCATAAGAAATGTGTATGGAAGGAGTAAAGAAGAAAGGGAAGTACATAAAGAAGTAACTAATCCAAGCAAGACACATAGATACTCTGGCTCTTATCCTCATAAAGAAAGTAGAGGCATCAAATCAAGTTGGCCACAACTCTTTTTCAGAAGTCACTTTTAAAATTTGATAAGACTTCAGAATTCAAATAGAAATAAAACTTTAAAGATGCCTTCGTGAAACAAAGCACCATTAGAACTTTGGTTCTCAGGCTATTAAACAAGCTTTTATACAACCCCAGCAGTGCCCTGTGTTGTGTCTCCCTGTCCTGCCCCTTCCAAATACATACAATACCTCCTGAATAAAATGCATTTGAAACAAATATAAAACCTTGGGGTGTTTTCAAATTGATGCAATGCCATATGTATTTTGATGAGCCTTCACTGCTGAAGATATTCCAGGTGGCCCCAATGCTTGTGCTCCATTCTCTTTACTGTAGGTTCTGCGTGGACTGTTGGGAGGATCAATGTGTAGATCTCAGTCAAGATTTCTTGCAGGGAACTCATCGGTGTATTGATCATCTTCATACACTGGTACAAATAAAGAAGAAGGGGGTCAGACCTAGATAAGGAGATTTACATGCAACTGTAACAGAACTAATTAGAAAACCCAGCCAATAAAACAACAACCTGTGTGGAAACAGAGGATTAAAGTGGGATGGCTTTGTTCAGAAGTCATAGGGATTTTAAACTGTGGCAGAAAAGTTCAGAACTATTTCAACTGAATCCTTCCAGGATGCTGTAATTATCTCACCATCTTGAATGCTGATTAATTGTGATTTTAAGAGTGGTGAGTTTGATTTCATTAGCTAAGTAATGTTATTGTTGATATTACTTTATTTTATTTTGACCTGCATAACTACCCAAGATTTTTCAAATGCCCAACTCACAAAACCAAACTAAACAACCCTAAAACTGTGTTGTTTGTCATTATGTGTCACATGGACAGGGCACCAAGAAGGTTGAAACTGTTAGATCCCAGCCCAAAATGACGCCCAAAAAACTGATAGCACTAACAGACCATGAAAAGACCGTGTAACCTCAATGTGACCTTGCAGTGTGGATCCTGTTTCATTATTTGGTGTCTATGCCCAATTTCTTGATTCAGCTGCTTGATCGCGAGAAATACAGGAAATTTTTTCTTGACTAATATTTAGCTACCTTTACTGCTGAAATCTGCAGGTGATTTAAAACAAAAACTTTTGTCAGTTCTGCTGTTATCATAATCAGAATGCAACAAATATGCTGCATGGGAAAAGTAACCATTGTTTACCAAAGATTTAGCGAAGTAAACCTGTCCTTTCCCTTATATTTTCACTGGATGTCAGGGCATATGGAGCTACGATTAGACAGATGACTTTAAGGCTGAGATAATTTCTTGTTTTCTAAAGAGAGCAAAGAATTATCTTTGAACAAAAGCAAGTCGGTGTCCAATGAGCATCTCCTTGTCACTGTCTTTGTTGTTCTCAGTGTGCGACACTCACTTTGAAGACTCATTTTGCTACAAGGGCACTTGTGTGAAGGGTAGCCCACAGGACCCTGCAATGGTGATTAGTCTTTGTATACTCCCAGATCCTTTGTGCCAGACCTTCAGCATGACAGTTCAAATGGGTTAGGAGTTCACTCTCACTTAATTAATCCCAGATTTTGTTCATATGGCACACATCGTTGGTGGCAGGACTTGCAAGCAGGACTGCATAGGTATGAAATCAGCAAACAATGACTTCATTTTGCTTTATGGTTCTCTGAGAAGCAGGCCTTAATCTAGTAAAAAAACCCAACCAAATGAGTGAAAATAACCCCAAATATACAGATATATTTCCAGAAACAATATCTAAATAAAAACCTTAAATGTACATTTTAAGCTTATTTCCAAGACTCAGAGGCACAGATTGTCAGAAAAAATTCTAAACCCTTTTGATTTTCCTTTAATATTACAGTCATCCAGCACAGGATTTTAAGAAATCCACCTCCTTTTCTGGTGCAGAAACCTCAAACGAATAGAGTCATATAATAGGCCTGCAGCAGTGAAATGTCATTACGGTCCTAGATGTGACTCCTTAAATCATTATGTTTAGAAGATGTGATCACTGAGACAATGTTCAGAGGCTGGAAAAAGGAGCACTGATAGGCAAGTGTATGAACACCATAAATGTGCAGAGGACACATTACCTTCCTCATGTCTGCAGCTCTTCCACTGGTGCTGTCCAGATCTTGGATGAGATCAGTTTTTGGTCAAACAGAGTTTGCCAAGACTTAATCCAAGCAAAGCAGAAGATAGGCAGGTAGGCAAGCAACAATGCTTTGCAAAATTCTGCAGGTTTAGTACAAAATGCGTTTGGACTAAGGATATAGAAAGAAAATTGCTCAATTTAGGGATTAACTTAAGAATTCTCATAAATTTCTTGATGTTGTTAATGCCACAATGCACAGCAACTCCAGGGTCTAATTCCAGAACAGCTGAGCAGTAAGGTAGTAAGAAGTAGCTAAGTTCTGCAAGCCCTGAATGTTGGAGGCCATCTCTGTGTGGATGTAGGCTTTTATAAAAGAAGTGTCTAGATTACATACCAGCATTCTCCGAAAATCTATAAAAATTTCAAGGGCACATGGTTGATGAATATTTGCCTTCAACACAAAGGGTCTTTCTGTCTGCAGTGCAATGCCGTACACTTCTTCCTAAGCTAAACTTTTGTCTAAGAGCCAGGGATAAGGGCCCGGGATAAGACTCTGAAAGATGGAAAGGTCTTCATAGGGCTCATCACATTTCTTCAGCCAGCACTCTGGAAAGGAGAAATACATATGGAAGAGCAATTCTGCCAGGTCTGCAGAAGCCAAAGGCTACTGTTCTCCTGAAGGATTAATGCAGCTATATA
Source organism: Acanthornis magna (assembly GCA_036785705.1). Taxonomy (NCBI): domain Eukaryota; kingdom Metazoa; phylum Chordata; class Aves; order Passeriformes; family Acanthizidae; genus Acanthornis; species Acanthornis magna. The sequence continues at coordinate 3,496,380 of JAWUZG010000119.1, read as the reverse complement.
TCATAATATCAGTTGTGCCACTTAACATGCAACTATTGGGTGCTTAGATGCTAAGGCTACCTCTCTAATAAAAATTAAGTGCAGCCAGGACTCTTGTCTGGCACTGAGGACACCTGGTATGGAGCACTGCCAAAATCAATACTGCTAAACGCTGTTAAATACTACATCGGTATATTAAAATCTCTTGCTGTGCAAAACAGAGCAACTGCCTATTGGGAATGGCTCCTGCCATGTGCTAATCTCAGAACCATGCCTGGGAACAATTTGAGAAACTGCTGAAGCAGGCCAAAAATATGCCAGAAACTTCTCTGATAATTTAAAACTGTAGAAAATTGACTTGCAGAGCCTGGGAATATTCCTTCACACTGCTAAATTTATAGTGTGAGTGTAGCCTGTAGAGATGAAGGTGGTCTAAAAACCTACCGAAAATAGGGTTTCAGGAAATATGGACCACTCCATACAATGACTCAATTCAGCCAATTATCTGCAACCCTACGTTAAGTCTGTCTAATTATGTTGCTCTAGAAAACATTGTATATGATGAAGCATTAATTTCTTTTTTCTTATTGTTCCATTGTTAATTTTAAAGTACAAATTCATTAGACTCAAGGAGAAGAAATGCAGTCTTTATAAACTAGGGATTGGCAGATAACACAGGAATATATCAGAGCATTGGGACCAGGGATTAGCTTCACAGAAGCTAGATGTAATTAGAGATGTTAGGATCAGTGAGCTGAGACATTCTTTCATTTACATGTCTGAACTATGTTTGAAAGTTTAGCTTTTAGTTTAAAGCCTTTTAACAAACCTCTTTCCTGCGTACTATAGCAGCCTCAGGTTGTCTGTGTAAGTTTTTCACCTGCTCTTTGTGGGTGAAGATACAGAATAATTTGTATTCTGACAGGTTCATATTTTTATTTAAACTATGCATTGTTGAGCATAGCAGGCAGTCCGTGTGCAATAGCATCAAATCATTTGTTCCATCAGGATACTCTTTGCATGACAATATGCACCTTGTTCTCTTGACTACGGGATGTAAAAATTCTTTATGAGCTTACTATATTTGAAGACGAAAGGAAAAAGCACTAAATCAGGCAAATACTGAATTTCATCTGGCCATGTGTTGCAGATCAAAAAAACCTGAGTTAAACCCCACAAAGTTAAATCTTTACATCTTCAAAGAAAAATACAATTTTCCTTCTGAGGCTATTACATCTTTTGCCATGTAATATTATCACTAATAAAGATTGCATGTTAGCAAGAGAGGCCCTGAGTAGGTTCAAGCAACAGACAGTTTTGAGGTTTTTGTTGTTAACAATCTGTCAAAGTCAGGCTCCCAAAACAGTGTAAAGGAAGAAATAGAAAGAGACAGAAAGAGAGAAAGAAAGGAAGAAGAGAAAGAAGGAAGGAAGGCTGGTTGACTTAATACAGGGGCACAAATTAAAAGCAGCAAAAAAAGAATGAAAAGAGACCAGGGCTCAGGGAGGAGAGATGAAAGTAAAAGAAAAGACAAACAAAACACAGCTAAGGCCAGAGTGCAAGTCCTTTCAAGTCCTCATTAACCCCACAGTAAAGAGTTTCCTTGTGAACATTTAGCCTTTTCATTGAGCTCTTCTTTTTCATTGTCAAATGTCAGCTGTGAAACCTGTTTGGAAGGCAGCAGTAACCCTTTAAAACCTCTTTCACAGAGTGCAAGCCAAATCCACCACTATGTTTTAGCTCCATGAGCAGATGCACTAATGTGAATAGTGTGTTAAACCAACGTGTGGATGTGAAAATCAAACCCATGTCTGTGTGAGAAGCTGTGCAAGAACTGGGAAACTAAAATTTCCTGGGTTACAACCTGAGCACCAAAGTCACCAGGGCAGCATAATTGTGAGGGAAGGATGAATGCTCACTCACGGCTGATTTCTTCAAAAACCCCCCAAGAGACCATGACTGCCTCATTCATCTTTGAGGGCCTTGGGAGGAGCTGTCACAAAGAGGGACGATGGCACTGCAGCCCAGGGTGGCTCTTTTCTTGCAAGCACAAGGTCAACATCCAGGCGCTCTCGCCAAGAGCTTAAACATGCGCTTAACTTTTCAATTCATAACTAAACTCATTAACTTCCGTGTGGCTTTTCACAGAGGTGAAGCTCAGCTGAGGACCAGGATTTTTTGAAAGCCTTGAAGTACAGATCCCTAACAGAGTCTGAAGTATTTTGAATTTAGAAAGTTCCTTCCCAGGTCAGATTTTCAACAACTCTGTAAATAGGTTTGATATAGGGTGTTATATGATTTAGAAGGGACAAAACCCGAGTGATATTTACAAAAAACTTTTAAGAGGTTTTTGTTTACTAGAAGTTCTTTCCTTGCCAGTGGTAGTTAGTTTGTTCTTTCTTCATTTATTGATGCTAAGGAAAAAAAGAGGGGGGAAAAAAGCCAATTATTTAAGAAGGTCAAATGTGTCCCAGCCTAAATTGTGAATTACTTAAAAAACAGGACATGTCACAAAACTGACATCAGTGTTTCTCTTCAGTCCCACCCAATGATAATGAGAAGCCATTTGAACAATTTCAGCAGAGCAAAATAAACAAAGATTTTGTGCAGACCCTGTTGAGAGCTTGATCCAGCAAACCTGTGTCCAGCCAAATAACTCTTTGTAAAATTAGAAATCTCTCTAACACTTCCTTACTCAACAAGTAGTGAATGTTTGGATTACTGCAATAATGAGCATGTACAGGATCAGGTAAAATAAATTAGTCCATATTTCTCTTCTTTGCATCAATTGACATCCCACAGAAGAAAGCTGTCATCTTTAAATCTTGTTTTAGGGGGAATGAGATAGCACTTTTGTGGGAGGGGAGGAGGAAAGGCAAGAACATAGCATGGAAAAATTCTGCACAATTTAGCTACTAAGAATAGTTACCAATTACTTTATTACCAAATGGTACAGAGAGAGAGAACAACAGAGGACAATGAAAACATTCCTGTGAGAAAGAATAGGAAAATATTATTTGTAATGAGAAAAACGCAGGCAGCACTTGGAAGAATGGTTTTCAAGGAAACCCCTTTTTACAGAGATGAGAAGCAAATGGAACAAGGCTCTGAAGTGGAAGCATATGTGCTCACTGAGGGGAGCTGACGTAATCGGTAAGTGGAGCTTGGCCTCCTCCAGAAAACCACGTCTTTGTGGAGGAGGCAGAAGGGTGTGTGGCAGCAGCAAGGGAGGGTGTGACAGGGAGCTCCCTTACAGCTGAGGTGACGTAGGCAGCTGAGCTACTGCTGTCCTTGGAGTCCACACCAACACCCCCAGACACCTTTGTCCCCAAGAACAAGCTGCAGCCTCGTCTCTGCTGTGTGACATGCTGGTTGTAATTATTCCATTGCTAAACACAGGTATTTGTCATGCTTTGTCACCAGTCTGGCCAGAAACACCCTCAAAATGGCTCGTGTGGCTGTCAGAAGTATCTCTGAATCCTGAATCCATAGGGCTGGACGGTGACATAACCCAGACAAAGTGAGAGTGCCCAGATGATAGACACGAGGTGGTGTTTGCCTCGGCAACAGCCGCTCGTGGCAAATCTCATCTTCCAGGTGAGTCCGTGGCTGCACATCCCAGCCTGTACATCTCAGCCCAGGTAGCACGTAGCCCCTTGGAGGGTTCCTGTCCTCAGCTGCACACACTCAGTAATATCCTTCCACTCTGTACATACAAGGAACACTTTCTGGCATGTGAATTTGTCCTTACTACTTATTTCATTTGGCCTTCCCAGATTTGAACCCTTAAAATAAACAACCTTGCTATCTCTTGGGCATTCCTTGAGGACTGTTGGTATTACAGAGGTTTCCATTGCCATAAAGACAAAAGCAGAGGCTCAATGCAATGAAAAGGTTAATTGATGTCAGAATGTTTTGGAGAAGGATGCTAGGCAGGAGGAGTGTATGGTTACAGGAATAACCAAGACAAAAGATCCAAGCTCTTTCCTCACCTTTCATGCAGCAGTCCTCCTGCAAGACTTAGGGGGAGCCACTTCTGTCCTCTGCTGATGTTGCTGCAATTTTGCAAAGCATCTAAGGGTGCCCGCCTGACTGAAAGCATGAGAAATTATTGCTCAGTCTGGGTGAGAAGGAAGGAAAAGCGATGGACATACGAGGCAGAGCAGAAGGATATAGATATTTGGATCAGATGAGCCAGCAGACAGCACAGATCACCAGCTGCTGCCAAGTGTTACAGCAGAGGTGAATTTTGGAGACACGGCGTTACAGACTGGGGGACTGGGCAGCCCTTCCTGAGCATGCAATGCAGCAGGGGATACAATCCAAACTTTAAAAGAGAAAATTATGGTAATAAGTAACGAAAAGTGGAAAAGCAGGCAGGGGAATTAGCAGCATGCTAATAATGTCATTGGCACAAATTCTTTTCAAGTTCCAGATGTAATGGGTGAAGCAAATACATCCCCAGGCAGCCCCTCTGCTACTCACTTCCCACCTAATCCATGGCATGGCCTCCTCAGATGTAGGGATGGGATAGCTCTTGCAGCGTCTCTTTCCATTATTCTAGTCAGAGCAATTTTGCACAGTTAATGCCTGTTATCTAAAATCTAGTCTAAATAGGCTGTCTTTATTTAAATAAAATGGAATAGAGCATGAAAAAAAGAGCCATTTAAGTGGCATTTATGAGAAAGTGTTACTTTTTGGTGATGAGGTAGTTGTGAGTATCTGGAGATTGTAAACCTTTTCCTTATACACCTAGAGAGCATGGGTTCATGACCTAAGAGAGGACAGGCAGGTAGGGATACAACATTTATAACTTTCAGGAGGGTAACCAGGTAAGACAGATAACATTTAAGTAGTGGCACTAAAATGATTAAGGCTTTACTGTACTCCTCTAGCTGGAAAGCAGTAAATGATTACAAAGCATTATTATCTCATCCTAAGAGCTCACTCAACACATAAGGAAAAATAAATAGTTCACTTTGTACATTTAATTCAGTCATTTGCCTGTTTACATTGAAACCTGGCTGCTTTAACTCCCCAAATGTTTAATATCAAGTAGGTTCAAAGAAAAGTATAACTCCTCAGCAACGAATTTCCTGACTTTGCTCTTTCTGTTTAGAAAAGATGATAAAATGGATTGCAATGTTTTACAGAATTTCAGTATTTATTACATATTGAAGCTATTGGCCTAGCATTTTAGAAAGATTTACAGGTTTTTGTCTTCAGATGTCACATAACAACTTTAAGACTAATCTCAACCAAAGATGCTAAATTGCCAAAGTAGTTTCACAACTGTCTGGAGTCTTAAACCTTTCACACCGGAATTTAGCTCTGCAGGATCCAAGGAGTATGTGAGTAAAGAAAAAAAGGAAATAAGTGAGCCAGCTAAATCATTTGTACAGTGATTAAGTGAAAAGACTGCAGTGACCCTTAAGCTGATGAAATGAAACACTGCAGGAAGCTGAAAAGCAATAAACAAAATGGCAGAGGTTGTTGAAGACTATGGACAAGGTGGTGTTACCAAACACCAAGCCCTGGGGCAGGCTCTGTCCTGCAGTAGAGGCACTGTTTCCCTTATCCTCCTCTAATGCAGAAACACTATACTAGGCTTTCTCAAACATTTACAAAGCACATTTCCCTTTTGGTTCATCTTTCTCCACGTGACTGTCTCTTTCCCAAATCCGCTGCAGCTCCTTTCTTTCAGGGTGAGAGAGCAAGAAGGGGGTTAAATGCTTGTCCTCTCCTCCCTGTTCCTGCCAGAACTAAGTGCTGATAGCAATTAAAGGTGTGTAATTAGCAATTCCCTTGCTATTGCAAGCACTGACAGCCAATACTTACAGCCGATTCTCACTTTGCCTCTCTGGAGGAACCAAGATGCTGATGATTTCTGCCGTCTAAAATTTCATGACCCTTTTGAATGCTCTTGTGACCTTCAGGGGGTTCATGACCCCCTCATTGAGAAACACTGGGCCATTTCTGTAAAACACCTTTTTTTTTTTCACGGGTAAATATTCCTTGTGTTCTGAAGTGCGCTAAGAGTGGGCCCTGCAACTGTCAGACACTGGGGACAGACTTGCCTGTCCCTAGCACCCCAGACAACATCGTGTGCTGTCTCTGTAGCTGCTCATCACTGATGCTGTGCAACATCCTGCCAGTCCAAAGGGCACAGGGAGCCCCAGGCTGAACGGAGAACAAAGGAGAGTCATGTGCTGTGATCATGGACCAAGGTGGACAAGTGCACAGCAACGTCATCTCATGTCGGCTGGAGAGTTACAGACAGGCCCCTGGGCCCTACAGACACCTGCAAATGGTGCACCTGGGTGGTTCCAGGGGCAGCAGCAGGAGGTTTAATCATTGTATAGCTGAAACCAGCACTATGTTGTGAGCTAAGTGGCTCCAGTGCTGGTGTGATCCGCAGAGGAGCACTCTAGTGCAGTGCTTGGGGAGGTTTCCCAAACTGGGAGAGCCTCAGGGAGAGCCTAGGGAGCCCCTGGAAGCCTTCAGCTCAAGTGACAGCAGATGGTGGGACCTGGGTGGGGTTGGAAGTCAAGGTGGCCAAATGCCCTCGTTTCTATAAAAGAACCACTTAGGCAGCCCTGGTGACCTAGAGTGATGCCAACATGGAGATAATCTGCAGAGCAGTTGGCACAGAAGGGCTGAAGACCTGACAGCTTGCCCAGGGAGCAACAGTATTCCCTCAGGGAATGTCATGGACTTGCTAAGCTCTGTGCCCACCATGCAGCCCATGGGCTCCGACGAGAACACGCATTGGGTACAGCCAAGGGTACTGAGGGAACTGGGGAAGAGCTTGCCAAGCCACTTTCAATCATTTAGCAGCAGTCCTGGCTAGCTGCCGAGGTCCAAGATGACCAGAAGGGAACAAATGTAACAGCCATTTACAAGAAGGGCAGGCAGGAGGATTTGGGGAGCTACAGGCCTGTCAGCCTGACCTTGGTGTCAGGGAAGGCTGTGGAGCAGATCATCCTGAGTGCCATCATGCAGCACACACCAGGGGATTAGACCCAGCCACCATGGGTTTATGAAAGGTAGGTTCTGCTTGACCAACATTATCTCCTTGAGTGACAAGGTGACCTGCTTTGTGGGCGAGCGAAAGGGTGTGCATCTTGTTTACCTGGAATTTAGCAAAGCCTTTGACACCTTTTCCCAGAACATTTTCCTAGGAAGCTGGCAGCCTATGGCTTGGATGGGCACACTCTTGACCAGGTAAAAAACTGGCTGGATGGCCAGGCCTGGAGAGTGGTAATGAATGGAGTTAAATCCAGTTGGCAGCTGGTCACAAGTGGAGTCCCTCAGGGCTCAGTTCTGGGGTCAGCCCATTTGATATCTCTGTCAATGATCTGGACAAGGGGATCGGGGGCACCCTCAGTAAGCTGCAGATGACACCAAGCTGGTCGGGAGTGTTGATCTGCTGGAGGGTCGGAAGGATCTGCAGAGGGATCTGGATCAGTGGCCCAAGGCCAGGGGCTCAAGGCTGAGTGCTGCCCTTGGGTCACTACAATCGCCTGCAGTGCTACAGGCTGGGGAAGAGTGGCTGGAAAGCTGCCCTTGGAAAGAGTCAACAGCAGCTGAACATGAGCCAGGGTGTGCCCAGGTGGCCAAGAAGGCAAATGGTGTCCTGGCCTGGATCAGAAACAGTGTGGCCAGCAGGGCCAGGGCAGGGATTGTCTCTCTGTACTCGGCACCTTGAGTGCTGTGTACAGCTCTGGGCCCCTCACTGCGAAAAGGACCCTGAGGTGGCGGTCCAGGGAACGGCAACAAAGCTGGTGAAGGGTCTGGAGCACAAGCTGATAAGAAGCAGCTGAGGGAGATGGGGGTGCTTAGCCTGGGGAAAAGGAGGCTCAGGGGAGACCTAATCACTCTACAACTCCCTGAAAGGAGGTTGTAGCCAGGTGGGATTGGTTTTCCCAGGTAAAAAGCAATGGAACAAGAGGAAACAGCCTCAAGTTGAACAAAGGAAGGTTTAGGTTGGATATTAAGGAAAATTTCTTGACCAAGATAGCAATATAGATTGCTTTTAAATGTCCCATTAAAGCAGTGAACATGGTTTAGGAGTGGACTAGGCAGTGCTGGGTTAATGATTGGACTTGATGATCCTAAAGGTCCCTATGGTTTACATTATCCCTGGTTGACTCCTTACTTTCCCTGGGACAGAACTGGATAGGGCTCATGAGCTCAACCTCGGCACCCTTCATCCTGCAGTAGAAATTTTCCATCTGAAGTTTTCTCTCTGCCAAATGGAAAAGTAAAAATTCATAGGAAAGCAGTATCAATCTGCAAAGTCACCTCATGCAGAAGAGCGAGTGAAGAAAGGGGCAGGAGACTAGGTATAGAAAGACTAGGAACAAATTCTGAATACCAGTCCAAAAGCCATGCACATGAAGATTACCTCTTCTAATTTATAGACCTTCAGATTTCTTTATTGAATATGGTCATCTGAAGGTGATATGAATTTGTGTATCCAAGGAAAGATGACACATCCCATACAAAATGTTTATAGAGTAATAGTGAGAAAGCAAGCCAGAGTCTCCTCCAGAGAGCAATCCAGCACAGAAGAGGAGTGGTAGCAGTAGAAAGCATCCACATGAAAGTCTCTGGTTTGATTCATAGATCCCAGCATAACTGGGGAGCCCTGCATTGCTGTAACATATTCCGGAATCAGTTTTGCACAACTCAAGCACAGAGCAGTGTTGAGCCCTAGGAGGATATTCACTCAAAGCAGGCAGACAGGGTAAGGCAGTGAGCCTTGGATTTGGTCCCAGCTTGACCTCCCTGCTTGATTTTAAGCAGCCTGTGAACAAACATTTACTACAGTAACAGCAAACAAGGGAGCCTCTGTAAGGTGTAAAGCTGGGATGCAAATTACAAACATATGTAAATTGAAATAGTTTAGGTTAATTTCTTGGTACTGATTCAGTGACTAAGTGCTTATTTCAGAATGCTCATTCCATGCCTTGAGCTACTGCTTTGTCCATCTCTTCAGTGGCAGAATTTAGCATAATCCTTCTACTGTAATGTCCAGTTTTTCCATTAAGATTACAGATGAAACCAAAAGACCTCATTCTAAAGAAGGCTTATTGCTTTGCAAAGCTGGCCACTGTGTGTTTAACTGCACCAGAATGGTCCATTGGAGAACAGAGGGAAATCTCACATTTGGGAGGATGCAATGAAGGAGTCCCAGACAACCTAAACAATCCTTGTTTGCCAAACAATGTGTGTGAGGCTTAAAAAATGATGAATTCGAAACACATTTCCCCGCCTCACAACAATTGGAAAATACCTTTCAATCAAATGAATAATAAAACTCATTGAAACCAGCAAGGCTGATTATCATCTAGCTTTAATCACTGTAATGCTACTCGAATGAATGTGACTGCACCCACCAGCTGATATCATCTGAGGATCTGGTCCAGGGATCTGCGTAAGGGAGACTGCAAGATAACGATGGGAGACCTTTAAGTTTCTGGCACACAGGCCTGGCTGTTAATCTCGTCAAAGTCAGTTCCTTTACCTCTTGTATTGGAATACTAAGGGTTTAATTTTTTTTCTCACGGTATTTCTGCTTCTGTCTTTGACTTTCTTTGATTTCTAGCTGAAATATGGATGTTAAAAGAAGCACGCAAATTATTTTTAAAAGTGGCTCAGAAAGGTTGCTGCATTGTGGGGGATGGAAGTTCAAGTTGTTAATTTTATTCCAACTATTCAAACAAAAATAGTGAGATGTTACGTTTCTTTAGAAAAAATAAAATGTTGAAGTCTGTTTATCTAGAAAGATATTCAACATTATAGACTTGGCCTGATAAGATGTGGTTCATGCAAGTGGGACAGTTAGCCTTTTATTGAACTACTCTTGCTTATTATATAAAAGAGGTTTTAATCAAAGATTTCCTGGTTTTTGTAAAAGGATTTAAGTTACTGAAAAGTCAGTCTTTGTAGAGTTAGTGGAGAAGAGGTTGATGTTTACAGTTAAAATTTGAATAAAGCATTTTAAAAGTATGTGCAAGCTATCAAAATAACTTTGAAAACGGAAAAATTTGATACAATTTTTTTGAGAGGAACAGTTCCTTTTGTTTCACTCTCCTTTCAATGTGGGTGATGAAATTATTTACACGGCTTTCTATTCCATTCCCAAAATCTGCAACTTCCCAGCAGGAAGCTGGAAGGGATGGATTTACTGTAATAGAGTGACCTTTTTCCCTGGAAAAGCTGAGCTAACTCAGAACCAGTTCCTCAGACCTTTTGAGCTCGCGCAAGTAGGAAAGGCTGTAATTTAAGTGTAGGGGAAATGGTTCTTTGAAGCATAAGATATATGTACTGCAGACAGGCCACCCAAATCTCTCGGGAGTTCACCACCTCTGTGGTTCCCAGAGCACTAGCGAAGCGTTTTTCGGCACTTTTTAAAAAAAATCATTGCTGCTACCATGTTTGTGCACTTTCCCTGGACAGGATGTTATGTGATTTAGGCTGTTTTTAAAAAGATTCTGCTGGTTTGGTCCACTCCAGCTGGCCCCAACGTTTCACTAGAACTCAAACAAATGTATTTGCCTCCAGTTGTAAGATCTCTCAAGACTGTAAGAATTTAAGTGCTGGGACCAAGTCAAGCTGGTGTGGTGTGAGCTCGGAAAAATGGCTGAGTTCACGTTCTGCCTATGCTTTAACTTAGGTTGCTAAAAATACAACTCCTGGCTTGATGGCACATTTACCCTAAAGAAGGTGTTTAAGGATATTGACTTACAAACGCAGTAGGACACAACCCATCCTGCAGGAGCAGCTCTCACTCCCACCTGTGGCAGCTTCCCCCTCTCCCACTGCCCCTGCAGCCTGCAATCCTGAACTCCGAGTAAAGCTGCTCCTAAATGATGTGAGCATGGTGTGCTGGCCCAGCCCACTTGCAAATTCTATTTGACTTTCTAGTTCAGTGAACTACAGGCATTTATTTATTTCTACCTGTGATTTGCTGTTCTTGCCACAGAAGGTGGCAACAGACAAGAGTGAGGCACTCAGGGAGGCAGCTGGAGACCAAACCTCCTCCAGCATTGGTGTTCCATCTGCTGTGTCTGTGTGCCAACGCATGAAACCTAATCTGGGCTCAGCCAGCTCGAGGTGGTGCAGTCTGATCTAAACTTCCAGCTCTGCTGAGCTGCTCCTGATGAATCCTGATGGGCAGATTTCAGCGTTTTGCCAGAGAGGAGGGTCCTGCAGCTGAGCCAACAGCATGGCCAGCGTGTCACCCCAGTTGGGCACATTGGCATAATTGTCCCTTGAGTGTGTATCAGTGCTCCAGCTCTGGGGTGGGTGAAAGGAGACCCTTCCTGTCCTCCTGCCTGGTAACTGTGGGCGGGAGAACAGAGAAGGTGGCTGCAATGGCAAAACATCTCCTAGCACCCCACTGAATTTACACAGAGCTTGTAATCAATCTTCAGGCACTTCCCCCAGTCTAGGCAAAACCTGAGCTGTGCATTTTTCATGTCCAGCTCTCAGCTGGATCCTCCACGAACTTCCACTGTCACACAATGCTATTACCATTGCCACTGTTTGATAATTGCATCGACCTTTTTTTTTCAAAGATGAGACATTAAAATTAGCATGGAATTTACCCTCAGATTTACTGGCACCATTTTGAAGTCGTGTACAGGAGGACCAAGATAAGCAGCAAAACACCCTCTTGCCTTAAATTGTTAGGACAGTTGCCGTCCTCAGACTAAATTTTCTCCTCTTATTTCCTTTCTGATTATGTATTAAATATTAAATATATGCAATACAAAAAGAAACAAATGAGAGAAGAAAGAAAGAAAGAAAGAAAGAAAGACACTAAGCTGTCTTTCAGTTCAAAACAAGCAGCTACTTTAATGACAGTGCTTATAAAAACAGTATTATGTTAAATTATTTAGTATGTTTTATTTAATAAAAAGGAAAAAGGAAGACGAAATAGGGCATTGAGGAAATTCCTCTTCGTTTATTTTTGTCTCTGTGGTGGTTCATTTTACCCACCAGTGTTTTTTCTTCACTGCAAATCCCCGTTCTCTCTTGATTAAAAACAGACTCTCTAATAAAAGTGGTTTAAGATCACAGTGATAACTTCAATTCAAGAACATGAATAAAGAGCACCCTTGGAGGAAAGACCCCATCTGCTCACATATGATATTAGGAAGGGAGTGCATAATGCAGGGTAGTGATTGCTACCACGTGTAAGATTATTCAGGTTTTCCACGTATGGCTTCTAATCTATACGGCCACTTTAAAAAAGAGGGATTCAAGTATCCTATAAAACAGGTCCTATGTTTTACATTTGACCTCTTCCTGAACATCAACCTTATTAAAAACAAATAAAAAAATGTCCTGAATGGAAGCTGTAGTTTGATCTGGAGCTTATAGAGGCTGACAGCAACCCTGCTCTTGCTTTTAGCAGGGCAGGAGTTGGCCTCTGCTTCATTCAAAAAGAAACCCAAATCAAGCTGCGTTGTGACGATCACTCCACAACTGGTTTTTATTTCATTTTATTCTAATAACCTTACAGAAATACATTTTTCACCAAATTGAAAGCTTGTCTTCCCTGAAGCCCTGGAAAGGATTAGATAGCATTACATCAGACATTTCAAACAGTAAATTGTGAACTTGGAAGAAGCACTTCAAAGCATGGTTATGTGAAGCCTCAAGTGCCCAGGCAGAACAGCAAAGGTGAAACAATTGTAATCTCTGCAGTGGCAAGCAGTGACTCAGTGAGTGTAAGCCATGAATCCCGTTATTTTAATCTAAAATATGTGTTTTTGTGAGGTTTGAAATCCATGTTTGATATGCTATGCTAGTTGCTATAAGAATGTATAATACAGGCCCTGGACTCAAAGACAAAATTTAATCAACATAAAAGCAGGTTACAAGCAGAGATGGAAAGACTTTTGTACACCTTTTTTTTCACAGTTTCTAATAAAAGTGCAGCAACTGGAATTGGAGAAGGTACAATTTTTTTTAGCCAAAACACTTCAATAAAAAACCACAAAAAAACCCCCAACTAATATAGAAACAAATGAACATAAAAAAGGAACCTTTTTCTTGTAGACTGTGCTCATCTGAATTTACAATAATAAATTAAATTGGAATTACTCTTCTATCTGTGTAAAACCAGGGATAAGAGCTTGTACTGCCTTAATTATAGTGGCATAAGCTGGCTAATGGCCTCTGCCTATTCGCACACAACAGGTGTCACTTTACCAGCGATGGAGACACCTCTTTTGTTCCCCAAACAAGGCATTAGTGAGGTAGGAGCAGTGGCCACATTTCACTGCTCGCCAAGTCATTAGCAGGAGGCAGAAATATGTGCACTCAAGGAAAAGCTCACTTTAGAGGTGGTTTGAAGTGAGAGGAAGGGGCAGCTTATCAGTTTTTGTCAAAGATTGTTTCAGCAAAATGTCTTTTTGGGAAAAATTATTTTGTGGGGTTCTTCTGGTTTTTTTAAAAATTTTTTTCAGGGTTTTTGTGGTTTTTTTTTTTGTTGTGAGGTTTGGGGATTTTTTGAGGGTTGTTTGTCTGTCATTGCTTTTGTTTGCTTTTTTACATTAAGCATCAATATTTAATTTAATATTTAACTTACTGTGGGGGTTGATTTCTGCCAGCCTCCTCAGTGCTCTTTGCTCATCCCTCCTCCTGGGCTGAGTTTCATAGAATCTTATTGCAGTTTGGAAGGGCAACGCCTTTCTGAAGAACAGGAGCTACTCAGTGATCAAGGAGTCTGCTTTTTGTCAAGCCGCAAAAGCACAACCAAGGCATACTGGAAAGGCTGATACGAGCTCGATGTTTTGGCATTAAGCTGAAAAGAATCAATGAAAGTTTTGGCCTTGGACTGAAGGCTGTTTCCAGTCACAGAAAGTCCAGATAGAGTCTTTCCTAGATGTTCTGCATCCATGGAAAGTAGTTATAACAATTTCTCCTAAAAATACTTTTCTTTATATGTCTGGAAGTGCATGTATAATATTTTATGTTTTTCCCATTGCTATATGCTTAATAACAATCCTGGCTTATGTTCCTTGCTAAACTTGGACCAGAAATGCTAGATTGTTTGCCCACAGTCATACCAGAATGTCTGAAAATGACATTTGGATTCCGTCCAAGTTATTGGGATGAATATAAGGTTTGCTACCAAAAAAAAAAATCTTCCTTGACTATAAAGTTTCCATACTTATCTCTCCTACCCTATGCTGTATTGCCATGTTCCTGCCCTGTGACCCTCGTCTCATAAGCACCTCTGAAAAGGTGCTACAGGCAGGATATTGAGGGCTGTGAGGAATTAAAGCACTTGCCACAGATGTGTGCTTGGGAGTTGACTGTTTTGTTAATGGTGGGAGGCACGAAACCTTCCTGTCCAGTCCGGCCACAGGCAGCAGCTTTGTCTCAGCAGCTGCTGGGTTGATGTTGCAGCCACTGTGAATAAGTGGTCAGACCACATATTTAATTCAGTTCACATGTATGAGGAGCAGATAATCTGTCACAGACTGACACCCTTGCACTTCTCATACCTTATAGCTCCTACTTGCCTTCCATCACAGGACATCTGCCGTATTCCCAATCTCCTCTCACACCCAGTACTTCAATCTTACATCCCCTCCTCTCACAATACCCTTTTCCTCTTCCAGGTTTCCGTCTCCTGCAAAACCTACCTCTCACATCCAATATTTCCCAAATTTTATGTTGACTACTCCCACCTCCTGTCTCAAGCCCATATCTCTCTCAGTTGCTTTTTGGAACCTCCTGAGATATCTCGCAGGGATCGAGCCCAACAGCATCACCTGGAGCCATCCAACACCAAAACCCTGGATGTGAGAGGCAGCAACACTGACAGACCTGCCCCTACAGGGGCTCTCACAACAAGTCAGGGCAAGGGAATGAGCTTTAACTGGCTCATGGTGACAGCCAACTCTATTGTGTGCTGGATGAAGCCCAGTGCCTAAGTGCAAAGCAGGTTTATTGTGGACAATGCTACCTCCTTGGGCTTGGGCAATTAAATATTGTGTACCTCGTACCTCTGTTTGTGAAACAACTTGAGGAACTTAGCATGAAAATGGAAGAATCAGAAGGGCTATGGAAATACTAAGTTATTGTTATAACCACCGAGTAGTAGACCAGAATTATGTACTTAAGGCTATCTATTCACTGATTTATAACTAACAAACAAGCAACCTTTTTATTTTCAATTAAATATACATGTGTCTCTTATCTGGCTTCTTTCTCAATGAACCTTACTACTAGCTGTATTGTAAATGCCTTTGAAACAGAAGATGAAGAACACAGGTGTTTTGTAGGACGGGAGGATGAATAAAAGAGACAGATCATGTGAATTATCTCTGCTGAAGCAATAAAATGTAAGTGACCTGGGAATGTCCTGTGTGTCTGGTTTTGGACCATAAAGTCTGCCTGGAAAGGATGCCATTTATCTGCATTAGTCCCTGAAGCAGGCTTAGCAGTCTTTTTGCAGGCCTGAAACTGCGTCCATCTATCATTGCTACTGTAATCTTGAAAGCAGAAGCCTTAATGGCAAAAGCATCTTAAAGCTACAAACACGGTAGGAAATAAAACACCACACTTGTACAAAGGGGGAATTCCCACTCAGTAGCTGTGCTTGTTGCTGCAAAAACATTTCAGTTGTGTTTCCGCATTAAATATTCAGCAGTCCTGCAGCAGCTCTTGACTCTTGGTAAGGTCACTTGCTGCTGTCTGCATCTCCCATACGTGTAGGTCTGGGCTAGGAGCCCAGCTTATAATGGCTTTAGTACCAAGAGCTCAGCAAAAGCGCTGCAGGAAAAGGCCTCTGCCACAGTCAGCTGTGATTCTCAATGACACCTTTAAAATTCACTTGTGAATAACTGATTTGATGGATTAACTCTGGCTTTTCGCTTCATATACCTGAAAGCAAATTTATTCCTTTGTAGGCAATAATGTCTTGTAAAGTAAATAAACAAAATCACTCATGGCGGTTTACATGTTCAATTAATATTTTATTGTTAATTGATTGTAGCAAACTCCCAGAACTAGTTCACATGGTAATAAATAAAGACTTACCATGGATCAAGAAGCTGATGTTTGCTGTGAGACCAGTGTTTACCAAGGAGAGTATAATCAGTCCAAAAAATAGTCACGAAATAGTCACAATGTTTAAGAGATAGATTTATGAAGGCAAAAGAGATGAAACTTGTGAGAAGGGTGAACAGAGAAGGAAAATGCAGCCAGTCAAAAATCAATTAAAATCTGGTGGGAAATGGACATAGATGTTATAAAGCAATATATAGCAAGTGAAATGGAAATTATATCTAACACACTTGTAGATACACTCCTAAAAAAACCTAAAGCTATTACAGAGAAATCTGTGCTTGGTAGGATTAGGGACAATAAGTATGTTAAATGTGTTGGTAATAAAACAAATCCCTAAGATAACATAAGCCTTTTACTACACAAAGATGGTGACTATCAATACTGCTGCAGACAAGCTTTGTTCAGTAAATATCTGGGCTGTACTTAGAAAGCACAAGATGGGGAGAGAGATGACAGATTTTCCAGGCCATTAGTAGCTGAACACAATGTTAGGCAACATTTTCTAGAGATAAATATTTTGAAGCAGAAGCTCAAATAAGAATCACCCCAGGGTAGCATGAGAACTGACTAAAGTGGTCTCTGCCATGCAAATGTTCATTTTTAACATGTTTTGGAATACCAGGGAAAAAACCAGGGAAGACAGCTAATATTGTGTCTGCATGGAAAAAAGGGAGCGGTGTGACAATCATAGGCTGGTGAGCCTGACATCAACACCAGGCAAAAATATTTAGGGCTTTCTCTCCTCCTTTTTCACTCCTGACCTTGTTTCTTTTTCAACACAAGCCCAGTGACCTTGAAACAACCTTCTAGTTGCTTAGTCTTCCTATGCATTTGGAGATGAGACTGATTCCCACTGAGGTCTCTGCAAGCCTGACTGGAATTCCAGTACCCTCCCTTCTAAATACAACCACACACGGTCCCCAAAAGGACTTGGGGAAGCAGCTGGCCTGCTATGTGACAGCAGCACCCAGGAGCTGGGAATCAGCCAGAGTCAGAGTCCCAGCTGATGGATTTAAATAGGGTCTCAGCTCCAAGGGATCAGAGAGACCCAGAGGCACATTTCTGAGGAGGGACGGTTCTGAGGGATACAGGCTGCAGGGACTCTGCCCTGCTTTCTCTCCTGAGAAGTACTCCCCTGAGGTGGGAACGCCTCACCCATGGAAAGATGGTGCGTTCACTTGTGCCTTTTTCTTTCTGGTTCATTTGCAGGATAGAGGTCTGGCCCAGACTTCACCTGTTTTAACAGTCTGTAGCCAGCAACAAGAACTGTCAATAGCCCCTAAACCTTTGTTTTCTGCTATTCTTCTATCCCTAATTTTTCTGCTTTTCCTGCTTACTTTCTTTCTTCAAATATTTTTTTTTTTCCAGATATTCTTGGTACTTCCTTCAGCCAGACACTTTGCTGAAAACACCATTGGCAAAGTGCAGTCTTATAGGAATAATAGGAACAGAACAGGACTTGCACAGGTAATGGAGGGCACACTACAGAGTCTCTGAAACCTGCTGTGGGGGTTAAGTGTCTTGTATCCCTATCACAGCAGAAAGACTTTTGGAAAGATTCACTGTTCGGCCTCTCTTCTACATATCCCAGAACCTGGGCTTAGGTACTGTTTGTTGCACAGGCCAGCCTGAGAGATGTGTTTGATGGTACAGATGTCTTGGGTGTGCCATTTCTGGTTTTCACCCAAAAATAAAGGAGACCTGCAGGGACATTTAGAGGGCTGAGAAAAAACAGAAAAGATAGTTTAACGTCTGGAACTCACAATTTCTCTTTCTTTACTAATCTTCCGTTACAATCCATTTTACTATAGACAAGAGAATTGAGGGGCAAAAAACATAACACTGTTCCAAGGCAAGTTAACTGGAGGAACAAGTTGAACCAGAGACTATCCTCAACAAAGAGAATTTCAATAAAAAGAAGAAGGTATAAAAACTGTAGACAAGAAAGGATAACACCACATTGTACAAAACACGAGCTTATTTTCCTAAGCACAAAATTAGGATTTGTTATTATTCTTATACTCAAAAAAGTTAGATATTCTGCAGTTGATAAAGCTAGGTATGACAACTACAGCCCCTGGTTCCCAAGGTCTGAGATGGCTGTAGGATACTTCTGA
The DNA here is from genome assembly GCA_036785705.1 of Acanthornis magna. Taxonomy (NCBI): domain Eukaryota; kingdom Metazoa; phylum Chordata; class Aves; order Passeriformes; family Acanthizidae; genus Acanthornis; species Acanthornis magna. The sequence goes on along the minus strand of JAWUZG010000119.1, from coordinate 3,478,186 downwards.
AGTTTTTATTGCTGTTATTTTAATAATCTTGGATAAATACTCCAGAGGACTAACAGGATGTTATTTTCCATGAAAGGGGCCAAGCAGAAAGAACAACTTCATTTTCTTCAAAAAGTGAAGGAAAACTCCCTGCCCTGATTACAGCTATATAAAGGTTAAGAGAAGAGCAAAGGCAAGTAGTATCAGCCAGTCTCATTGCACATGCATCCCACCATAGACCAAAAGATGCCAAAGGACAGAGAAAAGGACCTTCTGCAACCTCTTCCAGTGAGCTACCTGTCGGACCATACTTGGAAAAATGTGGATACCTGAGTGAGAGTTCTGGCCATTCATTTCAAGGCAAAGGGATCCTGACTTGCTTGTTAAAAGATGGAAACCAGTGTCATACATATATTTCACCCTTTCATGGCAAAAGTTATCAGTGCCTCTCATTGTTTCTCATAGAGGATCAGTAAATGGAGGATGCTGTGATCTTGAAAGTAGCATCACTTAAACAAGCAATTTGTCCAAGTAACATTCATTAGAGAGGTAATGCCCTCGTGCTTTCACGCATAAATAGATGCTCAGCAGTGGAGAGGCATTTACAAAACTTTATGAAGTAGCGCGTTTCCTGGTTGATTGCCTGAGGACATGTTAGCTAGACAGGCTTCCTTCTCTAAATAAAATCAATTGATGTCAGCTAGACAGGCTTTCTCATCTTAGTGGATGCAATTGTTGCTAGCTAGACATATCCCTAACTTTAATAATAGGAATTGTAGTTGCTGAATATTGTTTGTGGCAGGCTTGTCAACAAATGTCTGGTTTAATTTATGAAAGAGAATTGTGTCAACAATGGGAATTTATTGTTTTCTACATTTCATGCCTTCTGGAGTCCTTGGTATATAACACATTGTTACGGGAAAGGACTTGGGCAAAATGCAAAGCTGTGATTAAATCTGGGGTCACACATTTGCCAACACAAGCATTAAATGCCTTGAGCTGTAACACCCCTGGAGATGTTCAAGGCCAGGCTGGGTGGGGCTCTGCACAACCTGGTTTAGTGGAAGGTGTCCCTGACCACGACAGGGACTTTGGAACTGGACGATCTTTAAGGTCCTTTCCTACCCAAAGCATTCTATGATTCTATGAATCCACACAGGCTCCTTGCAAGACATTAGGTAGTGCTCTTGCTTGTTTACCATATTATTTTGAGATATAATGTATGTATTCAAACACAAAAGTTTTTGTTTGAGCTTTCCAGGATCTCCATAATAAAGCTGAAAGTTGCAGCATTTCACTAAGAAAATACAATTAAAAACACTGCATTTTCCCTTTGTTCTCTTGCTGAGTTCATTAGTAATTTCAGGAATGTTAAAACTGCATCTCTGAGCAAAATTGCTGATGGCTGAGTCTGTTTCAGCAAACTCTTCACAGGCTGAATCTTTCAGCTCACTGTTTAGGCTGTGATCACATTTCTTTGTTTCTGCTGGAGCTCTCTGGGGTTTTGCCCCCTGATTGCCCAGATGTGGAAAAGGAACCACTGCATAAAGCAGAAAATAAGGAGCAAGAATAAACCCAGTCTTTTCCTGATTGGCAGTAATCTATCCTGAACCTGAAAACATGGAAATGTTCTGTAGTTTTGTAGTCTAAATAAATAATCTGTCTCCAACTTCAGCTCTGTCTCAAAGGAAAAATCTATCTCTAACTTATATTTTTATGAGGAAACATCTCTAAATGTGACACACCCCATTTTCTTATGAGATAGCCTTTATAGAAATGTCCCTGGTGGGCTGCTCAACTCTGCAAAAATCATTACTAATTTCAAAATGTAGGTCATTAATGTGACAGCATCTTCTGCAGAGTTTCATTACCTCTCTTTTGGCTATGAAAATGTAACTCCTTTTAAAACTTAGATATAATGATAGGTATTAAAGGAGAGGTAGTTTTGATAAGTAATAAAATATTACACCTTGTGTATATATTAATTAGCATTCCTCTGTTATGGTACATACAGATCATGTCTAAAATTACTTGTAAGACCCCTAAGAAAGTGACGGCTAAGTGTTTTAAATTCTCTAATATATTTAACTTCATAGCCACCTTGACAGGTAGGGAAATATTATAGTGCCTGTGTTCCTCCTTCTATCTGTAAATACCTCACTGAAACACCTACATAAATCCATCCACCTTTGGGACCTCACCTGGCCAGTGAAACACAAGCATTGCTGGAGTTAAAGTTGCCCGGAGCGAGTCCTTAATTTCCCAGTCAGGCCACCTCATCAGACACTGAAGGAGAAGGATGGTGAAGGTCATCATTTAAAGGACAGGAGTTAACAATTTAGAGCAGGTGCAATGAATTTGTGCCTGACCTCATGAGCATGGAGAGGTAGAAAAGAAAGTTTTGCTTGCAAAGTCGCTGCAATGCAGAGATGCACTGACTTGCAGAGACGTTCAGCTTCCCACCCACAGGTTTAGCACCTTGTCAAAAAATCCCTCTGAGGTCTGAGACTAACAGAGACAGGTCCTGAAAGCAGAGCTAGCTCCCAGCAATCCATCATCATCCAAGTCAGAGTTGTTTGCTCCTCTGGAAGGGGTTAGTATTTGTGTTTTGCATCTCCATGTTACAGCTGGTAGCAAATGCTGACTAGAACTGGTCTGTAGCACCAGGAAGGGAACAGTTCTTGGTGAAAACAATGAGTTTGTCTTGACAGCCTATGACAGGAAAAATCCCCAATTGTTTGTCAAGAAACTTTTCTTGAGAAAATTGATATTATTTTAAAATATGTTTGGGAGTGTTGCAGAGCGTTCTGGTTCTTTTCAATAATTATCTGATACAGTAGAAATATACAGATAGAGAAGAGGCAGAAAAAGATAAGTCACACAGAAAGGGATGGATAGACAGAGTTGTAAGTGGTGTATGATAGTGTTCTTATTTATACATGGCACCATCATTTCTCACAGCGAGACTCTCTGACCAGATGTGGTGGAAACCGAAGGAGGCAGAGAGCATGTGGTGGGTGAGGGAATCCAGGTCTTTGAGGATGGTCTGTTAAGTGCTGGTACATGTACTTCTGTGGATGTGGGAGGAGCTCCTATTGTATTTCAAGCTGAGAAAAGAAACCTTATACCAAATTATCACTTGCAGTAAGTGTGAGGTCAGCCACTTCTGAGAAGGCAGTAAAACATTCCCAGGGAAAGTTTCTTTGCACTCCTGGTTGATTTTAAGAGCTTTCTGAAATTTTGAAAATTATTAATAGTGTCAGGGATAAATAGGTGCCTGGGAAGAAAGGGTTTTCCAAGGAAAATATATGTAAAAATGATCCGACCTCCTTTTTGCGGTTTTGCTCAGAAAACAAGAAGACACCATTGCTACAGGGAGGAGCTGAAAGGAGGATTTCCCCTGCATGGACATCTGTTTCAGGCTGAATTTTCATGCCCATATTGTTTTCTCTGCTGGCAGTAAACCATTCTGCTCAAATGATCATATCCCTGTATTGAGGGACTTGAACAAATAGGAAGAAAAAACCCCTTCATGAAGTTTTGAAATGGCAAGAGGGATCGAATGAATATTTTCATTGGCATCAGCAGTCCCCCTTTGCTCAGAGCAGGAACTTGGAAAGTCAGTGCCTGGAGCATCATAAAGTCATAGACCAGCACTTGGAGATCACCAGGATGAGGGAGAATATTTTCTGTTTGGATTCCCAGGCTCTCCTTAAAAGAAAGAAGGAACATACACAATTGGCACTGCCACCAGCTTTTTGTTTCGAATTTGCGCCCTGTTCAAAGGCTTAAAGCACATAAACCCCCTCACCTGATGGGGATAGTTTGCGCAAATCCAATCGTTGAAGCTAAGAATAATTTTGAACAAAATTCATGTTAGGAAACATGTAAAAACACCACAGCTGAGTCCTTTGTAGAGTGAGAACTGAAGTCTTTGGATCTCTTCCTCTGCCCACCAAACCCCATGTGAAACGTGGGATGAGGTTCCCACAAGCAACTCCAATTTCAATCCTTTTCAGACTTTATTTCTTCAGTTCTGTGGCCTCCTGTGGTAGCAAACTATGCAGGCTGGCCACCAGCTGTGTGAAGGCCTGACTTTTATATATTTTAAATTTACCTGCTGGCAGCTACATTTATAATGAAGTGCCAAAAAAAAAGGAAAAAATAATGTAATGCATCTCAGTTGTTACCCAGATTTGCTATGGGGACAGGATGGGTCTGGAAAAGAGTATCAGAGAAGGGTCCTGCCAAAAAATAATATCATGTCTCTCAGGAAGGCTCCCCAGAGGAGTGTTTAAATTTCGGTCTGGGAATCTCCCAGTGTGGAAAGTGGAGCAGGAAAGGAACAGATCGATCTGCAAGGATCCAGGAAGGAATGGTCTGACTCTCACCTGCCTGAGCCATGCAGGATGCAGGGGAAGAGAGGAAGGATTGAAGAAGCAAAGAGACAGCTGGGCATGGGTAGCTGTGGAAAAAGGAGCCTGTTGCCTCAGGGCTCTTCACCAGCTTCACTAGCTCATGCTTCTGAGGAGATTAATATTAAGCACGTTGGGTTTCACTCAAAGCCTGCTAAGTCAATGGGAATCACTCTGGTTTTCTCTGTGTTTTGGACTGAGTCCTTTCAAAACAAGCAGTCAATAGAAACATAGGCTTTCTACTTCCCTGTGGCCAGGATTTTCAGCATACCTCAACTTTTAGGATCATGACTGAGTTTTCCAAAACAATTTCCCTGGGAATGGAGAAACCATCACAAGTGACTGAAATACCCAGGCTCTCTTCAGGTGGTTTGCTGGCCAAGACAGAGAGACTCCCTGCAGCCTCACACCTCGCCTGGTGGTCACGAGACAGGAGCAGACAGGCTGGCAGCCAGCGCTGTGGCTCTCCAGCACAACCAGGAGCAAGCACAGCCTTACAGGAGCTGAGCTTTGCTCGCTCACTGGCTGCTGCTTGCCAGGACACTTCACCTGCATTTAGGAAGTCCAATAAATTTCTGAGGATCTGGACTTACCCAGCACGTTTTGTTTGTTTGTAATTATGGCCAGCTTGTCCCAGTAAGAGCCCCAGGTAGCTGAATTCCTTCAAAGGAATGGTTGTAAGTACTCAGAATGTTGCCCTAGTTGTGAGTACTCAGAATTTTGCTGGCTCAGCCCCGGCACCCGGAATGCATTGTCTATTTTCTGTGGTAGCAGAAGGATCTGCGACAATAAAGGGATGAATTTTTCACCACATGCTGGAGCTGGAGTCCCCTGAGCACATAAGCTGGCCAGAAGTGGTGTAAGCCTACTGAATATATACGTGTGCATTTAAAGAAATTGTCTACTTAATTAAATTTGAGATGAGAGTTATTACATAGGGCATTAGCCAGACAAGATCCTGAAAAAATGAGTTTTTTTGCTTTCCCTAAATCTTGGATTGTTGAGGTGTTTTTGTGTGTGGTATCTCCAAAACACCTTGGCTAACTTTTGATTTTAAAATAAATATGTTTAGAGAGGCAGAATGTGTTGCAAATGTTTATATTTTACTTGCCTTTTATTTGTGTTCCTCTAGATCTGAAACAGGAAATAACTCTTTGTCCTTTAGTGGAACAGGACTTTTTATGACATTTGTGTTTTCTAAGAGATAATTTTCTATTATTTGTTATCAGTTATATTTTCCAGCTCACAAATTGTAGATAGTTCACTTTCCTTTTCCAAAGGACCTCCATGTGTATTTTAACCTCTGCAGGAAAGTAGACACAATCATTTGTGCATCATGGGGGAGGTCCTAAGGGGATTAAGGTAAAATAAAAGGGTATCCAATCTGCTTGGAACATCTTATATAAAACATTTTTTGCACTAAAAGTTGACAAATTGTCAATTTAAAACCTTTTGATGAGGAGGCCTTTAAGTTTTTTTAATTACTTGAATTTTTTTACACACTAAAAAGAACCCTCATTTTATTTTCCACCATCAAATTTTAAGCCCAGTTTCCAGCTTCAAATGATTTTTGGAAAACTTATAACAGAAGATAATTAGAAAAACAATAGATAAAGTTTAAAATAATGCATCCCAAAGGCAGTTAAACAAAGCACAGGGATTGTCACAAACTTTTATTTTGCTTGTCCTTTTGTAATAAAGAAGAAGTCAGAATGTCTTTGCATTACGACACAGGATGAGAAAAAATGTCAAAAATCTCACGAATTTTTCTGAGACTGAGGGATTGTCCCCACCTGACCATATCTTCCATCTGAGACTTGCAAATCGCATCCATTCCTCTGACCTCCACATTCCAGTGGCACAAGCTGTGCTTCTCTCCCTGATCCTGCGCCACATAACCATAAAAGCCACCCCTGTGGGGAAGCACCCTCAACTTGGTGAGAGCTGCAGGAGCATAGCTCACCAGCTGCTCTCAGAGCAACAAGGCTGCAGCTGCAGCTCTGACCAGCACCAGCGCCTAAACCCCAAAAAGTGCTTCTTTGCCACGCACCAGCCAGCCCAAGTGGCTCCCCTTGGCTGCCTCAGGGACATGTTCTCCTGGAGAAGCCTGGGGTTGCTCACTGCCTCTGGCTCCATCTCACTCCACTGTGTATCCTGCAGTTATGGTGCTGTGGATAAATTGAGACTCATTGGTAGGGCTCTGCAGTTCATGTTAATAACATTTGTACCTGGTTTACCAGTGTCTCACAGACTCTGCCAGGCTGCTACTGATGCTCTCCAGCCGTCTGAGGGACAGCTCTGTGCAGACTGCCCAGGGAAGGACACAGAATCATAGAAAGTCAAGGTTGGAAGAGATTTTCAAGATCACCCAATCCAACTGTCCACCCAGGACTGCCACTGTAACCTGTAAACAACTAAACCAAATCACCCAGCACCAGATGCCTCTTGAATGCCTCCAGAGGTGGTCATTCCACCACCCCCCTGGGCAACTTACTCCAGTGTCTGACCACCCTATCAGGGAAAATATTTTTTCTAATACTTAATGTGCATGTCCCCTATCTCAGTTTAAGGCCATTTCCTCTGGTCCTCTCCCTGCAGGCACAGCAGCACAGACTGGCCCCCACCTCATTAGAGTCTCCTTTCAGGCAGTTGTAGAGAGAGATTAGGTCCCCCTGAGCCTCCTCTTCTCAAGACTGAACAAACACAGCTCCCTCAGCTGTTCCTCATAATGTAGGTTTTCTAGTCTTATTTTCGAGACTTGTCGTCCTTCACTGGACCTGCTCCAGCACCTCAAAGTTTTAAAGTGAGGGGTCCAGAACTGAACACAGCACTAGAGCTGCAGCCTCACCAGTGCCAAGTTAAGGAAGACAATCACTGTCCTGGTCCTGCTGGTCACACTGCTCTTGATACAGGCCGAGATGCTTTGGCTTTCTTGTCTACCCAGGCACACGCTGGCTCCTGTCCAGCGACTGCCAGCCAGCACCTCCAAGGGCCCTTCTGCTGAGCAGCTCTTGAACCAGTCCTCCCCAGCCTCTAGCACTGCATGGCTTTGTTGTCACCCAAGTGCAGGACCTGGCACTTGGCCTTATTAAACCACGAGCAAGGCTGTTCTGCCTCCTCATCTGCAAGAAGATGATTTTCCTCACTGCTGTGATTCAACCCCAGCCAGCAAGTGCGTACCACACAGCACTCACTCGCTCACTCACTCACTCACTCACTCCTCTCTGCCTCACCCCGCTGGAATGAGGAAATCAGAAAATAAAAAAGGTAAAACCCGTGAGCTAAGAACAGTGTAAAAATTGAAATGTAGTAATAGTAAAAATAATAATGATAATATTTAAAAAATGTAAAGGAGATAGAAAGGGGAGTAAAATGCCAGAGAAACAAGTGGTGCACAGTACAAGTGCCCAGCACTGTCCGCCAGCAGTGATTAGCCCCTCTCAGCCAACTCTCCTCCGTTTATATACTGGGGGGTGATGTTCCATGGAATATCCCTTTGGCCAGTTCAGGTCACCCGTCCTGGTCGTGCTCTCTCCCAGCTTCTTGTGCACTTCCTCAAAGGCAGAGCATGAGGTGCTAAAAAGTGCTTGACTCAGGGTAAGCACAGCTTAGCAACCACCAAAACATCAGTGTGTTATCAACATTATCCTCCTGCTGAATCCAAAACACAGCACTGCACCGGTGGCTAGGAAAAAATCAATTCTGACCCAGCTGGGACCAGGATATCCATGAGGATTCAACAGGATGGTTTGGATCTGTTTTGATTTCCTCAAATGGGAAACAGAGAGATTTCAGATTCAGACTTCTGAGTTTGAATAGGTGGAAGAGACAGATTCAACCTCCCCTTTACTACAAGTGTGCTAGTGCAATGGTAGAGGTGTGCACTTTGGGAACTCCAGTGAGCATTGGTTAGGACTGCTCACCCAGGGGAAACAAGAATTCTCCAAAGAGTGCTGATAGAATCTCATTCTGTTCACAAGTCCAGCTGCAATGGGGTGAGCACAATGGTTGGGTTATAGGGAAAGGGAACTGCTTATCTGAAAGAAAGGGCTGCAGAGGATGGCTCAGTCATAGCTTCCATGTAAGACCCTGTATCCTTCTTTGCAGATGTTGGAAACTTAGCTGAGCAGCGTCCTGAGGAAGCTGACTGAGCTGGCCATGCTCTTAATACAGTCAGTCAGTCAGTCAGTCACAGGCTGGAACTCTCGAGATCTCTTTCAATCTGAATTTTTGTCTGATTTTGGGCATGTACTGCAACACCAGACACAGGTGTCACACCAGAAACAAAGAAATAGTGAAGAGTCAGGAGCACTGAGAGAAAAGAATGACCCATGGAAGTCATGCAACCAGTAATATTCTTAAGCATAATAGCATGGCTTGTGTGGCCAGTGATGATTCTGAATACTTGCAGATAAGCCCAGATAAACCATGTTCCAAAAAAAAAAAACAACCAACAAAAAACCCTGAAGCTTGAACCAATCTTCTAGAAACTGAATTTGCTTCTTTGATTTCACTGGTTGTCTGGAAGATTTTAAAGTTCCCATCAAACCAACAACCTGAGGCAAGTGTTCATAAATTACAGGACCTAAAGAAACTGTAATGATCAAATTTGATTCCTTTCTAACATGTACCATAAGACTACCCTTCAATCACTGTTGTAGTGACAAAAGTGATTCTTCTGGAAAAAGCTCTGAGGTTTAACAGAAGGAATACAAAACTTTCCTTGGAACAGAGGTAACTGAGACAACTGAAGTTCCTGCCAAAGGTACCAATCATTACAGCAGTGGCTGAGAGCAGCTTAGCTACATGGGATGAAAGGATTTCTGTTGGACCAGCCATGACTCTGGGAGCAGAGAGCTGTGAGAGAGAAGGCCAGAAAAAGGGCAGAGATGCAAAATACTGAATTTGGAAAAAATAAGGCAAAAAGCTTCTGGCACATTTGGATTTCTCAGCAAGGAAACCACCTCCTGCTTACTTCTATTTTTTATTTATTTTGTGGAGCAAGGAGACCTGGCTCACACTTCTGGCAAATAAATCAGATTGCACAAAGGCTCTGCATGACTCTATCAGCTCCTCCTCCCAAAAGAAACATGACACAGAAAAACCCTGAATAGCTGCTAAGCATTAAAGCCAAAGGAGCATGGGATTTCCTGCAGCAGAATTTTATGGTTTCTTTGCAGCATTCACAGAATACTTGGTCTGGGCTCTTCTGCCAGAGGGGCCCATGTGACATATAACTGTTCCTCAGAGCCCACAGAAGTCACAGAAAACACAACTGACTTCCTGCCTGTGGGTAGCTATAGCCACAGTGAAGAACGCAAGCCGGACACACGAGCTACCCACATGTGCCCCTGCCAGTGAGTTGATGCTGCTGGTAAGTAGCACTGTCAGTGTGCAGAAGGGATGAGAAAGCTGCCCAGGAGCTTGCAAAGAAATTCCTTACAATCCTTCATTCTTGATTTGTTATTAGCATATCCAGAAAATTACATGGATGAGCTTCAGATGCCTTATGACAAATGTCCAATGTGGTGGACCCTTTACTGTGTTGAGAAGAGAGAGGGACAAATGAGGAATTGGGCCCAGGATGATCAGGGGTATTAATTAAGGTGCCAGCCCTGTGGGGCTTGTAGATCCCTCTCTGGACAGTGGTCAGAAATGTAAAGAAATTCACATATTGCCCTTGGTTTATGTCAATAATATGAAGTGTGTAACATCATATCCTCCACAACATGCATCTAGTAGAAAGACCACAGAGCAGGAGATGCAGGGAGCATACCACCAGAATTTCCCTAGCTGCTTACAGAAAGCATCTCTCTTGAGGAAGAAGGTGTCATTTATTCCTAATCACAGTAGGATATCTATCAGCACTTAAGTTTCCCACTTTTTTTTTCAACCGTTCACATCCTTACTACTTTTTTACATTGCATTGATGTCTGACAAGGACAACATCCTTACTGTCCAGCAGTCCCTGTAAGTTATGATGGATGGGCATCAACATCTTTGGCTTTGGTTCCATGCCAAATTCAACTACATCACACAGCTGGTCCAGACTGGTAAGTGCAGTTAAAATTCAGATGCTTGCCATACATCTACAAGTCATGGCTGAGAGTGAGATCCATAATAAAAACTAGGAGATCTAAGTCACTAAAACACTAGAACAAGTTTCCTACTGATTTCAATGGGACTGAGTTACGTAAATATTTCTGCTTATAAGCCTTCCTCCCTTTGTTCTTCTCTGTCCCACTAAAGAAGCAAGAAAGAAGTAAGAAAGCAGAGGTAGAGGCTATCCATCACCATATGATCTTTGAACACCTCTCACAATAGGACTGTGGTAGCAGCTGGGTGGTTTGGCACTCTAATAGTACAAAAATACCAGTAATTCTACAGTTCATAGGGGATGGGATTGCTAGGCAGATGGGGTGGTTGCTGAACAATGCCATGGCTGGAGCTGATACAGAAATATCCATTTCATCATGTAGTCTCCAGTTTCACTGATCACTTCTTTCTCTTCTGAACTGCTTGTAGTCACCTGTAACTTACTGCATCTGCAAGTCTGTAGTGCCTTGGGCCTCCAAGGAAGAGGAGGAATTATGCCAGAATATTTTTACTTCCGAGCAGATGTTTGCTTAGACAGTTTTGAATCCAGAATGGAGGAATTCAGCTGGCTAAACATACATATGGTGTCATCCAAGATGCTTGGAATATCAAGGCAGATATGGGCAAAAGGCAGATGCGACAAAAACTTTTGGGCAACTTGCATCCTCATAGGACAGCATCTGGTTGGGAAAAAGACATGAATTCACTAAAATGGAACTTGGTGCCTATATTCAGGCCATTGAGCCAGGCTCTAAATACCATCTTCTGAAGTAAAAATTATTCCAGAAAATGGTATTTGTCTGGAAACTTCAAATGACTTCCATCTTTACGTTGTGGGGTTATCAAGACATACCACACATTTTGAAGGTGAAGACAAGAGACCTTTCTTAAACTGTATCCAAGCTTCAGGAACATCTTCTATGGTTCAAGACTGCCCAAGCAATTTAGCCGCAGGTGCTGGAGGCAGTGTGGGGCTGGGCCAAGCAGTGAGGCCATGTGGGGCGGCAGGATGCCCTGGGGCTCAGCAGCAGCAGGGAGCGGTGTTATCTTCCAGGAGGCACAAGCTGTTCCCTGCAGCAATGCCTCTCGGGGCTCCCTGGCACCCTTGATTGATGAAGGCTGTGTTCAAGACACACAGGCCGGAAAATTGCACTGGTTATCTGAAGGTCCATCAGCAGGACTCCCCGATGGACACATCGTCCTGCAATCACGTGGGAGCACACATCTGGCTGCAGGAGGAGGCTAAGGGGGAGCTGTTTAGGGAGTGTCTTTCTTAACGTAAGAAACTCGAAAGTTTTTGCGTCTGGAGGAGTCAGTCCTTAGAGATTGGGCCATTTTCTTCAGAAATGAGCCTCCTGCCAGACAGAGGCAGGAGAGAGATGTTCCCTGTGTCATGAGCAGGGTGGGGACTCACAGCTCATTGGTGTTTGTCCTGGTTTCCCTAACACACGTCTGAGTCAGGGAAGCTCTGCTGCTGGAGAAAGTGATGGCTGTAACGGCAAAGTGAAAATTCCTCTGTTTGCATCATTACTTTCTGCACAGACACTTTATTTCCTCATCTCTAGCAAATAAAAGCTGTTATGAAATGCTGTTTTTCCTTTCACCATCCGATGAGTTAATAATGAGCCCAATTAAATGCAGCAAGACAAACCAGTTGTACGTCTCGCACTGTCTGACTCCCTTTCAGAACTGTTACATCACTTTTAAGTCATTTCCTTTCCCAGATGAGGCAGCTACACTTACACCGAAGAGCTTGATCTAAACCAAACAGCCTTACACTAAACCAGACAGCCTCATTTTTGATATCATTGACCTTTAGCCCTAGAGGAGCTTCTTCAGACAGAATCTGCAACTTCTTACAAAATGTCAAAAAATATTCATCATCACAACCTCAAGTGACAACTTCGGGCTAAGTATCACAAACTTTGTGATTGTATTTTAAATGACAGAAATTTTTATTTGGTGTAGCAGTGCCCGGGGTGGCAGAAGGAAAGAATAAAGAAAGTATTTCAAAAACCATGTCACAACAGAATCCAAGTACTCTCAACTTGATGATTTAGCCGTTGGATTTCCCCATAAACTGCCAGTCTGTGGTATGAAGAGGCAACATCTGTGCGTTTCCTTAGAGAAAAGCAGAAGTGCTCCACATATTGTACTATAACAGTGAATATTGGACATGTGAATCAACTCAGACATTATCCAGGAAGGAAATTTTCAGCGATTCCAGCCGAGGTAGAAACACATCTATTGTTTTCTATCTCAGACAGCATGGACCAGGTAAAATGACTTTACTTTGAATAGAGGAGAGACTTAGCAGAAGCGAATGTAATTCTCCTTACTTTCTTTATGAAACTTCATATATTACATGAATCAATAAACCCACACAGCTAAAAACTGCTGTCAAGGAAAACTGTAGCTGATTTTTTACCTGTTGTCTCAAAATTAGTTGAAAATAAACCCAAAGGAAAACCTGGATCAGAAATGGTGCCTTAGCAAGACATATCTTCCCCTTATTGTATCCCTAGGATGCAGTAATTTGTATTAACAGCCCTAACCCAAGCCATCATACAGCCTTCTACACCAATTCATGATCTAAACCACAGACAGCTATGTGAAAATCTTGTTCCTTTAAGAGACAGTTATTCCTTGGTTTCTTTTAGGACAATGCCAGAACTCCTGGCTATATTCTCTATAAATGAGAAATTCCACCCTTCATTAAACAGATATGGTCTGTAGAAGATAATTAACCACTTCTTACAGTTTATCCAACCCACAAAATTTGGGTTAGATATTGTTCACCACCCACATTAATTGCCCAGAACAGACTGACTGGTTTTGGACCAAATAGTGTCTCACAAGTACTTAGTATCCCTGGCATGGCATAAAAGGAAACAGAAACCTGAGAAGAAGAGAAAATTAGAACGGTGGGAAGAAAAACAGTTTTTTAACTGTGCAATGGACTTTGTCTGTCTAATGAATCCCCTTTGAAAACCACCCATAGTAATAAATTAGGGTGTAATATACTGCAGATGGATCAACAGGGCACACACATCGTCTTAAGTATCTGCCACAGGTGTTTGATTTTATGTTTGACAGCAGGTCAAGGAGTTACCATGCAAGGACAATTGTGCTATAGCTTACAGGGCTAAAGACTTATTCTAGATTGGAAGGAAAACTAAATCTCTTGGATGTTCTGTGGAGGGGAATCAGTTGATACAATTGGCTTTTGATTGACAACATTATTTAAATATTTAGAGCTGGACTTTTTTCTGCATATAGTGTTTAGAAGATTTCTTCTAAACAGAAACATCACTGTGATTCTCTAACTTTTATATAATGTTTTACTTTGACAGAACAACAGATGCTGACAATTTTACATTAAAAATATGTCTGGACCTGACCAGTTTCTGTGAGGTCCTTCGTGCACAGTCTTGTCCCATTGGCTTAGACACCAGACGGTCTCAAGAAACAAACCTCACATCATCCAGTCTTTAATTACATGAAAACTTTAAGTTTCCTTTCAGCACCAATTGTGAAGACATACTCAGTATTGTTTTCAGACCTACAGATCAATCAACCAAACAAAAAAGTATTATAATACACAGGAGAATATCCTGTTCTTCCAAAATAGGTTCAAAATCTACAGAGGAAAAAAAAATGTACCCACATGTAAGGATGCTAGAGACATTTTCATTGACCCTTGTACCATTTGTCTAGATTCCTGCTGCGGTCAGTGCTCCAGTTTTCTACAGCTTCTCAAAGAAGTCTGGAATGATTAGCCATTTCCTGAGTTCCAGTCATGCTTCTAACAGTAAACTTCCTATCCATGTCTCAAGTAATTTAGCTTTATTGTTCCTACCCTCCACCTTTCCGTTTTTTTTTTTTTTTAAAAAAAACCCAACCAAACAAGAAAACCCCAAAGCCAACCACAGTAGTTTTGGGAATCTCCCAATTCTATACAATGCAGTACAAGGGATCTGTGCACCAGTGACCCCCAGTGCACAGAACACTGAAACGAAAACCCCTGGGAGCTGAATGGTTTAAACTGCAATGTGTATAAGGGTTTACCCTCCAGTCCAAACAACTGCTAATAGTCACTGTTGGAGCTGGGATACTTACCCAGCTGGGCCTGTGGTCTGACTCTTTCACTCTTACAGTGCTTACTCCCGAGTTTCTCCAGATGCTATTTGCTATGATCTTGGAGTAAAAAGTGTGCAGGACAATCCTTCTTTGGCTTATTTATTTATTTAAATCATTCTCTCCTAGATTGCAGCTGGTGCTGCAGGTAGGGTCACACTGGAGCTGTTGTGGTCTCTAACATTTCGCTGTGTCTGGGACAGGATTCTGCAGACAGAATACTGTGGGATGTCAGTGCATTTCTGTTGCTGACTCTGATCCAGTGTGATATTTTCAATTGAATTTCTACAGCTATGGTCTAACGACAAATGTGCATGCTCTGCACTATGGCTGCTCATGACCTAAAACTGTGAGAGCTACAGCAGAGCCTCTGCTAATAATAAACAGTATTAAATGTCAGCCAGATGAAACTGAAGAATGGAAAAAAGAATAGTACAACGCAGGGAGGTTCTCCTTCCACTTACTTTTATTTTCAGTGTGTTTAAAGGACTTTTATACTTTCTCTGCCTTTGAGTAATATTTTTGAACATAGAGATTCACTTCTATGGAGTGAAGTTCACAAGTCTTCCTACATATTTGAGGAGAAGTAGGATCAGGACTAATGTTTTGGTTTCTCCTCCTACCAAAATTGCCTGCCTTCGTAGTGTTTGTCTGCTCAGAGATGTTTCTATTTTGAGTCTTTTCTTCTCCTCAGATCCCTGCTACATGCTGAGGATAGGCTTCAACTGCATCTAACATTTTGCCACGAGAGGCAAATTGTTCTGCAAGCAAAGAAGAATGTTTTATTGTTCTGGCAATTTGTCTCTTTGGATTTGGTTTAGAAATCAAATAATATGTTGGAAACATGCTTCAACAGAAATTAAGCCAAATAATCCTCATTTTTGTTTATTTTATTTAGTTATTGTGAGACTCCTAACAAAGCTAACACCTCATAGCTTTAATGGAAGTCCTTCAATAAAAATGAATACAGACAAACAGCATCCAACAGTGTCACTACAGGTCAGAGCTTGTTGTGGTCCTACTGATTCTGTGGAAGAGTTTCCCTCTCAACTCTTTCTGTCCTTTGAAAAGACAAAACATTCTTTGGTATTTCTGTGCTAGAAGTTAAGACCCATGAAAATCAGAAACTGGCTCAGTAGATACAAGAAGTTTTGAAGGCAGCTTATCTCCAAAAATTTTGCCTGCATTTACCCATAGCAAATAAAATTGCTTTCAAAAGTTACATCCTCAAACTATGCCCATTTTTTTATGGCATGAACCAGAAAAATAGAATTTTCACCTCAAGGCTGTAAGTCAGTAGTTCCAAAATCTTCTCTGGGGTTTATATAAAAGGGCAAAAGTAAAAAAGATTAAAAATTCTATGAGTGAAAAATATTGTAAACTGCTGTTAATTTTGAACTTGAGGTTTTAAAGATATTTAACTCTACAGTCAATATTTAAGGAAGGTTACCAGTTATTTCTGGTATTTTTCTGGATATTTCTGGAGACAAACAGTCTGGATACTCTGTCAGCATGGATCGCATTCTCACAGAGACAAAATGGAGGCAATTATTTTTGTGTGCTCAAAGTAACGGAGAGGATTACACTGGCAACTAACATCACCTCAGAATCCACAGGATCCATCGTCACAAGCTTTATAATTAAAGACTTGTCTAAATGGAAGGAACTTTCTCCACAGAACCTTTCTCTGCTCACACAATTTAGTAGAATAAATGTACTAAAATATTCAGATTTCATGCAAGGGCATCCTGAAAAGTAAATAGAACCAGAAAATTCATTCCAAGACTTAAGCACAAAAATCTCAAAAAAACACTTACTGGTGTTAGGAAAAATACAATTAAGTCACAAAAACATTAGTGTATCATCAACTGCACTAAGATGAGGTCCATCTTTAGTGGAGCCAGAATAAACCCTTGATTTTTGCATTCCTCTGTTCCTTCCCATGCACACAAGGCAAAATGCATTGCAGGGAAAATGACAAGCAGTGGTGACCTTAGTGACAAGTCTCCCATAGAAATACTGCTTGCTTTGTTCCTCCACAGATTTCTGGTACCATCATACTTTCAGACAACACACTATAAAATCATGTGTAATTGGAGGAAAAAAAGAATATGATCTTCCATATCTGGAAGAAAAAAAAATGATAGCTTGGATTGTTTTACAGTCTGAGAGGACAGAAGTGTTATTGTGGGTGCAGAATGGGGGGAAAAAACCAAAATAAGGCCAGCTGTCCCCTGTAAAGAAGTGAGAACAGTTAGAAATAAACCCACAACCAAAAGAAGGTCAAGAAACCAAGATGTGAAATGCTCCTGCTTAGTAACACTTACTATTCATGATTTTTTGTTTTACTGGATAAAATTCTTACCTGGTAAAACAAATGGCAAAATTCCTGCTGCTGTAGAGCAGGAGTTCATGCAAAACTCTGATGACTCATCAGTGTGTATCAACAGGCAAATAGATTACATTTTCATATTCCAAACTCAGATTAAAAAATTGTCACCAGTGATAGCTGTTTTCTTGAGAGATGCATCAACTGAATTGTTGGTGTTCACATCACACTTTGAATACCCTGTGTTTGTGAGAGATGGCAGATAGAAACAGCACTTTCTCTTTCTATAGAAGGCCATTGTCTGGTTTAGAAAACTCTAAAGCTGGATGCAAATCAAAACTTGTGGGTTCAGTCCATCTCTGGCATATTTTGCCCTACCATTTCAATTCCCTTTCAACTAAGTACCTTATATACAAGGAAACACTGTCTAAATCCAGCAACCTATTTTGGGGGAGTTATTCAACTCAAACCTTCAACAAAGTGAAATTCGTGGCACTGAGCCAAATGGTGGTTTATTCATGCCTTTCTATCAGCAATCTATTTGAACTGCTTGAGACTGCCTGAATAAAGAGTTGGCCCCTGCTGTTCCTCACCGAGCTCAAACTTCACTCCTGGCAGCGTTCACGAGACGAACCCCGCAGTGTTTTCTCCTGTGCCCACCATACTCTTCCTGTGTTGTGGTTGACACCTGAAGCTCCTGGCCCCTCTGTATTTCACATCTGATCTATGTGTTCTCCTTGAGCTGCTGTCCTGTGCTTTGGCATGTGCTGCTGGAGCACCTGGCTTCATTCACCTACCAAAGTTTGTGATTACCCCTCAAAAAATAACGCATTCTTCCTCAAAGCACAACAATACTGCACCATTTTTAGCCATAAACACTGAGGAGATATATACTCAATAATTCACTGGGAAAAAGGTCTGAGACCTTCCCAGATTCTGGGACTACCATCTCCTCATAACTTTGTAAATTCTTCTGACTCTCATTATTTTGTTTTCCTTTTGCAGGGTATTTGTGATTTACTTCTCTAGGGGTGGCTTGTTCCATACATTTTCCCAGTGGCTACTTTGTGCCAAGCATGCCATTGTTTTCTCAGATCAAACATGGCAAATAAAAATATATCTCTATTCTATAACTTTGTAGTAGGTTTATACTATCCATTTAAAATATCTTGAAATGATGTGAAGATTTCAGACCAATGTATCACTCTCCATTTTGTTTCCTCCAGTCTCTAGGCATTTAGAGTTTATCTGATTCCGACTGTTTATCAGAAGAGTTACTGTTCATATTTGTTGCAAATCTACTCATTAACTTGGGAAAAAAACCTTCTCAGTTTAAGTGCTTTTGCATGACTTGCCTGTTTTACACCAACAGCTAAGGTTGCCAGGTGTTTTTGTTTATTTAATTCCCTCCTGCTTTCTTTTTTCCCCAACAGAAACTGTGGTAATTCAGGCTTTTAGAAAATACTTGGAAACATGATATTTTGCATTAAAAAACTAGGCCGTGCTCATACTGCCAGCAATGCATGTTTGAAGTATTAACACAAAACACCTAAAAGAAACATAATATTAATAAAGAACTCTGCATTAAGAGTTGCCCTTTCAAGGCAAGCCAGCTGTCCTTCTTATCCTGAAAAAAAGCCAGGAAACCCAGATGTGGTGCTAATCAAATTGTTCATTATAAATGAGCTACCTGGCAATATTAGCTATTTATTTTCCCCTAATGATTCAGAAAAAGACATGGGTTTTGCATACTTATTTGTTATTTGAGTTCATCCAATACCTTGTGCAGGCAACGGCTTTGATTCATTGTCTAGGCATTAGCCATTAACAGTCAGAATAAATAAGGCAAAGTCAGGACTGAGATTCTGCTGTAATACAGGATTTTCCACTGTGCTTCTCTGTTATCTGAAGACAGATAAGAGGCAGACTATCATTTAAGTGAAACTTTTCCATGGAGAAATTTACACAAGTGGCCAATAGCCCTTCCTTTCTTTGGTATCTTGCAGCAGATACCCAACACAAGCTGTGTAACCCATGGCTGGTGACCCTGGGAGAAGGAGCAAAGGCCCAGGCTGCACGGCTGACTGGCCATGCCCTTGCTCCCCTCAATGGACATACACTGAACTTACTTTTTATTTAATCTGACTGATTTGCACATGCAACATTTTCACGGCATTCCTTGTGAGGAACAGACCTGTGGCCATTGCATTCTCCATCGTGGAGACCATTCTGCTAAACTCCTTTATGACTCCTGCCCATCAAAATGACACCCAAGGCATGAGTACAGCTGAATAACTTCAGGTTCATAATGGTCAATGATTAGTCAATCAATTGACAATTTAAATTAATGCTTTGCAGCTCATTCTGAAGACTTGAGGGTAATCACAAGACCATCTCCATTGGCATATCTGTCATATCTAGGAGGGAGAGGGAATATCAGGAATATCAGAGCATTAGGGGGACAGAAACAACTCTGAGGGGACAGACAGAGTATCTCACTAAATGTGAAGCTTTTCAAGCCTGAAAGCAATGAAGACCAATGAATGTCACTTGCAGAAATCTTTGCTTCTTCCCTACCCATGGTTCTTGAACTGTAGTTCAACTTTATCACAGTTGTACCACACTTATTTCATGGCTACACTATTCTTAGCTTCAAAAGGATGCTGCAAAAAAAGGCAGTTGAATTACACATGAGTTTTGCACATATGTGTTTGGTTTGACAAGGTATCCAACATGAAGATAATGCAATTTAAGCTCTGTATATGGCCACGACTGAGGATTCAGCTGAGACTAGGCTGAGCTGTTGCATGAAACATTCTAACACGAAAACTGAAGATAATGTGTTTTCTTCTGAGTGCTGTCAGCTATGTACTGCTCCTATGCATTTCTTCTTTTAAAGCAATGGCCATTTTACCGTTTATGACTAAAGTACAATCAGTTCTATTGTTGGTGGAAACACCATCCCTGGGGGTGTTTAAGAGGTGTCTGGGTCTGGTGCTGGGTGATGTGGTTTAATGGATCAGGGGTTACCGTGGCTGTGCTGGTCTGACAGTTGGACTGATTGACCTTAGAGGTTTCTTCCAACCTTGATGATTCTATGGTTACATGAAAGCATCCGCAATTCATCTGGGTTTTTGACAAAACTGTAACAGACCAAGAACTCTGCAGCAGAGAGTAAAATCCCTTTCCATTAAAGGCCAATTTTTTAAAATGCTCTAAAATTCAGTGACTTCTCATTTCCTTGAAACTACATGTTATTTCATTAACAGAGAGCAATACTAGCATACCTGGAGTTATTTGAACATGGGAATCATGTGGCACAGCTTCTTTTTTCTCCTCTTTTCTGTCTCTCTTTAGCACTTGCCAGATTTGGGAATCAATCTCTCTCTCAGATTTTCCTCACAGTTGACCAGCCATTTGTTCCAGGCTACTTGTGGCTCCCACTGCTTCACAGGGAAGGAAAGGAAGCACAGTATTAACAAAAAACAAAGAGCTGGCAATTTTAAGTAGCTGTGAACCTGATTCACAAGACAAAAAATCATACTGTGTGTGAATAGTGAGAATGCACAAGGGTCTGTAGATTGGCAGCTTTCACTGTAATTGGAGGATTTCTGAGGATATCCAATATTCAGCCAACATCCTTTCAGGTCCAAGTAGGGCAGACATGAAGGGAGGAAAGTATCTTGCTAAAGTCTGCCCCTGTCAAATCACTTTTAATTGAAGTGTGGAAGTAATTTGAAAACAGCCTGAAAGTTGGGAAAAAATCAGAATTTCCAAAAGGAAAACAAACTTCGCATGTGAATACTTATAGTCCTGGGATCATGGAAAAGGGAGAAAGTTTGAGGCCTTGATGAGTAGAATAGAGGAGTGAGTGGAGAGGGAAGGTGATGCTGGAAGAGGCAGAGGAGTGGGGATTCAGTGAAAGCACTGGGCATGAGAGCAGATAATGGTCACACTGCCAGCTCCTGAAGAGCAAAACTGAGGAGTCACACACTGCAATTATTCCTTCCCAGCATGTTTGGGGTTTTTTGGATACTCAGATGAATGTGCTTTATTCCAAAGGCAGAGAATCACCTGATCTCTGCATTAATCAGGATCATCACGGACATTTGGCAGGATTATTTTTGCTTGGAAGAAATATTGACATCTATTCAGGAATATGTTCTACTGGGTTCAATCAAGAATTTCTTGTAGACACTAGAGATAGACCTGCTATCACTGGCTGAAAATCCACCTCCAATGCAGCCTCTTAGATGGCAAACTCTGCAGTATAAGTATCTGCTTGTATCTACCTGGCAAGACAGAACAGCAGTCTGTGGTTAAGTTCTTAAATGAAATTGTAAGACAGCCAAATGGTGCCCAAAATGATTTTTCCTTTTGCTATCTGAATAATCCCAGTTCAACCACTGCCCAGTTTCCTTCTAAAGAGCCAGTCGGAAACAGCCCAAGCTTCTTATGTGTCATCATGAATGAGATAAAAAAACAAAACAAAACAGCAGCAGGCTAGGAAGTTATTCACAAACCTTGAGCTTTGGTCTCTTCCTGTGTGCTAAACCAGAGAATGATGAACTCAGGGACCTTCTGCTTGCTGAGGGTTGTACAGTGAATGCTGATGTGCTGTGTCTGGCTTGGTGGGATCCTTTGCGGAGCAGTCACTGTGGATTGCCTTAAGAAGAATCCTGAATTCACACTTTGCTGGTGTTCACAAGTCAGTCTCCTAACTTGATATAAACGGTCTCCTTAATTCCAGGTTATTAAGCCTATCAGGAAATAGGTTTTTTTGGTTGTTTTTCTGTGTGTGTGGTTTGGGTTTTTTTAAAGGATTTGCTTTGATCATTAACCAGATGCTGGAATGTATTTGATTTAAAGTCTTCATGATAGCAAGGATTGATAATCTGAGCTTTCTTGCTTCTGTCAAGAATATTTCCGAGTCAGCAAGTTGTGTCTGCAAGCTGTTACCAGCTGGTGATAGCTCTCAGTTTGCTATGGGAGGAACAGGACCTTGGCAGGCTTCCTCACAATATGGAAATGTAGTTATGCGGCAACAAGGATCTCAAATAGTGCCTGTCCCTCTCCAATCGGTGTCAAGGACATCAGCCACTGTGGAGAAGGGGAGTGGGGTGGCAGGAGGAACCAGGCACCCTGGGGAAAGGGAGAGGAAATCCACAGGGGAGAGGCTGGGAATGGGATGAGAAGGGTAATCGGAGAGGAGGAAGAGGAGGATTCAAGTGCAGATAGATAGGAACTGATCATGGGAGAGAGTCAGGGTGGTGGGAAGAAAGGAGAGCTCAGTACCAGGACTGCAGAGGAGTTTGCCATCCTCCAGGCTCCAGGAAGAGCTGAATCTTAGCTGAAGAGCAACTCCCAGAAAAGGAACAGATCCTCTGCTCTCACCTTCTGACATGAACAGGGTTCCCCAAAGTCCACAGATTATTTTACTTGCTGGTAGATTAATGAGGGCAGATTTTTTCTCTGACTCCTCCACACAGCAACACACAGAGCTGGGTCCAGGCCACTCACAAAGCTCCATCAGTTGTCATAAAATTATGCCAACTCAAGAGGCAGGCTCCACATCTTGATCTCATGGTTATATACCATTGTGATGTTTACAAAAAATTTATTTGGTGGTTGCAGAATTAGCTGCACATGCAGAGAACACACACTGCTCACTGAGGTAAAAGAATGGAAGGAAAAATGAGAAACTATGATTTCTTTGAGTCCATTGTGCAGAATGAGTTTCTCTCAACATCAGGAAAGAAGCAATGCAAATTCTTCAGTTTAAAGTGGGAGAACTCTAATATTTCATAGCAGCAGAATCTTTCTTTTGGTACTGAAATAGTAACATGCTGTAAGAAAGTCAATATCCCTGGCAGTTAAAAAAAACCAAAACTCTCGATAAAAGTTTTCTTTGGTGACTCTATGTGATGTTATAGCTTTGTCAGCAGCAGAACACCTTCCCAGTGCTCTGTAAGTGGCAAATCTTGACCCCCTTTTGGATACTATTATAGAACAGATTTATCTTTTGCTGATTTGCAGATTTGTCTGCACAGCTTTGTCCATGTTGTCCAACCCAGTTCCAATCCAATCTAATCCTCTTTTGGTGATATTTCACAAAATTCTTGGTCTGATCATGCCCTAGTATCCAATTCAGTTTGAGAGATGTTGTTTTGCAGACTTCCCCTACATTACAAAATGTTTTAAACATTATGTTTGGAAAACATTTAGAAGCATTTCTCCTCTCCTACCAAATAACTTCACAATTAATACAGCTTTTGTTTTCTTTTAAATCAACAATATGGGCTCTGCAGGTAAAATACCATTGGTGGAATGAAAACCATCTCATGCTACGGGCAGGGAAAATTTTAATAATAATTTATTGCTTGGTGCACTTGTGTGTTGTGCAGAAGACAAAGACAAGAAAACCCCCAAACTTGCTGTTTTAGGTTTCATCTGGTATGTGACCACAGTTATCTAAGGGGAAAGAGCAAGGAGCTGTAGAAAGAATGAGTGGAAGCGGAGAAAAAAGGCGAAAAGGAGCTATAAAACCTCTTGCAATCTACAGAGAGAAGTACTGGCTAAAAGCACACAGGAGGCCTTTCAGGCCAGCTCCCAAATTCGTCCTTCTTTGAACATTTTGTAAACAGATGTGGAGTCTTCAGGACAGCAAGCGGTGATGGATGGGCAGCACTGAAGACCATAAGTGGTTTAGGAGCCAACAGCCCTTTTGAAGAAAGGATCTAGGCTTCCAGAAGAAGGCAAGGCTGACTTTTAGCAGATTTAGATATTACCTGGTAGTACACAACAATGTATAAACCTTATGAGCCAATGCCTCAGGGAATTCCCTGTGCTGTGCACCCTGGCTCCACTCTGACTCCCTGGGGAGTTCTTGGGGAGAATTAAATGCCTGTAGGGGGATTTTCTGGGGCCTGGCCAGCTGTGCTGGGAACTACTGAACTAGCCACAAGCTGAACACGGTGAGCCAAGGGCTCCATCTCACACCCAGCCCCATGCACTGCTGCGTTCGCCGGGGTGGGAGCTGCAGGAGCCAGCCCTGGATCCTGCCCTGCTTGCGCAGTCTGATGCCTACAAACCTGTGTGTGCCACTGTGTCCCTCCCCTTGCTGCCAGCTTATCTTCTCCAACCTCCTGGCAAGACATCAGGAGGTGACAGGAACACTGAGACAGACTCATTCACTGCGAGTCAGAAATCCAGGCAGACAAAACTTTCTCTTTAAAATGCCTGCTCTGCTTTCTGTTTTTTTCTTTGATATCTTCTAGCTATTCCAGACATTTGACCAGTCTAGCAGATGAAAACAAACAAAAAAAATAATCAAAGCAACCCAAAGATCTGTTCAAAGTAGTTTGCAGGCGAAGGTTTAGGTAATACAGTTGCTGTTGCTAATTCTTTATTTCCCCATCATGGAGCATCAAAAGCAACAGCATGTTCTTTATCTCCCCAATGCCATCAAAGCAACTGAGATAAGAAGGGAGGGCCACTCTTTACCTTCATGCACATCACAGTGAGATCATAACATTGCTTACACTCTGTGGAGTCAAAGAGACCTATGAAAAATTATCTTTTACCCAAGCAGGTATCAATAGAGAGTTTAGACTTGCCAAACTTGGAGATTTTGGGGGAGGAAGAGAAAATATCATTCACTTTGGGACTCTATTAAATTTGAAAGCATTTCTATTGTACCAGAATGCCTAAATCTGTTAGAAAGAGGACTTGAGGCCAGGCAATATACATGGATAAACCCCTTGCTTAGAGTAATATGTTGACAGAAATTGATAGAAAACTTCATCATTTTGGTACAGTTCATTTTGTTCTGTAATATGCTAGGCCAATATAAACAATTTGCCACCAGTATAATTGCCTGTTCCCTTGAGTATTTTCTCTGTTGCTGTTTCAATTATACCACTGTAGTTAAAGTGGCAAAACTATCAAATAGAGACAAGCCTCTTTAGAGGGAACTCTAACTGCCTGCCAAATAGGAATTTGTATTGCTCAAATAAACTCCGCACAAACAAAATATTCAAAGGCTTCCAGTCAATAAACGTCAATGATATTAGTTCATAGACTGCCAGCCAGCGTGGGCCAGCTGTGCTGGGGCAGTCAGGGGCCCAAATGTGGAGATGCAGCAAGCGGAGTCTGCAAAACTGCCTAACCAGTGTAGGAGGCAAAATGCCACCAGCTTTCCCGAAGTGATGTTGTTACACACCTGACTGCCTTTGTACTCTGCCCTAAGAGCATGAATTTCAACAGCAGACTATGCTAATGCTCTGGTAAAAGTAATTTACCCACCTAATCCTCACAAATGAAAGTATTCTGAAGTAAAATACAAACATCCTTTGAAGGTATCTGAGGCTACCCATTTAAAATTTCTATCCATTTAAAATTTCTCATCAACAAAAATGTTTGGAAATCAAAGGAAAGGTCACACCAAGCTCAGGGATAATTTAACCAAAGGATGTGGCTTGACTTAGGTCAGGTCACAGGCATACATGGGAGACTCTCCCATCCAACTCCCACCTCCTGCTCCCATCTCCAGGCCTTGTTTGCATTGCTCTCTCCCACACTGAGCCACCTGCAAGGCAACGCTGATGAGTCAACCTGGGAGCTGAATTCACCGTGCTGGTGAACCACACAGTCAATCAGTTCTTGGTCAGGACCCTGAATCTTTGTGACAACCTCAGCTGCATGCTGCAACTGCAGATTGGGAAGAGTTGCTCAGCTAAGTAAAAAAAAAAAAAAAGTGATCTTTCATCAGCAGGATTAGGAGCCAGGCTTAAATTAACAGGGAGCTGCAGCCTGCTTTCCTGTGGCAAAGCCTGGTGCTTGAAACATGGCTGAAGTGAACAAAATAGAAAATAAAAAGAAAATAGAAAAATAAAGCCTTATGTTTGGTGTGGGAAAGAAAGAGAGGTGTGTGGACTAGGTATCCTCCCAGGGTCTCTTCCAATCCTACTCACAGGGATTCTCCACTGTGAGAAGTAAATGCTGGCACGCACAAGAGCAAACCTTGTGCTGTATTTGCTGGCAGAGTTTGAGCAGCCCTGTTCCCTTCTCTGTAACAGCTCATGCAGCACTGACAGCAGTGCTGTGGTTCTAATGTCCCAGCTGTATCCCAGCATTAGAGGTCACAGGGAGCTTTAAACACTGAAGGATCAAAACAGAACCTTGACTTGAGGTTTATTGGGTTTTTTTCAGAGGTGCTCTCATTGGAGAGGTGGATCCCAAGGGCAACTCTTTCTCATCTATTCTGTTGTGCTTTGTCTTGGGGAAGAAGACCCAAAATAAGACAGTTCCAAAACAAATTATCATTTTTATCCTCATCTGATGCTTTTTTATTTGCAAATTCCCCAGAAAATTGTGTGGTCTGGGGAAAATCCCTGCCTCCCTTCAGTAATGGATTCAGTATTAGTGAAGATCTGCTGGGAGATTTTCGAAGCACATGGGTTTAAGTGCTCTTTGTGGTAATTGTTTAGCAAGAGTACAGCTTTGCCATTGATGCACAGCTCTGAAATAGAACAGACTCATTCTTCTGCTACAATCTCCTCATAAAACTGGTGTCAGGCTCTTGAGATAAAACACAGAAGTTACCTTCTCATAAGATCATTCTGTGATGCCAGCCTGCATGTCACATTAGTCACATCAGTATTTCATGGTGTAACAGATTTATAGATTTGTAGCAAATCTCTTCGTTTCCTCATATTGCAGCTTCAGGTGGAGTGATCCAAATTCTGTTCACTTAGGGTTGGGCTGGAAGAGATTGTCCTGGAACAATCTGCTCTGTCAGTCTGTGTGCTGAGGAGACAAACTAGGGCCAATGCCAAAAAACTCCAAAATGCAACCAAGTGCATGTATCAGATCCTCAACACCAACTATTTCACCCCATTTCACCCATTTCTGTTTCTAGGGGACTCTATTCCCTGCTAATATAGACATTGGTCTTCTGGGGCTCCACTGCATCTCTCCTCCTTTTCCCACTCTTTCCATTTCCGTTTGTCGCACAGTCTTTGGCTGACATTCATTTAAAAACCTATCAAACAGCTTTGATTTAAACAAGCTTTGTGGAGTGATAATTACCCAACCTTTTCTCCATGGGGTTGTTTTTTTTGTTGGTTTTTTTTTAATGCTAATTTTTAATATTTTGCTTTGCTTTAAAATATATTTTTCAAATTATTGCATTTTAATTTTTTCGCTATATGTTTTAGGCACATATTTGTGTCTGAATTACTCCAAGTCCTCTAATAACATAATTGCAAGTCTGATTTCAAATAATTTTCAGTATTAAGCAGTTAAGGACATCAGTTATATGAGAAATGTAGGTGCTCAGGGGACTCGAATTCTCTTGAAAGAAGATTTGGGGCTAAATTGGAGCACTTCTGCATCCCATGTGTCTGTAGTATTTGATGACCCACAATTTTAATCAGGTTAGGGAGAACACAGGGTTCGTCTATGTGTGACAGAGAATATTGTTCTCAGACACACCAGTGACAAATTTTAGACTATACTCAGGAACATAAAAGACCTTTTAAAGCATAATTTAAAGTGGAGATTTCATCCCATTTACCCTTTAGCAATTAAATTAGGAATTGGAGAATTCTGTAGAGAAAAGAACTCACATCTCCAGGTAGCACTTTGGTCATTTAAAATCCAAATCCCCCACTGGAGATGCTTATATTTCTTAGTGGAGCACTCTGGTGCCCACAGTGGCCTTCCCACTCAGACAGAGGCAATGAAATTAAATCGTTTTCTGATAAAAAATTCTCCTCTTTTTATATAGCAGTGAGGACAGCAAAGTCATTTTGTCAGATATGTATTCTGTTTACTGCAGGTTTGAGAATGGATATTATCAAAACAAACATTTGGAAGGGCTTTCAAAGTCTGGGGTTTTTTTCTTCAGGGATTTTCAGGGATTCCTCAGTGAGACTTTTTACAATAATTACTTCTAATTACTTTTAATTAATTACTTCTAAACAACACGGCACCTTTGGGAATATTATTCATGACAAAATGGGAAAATACCTACTAAAAAGACATAGCCTTCTGGGAACACAACGAGACTAATAGAAAAGTGCTTTCATCCAGCAGGCCAGAGCTTAGTGTGCCAGGGTTCTGTTCTGCAGTCTACCAGAAAAACTCGTGTGACCATTTGTGCTTAACATGTTCAGTCTTTGAAGCACATAGATAACTGACCATTATTGACGGCTTTTACTTGAACCTATGATGCTTCCACTACTTTTGTGTAAAGTGTAAGTAACAACACTTCTCTACATGAGAAGGGTGTTTTAAGTTGTTCCATTCCTAAGGAGAAAGGGCAGTCAAATTTAAGGAATCACTCATTGCATTGTGATTGTGATATTATGACTCCAGAGCTGACAGACATAATAAAGCTCTGCAAGAAACTTGACTGTGCCTGCCAACATTCATTCAAGTTGAAAGTGAGTTGCAGTAGCATTATCTGAATAATCAAATACTTATTATTTGGCATTTAAACCCACTGTGACTTAAAAATATATGTTTTTCTCAAGACCACCAAGACAGCAGGATCTGCATGAGGGCTAATTACTGATCTCTGACATACACAATTGTGCAACAGCATCTCAGCAAGGTTAGCCAAACCTCATGCTTTTATACGTTTCAAACAGTGCCAGAGGTTCCTTTTCCAAGTCCAAGTTTGGCCTCCTCTTTATTTTACAATAAATCTGTGCTTAGGAATCTGAACAAAGGCCACCAGAAACTTGAAATCCAGAAATTAAGTCCAGAGCAAACAACAGACCAGAGTCAAGCTCACTCACACTGGCCTGTTGCTGGCACAGATGTTGTCATGGCAGTTGTATGAGTGGAGACCCCTGCAGATGCTCTTACTTCTTTATCTCAGTTGTTAGATAAGGGTATGCCTATCAGGATTGTTATAGAGCCAAGATCATACCCATGATTATTGAAGGAGTTTCTGAGAGATTGAGAATTCAATTTTTTTCTCCCCATAGAAATGCAACCTGCAGAAAAGCTGTTGTATGATATTACAAAAGAGTCAGTGGAATGTCCCCTGCCCATTATCAGATTCTTTACCTATTTCTCCATTTCCTTTTCTTTATCCTCTCTCAAAAAATACATAATTTAAATCACTGATCCTACCTGGGAAGTTTTCATTTTCATCAGATGAGTCAGGGCTTTGCATCACGTTCGCTGCAGAGTGGCACAGAGGCATTCTCTGCCTTACTAATGAGGCACCACAATTCAGTGCAAGACCTCGTCAGGGCAAAGCACATTATGTTTATATTGAGCACTCTTCCCCACAGGCCCTTCTACATTTCCCACCATTCCCATCACAACAGATACAGTTAGCCTCTCATCCCTAGAAGCTATTTGTTAAGAAAATCCATATTTTCCTTTTTTCCAGTGTGTTTTAAATGGCCCTGTCCTACTCCAGGCATAGCAATGGTCGCACTACTAGAAGAGCAGGGATTACTTCCTTTTGCACTTCAACACCTTGCTTATGATGCAAGGTATTACTTTCCTCTGCCATGGGATTTATTCTCAGCCTAGAGACAGAAGTGGCAATACGGAGCTTGACATGACCATGAGGTTATTTGCAAACCTGGGGTTTTTTTGCTGCTTTTTTGCACAAGGTCAACATGTGACTCTACACACCTTGGTTTGTGCCACAAGTACTCAAAGAACTTTTCCCTTCACCTTTCTCTCCTTCCTCGAAGGAAAAAGTGGTTGTAACAATTAACTAAAGTGAAATAATGACTATATTTGTAGACAGATCACATTTCCATCAATCCAAAGGGCTTTGAAGTTGACATGAGAAGGACCTCATTGAATTCACAGCACTATTGCTGTATACTAATACATCATCTTTGCTCAGTAAAACTTTTATTCCTGGCCTGCACCAATGTTACCAGGCATGAAACAAACCAAATGGCATATGTTTTCCAACACCAATTTCAAGGTAATATGCCTCCACCTATCTTTGCAGAACATTTGGGGAAACACCAATGTGATGGCAGTAGAAGAAAAAACACTGAAGTGTTACTTACAGGGCTAGCCGAGACTGAGAAAGAAAAACTCCAAACCTCTGACAAAGGGAGAGCATAAAGACTGCAGTTCACAAAATATTGCCATGTGTTCTACAACTATTGCATTTTGACACAAATGAAAAACATAATGTAGCTGAACTCAAATTAGGACTGATATTCCTATGTGTTTGTGCAAGGAATAAGAATGAAAGCTGTTCAAAGCATTTGTATCAAATCAGTGCACCAGAAAATTGAGTTTAACTAAGAGAAATGGCCACAAATGTCAGTGCTGACAGCAGATGTTTTTGTACTTTTCTATATCCTTTCTTTTTTTTCAAACTGTATTCCTAAAGAATGAACATTTTCCTATTTGTCTGAAAAATCCCTTCCTTTTGGTTGAATATCCCTCCAAATTAAGACACAACTTCACATACCCATTGCATCAGCTTTCACTTACTTAACTAACATCAGGGTGTTCTTTGTAGAAACATTCATACACTTTCTACCTCTAACCTTCCTCCCAGTGCAGTGAGCTGAACTGATTCTGTATGTATTTGGCTCTCTCAAAAGTTTTCCTGGGGTTTAGCAACTAATTAGTGCCAGTGAGCCCAAACCTGAATTCTGAAATCCTCATCCACAACCTCCAGGAACTTCTATAAGGAGATGCCAGGTCTTTGGTTGTTCTTCCCCCATCAGTGGCCCTTTGTTTTGTCAGGCAGGTCCAGGAATCACACAGTGTATGCTTGGGTGACGTCTGCACATTTTTGGATAACCTTAGCACTGAGTCTGACATTCCCTCATGACACCTGTACAACACCTGGACTGGCTGCTCACAAACTCCTGATTTCACAGAGTCCCACATACTCTGGTAGGACTCTCTGTAGATGTAGGAGTCTGTCCCAAAACTATCATGATGATTAACAGAGAATATCAGAAAGAAGTCTTGTCATTCCACTTTGTAAATACTTTTGTAACTACTGAGAGGAGCTTCAAATGTAAAAGCTGCTGTGCCTTCAGCTCTGTCAGGGCAGTGTAACACGGCTGTTTCTGTTTTGTCACAGCACAGGTACTGCAGCAATGCACCAGCGAGCCCCAATGCAGCCCCAGAGCCCTGCCTCAGAACCAGCTGGAGGGATAACAGGGTAGACCACCAGTGGCAGCCACTGAAATTGTACCATTGTGCTTTCAAGATTTAACTGGATCAGGTGGGCAGTGCTCTGCTCCACTGCAAGCCACTGTGGAGGGATGGGATGGGAAACCTGAGGTGGAAAAACTGGAATAGATGCAGCATCAGGCTGCTCTCTCAAAGTCCCTGGAGAGCAGCACTACAAACAAGTCGTGGTGAATATATGACTGCTTACTGAAGCTATGGGAAATACTTTCCAGGCTGGTCCTACAAAAACACATGGGAATATACCATGATGGGAAAGATATTCATTTCATTGAGTTCATTCAGTTCACCGAAACAGAGGAAAGACTGCAGAAGCAGATTGTGTCATCCTGTGGGCTCCTTAGCACAGGTTCACAGTCATTGGTTGAACCCTATAACCCTTCTCTGTGATCTCTATGGATTAAATGAAGCTCATTAAAAGATGAAAGCATCCAAAGGTGCGTGGCAAGGACAGAGCTGACAAGAGGCCACAGCAGTTTCATAAACCCCTGTTTCTGTCTTCATGGTAGCATGAAGAGGAAATCAACTGTGTCACACTGAGACAAATAAAAACCCTCATTTCACTCTGGCTTTAAATTTCCAGAATACGGGTTGTACTGTCCATAACAACTCTCCCTTCGCTTTGCCTTGGATTAAGCCAGACAGCTGCATACATTACATCATTAATCACAGTCAAGCAAGATTCTCCATGTTATAATAATATATTTTTAATAAATCCACCAATTCCTCACCAAAGGACCTAAGCAAAGATCTGATGAGCAAGACTTATTTCTGCGAGGCTGACGCACATGGTGTTATGCCTCTTCAGAGATGGCAAAATGTTCAGACATGAACTAATGGAGCAATTCCTGAAACTAGTGGGACATGCCTACGTGCTCCTGGGTTCATGAGGACACTGGATATGGGTGGAGATCAGCAACAAACCAGGGGTGAAGGGACAGGAGGAGATGGGTAAAGGAGAAATGTCTGGGTGGCAAGGCAGGAGATAAGACTGTTGCAGAAAGACAAAGGAAGGATCAGAGCCCTTGGAGAGGGGAAGAGGCTGTGAATAGGGGAAAACCATTGAGCTGGGTGGAAAAGGGCAAAGAGGAAAGGGCCTTGCCTCTCCACTTCATTAGACTTTCTACGTTTCTGATATTTAGCACTGCAATTATGACAGGAAAATCTAGCCAGTTAACTCACATGTCTCTGTAACTTGTCCCCAGAGGGTTATGTCTACATTTTCAGAAGGTGTCACTAGTTCCTGATGCCAGCCCCAGAGCCCCTGCCAGCAGCTCCAACACTTCCAGGCAGATGGGGACTGTGCACGCTGCTGTTTGCAGCTCAGCTGAGTGTGCCCAGCGAGGTGAAGCCTCCTCTGCACCGCAAGGGGAGCAGTAGGGATCTTGTTTGTCCCCACCTGTACCTGGTTGGAGAAAAAGGAGCTCTGTCCTTTGTGGTTCTGTAAAATGCATGTGGATAACTGGATGTGCTCGCTAATTTTCTCCTCTCACCCCCAAGTTCAGACTCGCCCCACTTCCAGCAGTCTGGCTTCCATGAGCATTGAATTAGTGATGAAAGCTTGGGGCTGAAAAATTTAGGGTTTTTTCTCGTTACTAATCAGACCTACACATGGCACAAATTTTCTCAAGGAAGATCCCACATATATTTCCTGCACAGCTGGTCAGTTAAGCCAGAACAGTTCCCCAAATATATCAACAGATGTGACTTTGCAGGCATACACTGTAACATCTTGGACATCACTGTTCTTTCTTCAAGGAAGTAAATCTTCTTTTAACAGTTTTAGGTTAGATAAAAAAGACTTTAAACTGGATTAAATTGTATTTTCTCTAGAAGGAAGCCTCATCAGCTCTGTAAGCAGTTAACTCATTCACTTCTGTGAAACTTTTTGTGCTAAGGTTTGTTATTTCTTTGTGTTAATCAGCTGATAACAGCGGCAAGGAGTTGCGGGTGCAAGGACTGCATTTCTCGTATGTTTGTGAGAGATAAAGTCTGCACAGCTCTGCTGAGGCAGAACAACAAAGCCCCTGGGCAATTAAGGAAATCTGATCACTCCCATAAATACAAAGTGCAAGACTTCCTTTTGTCCAGGGATCTGGTAAGTTTTTGATGCTGTTATTCAAGAGAATCCAGTGATGAAGCTGTGTGCCTCAAGAAAATATTTATTAGTTGAGCCACTGTTACCAAAGTTATGCCTGAACATCCCTACAATTCTCCCTTAAAGCAAAGGGGAGCTCATAACACAGAGCCTAATTGGCTAAATTAGGTCTTCTGATTGGACTGCCAGCTCCTAGCAAACATTAACCAACACCCAGATTTCTCAGGCAGCATACACTGACTGGTTACAAGGCTATTTCCATTACCTGAGAAAGGTGAGATTCACTTTTCCCAATATCATAATCATAATTAAACAAATGCCTTTGGAGTGTTCAGATTCCAGCAGCCTCTGCCTTCTCCCTCTCTGCTATAAAATGTCTCAAGCACTCAGGACAGAGTTCAATACCTTCCTGCAATCCACTCCTGGAAACCACCAGCATGCAGAATATCAAAAGGTGGTAGCTCAAGATTAATTTGATCTCATCTGGTTCTTCAGGTGAAGGACTCATACTTCACAGCCCACTTTCTTGTGGTATTTAGTCATTAAAAGCAGAAAATCCGAGAGGATTTCCTTTTAACTCTCTCCAACTCCCTCAGCAAGTTATCTCTGACGTTCAAATTTGAAAACTTACACAACTGTCTCACTCTAGTTCTTGGAAGTAAAACCCTTGTGCATCACAGCTTTTGTGCAATATATACATGCTAAAGTAAAATTAATATCCTCTGTTTAGTCTGAATTCACTGGCTCAATGCCTAGAGTGACTAAGGAAAGAGACTAGCATTTATAGAACAAAGCTGGAATTAATTCTGCTAGGGAAATAGACTGTGTTGAGAAAAAGACTGCAAGAGGTAGAAAACAATGGCACTCTCACTATCCAGAAGTCAAGAGTTGTCACATATAAACTGGAGCCTGGGAAGTGGAGAGGACATAATATATAATAGCTCTGAGAAAAAAGGATTGGATCCAAAATCCTTGACTGCCACTGGAAGTTTATATGTTTCCAAGAATGGGGCTCAGATGACATCTGTATACATTGAGTTTTTAACAGTTGCAGGGCCAAATTCCATTTTCATTCATGCTGGTATTCAAACAGAATTAATCTGTCAGAATATAGACAGATCCACACTTCTTACCCTGGGCCAGACAAAGAGTGGCTCCCCTGTAATCCATGTAGAGGATATTCCATCCCACCCATTCAGAGCAAAGGAGAGGAAAAAATTGCTCACCTCATCCACTAAGACCCCAATATAAATCTATTAAATGTTTTGGTCTTGATTTTGAAACATGTAAATGTAGTTTGAGCATTTTCACAGCAGACATGATGAGGCTGTAGTGAAGAGTATCTCACTGTAAACTCGGTCCATGCTGAGGAACAGCTTTTCGTTACAACTTCAGCAGCAAAAATAACTCACATTTCCAGAACTAGAAAAATGTTTGAAAGAGATGGACTAATTAAGTGCTGCTAATATTTAAGCAGTTTAGGGTTGAAATACTTTTGGGATTGAATAATGGAAGAGAATAATGGATATTATGATTGAACCTGGGAACAGTTTACCTTGAAGGAAAATGGTATAGATTAGAGGATGTTTATACCTGTCTTGGAACCAAAACTTAATCACTTTTCTTATAATAAATATTTCCATAAGCTAATCACATCAAAGTAGTGAGCTATGTTTCTTTGGTGTAAAAGAATGGTATATGAAAATAGCAGTAATACAGAACAGCCCACCTACTGAAAGCAAATTGTTTTACACACTACAGGCTACAAGATAATCTGTCTTGATGTTTGCATTTAGGTAGATTGACTCAAGAGAATGTGATAATTATTTATTAACAAACTCCACAGAATAAAGGGCTTTCTGCAGGAATTAATATAACTCACATAATTAACTCACTGACAAAAATGGATTGCTTGATTCCTCTTTTTCATATCATAAAGTTATCCACTAATCAAACAGATTTAAATGTTATTTTCTTGTGTGGTCATATCTTGCTGGAATCAGTGTTTTTAAGGGCAATAACAGTCAACAATGAGAGCATGGGAATTTTTAATTTAAAGAGTTTAGAAGTTTCATAGACAATTGATTAAAGACATCCCTCAACCCTTGAAAGAGTTGACAAATAAGACCACAGTGAATTTTATGGCTCAAAAAGGAAAGCAAATTTGAAGGAAAGGTTTAACCATTCGTAACCAGTTTGAGCAGGTCATAAAATTTCGCCCATTATTAAGCCTTGACACTGCAATTAATAAAACTTCTGGGCGCCAGATCTCAGTGTCGGTAAGACACTCTATGGATGTTGCTATTGGAAAACTGTTTCTAGGACCCAAAATTATGATTATCAGGTGCTTTGTTGTTCACTATCAGTAGTTTGCAATTATCTTTGCAGAACTGATACTGTGTGATGCATAATTCTCTTCAACACTCTTTAATAAGTCTGTAATTACTGATTTATGCATTTGTCCTGACCCCCCCCCCCAAAAAAAAAAAGAAAAAAAAGGTCCTGGTATTAATAATAAATAATCCCATTTTATTAATTTTCAGTTATCAATATAGTGTTAATACTGATGAAGCAAAGCTCTATATAAAGGTAAATTTATGTGGCAATTCAATACATACGTTTCTTTTTAATGCCTTGGCAGGAGGCTTCAAGAGAAAAAATACTGCCATGGGAGGCAAACGGCTCCAAGGAAAAAACTGAAATTTGAAAGATGACAACTCAACAGCATCACTGATCCTGCTGCACCCCGGGGTGGTAATTGCCAGGCCACCATCAGGTGTCTTCTAGGTGGCAATGAGCACATTTATGGATGATTGCTACTTTTACTTACCTGTCATGCATTACTCTATACTTTGTACTCCTAAATTGTGTAGATGTTGCTTGCAGAGTCTCTTTATGCAGAGTGATAGTGGTTTGGACAGACATGATCCAACAAGGGAGAGAGAGGTGCCTGCTCCACACCCTGAAATAAGTCTACACAGTTAACAGAATATTATGGGTATGATGTGGTTTGTCTCTTTATTCGCATGCATATAACCTGCTTCCTTGCATTTTGGTAAACACTTACTATTGACTACCAACTTTGGGCAATTTTTTTTTTTTTAAAGGAACAAGCATGAGTAGTTTTGCCAGCCTTCTGACATTTTACTTCGAAATGCCTTATGCAATAGAGCAATAAAAAAACCCCAAACAACTCATTTGCTTGCTGAGCTTACTCTAAAACACAGTCAGTCTGTCTTCTCATGAGTGGTTTGCTGCTCTATGTGTCTCTGTTGTGTTGCATTCATCTTGGCATAGCTTGGTTTCTTCAGTCTTTGCTTTCAGCACAAAAACCTTCTTGCAGGCAAGGCATGGTCATTACTGACATGGTGTTAACTTTTACCTTGAGGTCCTGCACAGTCTGAAGTCAGTTTTCACTTGCTGTACTGCTTCGGCAGAATAGTCTGTTTATTGCCATAACCACAGCTTGCACACAGAACTCACTCCTAAAAGATTTACTGAACTCTGCAGATATACTTTCTTCACTTGTTTTAAACGTGAATTGAGCTCACATAAGTAAACAGTGTCTCCAATCCCCTTTGTGAAACTCCTAGTTTGATTTAGCACCTTCAGACAGTCACACTCTTTTGATTTAGATTTTTCTTCATGACAGGCTGTAGAACTGTCCTTTTTTCAGACATATATTTTTTATGATGATAGTCATTATTATATGAATTGGTGCAAGAATTTAGCAACTACAGTCTCACTTCAAATCCATTTTGTTCATCTCTGTGAAAGAATAAAAAAGAAGAGGTTATAATACCTTAAGAGCAGAAGCTAGATTAACTGAGAAGATTTTTGATCCAGTCATGACAGTTTAAGATGTTGCTGTGCATCATCAGAGCAATGGAAACTGTGCGTGTGTGGATTGAGTTACAGCAAAAGAAAGGTGAATTAGGAACTAATTGTCATTTGTTCATGGGAATGAATAACATTAGCACATTGTTGTCAGCCCACGGTCTTAGTTATAAGTATGTGCACAAACATTTAATGCCAATAATCTCATCTGCAGGACCCCATTAAACTGAGATAATGAGATGTCTCAGGCTCATCTGTCTGCTCTGATGTGACATACCAATCTTGAGATAAGTGTCTCAAAAGTATACACCATCATTTGTAAGCATTCAAATGCATTGCAGAGATCATCACCACATAAAATGGAACTCAGAAGAGTTTTTTACTAGCTCTAAAGTCAAATAAAGTTTTGAGTCAATGCAGTTTGCAATTTGAACCCACAACACATATCCAGGTAACACTTCTCATATCTACATTGAAATATTAAAAGGAAATGCTGTGATGTGAACATGCACACAAAACTCAAGGGGCATATTTTACTAGTGGTGTCTTTTCAGTGGTGTCTGAAGCATTTAGAAATTCTTTGCAGACTGAGACCTCTTTCAAAGTAGGCCCAAAACCAAGGAGACTGCTTGCCCTAACTCAAGAAAGGATAAACAGGACTGTGTTTGCTAATGAAAGATGACAGCCATAGGTACATACTAGAGATAACTGAAATCTAAATGATAGTCAATAACAGCCAGGTCACCCAACCTCCCTGTGTGGGACTGAAAAGCAAAATTCTGAGGCAAAACTGGGAAAAGGGAGTCAGAGTAGGGCTGCACTGCCTGCACAAACAGTCTGAACTTGAGATGGGAGACAAGGGTAAGGTGATAGCAGTTCCGGGTTTTGTTATGGCCCAAGAAGAAAAAAAAAAAGCAGGGCTTCTGCAGAAAGTAGCAAGGTTTGGGGAGCAAGGAGATAACCTTTCTGCCAGAGATGTGTTTAGACTTGGAGGTGGTCCTAATGCTGCTTTTGAAGTCATTTTGGTCAAGCAGTTTGTTTTTCCCAGGCCTCCCTCTTTCCCTGAACTGCTTTTTAGAAGACAATGCAAACCCAAAACAAACTGCAATTAAGTTCAGGTAACACTAAATGTCTGACCTGAATCCACAAACACAAGGGATCTTTCAAGCTGAAGCTGGAAACTTCATCCCTATGTCAATGGTCTCAGTATTACTGCAAATGCCAGCTGAGATCATCTAACAGACTGAGACCACAGGTAATTGTGTAAAGAAAACAAGGTACCCTCAGGATGGAGTCAGGACTTTAACTCTGTGCAGTCTGGTTACTGCGGGTTTTAAAAAAATACAGTATTTCCTATGCCTATTGCAGGGTCCTGAAAGGATCGATTATAACACAATCTTTTCTAGCTCAACAAACTGTAATACTCAGCTTTGAAAACTGAAAAATCTCCATCTTTCAGGTGTTAACAGTTCAAACAAAAGGTCAGGTCTTAAAAGGTGAGCTTATACTGTTCTATTTGCTGTAATTTGCATAGATACAATGCAGAGGGACTTTAGGCTACAGGAAACAAGGAGTTTACATCAAAGAGCACTGAAAGGTGTTCTGTAAGTTCACAGAGCAAGAAACCCCTTTGGTCTACATATCTGGATGGAAATCTCATGAAAACAGGCTCTTCCATAACATTTCCAGTCATTTCTAATCCTAGCTGGCTCAGAAACATCAGAGTGATAACATTTCTCAGCTTATTTCAGTAGCCCTGGTTTTGGTCAAATGCAGGAAGTGTGTAAACTTCACAAACAAACAGAAGTCTGACAGACAGAGGAAGCCTCAGAAGAAAGGCTTACTTCAGATTTAGTTCATCTATGGGTAAAATTTTTTATAGTATTAATAAAGATGCTTTGTACTTTCATCCAGAATCATGGGATACCCCAAGGCCTAGTCTGTGCTTCAGTTTTTAAACTATGCAGTTCTGTAAAGCCAGAGCTCCTTAGTGCCATGGGTAAATCTACTTTTTCAGCTACTTTACATTTTGAGACATTTTGTACAAACATAGATTATCTTGTTTGACTGAACCAAAATAAAACTATTTGGGGTACGCTGCTGTGGCTGGAGCAGAGCAAAATTTCAACATAACTCCCACCAGAAGGAAAAATAATAAAAATAAAATTCTTCTCATCTTATGTGGCTGCTTTTTTGCTTTTTCTTTTTTTTTTCTTTCTCAAACAGCAGTGGTGCGGGAGGTGATGCTTTGTGTGCCCTTCCCTCTTCTTTGCACACAGTATCAGTGACAGACCCCAAAGACCTCATCTCTGCTTATTTTTGTTTTATTTGATTCTTTTTTCATGCCTAAATCGGGAGTTTAGAATTAATTTATCTTTTTGTTATTTCATAGCTTACTTTTATTCATTTTTAACTTTTCTGAACCTTTGCAATCAATCCACTTGTCTCACAGTGTAGCCCAAGAAGCCCTAAGGCCTGAAGACATTGGCACAGTATTAAATGATCAATGAACTCTCTTTGTCTTGCTTTTTCAGAGAGTGGAGGTCAATATGGCAGATGCTGTGACATCCAGTAGCAGTTGCATTGAAACATTAATAACACCTTTTCTGCATTTTTACCCACCAGTTTGTGATTTCATTTAGCAATTACATGATTACAAAGGAAAACAGCATCCAACTCACATCAGTCCAGTCAAGGTAGAAGGTAATTGCTTACACAAAGTGATCTTGACAGCTTGTGCTTCACAGAGGTTTTCCATGCATGTTTAAAGAGAACAAATTGCAGTCTGCAGCTCAGCACTGAATTTGCCCATCATTTTACCAGTCTAAAGAAAGCTGAGATGCTTGCCACTACTCAGTACTATTGTTTGCCTGGCTCCTGGATTTGTTCAGTCTTAAGTACAAGCAAAAAAACATTTTCAGAAGGAAGAATGCCACACAGGCCTCTGAGACACAAATATTCCAAAACCAAAGAGGTTTGTTTGAAGCCCCTTTGGGGAAGTATAGAGAGACAGTGTTACAAAGGAGAAATGCTGCTCTGTGACTCAGGAGACTTGGGTGTATGGCTGCAGAAACTCCTCTCCTGCAAAACCCCTTTAGCTCCTCTTGGCTTCAGCAGAAATGGATGGATCTGACCTCGAAGCAGGGCACTGCCTTCTAGCCCATCATGTCACTTCTCAGTCTTTCATTCTTCAAGACCATCAAATGCATGTCTCAAAGACAGAAGGCTGTTGTGAAACAGAAGTCCTTAATATTTGTCTATCAGTTTGTGATCTTCTGATGAATTGTGCAAAATATTATTCCTAATGACATGGATCTCTAGGTCTTCAAAAATTCTCCAGCAAATCCTATGAACTGCTAGTGACAGAACCTCTCCTTTCTTCAAGTCGTGCCATATCCTATTCTTCAAAAAGTTCCACAACACACCCTGTAGATCTGGGCAATAGACTGAGGAAAACTGGCAAAAAAACATAATACAAAATCTAATTAAGTGGATGGAAGGGGACGTTTTAATTAGGTGGTTCTAAATGCAGCTTAATCAAGTAGATATATACCTGAATATATATATATAGAGAGATATAGATATAGATATAGATATACACACACACACATATATATATACATTTAAAATACATATATCTACAAGAAATATACTTGGTACAAGGATATTCCCCACTCTCATTACTGAAGGCGTTTTTTTGAGTTTTGGGCTTATTGCCCATTTAAGATGGCATCAGAGTCATCTGACACTTGAATGGCTGAGGATTCCTCATAACAAAGAAACAGAAGCCAGAGTTTGGGAACTTCCAGCTATAGGCAAATTGAGTGCAAATAGAGATCTGAACCTATTAACAGTAAGTAAATTTTCCACTGGTAGTTTGCTTTTAAAATATAAACCATGAACCTAGCAGTGCTTCTACAGCAGATATTTGAGCTCCAGCCATGCCTTTCCAACGTGGAAAATCCAAGCAAGATAAGGAAACATGATCCCATTCCCCCTTGAGGTACCTGCTCACTCCACAGAGGCTAAGAGACACTCTGAAAGATCAGTGCATTGGTGTCAGCCATAGATATCCTCTTCTTGTTGCACCTCACTCTGGTTTTGATCCAGACGCAGGCGGATTTCAGCAGTAGGATGGTCATTCTCAGCAGAATCATGCCTGAGCTCTGCCCATGCCCTGGGGCACCTGGCTGGCCTCAGTGGCAGCCTGGGCACTGCCAGCAGCAGTGCTCCTGCTCGCAGCCAGGCACAGCCCCATGTGCCAGCAGTCCTTCCCTCACTGCCACTCCTGGTGGCTGCTTTCTGCTGGCGCTCGTGGCTGGCTCTTCCCACTGGCCAAGGCTGGCCAGGGCTGCCCTGCTAATTGCTCTTAGCTAGTTGTTCCAACAAGATTTGTTCCCAAGTAATCTTTCCCACCACCTATTTGCTGCTTGGCTTGTTGATTTCCTGGCTGCTGCCCTGGTTTGCAGAGAGGCTCTCACAACAACCCCTGCAGGGATCCAACATGCAAAATCCATGCACTCTTCACTTCAAAACCAGAAGAAAACCCTTCAAGCTTTCATCCTCTGAAATGGTCCAGCACCCTCTTTCCCTAGTGTGAAGAATAGTACCATGTTTTCTACCCCTTTAAAATCTGATTGTTCATAAAAGAAATGGTCTCTAATACAGAAAAAAAAATATATTCTCACTTCATCCTCTTCCATTAGCCTCTTCCAGACTCATTCCTTTACTTTTTGAACCCATACCAACTGAGGGTACCTCCCTCTCACAGTAATCAGGGTGTCTCCTCTGCAATCAAATCAGCAGACTTATATTGTAAGTGTTTTTGCTAGCATTATTTTTGGAGACGTAGCTTTAATCAGTATTTTTATGCTGT
The DNA here is from genome assembly GCA_036785705.1 of Acanthornis magna. NCBI lineage: Eukaryota > Metazoa > Chordata > Aves > Passeriformes > Acanthizidae > Acanthornis > Acanthornis magna. The sequence goes on along the minus strand of JAWUZG010000119.1, from coordinate 3,436,217 downwards.
TATGCTCTTCCCCTAATGATGTAATATCTTTCAGCACTGCAACATCCTTAAATAAAGTGCATTATATTTGTGAACAACATTACCAGACTGACACATCTCTCATTCAGATAACAGTTCAGGATATTCTCCTAAGTGGGAGCTAAATTTCTTTTGCAGATTCAAAACCAGAGGCTTCCAGTGTAACTAAAACATCATTTCCTTCAAAGTTTTCAACTTTTTTTTCCAATATACAAGCCACTAGAGAGTGGACTCTCCAGCTGCTTCAGCTGTGTACCAAATCTTGTAATGGGAGTGTCTCCTTTTATCTGTGAGAGAAAGAGAAAAATAGGCAGAATTCTACATGGAATTTCACAATAGGTCTTAAAAAGCTAAACTTTTTGTCCAGACCACAAGAGGCAACAGAATGAATTACAGCAAAACTCTGGTAAGAGGCTAACAGTTTGCAGAAAACATGTACATCACTGAACACTAACTGATCTGTCAGGCGTATCAAGGAAAATCAAGGCTTATTACAACATGTGCAAAGAAGGAGTTGATAAAAGTGTTGAACAGCGTTAGACACGGAACAGCCCATTGGGGAATTTCCATGAGAAACACATCCATTTGGTAACAATTCCCCATCAACAAATACTTTTTGAAACCTGCCAGCTGGCCAGCTCTTAATCCATTTAGTTTTAGCTGCTATGGTGCTAAACCAAATGACTTTGCAGGAATATACCTATGCTAAACCTGAACTGTTTATTAACCTATATGTGATCTCCTCAAAAACCAAAATAGCAGAGAATCTTTTATCTACAAAATCATTTGTGATGGTTTGACCCAGACTGGATGCCAGGTGCCCACCAAAACTACTCCCTCACTCCCCTCCACAAGCGAACAGGAGAGACAAAATATAACAACAGTTACTGATAAGGGCCAGGAGAGATCACTCACCAAATACCATCACAGACAAAACAGAGTCGAATTGGGGAAATTAAGTTGAATTTATTACTGATCAAAATCAGAGCAGAATAATGAGGAATAAAACAAACCTTGAAAAACAACTTCCCTCTGCCCCTCCCTCCTTCCCAGTTCTACCTCCTCCCCCCAAGAGGCACAGGGAGACAGGGAATGGGGGTTACAGTCAGTTCATCACTTGTTTCTGCTGCTGCTCTTCCCTCTGCTGCTCCAGCGAGGGGTTCTTCCCATGGGACACAGTCCTCCATGAACTTCTCCTGCCTGAGTCCATCCCATGGGCTGCAGATCTTCACAAACTGCTCCAGTGTGGATCCCCTTCTACAGGGTGCAGTCCTCCAGGAACAGGCTGCTCCAGTGTGGATCCCCTGTGGGATTACAAGTCCTGCCAGCAAACCTCTTCCATCGTGAGCTTTTCTCTCCATGGATCCCTGCCGAGACTCTGTTCCAGCGTGGGTTTCCCAGAGGTTCACAACCCTCTTTTGGGCATCCACCTGCTCTGGTGTGGGCTCCTCCAGGGCTGCAGGTGGATCTCTGCATCCCTGTGATCCTCCATGGGCTCAGGGGCACAGCTGCCTCACCGTATTCTGCACCAGGGGCTGCAGGGGAATCTCTGCTACAGCACCTGGAGCACCTCCTGCCCCTCCTCCCTCACTGACCCTGGTGTCTGCAGGGCTGTTCCTCTCACTCCAATCTTCTCTGGCTGCAATTACTTCTGTGCAATAACTTTTTTGTTTCCCTTCTAAAATACGTTTTCATAGATGCATTACTTCCACTGCTGATGGGCTCGGACTTGGCCAGTGGCATATCTCTCTTGGAGCCACCTGGCACTGGCTCTGGCAGACATGGGGGAAACTTCTGGCAGCTTCTTAGAGAAGCCACACTTTACAGACCCCCACTATCAAAACATGGCCTATCTTCATAGGAGAGGTGCTCCATCCCTCATATATTGAGCTCCTGGGCAGTGGTGGTGTGAAAAGTTTCTAAGGAGCTGGATGCAATACAAAGCCAGAAAGGAGTATATATTAATGCAGACATTTTCCTGTGAAGCATTTAATATTTTTAATTTATTTTAATATTTGGCTTGAATATTAAATATTTAAATTAATTTAAATAATTAAATAGTCGCTCTGGATTTCAAATATTATGGCCTTGCCTTAGAGAATTCTACAGGAAAAATCACTATTGAAATTATTTACAGCTTTTTTTAAAGTTATAGAAAAAAGAATGGTAGATACAATGTTAGAAACTTTGTTATACACAGTGCTAAGAGATTTTGACTGAAAACTTGTGCAGTTCAGATCATAATTCCTGCCAATGTCATTATTCGCCTTTTCTCCCCAGGAGACTATAACAACCTTAACACCATATAAGAAATTGCATAATGAGGCGGAAGTTAATTGTGCTCTTATACAAATGTAAAAGACAAAAATATTGTTTACTTATACATTTTTTTTTTCCTTAGGGCCCTTTAGTTACTGGATGTCTTCTGTCCAGTTCCCATTTCAGTTTTGGGAATCTCCCAGAAGGGCAAAAAGAGATGCTGGTATATGCAAAACTACTGCAGCCATTCCAGGTGGAGCAATTAGTGTGGGAAGGTGAAGTCTCTTTTCCAAGGACAAAACAGAATTCAACTCTCATTCATTGTATGGTTGTGATCACTGAAGACACTTTACCCATCAAGCAAAACTGAGATGTACTTGACAGATGTGGATCACCAATAAAAATTCATAAAAATTTACGTACATGGATAATCTGGTATAAATCAAATAAATTCCTTACAACATGTAGCAACATAAGGGCTTTTCCTGTCCTTAAAGTCAACTATTTTCTCCTTCCCAGATATGATACTGATGCTGCTGTTATGGACAATTAACATGAGAGATTTTAAACAGTAAAGATTTATAAAAATGAGCTAGGGAGCAGGAAACCTAAAACCCCTTACAGTCCATGCAGTTTGATGTCTGAGTAGTGAATATATATTTATAGTGCTAGAGGATTATCGAGGGAAAATAGCTGGACTTGTTAACACCTGATCAGAGGGATTCACATCAGACTGATAAAATAAAAAGGGGGATCTTGTTAAAGTGCTGGAAGTTGATGGAGTGTTTTGTTACTGATAGCCTTAGTCTCAGCAAGGCTAACAGTGTTTGTACAATCTAATTATAGGGGAAATTGGATAAAAATGTTATCATATCTTTAAATGGGGGACTCAGGATGAGTTAGTGGAAGTTTTAACAGGATGGGCAGGAAAATGTTGATTAGTAGAACTCATGTGACTTGGAAGGTTTGAGCTCTTACGTTTAGGAAATAAAAACTTTAAAAATAGTTTAACAAGAGTGCTCTGGAGTTCTCTGGAGCTGTTAGTGCTTCCTTTTCTTTAGAAAATACTTAAAGGAGCACTGAATGAGAATGGGCAGAGGAAGTAAAAGTGGCATGAGCAGACCCAGGAAGCAGCCCAAAGCATTGCCAGCTCTGCTTCCCACCCAGACTTTGGAGAAGACACCTTGCAGCTTCTTGCCTCCCTCCTGGAGCCTCACTGGGACCCCAGGACCATCCTGGATGACAGAGTTGCAAAGCACAGTGATCACTCCCATAGCGAACACCCAGCTAAAGAACAGCACCTGCAGAAACTCAGACATTTGGGGATACCTCAGCCATCTCAGCAGTTCAAGGAGACATGTTTTAGGTGATATTTCACTCAGAGGAAGGGAAAACCAGACAAATGGCTACCAGCTCAGACTCCAAGTGGTGCAGCCTCACTTACAGCACTGTGACCTCCCTGGGAGCTCCTGTGTCCCACTCAGGTGGGACACCCAGGTGGTCAGATCCACCTGGGATGCACTGAGCACTTGAACAGAGCATGCTGGGCAAGGTGTGGGAGCTGGGAGCAGGATGGAGTGACATACTAGGGCCAGGGAGAGCCCTCCTTGGAGGGAGAGCTGTCTGAATGCCACACAGCCCTGACCTTGTCACAGACAATATAGATTTCCCACCGTCAAGCAGGGGAGTCCTTGTAATCTGAGGGAGCAGAAATTTGGGAGGTGTGAGGAAGAACGGCAGATCCAGTGCTGGGCTTGGAAAGTAACTTGGGGGGCTCCACATCCTCCTGGAATATGTTGCCTTTGCCCTAGAGAGGGGCAGGGCTGTCTCCTCTGGCCTCTGCTGTGGTTCGTGTACTCCATAGAGCTGGACCCATCTCATGAGCCCTCACACAGCATCATCCAGCCAGGGGAACCTTTTAATGTTCCAGTACAGCAGACCTCTAGGTAGGGGAAGTCTGCTTGACACCCAGATCCATAGCAATGGGATCTTTCAGCGGGCAAACTCTCCTCTGAGTGTGTTTAATCAGCCCCTCAGTCATCCTGCAGCAGAGGTGATAATAGTATTGCTGACTGACCACAGCAACTTAATTACTGTGTCACTATAACACAGTGTAGATGAGACCAAGATATTATGATAAGACATTAAAATCACTTGAGGTTGTGGAAGGATATATATATATATATATATATAAAGACATGTCTGTTGATTTCAGAGACCATCAGAGTCAGTGGGGAGTTTCCTGTTTATCACCATTAGCTTTAGCTTAAACCCTGTGGGACTGACATTTAAGGGAGCTAGCAACTGGGCAGGGACTCCAGAGACCAGTTTTTTCCATTTGCTTCTTAATGACCTCAGATACCTCTCCCCATGACTCAGTTTCCCCATCTGCAAAGGGGATAAGTCTGATCTTCCTCGGAGAAGGACGAAAATCCACAGACAGAAAAGGTGAGGAGAGCATGGTGTTCTTATTTTGCACCTAGTAATAAGAGAAGAAATTAAAAGATGAGAAACTTAATCCATTTGAGTAAATGTATTTGCTTCTGGTGGGGGAAGCTGATCTCTCAGAAAATTTTTTAGCTATTACCAGAAAATTTCTCAGCAGCAGCTGCAGAGATTAGTAATCTGCAGCTACCCAGAACTCAAATCTATACTGTCTGCATTCAGAGTGTGTCACTATCAAATTCCTGTTAATCACTCAGTTGGTGCACTGGTGGTAACTAAGGCTGATTCCCAGCCTCAGACCCTGCCCTTGGTGAACATAAAAAGCAAAATTCTCCTTGCCGCTCCTTCAGGAAGCAGCTTGAGACAGGGCTCAGCTAGAAATCAAGCTGGAAAAAAGAAGTCTGGGCTCTAATCTAATCAATGGAAACTCTCCTCACCTCTACAAAGCCAGGGTTTAGCCCTGTATCCAAAAATAAATATCGAGGATTTTTCCAGTGCATATCTGTCATGTTTTTAAGAACGAGCCTAGATGGGCTTCCTCCAAGCAGCAGCAGCCACAGCACCAGCAGCACTTCTGAGCATCTCCTCCATTAGAGGAGTCAAACCTTGTATGAAATGTGTTCACCAAGGCTCACAGATACTGCACTCCTGCAGTTGTATCACAGAGCTGCTGACCTCAGAAGTGTATTTTAGAACATGTTTTGGCTATGGCCAAGCTAAAAATTGTTGCTTGGCTGGAGAGTGTTCTGGAAGATAGCACAGCCACGTGCTTTGAATAACTGAATCAAGTGAATCTCACACATTCAATTATATTTCCACTGTTTTCTGCAGCTACTGGGACCGTGCAGGGCAGAACATGAGCTCCAGGCAACATGGCTAGAAATGCAGAGAAAGACACAGGATTCAGTAATACCTCAGCTCTGTACGTTCCAGTAACAGGAGTCCTTTGGCACATGAATCTTCCATTAAACACATTTTTGGAACCAGGCTGATGGTCAGGGAGGGGTTTGTGTTTGCTTGATAGATTTACAATAGGATTTCATTGGCCTTCTGCTCTGTGTTTATCTGGCTCTTGCTTTTAGTTAAGCATTCAAAGCAATACCCTTGGGCTTTGACTGCATGAGAAACAAACCTACTGAACTGAAATGGCTCAAATTTGAACATCTTGCCTCGGAGTCCATGAATCCTCGGAGATAAGTAAGGAATTCTTGTCACAGAGATAGTATGGACACTCAGCCTGGCCAAAGCATCAAAGTGAGTCTCCACGCACTGCCACTAAATGCTGGAATTTGGGGTGATTTTTCCTGTCTTGAAGAGAGATGCAAAATACAGCTGTTTGTGTAAATCGGGACACACCTTAAAACACCTACAGCCCTCTGTTACCAGCACAGATAAGGTCCAGTGAAGGACACACATCACTAAAGGTCAGTGAGCAGAAAAATGCAAATGGAAATTAAAAGCTTGAGAAGGAAGGTGACAGTAGAGTTCAGGGAATTTGAGAGGAAGGGTGGGCTCCCGAGATGCAAGTCACCAAAGCTGAGCTCAGACCATGAAAGGAAAGATCAACACAGATGCCAGTAATGAAGGCAGATGGGGATGTGACATGACATTGGCTTCCCAATACATCACTGAGTAATTAAATGACCAATACCGTAATGATGATTTTCACCACAAAAATCTACACGTGTCTAAAGATTTCAAAGACAGTAAACTCATTTTGTAGATGACAAATATTAATGAATAACTCAATTAAGAGACCTATAACCCACCACTCAAATTTAGAGCTGCTTGCCCCAAGCTCACAATGAATTGCTATGGTGTATTGTGAAACTTAGTAGTTATTTCAATCAGGAGATATTTTCTTCTCCAGTCACAGTAGTGATAATCATGGCTTTGTTTTCTTTATGGTGGTGTTAATCACAAACAGTGGTGTACAAAGGAAACATACCCAACACATGTCAGCAAAAATAATAGTAAGATTTAGCCATTTTGTGTTTGTTCTTCTAAAAAATAAACACAATTGTAAAGATAAGTGCTTTGGGGTCTTTTTTTGTATAAGGCTTTTACACTGCTTTCTATCTTAAAAGAGAAAAACAATGCCTATTAAAAAAATAAAACTAGTTTTTCCTGCCTTCTAGCCGCAGATGCAAGCCACATTGCACATTACAAAATTGTCTAATGTTGATGCAATTACTGATCATAGTTGTGTTGGTCATTTTAAGGAACCAGACCCACAACTTTGATTAGGAGTCATCGAATCCACCAAATCTAAACACAAATTCAGCCTTTGTCACTTTATGTGGGAAGTGTGGCTCAGGAAGCCACCTCAATAACTTTGCCCATTCATTCATTTGCCTTTCATGAATGAAAACCAGAGATCTGGGGTATTGGTTAGAGTGGAGTTGTTTGGTTGTGGTTTGGTTTTATTCTGAACAGAATACTGTTTTTTCTACTGTGGATATTTACATGATTTTACACAGCCTGAGTTCATTCAGATTAGGTCAGGGCATCCTGAATTTGTCTGTAAACTGACCAACATAAAATTACAGAGAGATTCAAGAACCACGCTTTGGTATCTTTCCATGTGTATTTTGTGCAGAAAAATACCACCTAAGAGAAGGACAACCAGCTTCCACAGAATTGCAATATCTTTTACTAAATACAGAAGCTGTGATTCTAACAGTATGGCTTAATTTACAGAAAATTGTGAATTTTTGTGTTATTGTTCAGTTATTTATTTGTCTGTTGTCAAGCATTTTATTTTTGTATTGTTGACATCTGAAATTGAATACACTTCTATTAGCAAGACAGCTACTTTCTTTCAAACTGTCTGTTTATGAGTTTCACCCAATTGTGCAAGTTATGGTGTATTTCACACAAAAATACAAGCTTTATCTGTTTGCAGGAAAAAAGAGCTATTCAGCTACATACAAATATTAATCCCTATCTAGACTGCTGCAAAATGTGTTCTCCTTCACACCACCTCCTTGTGTATTTGAATACATATTTACAGAGGGAGGCATCTTTCAGGTGATCTTCTCTTCCTTTTCATTGCTCTAACTCAAAACCAGCCTGACCATTTTCAAGTGGGAAGCAGGAAACAAGGCAGAGATTTATCAGCTGCGCCCCAGTGGCATTTGGGAATATCAGATATTTTCTGTAATAATCATGCAGCATTTTAACTAAACTGGTTCAATTCTTAATGAAGCAGATTCGGTTGCTGCGAAAACCAAGGCTTGAGGGTATGAAGGATAAGCTTCTTCTCACTTAGCTGCCTAAGAATTAGGCACTTCAAAAAGTATCGCTCAAGATTCCTCATGAAATAGTCACCCAAACAACCTCAGGAAGGGATGAACAGTCCTTGTCAGTGCCTATGTTTCTCTGTGAAAAGTGAGAGAATTTAAGTGACCATCTTGGGCTCAATATCTAATACTTAGATATACAAAGTCAGCAGAGATGAACTCAAGCATGAGAAGTATATGCAAAAACTACTTAGCAGCTTTTAAAATTACAAATATATAACCAGCACAAAAGAGATTTGACCAGATATAGATTAAAAGAAACTATCACTCTGTTCTAAATTTGTGTCTAAAAATTGTTAGAACCAAAACCCTAAGACAAGATGTTAAAAATAAGTGTGACAGGTGTATATTTAGATATCTAAAGAACTGGTAAGGATTTTTTTTAAGTGTGTCTACTGAGCAGAGCCATATGGGCTCAAGGGGAGCTACTAGCATTTGGTGTTTTTGAAATGAAGCTATGTGTTGAAAGCTTTAAACTGACAGAGAAATCTACTTTATGTCATTTCTTTTCTTATTATTGATTTTTTCCTAAAGTTTTTTTATTGTGCACAACAAAATAATCAATTTTTTTTTAACCTTTTTATGTTAGAATCAAAGGGCAGTATTCAGATATCCTGAAATCTTGGCTCAGGCGAGACATACAGCCCAGGTGTTCATGCTTACAATCAGACAGGCAATTCCTCAGCATCACTACACTGCCAAGGAGCCAACTTACTTGCCACGCAACTTACTTGCATGTGCTCAGAAACACCCCAGCCTGCAGTGACCATATCTTAATTTTGCCTTTATTTATCTGCAGAACTCTGCAAGAATCTGAAGGAGCACCTTGAAAAAGTACGAGTGCCCTGAACAATAAATTCTGACAGCGAGGGTGGGCATTTGGTGGAGGGCAGTTGGTGGAAGTGGGAATAGGCCCTATCTCACCAACCCCTTGGGTAATACTGGAGCTTTCACTTGAAAATCTCAGAAATCATAATGGGTGATTTTTATCTGCTTCAAGTCACTGATGCAGAACAGACCTCACAAGGAAGAACATAAAACATATTAAATGTGTGCATCAGAGAATAATATAATGAATAATTTTGAAAAGACCACTAAGATAATTGTGTCCTACTTTATGTGTGTGGGCATATACCTTGTGTCAGTGGCAGCATTTATGGTCTGTGTAGAAATGGACTGATGCTTAGAGATGTCTTGCTGGGCTTCTGCAGAGCAAACAGGGTATGAAGAGGATGAAGAAACATATTCAGTGCTCTTTAGCTGCCAAGTGATTAAAAATGGTAGATCTGTCCCAGTAGATGGTACAGACCTGTCCCAGGAAGCATCAGTTATACCAAAGCTGCTTCTGAAGGCACGAATCTGGAAATACCTTGAAAGATGGGGGCTCCTGGAGAGCCTTTTGGTCTTATCATGCATACAGAGAATTGTCTGTAATTACAGAGAGGAGTATTTTTCTGTCCTTGATACTGCTAAAGGATCTCTTAAACCATAGCTAGAGACAGGAACCAGCCTAACCTGGGTGATAAAACCCTGCACTACAAGAAAAACGCCAAAACAACAAACCCCACATTCTTAGGACTAAAAATTAAAAATAAAATATAAAAGGGTAGACAGGGAGAGATATTTGCCACCTCCTAAGAAGATTTTTAAATCAAAGGGGGACACCGTGATTAGATTATGGCCCCAGAATGACAACAACTCAACTTTCTCTTTGAACTCGGAGAGGCTCCCAGGATGAAGTAGTGTTCAAAGACAATTCCTTTGCATGAATAATATGGGGGAGGGTTTAATTACCACCTCCTCTCATTCTTCATCTTCTCTAGCCAGAAAGCTCAGGTTTCAGCAGTTTTGTTTCTCACTGACACTGTGGCAGACTGGGGGAAGGGAGAGGAGGGTGGAAATACTACAAGGCTGGGAAAAAAGGGAAGCAGCCAGTGAGCTGTAGCAAAAAGAACAGAAAAGAAAGGAAAAGAAAGGAAAAGGGCACTGCTGCATTCATATATTAACCAGCCAAAGGAAAGGAAAGGAAAGGAAAGGAAAGGAAAGGAAAGGAAAGGAAAGGAAAGGAAAGGAAAGGAAAGGAAAGGAAAGGAAAGGAAAGGAAAGGAAAGGAAAGGAAAGAGCACTATCTCACTGTAGTGTAGGGTAGTGTCAGAAATCACAGCTCTAGTGCAGAACAATCCCGCGGCTCAAAACTCATCTCACTCAGAAGTGTTAATTATAGCTGTACAGGAACCATGGTAGGTACCGCACAGAATTGTTTCAAACCTGGTTTCACTCTGGCTGTCAGCTTAAGTAGGGCTACAACAGATCCAGACCAAGAATGAGTAAAACCTAATGTTCCCCTGTGTAAATAAAGACTGAATTCATGCTGCCTTTATATTTATGTTGTCACTTATGCCCTTTTTAATGGATACAATATTAAGTACTGCTAATGTTATTGGCCAGTACCTCCAGACAGAGAGAAGTGTGAGCCTGTTTCTAACAGATTTCAAATATTTTCAAATGCGTTGATTTGAGCTCATATAATATTCACAGCTTAGAGCAGAGATAAGAAATGCTCTTAATTAATATTAGTAATAGTTTACAACCAGCCATAGTGTCGCTTTCCCCCGCAGACCTCTTAAAATATCTGCAAAAGGAGTGCCCTCTCTGGACAGAGGAGTCAGCCTCCACACACAACACAGGAAAAGGGATCTGCTGTGTTTCCTCAGTCGGAACAGTAAGGATCTGCTGTGTTTCCTCACTCGGAACAGTAAGGATCTGCTGTGTTTCCTCACTCAAAGTTCTCCCTGTGACACTCAGTGGAGAATCCCCTCATCCCTCTGCCCAGCTCCTTTGCCAGCTGAGGACTCTGATGTGGTGTCCCCTGCGCAGGAGCCGCACGCCCTTCCTGACGTGACCTTCCCCTCACCAGACTCGGCTGTGAGTCAGAAGGAACCAATTACTGTGTTGTGCAAAGCTCACATTAGGCAATAGCAGCTGTGTGAGGGAGCTGATTCCTCCCAGGTTGCTCCGTTTCCAGTGGTTTCTGACTAACTATCCCTGTCCATGCCAGGTGTCCATGGGACACCCCACCATGAAGGAAAGGCTTCCTTTGCCCTCCTCCAGGTTCTGCCTTGGGTGGAGGTGACAGGGAGCAAAGCAGGCAGAGTGCACTTGGCTGGGTCCACCCAAGTCAAGGGCACCTAAGGACACCTGGGACCAGCAGGAGAGGATCATCCCATGCCCCATGTCTGAATCACCAAGTAGATTCAGCCTAGAGTGTGCAGACCGCTCTCAGGACCTCAGTTTGAGCTCAGGTTTCCACATTCCATCTTCTGTGTTAAACAGCAACAGGCTTTCTTAGAAAAGTCCTCCAGCAGCTCTGCCTGCTGAGCAGAGGTCATATGAAGACCCAGCACAGGGACATAGAAGGTTTTGGCCAGGCACAAAGCACTGGAGCCCATCCATACTGTGGGGAAGTGCTCCTCCAAATCTCCAGGACTTACCCAGAGACCCACATGGGCCAAGTCAGAGGCAGCCCCACAGGTGCTCATATAGTCAAGAAACATGAGCATAAAGAGAACTGACACTTAAGCGTGGTCTCGGGGCTATTTATGCCCTGTAGAGGTGGCCTGCGAGCCGCTTTTGTGGAGTGTACAATAAGACAAGCCTAACCCTGCACCACACAAGATGCTGCTTGGGTGATTATCCCCATTAAGAGGGTGAGAGAGAAGTGGGGAATATTCAGTGGGGTTCCTGGTTTCTGTAGGAACAGAGGCAGACAGAAAGTAAGAAAAAATATTTTAAAAAAAGACATTTAGATTTTGCTTCAGTGAATGATTCCTGTCTGTTTCTGAGAGAGAACCAGAGATGAGCAAGTCTAACACGTCACCACAAACTCACTCTACGCACCTCACACCTTGGGAAATCTGGCTCCTGACTTCATTTACCGAAACAATGCCCAGTTGCTGAGGGGTTTGATCAGCCACCCAGAAGATGACGAAACAAATGACAGCAGAGGAGATGGAGGTTCCCGGTAGCAGACACACGATAAGGATTCAGAGCACTGTGCAGCCCTGCCCTCCCTGCTGCAGCCAGCTCCAGCAGCCCACACAACTGCTGAGCTGCTTTGGGGAAGACCAGCTCCTGGAAGAGAGATGATAAAGAAAGACACATGGACAGATCATCCAAGATTAATGACGGAAAAAAGTGAAAATACTTCTAAGAGGAAGCTTTCACTATGCCAGAATCATTATTAATCGCCTGCAACTCCCTGTGACTAAGAGCTGTTAAACTTCATTGGCATTTAAAAATGTAGATATTCCATTACACAGGCAAAAAACAGCTAAGATATTGGAATATGAAAAGGGGATTAACTGAAATGGGTATTTTTAATTCATTTTTTAAGAGTATATTTTCAAAAGTGTTTTTTACCTTGTCTGGTTAACTTCTGGCAAGTTGTTTTTACTTCCTCTAGTTTAACTTTTTTTTTTTTTTAATTTTTCAGTGTTTTTTACACTCATGCCAGTTTCTATAAAATTAATGAGTGATAGAAAAATTTCCAAAATATTAAGGTATTTCAAGCACTGACTGAAACAGTGTCCAAAAGATGACTAAAATCAATTTCTTAACTGAGATCAACATGGCCACAACCCTTAGTAGACAACATAGAAGCAAAATTTGACAGGAAGCAAGTCTTGATGGTCAAAGCATCACTTGCTTTGATATGAATTTATATTTATAGAATATTCTTTTTCACTTTTTGTGACCTTTCCTCTTCAGGGTCTTCATCACAGGTAAATCTAATGTAGCATCTTTGCCTTTCATTGCTGTGCACACCTGACCATTTTGGAACAGCAGACTGAAATATCTGTGCAAAGAAAAATTGGCATTCAGGCTTTTCATCTGTTCAGCTGTAAATGGAGACGATGGAGACAAGTCTTTTGCCTTCCAGGGATGATACGACACTAAGCACTACCAGGCTGCTCGTACACCTCATATTCCAAACTCAGGAACTCCAACAGATCTCAGCTGAGAGACCACCCTGCTTTTGAGGGCAGAGCTGGCACTGGAGCTGTACAGGGCTGACAAAGGAACACCACAGAACTGTACACGGAACACCATTTGCAACCCTTTGTTGGGATGGCAATGGACCAAAAGCTGAGAGGGGCAAAGGGCTGAAACATCCCTGAGGCCACAGACACCCATACGTGAGTTACTATCACTCTGAGCCTCCTCGGTTCTCGTGTGCACCTCTAAACTCCCTGTGAACATGCAGGTGAAGGGTTCTGATGTCCTTGGCAGCTCCGGTAGGGAACATGTGATTCTGCCTCCTGGATCTTCAAGCCTGCCTTAAGCTTATACTGTTTGTCTGAAATCCAGTAAAGGATTTACCTCTTACTAATTCACCTCTTACAAAGCAAACAGTGACAGTTCATTGAAACACATGGCCCTTTACTTCCTCCCTAAGAGGAGGGCTAGAGCAGCTAAGCGAACTCAAAGGCAGGATGCAAGATAAAGGCAGCTTTGAGAAGAAGGATTTTAGGTTTTGGTTTTCCATTGCTCCATTCTAAAAATAACAATCAAACCCCAGGAAGGGGTGAGGTGGCACCCTGTTTTTACGGTCTGTGAGCCTTGGTGCACAGATGCCATGAAAGTGTCCCTAGCTGAGGCCTGGACTTGAGCTCGAGTCCCTCAGGAATGGCTTTGTACTTCCCAAGGAAACAGTAAAAATGTTACAGGTCTCTGCAATGACTGGTGTTCACCTGTCTCCACAAATCACCTCAATACTTTCACCCACACTTCTTGAATAAAAGAAACAAGTAAAATCCCTATTTTTTCCTCTGTTATGAGGAACTGTAACTAAAGGATGGATACAAATTCCTGCTGTCCTGGGTACCAGGAGAGAGAAAGCCTTGGCACATCCATTAGCTGGGGGCACCAGAGGGTGAATCTAGGGAAAAGCCACCAGCTGCTGCTCCAGAGCACCAGGAGCAGGCAGGCTGTAGGTTCAAAGGACCCAGCAGATGTGTCTGGAAGGGAAGTGGGGAAAGAAGTGTCTGTTAGCTGTCACTGCCCTTGGACCAGAATGCAAAGGGCATTAGCAAAATTTTCTCTTGTTCTTTCGAGAACAGAGATTTATGAGAAGGTGTTCCCTAATTTAATTCTGCTTTTTTCATGATTTCTCTGTCTCCACTCAGGATGGGTCTCCTTCCAGCAAGGACTACAACTTACAAAAATGAAGAAAACCCCTGATCTTCAAAGGGCTGCAACACATTGCCATAATGCTGTCATAGCAAGGACAGAGCCCCATCTATACAGGCAAGATCAAACAGTATCCTGCAGAGTCAGGATGCTATTGCATTACAACAGGCTTCTTCCCCGTGACAGATTTGGCCAAAAGCCAGGCAGTGAAATGGGTCTGCTCAGAGTGAATGGACCTGGGGGTCTCAGACAGCAGTTGGAGATTTATGCTGCCGCTGTTGCAGAAATCAAATCAAGACGCTGTTCCCCAGCATTACAGGCTTATCCAGCCATCTGCAGACCAATGGTGTGAAATTTGTGCCTTGTGTGTCATCACTGTAGCTACACATCTTGTGTTTTTCTTTCAAAAAATGTGTTAATTGAGTTAATAATTAATAAAAGTTGATATCAGTTAATATTAACCTTCAGAAAATGTGGGAAGGAAAATCCTTTGAGGATATCCCTAGGCGAGCACATCAAGGGATCATTCTGTGCTCTCATTTTCTAATATATCTGCCCATTCAATGATAGCTTGGTACAAAGTGGCGCAGATCTTTTTAATGGCACTTTGCTGCCAAGGTGTTTATTAAAAAGACAATCAGCGGGTCATAGCAGCCTGAATTACCAAGGAATGCTACGAAATCCAGAGATTTTTGTGAAGAGATTTTATCTGTCCTTCATACATCTGTACCCTTGATTTTGGTCTTGTAGTCAAAGATATACTTAATATTCCTTGCAATATTCAGGATTAATCCATCAGTACTGTGGATTAGAGAGTGGAGAGCAAGAGAAATGAGCCTGTTAAGGCTTCGTGACTCTTGCAGGACTAGCAGAGGGACTGAGACCCGTAATGCATCCATGTTAAAGGAGTTTGTATCTGCTGTAATCTGGAAATTGTCAAATGTTTGCTTCATGCATGTAGGATTATACATGGTGTAATTTATGGTGCATACTCATCTGAGTCACAGAATATGATAAGCTCAATCTCATTGCAAAAAAAATTCTCAAAATTTCTAAGGGATTTGCACAAAAATATAGACTATCATGGCCTGGATGAGTGCATTTGATTGGGTCAATTGATAGGTTACAAGACCTTAAGCTGATGTGATATAATTCCCAGCAATCATATGCCTAATAAGTTATCATGTCTGTGTTTATTCTAGTAAATGAAATTAATTAGAGTCTGTCCACTGGTTCTGAAGGGTCATGTTATGGTTTGTGTTCTCACGACCACACTGGAGCCTGCAGCTCCTCCTGCCTGGTTCGGGACAGTAAGGGCAGCCTGACCTGATGTCAGATGAGCATATTAAAAGGAAAAAAACATTCTTTCTTGACCTCAGAAAGCTAAAACCTCTGCAAGTGACGTTATATGTCACGGGAGGACACAGGCGTCTCTGGAAGGTACTTGCAGACAAGGAACTTTTTATGTGTCAAGTCCAGAAGGACCCAGAGTATCAGACAGATAGCTGATGGAGGGTGGCATGCTTTACCACCAGTCACAGAACATGAGTGTTTGCAAAATCATTGTTTAAATAATGGTTTAATGGTGGACTTGGCAGTGCTGGGTTAACAGTTGGGCTTAGAGATCTTTTCCAACCTAAATGATTCTATTTATTATGCTATATTATGTGTTTGCCTGCACAGTCCATTGTGTAATAAAATCAGTAGTGTAAGATATGTTTAACATCTAGAAAGAGGCACATGACAGGAGCACCAAAGTTACTTTAATAGCCAGATCACTGTGTCCTCCAGCCCCAGTGGGGAAAATCCACTCACTGAAACACAGGAAGGGTAGGAGGATGTCTCTTTAGCAAGGAGGCTCCTTTAAAAGTCAGTCCACATCATAACACAACAGCTTTTAATTACTTGAGGAAGATGCTGAATTTCTGGAAAGATCTTGGAAAAACCATCCAGCCTTCACACCACTCTCCTCCTGCCTAGGGGTACTGTTCCTGGCTCGGGGGGTCAGAGGCACAGTGGCTGCCTGTAGCCTGCAGTGGGGACAGTCGGTAGCAAGGCTCACAGCACTCCCTGACAGATGTACATGCAAGTTCTGCTCACGGCATTGCTTCCATGCTGGTATCTAACCAGAGAATTTCCACTTCCCAGGAGCAGAAAGACTTTTCCCCACAAAGGCCAGACAGTCGATGTCACTTCAAAGAACAGTGAGCAGCAGCAGGAAAAGCTGAACTCAGAGCACACTAATGCTGCCAGATCTCTGTCGATTCACTGGTAGCTCTGACGTGTCACCTGCTCCTGTGGCTTTGGTCAGGGGAAAGAACTCATTGTCAAGGCTTCGGTCTGACAACAGGCATGAAGCTGTCTTTGAAATCTACGCTCATAGCCAGAACTGAAAACATCATTTTCAGTGGAAGATCAGAAGAGCCGGTGGAATCAGCAGGCTCTGCAGACTCTCACTGCCCACGTTTGCTTTGTTATCAGCACATACATTCAAAGGTACGTTTGCCGAAGGGCTGTGGCACAGTTCCCTTTGCAAATCAAATCATAGCGGAAAGCAAGAAAAGTGTTTGCCTGTGATGAGATCTCACCTGCTTTGTGTGCAAGCTGCTGGAGATCATTAGTACTCTCTGATACTTGTTATTTGTAAGCAACCCAACTCCCTTCAGGTTCATTTCCTGCTCCGCAATGCAACACTGCCAGACATTTTCACACATTCTGGATGCATTGTTGTTACATGGGGAAAAATCCTCAGCTACTGACTGCCTGACCACGTAATAACCCAAATAGCTGTTGTTGTTTGCTGCAACTCAGGATACAACCCAGACCATATGCCAAGAAAATCCATGATGGACAGAGAGCTCCACAAAGTGGAACCTGCACCCTTCCCAAAGCCTAAGAGTATATGGCAGGCAAGAAAGAACTGGAACTGGAAAAAAATCCAGACTCCCAGGGCAAGAATTGATTGCTAGGGTTGTCACAAAAGATGCTGGATCCCATCTTGAGATGCACCCTTCCTTTGAAGGGTATATGTCACCGCCACATTGCCACATAGCCACGCTGCTCAGCAGCCGGCTAGGAGGTGCACAGCATTCCTGATTTTTAGCTTCTTTTGATGAAAAATGTGTCACTAACTCAGAGCTGATGCTCTGATGTGGGATTTCCAGAGAAAATGAGTAAGACATACATGTGTCCTCTGATTTCTGATGAATTTTCTTACAACACGGGCAGAAAATGGGCCTCTAACTTGTGTGAGTCCAGCTGCATGCCTTGATGTCTCCTGGGGTAGTTGTACTCAGGTACCTGCAGGATGGTGACCCAATTCTCATGGAGCTGGTGATGGTAGGGAGGGCCTACCAATTTAGTAATATTCACCTTCCTAATACTGATCTGCAACATGTGCTCTTGGGAACTAAGCAGGAGACCATGTAATTATTTAGATAGAGTGGCAACTTTGACTGAACTGTTTGGTAAGTACCAGCAACAGACAAAAGAGCATCCTAAACATGAATAAAAGGGGTGTCTTGTGACCCTGCCTAAATCTCATACACTCTAGGAAAGCCTCACTCATTCTTTTTTTACTTCAGTTAATGGAAATTTCATTTTAAAGAAAATTGAGATTAAATGAAAATTTGCATTTAATTAAAAATATTTTAAAATTATTAATTACTATTATTGTTAATGATGATGATAATAATAATATTATTAATAATCACCTTAGAGGTCCCTGTGTCTTTGGTCCCATGTGGTGGCTGAGAACTGCACTGGCATCACTCTTGGGAGCACAACTGCAAGCACCAGGCTGTCAGAGGGCAGGGTGGTGCTGCAGGCAGGCTGTGAGTGGCTGCACCACTTCAGTGCCCTGTCCGGGAAGAAGGGAGATTAACAAAGGCAACTACCTCCAACCAGTCATGGAGGCTTACAAAAGCCACTATGCTGGCATATGTAAAAGCCATTATTCATTCCAGTTTGTCCATCTGAAGGTGTCTGGGAATGAACTGGAGTATTTCCCCGTCCTGTGAGCAGCCTGCTGGAGATGAGAGCCCAGGCATTCTTCCAGGGGGGACCTGGTTCCCTTCAGGGATAGTCAGACTCTCCAGACTGGTCAAGGTCAGCCCTGCCAGGAGCTTGGCAGCAGTGAAATAATGTGGATGAACATGTGCCAACCTTGAGCTGCCTGGCTCTGGTCAGTCCAGTTCACTAGCAGAGTCACTGTGTAAAGATCTACTTTTGGTTGCACGTGCTCTTTGTTTCATGTGGTGTTATCTGTGGGTCCTACAGAATATAATGCTTCTACTTTAAATTAGCATTGAGACGTTCTAAACTGGACTCTCACTACTATCACATTAGACTATAGGCATGTGATTAAGTAATTTCTCTTAAATTAAACTTCACAAAAGAAACCTCTAACTGACCTGCTTTTCCTTCTGCTCCATGCTGGTTGCACATTAAAACTCATTACTTCAAACCATCCTGACAGGTATTTTTGCTGACAGTCACAGACCATTCTGGCCAAGAGTTGTGGACACATCCAAATGTGCATGACTTGTTTCTAGTCTGAACCTGCCCGCTATTAACTTCTAACTTGCTTCGAGTTATGGCTTTCTCTGTTATATTAAAAAGAAATCATTGGAAAGTTTCAATTTTGCAAGAGTGATTTAATTTTAAAGACCAATCGTTTTCTCTGGACCCTGTAAATCTTTGCATATAAATAACCTTGGATTTAAATTCCCAGAACAATGAAAACCTCTAAAATGGCTCTATATATGGTGAAAACCACCACAGAGTGTTAGGTATGGCTGCACCCAGTCTTCATGAACCTTAAACTGCCCATGATATTTATATTAAAATCTGCAAGTGGATTCCACATTACCATAAAATCATAATTTAGGGCATGATTCTGCTTTCACTTACACCTATACTGGTTTGTGTAACTCTCCCACTTCCAGCAGAATTTCCTACATGTGAAAATAGGGGTGGAACACACCTGACATGTCAGTCTGGTTGTCGATAGCTTGGTGGAGTTTAGAGGTGAAAGGAACTGCTAGATCACTTTGTCTGACCTGCCTGTTAAAGAAATCCATTCAGTTATTCTCGCACTAGGCCCAATAAATTGCACTGAACTAAAATGTAGCTTCCAAAAAAGCATCCAGAGGATTTCAAAACATAGGAATCCACCACTCCCCTTCATTGTTCAGATAACTGTTTAAAGAAAGCTTGCTATTAAATGTGCCTTCTGTCTAGCATGAATACATCTACCTTCCACTTTTAGCTTTTCACTGTTACATGACAAAGATCCTTATTTTCTCTCATTTTCTTACTGTGAAGACAACTATGCATTGCAAAGAGTTTGCTTCTTGCTTTTCTTTTTGATAAGCCCTACACAATAGCTGATCTGCAGTAAAAGGGTGTGTGTAAATCCTTACCTTAGAGACAATGCAAGATAAGAACCTTCAGTGCCAGTGGGCTCAGCCACCTCAGCGTCACTGGGGGACCAGCTCTGTTCCTGTCTTCTGGGCGGCAAGGCTCCTGAAGAGGCTGTTTAGGGCAGTCCTGCTGTCTGCCAGCACTGGCTGCTCATTTTCACTCGAGAGCAGCCCCGTTCCCCTCACCCTGCACAGCCAGTTCACTCATGCACGTAGGAAATGTCTGTTGTGCTCTGCAGCTGCCTTCAACACAGGTCACTGAAGGGATCAGTGAAGCACTGCAAACTCTGCTGGTCCAAGCATGTGTGTGTGCTGGGGGTGAGTATTCACATCTTTAAGGCTGATAGGAAAGAAGAGAGAGGAAAAATGCATGCGGAGACATTCCCTCAGGGTAAAAGTGAGTACTCAATAGTTGCTGAAGAGTGGCTTACATGCCATCAATTCATCCGCTAATTTACTCTGCAGTAACCAATTTATTTAATCATAGCCTATGTTAATCTCCCCCCAAAATATATTTTGCCTGACCTCTCTCAAACAAACCCGTTGCCACACTAGAAAATTAAGTCAGGTTAGTTCATTAAGATTATTTTCCTATGCCTGGTGATAATCTATGCCTGTGGACAGTGACAACCAAGAACTCCCTTTTTCTCACTACTTGTGATTATAAATCACAATTAGGAGACAGGATTGTTTGATAATGGTAACCATGTAGACGAAGCATAACATATAAATGCAGATGTGATATACTTCTAATGAAACACATCTACATCTGGTTTCTATAGCATTGCGTGGCATTAATCATATCCTCCTACTTTTAGTTCCTTCCTGGTAGGCAAACCTAACTTCCCGACCTACGTTATCCCACTTGCCCTGACAGTGTGATCCCACAACATGAGCTATGGCTGAGAAGGAAATAGCTATGGACATGAGAGACTCACCATTCCCATTATGTCATTTTCTAAAGCAAAGTTTTGGTGAGATTTAAGTGCTGCTATTGCTGCACAAAGATTTGAGCCTCACCTACCGTCTCTTGATCCCTGTTCAAAGCTAAGGAGCATGGGATTAAGCCAATGGGATACTGTGTATTTCCATAGTAATATACATTCATCAGTTGAGGAGACATGCGGTCTTCAAATGTAACTATTAAAAGGTGGAATACAAAAAACAAATAAACAAAAAAGCGATTTCATTTATAACAAATGCTCACCTGAAAAAAACAATTTGTAACATTTGGTTATTAAATAAACCAAACCAAACAAACCCACCCACCCCCTGAAATCTCATTCCAGAATTTATCCTAGATGTGAAGTCCCCTGTGCAGAACATGCATATGGATCAAGACAAGGCCACCAAGTGCCCAAGGAACACAAACAAGGCTGGCAGCAACAGCTCCTCAAGGCAGTGTTGAGAGTAGCCATGGATGGACGGACTAGGGACACCTGTGTTACAACTTAATCCTCTCTTGCCTCTGACAGTGCCAGAGAAAGTCTGATGCCAGGAAATCGTGCCTTAGGACTCATGCAGATATCAAGGACTTGGTTACGTGTACAATGGTAGCAGAGCTTGCTGAGGTAGCTCCTTGCCTGGCTAAATGACAAACACTCATCATTCACCAGGAACTGTAGTGACAGGACAAGGAGTAAAGGGTACAAACTGAAAGAGGGAAAATTTACGTTACATATAAAGAAGAAATTTTTCACTGTGAGGGTGGTGAGGCACTGGAACAGGCTCCCCAGGGAGGCTGTGGCTGCCCCAGCCCTGTCAGTGATCAAGGCCATGCTGGACGGGGCTCTGAGCAGCCTGGTCTGGTGGGAGGTGCCCCTGCACAGGGCAGGGTGGGGTGGGACCAGATGATCTTTATGGTCCATTCTAACCCTGAACATTCTGTGAACATTTATTAAGCCTGACTTACACCAGATACTTGGCTAGTAGGATGGCTCCTGTGGAGAGGGGGATCAAGCAGCCCTCTTGACACCCTTCTGCCCTCTGGCCCTGTTTGCAGCAGACAGTGCCATATGTCCCTTGACCGATGACAGAGATGTGCAGGGCTCTGCAACTAAAGGTTTTGTGACACAGATTTGGAGGTGGCTGCAGTGTGGGAATGGGGCTGCCTAGGGAGGAGGGTCTGAGAGGGAGGAATACCTGAAAGCCCTGACAGACTCTACACTTGCTAAGTCATGTTGTACTTTCAAGGGCACTCTAAACCATTAAAAGACAGGCTGTTGCCAAAGCGGTTGTTTCGCCTTCATCCTGCCCAAGTTATTTCTTACCTTATTGCTGCTCCCTCTCCCCAAACAACTAATTCCTAACCTAGGACGGTCCTCCTGACATAGGAAAAGGGACAGCGAGGAGGAGGGTGAAACAGTTGCTTTCCCTGGCAATGCCAGGTTAAAACTGCCCACAAAACTCTGCCTTACACTGCCATAAGATTCGTTATTTGAGATAGACTGATTGTTCAAGGAGCTTGGCTTCGATATACATCCCAAAGCCGCTTTCCCCACGGCAGTGACTGAATACACCTGTAAATGTAACCACTTCCCCAAGCTAGGTACCCAAAAAATCTCCAGCCTAGGTAACCACCGACTTTAAACCATTAATTGCACACGAGAAGCCCCCAGAGTGCTCTGGAGTTTTCTCACGCCAGAAGGTAACGACGGGCGATAACTCGGCGAAGAGTCACCTCCGGATTTCCCAACGGTGTCTGGACACGGCTCCCTTCGCGGGCTCGACGCCCCAAAGCGGCGACCTTTGCGGTCCTTGAGCAAACAGCACGGGGGAAGGGGAAGCCGATCGCCGCCATCCTCCCCCGCGGGTCCCCGCCGGGGCACGGCGGACGCGGCAGCGCCAGCCCGGCCCCGCTCAGGGCTCGGGGCTCGGGGCTCGGGGCCCGGCGAGCTCCGCTGCCTCAACAGTGCCACCCAGTGCCTTTTCCATGTCATTCGCAGTGAAACGGGGACTTGGGAGCGGGGAAACCCGGCCTGGAGGCAGAGCGGAGCCGTAAGGAGCGAGTGAAAGCTGCCGGCAAGCGGCAATGGGGTGTGCTGTGAGCTGCTGGTGCCCCCGGCTAACCGGGAACCATCGACAGAGTGAACATTTCTGATTTATAACGAAACAAGACCAAAAAATCCCCCCAAACCAACCAAAACCAAAACCAAACTCATCCAAAACACCAAAACAAAACCCACACCACAATTTTCCAGTTTTTAAATGGCCTAACGTGTTTCCCAGCTTATTTAACTCAAGAGGCATGGGCATGAATGTCAGTGGGAGCTTCCTTGGGTATTTACTACAACAAATCTTCCCGAGAGTGAATGGGTAAAGCAGGATTAAAAACTGCAAAGCTCATCCATTCATAGAGGCAATTCCCTTATTAATAAAAACCAGCAGCAGCAAAAACTGTCCCAGCCGAATAGTGGCTGTGGGAGGGACAAATCCCACACCCCAAGCCCAAGGATGCAGGGAGTGGGGAAAGTGGGGGGTTCCCCCAACTGCAGGGCATGAACAGGAAGCCAGTTGGTGGCAACATATGTGTATTGTATTTCTCTGAAAAAATTTGCAACTTGGCTAATTAAATTCCTGGCGCTGAACTGGTTCTTGGCTGAGATCATTGCAATTGGGAGGGTTGAGGTTTTTTTTCTCCTTACAGGAGTTCCCTCCTTCTTCCCATCCTCCCTCCCGCCTATTAAAACAAGTCAAGTCTCCCTTGTTAAAAGACCCCATAACGTGGAAGAGGCAGAAAAGCAGCAGCAGCAGCAGGAAAGAAAAAGACGTCTGGAAAATATTACCCGTTTGCTGCTGCTGCTGCTGAGAAACCTCATTGAAACAGTTACTCGGGCAGCAAGGTATCACCAAAGAGACTTTATCTGATGCTGATCTCTCAAACTTTCAGACGCTGCCTTGCAACTTCTCCAGGCTCCTGGCTAGCCGGGTTTGAAATAAGATCTTCAGCTTCGACCACGAGAAACTAACTCTTAATTTATTATTTCTAACTTTTTTTAATAATTATTATTATTATTATTACTATTATTTGGGAAAAAAATCGCACAACTTTGAGCTAGAAACTGAAGCAGAGAAAGAGAAATACGTGATAATTGTGAAAACACGTGGGAGAAAATGAGTAGGACTGAATAGCCTTAAACGATTTTTTTATTATTTTCATTTTTAATTATTTTTTATTTCTGAGCGTCTCAATAAGTCCCTGAAAAGTGCGATTTGTTCTTTTACCTCAAACTTGGAAACTATTCAGCGGGAGCAACGGTACGTGAGACCACACAGTTGGCTGGAGCCCCTCTATGACCAAAGGACAGAAGGACAAACAAGGTAGGTGATTTATGATTATGCTTCTGTCAGCTCAAGAGCAGAAGACCCCCTCCTCCCATCCCCACTATTCAAGGGAGGAAAGCTGGAACAGAGCCCCAAAATACGAATGGGGCTGGGGGAGGATCTTACCGGCTCCTACGCTACACCTATTTCAGCAATGAATAGGACCGTCGTGAGGATGAATGAGGTTTTCAGCTTCAACCCCTCCTCCGTGTAATCCGTTTAAGACATTGCTGAGCTTCAAGGTCTGGGAAAAAAACAAAAAAAAAAACCCCAAACCAAAAAAAACCAAAAAACCCCAACCCAACCGCCCCATAAGCTCCATGAAATTAAAATAAATTCGATCACAGGCTGGGCAGCCGCTCCGCTGATCGCAGCGGGGACGGCGAGACCCGCTCAGAGCGCAGTCCGGATCGTCTCCGGCGGTCCCTCGCCTCTGCATCCAGGGCGGGCGGGGACGCGCCAGGAGCGGAGGCAGGGCTGGGAGCGAGGGAAGGAAGGCGAGGCTGCGGGCGTGGGGCTGACGTCCCGCCTCGGCCAGCGCTGCCGAGCCGCCCGGGCGCCGCGCCGGAGGGGAGGGGAGACAGGGCGGCCTCCTGAGGGAAGGCCGGGAGCCGAGGGATGCGGAGCGGGAGCTGCCCGGAGCTCCCCGCGCCACACACTCGAGCCGGGCCCGCCCCGGCCGAGGGAGGGCGGCCCGGGGACCGCGGGCACGGGGCGATGGCAGCGCGGCGATGGCAGCGCGGCGATGGCAGCGGCGGCACGGCCGGGCCGGGTCGCTGCCGCGGGCGGGGCCGCTGACGCGCCGTGCCCGCGCGGGGATCCCCGGGCCCGCCCCGCTGACGCCGCCGCTCCGCCCCCGCTTGGCCGCGGCGCCGGGCCGGGCTTCCCCCGCTCCGCGAGCAGCCCGCGGGCAGCCGGGGCCCCGCGCCTCCCTCCCGGCTGCTGAGCCCGCTGTCCTCGGCAGCCCTGCCCGGCGGCTCTCGGAGCGTCGGTTCGTGTCTGTCGGACGCGGCCGAGAGCCAGCTCGGCACAGCCTCGCCAGACTCCGGAGCAATGCTGGCAGAAGCGGGCATTGGCCCGTGGGAGAGAATTTACCCCATTTCCCTGGCCCGAGAGGACCCCAATTAGTACAGCACTCCTGATGGGCGTTGTCTTAGTCTAGAGAAGACAGAGAGGGGATCTCTTTAATGTATAAGAATATTTCAATAGGAAAGTGCCAGACTCTTCGGTGGTGCCCCGTGACAGGAGGAGGAGCAATGGCCTTCAACTAAAACACAACAAGGTTCACCTCAACATGAGGGAGAACTTGTTTACGTTGAGGGTGGCAGAGCACTGAACAGGCTGCCCAGGGAGGTCATGGAGTCTCCCTCTCTAGAGATGCTCCAACCCCCCCTGGACAGATTCTGTCACCTGCTCTAGGTGACCCTGCCTGGGCAGGGGGGTTGGATTCCACCATCTCCAGAGGTCCCTTCCAACCATAAGGATCCTGTGATTCTGCAGGGCTGCAGTGACACCACATCTCTTAGGGCACAGCTGCTCCTCCATTTCCCACTCAGCCTCATAGTCTTCTTCCTTCAGGATGGTTTTTCCGTTGGCATCCATGCACTTTTTTGAAAGCACACATTGTGTGTAGCATGGGTGCCTCGGGGGTTCTTCTCAGAACTGGATAACTGCTAGTCTTTCTTATCCTGCATGCAAGCGTAGAAAAACCTGGGCAAAGGTTTTCCCAGTAGGAAGAGCAGCTCTACTGGATTCACTGGAGTTTTCCAGGCAAGTTCACTAGCAAAAAACTCATGTCTTCATATTTGTGGCATGAAAACACATTTTCTTCATTTTGTTGCTATTCAGGATTAGTGTATAGAGCAGCAAAGGACTCTTCCATTCAGTGTAGTGAGACTTAGTCAAACAAGGTATGACCTGTGCTTTATAAACAAATTACAAGATAATAAGATGTGTACACCAAATAAATATTTATTTGCTGGATTAAGGCATGAAATTGTCAGGTTTGTGCCAAAAGCATCTATGGACTTCATAACCAGCAATCAGAAAACATTTCTAAACTAGATTTTTACTTAACCAGAATCCAAAATATCTGAGGACAAATATGATTTACTTCTTGTTTTGTTTCTTAGAGCATTTGTCTGGGGGGGGGGGTTGTTGGTTTGTTGGCTTTCTTTTCTTTACTTTTTGTTTTTGTTAATTTAACAACTAGTGTATTGCTGTGTACATTAGGGTAAAACCCAACCAGCAGCTGTAGAATTCATTCCACATTGGTTACTCCAACCTGTAAGAGATTGTATTTGGTCAGTTTAGTGGGAAACATACATTGAACAGATAGGAGATTCTTGATTTGCTGATCAAAGCATACATAGCATGCATATCTGTGCACACAGATAGAGTTTGCCATCATTAATCCTGTTCTTTACTTTAAATTTAACTTCAGATTTAGCTTTAGTCTTATGTGAGCCCTTTCCAGAAGATCAATAGCATAACAAAATCTGGAAGTTATAAATAATGAAAAGTCCCAGATATGGTAATTGTGCTGTAATAAAGAGGTACAGATAAAGCATAACTTCAGTTTCCTCTATGCAGGCTGTAGAATAGAAGAGGGGGTCTGGACAGCTATTTTATGCTTTTAATGAATGTGTACCTAGAATCATTTGGACTCCAATGACAGGCGATTTAATTTGCCGCCAAAATAAGGCTAATAATGAATCTAAATATTGGCTGAGAAACTGTAAGCCTCAAACACCACGTGCTCACAGAGAGAGTGTGTGTGTCGGGCCACATACAGTGTGTGCAGGCACGTGGGCACTCACATGCTCTCGGACACACTCGTGTCATTGAAGCAGCTGCTCTGTGGCAGCCAGTGCTGTTATTCTCACAAGTAAGGAGGTGGATATTGAGGCTTATAAAGATTACATCTTCCTTTGGTTGTGTGCATAAGAGCCCTTGGTGGCTGCATGCACTCAGAGCCATGTGTGCTGGCTTTAATGGTGCCCACCTCACTGATCTCAGGCATCCTGCTGGGTGAGAGTTGCATGTTTATTACAGACAAATCCCCCCAGACTATACCCTCAGGTGAATATAGGCAAGGAAAATAGCGAGGGGTGTGTTGGTTTTTGTTGGAGTTTTTTGACTAAAAACAGTTATATGGAACTAGGGAACAGGTGGATCTCATATCACACCAAAAAGAGTATTAATGTCAGTAACCTAAGCCTTATGAAGGGGTTTATAGACCTCCAAAAATTTCTTGTGTGATCATGATTCCCATTTTACAGGTGAGGAAGCTGAGAGAGAGAAGTGAATTCACTTATCTAAGGTCATCCAGAAAGTGAATGACAACACTAGGAAGCAAATCCAAATGGTCTAGGCCCTGATCCACTCTTAGATTTCGTAGTGTAATAAATGCAGTGGTTAAGCATTGACCCATCCGACAGCCTTCATAAGGGAGGTTAATCTCTACAATAAATTTGTCGAACATATACATGCATTTTTATCTTGAGTGTCCCAGAAATAGCAACTTTTCAGAGAAAGATTTTTCACGCCTTAACTACAGAACTGCAAGATAAATTATCCACTGATTTCCCTCTTCAGCAAAATACCTAAGTGCACACTTATTTTTAATGACACACTTACATGCTTTGCTGAATTCAAAGCCTCAGCACAAAGGTTCAGCAGATATTCAAAAATTCAGCTTCCATTCAGGCATATAAAAATGAGACATTTTCAAAGGTTTTCTGTGCTCAGCAGTTCTGGTTTCCAGAAAGATTGCAGACAAATCTGATCTACAGATCTCATATGTGAAGTTGATTTGTATTATCAATTTATTTTCAATGAGGAGTGTGCTTTTGAAGCTGCTGCTACAAGTGTCCCTCCTTCAACCAAATTGCTTGAGTTTCTATTGCAAAGCAATAACTGGACACCCAAATTGGATTACTCTTGAATGAAACTAATTCCAAGGTGTACTTCTGGAGGACACTTTTCAGGCTTTTAGTCCCTGGGGTCTGGCTATACTTAGTTATGAGTAAAGGACAAAAATGTATGCAGGGTGGAGTTAGGCCCTCAGCACCAGGTGTTCCTCTTTGCCGATCTGTTCCTGTGGTGTTGGGCTACTTGTTGATGTGATCACAGCCCTCAATGTCTAGAGAGGCACAGCTCTTTGTAACCTTTAGAGGTGAAGGAGACTGTGGTGGGTTGACCCTGGCAGGATTCATGGTGCCCTCCCAGCTGCTCTATCACTCCTCTCCTCAGCAGGATGTGGATGGATAAAATAAAATGGAAAAACACCTCGTGGGTTGAAATAAAGGCAAAGGCTGTGCATGTAAGCAAAGGAAAATAAAAGATTTATCCTCTCCTAAGCAGCAGGTGATGTTCAGCCACTTCCCAGGAAGCAGGGCTTCAGTACAGGTAGCAGTTGCTCTTAAAAACAAATGTCTTAACAAATGCTTCCCCTTCCTCCTCCTTTTAGCTTTTGTATCTGAGCAGATGTCATACAGTATGGGATACCTTTTTGGTTAGTTTGAGTCAGCTGTCCTGGTTATGTCCCCTCCCAGGACCTTGCCCACCTGTAACATACTGGTGTGGGAGAAAATGTTGGAGAGACAGCCTGGGTGCTGTGGGAGCACTGCTCAGCAGTAGCCAAAACACTGCTGTGTTCTCAACATCTTTCCAGCTACCAATACAAAGCACAGCGCTTGGAGGGCTATGGGAAAAATTAATTCCATCACAGGCAGGCCCAATACAGGGACAAAATAACCACATTTGTGATTGAGCCTTTATTATTGCCTCTTGGATAAATATTGACTTTTGCAATGTATGGTTAGGGTTTTTTAAAATGTCTTCAGATTTGGAATTCATTCATTCATTCATTCATTCATTCATTCATTCATTTCAAACAACATTCCAAATCATTACATGTTATGTACAAACTTACATTTGTAAGTAAGTTGCTTTTTAGTCTTCTGGGGAAAAGCTATCCAAAATTACTCCATGGCATTGTTTGAGTGTTGCACATGAGAGGGGATTTCTGAAAGAGATGATGTAGTGAGCTGCATCCCATGTGTTACAGGCAAACCTCACTTCAGTTTGACCCATCAGTCACTGAGTCCATGTCCTGTATCAACAGATGCGAGGCACCACCTGATTGCTTGCTTCCTTTCTCCTCATAGCACCTCCACAACAGAGGGTGCAGAATTAAACAGGCTACAGATAATATTGATATCTTCTGGCCCCAGTGCACGTTGGTTTTCTGGATATCTATTTGCGCCTATTCTGTATTAGCAACAAAATAAGCTTTTTCTTTCGCTTTGCCTCCTGACTTTGTAAAGGGATGATCTTCAGGTCCTGTTACTCTCAGAGATGAATGAAAGCTGATTAATAGCCATATGGATAAACTGTGCCACAGGATTTTGGAGGAGCAAAAATCAGTACTTTACCATGGAGGCCACCAGTGTTCTCTGCTGAGTAAAGGCCCAGTTCAAAGCAGGGCATAAGAACCTGCTGAATTTCAGTCAAGTATCTATCTTATTAAAGTTAGATCTATGTACCATAGCTATAGTAAATGCTAGCCTAAATATTTTTCAGAATGGAGAGAACTGAAGCATATTTTGCTATGTTCTTCTAATTTGAGTTCTAAGGCATTATTCAGTCTGAGGAAGGAGTGTGACCTCTAGTGCTACAGTTAATACCCCAATCATTAGATGTACCACATTGTTATCAATCATTTGTTAACCTGATTTTTTTTAATGAAAACATTGTTAGAAAACTACAACCTTTAGTCATGCCAGTTTCTAATAGTAATGGAAATTCACCTTCATCACAAAGGAGAAATACTCTTTTTGTGTATATACTTAGCTTTATCAGGATGCCAAAAGACACAATGCCAAATTGTTCACCAGGTGAACTGTGATGCCAGGTACATGCAAGGGTTCATTTCTTGGTCAAGCTTTTCCACAGGAGCCTCCAAAGAAAGGCATTCCTTGCCTCCTACTGTACAGTCACTACAAGGCTTATAAATACTTGCCACTGCATGGTGAATCAAAAAGTGTGACTGAATCAGCAACAGCCTACACAGCATTAGGATTTAACATATGGGTTTCACATTTCAGTTCTACTAGATGGGCTGGGGAGCACTGCTCAGCTCCATCCCTGAAAGGAAAGAGCTGCAACATCATGACAACAAATTGCTTAGCAGTAGACTTTGTAGGCTCTTTACACTCACCTTGTGCATATGAACCTTGGGTCTGCTTGCTGGAGGCTGCGTAAAGCTCATACTGAGCTCAGCACCACGGGGTTAGGTGAAGGTGCCTGTAAGGGATTTAGGTGCCCAAATTGCAGGATAGAATTATTGTATTTCACTGTGTTAGACCAGGCTAGATGTTCATAACAGCACTGTCTGATCTTAAAATCTCTGATGCAGCTGCTGCCTAGCCTCAGTGCTAGTATTGACTCAGCAGTTAATTTTTGGTCCCAGACTTGTACAAGCATCATTTCCTTTTAACTTTTTGGCTTAATTATTAGAGAAGGGTGGAGAGTTTTTGGCTTCTTTGCCAGTGTTTGGGCATGTTAAAGTTGATAATTTCTGCTGGGCAAGCTATCAATACCTTTTGTTAAATCTTGAGAATATTGAGCAACTTTTTTTAGTTCCCCTGAGATTCAGTCATTTAAAAGACTATACATAAAACCCTCAATTGCACAAAGAGGAAAGTTTATTTGATTAAAGCCAGGAATTTAGATCAAAACACTGTTTATTTTCCTAAAGTTGACCGTGAAAGAGAAAAAAAGGTTGTTTTATTAATACCAGAAATTAATTTCTTAATCTTAAAAGTCTGGGTTTTTCCAATGGAGAGGAACTGTGCTGTAATGACAAAACCAGAGAATTCTTTTTTTTTTTTTTTTGTGCAGAAGCACTTCATAGGTAGAGAAAACAATAGCAAATTAATGTAAAAGATGTCTGCTACAGTATATAGTCCTTCAAATGTAGCCACTCCAGATCTTAATGTAAATTCTGTGACTTCTACCCATAGAAGTGGTCTATTTCAGCCATATAATTCTTAATGTAAGCAAACTTTTGCTCCCACTCAGTAATATGAATGTTCTATTTCTGGAAAGAGAAAAGAAGTAGTAGACCCCAAATAGGTAAGCAGAGTACAAATGCACCATTAATAAGACATTTACCTTGATGTTTGTGACATTTTGTGTGCTTGAGGGATTAGTAAACACATGGGCTATTTTACTTCTGGGTGATCTAGAGGGCATCCATTACTTAATCTGTTTTCTAAAACAAGTCTATTTTGGACACTGAGTTTCAATCCACCTATAGAGGTGGTAAGCCTAAACTGTCTTTTATTAGGCTTCTTTATGACCCCTGCTGTGAAAGATTTTCAGACGGGCCAGAGCAGGGAGGGTCTCTTTTGCTGGTGGATGATTACAGCACCTGTCAGAGCCCAGCCTTAAGTATTCAAGGAAGTCCTAGAGATAGGGTCCGATTTCTTTAACAGTGCCTCCAAATATACATTTAAGAGGCTTCCTCCTGTCTTGAAATTTAAGACCCTAAATAGCCAGTGGAAAAAAGGAAAGTCTTTGTAACCTCAAACTTCATGCTTGCCTAGTTTTATTTTTATGTTGTAAGTGATTCTGTGTTGACTTTTTTGTTCCAAGCCTGTAACTTTTTAGACATATATATATAACTGATGACAGCTATGCTGCTGCATCTTGGTAGTAGTTTTTCAAGGAAGAGTTAAAAACATATATGATGATGTAAGGAAGTCCTGTTCCAGCTTCAGCTTTGGCCAACAGATGGTGAAATAAACATGAGCAGCAGATGAGTGAGATGACAACAACAGGGAAAATATGAATAATAGCAAGAAAACACAAATATTAAGTCCATTACTCCGAGAGGACCTAGTTCAGCAAAATAATCAAGCATGAGCTTTATTGACTTGCAACACACTTGCTGGGTTAGCCTTGAACAGACATCATCTGTTTTATGTCCTTCACATAAAATGCATCCATTGACAGAAAACGTTGTCATTAACTTGCTATAATTCTGAGAAAGCTGTGGCATGAAATGGTTAATGTGATTGTCAAAAAAAGCAGTTAGGTACCCATATATTCCACCTGCCGGCCTGCCCACACTGTTTATTTTGAGAATGCCAGAGCACCCTCCAGGCTAGCCAGTTCCTCCATAGCCCAGAGTTTAGGTTAGAAGATTTTATAGACAGGTAACCTAAATATGTAGAAGTGGTCAGAATCAGCTGATGTCCTAGTGAATTTCTGAGTCCAGGGTGGAGTGTTGGCTCTGTAAACTAATGCATATTTTTGCCACAGACTTAATCTCAGTTAGGCTTTAGCCCCTATATACACATGCTCACGTGTGCATATATCTGTGCACACAAATGTATGAATAATACATTTTTGCAATGGTATCGAGAAGACCTTTTAAAGCAGATGTCTGATTATATAAATACAAATTATAAATATAGTCAGACATCTGTTTAAAAAATTATAAATACATTCAGGCATCTGTTTTAAGAATGTCATTCCAATATTTTTGCAAACATAACTAAGTGACAGAAACAATTCAGGGTGGGATGCAGTCATGACATGGATGGGGGATGAGGAGGGGCTGCCCAGACATTCAGCTGTTCTGCTCTCCTGTGACTGCATGAAGTGAGCGGTGGCCCAAATGCCCCTTCTCCAGCCTCCTCAGGATAATATGACAGAGTGTCTTCTCCAACCAGCCCAGATTGCCAAAGTAAGATCCTGGCACAGATAGCACCTTCTGTGAGGACATTACAAATAGTGGAAAACATCTCTGCTGCATTAAGTGTGTTTGGATCGTACTTTACACACAGGAAGTACTGCACGGAGATGTTAAGTCGAACAAGGGGGTGCAGTGAGTCTCTGAGCCAGGAGCTCAGGATGTATCTGTTGATGTTGACATCTGTGTTGCAGCCACATGCACCCATTATGACATCTTATATCAGCAAGTGATGGCCCTTCTAATGGTTTCCCTACTTCTTTGCAGATGTATTGTGAGAGGTTTATATGTATCCTGAGAATACTTGGAACCACGCTCTTTGGGGTGTCCCTCCTGCTGGGAATCACCGCTGCTTACATTGTGGGCTACCAGTTCATCCAAACAGACAACTACTACTTCTCCTTTGGACTCTATGGTGCTATCCTGGCATCGCATCTCATCATCCAAAGCCTGTTTGCCTACCTAGAGCACAGGAAAATGAAACGGTCGCTAGAGACTCCAATCAAACTGAACAAAACAGTTGCCCTTTGTATTGCTGCCTATCAAGAGGATCCTGACTACTTAAGAAAATGTTTACTTTCTGTAAAAAGATTGACCTACCCTGGAATTAAAGTTGTTATGGTCATTGATGGGAACTCAGAAGATGACGTTTACATGATGGACATTTTCACTGAAATCATGGGTAGGGACAGTTGTGCCACTTATGTCTGGAGAAATAACTTCCACGACAAAGGTCCGGGTGAGACAGAGGAGTCTCACCGAGAGAGCATGCAACACGTATCTCAGCTGGTCCTGTCCAACAAAAGTGTTTGCATCATGCAGAAATGGGGTGGAAAAAGAGAAGTAATGTACACGGCATTCAAAGCACTGGGGAGAAGCGTGGATTATGTACAGGTAGGTATTAGAGCACCAGGTCAGTGCCAATTCAAACACACTTTGAAAGAAAGCAGCTTTTGTATATTTTGTGCAGCATGTTAGAGGCCATCCTAGTCCCTGATGAACACAGTGCTCCTTTCAGTCTGTTTGGAAACAGCTTGACCGTTGAAAGGGTATTTTGCTACCTTTTAAAATGGCTAGTCTATCTGTGACTGTTTTAAGTCTGTGCACCAGCTACTGGAGAAATCTGAAATCCTTCTCCTGCCTTCAGGACTACCCCCTCACCCAAATGGTTTTGCTTCAGACAAAGCCGGTGACTCCTAAAAGCCCCATTTCCGCTCCTGTAGGTCAAGGTTTTGGGTAAGGCTTTATTTTGTGAGTTTGTCAGTGGCCCCAAATGCAAGCAGACAGACAGATATGTGGTCTCACTAGGGAATATCTTGGAGAAGTGGTGGAGTCTGTAAAAAATATGGACATGTATTTTAAAGGCTTTGAAGGCCATGTGGAGTATTCAATTAAAGGGTCAATGTGTAGATTTGAAAGAAAATTTCTTCAGCTAAAGCCTGAAGGAGCTTTTGCTTCATCACTTACAGCTGCATTACCTCACTCAGTGCAACTTGGCCTTTAAGGCCCTTATGACACACTACTCACTTAAAAACGAATTAGGCTGGGTCCTCTCTCCTTGTTTCCAAAGCAGCAGAGGCACATTTCTTTCCAGCTGCCTTGGATCCCCTGAAAGATTGTCTATGTTTTTGCCTTACTTACATGGAGCACTCTTCGCTCCTGCAAACAGCCCTGCTGACTGTGGGAAGGGGAGGAGGTCATGTGTGAAGGAAGACGGGTGGGATCAGATTCTCTGGCTGGACCCTGAGGACCCTTCCTTAGCAATCCAGGCCAACAAGGCTCATTTGACTAATCCCACTGAATAGGAGATGATTTTCCTAATGAACCACCCTCAGTTCTTCCCAGCTGCTCCCACACTCAGAGTACCCAGCAGTGTCCTGCAGTGGAGCAGCAGCTCCCCGCGAGGTGCTCTCTGCTGGCTCGGGGCAGCTGCATGGCTGAGCCACATGTGTTTCTGGGGCCTGTGCCCAGCCTTGTGTGGGTGTGTGCACGCTCTGCACAGCACAGCATCCACGTGCAGTGGCCAAGGGACGTGCAGAGGCTGCCAGGAGCTGGGCTGAGAGCAGCGAGCCTTCCATGCACAGGAGGGGCAGAAACTGAAGAGTGCCAGGAACCACTCTGTTATTGGAACTGGGAGAATAAGGCCAAGATTTAAAACCCATCCTCTACTACTTCCCAAATTGACACTGATTTATTCTTTGAAAACAATGGGCTTAAGCTCTCCATTGTCTGTGCTTTGGTTTTGTGCTGTGAGGAACTATGAAGGGATAAAAACGCTGATTTTCTTTATTAGCATGGGTTTATAATCACTTACACAGACATATCAGATTGCGGAGAAAGAAGGCAGGGTGTGGAAACAGATTCATTGCAAGTTTTCTCCCTTAGTTCAGCTCTTGCATTTTTCAGGGAACCTGGAAAAAGTGTTTCTATTTCAACAGTCTTAGCATAAACTGGGAAAATAGAAGAGATATTTCTGTTCAGTTAACACTGCTGACCTGGCTCAGAAGTTCTAATGAATTTTTCAGGGTCTGTAATGCTGCTGTGAGCACAGTCTGCAGCAGTGACTGAGGCCACAGTCACATCTACAGTCACATGTGTAGTAGAAACGCAGCCCCTTGGTGGCCCTAGCTGCTACAGTCATAAAAAAATGCAGTTAAAATGTGGCTCTGTTTTATGAATGAGTGAAGATTGAGATATTTCAAATGGTTCTTTGGGGTGACCCAGGGTAAGTTTCTTTAAACAAGCCCAATATTTTAAGGGCTAAGCAATCTGCATCAATGATCAAGCACTTAAAAAAGTGTCAAATCAGCACTGTTGCCCACCCACAAAATTGTGGGCTTTACAGTTCTTAAAAGACATCTTGGAATTATGAACAGGCAATCATAAGCTGTCAGACCAGTGCAGATAACGAGCTGTTGCTCATTAGTGGTGTCTCATTAAGTACTCAGAGCTGCTGTGAAGGCTTACTTCCATTCTAGAGGAGGTTAGAAGTGTGCAAGTAATCAGGTGGAGGAGTTAAACTGGCAGGTATCATCAGTGCAGGGTTGTGAGGCAGCCAGGGTGCAGTTCAGCTTGGCTTGATGGAGGTAGCTGTGTGGACAGTCCAGTGCAGTCTGAACTTCTCAGAGCAGCTTGGATAAAGTGTCACTGTGTATAGCAAGGAACTGAAGAGCTCCTTTAAGGTCAATTATCCCTTTCATGTAACTCTATGACCCCAGGGAGTGATGTTTGGGTCACTCGGCCCTTTTGTGGAAAGTTGGCAAATTGTCTCTTGGGCTGTCATGGACAACCCCCGGCTAGGCAGGTGTCAGCGTGTTTTATTTGGGCTCCTCAGTGTCTGTCTTTCTCTGTGTGTGTCCTCTGTTCACCTGAAAAATCCTCATCCAGATGGAAAATGATGGCTTCTTAGGTTTGTCCCAGAAACCCAGACATATCCACTGTGCTGTCGTGCCCAGGACATCTGATGGTATTTTGTAAAAAAACACCAGTGTTTTCAGGGTTCCTCATCTCTAATATGTTAATGATGTGGCTCATGGGCAGGCCTTTCTGCCATAGATGAATGCATCTGAGGGGGTGGGAGCTGCTCAAGTGAGTGTTGGAGGGAAAGCAGAGGGGCTGGGAGGTAGCTGATCCTAGCCCACTGCTCATGGTCACAAGAAATGGGATGTCTGTCACTGCCTGAGCACCCTGGGAATTCAGCAAACTACAGATTCCCTGTGCAAAACACTTCAGCAACAGGTCTTGTCCAGGAAGACCCAGGTAAAAATATAGGCATTGTTTTCCATCATAAGCAGAATTGTTTTGCTCCCTTTCTGTCACCCAGTGCTGCCACTGATAACAGCTTTTCACTAAAGCTGGAGTCATGCCCTGGCCAGGTTACAAGGATGATGTGGGATGAGGCCTTTGAGGAGAGGAGATGGATGCATCAAGTTAGCAGGAGCTGGAGACGCTTGTGGCTTTTCTCCTGACAGAGATATG
This sequence comes from Acanthornis magna, assembly GCA_036785705.1. Lineage (NCBI taxonomy): Eukaryota > Metazoa > Chordata > Aves > Passeriformes > Acanthizidae > Acanthornis > Acanthornis magna. The sequence goes on along the minus strand of JAWUZG010000119.1, from coordinate 3,399,516 downwards.
AGAGCTTTCATCACCTCTCTCCTCTTGGCCCCCTCTGAGTGAGCATGGAGGGGGGCATGTTGCCTACTCCCAGCTGCACCCACCCCAAGCTATGCAGTCCAACTCTCCTGGGTATCCTCTCCTGTTGAGTCTGGGCTCTGCAGAGCCCCAGTGCTTTCCTCCCCCTTCATAGAGCACACATGAAGGTTAAGTCTCTCCTGGAGTGAGAGGGCTTAGGTTGAACTGAAAGTTTGCATGAAAGGACACCAAAATTAGGATACCCATTACAAAACCTCAGCAGAATCTGTCTTAATATGCTGTTCATTCAGTGCTACTGACTTGCTCCTACCAACCCCATCTGAAGTCACAGGAATGCAATGTGTGGACAAACTGGAAGCAGTATGAGAATTTATAGGGTGGGATTCAGCTGGTCAGAGGGGTGTTTCTGGGACATTCTCTGCTCCAGTTCCTGGGTGTCTGTGAAATGAGTTCACACACGATGTGGCCAGTTCTTCAGCAGCAGCAACTGCAACAAGGAGACACCCACTTGTTTTAAACAGGCTGCAGCCCGAGTCATTCTCCACAGAGCAAACGAAAGCAATGCCAGCTGCCTCACAGGCCAGCCAGCCTGTCTGTCTGAGCCCTCCTCCTACTCTCCAGGGGAAAGCCAATTTCCTAATGTACACAGTGTTTAGTTGACTAGGAGTGTTTGTGTAGCTGAAATGCCTTGTGTGTCATCTACTTCTGCCTCGGTCTTTTGGAGTACTGAATTTCGGGACTCAAGCCTTCTGGCCTTACATATTTTCTTATAAGAATGCCAAAGAAAAATAGCAAATAATTTCTCTATGTCAAATGTCAAATCCCTGCACTACTAATAACACATCACGCATCTAAAATTAAAAATTAGTTTGTTCTGAAATACAAGATACATATCTTACATGAATTGCTAAAGCCTTCAGTGAGTGAAAGAACTATTAGATTTCTTCCCAGACTCCTACTTGACTTTTTTTCTTTTTTATAACAAGTGCCTGGGATTTACCTCCCCACTGCTTCCCTCATATGGCAATGGAAAACATTTGACCAGGGTGCTTCAACCCTGTGGCTGATGCGGGGAAACCCTATGTCAGAGCACAACAGGAATCTGCTGCACATCCACAAAACGGCGTCTTACTCTGTAGTGCCCCATATCTTATTTAAAGAAGCCAGCCCAGTGTGCCAGTAAAACAAATGGAGCTGATACAGAGGAGAGGATTGTTTGTGTGCACAGCCTTAACAAGCTCTGTGTTTTGTTCAGCACTACGCCTTGCTGCCTGGTACAAGTGACCTTTAACAGAAATATCAGTGCAGACTTCAAAGTCAGATTTAATTGCATTCAGGAGAATATGCATTTAGAGTCATTATGAGCACTTGCATGATTTTTGTTTTCTTCTCTAGTAAACCCCTTAACCCATTTTTATTCTTGTTTTCTCTTACTTGTAGGTCTGTGATTCAGATACAATGCTTGATCCAGCCTCATCAGTGGAGATGGTAAAAGTTTTAGAAGAAGATCCAATGGTTGGAGGAGTTGGAGGTGATGTGCAGGTCAGTACAACAATTTTCAGATTAACAGAGGTGTTTCAGCAACTATTTGCATTGCAAAAGATTTCTCTGCCTGGAATAGCATTAAATATAATTTATGTGTATATACTATATGTATATATATATATATATGTGATGCCATTATAGATGCTCTTATCTTACTTTAAACTTTTTGTCCATTGAATGGAAACTCTTATTCTTCGATGTGAGCACTGTGTGGTTTTAACACCCATAGCAAGCAAACAAATAATATTCTGCCCCGTATATGTGAAAAGGGGGGCAGTGGCATTGTCAGGACTGTTGTGGCTTCTTTGTATACATCTCTGGGTATTGCTGCTTGCTCAAGGTACCAAAGAAAAGCTGTAAGGGATCAGGGAATTGAGAACAGATCTCCCAAAGCCATGTCCAGCACCTCAAGCACTTCAATTATATTACTACTGGCAGCCAAGATTGTTAGAAATAAAAGTAATTTTGAAATGCTGTGCACTCTGTGTGCTGCTGGGTCTCCTATCTCTGTCAGGCAGGGCAATAGAAAACTCCCAAGTCAGGCCAGGTCCACGTGTGTTAGGATTTCCAGCATTACTGAGTTTGGCTGATTACCACAGCAAAAGGCTGTTGGTTCCTTTTGACACAACTCCTTCTGCTGTAATGTATAAAGAGAAATATGTATGAATATTTCAGTTGGCCTTAGGATCAGTTCCCCATACTCAGTTGGGCTTTTTATGTGAGACAGAGGAGAAAGGGCCCTGTAAATGATCAAGCACTTACTAATGTGCCCCAGTAGTCTGAAGTATTTCAGGCATGTGGCTCATAACTCTAGAAATTAGGATTCCCGCAGAAACCTGAATGACTTGGGAGCTCTAGACTGACCACAAATCAGGCGTGTGCAGGCTACGCATGTGAAATTCCAGGCACGTGTGAGTACAAGTGAAGGGAGGCAGTGCAGGTTCAGCTGTGACAGTGAAGGTTCATAAGCATCTACAGTGGGAAGGACATGTGTCCTCTGTGAGGTAATGTGACAGAGTGAAGGCTCTGGGCTTTTACTGTTCCCCAGTTCATTTTCCAGCATACACCAAATTCCTTTGAGCCAGGCTTGAGCCTATCCCCAAGCCCTGCTGCTTCTAATATGTTCTGGAATTACGCCTGACAGAAATTAGGGCCATCAGAGCAAAAGACTACTTTTTTCCTAGTTGCAGGGCAATGCTTTATAGTTGTAGAAGGCCAAAGATACACTTCCTTGCTACATCCTCTGGCACAAGGTGTGTGTTGAGAACCTGGATGTGAAGCCATGGACTTGCACGTCTGCATGTGCTCATACATCCACTGAGTGTTCAGACTCAGAATATGTCTATGTTAAGTGTAGGTCTGAGCTTTGGGTGAGCTTTGAGTTTGGCAGAAGAGAAAGACTGAGACATTTATGTGGGCCTGGGGAAGACTCTATTGTCTTGGGACAAGGTAACAGGCTGGTACTGCAGAGAGAGAACGGGTTGTTCCCCAGAGGACCTAATGCTGGATATGGGGACACAGTTCAGGGTTAAACATCTAGGGCCAGCCTTATGATACCAAAAATGTCAGGCAAAAACCACGTCCTCAGCTTTTCTCATGCTCCGGCACAGCTTTAGGAGAGCTGGAAGGAGTCCTGTGTGTCCCAAAGATGTGCATGGCAGAAGAGCAGCAGGAGGCCATGGACTCCTCCAGTTCCTCTTGGGAAAGTCTAAATCCAGCAGGTCTTTAACTGGGGGAAAAAGGGAAGGAAGAATGAGACAGAAAATAAGGAAAATTCTTGGTGGAGAATGAGAAACAAAGGTTTCAAGGAAAAAAAGAAAATCTTGGTGAAACAGATGTTTGAAGGTTTCATCTCCCCCTTCCTGTCAATGTCCTGGCTGAGCAGTTTGCATAGCTCCTGGGTTTGCCATGAGTTGGACACAGGAGTGAGGTTCCCACCACATCTAATCTCTGCAAACTCCTTATTGATCCGATGTGCACATTTTCTGTTTCAAGAGCTCATCTAAAAGGAAAACTTTTTTTTTTATTTTGCAGATTTTGAACAAATACGATTCCTGGATCTCTTTTCTGAGCAGTGTGAGATACTGGATGGCATTTAACATCGAAAGAGCCTGTCAGTCCTACTTTGGCTGCGTACAATGCATCAGTGGACCTCTGGGGATGTACAGAAACTCTTTACTCCATGAATTTGTGGAAGATTGGTACAATCAAGAGTTTATGGGCTCCCAGTGCAGCTTCGGAGATGACAGGCATCTAACTAACAGAGTGCTAAGTCTGGGCTATGCAACAAAATACACAGCTAGATCCAAGTGCCTTACGGAAACACCGATAGAGTATCTCAGGTGGCTGAATCAGCAGACCCGCTGGAGTAAATCCTACTTTAGAGAGTGGCTTTATAATGCGATGTGGTTCCACAAGCACCATTTGTGGATGACCTATGAAGCTGTAATCACTGGATTCTTTCCTTTCTTCCTTATTGCCACAGTCATTCAGCTCTTCTACAGGGGAAAAATCTGGAACATCCTCCTCTTCCTGTTGACAGTTCAGTTAGTTGGCCTGATAAAGTCTTCCTTTGCCAGCTTCCTTAGGGGCAACATTGTCATGGTTTTCATGTCACTCTACTCAGTGTTGTACATGTCAAGTTTACTGCCAGCAAAGATGTTTGCAATTGCCACGATAAACAAAGCAGGGTGGGGCACGTCAGGAAGGAAAACCATTGTAGTTAATTTTATAGGACTCATTCCAGTCTCCATTTGGTTTACAATCCTCCTAGGTGGCGTAATTTTCACTATTTACAAGGAATCAAAAAAGCCATTTCCTGAGTCAAAACAGACGGTTCTCATCATTGGCACAATACTCTATGCATGTTACTGGGTTTTGCTTTTGACTTTGTACATGGTTCTTATCAACAAATGTGGCAGGCGGAAGAAAGAGCAACAACACTACGACATGGTGCTAGACGTATGATGTTTCCGTGGGAAGTTACCCAGAGTTGTAAAGCAACCCAACGACCTTGTAGTATCTGTGGCATCAGACATATGTTGCCAAGGGAAATGGATCACTGCTGCTGGGAATAGGACACTTATATTCCTCTGGGTTCATTTTCATCCTGCCAAAGTAAGGATTAAAAATTAAATAAAAAAAAAAATCGAAAAAAAAAAAGATTTTTTGTATCCAAGGGGGGAAGGACGCAAACCACACAGTTACGACCTGTTCACAAGAAAAGGGGAGACCTTCTATGTTTATGCACTTTTTTATTGTGCATATGCCTGACAGTGTTATGTTCTATATACCTCACTGGTCATGCTTATGTGTGTGGACAGAAAGAAAGGGAGTTTGGAGACTCGAAAAAAGGACTGTACAACCCCTTGCAACCTAATTTATGAACTTCTCTTTTTTTATAGTTCTGTTTATAGGAAGGGTCTTTTGTTTTAGGCTGCCAAATGTAATGCCAAAGGTAAATTTTAAGAGGCCATTGGCTGAGCTGTATTTTTATATAATTGTATTATTTGTGTGTGTGTATTTTTAAGCCAACTTTTTTTTAAATCACGTATTTTATATTTTACTATCTGCCAAAAAAAGCTGCCTCCCCAACATTTTGTTCTTTAGCCTTTTTAAATATATTTGGGGACAAAAAAATCATACATTCTCCCCCCAAATTTCTGCTGAAATTATATTGTTCACAACAGTAAGAATAAAAAGTCTCTCTGCATTTTTGCAACTAATGAATGGTTACTTCTGTGAAAAAGCATTTCAATGTGCTCTTTTAAGACGTTTATTAGGAAAGGCCCAAAATTGTCAGGTTTTGCATACAAGCAGATTTGTGCATAAAAAAAGGCCAAAGGGGTAGACATGTGCAATTTGGGTTTTTTGTTTTGATGACATTGTAAAAGGGGAATTTGCTCCTCTGCTGAGAGCTTAATATCCCTGGCATGTACAATAAACCATAAGGCAAGGCAGGCTTCCATGCCACTGGAAAAGACATTGCTATGGAAAGCCTCCCACTGATTTTATATTGGACGTAAGCAGTCAAAAACTTCTGATCCGGAAAAATATTGGGCACCTGAAACTGCTGTTAAATTCACTGATGGTCACAGTTGTTCATAATCTGCTAGTACCAAACAAATAGTTCAGATTTTTTATTAAAAAAATACATGAAAGGAAAACTTATCAACACTTTCAAAACGTGTGTGTTGTACTCTAAAACTTCTGCAGAGCCCTTCATACAGTTTACAGAAAATAAAGACATCACCTTCTCTGGCATCCAGTGTAATATAGACCCCAGTACTGAGCCCAATAATTTGTTTTTGACTACAGCATATCTACCAGAAAAGAAGCCAATTTTTTATCAGAAAATATCAAGCCTTAGCAAATCCATCACTTCCTTGGTGCCTAATAATCAGTCTTGGACATTTATTTTGGACCATGGTTTTGAGAAATAATATTCAGGACTAAATTCTGCAGTCCTTCACCAGCCAAAGGAATGTGGCATTGAGCCCTAATATACTTTATAAAGAGCAACAGAAAGACCAGCTGCCCTTTTTAGATTCTGGTATTAGAAGCACTGTGGTAAAGCAGAAATCAGCATATGATGCTTAAAGAACTTAGAAGCATTTTCAGCTTCTCTTTTTTATGCAGACATGAATAGATTCTGCTGTAGAATGAACTGCACACACACTACCTTATTTGTCTGATTATCTTGAGGTACATGATTGCTTGAAAGTCATACTAATATTATGTTAATGATTGGAGAGTTGATTCATGTTGATTACAAAATAGAACAGTATTAAAAAAGCAAGAGAAACGGTAAAAATAAAAAAACTTGACTATGCCTTTTAACTATTTATGATGTAAGTTAAAGCTTGGGTTAACATTCAAATGTCAAATAAATCTTCTCATTCTATAAAAAGATTGAATTAATTGCCTGTATTTATTCTAGCAATTATTCAATGTATTTCCAATATAGGTTGTATAGTATAATTGTTACTTTCATAAATAAAATATTTTTGATAAGATTATGACTAATTCATGGTATTTCTCACCAGCACTTGTACTTTGAAGCCACAAATCTGCACAATTTGAAGGCTGTTGTTCTCATGTCACCAGGTTGATTTCCAAGTGGGAGTTTGCCATGGAGCACGCATGGAGTGCAGTGAGCACCTGAGGCAGCTGGGGCTGGTCCCTGCTCTGAGAGGCAGTGCAGTGCACAGGCAGCACTCAGAGGCTGCCAGCAGCTGCTAGATCAATTCAGTTAAAATGCTTCCTTCCCTTTTCCCTCAGCTTCCTGAATTACAAAACAGGAATAGCAATCCAACTTCCTTCTGGGAAGCACTTTGAAGTTTATGGCCAAAGTACTTTACATGGGAGCTGATGTTTTCCAGCCCTCCTGCCCACTGGAAATTACCACCTTCCATAGCTTGGGAAGGAGAGGAGAGCAGTTCCATGGCCTTCACCTTCTCCTCATTACTGCTGTTTGTCAAGCCCCCTTTGCCCTGGCACAGCTGAAGTGCAGTTGTGTATTTTCTGTCACTGAGGGTTATGGGCAGCAGCCACTGCTGCAGGGACAAAGGGTAAAGTGAAATCTCACACAGGCTTGCACAGGTCAATTACTTAGGGGACAGATTCTCAGCACTTGGTGCTTGTTACCTGTGTCTGCATACTGTGGCCAGTACTGAGCTCCCTGTTACAAGGACATCATGGATAAACTGCAGCAGGTTCAGTTCAGGGGCAGTGTGTTGGTTTGGGCTGGGGTGGAGGGTCAGAGATGCCTGGGCTGGCTGGGCTGGAGAAGGGCAGGAGGGTCCTAAAGTCACATCCAATAGCTATAGGGAGGTTTTCAAGAAAATGGTTCCAGGCTCTTCACAGTGCTGCTTGGTGTGACGATGAAAGACTCCAAGTTTAAGGTGAAAGGGGAGCGGTTCAAGGTTCAGGGTTTGGCCTGGATATGAATAGGGACTTCTTCCCCATGTAGACAATCTACACATTTAGGGAAATAGGTTGGCAGAACAGGGCAGCTTCCCTCCATCCTGAGAGAGTTTCAAGACAAGTCCTGAGGTGCCTGGTCTGACCTCAGTGATGCCCCTGCTATAAGCAAGAGGTTGGGGTAGAGCCATGAACTCTCCTGTCATCCTTTCTGAAGCAGGTGCTGACAGCTCCCACCCGAATGGAAGCTCCTTCCATCTCTGTTCCAATCACATCCATCCTGACCCCAGGCACAAATAGCTCAGCAGCAGCTGGTACTGAGTATCCAAAAAATCAGAGCCCTTCCTGTGATTGTGTCACTCTCCTCACCATGTTTGCAGGTGTTTAGATAAAGACTTCAGTAGAACACTAGACTATGAAACAGTTCTTATTGAAAGTATTCTCAAACAAATTAAGATTTTTAATACCATTTCCTGGTTTTCATTTATAGCCAATATATTTTTGAGATCTCTGTCAAAAGAAGAAAACATGTTAAAAGAAATATTCATGCTTTGTTTTGAACTTTTTTAAAAACACAGATTTTTTTCAGTCACCTCTGATAGACAGATGGTGCTGAAAAAACTTCCACAAATTATGAATTCTACATAAAAAATTCTAAAAAAAAAAAAAAAGCCATGAATTGGCAATATCTCAAGTTATAAATCATTTCCATAGTAGACTAATTTGGGTTTGAGAGCATCTGTTTGCAGAGACCAGGTGTGATGCTAAATGTACAATAATCAGAGGTGCAGCAGGGAGGAAGGACCCCTCCTCTTCTGTCTGTTCATAAGCTTCATTTTGGCCAAGAATCAGGTTTCTTTCAATGGGAAATGGATGAATATTTAGCAGAACTTTCCTAGGAGGCAGAAAAATTCCTGTCAGACACGTACTGCCAAACATGTCCTGATGCACAAGCTGTTGTGAATCTGTTAAAAAATTTGGTCTGATTTTTTTTTTAGCAAGAGATAAGATGGTAGAGAGGAGACAAAACCATGAAAGCTGTTGATGAGATTTGGTATTACTGAGGCTTTGTTGCAAATGCCACTTTTCTCTGGAGTTAACACAATTATTTTAAATATAGTACATTTTTCCCCCAACTTTTACTTAGCCTAAATTTGCTGCTTCAGTTTTGTCTTGGACGGATGGATGGATGGATGGATGGATGGATGGGTGGATGGATGGATGTGTGCCACAAATTGTTCCTGCTTCTTTCAGCTATGGAAGAAGCATGTTATCCTTTTTATAATAAATATTATACTTTCTATAATATTTGTCTAAGCCAAATAAATCCAACTTATTTTCAAAAAATAACACGAAGATTTCTATAAGTTACCGGACTGCCTGGAGGAACATAACCTTGTAGTTACATTCTCACTAAGTAACTGAGAGATCCAAGCTATGTTTCTGAGCTTTGGTACATAGTAATACTCTGTACCATTCAAGTGTATATACAATCTGTGGCATGTTTTTGCCATAGGCCAGAGAGTCCTGCCCCAGGAAATGCTGGACACAGATGGGATTGATATACAGAGCAGGAACCAGCCTGGTCTGGGAGACTGTAGAATTTAGGTGTGATCCCTGCTGTCAGCTGTTCTCAAGATTGAAAAAAGTCCCTGGCTTTTTTTTACTAGACTAAATACAAGGTATCACTATCCCACTGAGGAGTACAAGGCAGGTCAGCTCACCCGTTATTGACATCATGTGGGATTTTATTCTCTCAAAAAATCCTTAGATGTCATATAGTTTCGCAGTTTTCACACCTTTCTTCTTTTTCCTTTCAATTAAGAAACTCCATACATTTTCTAAGTGCTTTGGTCATGTGCAGGAAGCAAGAAAAAACACTAACCAGGGCTTAAGATCCATTAAATACTTCCATTGCTTCTTTTACAGCATCCCTGCTGGGCTGACCTTCCTCTAGTACTTCAGTTTGCTCCAGGTGGACAGATCCTGTAGAAATTATATGGTTATGACAGAACCTTCTTTTGGCTGCTTCTCACAAATATCAGTGAGAACAGAAAGTGTTAAGAGCTTGCCTATGATCAGTGCTGCTTTATATAATCCAAAGGAGCATAGTCTGGAATCTGACATTATCAGTCACGTTATTAGATATTACAAAATCCACAGAAAGAGCATGTGAAAGAGTGACAACTAGCAAGTGAATGACAGGAAATTAGATTTTGTAAGTTACTCTGCCCATGTAATTATTTATTTAATAGTAAAAGCAGCACTTTTTTCTGTCTTGACCCTACAGCACTTTGGGGACATACTGCCTCACAGAACACTGTACTCATGAAGAACTGAGATGAATGTGGCTAAAAATAAATCAAATGGGCAGCTTGCTCTAAATTACTTATAAGAAAATATTGTTCTTAAGTTTTCCATACTGATTCTTTGTAATGAATGTTGCTCATAGGCTGAACCCATCCATTGAGTTGTTGCTGCAGATGTCAGTCAGTTCTGTCTGTCCTCATCTTCCATTGCCTTCCACAGAAATTGCACAACATCTTGTGAGCATGAGTTGGTTCTGACCTGGATTCTGCCACCATCTATAATACCTGGATAACCATGACCGCACTGTGAGATATCTCAGCATGAAAAAGGAAGTCTGCAAAGATCATAGGAGGAGGGCTCCTCCTTCAAAAAAGGAAACATTTGATGACAGAGATATAAAAGCAGCATTGCACAGTACACAAAATGCTCATTTCATACTTATATTGTAGAGAAATAGACCTCATTCCCTACAAGTGCCTGTTGCTGTTCGCTGCTTGTGGAGAGAGGCTCAGTGGTCAGCTCAGATCACGGCTCATAGTTTAAGTCACCTTGGCGGGGTTTCAGGAGATCATCTAGTCCAACCTTTTGCTCAAAGCAGGGACAGCTCTGAAATAAAAACAACCCAACAGAAGAGTCGATCACATGGTTAGCACAGCCTTTTTCTAAATGCTGAGTTTTGTAGATGCTCAGATTTGGTCAAATAACATAGGCACTCTGAAAGCCTTCTCTACACAAGAAAGAGTGATGTAACCAAAATCTTTGTGATTTTACTTATTGTATTCTTAAGTGTTATTATATTTGGTTTGGTTTGATTTATGTTTCTTGGGAAATTATGCCCACAACTGTAAAATTGAAACTTCTGTAGCTTGTACAAAAAAACCTTCACTTAAATTGTGGTAATAAATTGATTTAATCAAACTGGCAGAGAAATACAACACTTTTATGTCGACCTATGCCAGATCGGTCTCACATGATTTACCTTAAGATAAGCCACAATGTGAATTTACAGCACTTCTTTTCCATGAGGACTGCCCTGGGCAAGTCCTTGCTCTGCAGTAACCATGAGGTAGCTTAAGCCTACAGTGTCAGAGTCATTAGTTATATTGCATTGGCCACAGGGCACGAGAGGAAATATGGACAGGCAATGTATGATTATTAAGGCAGTGTAAACTCATGCCCTAGGCTGTTCAAAGCTTTTAATGTGTATGTACCTTAAACTGCTCAGGACTGCCTTCTAGGTAAGCTGGGGGCCTGTGCCATGTGCAGACAAAGACACCTGGGACTTGTGAATTACCAAAATTTGAGCCTGGTTATTTAAACTGCTGGAAGCCTCCATTAAGACTGTGTTTTCAGAATAAGGGCATTTCTGATTTGATTTAGTAACACCTCCTCCTCTCCATTTTTTTTTTAAACAGGACTTAAATACAGTTAACCTCTTGCACACTAGAAGCCTGACCAAGATGTGCTGCCAAGATCACAAGTGTAGGATATGTAGCTGGAGTTTCCTAAGGCTGAACAAGAAGCAGGTTGTTGGCTGAACCACTGCCTATGCCCCTCTGAAGCTACTCCAGCATGACAGATGCACAGGCTGCATGTGTGTTGTACCCAAGTGGTAGAACAGAACATGCTGTACGTGCAGCAAACCCATATCAGCCAGGAACCACAGAAGTTGGTTGTGCAAGTAGAGACATCTGGTCCTGGCAGCACAGGATGGAGAAGAGGGATTCCATCACTGAAAGAAGCATAAATAAGCTGTAAATAAGCTAACTCACTGTGTGGCACATCCCTTTGTGGCCAGATGAGCATTACTGTGGCTGCTCTGCCAGAATTGGATATCAATGTTACCACAGGGGGAAAAGAGTGTGACCCTATGGTGCCTTGTGCTGGGTGCAGCTGCCACAGTGCATGGTCTTCCATCTTGGCCCACTGGAAGCAGTTTATTCTTTTGCTGACAGATCAGCTGCTTTAAACATACTGCAACCTGACAGGATGATCACAGGCAGCTGCCAGATCCATTCATTTCAATTTTTATAATTATTAGTCTTTAATTCCAGTAATTAATTACTTGATGGCCATTTGGCTTAACATTGTTGCGGTTCTAAAACACATGCTGTAATCAGTTGGATTCATCCCGGAGAATTAATCACCTGCCCACCCCTAGCAGAGTATATTCCCCAGGCAGCCTGAAGATCTCACTGGGGCATCTTTACCTGTTGGGGAGCCCGTGTTGTCCTCAGCTGGCAGCTTGGTCCCTCTCTTGCTTTGTCGCTGCTCTGATTGCTCCTTATGTTCTTAGTTAAATTAAAGAAGTGTGAGATTCTGGCCAAATTAATCGTGGCTGGGAATCAACGTTCATATTTCTCTTGCAGCTTTGAAGTCTGTCTAATCTCTCCTGTTATCGCTATAGTATCTGAGATGTGATGAGGGCTTTGTAAGTACACAGATTAGACAGATTGCAAAGTTAATGGGGACATATGGGTGTTTTTTCTCAGCCATTATTCTCTCTGTAATTGTGGTGGAAAGAATCTGTCAGCAGAAATGCACTCCTCAGTAATACATTGCTGGAGCATGTTGGTAAATGTTGGGGAGAATGCTGGTCTCTGCGAGTGTGTTCTGCACACATGGTAGATCACTCCATACCCTTTGTTCGTTTTGTTGTTTTTTTTTCTTTTTAATTAACCAGTGAAGGAGTAATTTGGAAATATATCTGGCATTGACTTCAACTTGCCAAGAACTGTGGGAAGTTTTCTGATCAAGCCAGTGTTGAAATAAAACAAAGAGCTTATTATCCTTGTGGTTTTCTTCCTGTGAATTTTGGGTGATACCCTATGTGCTAATGAGCAAAGCCCCGGGAAACTCAGCATCATTGCAGGAGACACCTGTATCATTTTGTTTTCCAGCCACTTCCTCAAATCTAATTTGTTACTTCTCTGTTTAAATCAGCAGAGCCAGGCAGGTATAAAACTAAAGTCTTAACCACCCATAGCAATTACACATGTTTCACAAGATTAGGCAGGAAACACTTCATAAATTTCAGTAGTTAACACTTGTTTTAATTGAATTCCTCCCAAAGCTTGAATGGAACTGATATTTCTCTGCTCTGAAGGTTGCTTTTCCCAAAACACGGCTGCATAACAACAAACAGATGTTTTCCAAGGGAGACAAGGACAGATCTCCAGTATTGGTAAAGTGATGCCTCTGTTTTGCACATTTATCATGTACTTCTACATCTAAAATAGTTTGAAAAACTCTTTGTTTTGATTCAGCTACATTGAATCCATTGGCATTAACAGAAGTTTAAAAAGATCTTGCAATTATCAGGAGTTTAATGCATATTAAATAATTTGGTCTTGATGTGTCCTCTTGACCACAGGCAGAACAAGTCATCATGATGCAGGGACACATGTTTTTCTAAGAAAAGCAGAAAAGGAGATAATGGATCATTCCTTAGATCCATTTAGGCTGCAAAGCATGCTATCCTATAGGACTGTATCCTAGCAGAGCAGCTTTTACTTCATACCTGTTTGTATGAGGTAAACTACTAAAATAACTTGCCCAGGACAATATTGTGCTTTAGAAGACTTGTATCTAGACTGCTGGTAAATAGTTCATATTGATTTAGAAACAGGTGAGGCATGCAAGATGCTCTCACCTTTATAGCTGTTGCCACAGGAGATTTTATGCTTTGCATCCTCACCTGCTTCAGCACCAGGTCAGCCAGGTTAATGCAGACCATGCTCATCAATGCTTATTCAGATAAAATAATTGGATAACATTATCCAGGCAAATAACACTCTTAGTCCCTTTTATGACCCCAGCTGTGGAGGCAAGAGCAGCAGCCAACAGCCAGGGTTATTTACTTCTTCGAGAGTTACAGCTCCATCAGAAGGCACTGTCTGTCTGCCCTGATACACGTAGACTGGAATCCAGCTGGCATCACCCTGTGCTGCTGCTGCCAGACTTCTGAGAGGGAGGGGCTGCATATTTTAAAGCCTTGTCTGCACATGTCAGTTTATTTAGTATATGTTAAGTCATTTATTTTAATCAAATAGATCAATGAAACTTTTGAGAGTTTATTCAGGCACACCTGTTTTGTTTTTTTCTTTCAAGCTGATGATATTTGGAATCAAAGCCAAAAAAGTCATTTTTACACCACAGTAAGTCTGTTCAAGAGTAGAAGAGGCCTCATCCATGGATTGTCCTATTATTATTATATTCATGCAGTAAAATTCAGACAAGTCACAACTCATTGCAAACAGGAACATAAAAATGCTAAACTGCTAGAAGGAACAGTCTTACATTACTTACATAGGAGCAGAATACTCTGGAAAAGTAGGTTCCAACCCACAACTCTGAGAGTCCTCAAAAACTGATTGTTTTCAGAGGAGATGTGTTAAAAGAAGAGACCAACATGAGGTTGTAACTTCTGCAGTCTTGTTTGTAACTTCCACCCAAGAGCTAATTTTAAATTGAACCCAACTGAAGAGAGTTTTTTCCCAACACTAATGGCTATATGGTCACTGCTGAATTGCTTCTTGTTAAATTCAACCCTAATTATGCTTTCGTTTTTAGCAGGAAGTTAAGAAATTCTCCATTTAAAAAAGTCTAAAGCCCACTGAAATGCATTCCCATTTAGCACACCTCTGTTAAAAATAAGAGTCCTCAGAAACTGTTTTCCACTTAAAGTTCTGAGTATGTTTGTTAATTCTATAAATACAGATTCTGTACATATAAATGCTTCATGAAACCCTATTTTGTCCAAAGGAATTCTGAGATTTCAAGAACATTTTGTAAAACTGTGTGAAATGTTTCAAGGATGCATCAACTAGCGTCATTCAATGCTGAATAATGGCCAGTTAGATAGGTTAGGTTTCGGCAACATTATCATGTCCTAGAATTTGAATAAAATTCCAACCACCATTTGACTGATCCCCAAATGCCACAAATATTAAATGGATTCCTGGCAGATCTTGATTGTATCCCTGCTAAGACATCCACTTTGAAATGCAACCCCGTTTTTCAACCAGCTGTCATATAATTGTTATCTACGTATTTTCACCAACCATGTAACTTGTAATGCTTCCTTTGGATCATAGATCCTAAGTTCCCTTAAGACATTCTCCTGTTAAATGTCTTGAAAGTCCCATTCAAATGAGAAGTAGATGTCTACAGCGTCCCTCTCTTCTGCTCTCTCTGCTGTTGAACAGTTTTTCTGTATTTGTTCTCAGAAAAGACATGTTAAGCTAACTTCACCACTTACTCTTTTCTATCCTCCTTGCTTTTCTCCTGCCTTCCTCTTCATGATGTCAGCCTCCTACCCACTGGAGGCTCCCATGTCCCAGAGAGCTCCTGCTGGTCCATAAAAGCTTCATGTTAACTCAATGAATGCTCAAGGCCATGCTAACTTACATAAATAGCTTTTTCAGCCCAGTCTTTCCTTTTAGGCCTGACTGTAGATATTGGGTAGGAGTTAACAGAAGGCACGTGAGGCTGGACTACCTCCATTCCTATCAACTGTGCCCTCTGCTCCTTGCCCTGAGGTAGTTCCCAAACTATAGTCCAGAGCCACCCTCAATATTCAGGTAAATACAAGCACCACAACTGTGTCAAAAAATATGGAGGTGAATAATGAGTTTGAGACTTTCTTGATCTGTTCCATCAAACCCCAATCAAACTTACTCTTTCCTTCTACATTTGTTGTGGCAATCAAATCTTTAATTTCACCTCTTCTCCCTGACAAGACTTATCTTACTTCATTTGTTTGAGTTTTGAGAACTGAAAGCAGGTGGTTGCTACAACATGGTTTGGAGTGGTTCAGAGAACTTTACATTCTCTATCTGAATGTACTGTGCAGTGATGAAAATTTGAATCTGTGCTTTTTTTAAACCTTGAATCTCTTCTTATCTGTAAGCTAGAAGAGAAGATGATTCCCTTCATTTTCTTTCCTAGACCAACATGGGACTTAATGAATTCAAGATGCGTATATTCCCAGTCAGCAGGGACACTAGGATAATGGGAATTACCTAATTGACACATACCACCACCCACACACTTCATAAAATCCAGTCTCAAATTGGCTAGTATTCCATTCAGAAGTAGGCTTTTCCCAGTGTAGCTCCATGTAAAACTACATGTTTCTGGTCCAGTGTTGCATAGCTAGGGGTCTAGTCTTGTGAGGTACTAAGCCCATAGTGGAGGAGTGGAGGAGGCAGTGAGCTCTGCCTGCATCTACAGGTCTAAAATCAATGTGCATTTTGCCTGAGGAAAAGACTATTATTTTTTATTTTGCTTGTCTTAATAAAAGTTCTTTGAAGTGCTAATTAGCCTTCTGCTGCCACTTGTTGGTATATGCAGCATGCGCTGCTTTGTGATATTTCCATCATATCTGTTTACTATTTTCTAGTGAGCAGCTTACTATGAGCAATTCATTCCTTCATTTGCTCTTTTACCTCCTTGTAACAACATTTGAGTTCAGGGTGGAAACTTCCACTTCTCTGCTGGAAGAGATCAGACAGTTGACAGAATTTCTGCCAAGGTACACAGAATTTCTACAGGGGCTTTTTCTACCTACTTGGCTATTTGTAGCCTACTTGGTCCTCTTATACTTTTGGTCAAGATATGATCAGTACTTTCAGAAAGGTTGCTTTTTTTTTAGATTTGGTGTTGAGACCAACCCCCACAAATTCTATTAGCTGAGCTACATGCCAGAGTGCAGCATATTTTAGCAACTGTCTTTTATGCACTTCATTAAGTGTAAATATAACAAGCATCTCAGTGTTCTCCATAATGAAAGGATTCTTTGAGTGTTAAATACTCCTTTGGTTGTTTTTAATCAAGCTTAATATGTGTGAAATTTGTGGGAACGACAGTCCCATAGACTAACAGCAATAACAGGTACAGCCAGAAATCCCAACTTGCATAACATATCCATAACATACCACCAGTTTCCTTACCCTTTGACCTACTCAGAAGACCTTGTTGATCAATTTTGCTCTCATGGACATTCAGTTGGAGTACTCCTTGTTATCTTTCAGCAAGAATATCCGCAGGTGGCTTTGTGACATAGGAACTTGAAGAGAAGGTGTAAATACCTCTTGGTTTCTTATGCAATTTAATTCACTGAGGAACCCTGGCTGTGCTTTCACAGCTGGAAAAATGAGCAAGACCTTTTCACAGTTGGATCGTGCCATGTTAGCCATCTGCAAGTATTCTGGGGGGCTAATTTGTCAGTTAGATAATCAGATTTCAGCAAAAAATCTCCCAGCTAGGCTTATCTTAAAGCAAAGACACAGAGTAAGTGGGACATGTTTATAGATTTTTTTCAACTTCACTTACAACAATAGTCTTGAGGTGTTATTTGCCTGTTCATTTCAAAGGGTTGTTAACTAGATGGCCAGTGCTGATAAATGTCATCACACTATGTCCTTTTTACAGTATGTTCCAGATCAAAAACCTGGACTGAGCACATGTACCCTTCTTGTGCTGCCTGCTTACAGAGCAATTATGGTCTGGACACATTTGAGCCACTGCAGAGCCAGGCAAACCCATCTGAAGTCACCTGTCCCAGGGGAACTTGTTGCAAGTTGATTTAGGAGCACTCAAAAAGCATAGCAAAGGTGACGAAAAGGAGAGATGGAGAATCCTATGAAACTCCAGCAAAGAGGAACTCAGGCAGGAATGTCCAGCAGTCTCTTCCAGTGACATGACCCAAGCTGTACGCAACTTTCAAAGGGCTGCACTCAGCTGTGCATCAGAAAGGGTATAATACAGTAAAGTGAGTTATGTTTACAGCCTATTCCATGCTATAGCTGGTCTTATAAAACTGCCTGCAGACATAATGGGCTGACAAATGTATTCCAAAGACTGTACAACAGCACAGCTTAAAATGAATCATGACTGCTATGTAAATCAAATGCAAAATCTGTTTTAATGCTCTGAACTGTATTTCCCCTTTTTTTTTATTCTTTCCCATTTCATCTTCACTTTGTACTCTTTTCATGCCTTGTCAGAGCAGTGTCCAAGTCACAGGGATATCTTTGGTTGTTTACTCACTCAGCAGCAGTAAAACATTTTCAAGTAACTCCTTCCCTGGTGGTAGATAGTTTAAAATGAGTGAACTTGAGGGTAGAAAGTGTTGGTTAGGTTTAAGATACTTGAGTACATATTTTTGTGTGTGTGTATGTAGATAGATAGATAGATAGATAGATAGATAGATAGATAGATAGATAAGTATAGAGTTTATATATACGTTTGACTGGAAGAGGAAGAATAGGTATCACTTTTCCAGCCAAAATTCAATAATGAATTATGAATCAACAGCTTTTAAAACTTGAAATTAACTAAAATTTTCCTTTTTTTCTTTCTTTTTCTGGTCACACCCTATCTCATCCATCCCAGCGATCTCCACTCTTTCCCATCTGTGTTCTCTCCCCTGACAGCTCCAGACCTGTCCATTCCCTCTCTCACCACACAGATGCTTTAGTGAAACTCGTGGTTTTTTCACACACCTGGCAAACTTTTGCTTAGCTTTTAAAAACAGAAGGGGAAAAAGAAAAATGTTCAGTAAATTGCTTTCACTCCCAAATTCCCTGAATGTAAGGAGTGGCAAAGACATATGTTCTTAGAAAAAAACACACATCCTGAGGGACAAGGCCTGGATCCCTGGAATAGCTTTTTGCACTCAGCAAGATGGATCTACTCTTCCTTGTCTATTGCACCGTAAGAGAGAAGTTGAAGTGAACTGCACTGCGCCAGTGCAAAAGCAAAGTGAAGCAGCAGTGCCCCACGTATCCTTTCCCTCTGATTTCCAACCCATTTAAATAATATCTACATCAAGCCTCACTAAGCCGGAGCCCTTCTCTTTTGTTCCTCGGCTCCAGCTTGAATGATCCCAGATTTCCCCCAGATCTTCAAACACATCCCCTGACACTCCCCAGCCTTCCCAGGAAAAGGAAAGCTGGCAACTTCAAGAGCAGCGGGCCCTGCTCCCCGATCGCTCGGAGGCCGCTGCACATCGCGGCTTTGATGTGGCTGACCTCCCCAGAACTGGAGAAGCTGCTGCCTCTCGGCTCACATTTCCCCCGAGGCCATGAATTACC
Source organism: Acanthornis magna (assembly GCA_036785705.1). NCBI lineage: Eukaryota > Metazoa > Chordata > Aves > Passeriformes > Acanthizidae > Acanthornis > Acanthornis magna. The sequence goes on along the minus strand of JAWUZG010000119.1, from coordinate 3,380,623 downwards.
CTGACAAGGGACTCCTGACAGCCGACACCTCCCCGAGGGCTCTGTCCTACTGTGGGAAGCGGCACTCCGGGGAGCCTCAATGGACAGCCGCGCTGGAAGTGCGGCACTGTGCCTCATGAATGTTTCCATTCTGCCGAGAGACACCGCAGGCCCGAGGGCCTGAGCTGCGATCTGAAAGACTCAAAGTGTTTCGATGTGAGCACTCAGCTGGTCCCGTGACAAAACAGAAGCCAATTGTGGAATCTGGAAACATTTCCAAATTTCCCCAATTTCTAAATGGGCATTAAGATCAGTTCAATGTGTAGCTTCAACAGGAAGCCTCCATGGGTCATTGGTTTGTGACTCCCTTTGCTTCCTATTTTGTGCCATCCTTCCCATGCACATATCCTCCACTTTCCACTTTAAAGAAATAAGAATTTATGAATTTTTTTTTTCTTTACCAGACTTTGTTCACGAAAAATTGCAGAAATGAAAAGTGTTGTAAACAAGCAGTGGTCATAGTTATTTATAAAACAACTTTTTTTTAATACCTATATTTTTGTCCGGGGGAATAAAAAATCAAACTGGATAACGAAAATTGGAATTATTTTTTTTTTTCAATTGGCATGCTAAATTCACTCACATTCTGCCCCGGCTGCAAGCTTACACATGGACAACACGGTAACACATTGATAAGATCAGTCATAATGTGTGATTTAAGGCTAGGCCACTGTGTGAACTAGGGTTTTAGGTAAAGAGCCTTTTGTTGTTGTCGTTCTGAATGAATATGTTCAGCTGACATATTCATTTTATACTAGGAAACATGCAACTGAAGAAACCCACTTGGATTATTGATCTTAGCCCATAATCATATGTAAGTCTGTATAGTGCCTGTGACTTGACAGATCAATCAATCCACTCCAGCCATAAAATAGTACCTCTAGAAAGAAAAGGAGAAAAAACCCCAACGCCAGTGTCTTGTATTAGTTTGGTTAAAGGCACAAGTTCTTTAAAAGTTGAGCACCAATACATAAAACCAAAATATCTCCTTATTTGCCATCATGGCCTGGGACATGCTCCTTCGAGCCCTGGATTTAGTAGTGACTCTTACCTTGAGCAGGTGAGGTAGAGCGAAAGACTTGAGAGTAGAAATATTTTGAAGTGCCTCTGGGAACAGCCTATCTCTCAGGTGTATTGGGACTAAATTAACCCAGCTCAGACATTTTTTCTTCAAGGAATGTAAAGAAGCATTAAATAGAGCATACCAAAATCTATTTCATCAATTTGGATAAATCAGCCTTATTCGGTAGATTCATGCTGGCTTACACCAGTTAAACACATAATGAGTTTTGGATTGCATTCTACACAATTGCACTCCCATAAATAGGAAATTTTACTACATTTTTACCAATACTTTTTTTCCAGCAAACCAAAATGGGCTTGAGATGTCCTTTTAAAACAATATAAATACTTCTGCATGTCTCCACTTTGAGAATGTCCCCTACTTCACTGTCACTGATGGGTAGCAAGTGATTGCAGCTGATAGTATCTGCTAGCCAGAGGATATGAATGTGCTAATCTTACTTCCAATATAAACAACAGTTGGGGCAAATTTTTGCAATGTAAATGGTTTGTTGGGTGCATTTTATGACACAGCTTGTGTCATCACAAGCACTGGTCATTGTTTGCTTTTCTTTAAAATTAAGTCAAAGTATTTCACAGCATTGTTTGGCACCAAAATAAATCAGGTCTGTTTGTGTATGGTCTAGGTGCAAGTGTGCACGTAGGCATTGGTACTCAGTTTTTAAAAGGAATGCAGTTTTCAAGAATTGAGAAGACCTGAACTGCATGTAAGGACTTAAAAGGTTTTCTCAACAATGAAGAGGATTAAATGTACAAAAAAAAAAAAAAAAAATATAGGGCTTATGGTTTTGCTCTGCAGTTACTGAGACATGCACTAACACTGTATTTTCAGGCAATTGTATGTGTCAAGAAAAGATGGACATTTACCCTGGTTGGTTGCTGTTTGCTTAAAAATTGAATTTTATTTTTTAACATGAATTTGAGACCTATCAAGCTGCCCAAAACAACCCCAAAACCTACAAGTCAGAAAAATTGGATTTGAGTCTTTCTGTTTGTTTGTTTATGCACAGTAATTTTAAAAGACGTTTAAAAACTGCTATTAACTGAAGTGAACTTCACATTTCCAATCACTGAGCTCACTGGGAGATGAAAGGATCCTCCTGGCCACTACTCAGCACTTTCCTTTCGCACTGCCCTGTCCCACCATGGAGGTTATTAACTTTTTACGAGCCCTGCTCACATCCTCTCTTTGATGGATGGTGCTAAGCTTGTACTTAGATTACAGGATTTCCTAGCAAGGCTGTTTTGTTATTGAGGGGGAGGAAATTTTAACACAAGGTGGTTTTCATATCAACCTCTCCATTCTCTCCGTAAAAATTTGCATGGGGAAACTGTTTCAAGGAGTTTCGCACCACACCAACCTGAGGCCTTAATGGACAGTCCTGGGTGTCCCAAGCACGGGGTGCAGGGGTAGGTTTTGGACTCGTCCTCCCCTGGTTTTAGTGTCCAGCTGCAAGTTATGAGGGGGCTTTGCCCTGCGGCTTTCAATGCTGCTCTCTTGCAGTTCCCACTGGGACACAGGAAACCTGGGATGACCCGTGGGAAGACTGAATGAGAATAGAGAGGAAAGGGGGCAAAGAGAGGGGAAAGAAAACACCCTTTTTCCTTTCTGAAACTATTGCCCTCTTTCAAAGTGAAAAAAAAAAAAAAAAGAGAGAGAGAGAGAGAGAAGGTGGAGAGGGAGGCCAGAGGGGAAGAAATTTCCCTGCCACCTCATTACTCTCCACTCACTGTAAACTCCCAGCTGTGGCCAGTGTAGCTCCCACCCTTCTCTCCCCTCTGGCCTCTGCACCTAAATTTCTCACAGCCTTCTTCCCAGCTGGAAATGTAAATTGAGACACATTCAGAATTAAAAAAACAAAATCAACAAACAAACAAACATGAGTAAGAATGCCCCATTCTCCTTTATGGAATATGTAGAAACAAATATAGCTGTTCTTCACTGTCTCTAACTTTCCGTGATTTCTAGCTGAAGTTTCATGACTCATGAACTTACTTTTCTGTCTGAAAAACTTACTGGCTTTATTTTTTTTCCTTAGTGGAAAAAAAAAGCTGACACCAGATGTTTCTTTAGACCCTTCCCTGTCCTGAGTGAGTAAACACCAGAGACAAACAGGCTGTTCTGTCATCTTGCTCCTCTCCAGAACACCAACAGTTTTATCACTTAGTTAAGAAAAAGAAATTTAAACTGCTACCAACTGCATTTCCAGCTAAAGATATGTAAGTCTTCACTCTTAAAATTAAATAAAAGTTTTTGCTCCTGAATAATCCGACCGTTTATGAGCAGTGTGGTATGATGCACAGATACAATAAAGCTCTTATGCTGTCCGAGCCTTGGCTCAAATGAATGTGTCTCCTGGCCCAGGAAAGCAGCAGCCCTTTCTAACAGCCGCCTGTCAGTATTTTTAAACCTTCTCTCCTAAAATAACATGTCAGTGTTTGCCTACCTGAACTTACAGGAAGACTGAATGAAATTTTGTGGGCACACCACTGTAAATGGATTTTGTCATGGTTTTTATGATGTCATCAGATTATTTATCCTGCTGTGCTGAGAAACTGAGAATTGCACTTCCCTCTGCAGCCCCCTCACCTCTGAAGGCATTTTTGAACTCTTTTTTTTTTTTTTAACACCTCTGAAAGTAAGGGGTTGAAACTTGGAGAGCAAACTACCCCTCCTGAGGTGAAGGTGAACACGTTGGATCTGTTCTGCCAGCTGGCATTCGAGCTTGCCATGTTGCTTACAAATATATCCCAAACTGAACCACAAAAAAATCCACCACACAGGCAATTTTAATTCCTTCCCTGTCAGTAATGCCACTACATTTGTTTAGCAGCTAGGCATGGGACTGTGGCACTAGCTGGTACTTTATCCTCTGGTAAAAATCTGCTTATTTTATATCAAGACATTTAAGAGAGATGAAAGAGTAAACAAGCTCTCAGGTCCCAAGATGTTTTTGTACTGAGACCACTACATCTGCAAATTACAGGTATTTTAAAATTTTTTTCAATTACATGCACATTTAATATTAGATCACTGCATGGTTAACTAATATTATTGTAATATCACCTTTCATGTAGAAAAATGTTACTTCTACCTCAGTCTTTGCTAAACAAGTAATTCAAAGAAGAAATCTTGGGTGTGGGTGTTTTCTCATCTTACCAAAATTATTTAATATTAAGTTTCACTCTACCCTCCTTCAGTAGTCAGATGATAGAGTTATGTATATCTTCTGGGATCTACTAATCCATTAAAAAATAGATGCCTACTTTCACATGGATACAGGTAGGTTGTTTTTCCTAGGATCCTGGTGTGCCCCAGGGCAAGACCTGATCGTGTAAGGCATTGTTTCCACTATAGGCAGTAAAGCACATCTATACATATGTGCATTTTGCAGCACGAATTGCACCCAGTCATTTACATCACAATTCCTGGAGCAGCTCTTCTGCACAGCCCCAGGGGTTCGGGTTGCAGCAGCAGGGTGAGTGGAATGTGTTTGTGGATGGTTCGGAGAGATTTCAGACTGCAAAGCCATCTGATACAGGTCTGGGGGACATCTAGGAGTGAGGAAAGTACTGTCTCCTACTGTCAGTAGGAAGCAGACCCTGGAGCAAGCCCTCCGAAGCTGGGTTATGTCTCAAGGGAAGCCAGGGGCTTCATGCTGGGAAAGGTCCTGAGTGAGAACTAATGCATGAAACCTGTGGGTGATGTGGGGTGGGGAAGCTGGGACAAGGGAGAGAGCAGGGGAACTAAAATAGCCAGGAAGTCTGTGTGGAAACTGCTGTTTCAGTAGTGCCAAGATCTTCAACTTAATCTAAAATCTGATTTCTCCTTTGGTCCCTAGCAGTGTGTGCAGTGCAGCCCTTCCTGTGGAAACCATGTTCCCTGAGTGTGTACTTAAATAATTTGCAGAACTGAGGGGCAGCCAGAAGGGCACCTTCTTGGACAACGAAATTTGTGAAATTTAAGATAGAACATGATAATTTTGGGGGCTGCATCAGAGCTGGGGTTTGGTGGCAGGGTGTCAAAAGCTGTTCCTGGTATTGTTTTGGTTTCCTCTGAGCTTGCAGAGTAGCCCCACTTCCTTCAGTACTTCAAGCCATCCAGATGGATCAGAGTGATAAATGGTAAGACGTTGTTTTGCAATTTAGCTACATATGGAAAACGTGCTTTGAAAAATGTATTCAGTTATCTTTTTAAAGATGAATGTGGAGATTTTCTAATCTTAGACATATTTTTGAGTCATAAGTTCAGTTTCCCAGTATAAATCTATGTCTTGATTCCACCAGAGTTAAATTTATGATTATATTAGTTTTGAAGTCGGGAAAAAACGCTTTATCCTTGCTTATTTCACATTTCTGCACCATTAATTCATGGTAAGGTGAATTTTTAAGACATGAGGTGACTTTTTTGTTGTCCTCTTCCGGGTAGGACTTTGACAGATTGAGAAGTGAAGACGAATTCCTGTCCACTTAGAAAGGATGAGCCCCATCCATGCTTCAATATACATATCCAGACCACCTTACTGCAGTTGGCACTGGATCATCTGTTGCTCCTACTTTATTGCTGAAGAAACCAGGGTCAGACAGACTGGAAAGCTCCACAGTCTGAAATGGTCTTTTAACTTTTGAAGGTTTATAGCATTTATGTGGATGGATCTGGATGTGGCCCACAACTATGATAATACAATTACTCTCTAAATACAGAGCTATTAAGTTTAACTTTGGATAGAGATGCAAGTTCTTTGAACATTAGTTTCCTGGGTGTTTAGAAAGAGCATATTAGCACTGAAAAGTATAATTTGATGTCATAAAAATGTGTGGCAACCTAGTTCATAGGCAACATGAATAAGTATAAATGAATGAGGAGAGACTTTTGTGCTAATCACCAAAACATTGTGAGTCAGATGCAAACCATTCACTTTCTCCAGTATCCAACAAAATACCCATGCAGTGAGCAATTTCACACAATGTGAGGAACCTGCTACTCCTTTATTGTATCACTGTGTATTAACAAAAAAATTGTGACAAGATGTTGATTTCTTTATTAATCCAAACTCTGGGATGAGTTTCAGAGCACCAGAGAAATGTCAATACTCTCTCATGAAGTGTTAATGAGGTGGAAGTGTTGTCCAGGCATACTTGCTCTGGAAATTCATGCTGTTGCTTCATTCTTTTTCATTTCAGGGGATGCTGATTCTTACTATGTGGGGAGAGGGAGTTTTCTTCTTCTTGGAGGCTGCATGGTCTTTTTGAGCACTCTTGGATGTCCACCCTAGCACACAGCACAATGTCTCATGCAATTAGTGCATCCACACAAAACATGCCCACAGGCCGTAAAGAAGTGGTGGGAATACCCATCCATGGGCTGTAGGAACCCTATTTTGCATGTGCAAACCTTATGATCTGAGGATAGTCTAAGGCATTCTGTGGGGTCTTCTATACTGGAACAGGGTGTCTCAGGAAGTGAATACACTGAAGACCATTCAGGATAAAGTTATGTGTCTCTGGCATTATCAGTCTTACTGTTGATAGTTTCTAGAGAAGATTTAGTTTAAATATACAAAATAAGAGACCAGCTTTATGATATTTATACGTTTTCCTTGTGAGATTGATAAAGTCTGATTGTTTCTTGCTTCATCTTGTCTTCTTTCAGTTACCCTTAATTTTCCAGATGCAGTTGATACCCAGTTAATCCAAACACTTCAGATTCCTGTTACAAAGACACTACTTACAGAACTTCTAACTGCAGAACTGACTGTATTTAACTAATTTCAAAGTTTCTGATCTAGGGGGTTATGCGAAGTATGGTCCACACATGCACTATCTTCCTTCAGGATGTCTGAGGTTACATTAATTAATCAAGCATCCAGGATAGGAAACATTAATCATTTGTGTCTGTACATTGCTGGGATTATTCCAAAACCTCCTTCCTTTTCTCTGTCAATATAAATAAAATAGAGAAGAGGAAAGTTTAACATATGGTCAGAGATAGAGAGCATGTCCTTTTCTCCAGAAGCATACATCAAAGATTTGCAGAGATCAGGCTGATTCATCGGCAACGCTCTTGGGCCAATATAGGGCCAAGGATGTGAGTCAGTCACAAGCAATGTGACTTTAGACTTCCATAAACAATTCTTACAGATGATACAATAAATTTATTTTTTCATTGCTCTGCTCCCCCATTCAATAGTCTGCTATACTCCCTTTATAGCATTTCCTTTTGTTCTTATCTCCAATACAGTAGAAATAGCCATGGATATAAAAACTGGAAAATCTCCATTCTCGAGCAGAGTCCATGAATCAAACTCAAAAAGTCATATCATGAACCAAGATGCAAGCAAATGTTTTGTCAAATCAGTGTCCTTGGGGTTCATGTTCATGGTGTTGATAATGTGAGGAAACTGATGGTTACAATGTTCTTGAGGCACATTGTCTGTTCATGACACACACAGATGAAGTTTTCTAGAAGAAACACAGCTAGCTAAAAACAGGATCGGCAGTTCATAGAAAGCTGAATGCCATCTGCATGGAGAATTTTTCATCTAAAACTAACAGTCATACACTGTTCTCAGCTACATGAGAGAAGCCCAGATTAATACAGCTAAACCAGTGGAGCTGCTCAAAATTGTTAGTGGTGTAGATGTACTTGATTTCCAGGAACGTGCTGGGAGCCTTGTTATTCATTCCCTTTTATTCTCTTTATAAGCTCAATTTCCAACTAATTCTTCTTAGTTCACCTTTTCAAACTCTAGGCAGTAATCCAGGTTTTCCATGCTTTAGGGGATTTACAATACCACAAGAATCTAAGCCATCTGATCTTCTTAAATCGGAATAACACCATCTGTGTGAGTTTGTTTGCTATTGCACTGTTCCGAAGAGCTAAGGTATCCTGAAATTATCTTGGTGTCTAGAATTGCATAGTCTAAGTCATAGGCCAAAAAGATGAGTCAAAGTCACAGCGGAGACATGCAATGTATCACAGTTCTATAACTTTCTCATACTAAGCTTCTTTCTCAGAAATGCAAAGAAAGGAGAGTAACAGAAACTTGGGGACAAAGGATTTTCTCTTGCTCTCTGTGGAGCTACAATGAATTAGAAGAACAAATATTAGATAATATAAAGAAACAACAGGTTTTGAATGAACAATGTCCTTATGATCAAAAGGCTGCATCATACCCTAAGTTAAGAGTTTTTCTATTTATACTGTTATAGTTTAGCCACTTGGATTTGCTTTTGTAAAAAAAAATGCTGTATGTCCCTGAAGAATAAAAGCATGTGGGAAAAGAGCAACTGCCTAAGATTTTTGTCCTGCTCTGGAATTGCTGCACCCTTGTGCAAGACAGTGAACCTTTCCTCAAGTGTGTTCCATGATCACTGGGCCATTCTCTTGGTTTCAGTTGTTCCCTGAGGCATCCAGTCCACATCAGCAGTCAGCGTGCTTTTGCAAATGAAAAAAGGTGATTCCATTAGTCAAGACCCCAAATCCACACTGAAGCAGCAGCATGCCAAAGTCCACAGATGCTAGTAAATGTATGCATAGTTTCAGTATCATTTCAGAAAAATGTAGTGTAACTCATTACCTTTCCTTCCCACAAGAGAAACAGCATTGAAAAATGGAAAACAAACACATGGCTTTAAACGAAACTGCTAATTTTGATGTTATTTATAAGGAAAAAGTCAGATTCCACTGGAAATAATATGGATTTTTCCTCATGTGATTCCCAAATCTACAGGAGAAAGGAAGTGTTTAGCACCTCCCTTAAGAAATTTGGAGCTTTCAAAATAAAATACAAATCTCCATTTAAATCTTATGTGTTAGTGAATTCTTTTCAGTATGACATACAGATAGAGAGGAGTTTTTAGTTAGTATTGGTTTGGAACAAAAAAAAATAGCTATTTTTTTAGTAAGTCATTTTGGAAATAACCCCACTTTTGCATAAATCTCTGTCCTGCCTCATCCTGTTTTACAGAGTTCCCTTTCTGTGCAGATTCTGGCAGAAGTCAGCTTGCTAATTCCCAATGACTAGAGTTAGCCACATAATGGTTTTTATGGAGCTGCTAAAACATTTGACTCCATTAATTGGCCAAGAATATGTTTACACTTACAATGGCCTGCTTAGAAAATTCCCAGGGACTAACCTACGCATTGAGATAATTTTTGCAATAGATCCAGCCTGTTTTGCCTCAGTTTTGGGAAGCTTCGTGTAAAGGCAGTGCCTGCATGCATGTGCTTGCATGCTTAGATGTAGGGGACCACACCAACAGATGCTTTCAGGGAGCAGGAGGCAGAATTGAGATGTCTAAGTCTAAAACTACAATCCACAAAAACTTGCCTAGCCCTGCAGGAGATAAAAAAGAGCCACAACCAGAGATCACTTCCCCAGCGAAGTTCACTAGGTACTTCCAGTGCTTGACAGCCTGGTTTACTGCCATCCCTACAGAGATGAACATTTTGGTGCCTTTCTTATGACTGCAGTCCTTTGAGACTTGCAAGCTGGATGGTCCCACACTCGTGCCCCCAGAGGTCCAGTCTAGCCTGTGCTTCCTGGAAAAGTTGGATGTGTATTGACAGCATCCGTATTTGCTCAAATGGCCTTGGATAAATCCTGCATCTGGAAGGGAAGCAGAACTGTTGCTTTCACCTAACAATTTAGAGGTTTAAAGCATTTACCCAGGAAGCTAAAACTCGAGACTTTATGCCTCCTCAGCCAAAGGCAGTTCCAGCTCAAATCTGCAAGCTCCCACAGGAACACTGGGAGGGAACATCCACCTCTCAGTATGTCAGAACTGTTGTGGCTGAAAAAGACCGAGTCGAAGGGGCAGGAATAGAGGAAGCCACAAACGGGTGATGTTGTCCTTGTGTCTGGGAAGCACAGACTTCTGGCTGCACAGCACCGTTATGATCTCAAACACTGTTAATATTTTTGAGCCAGAACCCCAGTGAGGGAAGTTACCCCCAACACCTAACTACTGTCTTTCTGCTGTCTCAGCTGCTGATCGACACCCTTCACTTTAGACAGAAGAGTTCAGGTAAGCACTTCTCAGTCCACAGGACACTTGCTAGAATTTCAGTTAAGAAATTAAAAACAAATTACTGGAAATAAATTTTCTCATGAGCTCTAAGAACAAAAGCCAAATAATAGAACCAAACATTTTCTCATCTTTAAAGCAGAGCTATATAACCTACATTTCCTTGTCTTTAAACTCAGATATCTATCAATTCTTATTTATTCAAAATTTATTAAAACACGGGGTGCACTGGAATATCTTAGAAAGTGCAATGACTTTATTCCATTCTTCTATATGAAAGACAGAAATTAATTTTTTTAATATACAAGAGAAAACAAAAATGTGTATCCACAAATTGTTTTTCATCATAAGGATTTCACTGATGGCTTCTAAATCACTAATTGTACTTGCAAATGAATTTCCTCCCACTACAATGGAAAGAGATTAGTTATTAAAATTTGGCATATTAATATAAATTATGTCTGTGGTGCTTTCTAAAGTAAATTGAATATACTTTTGATGTTGTATGTAGGGTTGAAAGAGTGTTTCAACCTGCCCATTTCTCTAATAGACTGAGAAAGACATTAAAATATCAGTAAAGTCATAAAGCTAAGGGCACAGTGACAGGCACTAGGGGAGACTCTATAAAAACTGATGTTTCTGATCTACGTCTCTTTTTAATCAATGGAAGAATTATTTAAAAGCCAGTCAGATTTTAAAATTAAGCAAACTGCATCTGTAGGAAGACTTTCAAGAGTTTTTGTCAGCTCAGTTAATTTTAAAAGTTAAATTCATAAAATAATAGAATCGTGTAAGCTGCAAAAAGTCCCTTAATACTGTCAAGTCCAACCCTTAACCCAGCACTGACTAAGCTATATGCCTCAGTGCCACAACGACATGTCTTTTAAATACCTCCAAGGATGGTAACTCCAGCACTTCCCTGGGCAGCGTGTTCCAAAGTTTGACAGCCCTTTCCATAAACAATCTTTTCCTAAGATCCAATCTAAACCCCCTATGGTGCAACTTGATGCTGTGCCTTCCTGTCTTATCACTGTGACCTGGCAGAAAAGCCCAATCTCCTCTCAACTACAGCCTCCTTTCAGGGAGTTTTTGAGAGTGATAAGGTGCTCCTGGAGCCTCCTTTCCTCCAGGCTAAACACTCCCAGCTCTCTCAGCTGCTCCTCATAGGACTTGTGTTCCAGACCTTCTCCAGCTCCATTGCTCTCCTTTGTTGATACCTTTGCAATTTCAAAAATATTTTTCTATTATCCACCCACTGGAAGAAGTACCTTTTCTATGAGATCCCATTCTATATCCAGAAGCAGTTAGAGCAGTGCCTTTTCTCACAAAAAATTATATTTTTACTTCTCAGGGAAATGAAATTACCTTTATGAGGTAAAAAAATTACTCCAAAATACTTAAGAGCCTTACTACATGTTGGAATTCTTTGGAGGAAATTCATAAATCATTCTCCCATATTATATATCTCTAATACATCTATACATGAGGATTTAATTAGCAAGTACATAAAACTTACATTGAGTACTGTAGTATTTAGTCCTACAATACTCAGCCTGAAAATCTATTTTTAGATTTAATACTTAGAAAGTTTATAACCTGGATTTCCATCTCTAAAGTATAATTTATACATGGAAGTCACAGGTAATCTGTGGAAAAATTTGCAATATGCAGAAACTCAGAAATGTTGTAACAGATCCAATTTCAAATTAAACTTTTCCTTGAAACTAGAAGATGTTAACTATGCATTTGATAAAAACTTAAATCATATTTTCCAGACTGGGAAACAGAGGGAAAAGAAGCATATGGAGGCCAGTCAGGGTGTGACGTCCATTACCACATAGATCTAAGTCCCATTAGTCATTTCAGTGTATATTTTTTTTACTTGTAACATGTTGACACTTTGAGTGCTTGTGTACATTGTGGGAAAAGAAGGGGAAGAGAAAAAGGAAAAGGATGAGGGAAGGAAAGAGAAAGAGGGAAGGAAAGAAAGAGGGAAGGAAAGAAAGAGGGAAGGAAAGAAAGAGGGAAGGAAAGAAAGAGGGAAGGAAAGGGGAGAGGAGGGGAAGGACTGCAGGAACACACACTGTCTCTGGGAAGATGGCAAGATGAAGGAATGGGATAGAGCATCAAATAAACTTCTTACAGTTCATGGGCCCTCAAAGGCACAGTTCTTAACTGGGCAGGTGTACTGACTTTTTATTAGCTGCCCTCAGGGATCCTGAGCTTACACAGCATTATTGGCTACTTTTTAAATGTGATCTATATACTGCTAATCTGATAACTAAGTGACGGCCATCTCTTATTCTCAGCTTTTCCCCATTTTCCCAGTAGAAAGATGGAGCCCGTTCCCAGCCTGGACAGAGAAAGGATGACTTCACTGAAAGATTTTAGAAGTATTCATGAAGAGAAAGTGTCTGCTGTGCAGGACAGGACAGCTCAGAGAAAAGCTCAAGGGACAAGAAAACCAGCAGAAAGCACTGTGATGTGGCAGCAGTATGCTGTCACTGAAATAGGTGATAATATGGGAGAGAGCAGACTCACCAGAAACATCTGCAGGGGTGCACAAAATGGGACAAAAAGAACTGTGGGAGGATTCAAATAACCTTGTCAAGGTATATGTTTGCACCCCTGACCTCACCACTGGATCTGTCAAGAAACTATAAAAATAGCTTTAAATCATGTTCCGCTGAAGCATCACCAGTCTATAGGGTGCTGTAGACAGACCGAACTTTGTCACCCCAGTGTGAGAGTCCTGGGCCTGGTCAGCACATCCAGAGATGAACTGGAAAGAAAGTCCTGTAGTTCCTCCTGCTTTGGTCCAATTCATGGGCAGGAGAACACAACCATGGGACTTGGTACTGGCACAAGCCACCCCAAGAATCTCCTCGTTCCCCTCTTTAGTTTCAAATGAGAGAGTGCATTTGACAAATGGAGACTGATCACAACACAGATCTGAAATAACGCTGTTGACCTTAACCTTCCCTCTCCTGAATTTGCTTTACCCATCAGTTGTGCGTTATCATTGATCTATGACAAGAACCTTTTGTAGCAGAACACCATCTTCTTCCTGCACCTTTGTGCAGCACTAAGCAACTGTCATATTTATAATACAGATTTCAGGTGGCCTGAGCACTCTTTTGGTTTTCATGAAAGGGGTAGTTAATCAACTTCTGTAGAGTCAAAGCTCGGAAACAACTAAAGTCACTGCCCAAGTCAAGTATCAATTGTGCCAAAGCTGCAGTATGAGCAGCGTATTAACTGTGCTTCCCTATGGGAAAGCAGCAGAGTATTGGTATGGGTTTTCAGGGATCACAGAGCCATGAGAAGCAGCTGCAGGAGGTAGTCTGGCCCAAAGGATAGGCAGAGATTTGCTTCTGTGTCCTCATTGGAAGTAAACTAGATAAAGACGATGCCTTGCTCATGATACCAGTTTCATCCTAAAGAGGAAGAAACTCCAAAATAGCCCTAGAAGTTCCTGAGAGTTCCTGTAACATTTTCATGACACAAGGGGTGGAAAGGTTCTGAGGGGCTCTGTAAGAGTTAATGGATTAATTTGTGAATAGTTTGAGATCTTGCCTTAATGCTCAGAGGGAAGCTCAGAACACTTGCTCTGCATGCATTTGCAACTCCCTAAATAAAGAGCACAGTGCCAGGTCTTGAATTTCACACATTAATCCATAGGGACCTGCAACCCAGACAGATGGCTCTGAGGCAGCAAGGAAAATAGCTCTTGCTGGTTTTCAACTCTATCTGATTAGGTGGATTTCCACCATGTGAGCAATCTTACAGTGGAAGAACAGTCACTTCTTTAGAAAACAGCCACAAGCAAAACTTAGATACACTGTGTTAGAAAAAAGGTAGTGTCTGTCTGCGACCACCAAGAGGACTTAATCTGAGCTGATTTGGGCTCTGTTTCCCACAGTGAAAGAGTGGGAAAATGATCTTCCCTTGCTCTTGGGATAGGAATGGTATTGGATGAATCAGCCCCTTACAAGAACTTTTTGGACAGAATACAGGAAAATCTTCATATGATTTGAATTTGGTTAACTCACAAGCGTTATTGTTTTACGTTGTTGGCAAACATAGTATCATTAATAATAGGATCTGCCAAATGCTACTACTTTATGGGACCTATGACAGTTGAATGTGTGCCTCAGTAGCTTAGAGAATCACACACCTGTAAACAGGACTCATCCTGCCCAACAGCAGAGACCTTGCCCATGGGAGCGGAGTGTCTTCAACTTTCACAACAGCCAGGCCAGTGTAGGGCTCTTGGCACTTTGCAGGACTGATTTTTATATTTCTGTCCTTTCCAGCAGACCCCTGGGGTATTGAACAGAGCCAATAAGCAAAACAAAACAATACAAAAGCCAACAAGCAAAAATGACCAACCAACATTTGCTGACAATGCTGACCAACATTTGCACTGATTCTGTTAATGTGCCCCTTAAATTTCCTGCATGTCCTGCTGTGAAAATGCAAAAAAAAAAAAAAAAAAAAAAAAAAAAAAAAAAAAAAAAGGCTTTATTTCTCCAATTATTAGGGAATATTTTCTTTGGCTTTACTCCATACACATCATCATTCTTCACATCCTACATTTCAGAGCACAGTTTGAAAAAGATTTGCCTGGGGAATTTTTAACTTACTTACTCTGAGATTTGAGTTTTTATCAGACACAATCACGTAGGTTGGAAAAATCCTCTAAGATTGTTAAGTCCATCCATTAACATAATACTTCCTAGATCCTAAGGATCAGGTGAATTTAGCAGGGTGTTTCCATTCTCTCTGTGGACATGGTGTGCAACATTTCTTACTGACTGTTACCTGCTGCCAGCATCCTTATTCTTACCTACTGAGTCTGTACAGGAGAGTCATGTGAAATTGTTTTTCCCAGGCTGTGGCAGGCTTTGGGGTTATTACAGACTAACTTGAATTTCAAAGTATGGATTGAAATCACAGCATCAGGCAGAGCTGAGGGCTTCTGGGCTCAGTAAGCTGTGATCCACCCCAACTGCAGGCTCTCTCCACCATCAAGGGATTGATTGGATGTACAGACGCCATGTATGGGCAGCAAGTGAAGTTGTTCCAGCGCTTAACTTGAAAAATCAACTCATTACCATGCAGTTTGTGCCATGCATGCTGCTCCTGTCATAAGCCTTACTTTAAATTTGTCATTCTTGGCTATCAGCAAAAGAACAGAAGTGTAGCACGCAGAGCAGAATAAACTCTGTACTCCAAGTTCTGGGCAAAGCTGCTCCAGAATGTATTAAAAATGTAAGAAGTACCATAGCCAGTCAAATCAAAAGCCTGTCTAGCCAAGTACCTTGTCTCTGACAGTGATTATTAGCAGATACTGAAACAAAAGTATGAGAATTAGGGCATATAGAGTCCTTTTACTGCCTTCCAGCCTCTAAATATCAACAGTAGAGATTTCCTGAGACTGAAATTACATCCAGACCATAGTATCAAATAGTCAACAAAGCACTCATCCTCCATTAATGTGTCAATCCCTTTTGGTATTTATTTATTTAATTTATTTGGCCACAATAACTACAGGCCACACAAAAAGTTTTCCTTTTTTGCCTATTTTTAGCTGTACCTGGCAATTTTATTTGGTGCCCCCCAGATTTTATGTTCTGAGAGGCTGTATGCTATCGGTCCAATCAGTCTCTGTTTATTTTCCCTGCACCAGCCAGGGTTTATAGAACTGTGCTATATTCTGCCTCCATTATCATTTTTTCAAACTGAGAAACCCTATGATTTAGAAGAACAGGGAGACATGCCAAAGCGGCAAAGAGACTTGTGGTAGGACCAGCTGTGAAGGACGGAGGAGTTTCTGGAGGCAGCACTTGCTCCAGACATCTTCTCATGCACACTGTAAACCTGTGGAGTTGCAGAACGGATACGGTGTTCTGACAGCAAGGAAGCATCAGGCTCAAAGTCAGAGTAAGAAAAGCCAAGGAGTGTCCCTGTTCTGCAACTCTGACGTTTCTCCCCACGGCCACTACGTTAGGAAGGTGCATGGCAATTGTCACTTAAGGGTGGCATGAGAACCTGTCTGCCATAAGGCAGTAAGAAAAGAAAGGAGAAGACATCATCTTCTCTGATGTATGTGACTGCCTGCGTTGAAGGTCTTAAGGAAGCTGGGCAGCTGAGTGGCTGAGGATGGGGAAGAATTTTCTGTGTGATTTCACAGGGAAGTCTTAAAAACCACCTGACCAGGAATATCAGGTTGATGATGCTTTTTATGAGCCAAGAGGACAATGATCTTAAACACAGTGTCAGGGTGGGGTGAAGATTTGAACTGCTGGGGAGGGGAACAGAAGTAGATCATAGGCTGTGTGCAAATTTGGAGAAGGGGCTGCGCACACTGTTCTGACACAATGAGAGTAAAAATTCACCTTGGTCTTATAGTAAGGCACAGAGAAAACAGAGGACGAGTTGCTGAAAAGAGAGTTCACAACTCATATAAATGAAGGGGAAAATAGAAAATACCAAGTTTCAAAAAGGAAGTCCAGTAAACTCTGAGTCCATGGCTAAAATTTCATGGTGCTACAGCTAGAGCAAAAGATGATGGGGAAAGGAGTGATGCAGAAAGCTCCTGCATGCCAGCTGGGAGTTGTTCCCAGTCACAATAGTAATAACATGAACACAGCCTGTCCCAAGGCAGTGAAAGGGTAGGAAAGCAAGCAAGGGATCAGCTTCCCTGACCCTTACCTTTACGGACCTGAACAGATTTTGTTACTGCTACAGATAAAACTAGGCCTTTATAGGAAAACCTCTTTTGCCTCTTTTTCTCAGCTCAGGTCTGGTTCTGAGTCATAAACTCGTAAACTTGCAACTTCAGCTTCAGTCCCTTTCACGAAGAGCCATGTTACAATATAGGCCTTTAAGGTCATTAACCCAAGTGTATGGGGAGGAGATTAACAGCAACAAGCACACTGCCAGAAATAAAAGCCTGTGCAGATACATGTAATGCTGTTCTGGCTTTGCAGAACGTTAAGGTGCAAAAGGAAGAGATGTTCAAATGTAATTATTTAACAACTTGTATACAAGAGGAGAGATGGGTCTTTTTCTCCACATGGATAGGACAGGCCATGGGAGGGGTGATGCCAGAGTGACATGTGCACAGGAAGAATCCAAGGAAACAAGTCAGCCACAGCCTGAGGCAGCCTCCCTGGTGCCCCTTCCCGCTGTTGTCAGAGCTGCCTCCAGAATGAGCAGAGCCAGGGCATAACGCCCCAGGTCTGCTGGCCGGGAACAGCCTGTTCTGCAGTGTCACACTAAAAACCCTGCCTGCACGACAATCCATCTTTGAGGGTTTTTTGACTGTTTGTGGAAACAACTCCCTCACTCGCAGATTTCAAACAAAAACCATCGCCAGTGTGAACTGGCGGCCAGAGCACATGTTTTCATTAATCAAGATGTTAATCATGGAATCACCAAGAGCTCTGCCAGCCAAATAAACATACTCAAGACATCTAGAACTAGTAAACTTTGCCCTTTGTATGACTGCTTTTTCCATGATTCTTTGTCTAATTGGGCTCAACAGCAAGCCTCCCTATGATAACTTGCATCATTGTTTTTTTTTACATAGAAAATAGTGCCTAGAGAGCTGCTTGCCTTAACTTTAGGATCTAGCCTGCTAAGAATTGAGTGCTTAATTTGACAAACAATAATGGATTATATGCTAATCTGGAAATAGAGTTATAAAAGGAACTGCAGCCTTGTGACCTTTAGCCCTAAATCCTGTAAGTTTGAGCAAGGTGTCTTGTTGACAGAAGGACAGTGAAAGTTGCTTTCTCTCTCACAAGTTTTGTCCTGCTCCTCTGCCCTGCTCTGTGCCCGTGAGCTCATCCCTATGAAAAAAACTACCTCCTTCATTCAGAGCCACTCCTTGATCTGTGATTGGAAATGATTTAACTAAAAGTCCCAGTCTGGGCATTCCTGTTCTCAATGCTGCTGCAGGTTGCCCTGCCCACCTCTGCATGAGCAATGAAGATCTGTACAGAAATACTAACAGTTTTGAGATATGCTCTGTAAATTAATAAGGTTTGTAAAATACCTATTCTCCTGTTATGAGTAACTGGTGATCTGTATTCTTGGTTTTTTGAAATAAGCTTTTTAGCATCTACCTCAAGGTCATGGTGCCTAAGACCACAGTTAACCATTGTATTTATGGAGGTTGCTGTCTCTTTCCCTTAGCCATTTTCTCTGCTAAAACCTATGAACCTTCCCTACAATTTCTATACCAAAATATTTGACTCCTCTCTGCTGTAGCAAGGAGAAGACAGAAGAGCTGGTCTCTTCTCTTGATGTTGCCCTCTCTTTGGTAGAGCTACTCAGTAAACATGTCTTGGCCTAAAGAGCTCTGATTTGCTCTCCTCTCTCTGACAAGCCCCAGGGAGAGGAGAGCAAGACTTGGTCAGGAGCTGCCTGAGCCTGTGTAGATACTGTGTTAGTTCCTGATCCCTGTCTTTATTAGTGTCCAATGAAAATACAGAAAGTATTTATAGATGGTGGAAGGACCAGATGAAAACAGTAATACTTATTTAACAAAAAATAAAGACTCAATTTCATTTCATATTGTTAAGGAATTGAGATGTGGAAAGGTCAGACAAGTCCCCGGAATGGCTCCCAGCTCTGTCAGAAGAGTCTTCATATAGATATTGTCAACTCAGGTAAGTGATCCTGCCTAAAGCAGCAGTGTCCTACAGACATTTTAAAAAGTGTTGAAAAAAATCTTCCTGTGTCCCATCTGCTGTTTCCCACCTCAAAAGAGAGACTCTGAAAGTTAGGCCTGTTTTAGAGTTACCCCCCCTGTGTCCCCAGAGCTGCTTGTGGCCTGACTGCTTGTTCTCCCTTCTCTCATCCATTTTTGCCCACTGTCTCACCCACAAATGTCAGCACTTCTTGCAGTTTCCAGAAGTTCTTATTTCTCAGCTAAGAATTATTCCATAGACAAACCCTGGCCAGCATTTCCCAGGATCAGGTTTTCATGTATATGACCTGCTTCAGGGTTATATGAATGAACACTGCGCAAGTATTTGACTTATGGAAGAAATACACAAACCTGCTCAGATGAAACAAAACTCACTCAGTGAGGTCTGTGCTATTTTAAGTTCAAGATCTAAATTAATGGCCAGCTGAATATGACTGGAGTCAGCAGAGATGTCCCTGCGGAACCAGACTCATCCTCTGCCTAGGATGTAGCTAATCCTACCACCCAGGCATTTTCTCACCAATGAGCAGAGGGTTTGGCTGTAAAGCACTATTTCTCTAAGGTTCTTGACAGATCTTCAAAATAAAATAATGTCTTAGGATGTTATCTAAGCTGAATTTCACTCCTGTTGGGTCCTAAACCAAGTACTTAGTGGAGGCGACAAAAGTGGGAGATCCAAAGCTAATGTAATAGCTTTGAAGAGCAGTCATTGACCTTAGTTTTGTGGCTACCATGTGTTTGTGGGATGCTTGATTCAGGTCTGGATGGTTCTGGTGTCTTTAGGCCACTGAGGTGGGTTGGACAGGGCACTGTCACTATTCCTCAGGCAGGGCATGGGGCACCCATAGCAATGTGTCACATCCCTGACTTGTCCAAATACCTCCAGACCCAAGAGACAAAAAATAGGCCATGCCAATACAGTGCTCATCAAATTCCAGCTTTGTTGGCTCTCACATTGGAAACCAGTTGAGCATGAAGTTATGACAAATTCCTGATTTAAGCTGTTGAAATTAAGAAATGACAGAGTGGTTTTCTGGACTAACCACATTTGCCTGCTTTTGGTTTTTTTCCCTTACAGTAAAATGAGAAGAAATGGTAAGTAATTTTTAATTTGACATGTTCCTCCTGTCTTTTCAGTTCACTGCTATTAACTGTAGAACAGTTACAAAATAAGAAATTAACTTAGCGGGAGATGGTACTTTGCACTTGGAAATTATCTGATCACTTTGACTTGGACAAGCAAGTCTAGTATCCAGCAAGGCACACACACATTTTTCCTCTACCTGACTTCTTGTGCCTATTCACAAAGCTGTTTGCTTTTGACTGTAGTCAATGCTCTGCACAAAAGGTAGAATCAAACAAAAAAAATAAGCATCACCTCAAGCTGTTACCAGAACAATTTGCAATTTACTCATGTTTCTTTCTCAAATATTCTCCTTCTTTATTACAGAGCAGTCTGGATGCAAAAAAAAAAACAAAACCAAACTGTAGAGAGAAACTTTTTTCAAAGGTTAAACAGATCAATAAATGAACAAGAGGGAAACATAGGGTCCGCTTGTGCCTTCCATTGCTGCATGTGAAACCATTCTAAAATATTCAAATAACTGTTAAAATCACATTTAGCAAACTTCATTCTCCATCACTGCCCATACTCTTCAACACTGCAATCCTGATTTAAGGCAGTGCAAAAATCCCTCTACAGAAGAGCCAAGACCTGTTGTCTCACTAAGCCAGTGTTGTCTTTGCTTTAAATTGTGGTTTTAGGGGTGGACCTTCAGCAGAGACTCTCCATAGAGCTTCCCTCCTGTACTCTGACAGGTCTGTCCTCTAAGTTTGCTCACCTCATTTCTCTGCCAGTAATATGATAAGAACAAGAAATAATAAGGCTAAAAGAGGCACCTCAGTTTGCTGAATGAGCTTTTTATCATTTAAATTAAAAGCTTAACTTATAGTCACAAATGGCTTAAATAGTTAGCCAAAGTAATACTTCAAAAATTACTCCTTCCTTAAACCTATGAGGTAATTCATAAGATATTGTCATTTGGGAACCAGAATAAATATTATGAAAGTCAAAAGATGTCAAATCTTGTAGGCAAAGGAATAGCCTAAAATTAATTCCAGTAATGAATTTTGATACAATGATTTCTAACATGTCTCTTTGGAGTGACAAACAACCTGACTTCAAAAGCAACTCAAAATCCAATATTCGATACATTTATGAGTAACCACATGGTAAAATGACAGCCAGTTTGTTTCAGTCCTGCACTCTGCCTCAGCATAGCTGCTTGTGGTAAACTTTTCAGTTCTTTCTTAGCAGGATTGCTGGAAAATTGCCAGGTTCAGAAATCTCTGGCAGTTGTGAAGTGCAGCTGTGGCTATCTGCTTAAGTTTCCATAAAATTAATTTGCATCAGGCAATCTCCAACATATACTGAATAAAACACTCACAGGTACATATTTCAAAAGTACTATGGTGATCTCACCTGCACCAAATGAATCATTTTCATACATTTTTATTGCCATGACAAATAATGTAAGGCCAGTTATTGTGGTTTTTAACTGCTTCAGAGAACACGTGAACTTTTTGACCATGAAGCAGAAAAGAGAAACAAAGAAAATGGATCTGATGTAATTTTTGTGCAGAATCAAAGCCTGTAAGTCAAAATGGATAACTGGCATGTGTCAGCTCTTTCAGTGACATGAATCCAACTCACTCAGAACACACAAATAAACTATAAATACATTTTAAAATTATTAATTCAGTGAAGACTTTGCAGCTTGCAAATGTTCAGGGGAAAGGAAGAAATAGAAAAAAGATTCCTTTTTTTGTCAACTTCCAAATCTTCTGCCAATCTTTAGCTCATGGTTTGAGCACGAAATTAGCTACAGAAGAAATTGGCCACTTCCACCTGTACGTTTATTGGAACTGATTAAAGCATTATTTAATATGTTTCTCTCTTTATTTGACCAGGTCTATATTTTGACCAGCACAGAGATTTAGTTAAAATTGCCATTTTTTCTGTGTCATACATATACCAGCAAACACCCTAACACAAGCACAAACTGTATCAGCATTAAAGTGTCTTTGCCAATACTGTCAGCTCTCTGTTACCCAGGCTAATGGGAAGCTGGAAATAGCTCCCCATAAAAGAGATCTCTGTCCCTCCACCCTCTTCTGGCTGGACACACATTGCATGGCCCCACAGTTGTGCTTCTGGAAGGTTTTACCTACCGGGAGTCAAACTGCACATGAGTACCTGTCCTACAACCAGGGCCAGCTGCTGCTCACTCGCAGCACAGCGCTGACCCTGTGGGGCTGAAGTTGCACTAAGAAGTCCCACTGAGCTCAAGCTGGCCCTGAGCACAGCTGCTCACATGCTTTTGCATCCATGATGTGGAGCAGAGCTGTTAATTAAAAGTTTTGTTTACAAGAAGTTGGTTTATTTACCTGGGGAACTGTTACGACTTGCATCTACACGAGGAAGGTGTGTTGATGCAGCAGAGCAGTGTGAAGACAGCAGTAAATCATTTGAAGTGCTGAGTACCATCTTTGTTTATTTTGTCTGGGTAAATTTCATTGATCCAATTCACCTGTGAGTGTTTGATTCCTCCTGTCTTCATCTGTTAAGGCTTTGATCCAGTCTGTACTGCTTGTCCTGCCCAGCCCATGTATGAGTTCGAAAAGGTTTACCCTGAGCACAAGGTGACTCAACTACAGCTATTGAGAAAAGGGAACGTTAAATGCTTGGTAATTTGGTTTGGCTTCCCTTTTACTGCTACTCAGCAGGTCTTTCTATCCATCTCAGCCATCTCTAGCTACAAATACAGAACAGTTGTTTTATACCACATGACTTTTTTCAGACTTGGTAGATTATCTTGATTCACAACATCTGTTTCACATGTGATGGTGCTCAAAGCAAGAGAAGCAGGATAGTTTGATGAGGTTGTGTTTCTGTCAAGATGTTCTTTGCAAAAAGGATGAGTATTTTTTGTTCTAAAGAAATATTTTGATGACCTATGGTATCACAGAGGGGGTTCAAGGAAACTATTAATACATATTTTTAATAGACAGCAGCTTTCCAGGACCTACATCTGTTCAAACATGCCATTTATTCTATAGAGATGGGCTAGCACAGACCACTGTGCACCAGCAGGGGCTGGGAGTCCTCAGTGAGGTGTGTCTACTGTATTTGTTGTCCAATGTTCAGGATAACAGGTGAACTTTGTTATCAGAGGTTTAAGATCTGGAATCACCAAGATTTAAAGTGATTTAACTCCCTTCCTTACATATTCACTTTATATTAATATGGGATTAATTCAGTTGCCAAAAGAGAAGTGCCACAGGGTATTTTTATGGCCTTCTGCTGCTTCTCCAGAAAGACACATCTTGCATTGGGTCTGCCTTCTTCATACTGGACACACTACAACATCTCACATGGCACTAGATATATAGGCATAGGAAGTTACACTTAAATATTAGCCTCGGTTCTATAGAAACATAGAAATTCAGCATTGAAATAACAAGTTCCTGAGGGGAAAAAAGAGATTTAGGACTTGCAGTACTGAGAATAGCAACACTCCAAATTTAGGCATCTGAGGATTTATTCCACACAACTTTGGGAATGTAACTGAACCGCGTGGATTTCAAGGCTGTTTGCTGCAAATTCTCTCTGCAGTTAACGGAAGGAGGCCAGACACCTTTCAGAGATAACAAAGACTTTACGTGTAGATGACCCTTGTAGCTCCTCTGGACTGTACAGTCATTGGTTTCTTTCTGTAAATTACTCTCAACCATGAAACAGGAACCTTGACTCCCTCTCATGGGGAAAGATGGTCTGTAGAAGTCAGTAAGCTGAGTGGGAACCTCTTAGAGCAAGGCAGGAGAAACTCAAGAAATGCAGAGGCAGTTTGCACACTGCCATAGGAGCAGCACTCACGGCTTCATACTCTTCTCTGAAGTCAGACATTTGCCTAAAAGTTTAAGGAGGTTTGAGCTGTAGTTACCATCCCTTGTCTAGGGGTGCAAACAGCTGGTAATTTGCTCAAGTCTATCATGGCCTAGAGAAAGTAAATACATGAAAGTTCTGATGAAAGTTAGCACCCAGAGTCAAATGGGTTGAGTAATTATAAGAAGAGAGACCTTGAGCAATCTCCCAAGCCTTGCTTGAAGAGTTGTTATTGCTGTGGTTTGGGTTTTTTATGACAGGAAAAAATAAGACAAGGAGTATCCAGAAAGGTAATCTATTAATTAATTCAGATACATACAAAGGGTCCATCCTTTTAAAAATAACATCTTCTACATTTCATGTGCATGTCAATAAATTTTCATTACAGTGTGAAGCTCACCAGTACTGAAATTTTAACTGATGAAAACAATGAGAAAACATACATTATCAGTGACACTAGCCATCAAGGCAGCAATATATCCACAGTGTCCCAAAAGGCCTTCTTTTACCCCTCTTCTGTGAGTACAGTTACTGGTAGAGGTGAAATCCAGCATATTTCCTGTTCTTATGTCAAGATTTGTGAATTCAGTAGCTCTGACCAAGCTCAGACACCAGCTGCATCTCCTCTCTGAGAATTTGTATGAAAACCAGGGACAAAGCAGACCAAAATATTGTTTAACTTAACCACAGGATTAAATTATGTAGAGGAAAAAAGCAAGTTAAAAACCCCAGCATGCATTCTACATCCCTTTGTGGCTGTCCTGGCTCTCTCAGACATGCAGTTATATGACCAAAAGGAGCGTTATTCCCACAAACAACTTCACAGCCTCTTGTAGGAGTTCCCTTTTTAAGCTCCTGCTCTTCTTTTGATCTCTGTTGGGCGTAGGCTTTCTCCTGTCTTGCCAATGTCTTATGAAGTTCCCAGACACTTTGCAAAGAAGCAGTCTGGTGTCAGCTGTTTAGTTTTGTCCCCTATATGTCTTTTGCGCCTTTTATAGCTTCTATGAGACTGTGTCAGGAAATTAATTGTGAACATCCTACAGTAACCAGGTGGGCCTTCACTCATATATCATGATAAAGGAACACCTTCCCTGCCTTCTTAGGGCCAATACATGAGAACTTTTCCCACAAAATGCATCTGTTCCAGAGATCATGTTCTCACGTGCATTTCTCATGCAAATATGATCACATGAGGGCATAAACTCGTCCCTTGTAGGCTCTATCCAGCTGTCTCCTGGGCGAGAGGGTCACCAGCAGAAGACAAAATGGGATCTGTGTCTGTGCATAGCAGACACAGTAGCACTGTAGACAACCACACGTCAGCAGATGATGAGGTGTTATTATGCAAATTTGTTCATTAAACTAACATTTCCTCTCTGCTCTGGTTCAAGTCTGTGTGTGTTCTACCCAATAATGTCTAAGCTCCCCAACCCATTCCACACATAGTTAAGATAAATATTGTTGCACTTAATTAATAAAGCATGGCATTTAATTTAAATGATCTCAAATTCAACTACCATATAAAACTGGCTTTAAAGAACTACTGTAAATATGGTGATACTCAGAGCTGAACATTTCTTAATTATGCACCAGTTCGTAGACATTTAGATGCTTCTTATTATAAAATGGAGAACTTTGATGTGACAGACCTTTCCAAAACACATTCTCATTTATATTACAAAATTACTATGATTTTGGTTAGCAATAAATTCTAGAGGGAAATTTACACTTCCATCAGCCACCTGTAGTCTACAAATCATCGTTTAACTCCATTCATTTACCCATCAATATTGCTCTCTCTCTGCTAAAGTATGAAAACTGTTTTTTTTTTTATAACAACACTCTGGATGGTGTGTAAAAGGTTAATATAATATGGTTAATATAATATGGTTAATATAATAACCAGCAGCTCCTAGTAAGTGAAACATATGTGTGCAATGTCCTCTGCACACAAATCCTGGTTGAGTTTTCTTCATGCAGTGCTGGTTATACTGTACTGTATTGCTGTCTCAAGAGCAATCCTTCATTTAATATTTTTATTGTACTATAACTGCTTTTAGGAATTTAAATTTAAAGATGGACTTTGTTCAGGGGTATTTTTACCTCAGTTTCCAGATTGTAATTGGCAAATCCTTATCATAGTTTTTACTGTCTTGATCAGTATGGCAGTCACACTAATGGTCTGTAGTTGGAGCTATTTGTAGCACAGTGTCATAAAGAAACACAATCTGGATAATTATGCAGTGTGTTTATGGCTTGGGGGGAGTGATGATTATCTGTGTGATCTTCCAAATATGTGTTCCACTTGTAAGCCAATTCAATCTTATCTTCAACATGATAGAGGATTAAAGTTTTCTGAGCTCTTGTGGACTAAAAAAACCTGATATCTGTATAGGGGAGAGAGACTTACCAATACTGCAGTGGGACCTCTTCTGTTTGAGATCAGAGAATTTACATGATGAACTTTTATGAATAATCCAGACCTTAAGATATTGGAAAACAGGTAAAAAAAGTAATCATAAGACACAAATTCAGTAGATGTGAAGCTTCATTAGTTTCACTGATCATGGAACAAATTCTTGCATTGCCAATAAAACACTTGGTTCAAGTCTGTGAGTTCATGCCAGGTCCCTCTTTACAGGTTGGAATATCCTGATTTAAGGAATTTTTCCATTTCTCTGATTTGTCTGATTTAAAGCATTCCTGCCAGTGCACTTACTTGTGAATCAGTCAGTTACCTCTGGAAAAAGTGTCTCTGGTTGGCCAATCTAGCTGTACTTAATAATG
Organism: Acanthornis magna; assembly: GCA_036785705.1. Taxonomy (NCBI): domain Eukaryota; kingdom Metazoa; phylum Chordata; class Aves; order Passeriformes; family Acanthizidae; genus Acanthornis; species Acanthornis magna. The sequence continues at coordinate 3,354,017 of JAWUZG010000119.1, read as the reverse complement.
TCATTTTGGATTATTCAACTGTTCCAGAAAAGAAAAAAAAAGACAGGGAAAACTACAAACCATTTTGCATACTAAGGTAACATCAAAGCAGGATTTGTCTGCAAATGTCAGACTTCAAAAAGGCTACACCTACAATAGTGAAGGTTTTCCATTTACACAGAATGCCTGTTAGAGATCAGTTCCAATCCACAGAAACCTGATTAAGGCTTCTCATTTAACAGTTCACTCACCCCCAATTCCCATCCAAGGAATTCACTTGAATGAGAACTGCAAGATTAAGCTGGTCATTCAGATGTTTAGTTTGACTGTATTTGACTTCATTCCAAGTGTTTCCCCATTCCTGGCTCCTACACACAACTTTTATATTATGTCATAAATACTGTCATCAAACTAAATATGCTATGCTGTAGATAGGTCAGCTGGAAAAATATTATCACTATATATGGCAGAATGTTGTATGAAGAGCTGGAGCAAAGAAAATTCAGTAGGAAATATGGCTGATCATCTACTTAGTAGAATATTTTTCAGTTTTTTGTTCAGACTCTCATCAGAGGCCTCTTCAACCCCAAAGGAAAATAAAGCAATTTCAGCAAGAATTAGGCAACAAATGATTTAGCATAGCTGAAGGCACTCATTCTTTTTCAATAACTGAGAAGGCATGACAAAGAGATGCGAGCATCCCTTCCACGGATTTACCTCTTTGCATCTATATATTTTCCCCAAGATAACCTTAATTAGCTTGAGTCCAAATTCATTCCTTTTTTTGATGAGTACCTGAGATTAGGCAAAGCTCTCAATAGAAGCAGTTCTGCTCAGCAGAACAAAGGAGCCTGAATTGCTGTAATCTGCTTGCCAGGGAGGACAATGGCCAGGAAAATGCAGCACCTGAATGTTATCATCTGCTAATAACAGGGTTCAGATGCTTTAGAAACAGTGGCAATACACTTTATTTAAATGCTTCTTCTAAAGCTTATATGGTGTCATTTTCACTGCTATTGCCACCTTGGCTTGCCAGTGCAGGGATGCCAGACCTAGATAAAATCATAGGGCGATTCTGCTGTGCAGACAAACCCTTTATAATACATCCTCTGAGAAGAGATGGGGGTGATGCTAACTTCCAAAATGAACGTGATTGTAATGTACCATTTCAGTCCCATCTAAGCCCAAAAGAGTAGTCTCTTGTCCCAGAGGAAATTTCATACCCTGTGCTGTTTAACCTAGTTCTTCTTCCCATGGAGGGTTGTAAATGGGCTCTTTATTCCACCTACAAGCCTTAGAAAACTTTTTCATAAGGCTATCTCTGCCGAAGACATAGTGATCTCATTGTTGTGGCCAACACTGAACAGATCATTCTTGCAAGGACACTTCCACTTCAGAGCCCGACAGTACCCATAGACAGGCTTTAGCAGGAGACAGTTCAGTTTGCATACCCATATTTTATTTGTTTGTTTTGCCAATAGACTGCAAAGACATTTTCTGTATGAAGCTGTGATGATTTGTCAGCAGCAGCTTGGTTCACATGGTTTTTTCAATGGCAGTCACTGTGTTTGTATATTTCAAAGAGAAACTGTGGAACCACCACTGAGATTTGTGTACTATGGGAAAATAAGTTCCCTGAGCTTGCAAGTTCCTAACCCAGGGCCAGGAAGCTTGGAAGCCACAACGCTCCCAAGCTGAAGGCTGAAATCCCATATAGTAGTGCTAGCCCAAGCCTGTAGTTTGAGGAAGCCCAGTCTGTACATAAAGTTGCACTGGAGTCATGCACCTTGACCATGAGCCAAGTGAGTTGTCAAGAAACCAAATAATTTTCTGATGGCAGCTGATTTCCTGGCAGGAAGGGTTTCCTCAGAACTCTGCATGGGTCCTGTCTGTTTGCCAAAACCCACCCATTTCACAAAACATTTTGATTTCAACAAATCAGTGGTTTCCAAAAACCCGGGAAAAAAAAAAGAAAAACATAAAGAGTTGTTTAAAGAAAACGTTTCCAACCAATTCAAATTATTTCACTTAGTTTTCCCAAAGCTATAAATCAGTGCAATTTCTGTGTTTCAAAGCAGGATCCTCCAGTTGTGTTAGTTAATTTGGAAGAGTCTTACACACCAAGTCCTGAGGTGGCTGAGACCACTGCATTGCTCAAATATCCTGATCAAACCACAGCAATATCCCTGAGTACAGCCTCCTGCTTACTTGTGAAGATCCTCCCACAGTCCCCAGCACAAAGTCTGTGTGCCTGTGCCCCAGGAGGTTGAATGGCTATGGAATTGTGCTTACCGCAGAGTCCTTCATTCAGAATAGAAATTTCAGTCTATGGAGCATGGAATACGTTCACTGCCTTGTTGTGCCCTGCCACCTTAGAGTGTAATTTAAACAGGACAGGCAACAACCAGTAAAGGCATCCAGGCACCAGGTATGACTGGTGGTCACTCACCAGCGGAAGACAAACTGTCCAGCCAGGGTCACTGGGCATCTCATCTGGCTCCTTGCCTGAGCTAGGTTACGGTCACAACAACTCCCTTAGGTAAAAATAATCCAAATTTTAACCACTGGTAGAGCCAGCCTAGAGGATTCTTAACCAGCTTTCAGCAGTTTGCCTTTCCCAGTGATTCCTCACATTTATTCTCAAAATGAGCTTCTTGGAGTTGGTAGCTTTGCTGGGTGATTGACCAAAAGGTCTTACACTGAGTAAATGAGAGACCCTGGCACCTGACAAAGGTACATGCCACAAATGACCATGCAGACTTCAATGTCCAAAAGCATTTGTATGTCTGTGAGTCAGAGAACAGGGTTGCCGTGCAAGATTTATACCTAAATGACCTTCTGCAGTTGTGATTGCTTTACACTGGCATGCTTTGCCTGTGTCCAGAAGCACAGTTGGCTGTTCCTTCAGAGCAAGCCCCTGCTTCCATGTGGTGTGGATTTCCACCAGGTTCAGGCCCAGGGGCAGGTGATCCTCTCCTCCGCACCATGCACGGTGTCACCATCCCTATGCTGTGCCAGAAGATATATAGCAGAAAACAGGTGGAAGTACCTTCATTTCACATTGAATAGTTAAATCAGAGTGTCCATGACAAAATACTGGGTACGTACTGTTCTTTTACTCAGACACTACAAGTCCTACAGCCTGTCCTTTCTCATCTCCACTGCCCCACCCTGCATCCCATCCCAGGATGTCCTCCTGATGCTCCTTGTATCCATGTACACTGGTGCCTCAGGAGCAACGAGGATGGTGAATTAGGAGAGCTTTTGAGCTCAGAGAAAGGCATCAGTATTTAAACAGGGAGTAACACACTGTTAATTAAAGCAACTAGCTGGAACAGAGCATAAAGTGAGAGAAAGGCAGGAAAGGGACCACCAAAATACGTGGGAATGAAGATGCGACCACATAAGTATTACTGTAGTACAAGTCTCCAACTGTTCAGCAGTCATATTTGTATAGTAAAACAACAGTTTGTAGAATTATAAACTGCTCATGCAGACCAGTCTTTAGAGTTCCAATGAGAAAAACAGGAGCTGGACTCACTCAAACAAAGACAGAGACTTGTGTATCAGTATTTTCCTGCTTCTGGAAGTGTCAGCACCATTAAAATGCTCCAAACCCATACAGATTTCCTCCATATAAGAGCATTAGACCTGCAGTTTCTGCAAAATTCCTGAGTGCTCGGATTTGGGCTGGGAAAGGTTTCTCTTCATTCAGTACAATTCGACAGAATGCTCTAAGAATACCAGCGAAGCCTGGCAGCACTACCTTAGCACTAACAAATGCAGTTATCCTGAGTAACCACCCTGAAACCAGAAAAGCCACTTTTTATGGTGACTGTTTCTAATAATGTCCAAGTCCCTTGGTTCAGATCTGTTCAGTCTTTCGCAATCAGTGGGGCACTTGGTCTGTCGAGGCACTGGGGCTGCAAGCAGACAGGCTTTGCTCTGCGCTGCACTAACACCAGGTAGCAAAGCCCTGGAACAGCAGAGGTAATCCACGAGCTGGGTTGAAGACAAACTCCCCGCTGTATCGCTAGCCTACTTTCAACCTCAAAAGAATGTGGGGATGTTTACAGACTCGGCATGCCGAAAGCCAGCGCAGCTGGAATTTCAGCTCAGCTGGCAAAGTGCTCCCACTGAGAGCCAAAGTGGCCACCGTGCTGCTCCCAACAGCCACTCTGTCCCTTAACGTGGTTTATTAGCCTCATCTGTGCAGCAGTTTGGGTATGGTACATGGGCAGCAGCAGAGCAAGCACAGCTCAGGGGGAAACCTAAGACTGAAGGAGAAGCTGGGATGACCAAACCTGGATGTGCAGCTGGAGAGAAATGCCTGGCCGTGCCTGGATGGCTCTTTGGGGTTCCTGAGGCGGGTGAGGTGAGCCCAAGCCCTGAGCTTCTGTGCCCTCTGGTGGCTGACAAAGCAGTGGAGGAGAGGAGGTCACTCCTGTCCCACCTCCATCAGCACGAGGCTGGCACAGCCAGGCACAGCCATGCCCATCCCCTGCAGAAGAGGCCCCATGGGACTCACAGCAGGTGACAAAGATGGCCAGGTGGGCATGGCACGTGAAATGCCTCCCCTCCCTCCTCTGGCAGAGAGTGTGACAGCGCTCTCTCCAAACAACGTATGTCCCCAGTGGAACTGATGAGGGAGGAAAAATTCTACTTGGGAGACTTGGAGGCCCCTTCTCCAGAGTCCATTCTCCCGCCAAAAGCATAACACTGAGCTAATGGCCCTGTAACTTTGTTTTGATTTCCCAAGCAGTCTTAAGTTACCTAATATCTGGCTGGCTTCCCTTAATGGCTTTCCAGCAAAGTAATTCTCAAACAGTTTTCATCAGATACCAACTATCATGAAGCTAGTTATCATGAAACTCCTGTTCATATTATCAAACACCTTGATGCCTATCTTGCCTTTCACTCCTTTTTTTTTTTATCTTCCCTGCCTCCATTGATTATCCTCTTTAACTTACATAGACAGGACTTACACACACACATAAGTTTTTATTTATTAATACACATGCACACGTAGATATAAATGCATGTGTACATGTATATAGAATCATAGAGTTGTCTGCATTTACATCTACACAATGGTTGGACTCGATATCTTAAAGGTCTATTCCAACCATTGTGTAGATGTAAATGTAGATGCAGATGTAGATGTAGACGCAGATGTAGATGTCTATGAAGGAACCATGAAGTACCACAAAACTCTGAGCCAGCCCCTCTTTCCCTAGATTACTCCTCACCACTCTAAAGGTGACAGGTAGGCTCAAGGACCTCACAGACAATGCACTTTACTAATTTCTGAGAGAGCATAACACCATTTTAGTGCTTATTCAGCAGTAGTCTTGTAGTGATGATTTTGTGGCTAAGACACAGCTGCTCCCATAACTCTTTGACAAGTGGAAAAAATATGAATAACCTGTCCTTAAGCAGGTGTCATGTCCACTTCTGCAGGCATCCAACCAACAATAAAGAGCGAGAGGACTGGGACAGGCAGTTCATCCATTGTTTTACCATCCTCCTTGTCCTCTAAATTATTTGAATCTCTAAGGGAACTAAGAAAAATTATGTTTATGTTTAAGCCATGAAAGAACAAGGGACTGCTTAAAATGTAATATTCCTGTATTTCTTTGTGCTGACCATACAGGTTGTGATAACAAGTCACACTAAAGATTTCAGTGCATTTCCACATGATACCATTTCAGGTGCCAGAAATAACTGTTAAGCCAGTGCCCCACTCTGAACTTATTTCAGAAGGCATCAGTAATTTCAGTGATTGCTTTTTATCTGAAGGTTTTGGACCAACAGTGCTATACGGCAGCTCTAGCTCTGCATGGCTCACCAAAGTCCCCTGTTTTCTACTCAAATCTGAAACAGATATTTATAGTTCAGATTGAAATTAGATGCTTGCAGCCTACTCAACTGCACCTGAGCACAGACCATGTCTGTCAAAGCTTACGCTCTCCTGGCAGCCTCTTTTCTGTTTCATTAGTAACCACAGTCATGGGACAAGGAGTAAGGGGTACAAACTGAAAGAGGGAAAATTTAGGTTACATATAGGAAGAAATTTTTTACTGTGAGGATGTTGAGGCACTGGGAAAGGCTGCCCAGGGAGGTTGTGTATACCCCAACCCCGTCAGTGATCACAGCCAGTTTGGATAAGGCTTTGAGCAATCTGGTCTGGTGGGAGGTGTCCCTGCTCATTGCAGGGCAGGTTGGGACTAAATGATTTTTGAGTTCCACTCCAACCCCTGAACATTCTATGATTTTAAGATGGAACTGTTGTTTGACAAGTGTTCTGGCATCAGTCTCATAAAACCCTGCTATAGATTAGGTGGAGAAAGAAATCTGTCTCAAGGATGCTTTGCTACCTCATTTATAGCCTTTATTTGAAGGGGGAATAAAAATTAGAAAGGAAATTGTATATTTTTTTTAAGAGAGTACCTGTTTTCCTGTGACTGTGGGAAGAGAAACATGCCATTAATAAAATTTTGCTCAGCAGATCTAAAGAATTTTATCTCTGCAGACTTTG